>CM070713.1:71920199-73319108 GCA_036346275.1 Otatea glauca
ATTCAACAAATACAGGATGAGTCCGTATATCGGATTTTTTCTATTTAGATATATGGCAACTATATTGGCCCAGCACAAAGAACCTACTGACCTAGCCCATTAATTACATGTTTTTCATAGCAGCCCACTGGCCCAGCCCATTCTCTACTCTGTTTCATGGAAAGTAACCTTTGGCATCATGTTTTCTATGTCATTTTAATTAATTGGTTATATTAATCCTCAAGTAGTATATTCTTTCTATGTTTAATTCAATATGTATTATTCTATATATACATACGTTATTCATATATCTTTATTCATTTCCAATCCAAATCTATCACGCATCCATCATGTGCCCGTATCCCAAATAAACCGGATTCATATCCGTATCCGACTAACCCATATTTAGTTCCGAATGTGAAAAAAAATATAGGTTATGATACAAAAAAAAAGATTAATATCCTCCTCTATTCGACAAGTATTCACCCCTAATCAGGCCCTAAGAGAATGTTTCAAAGATCTCTCTTTTTTCTTAGATCATAAGAATTCCACTGCAAATCACTCGCACCAGAGCTGCTGGGGCCATCGCCCTATCTACGAAGTTGGCGACCCAACGAAAAGAACACCCCCTCCCTACTAACGGGCTGTAGAAAGATACAGAAACATTAGACTTCGGAATGATTGAACAATTCACTCTCCATCAATATGTAGGCATCTTTTGCAAACCAACCTACGTGGCTGCAGAATGCACAGTTTGCTACCAAGGTATCATGCATAAACTCGGATAACAGAAAGTGACAGTTTTATCTAGCAATTAGTGTCATTGGGCAATCCGTATGGACAGGCAGGCAGTCACACCTCACAAGGTACAGCCACTTAGCCGCATAAAATTTATAGAGCAGTCTTCCAGCATACGTTTGCTGCTCGAAAGCGAATAGATCAATAACTACAAGACGGATTCAGCCTGTCCATGGCAAAAGTAGTCTCCGCACTAGAGCAAAGACGATTCTACTTCCCTACGACTGACCACGCCCACCACGACCCCGTGATCCTCGGCCACCATCTTTCTGCAAGAAGACACCAGGTGCAATCAGTAATGATGGATATAATAAGCAGAAAAGCGATAGAAATTTGGTGGGATGACATCCATACCCTGTAGCTAAGAGATTGTTGGCCACGGCCCCTGGCAGTCTGTTGAGAGGTTGAGCGAACAATCCTGGCTAGCCTGTTTTGCTTCGCTCTATCAGATAAGTTGATTGTTCTGGAACGAGTTTCAACATTCTCTGTTGCGGTATTGGGATTCTGCTGTTCAGACGATGCAGCGGCTTGGGCTGCGTTAGGGGAAGGTTCACGTGCAGGGGATACATCTGCGGTTCTGCCTGGTGAGGCATCTGCTCCGCCAGATTGTGCTAGAGGGCTTTGGTCTGGTTCCACCGCAGCACGCTCAGCAGCAGCATCACCTTCTCCTATCTCCTCTGACATATCAACGCCACTCTTTTCTGTTGGCCCTCCCGGAGATGCCGTCCTGAAAACATCACCGGCTTGCTCACCAACATCCAGGGTACTACTATCTGGATGTTCAGGTTCCTCTGGCAACTCCCCCTCCTCCCTCTCATCTTCAAAATCCGTGGCTGTAGTAAGCTGATCCTCTTCTTTCACATCTTCGGTTTTCTGATCTTCATCAAATGATTCCACTACTGCCTCTGACTTGACCGGCACAGCTTCCACAGCAGTTGCATCAGTGTCAATATTAACTTCAGTATCCTGGTCTTTGATGTCCATTGAAGCATCTATATGTGCTTCCATGTCATCTTGATCACCCACATCATCCTCCCTTGTTTCTAAAAACTCTTTGATTGCCATGGAAGCCTGATCCGTGTCCATCTCTTCTGCAAGCTGTTGCCCATCTTGGTTGTCCGTAGAAGGAATGACAGGAACCTGTGATGTTCCAACATCTTCAAGAGGTGATTGATCATTTTTTAGCTCACTAGTACCATGTGAAGATTCTTCTTCTTTGGGTTTCTTTAATGGATGATTGACATCATTAGCCTCTCCTTGTGAAGCATCATCTCTCATCTGCGACGATGAGATAAGACGCTTACGACTTGAAGGCTGTAATACAGACACACCACCAGAAGTTTCACGCTCCAGTGGTGGGCCACCTTTCTCCTGAACTACTGTGGAACCTTCGATTATTGATGTATCCATATCAGCTTGGGGCTCTTCAACCTGTCCAAGAGTAGGCCGAATAAGTGGCCTCCTTCCTCCTGGTCTACGTACTTCAGTACTTGGTTTGGGCAAAGTAGAAACTGCTCTCTCCTCCATCACTTTACCTCGAGCAGGCCTTGGCGGAGTAGCTACCTGCCGTCCTGAGGGAAACAAAGAAGGCTTATGAACTCCATATTGATCAAGAGAGGGGTAAGAAAGGAAAAACATCTTCATTGGCAATTCCCAGGGGTAGTGCCCATGCAACTGAACAAAGTGCATTATAAATACAATGTCATGTCAAATTCAGAACAATAACTAACATGCAATATCATGCACAAGAAAGTTGTCAAGTTGTGCATATCTGCATGTTATATGTCAATTTTACGATAATTAATAGACCTGATCATAAGGTTATTTTTTTCAACTAGTAAATAGTGAACGCAACCAATTGATTTTATGATAATTAATAGACCAGATCATTGACGCCATTTGTACAACTAGTAAATATCATGTCATCAGGGAAATTAAAAAAAGAATGGAAAAGGACCTGCAGGAGCTGCAGATGCATCCACAGTGGGAGTTTCAACAAGTGGTGTCTGACTTGTTGCATCTTGGAAGGGACTTGGAGACTCCTCCACATCTTTAGCAGCCTGGAAATATGAAAGGAACTGCTGTTCCACTGCAGACCCAGGCGGGATTTGAGCAAGTGATAGGCCAGAAGAATGCTGTAGAGAATGCACGGCAACTTTGAATTATGATGCAGAAGATATTTAAAAGATAAATGTTTTAGGTATCATCTTAGAAAAACGCCAGAGAAACTTTCCTTACCAACAACAACAAACAAAATGATCTACAAGAACAAATAAACTGTACCTCAATCGCCTCCTTCACAGCCTGCCTATGCTTCTCTATTGATTCCTCTAATTGTTTCTTCTCCTGTGACAAATATTTGAAACCAATAAATCGATTAGAGGAGACAAGATGAACCATTTTAGTTTGAAGGCAAATAAGGCAAAACATATTAATTTGCAAAAAAAGGACTTGTTATGTTGTTGCATTTTTTAGTGATTCTTCAGTCTGGGCAAGCATTAGATACTAAAACGATTGGCTGGATCAATGGATATCAATAGATCATTAAAGCTTAAAGGAGAGACTGAACAAAAACTTGGGGATCCAATATGAAAATCTCAGACAACCAAGTACTAACATTATTGCCAAAAATCATCCGTTAATATCTAGCTGAATGCCCATGCTTTGCTATGGATAAAACAAAACATGGTTATTAATCATGAACAATAATCTGGCCCAAAGACAAATTGCATAGAAAGCCTAGGAACACGAGAAACTACAAGAACATGGAAACGAGTGGAAAGACTGCCTTGACTAGTAACATGAAGAGAAGTACCATCTGAAATCTGAATGGAAACAGGTAGAACAAAGGGACTCAAAAGAGATGAGGTGAGTGGAACCTCGTGTCATGTGGAAGGAAGCACCAGAGTCCAAGATCCAAGGACATGATATACCTGAAGGGGGAGACTATCTAGCTAAAGGCTGAGTGGCAGTACCTGAAGAGCCTAAGGTAGGACTGACAACCAAACACTGAAGGAGAGAGACCAGACAACCAGACACTGAAGGAGAGACCAGTAGCTAAGCGGTGTCTGTCTGGCAAGGAGCACCAGCACCTCCTGACTAAGCGGAGCCACGCTCAAGGCGACCACCTCTACGGCCCTGGCTCCGCCTCTTGGAGTAGCAGGTCTGGTAGGTGTGGGTGGCCATCACACTAACACCAAGTGCAGTGAAGGCCACTAGTAGATGCAATCACAACAACCACCAATGCACCCACAAGTGCTGAAGTGGCAGTATAAAATCTACCGCCATGGGATATATAGGGGCAGTGAATGTACAGGCAACTAGGACAACAAAAAACGACTGTTGAGTCATGCCACGAAGACGAGTCTCCTCGAAATGAACAAAAGCACGTGCCTTCCCCAAAGAAGCATGGTGAACGAGCCAGTAGGTGAGCACAAACCGGCTCAAACTCTGATTGAAGGCACATTGGGAAGTCATAGAGACGGTCTCCTGCAGAGCAACGGGTCTCACACAGTAGGGACAAGTCCGACAAACATCCGGTCCCACAGAGTCAACCCGGTGCCCCACTCCAGTGATTTGTTGGTAGAAATTGTCACCAGTGGTGTCAAGCTACTGGAGAGAGTGTGCCTAGTGTACCACAGAGCGGTAGAGGGCATCACTGCTCGATTAATACTAAGCCTGGACACGCCCCCACATCAGTTGTGACAATGGTAGCTTGACGAAATCCATAGAGATGTCAACAGGCATGCTCCTAATGAGGATGGCGATGGCACGAGCTTCATCACCTTGCCACCTTATAGGCATGAAGGTCAAACTAGTACATTTCCACAGCATCCTCAAATGCAACGACATCAGGGTTAGCCAGGGTAGCACCCACACCAACAAGTGGCCCAGTTGGCGGAGCTGGTAGAGGAGGGCACAGCCCCTTGCCAGTGAGGTGATCCCAGAGGCACTGGCTGTTGAGGCAGATCCACAGGTGCACATATCACTCCCAGAAGTTCGTCCAATTAAACACGACCTTCGGTAGTGGGACAGAGAAGCTAGCTGCGTCCATCAGGTCAGTGTAGAAGGCTTTTTGCAAAGGACTATATCAAATGGGGAGCCCATCCAGATTGAGGGTGTCAAGGTCCCTGTCAAAACCTCCAAGCTCAATCCCAATGGCCTCGAGTTCGACAACCACTACCTCGACATGAACAGGCTCAAGGTCGGGAGGGGGACGGGAGCGAAGAAGCAAGTCAAGGAGGCCAGCAGTGCGGCATCAAGATCCGGCACAGGGCACTGATACGGTATGGGGTGACGGATCCTGCGAGATCTAGTGCAAGATCCGACGTGGGAAGGCGGATCCAGTGCAAGATTCAGTGTAGTCCAGCGCAAGCAGAGTGACGACGGCGGCGGCGCGAGCAAAGCAAAGGCCGTGGGAGGGCTGGCAGCAGCGCGAGAGAAGAGCAGAGGCGGCGGTGGCCTGAGATTGACCCCTCCCTAACCCTAGCTCTGATACCATGTTTTGAAATGAACTCTTGTCTATTTTATGAGCCAAAAGGGGCATATAAGCCATGTACAAGGCACAACAAATAGCAGGAAACCCTCTATATTTGACTATTACAAATATGATTCTAACAATAACCATACCATGTGACATTAATGAACATGATACTCTTATCATATGTTAATTTATACATATATATCAAGCAGTTCAGACACTAATGGGAAATCCATACTGAGACTACGGAAGGAGGTACCTTTGTCACATTTTGAATGGCGGCAGTAAATATCTTCTCAGCTTTTTTGCGGATTGTTTTTTCTTTCTTGTTATCATCTCTCTCCTTCTCCAGGATTTTTTCTAACGTCTGTTAATATGTTTGTGTAAGAAGCTTGATGAAGTGTTTATATGTCATTTAAGCACAACCAGCTAACCTGTATCCTGAAGTCCTTTTCTTTTATGGCCTGCTCATTTGCAGTTTCCGACATAGTTTTCTGACCTGTTAAAGTTGATCAAATTTATAACTAGAGCAATCACATATATTAATGCATATGCTTGGGGAAGAGTGTCAAAGTACTTGATTTAAGATCTTCCATCCGCTTCAAAAGGCTTTGATTTTCTTTAATAACATCCTCCTTCTCCTTCATCAATGTGTCATGCTTTCTCTACATCATTTAACAGGGTAACATAACTACATAAGCACACAAAAATAATGAACATTTGTCCTTGCAACAGAAAAAAGAGTGAAAGATCCTAACCTTAATGGAGAAATTGACCTTTTTTAGCTTTTCAGCTTCAAATTTCAGGCCAGCCTACAAATCAAAATGCATTATTAATACGACCGAGAGTAAAAAAAGGTAGGAGAGCTATTAAAAGTATAAAGAATTCAGACCTCAACATCATGCAGCTTCTTTTCCCTGGCATCCAATTCAGACTGACATCCAGCGAACTTCTCCTCCAAATTTCTTATGAAAATTTTCCTCTCAGAAAGAAGATTTTTCGTACTTTCAAGCTCACTTGAATTCTCTCTCAAGGTTGACTGTTGAATGCAAAAAAATGCACATGTGACAATCATGTATGATGTATCTCAAAGCCCAGCCTTATAAAACCCATGAAATCCAGTAATATTCACCAAACAATTAAACTTAAGCCAAGAAAACCATGTTAATCAAGAGAAGTCTGCCAGTGTCATATTGCTAAATGATTTGTGAATGTTTCATGAGCATAGATATACTTGTCATGATTATTAGTTTTGTGGATGATCTTGATAAAAAAATCAATCTTTACACTCACTCCAATATGAACCAACATACAAAAGAACAAAGGGTGAAATTTGATGAGAATAACAAATGGTAAAAGACAAAACGTTCAGGCAACAGACCAAATTCAACAGCCAAGAAAACGAGTACGGAAAAATATTTGAAAACAAACAAGCCACTAACTTCGACTGTTGAGAAAACAAACCACTAACTTTGATAATTTGAAGTTCATTCTTCATGGCCTCATGTGTGTTCAAATCGACGCCTCTACTATTTTCAACCAACTGCAGAAGACATTAAAAGTTGAGAACATAACTTCAACTTAAAAATAGTGAAACCATAAATATATGATAAACAATAGGAATAGCAAGTTTATAGTGTTGTTCAAAATATTAGGATTTGGGGAAAATACTAGTAAACTTTATTCTAGACCAATTGGGTGAAGAAGCACAAGACGAGGCTAACCATATACATGTATACATTAGCATATAACATGAAAAATGATACACTGCCTGCGCAACATCGGGAGTGCCCATGCTCTGATAAAAATGATACACTGCCTGCGCAACATCAGGAGCGCCCATGCTCTGTGGATCACCATTGCCTCCTGCCCAGACCTACCCTCTTCTGTGCACACCCACCACTAGGCCACTACACCCACACACAATTCATAACACCAGCCACAAGAAGAGAAAACAAGCGTGAGTGCTCCCACCACTCCTTTGGCAACACTGCCCCCACAACCCCACCTAATTTACAGTGTGAAGCTGCTTGCAGAAAATTGCAGCTCAGCATTTGAGGGATTGCTCCCTCCAGTTCGAAAAGAACGTCATCTTTTGACCTGGTATGGTCTGAAAGGTACAACATTGACTGTTAAAGTTTTATTCTTAATTGTTAGCAATAAATATAACTACGATCATTGTTATTAAGTCATCGATGACTAATCCACGATTAGCCACGACTAATCGTGCTTTCCTAGCCATGCGACTCATGGCCCACGCTTCAGAGAGATGACACATATATATATACATGGAATGGAGTGTTGAACCCTAAATCCTCCTGCCCCCGTCCAGCCGTCCGGCGGCCTGTCGGAACCGCCTCCGCCTCGACGGCGCCCCTGCGCTGTCGCCTCCAGCCACGGCTCGACCCCGCCCCTACTTTTCCGCCTCCACCTCCGGCCCCCACAACGGCCTCCGCCCGAGCGGCTTCAACCTCCGCCTTCGGCCCCGCCCGAGCCGCTCCGTCTCTGCCTCCGCTGCTCTGTCTTCACCCGTCTATGTAACTGTTAGTGATCTATATATGCCACAGGTACCATGGCACTAGAACAGCTGTCGAGACTAGTCACGAATATTCGGTCGACTAGTCGCCCAAGTCAGCAAGTTCGCCCCCCTAGTGACTCGACTCGACTTTACGACTTAATAACCTTGACTACGATGACAACATTTCTGACATTAATTATGCCCATGTCATTTTCTCTTGGACAGTCCCAATCAGGGAAATTTCTACCAATGGATCCCAGTATATTTTGCAACTGGCCAAAAAAAATAGTCAAATTTGAATCTAACTTATAAATTTGGAATAAAGGCACAAGTAACAACAGTATCGCTAGCCTAGGGTTAAGCTCCCTCCCCTCCCTCCCTCCCTCCCTCCCTCTCTCTCTCTGCTTCTTTACAATATGATCTGATGTGTAGGTCCCACAGGTGAAAAGGATAAATGAAAGAAGCACACAAACTTGGTGGTCACATGGTTTGAACTTCGAACTCACAACCCCCCTCGCACAAGCTAACCCACTTACCACATGGACAGTTGCTTGTTCATTCTTACATAAAGGTTGCAGATGCCTTTATTCCGTAATCTTAAATTTAAAATCCAAAACAAAAAAATTGCCGAATTTTCAGGTAACCAGCGGTTACAGGAAAAAAGATACATTGGAGTTATCTCCCCAAATCCCAATATCTGCCAATATATAGAATTATAGATGGTCGAAGTTGAAAAGGTTTGACCAGCACAGATGTAAAATCGACGATCTTTATAGACAGGACAGGAGGGAGCACTAGTTTTTTTGGATTGATTTAAGAATTACATAATTGCACTTCAATAAAACCAAAGATACATAATGGTGAGTTAAATTATAATGGTAGCAAAATGGCCATAACATACCTCAGAAATCCTTTGGTTGAGATTTGTTATTTCGGTCTTCTGCATTTCAAGTTCTTTTTTACATATTTCAGCATCTACCTCCCTCTCCAGTAAAAGATTATGCAGCCTTTCAACTTCCATTTTAGCATTTTGAGCTTCATCACGGAATTTCTGCGCCCAGGAAATAAATAAGCGAATGACAAAGCACATCCAGACATGGGCCATAAAAGAAACAAACAAGGCAACATTATTTAGCTCACCTGACATTCTTCAAAATTGTGTCTGTTCTCCTCCCTAAGCTGTATGTTGCTTTCACGAAGCAAATTAATTTCTCTCACCTGAGGTATAACCCATTTCAAAGACAAAAGAAGAATAAGCTACAAATATAGGGATAAAAAACAACTATAAAATCAAGCAAAAGCAATGTAGCACATGTGATGGAAATCCAACAGATAAGGACGGCACCTGGAGCTGCAGTGACTTGAATTCTTCATCCTTGAACATTGATGTTCTTGCACTATCAGCTTGACTGCGGAGCAAATCCTGTGCCTCCTTGGTGGACTTCGATGCACTTTCCAGCTATATTAGCATGAGAATAAAATATGGCAGATTAGCAATAATACAATCAACTTGAGACACTTCAAGCTTCAAGGGCAGAAACAATTTCGCATGTTCCATCCAATACAACCACTTTCACACAAAACTTGCCAATCATATAGCCAAAAATCAAGTATAAAGATGCAGTTCTCACTCCATAAAAAATAAAGAGATCAAACCACATCACACAAGACGTGCCAACAAGTAATCATATAGCTGAAATCAAGTCTAAAAATCAGTTCTCACTTCATGCAAGACAAACAGATTAAACCAGGATACTTAGCCTGCAGAAAGTGCAGAAACAAAACTTAAATGCAGCTCTCACCAGTTTAAGCTGGTTTAAGCACTAGGATCATCAGTTTAAGTGGGAGAAAAACATAAGATTGGTTATGTACCACCTACAAAAAGTGCAGAACCACATATGATGGTCATGCACCCTGCATTGGAGGAGTCATAGGTGACAATTAGGCAAATAAGACAAGTTGGACAAGTAATTGCTACCAGGAGTCAGTGCCGTCTGAGGATGGCTTCATGATGAGCTGAGCAGAAAAATACCAAATGGGTTGGACTTTAAAAACTTTTAGGTATGGATAATCCATGTGATTGTCTTATGGGCTGAATTGAGGAAAACAAAGTGACAAAATAACTAAGCTGGCATACAGGCGACAGTAGGGGGCAGTCCTAGTCACCGTCCACAACAGTTTCTAATTATATGACCAACAAGATAAATGCATAAGTCCAGAACTATAGTCTGCAGTAGTTTAAGCAGTGCAACTCATTGCCCATGTGCACTATAATTTCAAAAGCATTTTGAATAAGTACAGACATACAACAGGTTCAAGCATAACATACTTCTATCTGAAGCCGTGACTTCTCCTGTTTAAGCAACGATATCTCTGTTTCTGCCTGAAATCATCAAAAGAATAAATACCAACCCCATAAGAAGTAAAGGAGTGATACAAAAAAAAACTACTGAATCTAATACTCACTATTTCTTTTGATCTGCGAAGGTAGCTGATGACGCTATGTAAATCATTCTCTCCATGTGAGTCGGTGTGTTGTGATGAAAGCCCAGCAATACTTCGTTCTTTCTCAGCTAATCGAATGTGCAAAGCTTCTAGTTGATTGTGTAGAATTCTATTCTGCGCTCATCATAAAAAAGAAATCATGAAATAAATATGTCACCAAAGTAATTCAACATCATTAATTACACAAAGAATAGCAAGGAGATTACTGGTATCAATTGACCGTAACTTATTCTCTACATACGTAAAAACAATGGAAGGGCATTTTACAAAAGTGGGATAGCAGTGAATGCAGGTGACAAACATGTGCCCACATATTCTGGGATATCCCTAGTTGAAGTAGGAAGAAAACAAAATTATTTATGTTAACTCATTACCACCAATAACAATTTCAAGTTAGACTGCCACCAATTAACCATTTCAAGTTAGACTACCGCAAATAACCATTTCAAGTTAGGGTTTTAATTAGACTTAAATCTTTAGACCAAAAACATGGGTAACATAGCTTTCTCTTGCAAATGGATTAAAAATAAGCATAACAATTTCAATGGACATATGATATAGGCAGCTGTTTAAGAATACGTTAATGTCTAACAAGCATGTACTTAATATTAAATAACTATAACATATTTGCCTGACCAGAACAGCTTTAGACCTATGAGTCTAATCACATGATTAACATGGTATTCTCTTGAAGATGAATTAAAAATATGGTATAAATTTCGATGAAGAAATATTCTCTTTCAGAGTTGAGACGTCAACAACTTTTATACACGTTCCTAAGAGAGTTCTCAAAAAAAATTGCACGAACCCCCAGTGGTGATTGGTGAAGCAACCGGTTGACAGGCCCAATAACTTGCTAAATCTAAACATTATCACTAAATAAAACATATTCATGTTTACGTTCTGGATACTAATATAAAGACATGCATCCCAAAGCGCACTTCTAAACCTCCATAAGTTCAACACCCATTGTGTAATTAATTAAACAATGTCGAAACGAAACCGATCAACTCTTGTATCCACCCAAGTAACTAATCGTTTGTACTACCTCTATAGAACAATTTAACTAAATTCACTAACACCCCAGAAAACTTGTTTACTTGTTCGCAACAGTACAACCAAAAGAATTGCAAAAAACATGCTTGATCAAGGATAATACATCATCAAAATGCACATGACACTAGCATTAAGCCACAATACTAAACAAAGAATAACGATAATAGATTAAATATCTCCTTATGTGAGTCACATAACATAAAGATGGGAAACAACAGTATACTTGGGCTAAAACCATGCAGGATTAAACACAAAAACATTATGAAACGAGAAATTGCTTAAATAATAAAAGTTAAGAATAATTAGATTCCAATATCTGTAAGCTAAAAAACCTGATCATTTAGCTCATTATACTTCCGCAGGGCCTCATCCTTTTCTTTCAGCAATTCTATCTTTTCTCGCTCTCCAAATGTTCTTAGAGCATCCTGAAGATATTGCAATACAGATGAGAGTAGGAATCCTAATCCTAATAGGATTAGTCTAGGAATCCCTGTCCTATAGGATTAGGATATGAATCACCTCTTTCTCAACACAAGGAATTTCCTAGAACAGGAAAATAACATTAGAATTTAGAAGAGACACCAGCAGCCAGCCTCCTACTACCAAAACAATTACCAACTACAAAAAGGCTGGATAAATGACTCAGATGGTAAGTACATCTTAAGAAACTTTTTGAGGCTATTTGGTTCATTGCCGGTTGTCACAACTTTTTGTGCCAAAAGTGTGCTTGGCAAGCCACAGACTTCATGGCAGCCAATCAGTCACCACATTTGTAGTAATTTTCGGGCTTTTTGGCTACAACATGAGTCTATGAAGAGTGGGGCAAGAGCTACAAAAGTGTGGGACACCGCAACTGAGCTTGCGAAACACGCTAGCCATAAAAAAAATCAAATTCCTTTAAGTCTAGCAAAACTTCGGCCACAAACCAAACACCCCTTTTGACCAGTCACTGCCAAAGACACGAAGAATATATGATCTACAAAATCATAGCCCAAAATAAAATAACAGAAATGTTCAAACAAGTTAGTGTCAGTGTAATTTACATTTTCAGCCTTTTGTGCATCTGCTGTTTGACGAAGCATTGCGATTTCCTGCTGCAATGTAGATAGTTGCTTAGAAGTATTTGTCAGCTCCTGTATTGTTTCAGATTGCAGGATAACCTACAGAAGATAGATGTAAATAGATGTCACATCATAAGTGGAGGCACCCCTTATTCTCGAGGAATACAGTAAGTATAAAACCTCACGTATATCAGGGTACATAAGTTATAAGTGTGTAAAAGCAAGGTAAAAAGGATGAATCAATCGTGTAAAATTAATGTGTCACTGACTTTATCATAGAAGGTACAAGCCTGTCAAGGGTAACAAGTAACAAGTAACAACTATTTGGTATAGATTTGCCATTACACCCTCCGGTCACAAATACATGTTTTGGACATAACACGTCTCTAAAACACAACTTTGACCACGTCATTCTATTGTAATTATGTAATATATTTATAAAACCCAATAAAATTGTAATATTATGAAAGTACTTTTCGAGACAGATCTACACATGATTTTCATGTATCCAATTTAAATATTTAAAAAGATATTGATAGTCAAAGTTTAGAAAGTTTTGCGTGCACCTATGCCCAAAACAACATGTATTTGTAACTAGAGGAAGTACTATTTATGTAAAGGGTATAAATGTTTAGCAACTTAATATGCATTACTCCTTGAAATCCCTGCAAGTGGTGATTGAACATTAACTTATGTAGTGTTTTGTCATATAAACATCACAAGCTGAAAGATTGGAATGGTATTTCATGAAAACTACTACTTGATCACAGAAGCTATAATCTGTTATTATGTGGTATCCAAACAAAACAGTTGCAATGTTCGAAAATTAGATAACAAACATGCAGAGACTTAAAACGGTTCACTAGATGACACTGATACATGTCAAGTAGAAATTGAATGGAGATAGCAATATTAAACAAACATTTTTGCAACACATTATACCATCTTTTATTTACTTGAGGAGAACATTTGTTTAATTTTAAAGGAAAAGTGACTAAGCATACTTTCTTTGGGAAATTTCAGCAGTAACATCTTTTATTTACTTGAGGAGAACATTTGTTTAATTTTAAAGAAAAAATAAAAAAGTGACTAAACATACTTTTTTTGGGAAGTTTCAGGAGTTTCCTACAACTACATTAGTGAACGCTTACACCTTACACATGAAATAGCAGAACCTAAGAGTGCCCTCATGAAACAATGATCGACAGCTGATTGACAAATAACAATAGAAAAATCTCTTCTTTTTTCAGAATATGTTAGCCCAGAATGATAGGGGCTCCCCCTACAATCTCCACCCTCCATGCCGAACACAACAGCCTAAAAGGACACCAGAAAGTTTTTCTAGGTTTGCTTATGGACAAACATTTAGTTAGCTATTCTCAAATTAAATTTACTAATGAGTAAAAAGAGAGATGGGGTAATTTTACTCATAGCCCAAGAAGATATACCTGTCGCTCATAATTGTCTTGAGCGCTACGCCAACGTTTATACTGCTCATCAAGAGCACTCTTTGAGGAAGCCAATTCAATTTCTAAATTTTCAATCTGTGCTCTGTTAAGAGGAACAGCAAAAAAATAGTATCAACCAACTCTAGAAGAAAAGCCTCTCCCTGCCTCTTTATAGGGTGTCCAAATGCTTACACTTTCTGGGAAACTTCATTTCTCAGAATTGAAATGTCATTCATGAGAGTAGTGACGGCCTTCTCTTTAGCTTCAATTGCCCTGGCAGCTTCTTCACACTTCATCACATAGCCCTTCTCCATTTCAGACAACTTGGTCCTCAACATAGCAATCTCATCTTCCAAGATTTTCTTGGCAATCTCAAACTAAAAATAAATATGAAAATTCATGTGCACATCTAGTAAAGGTACACAAGGCTTCATTGGAAAATATAAATTATTTCAGTACCTCAGTTTTGTAATCCTGATGTGCAGATTCCATTTGCTTCAATGCAACTTCATTTGAGTTTGCAATTTCTTTGTACTGTGAAAGAATTTAAGTATGACATCAAAGCGGTCAGGCAATAAATGGATTTGTAAAATAAGGCACACTGGAAGGAAAAATTACAGCAGACGCCACTCTGCTCGAATTTCAATGCATCATGCTCTCCTACTCTACAGAACAGAGCAATCAAGCCCTTATGTCCATCTTTCTAACGGAAATACAACTACTTTTGTCAATGGCATACAAGAGTATTCTCACATTCCCGAGAAGAAAATATTTTTTTACGTGGCATTTTCAACACCACACAGCAGGCCCTTGTTCCTGCTATTGTTGCAGTCAAACCTCTCCTATTTGCGAACACATCGATATGCAATTTGAATCTCACATTGCAGATATTGGCATGCATAATCAACCTCCAACCAGATCCATAGACAAGATCAAACCTATCAAGGGTGACTACAAAACTGTCATATATGCTGAACTAAGGACTAAGGTAATCAACTGGGGGACCAAAGTTGTCCCAGTTGCATGCAGCACGGATAGCTATTCTCTAATAGCGAAGGGGCAATCTTTTGCCTTTATAACAGCCACATCATTCCCATCGGGTAAACTAAGGGAAGTGGCTAATGGCAAATAATCATATGGTACAAGGTCATGTAAAGTATGGTGCCCCCGTTTTGCGTTACTGAGACGGACAAGAGGGAGGGAGGGGAGCACCTGGTCCATATAGCTTTTATTAGCCTGTGCTTCCTCCTTGTATTTTTCCAACTCCTCTTTCAGCTGGAATAGCTCATCATTCTCCTGCAGGAATGATGAAACACCAAGTATAAAATGAACAGCAACCAACTGAGCATTGAAATAATCCACAATTTGCACCAATAGAAGCTGCATAAAAGAGCATATGACAGTAGGAGACATAATTTCCAGATGGATAAGATTCAGTGCTAGCCCAAAAAATACAAATACATGGACTTTTTCAATAGACCGTGGCACATTGACCATTCACATGGTAAAAGATGAGCATAGACACAATATTAAAAGGATAGCAGAAGAAAACTAACCTCAGTTGCTGATGAGTTGTCACGACCACCATCCCTAAAATTGATCTAACAGAATAACAGCACAATCAGATGAAGCCTTATATGATCTAACTTAAAATGTACTCCAATCTCAGAAAACGGGAAAAGAATAGTGCATGTTTTTAATAGTAATAGATAAAATAAACAACAAATTTGAGATTGATTTGTAAAGGAAAAAAATATAGATATCACTGCTGAGAATCTTGACATAGTGTTCAGAGTGACCCTTGGTGGTGTAACGAGGTAGTGCAAAAGGCTATCGAGGAAAAGAAGGCATGCTACAAGCATATGCAGTATGATAGGAGCGACGACAACATACATAAGTATAAAGCAGCCAAAAAGAGTGCAAAGAAAGCACTAAGTGAGGCATGAGGCAAGGCTTATGAGGATCTTTATCAGAAGTTGGGTACAAAGGGGGGCGAGAATGACATCTACAAGATGGCTAGACTCCAAGAAAGAATGACAAGGGATTTCAACCAAGTTAAATGCATCAAAGACAACACTAATAGACTTCTGGTGAAGGACGACGAGGTCAAGAAAAGGTGGAGAACTCCTTTGACAAGTTGTACAACGGAGACAACAGGAATAGTATGAACTGAATGATTCTTTTGATGACACCAATAGGCGATTCGTTTTAAAAATTCAAGAGTGAAGAGAGGCCTTAAAAAGGCCGAAAGTAGGTAAGGCGTTGGGGCCTGATAACATTCCTATCGAGGTGTGGAAATGCCTTGGAGACATGGCGATCATTTAGCTAACTAAATTGATTAATAGCATTTTTAGGTCGAACAAGATGCCGAACAAGTGGCGAAGAAGCACATTAGTGACAATTTTCAAGAATAAATGAGACATCCAAAGTTGTACTAATTACAGAGGAATTAAGCTCATGAGCCCCATAATGAAGCTTTTGGAACGAGTAATTGAGCATCATTTAAGAAGAGCGACTAGCGTGACGAAAAACCAATTTGGTTTTATGCCTAGGAGGTTGACCCTAGAGGCAATTTGATGAAGAGGTATAGGCAGAAAAAGAAGGATCTACACATGGTGTTTATCGACTTAGAGAAAGCTTATGACAAAGTGCCAAGAAATGTCATGTGGTGGGCGCTTGAAAAGAAAAAAGTCCCAACAAAGTATGTTACCTTAATCAAGGATATGTACAACGATGTTATAACTAATGCCAGAACATGTGATAGCTATACCAGTGACTTTCCTATTAAAATCGGACTACATCATGCCCCATATTTTTGCCCTAGTGATGGAAGAAGTCACACAGGGCATATAAGGAGAGATTCCTTCCGTATGCTTTTTGTTGATGATGTGGTGCTGATTGATTAGAGTAGGGAAGGTGCTGATAGAAAACTTAAGTTGTGGAGGAAGACTTTAGAATCAAAGGGTTTTAGACTTAGTAGGACTAAAACTAAGTATATGAGGTTTGTTTTTAGTGATGCTATGGCAGGTGATGGAGATGTTAGTCCGAATGAAAAAGTGGTGCCCAGGAAGGAAACTTTTCGATATTTGGGATCGATGCTACAAAGTTACAGCGAGATTGATAAAGATATGAACCACAGGATACAAGCGGGGTGGTTGAAAGGGTAAGTTCTATAGGACGGCGATTACACCTGCGATGTTGTATAGAGCGGAATATTGGACAACAAAAAACAACATTTACATATGATAAGCGTAGCAAAGATGCGGACGCTACGATGGATCTGTAGTCATACAAGGCGAGATCGAATCCGCAATGATGATACACGTGATAGGGTTGGGGTAGTACCAATTGAAGAAAAGCTTGTCCAACATCGTCTATGATGGTTTGGACATCTCCAATGGAGACCTCCTGAGGCACCAGCGCGAAGTGGAATTTTAAATCGTTTCAAAAACATGAGAGGCAGAGGTCGACCGAGAATGATGTAGGATGAACTAGTTAAAAGAGACTTGAGGGATTGGAATGTTTCCAAAGATTTGGCGTTGGATAGGAGTGCATGGAAGTTAGCGATCCACATACTAAAACCATGACCCAAGATTGAAGGTTTAGGGGTTTTATTGACTTTGATTAGGTTTCTTTCCTACCCTACCCCAACTTGTTTGGGACAAAAGGTTTGATTGTTGTTGTTGTTCATAGTGGCCCTTTTGGGCAATCTACCATGCACAAGACCTGACACCCAATATTGGATATAGACTTACAACATCTATATCAGCGATAACATGAAACCTAAATTTTGTTCTTTCATTGTGCATATATTTTGGAAACTATCATTATAAGAATCTGAACTTTGCAAGGCCAATGTACCATATTCCTGCATTTGTCCATCAATTCACTATTTCACTAGTAACTATGTGTTATGAAGAATTGCACTCTGATCACTAGTAGAGGACAGAATGTTCTATTTATCTAAGCTATGATATTTTACTAATGACAAATCTAGAAACTGCCGAAGATTATCAATAGCAAATAAAATATAACCAACTTTTTTGCATATGAAGTTTTCAACATCACGGTTTTAGACTTGATAGTACCTACCTTTCTTGTTTTGAGCTTCACCTCCAAATCAGAACACTTCGCCTACAAAAAAATATTTAAGTTAAAATAGTCAGATGATGCCCTTGCAATCTTGATACAAAACTACCTGTACAAACCTCTGCAACAGCAGCCCTCGATTCAGCATTAGAAGCAGCTTTCCATGAGCTCTGTAGCTCTCTTCTCATATCCTCAACTTGCTTCATGCAGCCGTCAAAAGCATTTTTCTTATCAAGTGTCAGGACACGAACATGATCCCGTTGCTCTTGAAGCTCCTTTTTAAGTTCAGCCCAATCCCTCTACAAAACCATTTAAATTTAGAGAACCAGAAAAGGGTAGAATTCAAGGAATAAATCAAGCAACACCTTCCTAAAAGAAACAGATTACCCAAAAAAACATGCAAGATACCTCATGCTTTTGCTAACAATCATAATATTCTAAAATATTTTCAAATGTCTGAATGTGAGAGCAGTGGACCAAATTGTTTAGTCGACAGACAACAAAAGCCAAAGTAGAATTGGCGAACCACAAGGAACAGGCAAGCTAATAAACATCATCCAAAAGTAGTAAAGCATAATGCTGCCAAAATAGGAATCTTACTTCTAGTCGCTTGATGTACTCCTCGTGATTTCTCCTTTCCCTAGCCCTTGCATTCTAAATTGTTCACAGGTTAACAGAGAGGTACACAAATTTCAAGCATTTCCATGACTCATCTAAACACAGCATACCTCTTGAACCTCCTCGGTGGTATGTATTGTGTCAATGGTGGCCTGCAATAAAGAAGAAAAAATGGTAAAAAAGAGTGACAGGAAATCTAACAAAATGCATTGAAAACTGCTAAGTGCTTGAATATGTACTTGCAGCAAGAGCACCTCGTAATCAGTTATAGATAGTAAAAGATAAAATTTCAAGAAAAGAGAAGTACTGTGTTGGCTCAATACAAAGTGAAGAGACAATGAAAAAAATATTATTTACATAGGCAAGAGACAATTATAATAATTCAGATTACTTAGCTCTTTAGTCACTTATTGTATCTCGAAACATAAAGAGAGTAGACCACAATAAATATATATCCAAAGACCTAACTAACTAACTCTTAGAATTTTCTTATATAGCTGCAAGTCAGTCAAAGTTTCTGAATGTCTGATTGAAAAAGTTATTAATTTATTTCAATGTTGCGAAGACATATAACTTATTTACATTTCTTGGGATCACAAATTAACTCAGATAGCTAAAATGACTTGCTTGTTCATACAAGAGTGGACCATACAAATTTGTAACATCAAATAGTGGGAAGAGCTATGTCAAGTTGTCCGTATATGAGATTAGTTGTTATACAGTAACAATCTCTCCTTTTCCATACTAAGAATGTATATAGACATAAGGATAAAGGATGATTTTAGGAAAAAAAATTGCATCTTCTTTTTGTAACACAATCATATTAGCAGCTAAGTAGGAAAAATCTATAAAACATAACAATTAACAAGGCACATGATTCAAAGCACTGCAAGATGTGGCAGTGAGAAAAAACCTGCAGACGATGCACTCTCTCAGACAAATCACGGACTTCATCCAAAGCATTTTTCTCTGACTTTACTAAAATCTCTTTTTCATGCTTTAAAATAGATACCTAGAATATTTGAAAACAATGTTAGGATTCAGGGTCTTAGAATTATCTGAGGGATGTAATAAAATTCAACACACCTCCATTGAGAACTTCCTTGAGCTCTCCTCTAAAGCTTGCATAGAATCTGAACTTTCACGAAGTCTTTTTTCGTAATCAACTACTAAATGCATCAGCTCCGCATTTCTGAGCGAAACAGAATTAGCTTCCTTCCTCTGTATTTACAAGTATGAACTAGATTAGGGTAAAGGATATCTGCATATAACAAAGAATTATCTTCTCCTAAGAAACTAAGCATTCAAGATGTCATTTCAGTGTGAGGAACAGAAATATGAAGAAAACAAGATTACAACACACAAAAGTAACCTGATGTTCAAGCTCTGCTGCAAATCCATTAAGCCGATCTCGAGCAAAATCAGCTTCAAGCACTGCCTTATCATGCTCAGATCGCAAAGACACAATCTCAGTCCTAAATGAATGATAATAACTAATAAGTATTGATCAAATATTCCAAGTAAAGCCAAAGAGAGTAGCACATAATCAACCTCGATAATTAGTTCACCTAAAACCATATAAAATAAGCAATTAGAAATGGAAGCATGTGCAAACTTAACAGTGTATCTGATTTCAAGTGAATCCAATCAGTTCAAAGTTCCATGCATATGTTTAGTTATGAGGACCCAACCTCGACGCAGCTGGCCAATAAATATGGTAAAACCATAAAAGGCAGCTTTCGCATAGAGTTTTTCACAATAATTTTTGGAAACAGTAAATATTAATTACAAAGACCAAATTATGCATCACAAGCTGTAAACCAAAATGTCTAAAAAATGTTCCAGGAAGCAACTACGTAGCATATGCTGTGAGCACTCACCCATTAAGAGCTTATTATATTGCTTCCTAATCACCACTCTTCTTGTCCAATGATAGAAAAAGGAAATAAAAATATTCACAAGATTTTTAGCTATAACTATTATTTTTATACAGCAATCAATGTATGAAAGCAGATAAAATCATAAAAACCACCTCAACTTAGTCAACTCTTCATCGAGGCTTCTGGCCCGCTCAGAGACTTGCTCATAAGCTTTCTTCGAGACTTCCTGGACAAGATTAGATAGAATTTACAATGAGAACATTCATCAAAACTATGGTATTATATAGGCTTTATAACCTTCATCATTGAGAAAATTACCTGTGATCCTTCAAATAGAACCATCAAATCCTTTCTGCCATCATCTAGAGAATGAAAAGAAAAGCATAACTTAACAGTAACATGCACTCAAAACTGCCTTAACACCACTTCATCACCACAGCATGCCACCCCACACAAATATGACAGGCATTTAACCATATAGTCTGAACAGAAAAGACCATAAGAATAATAGAGTGAACCTTGCAAATTATTGGATATGGGTTCAACATTAGAGCGAGTCTTCTGTTGTTCTTCACACAACTTCCTATACATCGCCACCTACAGAAATAATCAACTATATTAGGGTTGATGTCACATGCAGTTTGTAATTGACTTTTGAAGAACAGTTGAATTTTAAATCAAAAGATTTTCCATGTCCAGGCGAGGAGAATATATATGACGTACAGATCTATGAAGAGATTCGATCATTATTGCTTGTTCTTCGGATTTCTTCATCACTTTTTCAACTCTGGATGCAGCATCATTTGTTATTCTCTTCAACTCAATTTGGAAGTTCTCCTAAAAAGGACAGAAAGGAACATATGTTTGATCGTTTCATTTTTTTTGGGGGGGGGGGGGGGGGGGTGACCTGGTATTCTTGAATAAACAAATTAAATTTTCACAGCCATAAAAAATAAGTTAAACCTCATACATACCCTGAGTTCCATGTCCTTTTTGTCAAGATCAGCAGAGAGCAAGTGAACTTTATTTCGAAGTTGAACATTTTGCCGAACTAACCCATCAATATCATTAAATGTCATCTGCCACGGATTATCGGATGGTTATAGCAGATAGCATCGCATGTAAATTGAGGGTAAAATGCAGAGCCCTACAATGATTAGAATGAGACTTACATGCTCAGGCATATTGTTTTCAACATTAGACACGCCATTGCTTATGCTCGCAGAACGAACACCATGACCTACATTTGGAAGGCTAGAACCACAACGAAGCTGTATATCCTGGCATTCCTTTAAAAGAACAGCGATCTACAAATAATTAGAAGGTACAGCATACAGTTAGCAACAGAATGTGCAGCATAACAAAAGAAAGGGCACAAATGATGCATAATTTCCTCCTATCTATGATAACGTTTAGAGTCGGATTAAAGCAACTTCAGGGCCGCATGAATGTACATTTTGTGACTTGTGAATAACACCCTCACAAATAGAGAGATCATTTATGAGGTCTACCACCACCTCAAGATGCTCTGAATCTTATACATCATGTTGCACCCAGCAATCCATGTAATAATTGACATGTTAGCACAGATAGTAGAGGTTAACATTGGATACTTCCCTATATATATTATTTTAATTTGAGATTTCAATAAATAAGAAGAACAGAAAAAAGAAGGTAATGTAGTAATGAAAGACTCACTTGTTTTTGCAGGTCGTCAATTTCCTTCTGAGCAATACTGTGATCACGTTCCCACCTTTTTAACTCCGACTGGAAGACACTTAAATGTTAAAATCTCATTATAAGAAACTTAACGGCATGTGATGCCTGCATACCTTTAGATTCCTGATGGTATTTTCAAAATTATCATGCTCCAACAATGCCTGCTGCAATTTGTGATCCATTAGAGCATAGGCTTGAACCATCCTCTCATGCTCAGCTGAGGTAAGAAAAAATACAAAGAGAAATGGTTAAGTCCAAATGTTTGTGCATGCATCACAAAACAAACATTGTTGCAGTGCTATCATATCATAATGCAACATATATTTAACTAATGCATCAATTTAATGCACTAAGAACATTTCCTACAAAATTACCTCGTTCATCTAAGATAAGTTCAGCCTTCTCTTCAATTTCATGCAGGACCTGTTGTACAGAAGACAATTCAATAATGCTCCAATAACAGACACAAATAAAGAGGGTGTAGTACAAAAGAAGGGAAATTTGGTTATTTGCCACTCAAAAAGTTAATATATTTAAGATTTGCCGCTTTCTAATTCACCAAAGCACATTGATTGTTATCACTAGTCAAAATTACCGATAAAAAAGTAACTAAATATGTAAAATAAGTCCAAAAATGATCGAAAATAAGAAAAATATAAAAGGTAATGGTTTATTTCTGTTACTATACAGGTTACTCTTTAGGAGTAAAAAGCTAATGGTTGTTTCTGTAAGTACAAGTAGAGGAGGATGCTGAGTTAAAGCTCTGTACTAGAACTACAGGAGTTTCTTGTGCCTCTATCCAATTGGTTTGTAAGTCCAGCTTTTACTTCAGAAATATGATATCTAGGTAGGGATATCCCCTCCCGTTTTCTTCTATATGGTACATAACTACATGTGTTATGTATTTTATGCACTTTATGTAAGAAGAGGGAAAATGTTGGAAGGAGAAAAACTCCCTCCGTTTTCACACAGATGTAGTCTTAGCATTAGGGCTGGCAAAAAAGCTCTTTATGGCTCGAATCAAAATTGCTTCGATTACAGTAGTGAGTCAATTTCAAGTGAAAAAATGTTAATGAGGCTCATCTAGATAGTGGCTCGCTAGATCGAATTTGAAATAACCACTTAAATGATAAATAAAATGATTTTATGTTGAATTATGTCAGAAAAAAATAGAAGGCTAATCCACAGTAATCTAGACCTACTTGCTCACACTGGAACTTCGAAGCAAAAGGGCTACTCTGCCTTTCAAATAATAATAATAAAATACTTCTTCCAAATTCCCACGGGGACTAACAATTGTTCCATATTCCCTCAACTTTCTAGATACAGTGTATGCTTGAAATCCTATGATTAACAACAAAAAGTAAATACACAATGTCCATGTCCTCCATTGACAATTCTTTTAATTTTGCACTGATATATAATACACACAAAGTGAATCCACAGTTCATGATCTCACTGCAAATAATAATGACAGTTGAATAACAATGAGGCACGCTTCTCAAACATATGCAATTATGCAACTAGTTCTAACTTACTCGATCAAGGTATTGCTGTGATGATTGCACAAAGAATACCAAGTGTCAGATATCACATTTGAGTAAAACCATGATGGACTATGGATAGGACTAAATTTAAAGATAGTGACAAGCACAACAATTTACCCTTTCGAGAACTGCTTCTGCATGTCTCCTTCCCCACCTCTCATGACGTAAAGCATCAGTAGCTTCTTGATATTTCTCATAGATCTTAGCAAGCTGATAATGCAATGAGTGTTATCAAGCAACATTTGAGATGTGAAAATAGTTCACACAAATTAATGAGCAGAAGAGATAAAACATACACTCCAACCATCACGAAGAAGAGAAGCAGCTAATGCAGTTCCAGAAACACCACTGGGTACTTTCGGAACCATCATCAGGTCATTTTGATTTACTGCATCAGATAGTGGCCTGCAAAATAGAAAACAAGTGAAGTCTAAAAAGAGAAACAAAAATGGAAGCAATCATTTTGATTCACTCCATTCTTTTTCCTTTTATTTATGATTTGCCAAATATTTCATATTTTATTTTTCTTAGCACCAATCAAGCTTTGATTTGCGATTTTATATGGTATTATAACAAAATTCACCATTTTTGGAACTTTTCGCATTAATTTGATATATGGATTAAAAGGGTTAGCACAATTGCACCTTTTGGTGGGTGGGTGTAAGGAGAGGGGGGAGGGAAGGGGGTGCACTAGATATTAGAAGGATCTGGCAGAAACACAAGGTAATGCCATCCAATACAATGAGTGTCAACGAGGAAAAAAAACACACTAATCGAAATGTTTTGAACAGTAAAGGGAAAGACCAGCATTTCCATTTACAATGCAAGCATGAATGGGTAATTATAAAAATCAAAAGTGTGTAAAAATCAATAGCACCTGCTTTAGAGGTCTCAATCTCACTAGACTAAACTGACAGTGATTTTAGAGATCATACATTTCTTTCATTGGTGTGCCTGTTAAATCAGCAGAATCTGCTGCAATGCTCGTCAATGGAATGAGGCTCAATTCACTAGACTTCCTTGCATTCTCCAGATCAGATTCACACTTTTCAAGCTTCTGCTTTAAGTCGGCAGCCTCCTGCAGGAAAAAAAAATACACAGAACAAAATTAGATCCAAAAGTTCGGTTAGGATTCACTCATAAGATCTACTGGATTATATGAAGTATCAAAATTAATCTGCAAATATACCTTTTCATGGTCTCTCTTGGCTAAGGTCTCCTTCTCGAGCTTTTCCTTGTATTCATCTTCAACCTGAGTCAAATGTGTCTGATTTGCACGAAGAATTGAGCATGAGTTTTTTTCTAAGACAAAACATTCAGATATGAAATATAAGCAAAGGCATTACCTCCAATGCTTTAATAACACCTTCGAGTTCCCCAGCCTTCTTTGACCATTCCTCAGAACTTTCTTTGTGAAGTCCAGCAAGTTTCATGACCTTTTATGGGAAAGCGAATCAAAAATTATTGTCAGAGACGAACAACAGTACATCCCAAGTAAAACAATATTCCATCCTTGCTACCAGATATGCAAGTTACAGAAGTTTAGAAGCTTGACAGAAAAAGAAAAGCGATCATCGCAAGGCATCAACTATCCAAAATGAGTCTTAATCAAGTAGAGGAATTAGATATTAACAATCAAGTTGTGCTAAAAGTCTCACCGAAACACTTCCGCAAGTATCCCAAGTATATTTGGCTAGACAAGGCATGCCAAGGTGAGCAAAACAATAACAGATGGAACTAGATAAGCCAGCCAAGATTTAAGATTGTTTTTCAAAATAATTGCACAGCTTTCATGGGTCTAACCCCAAGTGCAACTTGACGACAGTTGGCCTCCATCAAACCAAATAGATATGATGGCATAACAGATAATCGACAAGCAAACACTATGCAGTCCACCACACATCTCTTAACATGCTTATCGCAACCATGGCCCAACACAATCTACAGCAACGTTCAATAGGCTTACAAAATTTCTATCTGGCTGAGTTTCTTGCTAGAGCAATGAATAGACATACAGCTAATATGGCCTTCAACAATAAATCTATGTGCCACACACCAAAATGAAAATATCATCCAGTATGGAAGTGCTACATAAATTCCAAATGCTTGAAACATTTAGACCAGTGATTACTACATGAGCTTTGCAATTTCAATGTGCGCCTAGGATAATTATGACCTGGTCAACTAGTCAAAGTGCCACAAACCTGCTCATAAAATAGGGCAATAGACAAAGGGTGGTTAAAGAGGGGGCAAACCATACAGTTGAAAGCTCAGCACCAAGGCGTTGTTCATTAGCAGCTGCAGCATCCTTTGTTGAGCACAACTCCTTCATTCATCAAAAAACAAAACAGCAAAAATTAGATGATGACAGTAATATCATAATCATCAGTCTGGAATTTTACCTTTTCCATATAGGATACCCTTTGCTCCAGTTCAGAAATCCGTTCTTTGCCTCGCCTCAAGGAACTCGAAGATTCAGAAATCTCTCTTTCAAGCTGAAACCCAAAAAAATCAGGTTGATTTTTCTATTTCCCTCCGTTGTCACATCAAGAACCAAATAAAAAACTCACCTCTACAATCTTTGTTGACATCCTAGCCTCCTCATCCATATTTGCTTTCCTTAATTCAGCAAAGTTCTTAACCTTTCCTTTCAGTTCCTCGTCAAGCCAGAGGTTATGCTTTTCCAGTAGCTCCTTCTCCTGATAAGGAAAGTCAAACTAAATTGAACCAACAGTTGCTCAATGCAAACATATGGGCAAGGCTTAATCTTAGGACATAATTGCTAAACCAAAGAGAAACGGTAGGTGGAGAGTTATGCAGAACAAACTGTATAGAATTCATAGGGCTTGGTAGAACTTTGTACAAGAATCTTGCATCTGAACATTAATAAACCTTTTTATATGCATACCTGTGTAATGCGGTTACATGTGGCCTGACAATGGGTTAACTTAGCTTCAACATCTTGTATCCTAGCCTCTTTACCAGCAGAAGAGTCTGCCAGATTTACCTGAAAAAAGGATAAATTCAGTACATCCGGTTAATTTATGCCACAAAATACAAAACAGATAATCATCTTTCCCAGATAAAGGGGCACTAAAATCTCAAATTTGTTAAACTCTAAAGGCTTAATTCACTGGAGTGCATTGAGAACGCAATGCTTGTGGCTACTAAAATTATATAATTGTAAAGTTACAGGCACATCCACATCGCAAACCACAAATAACACAACAAATAATAACACATCGCAGATCACACGACACAAGTTCTTCAAATTGTCCATAAAGTAAAGTATTAACACTAACACATTAACAAGGCAAGTAGGCAGCCATAATCAAAATTTTCCAACAAACAAACTACAGATATTATTCAAGGAAAAAAGAGTAAGAAGCTAAAGGTCTCTAACAACATGGAAGAACTCTTGCATATGCTCCTGTCCAAGTTGACTCCAACATGTAAGATATGAAATATAATTGTATATCCTTGAATCACTTTAGACAGTAGGATAGTTCATGAAAGGTAAAAATAGCATATGAAGTTAAAAGATCGGAACACTAGTACAAAGCAGTAACTTTTAAGTCTGTTAATAAAACAGCATCAAGTCTACATGCTATGAATTCATGATGATGCAACATGCATGATGTCATATTTTCCATTTACTAAGGCATGATATCAGCTCCAACTAAATAATGCCTAGAAAACACAAACCATTAAGACCAAACACAAATAAATTATATTAGAAGAAAACTTACAATAGAAGTATCCCATCAGTACTTACAAAGATAATCAGTGTGTCATAAATAAAACTAAATTTGCACATAGTAGCCAAATGAAAGAATATATGGTGGATATAGATATCAATGTACAACTTGCAAATCAAGTTAAAATCGAATTTAGATTTAAAAAAAAACAAAATCGAATTTATTACATAGAGATGCAAATTTGACCTTTGGACAGACATGCCTGCCAAGGGGATGGCCGGAAGGGTAACTGATCAACAAAGTGAATGACTGTTTAGTTGAATTAACATCTTTGACGATCAATTGGTTGGGAATCTCTTAAGCACGGCGTGGTATGACACCCACCCACCCCCCAAAAAAAACCAAGAGTTATGACTGGCCTACATGGAATAATAACTAATAAACAAAAGTTGCTCCACCCATCCAAAGAAGTTCTTCCAGCAAAAAAAATAGTGGCCAAAGGCAGCAATTTTTTTTTTTGCCAAGATACAATTGTATACCCATTTCAATATCTTTACTAATATATAAATACGAGTTAGCGGCGGTCATCCGTTCTCCATCTCCTCCTCTCTAAGAAAAGCAACGCACTGATATATAGGCCGCGGATAAAAAGGAAACCAACCGCATCTCTCTTTCCACCCACACCTGCTCCTCTTGGCCGAACCATTACCCACTTCTCACTCCCCGCGGCAACTCAAGAGTGCATTTTTGTTTTATAAACACGTGACATGTTTGATTATTTGGTTGAAAAATGTGTTTCCATTGCAACGCACGGGCACTCAACTAGTATGTATATATATGCCACTCTGACTTCTAAGTTGTAGCAAGCAAAATGAAGAAACCAAATTGTGCGGCTCTTTTTTAAGCTATATTGAATTCTGTTCTAAAGCCCAACAAACCAGGGCGGAGCTTCAAACAGGCCAACATGGGCAGCAGCCCCTTCTTTTGTTTTGGCATCTCTACATGGATAGTTGAGAAGCTAGTAGCTTCTATGGCTAAAAAACTACTACTTTTGCCCTTTTATATTTTATCATTTTGTAAGTATAAAGCCTAGTTTTCCTATGCTGATGTTCCATCTCTATAGGTGGCCCCCTCTTGATTTTTGATCAAGTTCTGCCACTGCAACAAGCTATTGAAACCAACCTGCAATTACATATAGATAACAAAGACTCTATGAGCAACCAACAATCCTATCATACGGTGCTACAAGCTACTTGAGTCCTGAACCATCCTATAATCTCTGCATTATCTGCACATCAATAACAACTTGTTCAGGTGATCCTATACTCCCAATTCGCTCTACATATGGACGGCCAATTTGCAGATTGCTGTATATTGCTAGAAGTAGAAGTATGAAGTGATCAATGGAGCTCACTATCTTATCGTGGTAGCTCTGGATGATGCTATCCTTCTCCCTTATCTCTGCATCCCTCTGCTCAATCAGCTCCAGCGACTGATTCTTGGACTTGTGCAGCTCCGAGATTTCTACTTTCAGCCGCTCAACCTCGCCATCCTTTGCAATCTGCGCCATGAGCAACACCGAGTGATCAATGCACCAAGATAAACCAAACAAACAAATCAGTCGACCGAAAAGGGGCCGTACGGCTTGGATGCGGAGCTGGTGTATCTCGGCCTGTGAGGTGGCGAGCTCGGCGGCGCGGCGCTCCGAGGCAGCGGCGAGCTCGGTGGCCTCTGCCTGGGAGCGACCGACCTCGGCGGAGAGGGTGGCGAAGCGCTGCTCGAGGAGGGCGCAGGTCTGCTCGGCCGCGATGGCGGCGGCGTCCGCCTCGGCGCGGACGGTGTCTACCTGCTGTCGGAGCTCGCGGATGGCGGCGTCCGCCCGCTCGGCGACGGCGGCCACGTCGCCGCCGAGGAGCCGGAGCTCCTCGTCGGACATGAAGAGAGGCATCACCGTGTGGGGGACGGGAAGGCGGGGCCCCTAGCCCACACGGGGTCTCGGGATGGCTCTAGAGGGGTCCTAGGGTTTGTCCAGGGCCGCGGCGAGGGGGGTGGTGTGGGAAGCGGAGGGAGTCGAGCCGAATGGAATTGGCGAGTCGAGGCGGACGAGACGGCGAAGGGGACGCAGAAATATATGATCGGAAGGCGTGCAGGGAGACTGGTGGCCTCGGGCCAAAGCAACGTGGGCTGGAAACAGGCTGGCACTTATTGGGCTGCGATTGCTCAGGGCCTGTTTGGTTTGACGATACTTTTGACCAAAGATGGATAAGAAAAATGAACTAAAGAATCAAGAGAGAAGAGAATTTTGCTAAAATTTGGTAGCAAATCAAATGATTGCCAAATTTGATCAATACTACCAAAATTTAGTAAAGCAAGTATTGGTAACTATTAAAAGCAAACCAAACAAACCCTTAGTTCTGTCGTCTCGGTCGATAATTTGTAGGCCACGTTAGTACACTAGTACAGTGCCTGTACTAACGCTACGACGGCAGGACATCCGCTTATCAATTAAATGAGAAGATAAGTATGAATACAACACTTAATAATAAAAGAGAAATTTAGAATTTTAAATGAATTTAGAAAGAAAAACGGAACTAAATGGAGGTCGAATGGGCGAAAGCGGGCTCTAAAAGATTTTAAATCAAGAAAGAGAAAGAAAAATAATTTTCTGATTTTAGATTATTTTTGCAGCTTTCACAGAGAGCACAGCGTGCTCTCGAGCTTGGCCAATATGAGGAGGAAGGCGAGGGGGCCGCGGTCGTCATGATGGCCCAAGACCTGTGCATGCGGCGAGATCGCGCGACCGGCGCTGCATGGGAGAGTCACGGTTGTGAATTTCACCAGAAAGATGACGGTAATGGTTTGGGTTACCTCCAAAATCCGCGATCATTACAAGAGGAGCACTGGGATTTACGCAATGCGATGGGGTGGAGGAGAGCTCACGACTTTTATAGCCCGAAACAAGCATATTTATGGAAACCATAATTTGGGATCAAATCAGATTGGGAGGAAATTTTGACAATAGAGCACGAAATTTGGGAATTAACACCATAGATGGAAAGAGGAGATTTGGTGCGGGATTGATGGAGCTTTGGAGCTTCTTTCTTGCTTTAATGGAGGGAGGAAGAGAAGAAACTTCTGCAGTGCAGGCTGCATCTAAAAGAAGCTACAGTGAGTTGCCTTCATTTTTTAAAATATAGAAGGATTTTTGAAAAGATAGCACATTAGGTTAAAAATTCTAGAAAAATTCTCAAAAACTTTCGATTATTTTGTACTTAATAAAATTATTTTCAAAAAATTTAAATTATAAATTTGCCAAAGCACGCGTGCATGAGGTCATTGACCAAAGAACCTCGCGCGTCGGCAAAACCACCGATGGCGGCATCAGTAGAGCCATTGCAGACTGCGTTTCTCGCCGTGTTGCCCCATCTCCGGTTTCCTTTTCCCAAAGACGTAATGTATGGTCCTTTCCTTTTCCAGAATGTTTGTTTCCTTTTCCTTGTTGATGCTGGAGGTAAGGGAAGGTCTGTTGTGGGCCACATGGATGATTTCGGAAAAATATAGAAAAATAAACTGCGCTCGTCGACCGCTGGATCCGCAAGAAAAAAAAGATAAAAATTAAACAGTGCTGCTCGCCACCTCCTGGTTCGCGAGAAAAATTAAAAAAATTAAGCAGCACTCACAGACCGTTGGTTTCTTAGATAAAAAATAAAAACAAAAATTCAACGCTCTCCGTGCGCTGAAATTAGGCTCTATGGGGCTAGATTCGTAAAAAAAACTCGAGAAAGGTCATATTCGAAAAAAAAATACGATCACAATGCTAAGACAATAAAAAATTCAAGTCTTGTTTCCTTGCATGTGGATCCTCCCTGTTTATTTCCTTATTTGATTCACCCTCTTTCCAAATATGTAGTACTACAATTTTGGCCAGTAAAAAATTCGAATCTGGTTTCCTTGCATGCGGATCCTCCTTATTTATTTCCTTGTTTGATTCGCTCTCCTTCCAAATATGTAGGTGGGGGAGGTCTGTTGTGGGCCACAGGGATGATTAAACACATTAAATAATGGCCATCGGATGTGGGTGAGTAAAACTGAGGAAAGATCTGAGACGTTTATTTTGATGAATGCAAGTTTCTGGAGACGTTTTACTGGGTGCACGAACATTAGGCTATCTCTAATGAGGTGCATTATTTAGGGTGGACCTAGGAAAAATTGCTTAGGTGCATTATAAAGGGGTATAGATTACCAAATGCGATGCCAAGATGGTTTTTTTAGTAAACGGTATACCTGCAAAAGTATATTTTGTAATTCAAGTTCCGATCACAAGTTTCAACAAGTTTCACCTAAGTTTTAACTAAAAGTTTGAAGAAGTTTTAATAGATTTTGAACGAGTTTTCAAGAAGTTTCAATAAGATCACTAGCTACGATGGTACTGCCATGATGTCGAGGGCCATCTGACGTCGTCTGCTGCCGACACACCCTCTTCTCTAACTCCAACCCCAACTACCGTTGACCTCATGGAGCCGACCAACATCGCTGGTCGCCAAATCCGTGCTCAAGCTCTGTGCCGAGCCTCCATCTCTCTCTCCTCCAGCTCAAACCTGAGCTACGGCCGCACTGCCACCGGATCCATGTGTTCCCAGCCACACCGTCATCTCTCGACACCAGATCCAGAGTCGAAAATGAAGCACCACATCACCAAATGTGCCAAAACTAGAGCCGAAGGTGAAGAGGGAAGAAGCAGCAATAGGGAGCTCACCAAAAACAAGGAGGACAATGGGTCGTACACCGCCACACTTGCCCCACGATAGCTCGTGGTCACACTCACTGCTGCCACTGCTCACCACCACCATGGGCTTGCATCCCTACGCCCAACCCCAGCTGTTCACTTCAAGGCATAGCGGAAGACGTCCGTAACATGTCACTGCACCCATCCCGTGTCTGCTCGATGTTGCACTCTTTCTTGTGCCACCGCCGTGCAAGCTCTGTAGTAGCTCACCCCCGCCTACATGCTAAAGTAGATAATCGCTTACCATAGCTCCGCACAGCTGCAATATGGTCTAAAACTATCAAATCCACTAGTGATGGTGGTGAATCAGTCAGCATCGAAGGTGGGATTTACTGTGGGGAGAGAGAGAAGAATGCGTGTGTGGGAAGGGACTCAAGGTGAGAGGCAGTGGATTGACCAAAGGTACGCATCAGGGAAGAGTCTAGTGGATAAGGACAAAGGAAGCAACCATCTGTAGCATCATTTGAATTGGACGGTTGTTTCTTATGCCGTTGGTTTGGCTACCAACTGCGTAGTGTTCCTTACTATTTATGTTGTTTTAGATGTTCATCATGATAGAATTTGAACTTTGAAGTATTCCTTAATGTTTTGACTAGGAAGATGACAAGAGTGCCAGATTTTGTTAAATTACTGTAAGCTTTAGCTTTGCAATTTAGGGGAGTTTATGCCATGTACTTGACAAATATTGTCTACCGTTGTCAAATATACATTCTTATCTCTTTGCCGATAAATATTTGTTGTTAGTAACTAGCTGAGTGCAATAAATATCAAATAAACAGTACCTATTTTAATACATGCGGTCATAAGAATTACCAAGGGCAGATCATTTTTCGTGGAAGGATGCAATCACATACCTTTGTTTCATGTATTGCTTCACAATATAAAGATGCACGTACAAAAATATTTATATTTGTACAGCAAGGAAAAGATACACTATCATATACAAGGAAATAGTCAAGAATTGCTATTCCCAGTTTGGCACAATCCATGCAATTTTTGGTGTCCTTCCGTGAGCCGCACGCGAGATCGGCAAAGCTGGATTCCAACCATGATGATATGGTGGGAGAACGTGTAGACTTGATAAAAATTCAATAAACAACAAAGATGGTAATATTTTGGAGAAGATGTCCACACACTGAGAGCTAAAAGGGACCTAAAGGACTCGAACTTCACCAACGGAAACCTTTTCACGAACAAAGTGAATATCAATCTCAATGTGCTTCGTACGATGATGTTGAACTAGATTGTACAAAAGGAAGATGACACTAACATTGTCACAATAGACAGTAGTGCCAATCTTGACCAGGCGGTGTAACTCATGTACTAATTGCCGCGCCCAACATGATTTGGCAACAGCATTGGCAATAGAAAAATATTCGGCCTCCACACTAGATCGGAAAATGGTGGTATGTCGCTTAGACGACCAGGAGATGAGGTTATGGCAAAGAAAGAGGCAATAACCGAAAGTGGAGCGACAAGTGTCATCAGAATTCGCCCAATCAACATCCAAGTAGGCAATATGGTCAGATGAGGAAGAGGAATATACTTGCAGCCCAAGATCGAGAGTGCCCTAAAGATATCGTAGAACTCATTTAATGAGATTTTGGTGTGGTTCGCAAGGGTCATGCATGTATAAATAGATTTGCTGAACAGTATAGGCAATATACGGACGAGTAATGGTGAGATACTATGAGGCACCAACGAGACTACGGTAGTGAGAAGTGTCCTGAATGGGAGAGCCAGCATTAATCGAAAGCTTGGAAAGAGTGTCAATTAGCATGGCAACCAGATTACAAGAGGACATGCGGCACGAGAAAGAAGGTCATCAATGTAACAACATTGGGAAAGATGAAGGCCGGTGGCAGTACATGAGACTAAAATCCAAGAAAGTTGTGAAGAGTACTAAGATATTTCATAGCAAATTCCGTACTGAGAGAAACAATGAGTTGACTAAGAACATCAAGATAAGAGGCCGTAAGAATAATATCATCAACATATAACAAAAGATAAGCAGTAGTTGGACAATATTTATAGACAAAAAGAGATGAGTTAAACTTAGAAGCAAGGAAACCAAGATATCGAGCATAAGCGACGAATCGTTGAAACCAAGCATGAGGAGCTTGTTTCAAACCATAAAGAGACTTAGAAAGACGACAGGCATGGTGAGGATTCACGACATCAAGGAACCTAGAAGGTTGCTGACTATAGACAGTTCCGAAAGATGACCAAGCAAGGTGTTTTTGACATCGAGTTGATGAATAGGCCAAGATTGACAGGCAGCTAAACTCAAAACAACCTGAATAGTGGTGGGTTTTACCACGGGAAATAAAGTCTCGTCGTAATCGACCCTAGGGTTGTTGAGAAAGAACACGAACCACCCAACGAGCTTTGTACCATGAGAGCGACCCATCAAGGTTGAATTTGTGGCGAAAAATCCATTTGCTAGTGACAATATTGGCACTAGGAGGAAGAGGAAAAGGGGTTCAAGTATTGTTGCCGACAAGAGCTTGATGTCCGTCCTCTAAAGCATTTGCTCTGCCACGGTTTGATACACTTGAGTCGACCCCAGGGAAGCTCCGCAAAAGACAAAACGATCCAATCAAAGGTTAAGAAAAGCAACATGCTCCTCGTCCGATACAGACCTGATTTCCTTGTTGTTATTGTTGATATATTTTCTCCATCCTTCGCCCTTGGATCTGATCAACTTGTACTTCGGCTTGGCAGTATAAGCTGATATCTGTTCTCCATCGGGCCTTAGGCAGCACAACTGGGCTACATCGAGGAGAGTGGGGCTGACGGGACCAGTGCGGAACATGAAAGCATTAAAACTGTCCGACCAGAAATAACAGGCCCTGGCCACTAAGGGCTCGTTGGCTTCTGGATCGGCTAGTGAAAGTATGAGGTACTCAGCTATTCTCATCCTCTCCCATACTTCTCTCTTTAGGCTGCCACCCAGTTGTACCAGCTTCTCCACCCTCTGAATGCTGTCGACCAAGCTCTAAAACTGCTGCTCCACCCCTTCATATTGTGTCCAGAAGCCGATAGGGGGAGACGTGGAACTTCTTGGTTTATGACCATGTCGGAATCTAGATTTCCTAACGGACCTAGATAGTACTGATCATCACTATTTGGGATTGGGATGAATACCTGGTTAGGATCCATTCAAGTGATCTGAGGAAACAGGCGATTGACCGATTGAAAGTTGTTGAGAAGGTTGAAGAGTCGTCGACAGAAGATGAACTTGAAGCCGATGGCAAGTGTTCTGAGAGCTTGAGAGCGTGAGAATGACAGTTTGTGGGCCGCATATTTATAAGTAGGGTGAAAAAAGTGAAATGACGGAAGAGTATTGAAGGGACGCGTACAGTTAAAATGTACGATACGCATATCGAGATTTTTACGACGCCATTAATGGGGCTGTTACTGGTGAAAATATTGAGATAAGCCGATAGACAAAGAAGTTGACAGAAGAGATTTTTGAAAAATAGCAAATTATCTTCCAAAAATAGGGGGCATATGTTTGCACCAGATTTTGGCAAGACATGATAAAATTGTCAGCCTAAGGATCAGGAGGATTTTGGCCGATATCGGATATAGGAAAAAGGGTTTAAGTGTTGGATATGACCGATATTTATGAGAATAGTTATTCGAGTTAAAAGCCGACATGGATCGATCAACGTGTTAGAGGTGGACACGATCGGCTGATAGCTATAAACGATGGCCATAGATGAGCGAAAAAAGAACAATCAACCAATCCAACAAATCGCATTTACATCTTTTATTTTCTCGTCGACTAAGAGTAGCCTCTGTAATTTAGAATCTTTGTAATTTGATCCTGATCGATAAAGTTGCGCATCATCGATTGTTGATCTTCATCAATTACGTCATTAGGTTTGATTTTTCTTCGATTTTGTTGCGCATCGTCTTCTTCGGGAAAGATCTACTTTTACTATCTGATTAGCCCTAGTCAGTAAATTAGAATTATCGTTACCCTTTGATTTTATCGGTTTTTAGCTGTTTAGATCTAGGGCGATTATTTCTTGATAGATCGGCTCTGGGTATATCATATATTTATCTTATCGATTGCAGGATCAAATCGGTTGGCACGCCTTGATCAATTGAACCCGGTGTTCGTCAGGTGTGTTGAGGCCGATTAACCCTCTTCACGTTTTTGGCACCAACAATACTTAGATAGGGATGGTTACAAAGTCACACCTCTAAGTGGGCAAAACTCAACATAGCATAAAGAAATCAAAGAACCCTTCTTTAAGATTTGGTTCTGGCCTTAGTTCCAACCAGGGTATTGGAGACATCCCTCGAGCGCTTTATTTATAGCACAGTTGAGTCAATCTCCCTCATTGGATGGTTTTCTTCTCCCATAAGGAACCTCATCAAGGTTGGGATTAACTCACTCACTCATACATAGAGTGATCCGAAACCCAACAACATCACAGGTTTTGATCATACCCTTTAACACTAACTTAACCTGTACTCCACCCGCGAACACTTAATCCAACTATCCTCCTTCGCTTGGATAGAGCTCAAGTTAGCATCTCATCCAACCACTTGAAGCATCTTCTGTACTTATCACCTTCCATGTGGCCTCAATAACTTGCCGCCAAGCCTCTCACATGTTCGGACTCATCCGAACTGTCCTCACTTGCAAACGGGCCTAAATCACTTAGCGCACCACATGTCCTCGTCCGTTTCACCATGATGGCTTCAGTTTCCTTAACCGTTCTAGATCTCAGCTCCACCCTGAGCATAGTCCCGGTCTACCTTACCATTGCTCACCATATCCATAACCAATGCTTCACTCTCCGGCTCCTTGTTTTTCAGGCTTGCAACCACTTCCCGCCCTCAATCATCTTCCGGCGTCCCTTGACCGTTTTGGACCTCAGCTCTCCTAACCTAGTCTCGGTCTCTCCTTCACCTTACCATGATCTAGCATTAAAGTTCGGTAACCAATACAGGCAATCAAACAATCACATAGTATTGTTTCAAATAACATGCATCAGCAAATAGACAAAGATCAGTGATCAATCAAACATCAAAAGATCACACCCTAGGATCAATTAGACCATGACAACCTTAGTCCACAACCACTCTTCAAATCATGACCTTTGTAGGCCATGGCCCTCAAAGCCCAATACCACTCTTGGCTACGACCACTTTAGTCCATGACCATTCTTGTCTATAATCTTCAAAAGTCAAAGACCACTCTTGATAGTTACCACTCAAAGTCACTCTTGGCTGTGACCACTCTTACAAAGGTTATGACCATTTCCTAAGAGGCCTTTATAGGTCAAGACCACTCTCACAGTGGTCTAAACCACTCCATCGGAAGTCACGACCACTTTCCAATTGTTCTTTAGAGGTCTAGATCTCTCCCATAGTAGTCTAAACCACTCTAACAGATATCACAACCAATCCATCAGAGGTCACGACCACTTCCCAAGTGGTCTTTAGATGTCTAGACCACTCTATCAAAGACAACGACCACTTTTCAAGTGGTTTTTAGAGGTTTAGACCACTCCCAAAATAGTCTAAACTACTCCAATAGAGGTCACGACCACTTCCAAAGAAGATCACGACTATTTTCCAAGTGGTTCTTAGAGGTCTGGACCACCACTCCATCAGAAATCACGACCAATTCCCAGTGGTCATTAGGTCTAGACCACTCTCACAGTGGTCTAAACTATTCCAACAGAGGTCGTGAAGTGGTATTTAGAGGTTTAGACCACTCCAACAGAGATCACGACCACTTCTATAGAGGTCTAGACCATTCTAGAAAATGACCACCCTAAAGGTCACAAAGCCCCACGACCACTCTAGAAAATGACCACTCTAGATGTCACAAAGCCCACGATCACTTTAGAGATCACAAATGCCACGACCTCTCTAGGAGCATCATGACCACTTAGTGGTGAAACCACAACCACTCAAGACAAGATCATGACCACTCAGGACAAAGTCATGACCACTTTAGGCAAGGCCACGATCACTCAAAATAAATTGCTCACGACAAAATAAGCTTATATCAAACTCAAATTTAAACACTACAGACTCAAACTCATCACAAACATGGATGGACCACCACAAAGTCTCTCACCAGGGCAAGTTTAGGACTTAGTATGAAACTTGGGTTGTCTTCATGTAAAGCAATCATCGAGGAAAAAGACAAAGGCAATATTTGGGATGGTTTCAGCTTTGGTTTCCCTCTAAAAACCATAAGCTGTTTTCAAACGGCTAGTCTTTTCGTAGCTGGAAGCCGAAAGCTTGTCTATGGTAGCTTTCTATGACTTGAGTTGGTTGGAGTTCTAATTTTACCACTAGAGTTGAAGAAATTACACCCTCTTACCAAGTATAAAATCTCAAATTCACCATTCTTAACCCACACCCTTTATAAATAGAAAGTTAGGCTACCAAACAGTAAATCTTTTCAGCATAGACATTCAATTGTACATCTCTTTAGTCATATAACCTAACTAAAAGTTAATTATATATATAAAAAAGCTACGGATATAGCAAACATACATTTGGACAAAATACGATCGTTAGGTTGGCGACTCTCAGTCTCGTTCCGAGCTCCAGACTTCACTTCAGGATCCCGCAGTAAAGCATGGCACTCAAAACGATCGATGAGACCCGTTCCCGAGAAATACCACTCCAGGAATATAACTGTCGCTTTTGCACAGAACACAATCTAATCCATGCTAAAGTAAAGATTTCTGCCCGACTGCAGATTTGGTGCAGCCTGCAGACGATGTCCAAAGGACAAAGCATGATGATTTACCCCGGGCTAATTACTGCTTTCGGGGCGACGCGATTAGCAACAAGCTACGTGCCGTGATGGCACTGACCGTCTGATCTCATCTCGAGTCAGGAACTGCACGCACCGGGCCAGCTTTGTCCCGTCCCGTCGTAAGCGCAAGGGCCCTGTACGTTCACAGGAAGAGATAGATGAGCGCAACATGGCAATACCTCTGCCGTTCGCTTTGCTGGCCTCATCCTTTTCATTCCCCTGCACAAATGTCGCAAGAGCATCTCGGTACGTAAATCCGTAACTCGGACGGCTTTCATCTCGTCACCGGTGGCAATGCAGCTCCTTTGGGCCAAAGTTACGGAAAGATCTGCACAACCGTATGCGCCATGGCTTAAGCAGTCAAAAGCTGGCACGTTTGAAGGACAGCAAAGCAAACACATCTGAGACAGTGAGATGGACGGAGAAGAGTCAGTGCCTTGCCTGCAACTATGGTGAGTAGCAGGCGCGAACTCACCATGGAGCTGTCGAGATGGCTTCCATGGTTAATAGGATGGCTAGATTTAATTTCTAATTTCCACTTTATACTATCATAAATTTACCCTTACCACTTGTCCTATTACAACATCTGCAACAGCTTAAACAAATGTGCATGGCCCAATCGGCATCGCCGACGCGAATCCGCATGATGAACTTCCAGCCCTAAAGGCTCAGAATTCTGATGATTCCACAGTTGCGTATATTATCATTGGCACTTTGGCAGTGAGCTTATGATTGCGAATTTGGCATCAATAACGATATAACTACACATCAAAATCCTCAAAAGTCAGAAGCTATGAGCATGAGATGCGCTCAATTCCCATTTGTAAGATATATAGTACAAAGTACAGGGCATTTCTTGTTTACAATTTTTAGCTATTTTGTTCTGATTCGAGATGCACATATACCAAGAAAGCAAGCAAATTCACTAAAAAAAGGCCTCATAAAGACCTGACAATTTACACGGATTCAGGACTAGTTACCACAGTGCACTTCGTCCCCTCATCCCGAGTTGTTGAACTCAACTCCACAGTGTGCAAATGTAGCAACCCTTGCGGGCTAATTAAGGCCGGGTGAACACCGAAAATACAGATTCACCGGTCAATGATTACGGTCCGCCTATGAGTGTGCTTGACTGGACATCAGCTCCCAGCCTCGTCGATGCTGTGCAGCGAAGGCCGCCATTGCCGGTAACAGGCGCTGGAGCTCCGGTGGCCGTCTTTGTCTTGGCGTGCCAACTGCAATCAGGTGTGTAGCAGTAGAGTAATCAGAAGATGGAACCTTTGCATGTTGCCATAGTTCAGAAATATTAAGGAATCTTGCAAATGATTCTTCCTCCTGACATTAGTTGCTACTCACTAATTATGTATATCCTTAACCTATTATTGAATTTCCTTTTAGACGCTACAATAGCATCAATCAGTTGGCTCCACAGACCACAGAGCCGCTTGGCTACTTGTATGCGTGTCACTCGGGAGCTGGGGATGTCAAATATGCAGTCTTCCAAGATAACGAAGCATTAGTCCCCCACACACTTTTATGTATTTTTTTCAAATATAGTCTCATGTGAATAAAATTACAAAAATACTCTCTTATCGATCCAAAACAGTGACATGTAACATGTGTTATTTGTCGTGTCTATGTATCGCGTCAGATGGCTGGCCTCACAACACCCTGACCGACCGCGGCAGGAGAGGTGCCACGCTAGAGCACCATGGCAGTCGGTCCCTATTGAGCCCAAGAACAGCGATGGTTTGCTACTGAGCTTAGGAGTGTGGCACCCCTCCTACCACCGTGGGCCGGCTACAAGCAGCGGTACATGAGTGTGACAAGTGACACATCACCTGTCGTTTCTTTCGTTGTTCGGATAGAGGATATTTTTTCAATTTTATTTGTATAAGGGCTAGATTTATATATAAAAAAGTGTGTAAGAGAGCCAGTTAAGTCAATGCTTCCACCATAACTAAGCATATATTACAGTTGCAAACATTCGAATGGCAATTCCAAAAAAAACACTTCTTTTGATGATAAACTAGAGTGGGTGGAAGTACATGATAATCGCGAGGAACAACTAACTAACTCTTGGGGAAAGCAATTAAAAGCGTATCAATCATGCAGAGAACGTGCATGGGGGCATCAAGCGAAAAAAAGTAGTTGGATTTAAGGAGGGCAAGTCAAATCCATGTAACTACCTGATCGAGACTCTCATCCAACGCGTCGTCGTCGTCGTCCGCGGCCGCCGCCGCGGCCCGCGCCTTGCTCTGCCTCGACTCCAGCTGTTGCTGCTGCGCCTTCCTCAGCTTCTCCTCCTTCCTCGCCTGCACTGCCTTGGTTACCTCTGCATGCAATGATCAGACCAACAATTAGTTTTGGTTTCCATCCTACCTACAATCGAGGACATGAACGCGAAAAGCAGGAAAGGACTCAAGTTTGTATATAGATTACCCACCCTGGGAGGTGATGAGGCGGTAGACGTGGCCGAGGAGGAGGGTCTCCTTGGGCTTGAGCAGCTTGACGCGGGTGAGGCGCACGGTGCGGGGCGCGGCGCCCGCGGCGTCGTGGCGCTCCTCGGCGACGCGGAGAGTGACGAGCGCGACGTAGTGGCCCGGGTTGGCGCGCATGACCTCGGCCGCGCTGGTCGACCAGTAGAGCCGCTCCACCCGCCCACCCGGGTGCTGGATCACCACCGTCGCGGCCTCCGCCGCCTGGCAGTTCCCCATCTGCGGGGCTGGGTGCGCGCGCGCGCTCGTGCCGGAGGGGACGCGCGCGCAGTGGCGGCTAGGGCCGGGAGGGAGGGGAGACTGGGAGAGCCCGGGGAGGGAGGCGGGGCAGAGCAGGTGGTGGTGTACTGCTGTAAGAGGGGACAGCTGCTCCTATAACCTATAAGAGGTGGTATACCGTATACATGCGTACGAGCTAACCACGTAGTAGCTACCGTTTTTTTCTCTATTCCTCCGCTCTGCCGGTGCCCCGGTACACCTACCACGTACGCCGGCCGCGTGTGCATGCTTGGATGGTCCGCGCGCGAGCAACGAACCCGTGTGATTAACAAGTGCATGCATGCCTATAGCAAGCAGTGGCGGTGAAATCATAGCGCCATGGTGAACGCCGTTTCAGTTTTTCACCGCTCTTCGGCGAGAGCTAGCGACCGATGCTGGTGCTCGTGCTGCGCGCGGTTTATGCGCCGGGGGAAGATGAAGATTGAAGGGGAAGCCGTGATCGTTTTCGCTGCTTTTTTAGCGCCCCGTGAATGGACGTTAGCACGTACATGTTGGGGGGTTGTTTGTACTCGTCGGGAAGTTTGCAGTGCGAGATGAAAACGCCCATCACTTGGTCGCTTTCGTGAGGCGTCGACGTGAGGACCAAGGAGATCGACTTGACCGATTAGTCTTCCGTCTCCCCGCTGCTAACTTTGGTTTCTAGCTATGTAGTACTAGTTTACAGCACTTTTTTCACATAAATAAATAGATATTGAAAATAACTATGTTGTCCATAATTATTATCTCTAATCACTATATTTAATACATACATATAGAGAATATCAAGTAAATCTGAATATTTATTAGAGGTATAAATAGAACATTACACTAATTTACATTGAAATCTAAAATATACCATATGTTTATGTCAAGACTATTAAAAAAATACGTCCTATAAACTTAGATGAATGGAGTAATGTATACAGTATCAAGTAAGTAAGGTTGTGATTCGGTGTCTGTGAAGGAGTCGCTGTCCTATATGCGAACAACAAATTGTGGTTTGGATCAATTCGCTGGTCTAGTTAGCTCGACCTGTCTTAGACGATGGGCCTACAACTCGCTAAACATTTTGCAAACAATTGTGCAATTTGTATTAGTGAAGCACCAAACTCGAACCAAATTGTTGTATTCTAGTAGAACCAGTGGAGAATTTTGGGGCTATTCATCTTCTCCCTTTCTTTTTGTGTGCTCCTAATACATGCCACGGAAATGTTCCAAAACTAAAAAGCCGGCTACTATCATTTATTTTTAAGTAACAAAAACTAGTCGTCTATAAATTAAAGAAGTGACTAAATTAACTTCAGGACAATGCATGTATGGTTCAGAATGAAGTTAGCTTCTTGCTTAGTGCGATGGTCCACATTGCGATTTGCGACAACTGTCTGATTATCTACGGAAGAATAAGTCGACCTTAATAAAGAGGAAAAGGCCTTGCCATTATCTATGTAGTATCAGGCATCAACTATCGCAGTATACAATGCAAAATGAAAGTCTGCTTGCATGAAATTTTGCAGTTCCTTTTTATATAAATGTCATAGAGAAGCATAAGCTCCATAATAAATGCCGCATATCTTGGCTCAATGCTGCTTCAATCATTATTCTATGATGAATTGCTCAGTATTTTTTCCTCTACGCACTGCTTCATAATAATGTAATAGATTGGCTTAAAACATGGGATGAAACTTTCTCCTGCTTACCTTCCAACCAGCAGCTTCCTGGAAACAAGCAGTCCAATATAGTATTAAAATCGTTTCCAGCATACTTCTCTTTGAAGAAAAAGAAAATAAGAGTTTAGGTTAGGTGATTGGAGTTTGCCCAAAATCAAATGCGACTACAGCAGAGTCAGGACTTCCTTGTTGATATGGCAACCAACAAGTGGCTCCTGTACGCTTATTAGTCAAGGCTCGAAGATAATTAGGGCTATCCTATCTACACACTGTGTTAGCATTTGCGTCCTTGCGGTGCATTTTGTTTTGATTAGACGTTGAGGTGAACAAGCAGCAACGCAATTATCAAGACAGGTTAAACGTCTGTATCTTGAGTGATTTCAAGATCACACGGTCACGTAATCCCACAGGACTATTTCAATGCTGAATTTATGAGACCATGTGCATTGGGTGTGCTGCCTTTCCCGAGTTGGCGTCTCGCGCAACCTCAACTCCATGCCGTTTCTACTGCCCGGGAGAGAAGTGGCTGCTGCCTTACATGTTCTACACGCAGGTCGCGTGCTGACAGGTGGGTATAGTGAAGTAAGTTGGTCACCCTTGTCAGCGACTTGTCCAAGGGTTGACTGTACCATTGCATGTAGGGGTGAGTATTCGGTTAACTCGGTTCGGTTTTTTCGGTTTTTGTATTTTGCTAACCGAACTGAAACCAACTAAATCGGTTCGGTTAATTCGGTTTTCGGTTTAACCAAAATTTCCTGAAGCACTGAGTACTCTTCTATTTTCTAAGCATCTGATGCTCTTTTATTTTCTGCATGTGATGATCATTGGTACATGGTAATAAGCATACACAGAATTCACACAGGCAGGAGATCATTTTTGTATGGTTTTTCGTTCCTGTCATTCCTTTGGTAAGTAAGAGAAGATAAGGGATCATCAGAAAAAAATTATGAGAACATTAGTGATCCAGGCTCGATGTAGGCTGCTAGGTCCCCTCCCTCGCACAGCTCCAGAACGAGGTACAAACAACTCTGGATCTGAGAGAAATCAGAAATGGAACAATTAGATTGGTAAGTAAGAGAAGATAAGGCAGGGTTGGGTTGGGGCAGGACCTGGATGACATCAAGTAGGCGGATGATGTTGGGGTGGGTGACGGCGACGAGGAAGCGGACCTCGCAGTCGAGGCTGTCGCGGAGGCGGATGGGTAGGCCAGCAAGTCGCACCTGCTTCACCACCACAGGGGCACCTGTCGACACATGGACCGCGCGTCACACCACCGTAGACGGATGGTGCCCCCAGGCGCTCACGTAGCCCATAGCCGCCCACCGTCGGCGGCTCTCTGTGCTCGCCATCGCCAAAGGAATGACAGGAATGAAAAGGGTACTAAATCCAGACAATCCGCGGCGCCGAGGGGGGAGACTGGAGGCGTTGGGGGGGCGGCCGCGGTCGGAGGATTTGGGGGATTTCGGATTGGTCATTGATACGATCGAGGATTCGGGGGAAATAGGGAATGGGGATTAGGTCTTCGTGTCGCCGCCTGGGCTAATGCGCCAAAGCGCCAAACCGATGGAATCGTGGAACCGTGCTGCGTGAGCTGGTGCTGGTTGAGTGGGCTGTGGGCCGACGGGATTGGTTTTTTCGGTAAAATTGGTTTCTGGATACGGATACGAATTTGATAGCGTACTATCCGTCGGATACGGATCCGGATTATCCAATCAACTAGGGATTGAGATATCTGATCAACTAGTCAAGCGTAACTTCACAAAAACACAGTTCGGACTATCCGTATTCACAACCGGTCCTCAAAATATCCTAAGCCCCTCACACACTAGTGACACTACTCACTAGTCACCCCCTCAGGTCTCATCTAGTCCCCCACCACAGCCACAGGCGGACGGGCCGGCGCCATCGCGCCGCCCTTGTCCCATCTCCTCCCTGTGTTGCCGTCCTCAGGCCGGAAAATATGAGCAACCGCGAAGCACGAGATCGAAAAAACGAGTTCCAACAGATCCTCAACACATTCCTCATTTTAGGGTTAGGAGAGAATCGAAATCTCGTGGATTCTCTCTCCTTCCTCATTCCATTCCCATCGCGAGCGAAGCCAACGGCCGGTCCTCGCGCTCGCTGAGCTGGAGGAGGCGGCGCCTGGAGGAGGCGAGCAAGCTGGTCCACCATTCCATCACGCGCCGCTCCATCCCGGCTTGTGAAGAGGGCCACGCAACTCGCCGACTCGGTTTGCATCGCGTAATCCCGTCGTCGTCGACCGGTCTGCCGCCGCCAGCGCGACGAGGCCACCCGCGCCAATCTTGCATGCCGGTGAGGGTTCTTTGTGGCAATCAAGATGTTTTAGCCTTTTAGTCGCAGCATTGTTGTTTGATGTGTAAAATTGAATCATTGGATGGGGTTTAAGAGGCGATGGCGTGATTAAGTGGATTTTTGTTTTGTGTGGTAGCCTTTAAATTGGATGAACCAAGATGCTATGTTCTAGTATTGTAAAAGCAGTTGTTCCCAAATGGAAATTTACAAGTACTTTTTGTCTTGGGATAAATGGGTTCCTGCATCCGCTACCATGTTGTTCTCGGTTCCATCGAAGAATCGGAATGAAAATTGTTCTCGACAAAATTTGATCACATCGGTCTTAAGTGCTTCATTCCATAGATCTATCTCTTTGAGCATCTCAAGATCAACATGTTGCATCACAATAATACTTGTACCTTAAGTTCGAATCAACTTTATTGCCAAAAACAAGCCAATCTTGTAGCATACAAAGCGATCGATTCTGTATAATTTTATTTTTCAATGAAGCTTTTGTGAAGTTTGTTGCATACTTGCATTAAATATTAACACTACTTGTATAAAAAAATAAAGAAAGACAAACTAAAATTTGCTTACATGAATGGCAAGTCGGATCATATATGTAAGCTATGTTTAGTTTTCCTTTTAGCTAGCCTAGTCGTAATGCCCAAACTTATACCAAGATATTATGTGTCAATACTCATTAAGTGTTCGCTATTATGTGCGGTAGAAAAGTCCTTTCTCTAATCATTACACACTTGCAATACATGTAGATGGACAAGGATCGGGAGAAACTCGGTAAAGGCTTGGCATGGACGATAGAACAAATAGAGTGCATCGCATCAGGCTGAACAAAATTGCAAAAGACAATTTTACTCCTAACACATGTGAATGTGGCAATGAACTCAATAGCCGTCGTTGACATGAAGCTATAGCTCGTAACAAGCGAGGAGCCAGTGCTGATACGGTCACATGGTGATGGAAAGAGATGAAGTAGAGCTGCAGAGGATGTAGACCTGCAGAGGATGTAGACCCCGAGTTGTGTCTTCCTTTCGACTACCAAAGCGATGATGAGGGTAAAGCGTGAGGACAACCGATATTGCGAAGATGAGGTATCGATATTGATAGTGATGATTCGGGAGTGTTCTAATCTCGTAGTAATGTTAAGACTTGTTCAAGTATTGTAAATTTGATGGATGTTGTTAAGACTTGTCTAGTTAAGACTTGTTCGGATATTGTAATCTTGATGGATGTTGTTAATACTAGGTAAGACTTGTTAAGATATTGTATTATTTTTGTTAACTTGAGAAATTTTGTTGTTGGCGTAAGAGAAATTATGGATGGCTTCTATATTAACTTGTTGAGTGAGGAGGATGCATTCAATTGGGATGGTTCGAACCGTCTCCACAGAAAGCCCAATTGGTTCGCAACCATCTCGGTGCATACGGATAGTCCCCAAATAAGACCAAACAATAGAAGATCAAAAATTTCTCGAGAAGGAAGACACTTTGTTGGTCTCGCATGGCTTAACGTTAGTATCGATGCAATCTGAGGAACCAACAATCCCGTGCCACTTATTGGAGAAGAATACATGACTACTTCCATGAGAATAAGACTTTCACCTCGGATCGTTCACATGACTTCGCTTACACATCGATGGTCCGTTATTCAAGAAGCGATGAACAAGTTTTGTGGGTGTCATGATCGGATTGAGCGTCGAAATCAAAGTGGGTTAACCTGAGCGAGGACAAGGTTGGTCCATAATCTATACACATTTCCTATTTATAGATAGTTTGCTTTATCTTGTTGTTTGTGTGTTGGTACAGATTATGCAAGCTAAAACTTTGTACCGGGAGGAAGAAGGGCGATCATTTGTGTTCTTGCATTGTTGCATTGTTGGAATCTTTTGAAGAGAAGCGGAAGAGTTCATGACTTCATGCAGAGAAGAAATCGACTTAATGCTTGCATGATCTGGCTTCAAATCGACTCATACATTACTGTAGATTTCAAGCTGGAGTTGTTGAACCAAGAAAAATTCGCTCTGGAAATGTAGAGATGTCATTCATAGATCTTTATACGGTCCGGCGTGGCCCGACTAGTATCGCTAACTAGTCCGTGTGAATCGAGCTTTTGCGGCGGACTACTTGAAGTGGTCCGGTGAAGCGAGCTTTTGCGCCACACTTAGGATTAAATCAAGTTCTTAAGGCACTATTCCTGTCATGAAAAGCGGTGTCGAGACGGATGAGTATCTTTCTATGCACAAGAACAAGAGAGGATTGCACAAGAAAAAGTGAAGATTGAGCAAGAGAAAGAGAGGCTTGAATTCAAAAAATGAACTTGAATTCAAGAAAATGGTGAGGAGAGAATTATGAGCATTGATCTAAGTCATCGTGACCGAATCACAAAAGCGATTACTACATGAGCTTGCAGAGCGACATAATAGCTAGAAGATGTAATAGGTCGAGTTGAACCAATGTGGTTTCTTTTGCTTGAAGTCATTCAGTTTGTCCTCGGGCCGTGAGTTTGTGATATTTTCATGACTATCTACTGCTACATGTTTTTGTGATGTATAAACTACAATTATTGGAGAAAAATACATGACTACATCCTTGTTACTCTTGTAGGTGACTAATTGATCTTATAATTGTGTTTAGTTTCACGATACCTAAATTACTCATTCAAAGATTTTGGTTGCTCTGTTTGGACATGATCTTTGTTCTTTTGAAGAGAAGCGGAAGAGTTCATGACTTCATGCAGAGGAAACTGACTTAATGCTTGCGCACTCGCTTCCAAAAGAGTTCATGACAAGTTGTTTTACATCAAGAGAAAAAACAGACCAGAAAAAGAAAACCTGAACAAGAAGAAATTCCAATGTAAGCAAAAAGCAGAGTTGCCCAAAACTAAGGTTTAGATTTTGACAGAAAGAAAAAGAATGGTTCAAAGAAGTGTGCGGACCGAGGTTTTGTCCTTTGCGGGACTACCTAGCAATTCAACCTAGTTCGCACGGACTACTTAGCGATTAAACCTAGTTCGCACGGACCAATTCAAGGTGGTCCGCCGCACATATAGGATTCAAGTCTTGTCCACGCAGACTAGTCCAAGAGGTCGGCAGAGAAGTAAAAACTTCGGATAAAGAATTCAAGTGGTCGGCGTGAGAATTATGAGAAATTTAATTCTAACTGGTTATAAGACATTTTCGATGAACCTTTTCAAGAAAACATGTAGAAGAAACAGGACGAAATTTGCACATGTAGCAAACTTGACTCTAAATGTGATATTTTGATAAAACCTTTTCAAAACACAAGTAGGATCAATGTAGGTCATATGAATAAGATTTCAATATACAATAAGATTTCCATATACAATAAGATTAGTAGGTCACGAGTCATAAACTTCTTCATTTAAAGATTCCTATTACAACATATATAACATATAAGTTAGTACATAATTAAAACACTCTTGAATTACACCCTCCATAACTTTGCCATAAGTGCTCCACTAGATCGTCTTGAAGTGGTGGTGAGTTTCCTATTCGAATGGAACGATGAGTTTGAATAAACTCGGAGAGTTCAGTGTATGTTCATGTGACACTCAAACTGCTTTCTCCCATTCCTTCGTAATTGTAGTCAAGTGGTCCTCCGTCCCCGCTCATCTTCAACTATCATGTTATGCATGATGACACATCTTGTCATGATATCTCTTAGTGTTTGTTGATCCCGAAACGTCTTTGGACCTCGAACAATTGCAAACGCGATTGCGAGAACTCCAAAGGCTCGTTCCACATCCTTCCTATTTGCCTCTTGAGCTTGGGCAAAATATTTCTTCTTATTCCTTGGGAGCTGGTATTGTCTTCACAAATGTTGCCCATGCAGGATATATCCCATCGCAAGATAGTACCCCATTGTGTAATTGTGACCATTGATAGTATAACTCACTTCCTAGCGCTTGTCCTTCGCTAGCTTTGCGAAGAGAGGGAACGGTGAAGAATATTAATATCATTGTGAGATCTGGTAAACCAAAAAGGCATGCCAAATCCATAGATCTTGTGAAGCAGCGGCTCTAGAATTATTGTTGGCTTGTGTGCATGCCGATATACAATCCTTGCCATCTTTGTAGGGCAATTTTTCCACCTCCAGTGCATGCAATCTATGCTTCCAAGCATTCCGGAAAACCTCTTTCCTCACGATTGCAAGTAATCTAGCAATATCATTCTCATTTGGAGATCTCAAATACTGCGTCTCAAAAGGACAATGATAGCTCGCACAAACCTTTAAGACTCTCTATGGCGATACTTTCTCCAATCAGTAGACAATCATCAATAGCATCTCTTTGGTACTCCATAAGCTATCATCCAGGAATCTTTGCAGTTACATCAGTAAAGAAGATAACCGAGAATTCAAAGACAATTCCTTTTTGAACAAAATAATCATCATGGGCTTCTATAGCATGCAATATGCGAAGAAATAGAAAACGACTCATTCTAAACTGCGTCGAAAATAAGAATGAGTCATAGACAAGATGATCAACCAAATGCAAGGAATTAAAATATTTCTCATCATAAACTGCGGCGAAAGAAGGTTGGGCCAGACCAGGAGGATCGTGAAATAGTCTCCGTCTGACCTAGCATGCCCTTCCTCTCTATTGCGATGTGCGTATTGATGGCCAAAATAGAACCTCCATGGCGTTGAGCATTCACTCTCATCTTGCTCTGTGCTAGGTATGCTAATGTAATAAGAGATTCATCGTCGTCATCCGACGATGAGTCTTCTGAGAGGAAATCTTGAACTAATAAGTTACGAGGACTCATTGAGATATGCTAGGCGGTGAACATTCGAGAAATGGGCAAGGTTTGAAAGTGCAAATGGCTATGTATATATAGCCTAAAAATATAGCCGTTACAATATAGCCGTTATAGTCCTCAGGCCTCAGCTTAGGCCCCCGCAAAATCGCGCTGCGGAGCCCCTCCGCAGCGGTCGCCGAGTCGGCGCCCCGGTCGGCGGGGGTGAGGGGGTTATCGGGACCACCGATCTCGATGCCGGCGCAGAAGTGCGGCCCAGCGGCGGAGAGCACAACAGCGCACGCAGAGAGGAGGCGGTCGAGGAGGGCTTTGGCGCAGGGGATCTCTACGAAGGCGTCTGGATTGAGGGCGTTGCGTTGGGAGGGGCGGTTGAGGCGGACCTCGTAGACCGCGGCGGAGGGGTCAGGCTGGGTGACGGCGAGGGTCTTGAAGCCCCACCGGAGCTCCGCCTCAGACGAGCCGTGGTCGCCACCGGCCATCGTGAGTTGCTATGATGTGGGGTCTCGCTGCTCTGCTGCTGCTGCTGCGTAATATGAAGCCACGAACAACTTGTCACGTTTCGTTTCTCTCGTTCTTATTCGGACACAACGAGATAAGCAGCAACTAAGCTGCGTTGGGCAGCATTTGGAAGGACCTGTGTTATTGGTGGTAATATCGATTGATTCTTACCAACTGGGCCAACCCTTAAAGCATGAGTAATAGTAGAGACGGTGACTGTTTACATGTTTCTTGCGTATATCATTTAAAGATTAACCTAAACACAATATCTACAATAGGATAACAATTCAAGATTGTTCGTACAAAATCCTACATTATTTTACATTATTTTAATTATGGTATGAAAAGATGTTTGTTACATACAATAATTCATATATTAATGTTTTGTATTGTCTATATGGCCGTCGGACTTATCACTCTATTAGCATTGTTATTTGAATTCTTGAATTTTTGTGAACATTACTTTATGGTTGCATGCAGTTGGACTTGCTTCTCTAAAAAATGGAACATGTTAAAAGACATATATGGTAGGAGTGTCATACTGTCATGTGTAGAGTCTTATGATTCTTAGATAGCGATGCCCTAATGGTTGGATATATGTCTTGTCTAAGTGAATGAAAATGCTTATATTTGTTTAATTTTCAATAATGTTTTGATCAAATCAGTTAATTCTGTATTTTCGTTGATTTCTTATGTACAATCTAAAGGGTTATCATGTTCCAATAAATAATTGTGACCGTATCCGATTCAATTCGTACTCGCTCCGTATCCGTATTCGATATTATTCGTATTCGTATTCGGAATATCCGTATCTGTATCCGAATCCAAGAAAAAAATATAAAAACAAATATGGTATAGCTATTTTCTATTTGTACCCTATCCATTTTCACGCATAACAGCAAGCGATACGTATCATCTATCGCATTTCCCTATCTCGGTAGGTATCTACCGAATTCGGTACCGTGATACCCCATACTGCCGAGCTCAGATACCACGATAGCTTGCCTGTCAAGGTAGGTGTAATGTCGACGACATGCGTAGAGAAAATGATAGATTTATAATTTCATTTAGAAATGACTAAAATTGAATTTTTTTTTGCAAAGACCAAACAAGACAATGTCCGTATTACACGAGAAAGTCTCCCTTGCAACAGACGTAGAGCGTTTTGCGATGCCAATGTGTGAGGTGAGGTGACGTCCGTGTCATTTCTGTTAAGGAACCTTGCTATCGAATAGTCCGGGGTTTCCGAATAGATCTGAATTGGAGAACAGAGAGAGAAAGAGAGACACAAGTTTAGGGAGAGCGACGACAGAATTCTTTATTGCTACTCTGATTTCTTGTACATTAGGGGGACCCCTCTCCTCCTTATATAGTAGTCGCCAAGGGTTTCGGCTAAGGGACCATCGTGGGCTTTCATTGGGCCACGTGGTTTCCCAACACTCCCCCTTGGGCCCTTTGCCGCGAGATGCATATGCCTCATTAAAACTCCAGAAAAACCTAGTGGGAAAAATACTTGGAGAAAGAGTACATAGCATACGCTTACTATGTTACACGAATTGCCTCGTTAAAACCTTATGCAAGAAAACTTCATGAAAAACTTGCTAAGGAAAAAGAGTACAATTCACCCAAACTTCAACCACCAATCTTCGAGATTCATGTTGGGTATTCAAAATTCATATTCGAGATTTATGTGGGAGTATGTGAAATATCTCCCCCTGAAATCTGCACTTCTTTAAGTCTCATCATCCCAATCCCTTTTACGCACCTTTCAAAGGTAGATGCTGGGAGTGATTTAGTAAACAAATCTGCAAGATTTTCACATGACTTAGTATGCAATATTTTGATCTTGTTCATCTTATGCAATTCGTGAGCATAGAAGAACTTGGGGTTGATATGCTTCGTGAGATTGCTTTTCACATAACCCATCTGTGCTTGGGCAACACAAGCTGCATTATCTTCATAAATGATCGTGGGAGTTTGCTCAATGTTCAAGCCACATGACTTCTGGATGTGGTGAACCATTCTTCGGAGCCATGCACATTCACGAGATGCTTCATACAAAGCGATGATTTTCGAGTGGTTTATCGACGTCGAGACGAGAGTCTACTTAGACGACTTCTAGGAAACTGCTGTTCCTCCATATAGGAAAATATAGCCAGTTTGGGACTTGCCGATATCTGGTCGATAAGTACCCGACATCAGTAGCAAACCAAATTCAGTTCATTGTTTCTTCTAAAGAACAAACCGAGAACTTTGCTTCCTTGGAGGTAACAGAAGATGTCCTTGATCCCTTTCCAACGCCTTTTGGTGGGTTCTGCACTGTACCGAGCTAGCAAATTCACGGCGAATGCAATGTCCGGCCTAGTACTATTCGCAAGGTACATGAGCGCTCCAACTTTGGCTGTTGCTCTATTCAGGGATTCTCCTGTTATTACAAAGTTTATGACCATTTCTTCATGGGGTGCTTCATGCACTTCTACTTGCTCTTCGCTGCTATTCCCTATCGCAGGAGCAAGTTCCTTTAGCTTTTCATTGCCTATATGCGCACACATTATTTACGCGCTTCTGCAGTGGAAGATTCAAGTGCGGAATTGCCTTTTCCGTTGCCTTCTTTCCGGTGCAGTCTCAACTGGCTCCCCTTCTTTCCTTGGGGTATTTTCGTGATTGGTTGTGGTAAGTCCTCTCGCTTGATTTTCTCAGACGTCTTGAGTACTTTGGGTTTGAGGAGCAGTTTCTGTTCTTTTTCTCGAGGCCTCTGAGCAGGATGAGGATACCTTCTATTTTTCTTTGGTATTTCCACCCTCTCGGTGCATTTCTTGCGGGTACATGCGACTTAACCACGCCCTTGGATCACAAAATGATCAGCAGTTCATTTGCTAAATTCGCAAATCAATTATCTTCGGACTTCTTGATTTGCTTCATTAGTGCGGGGTCATGCGGGATCGATGGAATGCCATATGATTTCCGGTATTTTTCATCCAAAGGTTGATTTCTCCCTAATGACGGAAACGATCCTCGTCAAATATGCAATCAGCGAATCGGGCTGTATGCAAGTCTCCAGTCATGGGTTCCAAATACCTGATTATGGATGCACTTTCATAACCAACGTATATCCCAGACTTGTGGAGAGGGCCCATTGCAGTCCGCTGAGGGGGTGGTATAGGAACATATACCTTACACCCAAATTTCCTGAGATGGGAGATTTTCGGGATGATCCCGTGCACAAGCTGCAAAGGAGAATGGATGTTGTAGGCCGAAGGTCTGAAATTGATGAGAGCTGCTACGTGCAGGACTGCGTGTCCCCAACAAGTCTTTGGCGAGTTACAACTCGCAAAGCGATGCAGTAATGAATTTAATTCTCTTTATGAGTGCTTCAGCTAGTCCATTTTGCATATGGACGTGCGGTACAGAGTGCTCAACTGCTATCCCTGTTGCAGTTTAATAATCATCAAATGCTTTTGAAATAAATTCGCCGGCATTGTCCATTCTGATGGATTTCACACGATGATCAGGAAAAGCATTCTTAATTCTTATGATCTGCGAGATCAGCTTTGCAAAAGCATGGTTTCTTGTTGACAACAAGCATATATGCAACCATTTCGAGGAAGCATCGATGAGCACCATAAAATATCGAAACGTACGACGAAAGGGTGAATCGAACGCAAATATCCTGGATGCGTTCCAGAATGCAGGATTTCACTTTACACTTTCATGACAGAGGGTCTAGTTATTAATTTCCCGGTGGCACATGTAGGGCACACGAAATCTTCATGATTCGGGAAATTCTTAACATTGATGCCATGACCTTGTGAGTTATTCACTATATTTCGTCATTCTAAGACTGGATGACCTAATCGCCATGCCATAAAGAAAATAACTCGGAGCTTCGAAGGCGGTCTTCAAGGAAGTATACACTTGGTGCATGAATATTCGTGTAGTACAACCTGATTCATATGAGGACATTTTTCTAATACCATTTTTTCCACATACCGCGTGCTTCACAATGCACAAGTATTCTTTGCCATTTTCTTCATTGGTTTCTACGTGAAAACCATTGGCGCGGATGTCTTTGAAACTTAAGAGAGTACGCGTTGATTCAGGCTACAAAAGGGCTTCTTCAATTACCAGAATTGTACCCATTGGCAATATAATTGTGGCTCTTCCAGAGCCTATTATATAAGAATCGCTTCCTGCGATCGTAGTAATCTTTCCAGCATTCTTCGTGATCGACTGGAAGTATTTAGACTCTCTTAAGATGGTATTTGTTGTGCCACTATCAACAATGCATATCTCTTCCATTTGGGCGCTACACGATTTCTAAAAGGAAAATAATCCCAATCAAACAGCGGCAAAATAATTCAAACATTGCTTGCAAATTAAAGAATACTGGGATAAAGAATAAATTGCATATTTATTCATGACAGAAGTATGCTTTTCTAGAGCTTACAATTCATTATTCAAAAGAAATTGCTCACAACAAAAAAAATAATGCGATTCATGCATTAACGGGCTTTGGACTTTCCCTTGGCCTGAAACTTTCCTTTTCCACCTTGCTTGCCCTTCTTTGTATGAGTGGGCTTTTCACCTTATAGCTGTTGGCATTGACTTCTGTGCCAATGCCTCTTCCAGATGGCTGTGAGACGAAGTTCTTGCGTAGAACTTTATCTTGTGACTCCACAACTTGCATGACATCAATCAGTTCGCTATACTCCTTGTATGCGTTCCGACGATAGCTGCGTGCACTGTGGATAGCATTTGGGTGGAGGGTGGAGAGAGTCTTTTCAATCTTCTCCTCGTCAGTGATCTTCTTGCCACATAGGGAGAGATTGGTACAAATTCTGTGCAAGGCAGAATTGTACTTGGCCACTGTTCTGTAGTATGCAAATCTTAGGCAGACCCAATCTTGCTGTGCTCGGGGCAAGATGGTGTACTTGAGCTTCTCGAATCACTTCTGAAGTGCAGTCCAAAGCTCAAGTGCACTCTCCTCAGCCATGTATTCATTCTTCAGAGTGGCTGAGAGGTGGTGTCTGAGGAAGTGCAAGGCTTGATCGTTCTGCTCAGCGGTAGGTTGCACGTCCTGCGAGGACCCTAGACCAATCGCAGCACGGAGCTTCTTGCCCCCAAGAACGATCTTCACGTCCGATGCCCAAGTGAGGTAGTTCTGACCGTGCGGGGCCAGTTCTTCAAATTCACGATTCACGATTCACGATGCATGATTTCAAAATTTCGACATTAGATTACTACGTGTAATCTAATAGAAAAAGATTGCAGAGTCATAAAGTGCAGAAAATAAAATTGCCATGCATTGCAGTATACAAAATAAAGCAATGAATTCAAAATTCATTAAAGAATATTCATAACTGCATAGAATAAAGCTAGAAAAATAAAAACAGAGCCAGTTAATTTTTCTGGATTTTTCTAGCAATTTTCCAAATTTCCTTTTTCTTTTCTTTTCTTTCTTTTCTTTTTCTCGGCCGAAAGGCCTTCGGGCCGCATTTTCCCTCTCCCGCCTGGCCTCTTGGGCCTTCAGCCCGCAGCTTAGCCCATATCATCACGGCGGCTAGGGTTGGAAACCCTAGCCGCCATTCTTCCCACGCGCACACGGAGGCGGGCCAGCGGGGAGGCAGCATGGAGGAGCGGCGGCGGCCGTCTCGAGCGCGGCGGCGCACGGCGGAGCGGCCGGGCGGTGACGGCGATCGCCTCGGCGCGGCGCCGGCGGCACTTTGGGCGATGGAGCGAGCAATGGCAGCCGGGGCGCCAGGCCGAGGTGGTCGCGAAGTCGGGTGAGGCGGCGTGGGCGATGGCGGGCGCCGAGGCGAGTTAGTCGGGCGAGGCGGTCGCGGCCGAGACGGCCTGGCAAGAGCGGCAACACGGGCGGCGGTGACGCCCGGCGCCCGTGTGCCCGTGCAATGGCGCGATTCAGCCAACGGTGCGCGGCGACGGCCGAGCACGGAGCGGGCGGCGGCTCGGCGGCGCCGGCTTGTGAACGCAGCGGGCGCGCTCGCGGCAGCTGCGCGCGCGGTGGCGGGCAAAGGTTCGGTCTGCGGCGGCGCGCGCACGCGACCTCGGGCTCGCACGGCCGGCACCGAGGAGGCGGCAATGGCAGAACCGAGGCGGCGGCGACGGCCGAGCACGCAGCGCGGCGGCGGCCGACGGCGGCGGAGGCCGGCGGCGGCGCGGCGCCGGCGCGGCGCTGCGTCGTGCTGGAGGCGCGCGTGTCGCGTCTTGCGAGGCCGAGGCGTCGGCTGCTGCTTGCTGCTGGGGCGAAGCGGTCGCGATCTTTGCGTCTTGTGAGGTTCGAGTAGTCGGGCCGGGTGGCGCGGCGAGACGGCTAATAAGCCGGCAATGAGGCGCCATGGCGAGCCGGTGGTCGCGTTTCTGCAGGCGCGTGGCGACACCGCCGAGGCGGCGGCGGCAGCAGCGGACGGCAGCTGGGGCGTAAAGCGGCGGCGTCGAGGTCGCGACGCGGCGCGGACGACGCGGCGCGCGGCTGCGTCGTGGCGGCGGCAATGACGGCGACGACGACGCGCGGCGCGAGGTAAGTGGCGGCCGAGGCGGCGACGTCAGCCGTCGGCGACACGCTGCGTGCGCGAAGACCGAGGCGACGTCGATTTCTCTTTTTTTTCTTGTATGAACAGTAAACTGAACTGTAAAATCGTCTTGTACTGTAGCTTCGAGCCATATCCGCGTAGCTTCATGTTATGCGACAAACAATACAAGATGCAAAGGATAGATGCATACATAGAATCAACAAGCGTTTAGATTTTTGTATCGACAAAAAATGGAAAACAAAACGTTGATTTCGTACCGACGCGTTCGTACGAGAACTGTTGCTGCTTCCCTTCTCTGTACGTGGTTACTTTTTTTTAGAGATGTACGTTGTTCTACTGCAAGTCGGTGATTGTCACAGTCCAATTTTCTCCCGAAGAATCCAGTCAAAATCTTATAAGCCTCAATTTAAGACAACTTCGGAATGTACAGATTATGGATTCTCTAATAATAGGGTAGGTGATAGTTTTTAATTTTGTGTATAAATATACTTTTGATTGTGGGAGAAGATTCTTGAAGTATCCATAATCTATACAATTAAGAGTTGTTTCAAACTGAGCCTAAGACTTCAGAACAGCGGAAGACGGAATTTCTTCTGAAAATCAGTACATGGGCAGTACTACCACTCTTAAATGGTCATCAGTATGGCATAAATAGTAACCTCGGTACTACCGGTTACTATAGCTTGGTAGTACCAATGAATAGTAAAACAGGGGGTGAACAGAAAAATCAGCACGCGTTCAAGATCAAAAATCGTGTAATTTTTTATCGGTTGATCCAAATCTTGTGAAATTTTGTATACACCTTCCTAAGAATGTCAGGAACCTATTCCAACCTTCAATCGTAAGGATTGACATCAAAGTTTCGACCTTTTTCAAATTTATCGAAGGTTGCACCAAAACTGGGTGAAAATCCAAAACTTTACTATAAGCTTGCTCGTGGGGATTTAATTATCAAGATGACTTTAGATGGCCTCCCACATGTCACAGTAAGTAAGAACTCCAAAGCAATCACCCTCAAACGAGCAAGATAAGATCAACCTTAAAAACTTCCTTCTTAATTCAAAAACCAATTTCTCGGAGAAACTTGGATGATCAAGAAGAAGTTTGCCTAGATGATTGAGGAGATGATCTACAGAGGATACATCTATCAATAATACATCCTTGACAGCACAAGATCAAGTAAGAAAGAAACCACAAGAAAAGAGCAAGAGCCAAGCAAGAAGAAGATCAATACTTAAGGCAAAAACTTGACAAAAGATATGATTTGCATTCAGATCATGAGGAGAGTTTTATAAAGTCTCTCACTTGAGGGCAAAGCTCCCAAGGAGCACTTACACACCCACACAAGAACACAATCTTATGGGAAACCTAAAACTTCTAATGACTAAGTCTAAGGTCTCAAGTCTCTCTTCCCATTACATCTCCTTATATAATTGAGGCAACCCTAACCCTAAACCTAGACACTATAAATGGATACCATCTATATTTGCATGGGCTGACATGAAATCCAACACTCTTGACGGGTTTTACACTTACATAAGCACGCTTCTCAAAGCGATTATTACACTAACGCCAAATCCGCTTCGCTAGCCCAAATTTGCGTTCAACTCCACTTTAGTGTGACCTAAACCACTTAGGCCACCGCCGCGGTTTTCCAAACCACCTCGACCACCAGTATTGGACAAATTATCAATTTGCCCCAATGACCGGTCTTCCTTCTTTTCGAAGCATCGCCCATGCTTCGTCGCTTTTCACGTGGCCCCAATGACTTTACCGTCAAGCCTCTCACGCGTTTGGACTCCTTCGGACCATCCTCGCTTGCAAACGGGGCCAAGTCACTTGACGCACCACGTGTCCTCGTCAACTTCACAATGGCGGTACCGGCTTCCTTGGCCGTTCTGGACCTCAACTCATCTTTGAGCCTAGTCTCGGTCCATACCGTTGCCCACCATGTTCATCACCAGTGCATCATGCTAAGGTTCTTTGTCTTCTCAGCCTCAGTAATCTTTCGGCGTCCCTTAACCGTTTTGGATCTCAGCTCTTCTAGCCTAGTCCCGTTCTCGCCTGCACCTCGCAATGACCTAGCCCCTAAGTCCTACAACCAACACAGACAAGAAACACATCACATAGCATTGTTCACAATAATATGCATTAATCAACAATTAATACAAACATTAAGCACAAAGTCATTGCAAACTCGGTACTACCACCAACTAGAGGCCGATAGTACTGCAAGTCTGACACTACCGCTCCTGGTTGGTCAGAAGTAACGCTCGCCCTTAGAAACCCCGAGAGACACTCTCTAGAAAATAGCTACCGCCACTGGAGGCCGGTAGTGCTGCCCTTGTCTAACTCCAGAGAAAACACCTCTTTGTGAAAAAGCTACCGCCAGCTGAGGCCGTTAGTACTGCCCAGCCGACACTACCACCACTACAAGACTGGTAGTGCCGCTCTTGATTTGACAACTCTCAAATTGTTTCACATTTAAAATTAAATTCAAATCAAATTTAAACTCGAGCACCACATGTTTAAAATACGTCAATAACTAAACACAACATGGATAAATTTCTGCATAATATTTCATTTTAAATGTTGGCCGTGCAATGCAAATCATAATTCGACTGCGCCTTGCATGGGCCAATCAAATCAGTCCCACTCGAAACATTTCCCCAATAATGCGTTCTTACAGTACATGCATGTACCTGACCATTTATTTATCCAGAGACACTACTTATTTCCCTTCCGTGACTGGCTGAACCAAGGTTGGAACGAGATCCAAAATTTGGCAGAAAAATATATCGTTTCATGCCTGAACAAGGTCAAAATTTTGGGCAAGAGTATGAGCAAATAAAATATTCGTACAAACTAGTTTCATAGGGTGTTTATTTCGTGCTTTTGCTAGCGGCTAATTAGCAGCGGCTTAAGATTTTTGATTCCTAGAGGTGGAATTAACCGTTGAAGGCTGCTTCAGAGCTCGGACAATACACAATGGCACACCTGTCATACTTGTGAATCATCGAGAGGAAACCACAAAGATTTGGTACTAAAAGCAATGTCAACATGTTGTTCATAAATTAACAACTACTAGTCCACATGATTTCACATGGAAAGTACCATTTCTTAAACAAACCACAATCTTTCTTGTTTTGTTTCCATAGATACCTGAAATCTCTTCTCTGCTCAGTGATCCCAAGGAGAACACAACAAACATAACCATACAATTATGTGAGAAACCCATGTAAGAACCAACTTGCCATGCATCGGAGGATCTCAAAAGGCCATACCTTGCAACAGTTCAGTTCATGGCATCACATGGCGGAAAGGTAAGTATTATATGAACAAAATCGCACAAACAAACGACTTTTCTGATTTCTTGCTTTCAAAGGAGTACATAACACCTGTTTATATAGCAGTAAACCATCCGAATCAAACTTCTAATCGGATAGACTAAAACAGCTAAAAAAGAAAGGCTTGCCATGCATGCAAACTACACTCTTGGACGAATAGATAATTATTCCATGCATGTTCAGCAAGCGACTCGGACATGGACTCAAAACTAACCAAAACCTTCATATTTTACAAGATTAACTCTATCCATCACCTTTTTAATCTTGTAACACAACTCTAACTTAATAAGGCAATCGGTCTCAACTACGATTTGCCAAACAAATACTAGATACAGAATGGTGAACTCGTCTCTAAGGAGTTTCGCTTCTTCTTGCTGGTCATACCACCGGTGACGCACCTCGCCGATAATTACGACCTTTTGCTTTACTCTAATTGTCTTTTTACCGGTAACGCAACTTGACGGTGACGCAGACTCGTATTAGAGCTTACCTATGAGAGAACTTAGACACACTTGCAAAGAACTCTCATGCGCACACACATCTAGAATGACGGCAACAACTCTTCAACATTCTGGACTCCTCTTCGATGAACTTGATTTTGGACGTCGAACGTATCTCTTCAACGCCCCTGAGTCAACTTTGACACACGCAGTGGCTTCCTTTTGATCTTCTAGTGTAGCATGATCTCTTCTGATGCCCGCACGACTCACTGAAGAATCTCGCACATATTTATTTATGGGCACAACTAGCACAAGAACTCACTTTTTTCTTCTTCACGAATCTCCTCACGCTCCTTGTTACTCGATCCAATGCACCGGTCGATGCATTGCTAGTTCACGTACCTGGGCAACCTAGCGTGCCTGACCTTGTCAGTGAGGTCGCACGAGTTGTCGCGGAGGAGTTCGTCCCTAAGGCGATCGTACGACTACACGAACCTCTCGCGGTTGCCGTCGTTGACGACGCCATGAGGCCGCCGCCGCTGCTTGTCACGATCCCCAACTGCTACCGTCGTATGTAGACTACGTCCTGGAACTCGTTTACGTAGAGGGGATTTGCTGCTAATCAATCTATTTGATTTCTTGACTCAGCAGCACGGGACGTTGCTTCATGCTTTGGCGTCTCCGTATTTTTCTTGCGCCGCTCCGCTCTGAAGACGCCGTTGCTGTCGCTGAGATGTTTTCTCTGCGCCGCCTCGCTGCTGTGGAGATCGGGATCTCCTGTGCTTTGATACTAATTATTAGAACACCAATAAAACAATACGAAACGTGTTTTAGTGCCGTACAAACAAGCTGCGACATTTCTGATTTCTTACTTTCAAAAGAGTACATAACACCTGCTTATATAGCAGTAAACCATCCGAATCAAACTTCTAATCAGATAGACTAAAACGGCTAAAAAAGAAAGACTTGCCATGCATGCAAACTACACTCGGACGAACAGCGAGCGACTCGGACATGGACTCAAAACTAACCAAAACTTTTCTATTTTACAAGATTAACTCTACCATTAACAGCCAGAAGAATGTTGTGAATCTAATATAATATCTTTACAAATCATTGATGAAATAATGCACAAGCAAGCACATGTAGGTTGTAGTCAGGATGAGATAGTAAACCAGGAATCTCTACTACTCAAAAATACCACTTGATGGTGGTGGTGAGTCTGCCATCCCACCAACCTCATTCTCCTGATCTTCATCTATTGGGCTGTTGTGCTCACACTACACTGCTTGGTTGCCGAAGCAGCCTTTGGTGCTACATCGTGTACTCCAGGAGTCATATGCACCGCATCAATTAGTTCGTTTAGTCCCATCTGGTAGGAGTCATATGCACTTTATCAATTAGTTAGTTCAGTTCCATCTCATAGCCACTCGGCACCGCCGAACTAAGTCTAGAGATGTAGTTTTGTTACTAAATTTGTAAGACCTATTATTGTTCTTCCTTGTATTGGTGCATCTTAGTGTTCTAGCTTTCATCTGTCCCTTCTAAAATCAGAAGACTCAAATAATCTTGTTATAAAAAACATATGACAAAAAAAGGAACCAAAGAGCTAAATGTTAGGACCTAGTTGTAAATGAGATTTTTTTTCCTATTTAATGAACTTGTCTAAAGTGTGGTGCCTAATTTTCAATTTAGCGTCGGCCACCAAATTCTCATATACGGCCCTGCTGTTGGCCGAACATGGTGAAGATCATCGAGCACCGGGGGCGGGTGTTGGGAAGCACATCATGGGATCTGGTCAAGGAGCGGATAGCACGGCAGCGGCATGCTCCGGATCGGATCCGGATCTGTCAGCCGTACTGGACACCCCTTCTCTGCGCCTTCCGCCTACCATCCTCTGCAACCACCACGGCCATTGCCCCTCTCCTCTACTCCACCAGCGCTGTTTCTCTGCGCCACCCGCCTGCCATCGTCTGCAACCACCACGGACATTGCTCCTCTCCTCTACACCACCCGTGCTGCAGCGCCCTCCTCCGGACGGGGGTGAGGTGGGTAGGAGGGGAGGCAGGTCGGGGTGTGGTGGGTAGAGAAATGCCCAAACGTACATGCATGCGGATGAAAGTTGGATGGATGGAGTGCTCAAGAGATGGAGAATCGAATGGTACGACATGCAGAGACGTGGAGACGAACACTTTGGGGGTAGAACTGTATAAGTGAAAATGGACGAGGAAGAAGGCAATGGCAGAGTGTGGTTTTACTGTTCCCCCTCCAATCACCTCTCTCCTTGTTTATTTTTCTCTTTTTGGTTGTCGGCGATTGGAAGGAGAGGGCGGTGGGGACCAAGAAGAAAATTGATTTTGTATTATGGGGCTCTTAGTGCAAATTTTTGTGCTGATTTGTAATTGTCAAATGTTTGAGATGGATTAAAAATATCGTTATCTTTATGATATATAAATACGGAGTTAGTGGTGACCATCTGTCATCCCTCTCATTCTCTCTAGAAAAAAACAGCATGCCAACATATGGACCACGAACCACGATACGCTCCCCCACCTCTCGCAAATAAAAAGAAAACCAACTGCATCTCTCTTTCCGCCCACACTCGCTCCCTCGACTAGGCCATTCCCCACTTTTTTCTCTCCGTGGCAACTCAAGTGTGCAATTTTATTTTTGTAAACACACGATATAATTTGATTATGTAGTTAAAAATATGTTTCCGTTGTAAAGCACACACTTAACTTGTACTACGAAAAAGACTAAGGGCCCGTCCGGAGCTCCGCATCGTTCGGAGAAGCCAGAGCTCTACTGAACGCCCTCAACTCCCTCGTGCGAGAATCAAGATCCCTGAGGAGCGATTCTTCGAGTTGCACTGGGTGCAAGGAGCGGCCTCGAGCCTGCTCCCTGCAAGAATCAGCCTCCCTGCCTTGAGTGTCATCGATCTACCCGCCGAGCCATCCCCACCTGCGCCGCCGAGCCCGCGACGAGCGTCGCCGAGGTATGGCTCTCCTCTCTTCCATCTCTCCCGAATCCCCTCTATTCCCTCTCTCCAGAATCCCCTCTTTCAAAGTCTGTTGTGAACGGTGATAGTTGAACGCCTACTCCACATATATATGTCGTCTCTCCTCTCAAAAATGACGGGCCAGGTGTGTAGAACGTCGGCCTATGCGGAGCTCAAATTAGAACTGCAGAAGAGTACATAGTGCGGGGCAGGCTGAGCTCGACAACAACAAATCAATATGTTGGATTATATGATTTTCTTTTATCCGTAGCAAAGTACGTAGCAACGTGCCACCAGTTCACACAAAAGAGTGAACTGCGAGCAAGGGAATGTTCCCAAAGAACCAGTCCTAATCAGACGTGCGAGTAGACAATACAACGATCTCAAATTTTTCACTAGGAGAAAATGTTTAAGACAGCGAACCGCGGGTTCTGTCAGTATCAACTACTAGCAGCAAACATAATACAGAACGTATATATAGAATTAGGCAGTACGTCAGAAGAGGCATACATATCTAGAGACACCCTTCGAAATATTTTATATCTACTTGCTCCTCGATACATGCAGCCCACGAGGCACTTCACAGCACTTGCTGCAATAGTAAAGTTACCACCTACGTTACGTTCACAAGTCCACAGCAATAGTCACACTCACACACATACCGGAATGCACTGCTACATAAAATAACATGACAAGTAGAGTACCAACCTCTAAACGATAACATTTCACTGTTCTACTGAAGCCTACATGCAGATTATAGCTTCATTGGTTTGATTCCTACAATACTAGCACTACAATGGCTGTTAAATCCAGCGATCTTGATTCTGAATAAGATTGGCCATAAGATGTATGAATTAACATGCCATTCCCATATGCCAATGAGTTGCCAAAATTTCATACTCTTTGCCCCAAATAGAGTATCAAATATACAGCAGTAACCTAACATAAGGAAGATAATTTAAGGGAGCCACCAAAGCTTTTTTGTTTATACCATAGGACTTCCACCTTGTTTAAGGGCATAGGATTTCCATATGCCAAGAGAATTCAGGCAAACAGTTTACCACTTCTAGAGAACTAGGGGACAGACAATACATGTAACCTCGGTATCTTGCATTAATCACAGTATGCTCACACAGACGGGAAGAATTTGTTCAGGTTGAATGGCAGGGAATAGAACTCCTCACTTCTTATGTCAGTCTTGTATGACCGGAATTTATCCCACCAATGATATCCACGGTCTTTTCTGACAGAACTCTCATGCCTGAGAATACTGTTGTCCAGCAAATATGCTACAAAGCCAGCAACAAACGCCTTTGACGAGAATATTACATTCACTATGTCATTGAACTGTAGAAGTAGATAAAGCAAATGATCAGTAACTCTTCACATAAAACGTGTGAATGACTATGCTGTTACGTACCCATCTTGAATGCGTGTGGACAGGGCCATAACCAGCAACAGATGTGTACTCGTTGAAGTACTGAGGAACTGAAAGGCCCATAAAAACTGAGAACCCAAGGATGAACTTGGTCCTGAAACTATTGAGATTGCAGAATTGAAGGAAACCAAGCCCAGCAGAACCTGTTGACAGATTACAGCACAACTTCCATCACAAATACAAATCCCTCTTATAATGTCAAGAGTTGTAATTTAAATGAAAATCGAAAACATAAGTAGCCTGAAGCTTTCCACCTACCAACATATGCAAAGAAGACACAGTAGAGAGCTGCAAAGATGGGTGCAGGTATTGATGCAAAGACAGCTCCAAATTTTCCTGGGTTGGCAAAATAAAACGTGATTAATTCAACATAAGTGTATGTGTTCTGAAGTGGTGAGAGCTAAGTTAATTGCAATGCATAACGCTAGATACTTTCAAAAAGACACCAACTTGAAATGTCAAGCAACAATGAACTATTGTAAACATTACCACGTTCGTTATTGAGCTAACTATTATTATGCAACCCTCCCGCCCTCAACAAGAAAGAAGTAATAGAACTGCATCAAATACACTACCAGCAAATATTCAGGATGCAACATAAGTATGTAGAAATAGTCATGATACAAGGGCAATTTAATCTACTTTTGGGTAAAGATTAAATATATTAGTAGTTTTACTTATTTATCCAACATTTACTTCCTTCAATATCTAGCGTAGTCTATCCATATCACAGATTCTCAGGTGAAGCGACTAGACATTGTATTCCAATCATCTAGGTGCACTGGTGCAGAAGCACCTTTTGACTTCTAAAATGAGAACTCCTACACCAAGGACAATATGTACTACACATGTAACCATTGGAAGACTAATGCAGTATTCTTTAGTTTTATATAAATGCACTACAATAGACATCTCAACAACCAACACAGCAGAAGCTACCGATTGGTTTTATAAGAGTAACAAAGGGTATAGGAGATAGTTCAGCAACAAAGAATGGTTCCACTAAATGTCAAAAAATAAAACAAAATGGACATTCAGAACTTAAGGATCCGTGCCAACGTTATATCTACACGAGCCAGTGCCCAGCGTTGCTGAATTGTCTCATTTAAGTTTCTTCAGCAAACTGTTGTGTTGTTGTAACGTTTCCACTCCAAAAAACACTCGTTACCAGACCTTATGTCTCCGAGTTTGACTTGGAATTTCATAGGGAAGAAAATAAATATATTTATGCAACACCAATGATCTAATTCAATAGAGTTTTCCGATGTTTCCTTGCCTTGAGACATCCACATAATAGTAAACAACAAGCTCAAGAAAACAGAAGGAAGGCCCCTATCTAAGTGCTATTATTATAACAGGTTTAAGCAACACGTACAAAAGCAAACTAATTTGGAGTTTTAGTAGATACATTTATTGTTAATTAAATTAGTACAAAATTTGCTTAAATATGCTATCTCCCATGACCTAGTAAAGAAGCAAAATACTAAATTTGTGGGAAGTAAACTTACCCAGAATAGAGAAGAATATCATGAAACCAGCTGATATCTGCACTACTCGTCGGCTACCAACACGTGTTAAGGCTAGCAACCCGGCATTTTCACTACAGAGAAGGAGAATAATGATTGTGTCATAATTGAAATTAGAGGTATTCCATAAAGAGAATAGTGGTTGTATCAAAAATGGAAATAAGATGCATTCCAAGAGGTACCAATCTGAGGCTTACACTGATACAGAAGATCCATTTCCAGTCCCAAATAGCCCATCTAGCAGAATGCCAATGCCCTGTAGCAAGAACAGTTGCATATGCTTCAAGTGAGTTCAAATTTGCACACACAAAAAAATATAGTCAAGCTTGGCATGTGGTGGATGTACATGTAATAATAGCACCTACCTGCCAACCAATACCACGACTAAGTACAGAGGGCGGGAGCGGTGTGGCACTAGCATATCTTGAAACAGCAATGAAGGCACCAGTAGACTACAGATATAAGAGTTAGGGAGTCGATAATTCCATTACTTTAGAATCCCACAGATAGCAAATGAAGTGCTGAAATAGTATCTGATATTCCTAAGATCATGGGGCCAAACCTCCACTAGAGCAACAAATGATGCAGCCATCATTGCAAAAGCTTCACCGGCATCAAAAGTTGGAGCACCCCATTGAAAAGGATATGGCACTCTTATCCTGCCATTGTAGTTGTAGAAAAGACGGGAAACATTCATGTGACTTTAACAGCAAGGGTTGGTACCAACGGAGCAATCATATCTTAAAAAATGCACAACTATACCAGGGGGCACCACCAATCAGTCCAGAGCGGTCAGTGCGGCAATGAAATTGGGTCTTTGGTGGCGCATTCCTGTATGCTCCTCCAACCGTGAGCAGATATGCATAGAGCCACACTATGGGAATAGTGAATAGAACAGCAAATCGGTCGAAGGTAGACTTCAGCATGTGTATAGCATGTGGCAGGTACTGCAAAATGAAAATAAAAAGGAAAAGGGCAGTTGGAGCAGACAGAGATGCTAGGTAACAAAGCATTGCAACAACTACATGCATAGAAATTCAATCGTACCATTGCAAAGATCACCAGGAGGATAAGTTCAGGAAGACCAATCTCAATACATTTGGCAACCTGGGTATTTGTAGTTCAAACATAAGCAACATACAATAAGCTTAAAACAAATAGTAAGTAGAAACACAATATTGAAATCTTACCGACGGAAAACCAAGCTCATAAAGTCCAAAGCCAACTAGCGCCACCAAAGGAGCAGCTGACAATGGACTCAGATACCTGAAGCAAAATCAGTAAATATAACTTCATGAGAGACTGAAAGTTAAAAGCATTATTTCTGCAAGATCATTTCTTGCTTGTGTACCTCTGGAGCAGCTATTGAATTAAGAAATAACAATTGCCAATTTTTCACTTTCCTACCTGGCAACATTACGCCAAAGGCCACTGAAGCCAACTATGATCTGTAGTGCAGAAGCAACGATCAAAGCACCTTGTGTTCCACGCATGATTCGGAGGAATTTCTTTACAGAATAACAGGTGATTCGTCAGGTCTAGATATAGATAAATAATTTCAGAAATCAAGTAGCATTATACTTCTTTTAACATACAGTGTGTGGATTTGGCTCATTGGCGTAACGACCAGCAAGGATGATCGAGATGGTAGGTAGAACAAAGGTGTATGATCCACCAATCACTGCAGGCAATCGGGTACCAAAGAAACTCTGCAGTAGAGTGTTGATCCCTGCCACAAACAGTAATGTTTGGACAACCACCGCCTTGTCCTCCTAACACAGGAAGAAACACCATTAGTACTTAATTGACAGCTTGAGTCCAAAGCAACACAAATGAGTAACCTTGTAATCTCACATTGTTTCCTCCCATCTGTGGAACGAGTGCAGTCGGTATGATAACAGTAGTTCCCAGCATGACCAGATAATGTTGGAACCCAAGAAGAATAGCCTCCGCTGCATCATGAGCAATTCCATACAACCGAATTTCAGAAGCAAATTTCTCACTAGTGTATAGCGGAAGTATATAGACAAACTACTTTTATAGTGGACAGTGTATACTGGGTGCAACATATTTGGAAACATTTGCAAAAAGATGAATTTAATCAAAGCAAAACATATGAACTTAATCGATCAAGAAAAAAATCCAAATATAATAGCTAATATGACCACATTATGCAGTCGAGATTATGAACAAATAAATTATTTATTCATCCTTTTTCTATGCGGAGAATCCAAGCTTGTAATGCTTCTTTTTCATGTAACAAAATAACCTTTTTTTTGTAAGGATTGCTTGTTGGTGTGCATGTCTCATGCCTGCAGAGTAAGAATCCAAGATGGAAGATGGCTAGAATATGCCATAAATGGATTGTTTTTCTTAACACAGCTGCCCCACTCCTGCTGTGGATCGAATTCAGGTTAGGAGATATGCACTCCCGCGCAAATCATACACAATAAATGGATCATGTGAAACTCTGGGGGGTTTTGTACTGAAGTGCCGCTACACACTGCATGCTATAGTAGCCGTAGCGAGCCGTTATGTTTTACAACATATGCAGAGGCCCAGCTTTATTGAAAGCTAGAATATAGTTCAGCTGGGGACACCAGCTTGCATTCTTACAATTCAACCTGAGCCGTCACATTACATCAACCGCTACAAAGCAACTGCGATCCCTGCCTGCTCGCTCGCTATGTAAAACAATGCATGAGAATATGAGATCGTGCAGAAAGGTAGAAAGTCCCCACTCAATAACACAGGAATCAATGCAACTCAAAGTGACAACGATGTGTTGATATGGACTTCAGGTTTGGAACTAGCTGCCAACCGACATGGTACTCTATAGTCTATATACGAATTCAGCGGATGCATAACATGAACTAAATATGGATTGGCAACAATATACTAACCAAAAGAAAAAGCACTGTGCATGTGCTAAAACTGAAGCGAGTCAACGCAGGGTAATTAGCACCACGATCGCATTAAAAAATCGCAAAACATAGCACCAGATTTCTTGAATATTCCACCCACACAACTGAGAATCTGAGGTCTCAATCATACTGACATTGACATGAGTCAAGGCGACAGCGAAACGGGATCGCAGATTCGGAACCAGCCTGCAACCTGAGCATCAAAAGTAACACCAAAACCTCCTTCCAACAGTTCTGCATATTCCGTTTAGTTGAATGTTGATGTGTTCAGCTAGCATCAACACGAGTCAAACAATCGCAGCATCACGAAATAAACTACTAACACAGCATCCCATTAAACAACTACGGGACCAAAGCGAAAAGGCAATTCCACCTTTAAAGAAATATCTAAGTTAGAAGCAAGGAAAGCTCAGGCAGATCTGATAAGTTCCTCACACAAACCAACTCTTATCAACCGAAGCAACGAAGCATCTAGGAGTAAACAATAGGGCCACGCCGACGCCACAAACCCCCCGAAAACGACGCGAGGAACCGCAAACCTCGTGCTCGCAACGCATCGCTATCGCTACCAGCCTCCCCCAAAACCAAACAGGGGCAACGAGTTCGCCAAAACCGACACGGGCGAAGGAATGGGAAATTTTCGCGTAAGCAGGAGGAAGCGAGCGAGGGGACTCACGCCATGGGGGAGGACTGGTGATGCAGTAGGAGACGCCGGGGAGCTGGTCCTTGACGGGGTGCGGCGCCAGCTCGTCCTGCTTCGGCGCCGGCGCCGCGCCACCCCCGCCTCCGGCCATGTCGCGCCTCTCGAACGCAGCACCACCGGCGTCAGATCACACGCGCACAGCACAGGCGCTCCTCCCTCTCGCAAAGCCGCAATGCGAGGCGAGAAGCGGAGCAGCAGCGGCGGTAGACTTGTAGTGGTGGGCGAGTGGTAGTACCAGTACAGTAGCAGTACTAGCGTATAGTACCACTGGATCAGAGCCAGAGGAGGAGCCGTGAGGGGTAGTAGAGGGAAGCAGAAGCGGTCAAAAAAGCGCTTGCCGCTGCAGGGCGCAGGGAGTGCAGGAGAGGCAGCACAGCAGGAGCGGTTGTTTTGTTCACGCACTCCCGCAGCGATCCAAAACCCGCATTTATGCCCGTGTTGTTTTGCGTGTGTGCGTGTGCGAGCCGTGCGAATCTCTCCGCCTACGCCCCTCGGCTCTCCCCCTCTCGCTTGCTCGGCCTCGGCCCTCGGCGCGGAGCTGAAATTTTCGGAGGTTTTGGTTGGAGTTTGTAGTGGTGAAATGTGTCATTTTTTGAGGTGGAAATTTGAGCCTTTTCTGCTGGTTTTTTGGCGCTTTGGTTTGTTCCGGTTTTGCTGTGCGTTTTGGGTCTTGACATTTGGACTCTGGGTAACGTGGTCATGGGCTGTGCCGTGCGTGAAGGAAGAGGTTGCTTATTGCAGGTACACTACACCCACGACCACGATAGTGCAGTACAGTGGCCCTAGTGGAGGGAAGGGGCTTTCTTGTCTTGGGAGAGAGAGAGCTGTGAGACCTGTGACGAGTAATTATTAACGGTTGGTACTGTCCGATCAAAGTAACCAACGGTTTAGATCTTGAAACAAAGCTTAACTACAGTTGATACTATACTGATTGTAACAACATTATGCTGCTATAGTATTTTTGAGCGGTACTACGAAAGATCTAACTATCATTTTTTTTATCTAAAGTTTGATCTATAACGGCTAAAGTCCCACGGATCTCCTTTTGTGGGTGAATTATTGTGGTTGTTTACCGCGTGTGTTAAGACTAGGAGATGACCACAGGAGGGAGTAGAACTAGGAACTAGGAAGCGGAAGGGAGAGGCTGCCTCTCCTTTTCACTTTTCCGTGTCTCGTTCCGAGGGAGAGGGGTGAAAAGAGCAGGCAGGGATGCTTTCGACCTGTACGCCAAGCTGCGTCGCCGTACTATTCCCTATCATTGTGTTCCTTTGTTTATTTTTCTCTCTCTCGTTACTACAGCATTTTGATTTTTGGTGGGTCTTATTCCGGTGAGAATGAGTAGTCACGGGCTCATGGGCCAGCACAGCAGCTTATGTAAATTTACAGCGAGCACACATTACACTACTACTGGTCGTCATTGGAGTAGTCCTTACCAGAAACAAAGTGCGCGGATTTCGTAGATGATAACCTAAGGTATGTTTAGTTAGATGATAAATCATCAAATTGGCTATCAGTGTTTTAGCCAAATATTGACAAAAAAAAATAAACTAGAGAACCAAGGAGAAGTGAATCTTACCAAAATTTAGTAGCAAACGAAATACTTGCCAAATTTAATTAATGCTATTAAAATTTAGTAATGCAAGCTTTGACAACCATTAGAAGCAAATCAAACAAACCCTTATCCTCTAGTTGTGAGTAATTTATTGGGTGAATTCTTCTAGAAACGCTCTCCGGTTAGTACCACATGGGGGCATTAAATTAGAAAAGATGTGCATGGAGATCTCGACCATGCAATAATTCATTCATGAGGTTCTGAGGATTGCTTATTTGAAACGATCAATGAAGCACTTGGCAATTTGGTATGTGGAGGAGTGGTTCTTAAGGCAATTTATATCTACCCAATAATTTCGTAGTTACGGATTAAAGACTTTCAACTTAGAAAGTTCAAAAATACAGGCAAAAAAAAGATAAATTCATAAATTTAGACAATAAAAGATTAGATTAGGGTTTACTTACCTTATCCGGCAACAGAAAGTGACGGCGGCAACATGATTCCCAATGACGATGAGCGAGGCGATAGGGTTAGGGTTTATCGGAGTTAGGAAGGGGTTTTGAACTCCCGAGTTTAGAGGGAGGGGGGAGGCGACAATCCGATGGTAGGCGGCGAGGCAGCAAGGAGGCAAGGGTGTCACCGACCGTAGGATCGAGGGAGGGTGGTGTGCAGAGGTGACGGGCAATATAACACAACAGTCAAGAGAATATTAGGGTGGGTGGGTTGGCACGGTAGCAAGCGGAAGAGGGGCGGCACGTTGGCAAGGGTACCGCCAGCAGTGGTGGTGGACAAGGAGCGATGGTGGAGGTGTGCGGAACTCTTAACCAAAGAGAAAGAAGAAGGAACGGAAAACAGCAACGGTACAAGCAGAGCTTGTGTTGGTGGTGAGATCATCGAGATCTGGAGATCGCTGGAGAGGAAGCGGTGGAGGCTGCCAAACCGTGGGTGGAGGCGAAGACCCCGACGGCGCTCTCTCCCCGGTCGATGGGAGGGGACGGATGGGGTTGGGGATAAGGTGGGGACATGTGATGCGGCTGTGGTCCGGTGGCTTCGATCCGTAGTCAGCGAACGCACGATCGATAAGCAGTCGCCCCCGTTCTTGCATTAGCACGGGAGCAGTAACCAAATGCAACTGCACGGAATTTGCAGAGATGAATGCTACCTTAAAGAATCTCGCGCTAGACTTTCTACATTTATGTATGAATTGATTAATTTACGGACCGAGATAAACTCTGCACAATCACACGGTAGAACTGTATAAGGGTCCAAGCTAGTACTCCGTACTGGATGATTCTTGCACAAAAGCCGATTTGGTACTCTACAATGTCTACATGCAAACAAAATCTTGAGGTAAAAGCAATACTGGTGGATGGATTCCCCCAATAAAGAAAGGTGCAGTGGCACGTACGTATTGCTCTATCTCTGTTTTTTTCGGATTGTTTATATACAGAGAAATAGAGATGTTGGTAGAGATAGCAGAAGTTGGGCCTTTAACTGGCCCAGGCCCGGTCGAATAATCATAATAACCACAAGATACGAGGCGCGATTGCGAACTACGTGATGCAACCCAATTTCCTTATCGTCTTATCTCTCGTTCAGCTCGCCTTTGCAGTTCCTTTGGATGAAAAATTATTGTAATCTCACAAGCATAAACAGTTTTCTGTATCTGTAGAATCTAAAGCCACTGGACTACTATAAACAGTTCTTTGCACTGTACCACGAAACATGATTCCATGAGCGCATGATGTCACATTTAGCATCCAGACTGAACCCTCTACAGATGGCTATGTAGCTCCTACAGAAAGTTACACACTTGCATCTTTCACTTTTCAAGTCGCATACAGTGGACTGGAAAATTCTTCATCCTACATTGTGTAGTTGGAACTAAGCGAGAAGTATAACAGGGCAAACTGGAATTATTAGTCACCCGGCAAAAGTAATGAAAAGTCCGATACAATAATTATCACCGTGGTTCGTCATATGTCCTTAGTTATTACTCCCTTTGCCCCGCAGTATAAATCCAAAGTCCACCATACTCATAGACAAGGAAGACACTAAATTTAAGAAAAAAATTAATGTCACCAGACCATGGATACTCTTATTAAATGACATACTACAACTACGTCCACTTTTCCAACATTAAAAGAGGGGTATATAGTGAAAATATTGCAACAACTACATAATTGATCTCCACAGTAAACTTATATTATGGGATGACTCTTCCCAAAAATGAGAATTTAGGTTGCGGAACTGAGGGAGTATAGAACTTCCCCTTCTTTCAATGTCATCAATCGAATCTCTTTCCTACTCATTAGTTTGCTTCAGTCAAATCCCTCTCTACTATCAGCAATGGAATTAACAGCACAGTTTGTCATAATTTATCCGAAGGACATATGGCATCTATCACAGAGTATAGAATTAGCTAGTTGATGTGATAGTTACGAAAACAGGGATTTTACTGAAACAAAATTTGGAGAAGTTCAATTGATGAAATTAAATAAAGGAGGGCAGTCTTTGGGGAGTTAAGGTAAAAACATGTCAAGCCAAATAAGTTAGAATTGGCCAGGTACACGCACATGTAGTCTTTTCCTTTCAAAGTCAAGCTGCAAGAAACACACACCCCAAAAGATAATTAGTCAAATCCTGGTACAGATGTTTAAAAGCACAAACATTGATCTACAAGCATAGAAGCATTACCACTTTCTTAACCCGTTCATTTGCAGCTGATGTTCCTCCGCTGACACTTTCAGGCAGATATGGACTGCATACACGAACCTCCTTCATTACAACAATGTCAGTCTTGTCCCAATGAACTGGAAGCCTGATGGAACAACAGAATTTGTTATCTGCATATATACAGAACTAGAGAAAAAAAAAGCAAAGCTTCATTAGATTTTTCACATACGCCAAACACTTGAAACAATGGTGCAACACATGAGGACCACTAACTGGTAGAGAAACTAACTGGTAGAGAAACAGATGAACATATATAGCATCTCCAGCAGAGTTCCATAATGTAGAAATGCTCTAAACGTCTAGCAAACCATATAGAAAGAAACCAATTTATTATGAACTAGAGGAAACAACATAAAGGAAAATCAAATTGTTGCAAACAAAATAGTGCAAACCACACTGAAAGAAAAAGAATGCAATGAAAAGTGCAAGGCAATGCAATCTTGCCCAAAGTACAGGAAACTACCACCACGTAAAGAAAAATCACATTGTTGCAAACAAAATAGTGCAAGCCACACTGAAAGAAAAAGAATGCTATGAACAAAGTGCAAGGCACTGCAATCTTGTCCAAAGTACAGAAAACTATCGCATTTCATGGTCTCACCTAAACAGTATCTCTAACCACAGTTGAATATTTCTCAAGGACATAGGTAGATGCTGATTCATCTTAAACTCATTCCAAGAAAAATGAAGAAACCTCCATTTTTGCATTACTTTTATATACCACAAACAAAATCTTGCCCAGCATTATTAGAAGTCTCCATCAAAACCAATCTCACAGCACAGAGAAACAAACAGGAAATAAAAATGACAAGCTGGGGCTGGGCACACCAGCTCGACAATAACCACCACAAGAACCCCTCAAAGCAAAGTATTGCTCAGCTACCATTTTAGCACACCTGGGAGTAACATGCGATAAAAACGAGTTAAAAAAACTCAGAAACAAGTCGTGACAGATATCGGCAAGGTTTTATGTAAGGACTTTCCTCAAGCTTTTGAGGATAACCAATAAGCAAAAGATTACAGGCGCCTACACAGTAAATACAGAAATCTCAGGCTTATACCTTTGCTTCCGTTTGTTGAAATACAAAGTTGCCAAATAAAGAAAGCTGTCTTCAGAACATAATTATGGAGTAAGTATTCCGTGGGAAATATGGAAAAATGACGTAGAGTTTATTATCATTTGTAAACAAAGGTGGACCCCCACCCCACAACACACATACACCCCACCACAGAGAGAATGTGAAACCGATAAAGATTTGACCAAAGTAGGGGCCAAAAGATCTTATGTGTGTACTGAACATCATATGTGGTAACTATGGGGTTAAAGAATAAGCACTACTTCATAGCAACATGGGTAAAATCATGAATATTATTGAAAAGCATCTAGTATTCTCAGGAAAAAAGAAAAGTATATAGTGTTCTCAGGAGAAAAGAAAAGCATATAATGAAATGTCAAACTTACGTCTTGGATAACGCATCAAATATACTTTGACCTTCTGGGGTGACACCGACACCAATTCTCTCAGCTTCAATCTCAGCTTGCCTGCACATCATTGCATGTAGTGTGAAAACTAAATATGTCACAGCGCAGAAGATAACAGTGTGCAAGCTAACTTTTTGCTTGTAAATATTACTAGCTTGATGCAACATATCACAAAGTTTAACATGAAACCAACAAACACCAAAAAAAAGGCCCCTGAGTGAAAAAAAAACATAATGCCTACAGTAATAAGCAAAATGATGAATCAACCATTTGCTAGCTCTTTAACACCAAACCAGCGCAATAGAGATACATAGGCTGCGATCCATACACATCATCAGTCAACAACATCACATGTTGAGCAATTTTTACTATAATTTAACACCATTCACCCGGCAATTATAACAACCTCATATATGGTAGCTTCCATCAACTCATCAAGACACCCCAAACGCTAGTAACTTTCATTTCGGTCTCAAGCCAACATAATCTATCAAGTTAACAGCAAAAGGACCCAAAAAACTCTTCAGTGGCTGAAGCAAGCATTTGCCTAACTTCATAGTTGAACTCATCTTAATAGTGCTATTAAGAGCATACAACAACAAGCAAGCAAGCCCTTTGTCCCAAACAAGTTGGGGTAGGCTAGTTCTATTAAGAGCATAAAACCAGAATAAAATATTCAAACTATAATTTATGCACTTATAGGTGTCAAGCCATGACAAAAAACAATGTGAGACCTCAAAGCAAACACCATCCATCTCCAGCATGGCAAAAGAAGAGGGCTAATTTTGAAACTTAATTTTACTCAAATAAGTGAAAAAGCAAGCTTGGGAACTAATTAAGCATGTCATTTACATGTTGGACTCGGTTGTTCCATTGTTGCATGTTTGTACTTCCACAGAGGACACTACCCTTGATCAGAGCAAAAGAACAAACTCTGGAACCTAATTGCCCCAACCTCCAGACAAAAATATTGACCATGTTTAACGCTCCCTGAGTTCTAAAATAGTGCATACCATGCTATGTTAGTTGTAGCTGACCAGGTTTAAAATCTACTCTTTTGCTTAGTTACCAAAAAATCAACACAGCTCCGATCAGTTAATGATAGGAGGCCCATAGACCGCCAACTATGAATTTCCAACCCAAATACCAAACGGATGCCTCTGTTCTAATCTACTGTATCAAGACCAGTTCCAAATTGTTTCCTTTTTGTTCGGCTGACACATCCAATGTCAACTTTTATTCTCTTGATAAAAGGTCAAGATTTTTAGGACCATCCAAACAACATAAACCATTTTATTAGATCCGGTGACCTTCTTCTAGCTCTCCTCCAATTTTCAAGCACATAACTGTTCCTCTTTCACTTGATATCACTTTTTTCGTCCAGACACTATACCAGGATCGCGTGTACCAACTAGAAGAGTCAGGTCCAGTTTCTGAACAAATACGATATTAGTCAATTAAGGATTATGAAAAAAAATCTAACATTTTTATTGCTTTATTTTTCCTCAAACATGACTTTCACATTTACAGTAACTAGAATCCAAAACAATGTCGATTTATACATGTTTTCCCGAGTTGTATGATCCAGTCATGACCGCATCTTTAACCTAAGCGACCTAACAAATAGGCATCGCATGCCTAACTAGCAACGACTAAATAGCACAAAAGGTTCGAGATAGAGTATGACGCACCTGAGGGCGGCCTCCTCCCGGGCGTGAATGGCGGCCAGGTCGAGCATGCAGCCAGCCGGGTCGAGCGGGTCATCGGCCTTGCCGACCACGGAGAACTCCCGGATGTAGTTCGCCTTGAGCACCCTCACATTCCGCCGCTCCCCCCTCTCCGCCTTCCCCACGCCCTCCTGTGATCTACGCCGTCATGGAAACAAAAGAACCAAGCACCACATACAAACAGCGGGACAAAGAAGTAAAAGACATGGAGATTTTGGTGGTGGTGGGGGGGTTAAGCAAGAGAGATTTCGGAAGGATATGGATCACGAGGAGGTTAGTGGGGCGGTCAAAGGAGACGATCTGGCCCTCGAACTCCTCGCCGAGGGTGGTCTTCACCGAGATCACCACGCCGATCGCGAACTCCTCGCCGCCGACCTCCATGTAGCCGCCGCCGGTGGTGGATGGGATGGGGTGGCCGGGCTGAGGTGAGTGGAGGGCGGGGGAGCTGTGTGGGGTTTCCGACTCCGGCAGAAACTCTGCGGGGGCGACCCCGTGACAGTATAAAAAACTCGGGGACGGGGAAAAAATCTAGGCCCTGTTGCAGTGTTTTTGTTTTCTTTTTTAAATCTCCGCGGCCTGCTTGTATGCGAGCTTGGTTAGGACTTAGGAGGGCTTACAGGGTCTAATTGAAGGACTTGAGGTTGAGGGTCGGTTTCTCTCCTCTCGAAGTCAAAAGTTGTATCAAATGATTTTTTTTTTTACAAAAACGAAAGTCAGCCACTCATTTGTACGAAGAGAAGCTAGAAAAAATTGAAAGCCTACCTAGAGTAGCTTTCCACGACTTTCGCATGTTAGATTTTCGACTTTGTCCCTAGAGTTAACTAGAAATTACCCACCTCATGTAAGATATAAAAGCCCACCAACCTTCCGCTCTCCCCATGCTTCCACCCGCCCGCGCCCTCACGCCGCTTCGCCCCGCGCCGCCTCAACATCCAACCTCGCTCTATCGTTCTTGAGCTCCACCGCAACTTCTCTCTCTAGACCTCTCTCCTTCTTTGCCATCAATTGTTCCATCCGCCATCGACGTAGTCGAAGAGGGACCTAAGGGGTGAGAGCGGTCACCGGCGGGATAGAGGGCGGTGTCTAGATCCATCGATAGAGGGGAGGGCGGCGCCCAGATACAGCCCTGCGTTGCCACCGACGACGACCTCTGGCGAGCTTTCACCTCGCCATCTGATAAGGACATCACTTCATTGGATACACACAACACTTCCCCCTCAAGATGCTAGGCAAGGACCTATGTCAAGGGAACGTGCACAACAGTTGAACTATCAGGTGAGCTCGTTTCTAAGAATTTATAATTTTTCTATTGAGGATGGATTGCTACCTAAGTAATATGATATTATTTTACTCAAAAACCATGGTGAGGAGAGCAGCACTACTACCTTAACAAGTCCAGGTCGACCCTGCTTCAATTCTAATCCAATTCGAAATCAGGCTGACAGCCCTGATTTAAAACGATCATAACTTTTACATACGGAGTCCGTTGAAGGTGTGCGAGTACTTGATTGAAAACTTATGACGAGAACTTTTCGACGGATCTGGGCCCACCTTTAGATTCATTGTCTACACGTCACAATCATCAAAGAGAGGTATTGTATCACCTGTTGGGCCAACTTGAGCCTTGTAATGGTGTTCGGATCCGAGCCCAGATTGTGTACGCCCACCCCTGTTAGGACACAACCCTAGGACGGCTCCCCCTTGGTCATCACCTCCTTACAACCCTTGTGGCCGCCATGTTTTAGACCTTAGGCTTGTTTAGATTGTTTTCGTTCAGAAAACATCAGTTGCATACTTGTGTCGACTAGACCAACTATTGCGACTTCAGGCCTCTCCATTATTCAATAGAACTTCATCTTTCATCCTCCAATTCAGTTTGCGCTTATTTCTTTCTTGCTTGATTCTCAATTGCTTGTAGGTAGGGCTGTAAAAAAAACTCGAGGCTCGCGAGCTACTCGAGCTCGGCTCGCGAGAGGCTCGGTTCGAGCTCAGCTCGAGCTCTGAACGAGTCGAGCTCGAGCTCGCGAGCTTAACCGAACCGAGCTTGAATAGTTCGCGAGCCTACTTGAGCCTGGACCGAGCTTCTTTAAATCGAGCTTTCTCGAGCTTGTTACCGAGTTTAATCGAGCTTGTTACCGAGCCTACCGAGCTTACCAGAATTACCGAGCTTACCAAGTTTACTCGAGCCGAACTCGAGCCTACTCGAGCTTGGACCGAGCCGAGCTCAAGCTTGGGTTGAGGCCCCGAGCTCGAGCTCGGCTCAAGCTCGAGCCGAGCCTTACCGAGGTCGAGCCTGGAGGGCCAGGCTCGCTCGAGCTCGGCTCGTTTACAACCCTACTTGTAGGAAAGATCAACTGTGTTGAGCACGATTGATAACGACAAAGGGTGTGATGTAGCGATTGCAGGATAAACTTGATCGTCTCGATCAAGTAGCCTCGTCGTCAACGTCACATTGATCAATCGTAGTTATCACTCTCGTCGAAAGATCGGACCAAATATTTCCATCACCATACATCCCCTCTGCCATCCTCGCTCTCCCTCTTCCCAGTTGTTGTTCTGTCCATCGGCACCATAGTCGGAGAGGGACCTGAGGGGTAGGTGCGATCCCTGGTGGGGAGGAGGGTGGTGTCCAGATCTGGCGACATAGATATCGGCTCCTAGAACACGCGCGGTTGGATCAGGACTCATCCCCACGTCATGCCACCGTATCTCCTCATTGATTCGTCGTCCCCTACAGCTCGCCGGCGTAATCCATCTCACCCTCATACTTTTTTCATACGCTGATCCGATTCTGTGCATCATGTAATGTTTCCTTGCATTTCCTAGACACAAAATCCGAAGTTTCAAATTCTTGAAAATGAAATCCGAAAATGAATTTATTGCATTTTCTTATAAACGAAATCCGAAACAGCAAAAATGTTAAAAATGCACATGAACAAAATTGACCAAAAACTATTCAAATTTTGACCAAAAAATGTTCAAGAAAAAATGAAATGAACCAAAAAATAAAGACAGAATGGTGAGACAACTAGAAAAATGTTGAAACCCAACAATAAAAACATTTTAAGATTTGAAAAAGAATGAATCAAATAAAATATTCAAAATTTGACCAAAAATATGAACATATCATATGTTCAAAATTTGGTAAAAAATTAACCAGTAATATGTGCCGAAAAAATACAGAAGATGAGAACGAGATGGTCAATTATCAATGGACTACTATTAATGTTTAGATTTATATTTGTATGTCACGTGCAAAAAAAAAAGAAAAAAGAAATCCACTCATACGTCATTCAAATCGCATCAAACAAGCCGTTATTTGACTTATGGACATTTGAGACATTTCTCAACTCAGAACAATCAGTCAACCTACCTAAACACCAGCCTATCAAATACCAAACCTCTTTAGCTCAACTGTTTAGTCATGTAGCCCTTAAGCCATGCAGTCCAACCGAAAATCTGTTTCTCAGAAAAGATACAGCTATGCTAAACAAGACCTCAGACTAATTTGGATCTCAGACCCAGATTGAAAGCTTATTTTTATATGGATCACTCTCAAACTTCACCAATGAACCCTTCATAGATTTAAACTGTCTATATTTAAATCCCTTCCCTTCTTAGTTCAATTTTCGTAATTTTGATATTTGTGTTTTATCTTGAGTGTTGAGAGGGTTGCACTTAGTTCCCCATCCTTGTGTTGTTGCTTCAACATCCAACATAATTGGTCATTGTTATGTCTATTTAGTGATTACAAAAAATACCAAGAATGGCGGGATGTGTATTTATAACAAATAAAAAGCTATAGTTGAATAGTGGTTCTTTGCAACTAAAAAACACCATGTATTTGAGTAACAACTGTTGTTTTTTAATGTGGAATCTGAAAGCTAATAAATAACATACATGAATATCTATAAATTAACTCTAGGGGAAGTTATCCAAATGTTCGGTGATTATTGTTAAAGGACTCTACACTGTATAAGATAGATATCTGCATTGGACACTTGGAGATAAAGATTTTAGAAGTATTAAAATTGGAATTCACAAGAAGGTTACTTATGTCGGCTCAGGTGGAGAGTATTAGTTGAATATGGAGAAGGCAACGTCTAATTTGTTTTAGATAGTTGTGTTTCATTGAAATGGTGTTTTGATGTCTTTTGAGTGACTAATGTTATTTATGTTGTTACTCCCTCCGGTCACAAAACACATGTTAGTTTGGATATCATTACGGTCCTCGAAAATACAACTTTGGCCATTATTTTTTAATATATTTATAAAACGCAAATAAATTATAATATTATGAAAATACTTTTTGAGTCATATCTACACGTGATATTCATATATCTGATCCAAATATATAAAATGATATATTTAGCCATAGTTTGAAAAGTTTAACTATATGTATCCTAAAATGATACGTTTCTAACTAGAGGGAGTAGGATGTAATATAGAAAAATTGCTCCGGTTCTTACTACTGGCTTCGGTGAGTAGAGCACCATTACGCTAAACTACCTATAGTACCAACGGAGTTAAAACAAACACGTCTTGAAGGATAATTATGGTTATTTTCTTACTATGACTACATTTACTTTTTAGAAACACATACCCATCTAACTTCAAATATAAGCCAATTTGGACGTTGACATGGTCTCCAAGATGGCACTTTGACCATAAATATCGATAGAAATACATCATTTGAAATAAAAATAATTATATATTATGAAAAGTGTATTTAAGATGAATTTTGTAATACCAATTTCATATTGTCAATATTGGTAATTCCTTTTTATATGGATGGTTAAACCTAAAATTTCTTGATCACCATATAGCCTATAACAACTTACATTTGGAACCAGAGGTGGGAGGGCAACAACAATTACATGAGTATCCAACCAAATCTGTTGTAAAAGTCTGTCTCAGACGTTGAGCCATATCCGCTAAATGCAAACCAAATCTGTTGTAAAAGCCCATTTTCTCTCTAGGAGTAAGGATATGTACAATAATATAAACGTTGGTTGTATGTAATACACATCCATGTCATCTATAGATATGACAAAAAGCAACTTATACAATAGATTACCTATATATGGGGTGTTTGGTTTAAAGGACCATATGGTGAAGAGATCATCTGATCTTAACTCGAACATAACCAACTTGTTTGATTTGAGGAATGGAGTGACTTGGTTCATCATCACCTCATTCTTCATAAGCACATCTCTAGTAGGAAGTGAGGAATGGTGTTATCCCATCAAATTTTTGGAATGATCCCATAATGAACCAATTCATCATAAGATAAATGAGATCCCTCTGCAATGCTCTCTTGTAAAATTAATAGATTGTCTATACGAATGGTACACAAAATATAAAGACATCTATAAAACTATGCATTAAATAATAGTAGACAACATCTTTATTAAATAATAGTAGATAACATCTTTCTCTCTTCTATATATCACTAGAAATCCTATGTAAGTTTGAGTTTGGTATAGCCAAAATATACTGCATGCCCTAGCAACAAAATTCCACGCGACGAGTTGTCGATCAAAAATATACTCTCTATCTACTTCGGCAAGCAAGGAGAGTGAAAGGCACAAGCCCCACCCAACAGTGAAAGGAAGTCGTGGCAACTCGGTGCCCGTTGCCATCTCCCCCACCCCACCGTCCACAGCGTATCGCGCCCCAAGCATAACGCCTCACAAAACTGTGCACCACGACCGCTCACCCGAGCTCCCACCTACCCGCCTCATTACCATGCCGGACCCACTACGCCGCGGATCGGGATGTCAGTGACACATCAGCGAGCGCGCCCCGGCGCGCGCACCACTGGGACCACTTGTCAAATCGATCCGCTGCATCCACACAGACGGGGGAAATCACTACAGGCACCACGACCTGCCCACTGCAAGTCAACACTGCCCCACCCGCAGGGGCCTCGCCGATCGAGAGCCGACCGCACGTAGCAAGGAGATGGCGCAGGCGGGCACGGCGTCCCGCACAGAGGCCTTTCTTGCGGGCGGGGTGGAGCGCGAAATGTCGGAGATGCCCCCGCTTTCCTCTTCCAAGGACGCCCCCGGCCCCCGCGCCTCTTGCCAATCTCGCTTCGCCGTCTCTCAGCCTCAGCCGTGCTCCATCTAACCATCTCTCTCCTCCCAATCCCTCCCCCTCTCCCCCCAAAATCGCCAAATTTTTCTCCCCTTCTCCACCACCCCACCTCAGATCAGACCAAAGCCCCCGCCTAGGCCCCTTCCTTGACCCAACCGCCGAATCCCCAAATTTCCAATCGAATCTCCCCGCGGTCGGAGTCGATTCGGTCGAATTCGAGCTCCGATCTGCGGTTCTGGGAGAGACGTTTCGTCCAAATCGGCTCGTTCGAGGCGAATTCGGGTGGTGGGGAGGCCCCGTGGATCCACGGTTCCGGAGCTAGGGTTACCGCTGGTGGGTGCAGCGGCGTCGGTGGCGACGATCTGGTGATGGTGCAGCGCGGCGCCGGGAGTCGGCGAGGAGGGATCGGCGGCTGGGAAGATGCAAGGCTATGCATTGGCGGCGCGAAGGCGGTGGTGAGTGTTGCGGCCAGAGGCGGCGTCTCGTTCGGTACATGTGGCCAGCAACTCGCGTAGAGGCAGCTCCACCACCGGCACAGGGACCAGCTTCTCCTCCTTCCAGCTCCTCCGTTCCTCCACCCCCGACGACCTCGTATCCACAGGCGCCGACGACTCCCCCAGCATCAGCCCAGAAGCAGAAGCGTGTCGATTCTCCCCATCCGGCTTCACAAGATTCCTTCGTAAAGGTGCCTCCTTTGGTGGGAATCACTTTAGGATTTGCTAAGCTCGACGAGATTTAGACGAAATTGAGCACGCTGGTGTCATCAAATCGTTGTTATATTTCCGATTGGAATTTTTCATCTATATAAAGTATCTTGGCTTCCTCGTCTGATTGGGACATTGGAGACGGTACTCATGATAGTCTGTGGCATGTCAGGAAGTTTTGGGCTGAGTAAACATGAGTTGTATTGGGTGGGTCGAGCTAGCAGTGGTCGCTCGGGACTTAGGGTGCTAACATCTAAATAGTGCAACGTTGTTATTCTTTGTATGACCGCATTGAATCCTTTGGACACCTCAGTTTGACAATTTTGGCTCTCCACATGTAAGGCGTGTGTGAATTTGTGACCTTGTTTGCGCACGTGTTAAAAATTATGTGGAGCATATCATGTTTCTATTGGTTAGAAGTGATGATATACTGTTGAGGGCATTTTACAATGATCCATGGGCAAGTTGTATCCAGTGAGTATGTGTCTAAGGAGTAGCAAATTACATTAGGTATGGCGTGGATGCAATGGTGTTTTTGGACCACATATGTGGCACATGGTGCAAGTCATGCCTTGTTTGTTTTGGACTTTATCGAAATAATGCGGTTTACCTACTGTTTCTAAATCTTCGATCACTTTTTTGTTTTGTTAATGTAATGCATACGAGGAGGTACTAATTGTTGATCTTTTATCACAAACTAGGAAAATAAGAGAAAGGAAGAAATCAAACTTAATCTTGGTATAAAGCCTTGATATACATTGCTTGTTCTTAATCATGGACAATTGAGTTTTTGTCGTTAGATTTGTAACATGGTTTGTAGGTTCCAGTTTGTCAAATTTACTGGCATGATAACCATTGCATGTTCCGTTGCAATTTGGTTTTCAGTGTTTTATTAATGTTGACTCACATCAATCCATCGAGTTCAGGATCATTTTTACACAAACAAATTAAACATTCATATTTGAAGCATGCCTTGTTTGGAACGGCTTTTACTTGTACAACAGTTGACAATTTTTAGAAACATGCCTTGTTGCGCATATGTTTGGTTGTTTTACAACCTGACATGTCTTAGATAACAAGTGTCCTTCTTTGGCTGTTTGGCTATCACAAGGAGACTACTAATTTTTGTTTGATATGTCTTTCCAAAGCGTTAAACTATCTTTGCATTCACCCTGTTCTTTTGGTTATGTGAATATTATTTTATTCGTAAACAAATAATAATTTATTTATTGATTTTCCAGGACGGGCGTGAATTTCGAGTCGGAGATTGTGCTCTTTTTCAGGCTGTTGATGTTCCTCCTTTCATTGGATTGATACATTGGATTGAGAAAAAGGAAGAAGGCTTTCCCAAGTTACGTGTAAGTTGGCTTTATAGACCTGCTGACGTCAAGCTTAACAAGGGCATACAACTCAACGCTGCACCAAACGAGATCTTCTATTCTTTCCACCAGGACGAGACATCAGCTATCTCACTGTTGCATCCTTGCAAAGTTGCCTTTTTACGTAAAGGTGTTGAGCTGCCAGCTGGAATTTCTTCATTTGTGTGTTGGCGCGTGTATGATATTGACAACAAGTGTTTATGGTGGCTTACTGACCAGGACTATATTAATGTAAGTTCCATACTTTTTTTTGAACGCCTAATATAGGCTCTATAGTTTACTTTTTTTCTGTATTATATTTTGTGTCTTAATGTATGCAATTTATGACCAGGAACGGCAGGAAGAAGTAAATCGGCTTCTATACAGAACAAGGATAGAAATGCATGCTGCAGTGCAGTCAGGTGGACGCTCACCAAAGCGGCTAAATGGTCCATCATCTGCCCAGCAAAAGTCCGGCTCAGATGGTGCCCAAAATTGTAGTTCATCTAAAGGAAAGAAGAGGGACAGAAGTGAGCAAGGAATTGATTCAGCGAAGCGAGACCGCGATCGCCCTCTTAAGGTCGATGATGGTGAACCAGGAAACAAGGTGGACAATGTGAAGTCCGAAATCGCAAAGATAACCGAAAAAGGTGGACTTCCACATGCTGAAGCAGTGGAGAAGCTAGTTCATCTCATGCAACTTGATCAAACTGAACAGAAGATAGACTTTGCTGGCCGGGTAATGCTAGCTGATATTATTACAGCTACAGAAAGTCCTGATTGCCTTGGCAGATTTGTGCAACTAAGGGGCCTTCCTGTGTTGGATGATTGGCTTCAAGAGGCTCACAAAGGGAAGTCTGGTGAAGGGAGTAGTCCTAAAGAAACTGATAAGCCTATTGAAGAACTCCTATTGGCCCTGCTTCGTGCACTAGCTAAATTGCCTATCAATCTGACTGCCTTACAAAGTTGTAGCATCGGGAGATCTGTCAATCATCTGCGCAGCCATAAAAATATGGAGATACAGAAGAAGGCTAAGTGTCTTGTTGATAACTGGAAAAAGCGTGTTGATGCCGAAATGAAATCAAATGAGGGCAAACCTGTAGTATCAGGTCAAGCTGTATCATGGCCAGGGAAAACGGGGTTTCCTGAAATTTCTAATGCAGGAAACAGACGAAGTGGCTCAAATGAGCCCAGTCCGAAAAACCCAGTGTCTCATCTTTCTTCATCAAAGTCTTTGACTGCTAAACCTGGTGCTGCTGATGCTGTTGTGAAGTCAAATTCTGTCATATCTGGCTCTTCAAAAGTACAACACATGCAACAAGCAAATGTTGCAACCAACTTGAAGGACCCACCCTGCAAATCAACTGGTGGTTCTGAGTTGCCAACGGTGAAAGAGGAGAAAAGCAGCAGCTCAAGCCAATCACTGAACAACAGCCAATCATGTTCTAGTGATCATGCAAAAACAATTGGTTGTTCTTGGAAGGAGGACGCGAGAAGTTCAACGGCTGCTTCTGGCAATGCTAGTAAAACTTCCGGGAGCTCTTCACGTGGCCATCGAAGGGCAAACAATGGCCGTCTTGGTTCTGGAATACAGAAGGAAGCAACTGCAGGAAGATCTGCCTCGCTTGATCGTTCGCCGTTGCAGGAAAAATCATCACAATCTGGGATGGCATCTGAGAAAGGAGGTGACACACCATCTGATAATGGCAATGTCCATAAATTGATTGTTCGCTTTCCAAATCCAGGTCGTAGCCCCGCTAGAAGTGCCAGTGGAGGCTCATTTGAGGACCCATCTGTTACTGGGAGTAGATCTTCATCTCCTGTGCTTGCAGATAAGCATGAGCAGAATGATCGTAGGGTGAAAATGAAGACTGAAAATTCTTGGCCTCAGTTAGCTTCTGATGCTAATGCTGAGTCTTGGCATAGCAATGAGATTAAAGGAGCTGCAGGTTCTGAGGAAGGTGATAAATCAGCATGCGCTACAATGGAGGATGGTCGCAGCAGGACAGCTGAAGAAGCTGGTAAGGACGCATGCGCATCTCGAGTTGCATGCTCACCGTATATGAATGAGAAAGGTGTCTGCTCAAGTGAAACCAGGAAAAATTCATTCAACCCAATGAACGCTTTGATTGAAATCAAATACTCTGAAGCTGGCCCTTCTTTGCAAGCTGGAGATGATACGGCAATGAATCTTCTTGCCAGTGTGGCTGGAGAAATATCTAAATCTGAATTGGCTTCTCCATCTGCTTCACCCAGGAATTCATCAGCAAATGAAGTGGGCTGTGAAGGTGACAGCGTTGGGAAGTTAAAAGTGGAATGTGATGTGGTCCTGTCTCAGCATCAAGGGCCATCAGATGATATTAAGAGAGTCATCGTGTTGAAGCAAGAGAAAAATGATGCTTCTTTGATTGCAAAGGAGGAAAGGCACCAGAGGACTAACTTATCATCACAAGACAATAAAAGTATAACATCACCTCAGTCTTGTACAGATTCTAAAGCTGTTGAATCTTCCGCAAAGACTGAAAACCAAGAAGAGGAGCGCACAAACAAGTGTTCATCTCTACTTGCAGTTGATTCACAAGGTGATGGTGGTCAAAACTCAAGTGCATGCCTGTCAGCTTTTATTAAAGTTGATATGAAGTCTAATATACATTCATCTGCAGGTGAAGATCGGAAGGCATGCACTGTCCGTGGAAAAGTTGAAGATGGTTTTACAGGCAGCCATGATGGTGCCGGTACTACTTTAGGTGGCCAATGTAGTTTGGTTGTTTCAAATCGAAAGTCAGAATTGCTCCCAGCTGAGGAACCATCATCATGTGCTGCTGATAAACAAGCCCATGCTTTGTTGAAGTCAACTGATCAGAAGCAACTTGTGGGTGTGGTAGATCACTCGGAAGCCATTGATAGATGTGGTGACAGTACTGCTGATAAATTGGATTTTAAGCCTTCATTGTCATCAGTGGCTACGGATCCGAAAAAGGCTGTGTTGGGAGTTGTTAGCACTGTGCTGAAAGAAAGCGAAAAGAAAGAACAGCCTTCTTCCACTTCTGCTGATGTTAACAAGCTAGTTGTATCAGCAGTATTTCCACTTGGTGTGGCAAATGGGATTAATGAAATTAAAGAATTAAAAGACAGTTCCAGTGAATCGAGTAGTCATGTAAAACCTGGAGATATCATATCTCAGGAAGCTGATCATAGTACAAGGCACACTTCAGAGAAATCCAGCAATGATGCGGCTGGAAAAGAGGACTTCGTCTCATCAGATGAGGGTTCTTCTTTAGCTGCCAAGGCCAAGTCAACTGCTACAGCCAAGCTTGATTTTGACTTGAATGAAGGCATACCTGGGGATGAGGGGCATCAGTCTGAGCCAGCCACTCCTGTTAACCGTTCTTCTTCAATTCATTTAGCTGGTCTTTCTCCATTCATATCGCCAATTTCAGGTGGGCTACCTGCTCCAATTACAGTAGCTGCTCCAGCTAAAGGACCCTTTGTTCCTCCTGAAAACCTACTAAGAGTGAAGACTGAGACTGGGTGGAAAGGTTCAGCAGCTACAAGTGCATTTCGTCGTGCAGAACCGAGGAAGATATTGGAAATGCCCCTCACAACACCTGTTGTTCCAGTATGTGATGCCTTGGGGAAGCAGTCTCGCCCAGCACTTGACATTGATTTAAATGTGGCTGACGACCAAGTTCTTGAGGAGGATGTTTCACAGAGTTCTGCTCAAACAACTCAAACAACTTGTTCTGAATCTGGAAATACTAGAAGTCGTGATAGCCCTGTACGAAGTGCTGGCATTGAACTTGACTTGAATAGGGTTGACGAAGTTTCAGAGAATGGCCAATTTATGTTGAATGCTTCCCACAGAGTTGAAGTCCCATTGATGCCAGCAAGACCATTACCTGGAGTTTTCTCTAATACTGATAGACATAGCTCGAGGGACTTTGATCTCAATAATGGACCAAGCCTTGATGAAGCTGGTACCGAACCTGCACCAAGGAGCATAGCAGCTAAAAATGCAGGCAGCATATCATTCCTACCTCAAGTTGCTGCTGGTATTAGAATGAACAATGCAGAAATGAGTAACATATCACCATGGTTTGCTTCTGCCAACCCTTGTCCTCCTGTAGCTATACGATCTTTTTTGCCTGCTAGAGAACAGCCTTACCCAATTGAGGCAACACCTGGAACCCAGAGGATTATTGCATCTGCACCAGACAGTGGACAATTCGGAAGTGATTCCGGCAGATCTCCAGTTATTTCAACATCACCAACCATGGTGTTTCATCCTCCTGCATACCAATATGCAGGGTTCCCCTTCGCTCCTGGTGTTCACCTTCCAACGCCTGGATTTTCAATTGGATCGGCATCATATGCCAATTCTGCACCTGCAGGAGTTCCATATTTTCCTACAATTACGCCGTCACTTGTTGGGCCAACAGGTGCATTACCTGCCCAGCATGCAAGGCAATATGCAATAAACCTTCCTGAAGGTAGTAGTGGTGGTGGACATGACAGTAGTCGGAAATGGGGAAGACAGGGACTTGATCTTAATTCTGGCCCTGGAAGTATGGATGTAGAAGGAAAGGATGAACGTGTGCCTTTACCGGTTAGACAAAATTTGGTCGCACCGCCACATGTCTTTGTGGAGGAGCAAGCAAGAATTTACCAAATGCCAGGTGTTGGAATAAAAAGGAAGGAACCAGAGGGCAGTTGGGATGCAGAAAGATCTCAATACAAGCAGTTATCATGGCAGTAAGAACTCTTAAGGAGATCACTTTGCAGCGACTTCACTGTCTAGTGAGCTTGTACGTTCTTGGTTTCCCATTTTGCAGACCTGTTCAGTTTTTCACTTGCAGCTCCTTGTCTTGTGTAATTAAGGAATGGTTCTTTTTTCAGAGTCAACTGCATGTGGTTGGGTGGTGTATTGCGCCCCTGCTGGAATATACAACTCAGAGATGCATTCATCCCTGTGATGATGTGAATTGTGGGAGGAACAAAACTGCTGTAATTGCTGTAAATGTTCATCATATTTCATGCTTTCCTTGAAACAGTTTTCCTTGGCTTCAGCAGTTGCTTAGCTAGATTTTCGTAGCTGTCAGGCATGCTTCTAATTTACTCAGGAGGGTAAGGCTTCGGAGATGGAATGGTAATAGCCGCTGTAATTAGTTTTAACTTGCTTTGTTTAAGTTTCTTATGATAAACCATTTTCACCTTGTTGAGCACCCTGCAGCGTTACATAAGATTTAGATGCGACTTGTATTTTGTGGGGAAGCGTTATATCAGCTGACCATGTAACACTATGAAGTATAAACTAGCTGCAATGTGATGAATGCGTACTCCAAAGGATGTTCTGATGTATCTACCGTTGTGCCGTCATATGAGATTTGAGTAGATAGAAAATAATTTGTTGCAATTTTTTTTTTATCATTAAGCTGTCTAGAGCTTTTATTTATGCAGATTTGTAGCTTATCTTTGTCGGAGTTGTGCAATGCCCCAGATAATTTTATGGTTAGCAGCATATTGTGTGTTCTTCTGGTTGGTGCACTATGTTGTTTACTGTCGTATTTTCGAGCTTAAAGCAGTGTGTATACATTTGCAATTGTTGTCATTTGTCGCTCAATATGTGATCGAAAGTCTAGTCGTTGATGATGGGATAAAATGAAAGGTCGTTTCTGTTTCCTGTATGGTATGTAACACACGGGGTCAGAAACTCAGAATAAAAATATAATGCTGTATAATATATTAGGATGTTGTTGATCAATCAAGATCTCATAAATATAAGATCAGAACAGGCACAATAAATAAATTCATAGCTATATTTTTTATTGATATTTTTTAAATGTGTACAATGTACTTATATGACCCTATTTATATATGGGAGGGGGAGAGAGGGACATTTTTTTTTGTAGGAGAAGCAAACTAGATCATTGCCATGGCGATGGCATCGTGATGCCGCGTCCCTCCACTGCCCTTCAGCCCTTGGCGATCTGGGCGGTGGTAGCCCGCGTGTGCATGCGCTGCGTAAGACGGGTACCAATGACTTTTGGCGGCTGCTCTTTCTACGGCTGTGCCCTAACTTCACTTCGCCCTAGTGCTACTCCAGGCTTCAGTGACAGAAGGTGGCCCGCGGCCCCGTGTACATAGCACGATCATGCGACGATGCTCCTTGAGCTCAGCTCTACTTAGGTGGCGCAACGTCGCTCGTTTGCCTGCGCATGGTGGTGCGGCGACGACCTGCCAACGTTTTCCCTCGATGGAACACGATAGTGATCACGTCTTGAACCTACACATGATGAGGAAACCGACGCTAGAGATCCGACCTACTCGTTATCGTGGCACAGCAACGGTTGTTGGGATGCGCTCATGGTGCGTTGACCACAACGGCTGGTCACGTTCTGCACCCTAGACTCGGACGCCTTGGTGGCTCGGCGATGATGAAGTCCGCCATCTCACCACAACGAGATCGTCGGCGTCTCGACGGCACACACACGGTGTGTTCGGTCTGCCGGCCGACGACCATGCACAAGAAATGGTACGACGTTAGTCACACCACGGTGTGATCCGACTACCGGTGCATCGATTTGGTGCCCATGCTAAGGTATGACAAATGGTGACCATGCCAATGCGTGAAACGATGGTCGTAGTTTGATCCATGCTAATCTCACCTAAGATGAGATGTCAACAAATTAGAAGAATAAAAATTTGGAGAAAGGCTAAATAAATTCGACAACTAAATTGACTAAGAAAGATCAAACAATAACCTTTGAAGCGTGAATGCCTCTTGCTCGAAAACACTCATGATGTTAATATGTTATGTATCAAAGTTGTTGACTAATAAAGATCGTATAGAAGTAAAAACAGAGACATGAGACGTAGATCTACGACTACTAATTAGAAACTATAAAAATCTATTTAGAGAGATATCCATACACAGCACATGTTTTATCATCCGTGCACGAGGCCGGCGAGAAAAGCAAGGGAAGCATGAGGCAAGTAGTAGAGAGAGAAACAGAGCGAGGAAGGGGTGAGAACTGGGAAGCACAGGAGCAGCAGCAGGATGAAGCGGAGGCCATGTCCACTCCCCCCCGGCACGGATGCGCTCTGTTGATCTACCCTCCGCGCGGGCCCCCATCGCATTCACGAGCTGGCACGCACGCAACAACATTGGCGTGAACGTGAGAGGCTCGAGCGGACTGCAACCACACGAGACGTCGCAGCTCCACGGCACGAGGCACAGCAGCGCAAAAAAGCGAAGGGGGGAAGAAAAGGAGTGGGGACTGGGGACTGGGGAGGAAGGAAGGCGACAGGCAGACAATCGCGGTCAGTGGTGGCCCGTGACGCGACGCTGTCCCCTCTGTTCGTTTCCCCGCCTCTCTTTCCGCGTCCGGCCGGTGTTTCTTTCCATCGGTCGCTCTCCGGTGAATTTTCTTTGCAGCGGTCTGCGTCCGTCCGTCGTCGTCTATCACACGTAAGTACCAGTCTAGTCTCCCTTCGCTTTTAGCCCGTGCCTCTCTCCTCAGCAGCCTGTCCTGTTTAGACTTCGACGCCATCAATCGTCTCGACTCTCGACTCTGCTCGGTTTTTCCCAATAATACGTCCCTCTTGATAACAACCCCTGAAAGTTACGCGCAATTATTGAGCCTCTAACGAACATCCCAGTTTGCATCACAGTCTTGTATTTTCTGATGGGAGTTAAGCAAAAAATTTTAAAAAAAGAGCTTGTAAAAAGAACTGGAGTTAAATCTATAATTCACTAATCTTGTTTTCAGGGTTTTAGTGTAGAAAGTTTCAGTACTCTGAAAGTAAATACTCATATACGTAATGAATTGAACGTGAAGGAATTTGCAGCGTAACTATTGATCCGTTCATATTAGACCAAATGGGGGTTGCAATTCATTCAGATTTGATGATATTTTGCATATGTGCCTAGGAATTCACGATGTCATTTTCTCTCTCTATCAAATTGCAGACGGGAAGACTGCTTGTTTGGTGATTTACCAGTACTTTTTCATGAATGGAACAAGGCAGGTAGACTATTACTAGTTTGTTTGGTGATTTACCAGATATCATAAACCTAGCAATCCAGCACCTACTGCATATAAAACTGCAACAGGGCATGCATGGATCGAGGAAATTATGCTCCATGTCGTCTTCTTCCCACAGGCATAAAGTGGAGTGAAGTGGTAGAGGTGAGAGTTGGACCCTCAACTTTTACCTTCCTCAAAGTTAGAAAGGGAGGTTTTGTTTGTTTATTACGGTATGGTTGGTGGGGAGATCACACTTGCACTGCTACCGCGTGTTGAGACGACGTGAGCTCTTCTATCATATACGGCCATGTCTTCGGAGTTGTCTGGTGCAATCGACCCCTATATAGTTAGTTCAGCTAAGAAAATGTAATGTTTCTAATATCGATAGATGATTTGGAATTTTGAATAGACCACTTTTTCTTCATGTGCTGAGATGCTTTGACTCATCTTGAAAAGACTAGTAGTACGTTGTTATTCAATTCTGAATTAATGTACCTACTTTTACGCTCCCTGCCAAGTTAATCAGTGAAAGCTAAACCAGATTAACACCCATTAATCACAAAAAAATCAATGATGTTTTGGAAGTCACGAGTCACCCGCTTCTAACTCTGCTAGATCTTTCACATGAGAAGGTTGGTGGCGGACAAGGATGGTTAGCCACCACACACCGAGCACAGGCACGGTTCACAAAAGATCACGCATTTGGGACAACTGGACAGCACCCACTGCCCCCACAACGTGTCCCCATGCAACAAAGCAAGCAGGATCTAGTATGGTGACCCCACCACATGGCCTTGGGAGATCTACCCCTAGTGGGGGGAATAATGTTGGTCCCCCTCTGTGTAAGTTGCATGGAGAAAAAGAATGAAAAGGAGACTGAACGAAAACGCTCTGAAAAGAAGAGGTCGCCTTCCTTCCTTCCTTCCTTCCTTCCTAGGATCGGGGCCCTTTGGCCCATGACGGCCGTGATTGGCCCCCCACTTTTCTTATGAAAGGAGCAGTACTTACTTACCGGCTGGTACTTTGCATGTTGCTGCAGCCTTGCAGACTTGCAGTGCAGTGCCCGGGGGCTGTGGATGGAGGAGAATCGCGTGCGTGATTTGAGCAGCCAAAGGCTAAAGTGGTAAATACACCATGCATAAGAATTTCGGCCTTGATGATTAGCAGCAGTGGCCTACTGGGCCAGATGCTATGTTCTAGTATTGTAAAAACAGTTGTTCCCAAATGGAAATTTACAAGTACTTTTGTCAATTCGGCCAAGGCCGAGTCGAAAATATGTTCGATTAGGACCTCAGACCAAATGAGTATCTCAACTGAGGCCCGTTAGTTCTGGGTCTTAGGCCTCTGCTCCGAACCCAGTCTAGATTTACATGCGTGCGTTTCTGCCGTGCGGAAACCGAACCTCAAAATGAAACCCAACGTGTTTTCCCACCGCCGGTGTTATTCAGCGGCAAGGAGTGGGTGAGAGTCAGACTGTGAAGAGTTACCTGTCGAGCAAGGAGTGGGTGAGAGTCGACCGTGAAGAGCCTGTCGAGCGATGCGACACGTTCTTGTTAAGAAACCCTAATAACCCATTGGAAGGCCCATGTGGTCCCTTAGCCAAACCCCAGAGAGCGCTTATAAAGGAGGAGGGTCCCCTATGTACGTAATTCATTAGCAATAAAGAATTTCCGCCGCTCTCCCTAAACACGTGTCTCTCTCTTCGTTTCTCCAATTCAGATCTGTTGGGAACCCGGACTATTCGATAATGAGGTTCCTCAACACGTTATCGCACGAATTTCTACGAGATCGGTTTGAAAAGGTGAGAAAAGGTGGGATAGCGTTTGAATCTAATCGATACTTTTCTATGCATGCATCTATCTTACGTGGCACGGCTACAAGGCGATCGCTCAAGCTAGCCGACATGAAGCTACAAGACACCTGCCATCGCTCATCACGAAAAAAAAGGAAATTGACGATCGCCTCGGTCTTGGCGCAAGACGAAGCGTCTCCGACGGCCGCCGCCGCCGCCTCGGCCGGCAAGCCGCCAGACACGCATGCGCGTCGCGCGCGCCGCGACGCGAAGCGCGATCTCGGCCGCCACGCCGTCGCACGACGGCCGCCTCTGCCGCGTCGCCGTCTTGGCCATCCCCAAGACGGCCGTCTCGGTTCCCACGCCGCCGTGCTCGGCACCGTCGCCGCCCGCCACGGCGGCTTCACGGCCGGAGCGCAGCGTTAGCCAAGGCACGCGCCACGCCGTCGGTCGGCCCGGCCGGCCGGCGTCATACGCCGCCACGCGACGCCATCCTCGGTTGACCACCGCCGCGCATCAAGCGCCAAGACGGCGGCCGGCCGACCTCGGCGCCGCGCCGCTATCCCGCCATCGAATCGCCGTGGCGTGGAGCTCGGCCGCCGCCGCCGCCGCTTTCCCGACCCGCAGACCTCGCGTGGGAGCTCCGGCCAGCGCCTCGCCAGCGCAGCGCCAAGACGCGAAGCCGGCCGCCGAAGCTCGCCGAGCCGGCCGCCCATACCGCCGCCACGTGATGCGCGCCGCATGAGTTTAGTGGCGGCGGCTAGGGGTGGAACCCTAGCCGCCGTGTTTTTAAGCGTTCGCCAGTGGGCCAAGAAGGCAAAGTGGCGCTGGCGACTTAAAAAAAAAGAAGAAAATAAAAGAAAGAAAGAGAAAAATTGCGAAAATTTTGAAAATTGCGTAAAATCAAGAAGATTTTTGGCTCTGCTTTTAATTTTTCTTGCTTTATTTCTCTGCTTTTAATTTTCTTTATGAATTTTGAATCCGTTGCTTTATTTTAAATAATACAATGCATATGATTTTTTTTTCGCACCTTATGCTTTTTGCAACCATTTTTCTATTAGATTACACGCAGAATCTAAATCGAATTTTGAAATCATGCGGATGTCCGCATTGTGAATCGTGAGTTTGAAGAACTCGGCCCCGCAGTCGTAACTACCTCACTTGGGCATCGGACGTGAAGATCGTTCTTTGGGGCAAGAAGCTCGCTCGCGATTGGTCTAGGGTCCTCGCAGGACGCAAAACCTACTGCTGAGCAGAACGATCAAGCTCTGCATTTTCTCAGGCACCACCTCTCAGCCACTCTAAAGAATGAATATATGGCTGAGGAGAGTGCACTTGAGCTTTGGACTGCACTTCATAAGCGGTTCGAAAAGCTCAAGTACACCATCTTGCCCCAAGCACAGCAAGATTGGGTTCGCCTGAGGTTTGCAACTTCAGAATAGTGGCCGAGTACAATTCTGCCTTGCACAGAATTTGTACCAATCTCTCCCTATGTGGCAAGAAGATCACTGATGAGGAGAAGATTGAGAAAACTCTCTCTACCTTCCACCCTAATGCTATCCAGAGTACACGCAGCTATCGTCAGGACGCATACAAGGAGTATAGCGAATTGATTGATGTAATGCAAGTTGCGGAATCGCAAGACGATGTTCTACGCAAGAACTATGTCTCGCAGCCACCTGGACGAGGCACTGGCACTGAAGTCAATGCCAACAGCTACAAGGTGAGAAAGCCCACTCATAGAAAGAAGGGCAAGCGTGGTGGAAAGAGAGACCCTGTGCCAAAGGAAAGTCCAAAGCCCCGTGAAGAGGGATGACAAAGAAAAGACGACGCCAAGCCGTATGGACAGCAGAACAGACGTGCTTCAAGTGTGGCACTTGGGGACATTGGTCGAAGATATGTCGAGAATCCAAGGAAGCGATCAACGATATCGTGCTAAGAAGAAGGCAAAGGAAAACGCTCACAGAGGCGCACTTCGCCAACATCGGTGAAGATGATGTCATGGATGTAGACACCCCACTTGCCTCATCCTCACGAATAGCCCGGACATCGATCTCGCGACCATGATTATGGCAAATGAAGAGAAAACTTCGCAGATGATATAGAAGCGTAAATTAATGTATATTTTTCTGATTCTGCTTAATGCATTTTTTAGATTATGGTTGTTAATATTTCTTTGAATAATGAATTGTAAGCTCTAGAAGAGCATACTTCTTTCATGAATAAATACGCAATTTATTCTTTATTCCAAGATTCTTCATTTTACAAGTAATATTTGAATTTGTTTTGCCTCTATCTCGATTAGAATTATATTTCTTTTATCTAGAAATCGTGTAGCGCCCAAATGGAAGAGATATGCATTGTTGATAGTGGCACAACAAATACCATCTTAAGAGAGTTTAAGTATTTCCAATGATCACGAAGAACGCTGAAAGATTACTACGATCGCAGAAGCGACTCATATGTAATCGGCTCAGAAGAGCCACAATTATTTTGCCTATAGGTACAACTTTGGTAATTGAAGAAGCCCTTTGTACCCTGAATCAACACGTACTCTCTTAAGCTTTAAAGACATCCGCGCCAATGGTTTTCACGTAGAAACCAATGAAGAAAATGGCAAAGAATACTTGTGCATTGTGAAGCACGCGGTATGTGGAAAAATGGTATTAGAAAAATGTCCCTCATATGAATCTGGGTTGTACTACACGAATATTCATGCACCCGAAGTGTATACTTCCTTGAAGACTGTTTTTAGAAGCTCTGAGTTATTTTCTTTATGGCATGGTAGATTAGGTCATCCTGGTCTTAGAATGATGAGAAATATAGTAAACAACTCACAAGGTCATAGCATTAATGTTAAAAATTTTCCGAATCATGAATATTTTGTGTGCCCTGCATGTGCCACCGGAAAATTAATAACTAGACCCTCTGTCATGAAAGTGCAAAGTGAAATCCCTGCATTTCTGGAACGCATCCAGGGGGATATTTGCGGTCCGATTCACCTGTCGAGGCCGTTTCGATACTTTATGGTGCTCATCGATGCTTCCTCGAAATGGTCGCATGTATGCTTGTTGTCAACAAGGAACCACGCTTTTGCAAAGCTGATCTCGCAGATCATAAGAATTAAGAATGCTTTCCCTGATCATCGCGTGAAGTCCATTAGAATGGACAATGCCGGAGAATTTACTTCAAAGGCATTTGATGATTATTGCACAAAGCAACAGGATAGCGATTGAGCACTCTGCACCGCACGCTCATACGCAGAGCGGACTAGCGTAAGCACTAATAAAGAGGATTAAGTTCATTGCCGCACCGCTTTGCAGAGTTGTAACTTGCCCAACACTTGTTGGGGACACGCAGTCCTGCACGCAGCAGCTCTTATCAATTTCAGACCGTCGGCCTACAACATCCATTCCCCTATGCAGCTTGTGCACGGGATCATCCCGAAAATCTCCCATCTTAGAAAGTTTGGGTGTATGGTATATGTACCTATACCACCCCCTCAGCGGACAGCAATGGGTCCTCTCCGCAAGTCTGTGATATACGTTGGTTATGAGAGTGCATCCATAATCAGGTACTTGGAACCCATGACTGGAGACTTGCATACAGCCCGGTTCGCTGATTGCATCTTTCGACGAGGATCGTTTCCGTCATTAGGGAGGAAATCAACCTTTGATGAAAATGCCGGAAATCATATGGCATTCCACCGATCCCCGCACATGACCCCCGAACTAATGAAGCAAATCAAGAAGTCCAGAAGATAATTGATTTGCAGAATTTAGCAAATGAACTGCCTGATCATTTTTGTGATCTCAAGGGCGTGGTTAAGTCGCATGTACCCGCAAGGAATGCACCGAGAGGGTGGAAATACCAAAGAAAATAGAAGGTATCCTCAACCTGCTCAGAGGCCTCAAAGAAAAGAGCAGCAACTGCTCCTCAAACCCAAAGTACCCGGAGACGTCTGAGAAAATCAAGCAGAGGACTTACCACAACCAATCACGAAAATGCCCTAAGGAAAGAAGGGAGCCATTGAGACCTGTGCATCGGAAAGAAGCCAATGGGAAAGGCAATTCCAGACTTGAATCTTCCACGCAGAAGCACGGAAATAATGTGTGCGCACACATAGGCGATGAAAAGCTAAAGGAACTTTCTCTGCGATAGGGAAAAGCAGAAGAGCAAGTAGAAGTGCATGAAGCACCCCATGAAGAAATGGCCATAAACTTTGTAATAACAGAGAATCCTGAATAGAGCAACGACCAACGTTGATGCATACTTCGCAAAGAAGATTGCCTCGATCATTGATCATGATCCCGAGCCCGCATCTTCGCAGAGTGCAAGAAAAGGCTAGATTGGGAAGAATGGAAAAGGCAATCACGGCAGAGTTAGTCTCTCCGAACAAGAGAGAGGTGTTTGGGTTCAGATGCCGCACACCTCCCCATATAAACCCCGTGAGGTCACAAATGGGTCTTTGTTCTAAGAGAAATGAAAACAACGGTTGTAAGGTACAAAGCTAGGCTTGTAGCTCAAGGTTTCACTCAACGTCCCGGAGTTGATTATGAAGAAACCTATTCTCCGGTCATGGGAGGAATTACCTTTAGATATTTGATCTCAATAGCAGTCAACTTGAAGTTGAGAATGAAGCTAATGGATGTTGTCACAAGATACCTATATGGAAACTTGGATTCGGAGATATACATGAAAGTACCTAAGGAATTCCTATCCCAACCAAGATGGAGCAAATAGAAACTGCATAAAGGTGAAATTGGAGAAATCACCGTATGGACTAAAGCAACAGAAGAATGTGGTACAATCGCTGAGTGACTTTCTCTCGCAAGAAAGGCTACACAAACAAATAAGATTGTCCATGTGTGTTTATACAATGATCCCGAATGGATTCTCAGATAATCTCCGTCTATGTAGATGACTTGAACATCATTGGGACGGATGAAGAAATTGAAGAGGCATGCTCATACTTGAAGTCCGAGTTTGAAATGAAAGATTTGGGTAAAACCAAGTTTTGTTTAGGCATGCACTTGAACATGTCCAAGGAGGAATCTTGGTACATCAATCAACCTACACACGTAAAGTGTTGGAAAGGTTTGATTTGAAAAGCATATCCTGCGAAGACTCCAATGGCTCAAGGTCACTCCAAGCGCACTCTAGACCCATACTGCACCTAGAGAAGAGGGAGGAAGTCCCGGGAGCAGAATTCCATATCCGAGTGCAATTGAGCGCCATGTACCTTACGAATAGCATTAGACCGGACATTGCGTCGCCGTGAATTTGCTAGCTCTGATGCAAAGGCGTAACCCACCAAAAGGCATTGGAAAGGGATCAAGGACATCTTCCGTTACCTCCAAGGAAGAAAAGACCTTGGTCTGTTTTTGAAGAAATAATGAATTGAATTTGGTTGGCTATGCCGATGCCGGGTATTTATCATCCCAGACACCGGCAAGTCCCAAACCGCTATGTTTTCCTATGTGGAGGAACAAGAATTTCTTGGAAGTCGTCTAAGCGCACTCTTGTCTCGACGTCGACAAACCACTCGAAATCATCGCTTGTATGAAGCATCTCGTGAATGTGCATGGCTCGGAAGAATGGTTCACCACATCCGTAAGTCATATGGTTTGAACATTGAGCAAACTCCCACAATAATTTATGAAGATAATGCGACTTGTGTTGCCCAAGCACGATGGGTTATGTGAAGAGCAATCTCACGAAGCATATCAACTCCAAGTTCTTCTATGCTCATGAATTGCATAAGATGAACGAGGTCAAGATATTGCATACTAAGTCATGTGAAAATCTTGCAGATTTGTTCACTAAATCACTCCCAAAGATCTACCTTTGAAAGGTGCGTGAAAAGAATTGGGATGATGAGACTTAGAGAAGTGCAGATTTGGGGAGATATTTCACATACTCCCACATGAATCTCGAGCATGAATTATGAATACCCAAAGATGAATCTCAAGATTAGCATTTGAAGTTGGGAGAATTGTACTCTTTTCCTTAGCAAGTTTTTCATGAAGTTTTCTTGCATAAGGTTTTAACGAGGCAATTCGTGCAACATAGTAAGCGTATGCTATGTACTCTTTCTCCAAGTATTTTTCCCACTGAGTTTTTCTGGAGTTTTAATGAGGCATATGCATCTCGCGGCAAAGGGCCCAAGGGGGAGTGTTAAGAAACCCTAATAGCCCATTGGAAGGCCCATGTGGTCTCTTAGCCAAAACCCTAGAGAGCGCTTATAAAGGAGGAGGGGGTCTCCCCCTATGTACAGAATTCATTAGCAATAAAGAATTTCCGCTTTCGCTCTCCCTAAACACGTGTCTCTCTCTCTTCTGTTCTTCAATTCAGATCTGTTCGGAAACCCCGGACTATTCGATAGCGAGGTTCCTCAACAGTTCTCAACCGGTGCCCTCCGGCGCGGCAGTGGGAGTGTGGGACAAGCTAGATCGGCGAGAGCCCGAGGAGAAATAAAACCGTGCAGGGACGGTGAGGAGATGCCGTGGTACACCGAGACTACGGGTGGAGTGGACGGCTGTTCTGCGGCGGCCGTGCAGCCACTGGCCGCGCCCCGGGTTAGTTTTGTCATATCGAGTCAGGGGCTGTGGTTTGCAGCGTCGGGCACTCGGGCTGACGAAACTGGCTATAGCACGCGGCCGGCCAGATGGGCTCAACGGGCGTGAACTGGCCCCAACTCCGGGCGGGGGCCATCGCCTCACGGTCCACGGGGTGGCGTTCGGACGGGTCACTGCTAGGCACGACAAATCGTATGACAAAATATATATATGTATGTTCTCTGCTACATTAGTATAAATATGTGGAAAACCATTATCTTAACAGGTAAATAGACACGGATATGAATAAGTTCTATATGTATACTAGTATAGTGCCCGTGCTAACGCTACGATAACAGTACACTCGCTTATCAATTAAATAAAAAGATAAGTATGAATATAACACTTAATAATAAATAATCTTGTGATTACATTGTACGTACTACATATTTGGAAGGAGAGCGAATCAAATAAGAAAATAAATAGAGAGGATCCACATGCAAGGAAATCAGACTTGAATTTTTTACTGCCCTGCCCAAAACTGTACGTACTACTTATTTAGAAGGAGAGCGAATCAAACAAGAAAATAAACAGGGAGGATCCGCATGCAAGGAAATCAGGCTTGAATTTTTTACTATCCGAGCCTCATGACCGTATTTTTTTCCGAATATGACCATTCTCGAGATTTTTTTACGGATCTAGCCCCACAGAGCCTAATTACAACGCATGTAAAACGCCGATTTTTTTCATTTTTATCCACTAACCAATGATGCAGGAGTGCCGCTTATTTTTTTCTCGTCGAACCGGCCGTGTAGCGCTGCTTAATTTTTATCTTTTTCCCTCATGCGGATCCAATGGTTGCTAGCGCAGCTTTATTTTTCCATATTTTCCTAATTATTCGGTGGGACGGCACCGCTTGAATTTTTTGAATTTTTCTCCCATGCTTGAATTTTTCAATACCATCGAGCATTTCTTTTTTTGCCAAAATTATCAAGTGGACGGACACCGCTTGATTGTTTTTTATTATTTTTGGGAATTTTTTTACTGTATTGGCATATCGTTATAATTTTTTTCGAATCAAACTCGCAGCGATGAATTTGCGATTGTAGCCTCGTGCCGAAAAAATTCAGCGGAGCGGTGGCGCGGTATTATTTACCAGTGTCTAGACTCGAATTTTTTACTATATTAGTATCGTCGTTATAATTTTTTCTGAATCAGGCTCTCGGGCGATGAATTTGCGATTGTAGTCTCGAGACAGAAAAAATCAGCGGAGAAGTGCTAGAATTTTTTTTCGCGATCGAGAAGCACTGTAATTTTTTTCCACACCCGAAATTATCCAGCGGCCGGGCAGAGCTTGGTTTTTATTTTTTTCGTGCCTGAAATTACCCACCGTCCGCTGGATAATTTCGGACGTGGGAAAAAATTCCAGCACCTCTCCGTTGAATTTTTTCGGCTCGAAGCTACAATCGCAAATTCATCGCCGCGAGAGCCTGATTCGGAAAAAATAATACCGGGCTGCTCCGTCTCTTGTTTCCTTTTTTCAGCACGTAATGTATAGTCCTTTCCTTTTCCAGGATGTTTGTTTCCTTTTCCTTGATTTCAGGACATTTATTTCCTTTTCCTTGATGATGCTGGAGGTCAGGGAGGTCTGTTGTAGGCCATAGAGATGATTAGACATACTAAACAATGGCCATCGGATGTGGGTGAGTAAAGCTGAGAAAAGATCTGAGATGTTAATTTTGATAGAGGCAAGTTTCTGGGGATGTTTCGCTGGGTGCACGAATGTTGAGTTATCTCTAGTGGGATGCACTATTTTAGGTGGACATAGAAAAAAATATTTACGTGCATTATAAAAGGGTATAGATATTTACTCGTCACCCACACCAACAAGTGGATCGTTAGAAGAAAAACCCTAGATAGGCCACTCCCTCTCCAATCCATGACCCACAAGCCGCACTCCCTCTTTTTTACCTCCGCTTCCTTAGTCCCTCCCTAATCGACAAGACGTTGCCTTTGGCCTACTACCCCTCTTGCCCACTCCGCCACTAGCTCACACCCCAGCACCCCCCTAGTTGCTCTCTTCTCTCATCCTCCTTATCCCTCTTACCTCACGACACCCGGACACGTGACTGTCTTGACACCACCCAGGACTTGTCCTCCACCTCTCTCCACCTGGCGCGCGTCCCTATGCCTGAGAAGTCACCAACACCAATCGCCGACAAAAAAAGCTGTTGAGATTTGATTTTCATCCATTCCTTTCCCCAAATCCCCATCCGTTGCTTTCTAATTTGTGTTAACTCTCATATCTGGAGCTGTCCATGTTTTCTCATATTTGCGAACTGAATTTGTGTTACTGGGATGAGCTATGTGTGTATGTCGCAATTGTTGAACTTTTTTTTTTGAAAATTAGATAAGAGCTGTGTCATTTACTGTAGAAAAAGAAGAATGGCTGGGTTACAAACTCACACATCCCCACGCGCTTGCACCTAGCATCGTGAATGCGCGTCCGAGCGAACTCAATCGCGTGTGGGCGTCAAAGCAGCTACGTGCCCTCGCCAACCGAGCAAGACTCAGTTCTCTAATTGTTGAACTTGAACTGTTGTTTGTATTTCCATTTTAATTGTTGAATATGAACATGAATTGTGATCAATTGGCTTTGAAATTATATGTTGATTGGATTGAATGGTGGCGCACACACACGGCGGCTCTATGAGACGAGGGGCGGTCGATTGGTACGTGCAGCATTTCAAGGCTGTGCTGCAACTTGCAAGTGGGCAATCCTTTCGTAGCCGATTGAATTCCATTTATCTACAGTACTGTGTCTAAAGTCTTGCTCGGACCAAGCAGCTTGAAGTTGGCGGAGACGCAATTCAGCTCGGTCGATGTGGGTCGAACGGCCAGGATAGCACGGACGCACGGGGTTGGATATTCGGGTCCTCGCAGAGTCGGAGGCCGCCCGGAGGGGAACGCCCGTGGTTTCTGGCGTTGGACCTGGACGTGACAAAACTGCCGGACATGCCATGCAATGCACCGCGGCCACGACGAGACATTCGTGCACGCGTACTTTTTTTAAGGCAGCGCACAAGTACTTGTTCGCCCGGTGGGTGCCACCCCGAAGCATTTGGTTTAACCGGCTCTCTCAAGTCTCACACATTTCTTTTAATAAAATCTAGTCTTAGTACAAATAAATCTACAAATATAGTTTATTTTCTGACTGTAAAAACATGGACAAATGACATGTATCATTTTTCACACTCATGCAGGTTTAAAATCTCGGTTTCGCTCCAAATTTCGTCCATGGCCGGAGAATGAAATCTCGACGAGATTTAAAAATTTCGTGCAAATTTAGAACGAAATACAAAAATAAAAATTCAAATCCGGCTTTTTTTACGAAAAAACGAAATTTCGGCCGATTTTGTCGAGATCTCGGCAAAATTGTACTGAGCGAAAAATAGATCAAACGAGGTTGAAAAATTTTGAATTTTTTTGTAGGTTCCTGACACATCAATGATGTTGGGATAAAAATTTCATATGATTATCAGATCTGAAGAATTTTTAAAAATTCAAACATTGCTGCTGTCCTGATAAAACACTGACCGACAAATTTGAACCGAATGAAAAAAGAAACAAACCACGTTAGAAAATTTTGAAATTTTTTGTGCATGGTTGTGATGAATCACTAATGTTCCCATAAAATTTTCATATTATGATAAAACTTCATGAATTTTTAAAAATTCGAACAGTGCTACTGTGCTAAAAAAGCTTTACCGGCAAACTCCAACCAAATGAAAAATGGTACAAACATGTTAGAAAATTTTGAAATTTTTGTAGATGGTCCTGATTTATCATCAATGTTTGTATAAAATTTTAATATGATGATCAAGTTTCAAAGAGTTCCAAAAATTCTGAGAGTGCTATGTCCTCGTAACTACTTAATGATCAATACATAGATTTGCTTTAGAAACCAAAAAATGTTTAAAATTTTTGAAAATTTTTCATAAGGGTTATAAGGAAATTATTAAGATCTCATAAAATTTTTGAATCATGATCACGCTGCATTGAATTTATAAAATTCTTACAAGCACAGTGTACCATTTATGTTCTTTCTGTTTTTTATTTTTGAAATATAACAAATGAAGTTCAATACATTCATAGATTTGATTGAGCAAACAATTTTTTTAAATTTTTTTTAAAAAATTATATAATGGTACTGAGTCAATTATTAAGCTCTCATAAAAATTTTAGATCATGATCAAACACAAGAAAATTTATAAAATTCTAACAATTTTACTGTCCACCACGGTAGGCAAGATGCCATACTCCCTCAGCTCAGTATCAACCTGCTCCTGCGGTGCCAACAGTGGGCTCGGTGTTGCTGCCACGGTCAGCAGTGTGTCATGGAGTTGACCACCTATCTTTGTAAACGAACGTGGCAAGTGATACGTATTACTTGCTACTGTTTTTCAGTCAGAGAAAGAACTATTTTTATAAATTTATTTGCACGGAAACCATGTTTGCAAGAAAACTGTGTAAAGAGACTCGAAATAGCTAAAGCTTCTCCCTGCCCTGCCCTGCTGCGAAATGGCCGTGTGCACTAGCGCCCTAGGCCTGTACTTGACTCCACTTCAGTCTTAACTAAGGGTGTGTTTAGTTTGTGGGATGAGATTGAATGGGATAGGATGATCATGCACCATTTGGTTATATTATTTTGGGTAAATAGAATGGTTCAACATCTATTGAGAATATTTCTTAATTTTGTATCTCACCATTCAAACAACCAAACACATGAATAATTTTTTTTAAACCATCTCAAACATGTACCACTTAGTACAAACAACTAAACACACCCTAAATAAACCGATCGACCCGTTTAAACGTGAACAGGAACATTTCGGCACATCACGAGGTGCCATAAAAAGGGGCCGTCATACGAGCTCTAGAGGCTCACTGACAAGGGGCATCGCATTCGCGTCGCAAGCAGGCTGGGCTCGTGCGAGAGCTTGAGACATCGTCGCGAGGCGGCGGCTCAGCCTTATTACTCGGCACAGAGATGTCGGTGTAGGCCAGTGGTTGCAGCTATGGACTCATGAGCCCATAGTAAGGCTGTTGGGCCCACGGATGCCGTACGTCGTATATGGCTTTGCGGAGGAAGAAAAAAGTTTGGGTACAACTCTACTCTTAAACTAAAATATTTAAGAACGTGCTTTTAAGATGTTATATGTCATTTTCTCCGTCCAATTTCACCAATCTCTCTTCGTAGCTTACTTTCTTTGTCTCTCTTCTTCCTCTCTAATACAAAAAATTAAAATTTAAAAAGTTTAACTTTTGAAAATTTTAAATAGGAAGTTTCAACTCGAAAAAATTCAACTCAAAAGTTTCAACTTGAAAAAATTTAAATTGAAAAATCTCAACTAAAAAATTTTAAATTAGAAAGTTTTAACGCAAAAATATTTAAATCAAAAAGTTTCAACTCAAAATTTTTAAATCATAAAATTTTAAATTAGAAAGTTTCAACTTGAAAAGTTTTAAATTGAAGAGTTTAGAGAGCCTTTGATGGGAAAGAAAGTGAGGAAAAGAGGTGGTGGCATTTGTCACAGTAAGATGTTGTTCTCAAATTAGCAATTTTCAAAATATTTTTAGTATGTCCAAGACAGAAGGAACAACCGATTCAGCTTAAGGTTTCTTTCGATTCTACAATCAAATCATAGGTTAGATTAACTGCGTGAAAATACGAGGGAGTTTCGTACAATTTGACAAAACCGATGATTTGCCACGACATAACAAAATCTTGCTATTTGTTTTTTTTTTGCCTCTATGAAAATCTATTAGAAGAGCAACGCACAATCCATATGTAATCTGTCATAGTGGTTGCCCCGCTTTGGTATCAAGATAGTTACTACTGATGCAACATCCAAATTTAATATCCTGAGCTAGGTCAATTATGCCAACAATCTCGGTAGGTTGCAATGCCAGACTAAAAATCCAGCACTCCAATCAAACAAACCTAAGACAGTAGGCTAAGATCGTAAACAAACCGGTCTTTCAAGCATAGTATTTTCCTTCTCAAAAGATATCACATAATTGTGGACAATTTTAAAACCCTTTTGGAACGTAGAAAACTCACTTAAACAATTCAACTCACATAGAAACATGAGAAAATATCTACATTTCAAATGACACATAAATAACTCCTGTTGTATCAAGTAAGCTTAAGACTGTTTCATCTAAATAACAACCGAAACAAGGCAGCAGCATAGTCCCGAGACCAGTGAACAACCGAAGGGCTGAACGGTACAAACATGTCCACTGCATCCACGTCAGCACATAGAAACACCACCACTTGCACACTACAAGTCAACGCTGCCCCACCTGCAGTGGCCTCGTAAGGAAAAGCCGGACGCGCCTAGCAACTGACCGGGAGGAGGGTCGCGGCACCTGCGGGTTGAGTAGAATGCAAGTTATCGGAAATGCCCCTGCTTTCCTCCCCGAGCACGGCCGCATCTCCCTCTCGAGTCTCGACCTCGCGCGCCGTCTCTGCCGCGATCTCTCTCTCCTCCCATTTCCCCACCCCCCCTCTCTCTCTCTCCAAATCGCCAGCTTTTTCTCTCTTCTCCTCCATCCGCCCCACCTCAGATCGCGACCAAACCCCTCGCCCAGCCCCGTCCTCTGACACGACCCCTAAATCCCCAAATTCCCAATCAAATCTCTCCTCAATTGGAGTCGATTCGGCTGAATTCGAGCACCGGTCTGCTGTTTTCGGAAAGGCGTTTCGTCCGAATCGGTGGATTCTAGGCGAATTCGGGTGGTCAGGAGGTGCATGGAGGGAGTCCCCGCGGAGCTAGGGTTACCGCCGGCGGCTGCGGCGGCTATCTGGTGATGGTGCAGCGGGGCGCCGGGAGTTGGCGAGGAGGGATCGGCGGCTGGGAAGATGCAAGGCTATGCATGGGCGGCGCGAAGGCGGTGGTGAGGGGTGCGGCAAGGGGCGGCTTCTCGTTCGGCACATGTGGCCAGCAACTCGCGTAGAGGCAGCTCCACCGTCGGCACAGGGACCATCTACTACAGCTCATTCCGGCTCGTCTGTTCCTCCACCCCTGTCAACCTCTTATCCACAGGCGCTGACGACTCCCCCAGCGGCGGCGCAGAAGCAGGAGTGCGTCGATTCTCCACGGCCGGTGTCACCCGACTCCTTCATAAAGGTGCCACCTGTGGTGGGAATCACTTTGGAATTTGCTATTGCCATCGAATTGTTCTTCTTTTACTGCTTGAAAAATTTCATCAATATAGAGTAACCAGATTGTTTTGCCTGTTTGGGATATTCGAGATTGTAGTCTTAGACATGCCAGGAAGTTTTGGGTTGAGTAAACTCGACTTGTGTCGGGTTGGGTCAGGCTAGCAGTGGCTGCTAACGTGCTAACATCTAAATTGTGAGATGGGGTTTCCTTTGAATGGTTGGATTGAACACTGTGGACATCGTGCTCTGACAAATTTGGCGTTGGTTGTGTATGGTTATGGACTTATGGTGTGTGCGAAGAGGTGGCCTTGCGTGATGTGAAAAGTTGTTTGTAGCATATCATTTGCCTATTGGGTAGGGAGTAAGGCCATGCTGTTCAAGACATTTTACAATGATCTGCAGGCAAGTAGCATCCAGTGGCTATGTGTCTAAGGTGTGTAATTAATTACATTGGGTATGGCGTGGATGCAGTGGTTTTTTTGGACTACATATGTGTCTCATGGTGCACGCCATGCCTTGCTCGTGCTGTATTTTACCACAATAATGCAGTTTGCCTACCGTTTGCATCTTCAATTGCTTGTTTGTTATGCTAATGTACTGGATGCGAGATAATTCCTAGCACAGGTAGTAATTATTAAACTTTTATTTCAAACTAGGAAAATAAGAGAGAAAGGAAGAAATGAAACTTAAGCATGGATGTGTTGATATCCACTTGTGAACTAGGAAAGTAAGAGAGAAAGGAAGAAATGAAACTTAAGCATGGATATATTGATATCCACTTGTGTTGTTTAAGCCTAGCTGATGTACTCCGTGATGCGTGTGAATTTTTTTTGGGGAAAAAAACATTTGAGGTTTATGTATGATGGCTATTATTGCAGACAGATAACACAACAAAAAACTCACATGCTTGATACTCCAAAGCTTAGTCGGATAGCATACTTTGTTCGTTTGCCACATCTTTCACCTGCCTATATGTGTCGATAACTTGATGTCATTTTTTCTTCATCCGAAGCATCGTAAATGTTAGTACACTTCACTTGTTATATGAGGAAATGATCTAAATCATGGTGATGTGGGCTATTATGAAATGGTGTTTGGTAAAGACAACGCCCGAGTTAGAATGTTGTGATTAGATCTTGAACATGGTTTTTGCTTTCCAATGCATCAAAATTACTGGCGTGATAACTTTTGCCTGTTTTTATTACACTTTGGTTTTTCAATATTCTATTACATGTTTGACACACTGATGAGTTCACCAGGTTCATGACCATCTTATAAAACAATTGAATTGTAATTTCCAAAGCAATGGATGCTGTTGTGTTGAAATGGCTTTTGCTTGTATGACAGTTGATAAGTTCAAGAAACAGACCTTGCTTCACGAACATTTGACTGTTTTACAACTTGACACCAAGAAGATAACAGGCATATTTAATGCTTAAGCAGTTTAGCTATCACAAAGGGACTGCTATTTTTGTTCTAGTTTTGTTTGCAATGAAGCTCTATTGTGCTTCAGTGCTTCTTACTCTGATGTCTGACCCATGTTTTCTGATCTATTAAATTATCTCCTTTGCATGTTCTTGTGGCAACATGAAAACTATATTTGTTCCTTAAACAAATAATAAATTATTTACTGTTTTCTAAACAAATAATAAATTATTTACTGTTTTCTCAGGACGGACGCGAGATTCGAGTTGGCAACTGTGCTCTTTTTCGGGCTGTTAATGTTCCTCCGTTCATTGGATTGATACATTGGATTGAGAAACAGGAAGAAGGCTATCCCAAGTTACGTGTTAGTTGGCTTTATAGACCTGCCGACATTAAGCTCAACAAGGGCATACAACTTAACGCCACTCCAAACGAGATCTTCTATTCTTTCCACCAGGACGAGACATCTGCTGTCTCACTGCTTCATCCTTGTAAAGTTGCCTTTTTACGGAAAGGTGTTGAGCTGCCAGCTGGAACTTCCTCCTTTGTATGTTGGCGCGTGTATGATATTGACAACAAGTGTTTATGGTGGCTTACTGACCGGGATTATATTAATGTAAGTTCTATAGTTACCTTTTTTCCCCCTTTCTACTATATTTGCTTCTTCATGTGTGCAACTTATGGCCAGGAACGGCAGGAAGAAGTAAATCGGCTTCTATACAGAACAAGGCTAGAAATGCATGTTGCAGTGCAGTCAGGTGGGCGTTCACCAAAGCGGCTAAATGGTCCATCAGCTTCCCAGCAATTGAAGGCCGGTTCAGATGGTGCACAAAATTGTGGTCCATCTAAAGGGAAGAAGAGGGACAGAGGTGAGCAGGGAATTGATCCAGCTAAGCGGGACTGTGATCGCCCCCTTAAGGTCGATGACAGTGAGCCTGGAAACTTTAAGGGGGACAATATGAAGTCTGAAATCGCAAAGATAACAGGAAAAGGTGGACTTGCTCATGATGAAGCAGTTGAGAAGCTAGTTCATCTCATGCAACTTGATCGAACTGAACGGAAGATAGACTTTGCCGGTCGGGTAATGCTAGCCGATATTATTGCAGCTACAGAAAGTCCTGATTGCCTTGCCAGATTTGTGTTACTAAGGGGCCTTCCTGTGTTGGATGATTGGCTTCAAGAGGCTCACAAAGGGAAGTCTGGTGACGGGGGCAGTCCTAAAGAAAGTGATAAGCCTATTGAAGAACTTCTCCTGGCCCTGCTTCGCGCACTAGCTAAATTGCCTATTAATCTGACTGCCTTGCAAAGTTGTAGTATTGGGAAATCTGTCAATCATCTGCGTAACCATAAAAATTTTGAGATACATAAGAAGGCTAAATGTCTTGTTGAAAACTGGAAGAAGCGTGTTGATGCTGAAATGAAGTCAATTGATGCAAAACATGTAGTATCAGGTCAAGCTATATCCTGGCCAGGGAAAGCGGGGTTTCCAGATATTTCTAATGCAGGAAATAGACGAAGTGGCTCAAGTGAGCCCAGTCCAAAAAGCCCAGTGTCTCAGCTTTCTTCATCAAAGGCATTGAGTGCTAAACCTTTTGCTGCTGATGCTATCGTGAAGTTGAATCCTTTGATATCTAGTGCTTCAAAATTACAACATATGCAACCGGCAAATGTTGCAACCAACTTGAAGAACTCACCCAGCAAATCAACCGGTGGGACTTGCGGCCCTGAGTTGCCGACGGTGAAAGAGGAGAAAAGTAGCAGTTCAAGCCAATCACTGAATAACAGCCAGTCATGCTCTAGTGATCATGCAACAACAGTTGGTTCTTTGAAGGAGGATGCACGAAGTTCAACTGCTGTTTCTGCGAGTGTTAGTAAAGCATCCGGAAGCTCTGCGCGTGGCCATCGAGGGGCAAACAATGGGCTTTTTGGCTCTGGAATCCAGAAGGAAGCTGCTGTGGGAAGATCTGGCACTCCTTCGTTGCACGATAGATCATTACAATCTGGCACGGCATGTGAGAAAGGAACTGACACGCTGTCAGATCACAGCAATAGTCACAGATTGATTGTCCGGTTTCCAAATCCAGGTCGTAGCCCCGCTAGGAGTACAAGTGGAGGCTCTTGTGAGGACCCAACAGTTACTGGGAGTAGAGCCTCATCTCCTGTGCTTGCAGATAAGCATGAACAGAATGATCATAGGGTGAAAATGAAGACTGAAAATTCTTGGCCTCATTTAGTGTCTGATGTTAATGCTGAGTCTTGGCATAGCAATGATGTTAAAGGAGCTGCATGTTCTGAGGAAGGTGATAAACCACCTTGTGCTATGTTGGATGATGATCGCAGCAAGACAGCTGAAGAACCTGGTAAGGGTTCCTGTGCATCACGAGTTGCAGGTTCATCCTATATGAATGAAAAAGGTGTTTACTCAAGTGAAACCAGGGTGAGAAACTCGTTCAACCCTATGAGTGCTTTGATTGAAATCAAGTATTCCGAAGCTAGTCATTCCATGCAAGCTGGAGATGATACAGCAATGAACCTTCTTGCTAGTGTTGCTGGAGAAATATCTAAATCTGAATTGATTTCCCCATCTGCTTCACCGAGAAATTCATCTGCAAATGAAGTGGACTGTGACGGTGACAACATTGGGAAGCTTAAAGTAGAATGTGATGTGGGCCCATCACAGCCTCCAGGGCCATCAGATAATGCAGAGAACATCATATCTGAAAAAGAAGATAAAAATGATACTTGTTTGGTTGCAAAGGAGGAAATGCACCAGAGGGAGTCTGCATCTAACTTATCATTGCAGGACAACAAGGGCACAACATCTACTAGGTCACCCCCTCTACCTGGAATAGATTCTAAAGCTGTTGAATCTTCAGCTAAGACTGAAAATCATGAAGTTGAGTGTACAAACAAATGTTCTCATTTGCCGCCTTCAGTTGATTCACTTGGTGATGGTGATCAAAAGTCAAAGGCCAGGCAGCCAGCTGATATTAAGATTGATACAAAGTTCAATATGAATTCATCTGCAAATAAAGATAGGAATGCATGTAGTGTCCGTGGGAAAGTTGAAGATGGTTGTACAACCAGTTCTGATGTCGGAACTACATTAGGTGGTCAATGTAGTTTGGTTGTTCCAAATAGAAAATTGCTCCCTGCTGAGGAATCGTCTTTATGTACTGCTGATAAACAAGGTCAAGGTTCGTTAAAGTCAACAGATCAGAAGCATCTTCTGGGTCTACCAGAGTATTCAGAAGCCATTGATAGATCTGCTGGCAGTACTACCGGTAAACTTTATTTGAAGCCTTCGTTTTCATCTTCCACTGTGGACGTGAAAAAGGTTGATGGTTCGGTGGTTGGTAACACAGTTCTGGGAGAGGATGAAAAGATGGAACAGCCTTCTTCCGCTACAGCTGATGTTACCAAACTAGTTGTATCAGCAGCGTTCCCACTTGGTCCAGCAAATGGGATTAGTGAGATTAAAGAATCAAAAGACTGTTCCAGTGAATCAAGTAGTCATGTAAAACCTCGAGGTAACATATCTCAGGATACTGAGCATAGTGCAAGGCACAGCTCAAAGAAGTTGAGTGATGATGCGGGTGGAAAAGAGGACCTTCTCTCATCAGATGAGGGTTCTTCTTTAGCTGGCAAGGCCAAGTCAAGTGCCACAGCCAAGCTTGATTTTGATTTGAATGAAGGGATACCCGGGGATGATGGTCATCAGTCTGAGCCAGCTATATCTCCTGTTATATGTTCTTCTGCAATTCATTTACCCGGTCTTGCTCCATTCATATCACCTATTTCAAGCAGTCTGCCTGCTCCAATTACAGTAGCTGCTCCAGCTAAAGGACCCTTTGTTCCTCCTGAGAACCTACTAAGAGTGAAGCCTGAAATTGGGTGGAAAGGTTCAGCAGCTACAAGTGCCTTTCGTCCTGCGGAACCGCGGAAGATTTTGGATATGACACTCACCGCACCTGACATCCCAGTATGCGATGCTGCAGGGAAGCATTCTCGCCCAGCACTTGACATTGATTTAAATGTAGCAGATGAGCAAGTTCTCGAGGAAGATATCTTGCAGGGTTCTGCTCAGACCATTGGTTCTGAATCTGGCAACACTAGAAGTCGTGATGGTCCTGTACGAAGTGCTGGCATTGAACTTGACTTGAATAGGGCTGATGAAGTTGCAGAGAATGGCCAATTTATGTCTAATGCTTTCCACGGAGTTGAAGTCCCGTTGTTGCCAACAAGACCGTTACCTGGAGTTTTCTCTAATACTGATACAAGTAGCTCAAGGGACTTCGATCTCAATAATGGACCAAGTCTCGATGAAGTTGGTACAGAACCTGCACAAAGGAACCTATCATCTAAAAATACTAGTAGCATACCATTCCTACCTCAAGTTACTGGCATTAGAATGAACGCTGCTGAAATGAGTAACATATCACCATGGTTTGCTTCTGCCAACCCTTGTGCTCCTGTAGCTATACAATCGTTTTTGTCTGCTAGAGGAGAACATCCTTACCCAATTGAAACAGCACCTGGAACCCAGAGGATGATTCCGTCTGTGGTGGATGGTGGCCAATTTGGGAGCGAATCCTGCAGGGCTCCAGTTATTTCGACATCACCAACCATGATGTTTCACCCTCCTGCATATCAATATGCAGGATTTCCTTTCACTCCCAATGTTCACCTTCAAACACCGGGGTTTTCGATCGGATCTACATCATACACGAATTCTGCACCCACAGGGGTTTCATATTTTCCTACCATTGCCCCGTCATTTGTTGGGCCAACAGGTGCATTACCTGCCCAGCATGCAAGGCAATATGCAATAAACCTTCCGGAAGGTAGTACCAGTGTTGGGCATGACAGTAACCGGAAATGGGGAAGACATGGGCTCGATCTTAATTCTGGTCCTGGAAGTATAGATGTAGAAGGAAAGGATGAACGAGTACCTTTACTGGTTAGGCAAAATTTGATCACACCGCCACATGTCTTTGCGGAGGAGCAAACAAGAATGTACCAAATGCCAGGTGTAGGAATAAAGAGGAAGGAACCGGAAGGCAGTTGGGATACTGAGAGATCATGCAAGCAATTATCATGGCAATGAGAAATATTAAGGAGATCACCTTTCAGCGACTTCAGTGTCTGGTGAGCTTGTAAGTGCTTCAATTCCGACTTTATAGACCCATTCATTTTCTCACTTGCAGCTCCGTTTCTTGTATACTTACGGATTGTGCTTTTGTCTGCAGAGGCAACTGCCCGTGGAGCTTGGGCGGTGTATAGCGCCCTTGCTGGAATGTACAACTCACACATGGATTCAACCCTGTGATGATGGGAAGTGTGAGAGGAATGGAACTTTGCTGTAATTGCTGTAAATGTTCATCATATTTCATACTTTCCTGGAAACAATTTTCCTTGGCTCCAGCAGTTGCTTTGCTAGATTTTCTTAGCTGTCAGGCATGCTTCTAATTTACTCAGGAGAGTATGGCTTTGGAGATGGAATGGTAATGGTCCTGAGCCTCTTCATACATCTGAAGCCGCTGTAATTAGGTTCAGTTGGTTTGTTTTAAGTTTCTTATGATAAACCATTTTCGCATTGTTGAGCACATCTGCAGCTTTACATATGATTTAGATGGGACATGTTTTTTGTGGGGAAGCGTTACATCAGGTTGACTTTGTAACACTTCGGAGTAACTAGTAGCATCGAGCTGCAGTGTCATGAATGCTTCCTTCTGAGGGTGTTCGGATGTATCTACCGTTGGCCGTTGGCGTGCACTCATAATAAATTAAGTATATCGGGAAGTAATAATTTGTTGTGACAATTTTTTGCCATTAAGCTTTGCTGTTGTTTTTCCATGCGCTTTCATTGGTGCAAATTTTAGCTTTGTTTTTGGTGTTGTGCTTTGCAGCAGATGTAGTTTCACAATTCGCAGCAAATTGTTTCAACTTTCTGGAGGTTGTTGCACAATGGCGCTTACAAGTTGTATGTTCTAGCTCATGGATGTGCATGCATTGCTGTGTCCGTAGATAAATTTGCAACTACTATCTTAGTGTTCCCTGTTGCATTAGTAGATTCGGATGACTGCACCTACGATCTTGTAAGATGTGATCGAAAGTTTGCTTGCTGACCATGGGAAAGTGAATGGTAGTCATTCTGTGAGGTCTCAGAAGCTTATGCCTTCTATGCCTATCACTCGTTTTCATTGGTCGTATTCTTGATGCTGATGAATGATGATCACTACTCTGTTAGTATCACATGTCTCTTTGCTTTTATTTTCGTATCTCCAATGCTTTATTATCGATTTATCACCGTGATTATCTATGTGCTCCGAGCTCCGATTATCTATGTGCACGTCTTTGTATGTCATATTTTCGGTTTGGCGCCGCAGGGGTCCGGTCGGTAGTAGCAGGTGACTAATAAATTTCAATCCTCAGCCAAATTAACCTGATGCCTCATTAGTTACAACTTACAAGACTATAATTCAGATAGCACTTTAAACAAGCTTGGAATCCTCACTAGAATCAGACGCCCCAAAAAACGAACATATGAACAACGAGCTTGATAGTCATATTAACCTTGGCACCAATTCAACTGAATGTTGCTTCAATTCTACCGCGGAATCACAAAATAGACTTAACTGACAACACAGTGAGACTTCAGGTTCACAAAAGTTGTGATTTTGTCATGACAGAACAAAATCTCATTTGTTTCTTTGGCCTCTATCGAACTTCCTAACTCGATGAAAGCTAATAATACGAGCATTGTGCAAAACATAAGCAGACTAGTTTAACCATCTACCTCTAGTAATTGATTACCAAAGATGCAAATATACACATTAACTGTGCAACCAGCACATTCAGATCTTAATTGTTTTGACAACTTGAGGTTGCACCCATGAGACTGCTTCATGTAAGAGACATCCTCGATCATTCAGGATTTGAAGCATAGCATTTTCCTTCCGCAGAAGATGTTCCTGCAATTGTAACACAAGAAATTTAATGTTGAAAGAAATACAACACACAGCAACTAGTATCTTGCACGCTGCTTCACATATGCGCATTTTCGAGCAAAAACGTAACCTCAAAAGGGCTTAATGCATAGCAATATCAAGTATCATAAATCACTTTCAGGGCTAATTTATTATACTATTGTTGTTACATTTGTTCGACATTACACGTGTTTGCATGTATAGTGGGGAGAATCGAGATCCACCGATCCTCAAAATAAAAAACCCATAAGTATATTTCAAGCATGTAATGTTGGTTTTGTTGTACACATTACAGGCCAAATTTGTGGTTGTAGACAGTGATTCAAAAGGTGTAAAAAATTACAGGAATGATCAGAAAATAGCTTTATAACTAGGTATATCAAAAAGAAGAATGGAAATGAAGCAATACTTACATCATAAAACATCCTTGTCGCGGTTTCTTTTTCTTCTTCTCTCTTTGTTTAGTTGGAGGCTGGATTACTACCTTGATAGCAGCATCAAAGACAGCTTTAACATTCTACATGTTATTGAAATACACCAAAGTAAGACTTTTCAGCAAGTTACAGAATCTACATTTCAAAGTAAGGCAAAACTACTACAGCAAGGGCAAACAATCCTCTTACAGCAACTTCACCTGCTGTGTCTTTGAGCTGCACTCAATGTAATATGTAGCACCAATTTGTTTCCGAAGTTCCTCCCCCTGCAAAGTAGAAATGGCAAAGACAAAATAAAGTTTTCAGAAGCTAGAACGCGTTCATCATTTCATCTCTTAAACCTCAGGATTAAGGATAGCCAAAGTTCTAATGCTCTGATTTATCACTAAATCGACACAGACAATAGAGACACACCTGTGCTGTGGTAACAGGTATCATGCCAGGATGATCCAACAAGTAGTGCTTGTCTTCACGAAGATCTGTAAGAAACATTATGATTTGTAAATATTAAGACCCATTCTTAATTAGGAATGTTTTTTCAGATATAACAATATAAGGTAAGATGATATTAAACTAGGTGTTCATGATAACGTATTATGGCCCCTAATCGCAGCAAATTGGATGGTTGCTGACAATTATGAAAATCTTGGTTACGAACTTATGATTGGTTTTATGAAAGGCAGCTAGTTCAGGGACTCAGAAGTTAGGGTTTTCTACTGTGCTTCATCAATGGTTCATACTCAATTATAGCCGAGTTTCCATCTGTGTATAAACATGATATTTTATGCAGGTTCAAAAATAACTTTAAAGCGTGCCACATTTACTAAGCTTCGGTAGAGAGACCAATTTTAGGTTTGTTTCTTACCAACTATTTGGTCACCAACTACATGGATTCTACATTATAATTTACAAGGATTGCTATCAGTGGATTGGTAACCTAACAGAATTCCAACAATGCTGAGACAAAGAGATGCTAACCAGATAGTATGATAAAATGCACAATCATACTACAACCTACCAATCCTACCCATCTATATGCAGTTAAGCAAAAAATAAGCTTTCATTGTCAACACAACTCACCCAATTTTGTGCCTACCAACACAATGGGCACACCAGGTGCATAATGCTGAAGCTCTGGTATCCACTGAGGGGGAAAGAACAAAGAGCAAACATATAAATCTCCTCGTAATTCCAAATAAAAAGGAAGGAACCGTAAGAACAAGTCCAAGAAACGGAGATAGCATCTTCAGGCTTCAGCACCTTCTTCATGACATTCTCATAGCTAGCTCGGCTCACAAGTGAGAAGGCGAGCACGAAAACATCAGCACCACGGTAGCTTAGAGGCCTCAGTCGGTTGTAATCCTCCTGCCCTGGAACGGATGTGATCAAGTGAGCTCTAAGTTACCAAAAGAATCATCAGAACACAAAATTTTCAGCTACGGTGAATAATTGAGAAGACGAAAAACCTAGAATTCACAAGTACATTAGGACAAACAAAGAAATAAAATAAAGATATCAAATTACCAGCAGTATCCCAAAGGCCCAAATTCACCGTGGTGCCGTCCACAACTACGTTTGCGCTGAAATTGTCGAAAACCGTAGGTATGTAGTCCTGCCAAAACAAAATAAGCATCACAAATTTGAAAGAATAGAGACACTCAATCGGAAATTACTCCTAGGATTAAACAAAATAAACCACTAGTATAAGAAAGCACCCTAAAAGGTAAACCGAGAAAGATCGAACTTTTCCACACACAGTCCCCAAGAAAAGAAAATCAGCAAAAGTACTGAAAATTTTCTTTGACTCGAAATCAAAGCTCCTAACTTCACAATAAATCGCCCAAGAAAGCCAAGTCTTTGGCACAATAACCGTACACAAGAAAACGCCCTCGCCCAAGAAAGGTTTTGCTTACAGTGGGGAACTTGTTGCTGGTGTAGCAGATGAGCATGCATGTTTTGCCCACGGCGCCGTCGCCCACCGTGACGCACTTGATGAACCGGGAAGCGCTGGAGGCCATGACCATACCACCCCTCTCCGATTCCCTGGAGCTCGAGAAGGGGACGGACGGAAGAGGGTGCGAGGAGAGGGGTGTTTGGTGCGTGACTTCTTGGCAAAGTGAGGGGGGTCACATGCTTCTCACCTCACTGCCTAGAGAAGTAGAGAGTAGAGAACCAACTCCCTCCCGCTCTCATTTTATCTTGCTGCCATGTTGGTGTCTGGTTTATGACTTTTGGGCCAAGTTCAAAAAAATGACGAAAATCGATCGAAAATCACGATTTTTTTACCGTACTGAGACGTTTGATATTTAGAACCGGTCCGTAAATCGGTTCAATTCAAATTTAAATTCAAAACATTAAAAAAATTTAGAAAAAAATATATAAAAATCTCATAAAATTAGTTTTAATAGTTTTTTTGACATTTGGGATGGTTTTTTTTTTTGAAAACCGAAATTGGAAGACGTTTTTGAGCAAACCCGAATATACATAATAGAAAAAAGAAAAAATAGGGCACATCAGTCAGCAATTCCTGATTTAATTGAGTTGTCAAATCATGTTATAAATTTTTGAAAATTTTTGTGTGAGGTCCTGAGGAAATTATAAATTTTCAATTGATGATCAGACAAGTGGATTTTTGTAAAATTCTAACAGTGCTACTGTCTTTGTATATGCTCTTCGGTTTTTTATTTTCTAGGGGGCACTAAATGAAGTCTAATATTTATAGAAACCTTTTTATGATACCATAAAATATTGGAGCATGCTCAAGCTTGTAAATTTTTATAAAAAACTGACAGTGTCTCTGTTCCTTTTCATTAATTAATGTTTTTTATTTTTCAAAAGCAATAAATGAATTAAAAAATTATTGAAATTTCTCTGAGGTGTTTTATAGATTAATTGGGATTTATTCAGATTTTATGCATTTTTTCCAATTTTCCTTGATTCTACCGATTTTCGATGTAAACCGATCGAAAATCGGACAAGAATCGAAGAAAACTGGTGGGAAATCGAAATTAAAAACCAATCTTTGAGTGTGCCGATCTAGGTCAAAAATTGAACAAAACCGGTCGAAAATAGAGCAAAATTGATCGAAAATCGGTCAAACCGACCAGTTTTCGTTTTTTTGCCGCTTTTTAACCGTTGAATTCAAAGGTTTGACTTTGCAAAATATTCGGTTTGTATCGATTTTCGACAAAAATCGGTGTCGAGGGGAGCTCGAATTTTCATCTCGGTTCGGTATTGTTAACCCTGCTTTAGGCACGGTCTCCCTCTGTTCTAGGATGAGTCCCTGGGTTGGAAGTAAACTGCAATTCTCGGACCTGAATTATCGTGATATTTCAACAGGCAACAGGAGTAATTGCAGTAGGCATCAAGACCTGCCATATGGATGTTGGAGTGGCTTCTCATGGGAAGTTGGGATTTATTTTAGATCCGTTTGGAACAGAAATATCACAGAAGCAAAATTCTATAGAAAAATTTCCAATTGTCCAGATTAATTGAAACAAATGAATGACTCAAGATTATGTAGCGGCTAGGTGTTTTGAAGCTTTTATGCATATGCAGGATTCTCAGTTTCGGATGTAGCAAAAGCATAATCTAAAAAAAAATCAATAATAACCCAACCAATACATAGAATATAAAATAGAACTTTGATCCTTATCCGGAAAACCTGAATGCCACATCGGTTAGACTAACCAATGGTTGGCATGCTTAGCTTATTTTGAAAATTAACCACTGCCACACTTTAGGTAAGTCCACGGTTTCTTGAGATAGCATAACTGCATAACACCATTACAAATTGGGTGCAGATCCCCTGGTACAAATCCTCCATCTGGCTAGGCTTATGTGATTTCTCACGAAAACGTAAGTGCCGTTAAAACTTCCCGATAACATAGTTTGTTTTGTTTTGTAAGACACCATAATGCAGCTCACCATAACTTTGCAACTTTTGATTGAAACTGAAATGACGAAGCCTGGTCAGTCATGGTGAAAATGGTCGCCTTTTTCAGGGTCTTTCCGCTAAAAGATGCCAAATCTATAGGTTGTTCCCTCGTAAGCAATAGACCGAATATTGATATGCATATCGTATTCTAGAAAAATATTAAATGAATATCTTTCCAATAGATTGAGTGTCAATACTATGCATTTGTATCACGAGGATTAACCTACCCATTAAATCACAAAGATTTCGACCAGTGCCAGAGTGCTGATAAACTTGTGCAAAGTATTAATTTCACGAATGGGAGAGCACGGATACCTCGTTGTAGATACTGGGAGCGATGGGGGCTAATATAAAAAATTGCAACTGCAGTGTCAAATTAAATGATCGACTTTCAACCAATCTTGGTATTTAAAAATTCCAACTAATCCACTGGAAGTCTTTGGCAGAAAGTAATGGATTTCTACTTGTCGATAATCATCTGGATCCAGGGTCCTATTGAATTTATAAAAAAGGAGCATAATCAAATAGAGATTTTATTGCCGTGGATAGAAAGAATTTTATAGAAATGAATTTGATGTGTTCTAGGGTACACATGTCACCCTATTTATGTCTATCTAAGGGATAGCAGTTAATACCGCTGAAAACTCCTTTTGTCTTCACACATGTGTTTTTGTAAAGTTTCGAACTGTCGTGTCCCTTGACCAACCATTATAAGTTGCCAGATACGCCAATAACTACTCGCATGTTAATTACATAGGATTGCCATGTCTCTGGACTAGTTTACCTGGTCCGGGTTTATAGAACCATATGAATTGCTCATGACTGGTTGTCTTGGTTATAATTGATTGTTGTTGGCTTTTGTTCAATTTGTTACTAAAGAGATAATGTTTCCTTTAAATTGTGGTCATAAATATAACAATTATGTGAAGTATGCTCTTAATGTGTGGGCCAGCTTTTCATAAATCCTTATCAACTAGCCCCCAAGGTTTAAGAAAATAAAAAAAACATATTTACTTAAGGCTTTTTTTGTCTCGAAACATACATAAAAAATATTATCTTCTCTACACAATCATTCCAGTCATTTAGTAGGAACGTGGGAGAGAGGAGAATATAAAATATTCTATCTTCTTTGTAATCACACCTTCTTAGTGGGAACATAGACCAAAAATTGCAGTAAATGGGGGAACAATTGTGGTAAAAACAAAGATATAGAAATATTTCCTTCATTTTATTGTATGCAAGAGTAGCGCATACATTTATGCAAGGAAAATATTTTCTTAATCTTGAATTTTCACTAAGATTGTAATTTAATAAATTATTTTTAATGCATGGTAGAAAGAGGTCAAACGACCAGGCTGGTTCAAGTAGTCAGCTTCCCCTGACAAGAAGGCTAAGAATAATGTAGTTGGATCCTCTCAAGAGGTTGTAAGAAAACCAACCACTAGGTCTAGAACTGAACAACAGCCTCGTCCAATGCTCCTACTGTTGCTCTATATGCTCTAACTTTCATTTTGAAGCAGCTTAAAACAATTATTGTGAGTATAATGCACACAGAGGTCATACTTACAAGGAATGATCCATCCGTCGAAAAATCGGTCGTGGGTATTATTATCTCTCAGTTGAAGCATATTATCAACCATATTCCAAAGATGGCTCAAACCATGAAGATTTCTTTTCAATCTGTTGTTGCTATCCATGTTGGCACATTATTCATTAAACTGAAGAACTATTACTCAGGAGTAGTAGACTTGGAAAGGTTGATTCCTGACCTGCACTTGAGTTCTACTTCAGAGATCAAGAAGAAAAGGGAAGAGGTGGTTACTGCAGTAGCCAATTACTTGCATAACACCAAATTTTATTTTCATGGAAAAGTAATGATTGTATTGATAACACTGGTTGATGTAATGAACATGATGGATTTAAATATTTGTTTTATGATTTCTCTATTTGCTTATTTTTTATGTATACTATGTTAAGTATGGTACTAGCCCCCGACTAGTTGAATGGTTAACTTGCCATTGGAGCTTAGAAAATGTGAGATAAGTAAGGTTGTACGACTAGCATAACCTTCACAGTGTACGCGGTATTAACTAGTAGCAAGCTTAAGATGAAGTCAATCTAATGAGTTTCTAAGCAGTAAGCACTAGTTTATAAGAAAAGACTATTAAAGTGATCTCCAAGCCCGACCAGTAACTTTGTAGATGTTAGAAAACTATGGTAAAAAATCATGTAGACCAGCCTTTATCACAAAGGATATGCAATATAGAGCCACAAAACTTTATACTAAATTTACATATGAAAGAATGAACACAAACATAAACTTTATTAATTATAAAGGGGCTGTTACACATAATATTTATGAAGGTGTTCAATGCTCCAAGTATTAGAAAGGATTCGCGCATCTTCCATAGCAAGTCGAACATATCCTAGTTGGGTAATGGATACGACAGTGAAAGGATCTTTCCATTTGGGAGATAACTTGTTCAAATTTGATTGATTCTATATTCTTCTAAGAACCAAATCGCGCACATTAAGTGTACATGGTTACACTCTTATGTTGTAATAGCTTTATAGTCCTTGTAACTAGGCTGCCGACCTGATGAGTGCTCGATCTTTTTTTTCTTCAAGAAGGTAGATGTCATCTCCTGCTGCTTGTCTTGATTGATTTTATCATGGAGGTCGATCGGTGTTGATCCTAAATGAATTTCATTTTGTAACACAACTTCTACCTTGTAGACTAGTTGAAAAGGTGTTTCACTCTACTGGTCGTAGTGAGTAAGGTCCAAAGCACTGAATAGAGCTATTCTACCCAAACCCTCCGAGCGTACTTTTAGATGATCAAAGACTCATTTTTTCATACCTTGTATGATTTGGCCATTATCACATTCAACTGCTTTATTGCTTAGAGGATGAGAAACATAAGCGAAACAAATCTTTATGCCTATTTCATCACAATAATCATGAAACAGACTACTTATAAACTGTGTCACATTATCAGTAATAAGCCTACTAAGTACTCTAAATTATGCGACCACATTTCTCATAAATAATTTTCTTGTTGTTGATGTTGTAATTGGCTCACCTTCACTCTATTTTATGAATGTATCAATAGCCACATATAAAAATTTGTACCCATTAGTTGCTCGTGGTAGGGGGTCAAACTATCTCTATCCCCCATGTCGATTATGGCCATGAAAATGGTATTGTCAATAATTGTCGAGAAATTGTATTTCCCAGAAGCGGGTTGGCGCTCATGTTGTTGGTCTGATGCTACCCGGTAGCTCCATCGGTGTCGCAAGTTCGTGATGTCGGGGTGGACATTACGGCGGAGGGGACATCAAATGTAGAAGGATGCGAAGAGGAAGGCGGTGAGGAGCAGGAGACGAGAGCACGAGGCCTGGCGGTGGCGAAGGGACCGGGGGGCAGAGGAGACAGCGGTGGACGCGAGGGTGGCCGACGAGGGGAGGAGGTGGAGGACATTGTTGACTGATGGAATGATATTGTCTACAATTGGTTGGCTAGTTGGTGTACCTGGTAAGCACGACATTGATATTGCTCATATGTCTTTACAAGACTTGCCGTGCTCGCGACGCCATTGCCGCAGCTCGCCGAGACGCATCAATCCTGTCATCCGTTCGTCTCCCGCACTACTACAAGCAGAGCGTTCTCAACACGTGGCATCACGAGGTGTTGTGTCTTGTAGCATAGTGGGCCAATAATAAACATGTTCGCATCATGTAATTCTTGATGTACCGCTTAGTAGCTATGAGGATAATGTAATTCGGCGTTGTGTGCCTCGGTCAAACATGTCGTTGTCTTTCGTATGTTTGTAATATGAGTTTTTTGGCTCTCGCACTTGGTTGTATTGTTTGATGAGTATGGTACAATTCGTTATTTCGCATTTCATTTTGTGTGCACATGTAATTACCGACAAATTTGTTGTATTTGCTTTCTAACGAGCCACGATGGCGCGACCTTGCCACGAGTGCTTGGATGTGACCGTCGATCGACCCACCGGTCTAGGTACTCCGCAGAGAGAGGCGAGAGCTAGGGACACCGACCTCGGGTGCCCAACGAAGCCGCCGCATCGACCACGTTGGGTTCCACGGTAAGTCGCCAGCGCTTGCACTCTTTTACGTACATGTACTACACGTGAATGCAATTCTAACGACGCATTGCACTACATGCGAGGTTGCGGCTACCGGCTTACTTCCTCTTTGTAGGATGGTGGGAGCAGTGATCGCCCGTTAGCGGGCAAGGAGGTCCCATGGTTCGAATGCGACCGGTCCCTGGCGCGCTCGTGGACCGGTGGAGACCGGAGACGCAAACGCGTTCTACCTTCCAAGTGCGGAGAGATGGCTCTGACGCTGCGGGGACATGTCGTACCTCTTAGGCCTCCCATGCGGGTCCAGCGGTCATGCGCCGCACGACGCCTCAAAATCACGTGGCACGCCGAGTTGTCCGCGCGCGTTTGCGAGGAGTGCGGCACCCCGGCAGCCTACCAGCCCCTTAGGGAGGCTGGCGCCACGGACCGACGAAGGCGTGGTACGCTTCGATTCTGGTGAGTACCTCTTTCTTTGAGAATTAAAATAGAAGCGCCAAGTTGCGATAATGTTTGTTGCGAACGCCGCAGCTCAGCTTCTCCACCCGCACGCGGAGGAGGCGGACGTGGCCCGCCACTGGAGGCATACCTCTGTTGTTGTTCGGTTGGGTGATGTTCCGTCCTCCCACGGAACACGGTGAGACCGTCAATCACCGATCGAAGCACGCCAAAGACATCGCCGACACCCGGTGGATGAGGTAACACACTCGGTTCAATCTCGTCTCGTGAGCACGTCTAACTCCCCTTGTAAACAGTGATGCACGGTGGTCGTGGGCCTCGGTGTGCTTGCGACGACGCATGAGGTGCATGCGACGCCGTCTATCGGGCGAGCACGACGCGACGATGTCGTTGCGCCCTACTCCTCCGATTGTGGTCTTGGGAGCGCTTCTCCGTCGCGCAGCTGTTGTTGACACGACACCGTACCCGAGGAGCTTTACCGACCGGTGGGTGGCCCACCATGGGCCACTCTGGTCCGGCAGCGGTATGCTCCTCGTATCTTTTCCCACTAACGCACTTGAATAACCTTCGCCATTTCTTATTTCCTCGCGGCGGAGGTTCGCGCGACCGACAGTGAGGAGGTCTATCGGGAGTTCGTTCGGAGTTCGACCGCCTCCACGACGAGGACGTCGCGGTGGGCGCCATACACCGCGTACAACGTCCACGCCCGAGCACCTCACGGGTCTCCGTGCTTTGCCACGAGATGAGGCCTTTGGTTCACCCGTAAGGTGCTCGTCTTTGACCTTTGTGTCGAGGAGTACTCCCGCACCGAAAGCTTGCGGCGATTCGGCTGTTCAGATCCTTTCCTTTGCCGCCTCGTCACGTTGTCGCGCGCGGGCTCACAGTACTTTGCCCGATCCTACTACTCCGCATCTTTGCGAAATTAATGTGGTGTGTACTTCCGCTTTTTGCATTGCAGATGACCGGATGGGTCTTTGCGGTGGGCTCTCGATTCGCAGACCGTGTCGCAACCATGGGCCTGCGGTGGGACGCCGACTTTCGAGAGGGTCACCGAGACCCGGCCGACGACCATGACATGTCGATCGGTACATGGAGTGGTTCGTCCCATGACTTCGCCTCGGGGTGGGTACACACCAGACCGTGACGTCGCCACGGCATGCATCGATAGCGGACACGTACCCTTCACAGATGTCCCGGAGGGACAACGCCTCGGTAAGTGTCGCAATCGAACCTACATGGGCACGTCTTTTTCATGTAACTTACGTAATACCAATCGGCGTTACATGCGCACTCGGCTCTTGGCGGAGATTGAGGTGGAGGCTGTGTCCATGTTGACGCGCCTAGAGGGCATACAGTGACCACCGCCGAGTCCGAGACGGCTTGGGGTCGGGTCCTCGCTCACGGTGAGGCGGTTGGCTCGCAGCCCGCCGAGGCGCGGAGACGCGTCGGCGACGAAGACACACGCCGTCACCGCCCCAAAGACTCGCCCTACCCCCGGTGCCCGTCACACGCCCCACGCACTGCAGGGGGCGGTGGCTGACGAGGCTCCTTCGCGTCTCGCCCCTACCCCGTCGGTTCCTCGCTACGCTCCCACGCAGCGATGAGGGGGCGATGGGGCTGGGAGGCTCCTTCGCGTCTCGCCTACCTGCCGGTTCTCGCTACGCTCCCACGCGGCGGTGAGGCGGTGGTGCTGGAGGCTCCTCGTCGTCCGCGCCCCCAAAGAGACCCTAGGGTGGTTTCGACGAGCCTTCGACAGCGAGTTCGACTGGAGGAGTACCTTTCGACCGACTACCTCGACCCTCTCGGCTCTGAGTGCGCCGCCACAGACTTGGCCTCGCCGCCAAGACTACTCTACGCTGCGCCGCAGGCCGGGCCTAGGAGGGACGTCGTCGCGTCGCCACTCACCTACCCCACGGGCGATTAGGAAGCGTGGCGTGATTGACTTGTTATGCGGATGTATTTTTGTAATGGCTTTACGCCAGCAAGACACATTGTATAACTCCCCGAGTTAGTAACATGACAGCGTTATCACTATAAATTGTTCAAATCATTTATGCATTGCTTGCCTATGCCACACGACGTGACAACACACCAACGTTTCGGTACACCTATCGCCTCTAGTAGGGGCGATCGCCCTAATGTGAGGCGATCGCCCTTACATGGGGCGATCGCCCAAATATGAGGCGATCGCTCCATACCCGGGCGATATCTGCCCTTTATAACATTCGTTCTCACAAGCGGTCTCGCAAAGAATAGCGGGAGAAAGAATAGAGGTGAGCATCAATCGAAAATGCCGGCGTGCAAGTGCAAAGGGTAAGGGAAGGCAAAGGAAGAAGCAAGTGCATGCCCGCTGAATTTAGCGTGCAAGATCTCTTCCTACCTCGTGGAGTCAGTAGCACCCATGTGTATGTGCGGAGATCTTTGCAGCTTGTCCGCTCTGGGAAATTTCAACTTGGAAGAGGAGGTATTGAAGTGCCGCAACTACGCCTTCGATTCACGGAGAAGAGCACGAAGGATCGCCGCATGGTAACAATCGTCTGGGTTACATAATATTTGTGAATGAAACTTTGCTAATTTACGTTTCATGCGGTCACCTCCGCCCATGTGAATTTGAGTAGTGGTTTGATACGGAGATCAACCCGAGGACCAACGGCTTCTTGACCAAGCCAACCGCGAGATGAGTTCACGAGGCGGTTTCAAGAACAACGCGATGCCGCGCGAGGAGGCATGTAGGAAGCGGAGGAGAAGGAGGCCGAGAGAGAGGAAGCGAGAGAGGGCGGACGTGCGAGAGAAGCTCACGAGGCATGGGCGAATGGGAAGTGGCCTCGAAGCACTCAATAGGCGTCTGGTGTTAACTTTGGTTTTCTTTGTTCGTGGTACTCCTTTTAGTTTTAAGTCGTAATAAGCAGTCGCGAACAGCGTTTAGAGGGCACCGATCGCCCGTGTATAGGCGATCGCCCATACACTGAAGCGACGGGGGCATTTTTCTATATGAAGCATGTACTCTACATGAGCCCCCGTATATTTTATTAAGTAGATCTTTCCAATCTTCTTGGGATATACAACATATTAGAATACCATGTGCTCTTTTTTTACAGGTCATTGTCGACCAGTTTGTACATACTATCCTTTTGAATTATTTTGTCCTTTTCATGTGTATCCTCAGGCATTATTTCATGCATTAGATAGGTTTTTGATGGTTGAACCCAATCTGCACGATGCTCGAGTAAAGCGATTTCTGAAGTGGTCAATCCTCTATGGATGATTTATAGAGGGTTCAGACAAATATTCAAGAAAAACAATTGTTGGAACAAGTGATTGTGAGAAACCCAATTAGGGTGATTGGTTCGCTAGAGTATTAACTTTATGTGAATATATTGGACTTTGAAACTACTATTTTTTTAATTTCCCACTTCGTCGAAACATCGATATTCCTTACTAACCTGGTTTATGACTAATTGCTAATCACCTTTCTCCAAAAGTCAACAAACTTTAAGGACTTAGCCGCTTGTACTCATCTTAAAGACCTTCATACTCTATCATGTTATTTGTAGTAGAGAGTTGTATTTGGATTACATATTGTAAGGGGTCGCCTTGTGGTGTGACCAGTACTATACCAACCCCTGAGCCTTCAAGCTCTCAAGAACCATCAAAATACAATGTCTAGTGATCATCTGAGATGGATTTAGTATGTTCCTTTGGTTCAGAATTAGTCTATTTAGCCAAAGTTATGACTAGTTTGCGATTTAATTGATGTTTGAGCAACGAAATGGATATCAAATTACCAAAGTTTTACTGCCTAGTTAGCAATACAACAAGTTGCCTCTTGACTATGAAGAATACCTTTTAAAGCAATGAGTATTTGATTGTGTTTGAGCCTGTGGTGCTCATGTTTGAGTTTATTTTGGTTTTAAGCAATTTGAGTTGATGTGAGTTGACCAGGACCAATGACATAAGGAGGTCGCATCAAGAGAGCTTCGAGTGATCGTGGTGGCCCTAAGTGGTCATGGCACCCGTGAGTGGTCGCGGCGGCCCTGAGTGGTCTTGGCACCCGTAAGTGGTCGTGACCTTTGAGTGGCCTTGGCACTTGTGAGTGGTCGTGGCCTAAGGTGGTAATAGCCTAAATGATCTAAGGTGGGATCTTTAGATGTTTGACCAGTCAACAATTTTTGTCTGATTACTGTTGCATATTTTGTTGAGTAATGCTATGTGATGTTTTGCTTGTCCGAGATGCTTGCAGAACTTCGGAGCTAGGTCATGGTAAGATGGAGGAGGCCAAGACTAGGCTAGAAGAGATGGGGTCCAGACGATCAAGATGATGCACAAAGATGACTAAGGCCGGGGATTTGCTACAAGTCGGGATAACAAGTGGATGGATGAGATGCTAACTTAAGCCCTACTCAAGTGAAGGAGGATCGTTGGATCAAGGATTTACGGGTGGAGTAGTGATTAAATTAGCGTTTGTGGTTAAAATCAGTTATGTCGTTGGGTTGCGGGTTAGCACATGTATGAGTGAGGGAGTGAATTTCAACCCTTAATGAGGTTTCTTAAGGGTTAAGAAGGTCATCTAAGGTGAAGATTACTCCTGGCCATTTATAAATAGAGGGGTGGAGGGATGCCTCCACGCCAAGTCTTAGAGAAAGGTTTCCTAGTTTCTTCATGCTCTTTTGAGCTTTTCCTACCTAGAAGTGTGGCTTTGTAACCATCCATCTCAAATCAATGCAAGATCTAAGTTCATCTATATTCTGAAATTTAGTTTATTTCTTGCATTTTTGCTTGGTTCTTTCATGCAACATGAGTTTTGCTTCACCCCCTTCTACTTGCTGTGTTTCTACTGAATCTAGGATGCGTAAGAGATTGAGAAATTCATCTAGAATATGTTCGAACCCAACAAGATTCATTAGAACTTATTCTTGCTCAAGTTTTGGTCCCCACCTTTTTGAGTTTTTTATCTCTCTTTGGTTTCCTTATTTCTTGATCTTGTGCTGCCAAGGATGAATGATTGATGGATGAATCTTCTTTAGATCATATCCTAATCATCTAGGTAAGCTTTACCAAGATCTCCAAAGTTCTTCTCAAGAAACTGGTTTTTGGTTTGAAAAGGAAGGATTCGTGGTAGATCGTGTTCTTGCACATTTGGTTGTTGTTTTTTCGTTGCTCTTGCTTGTTGTGACTTGTAGGATATTATTCAAGATCATCAAGATCAAATTTAGCCCACGAGCAAGCTCAGATTGATATTTGTGCTTTTGACCCGATTGTTGTGCAACCTTCCCGAGACTTGAAAAAGGTTAGAACTTTGAAGTCAATCTTTGCGATGGATGGTTGGAATAGGTTTCTGACATCAATAGGAAGGTGTATGTAAAATTTCACGGGATTTAAATCAGCTGATCAAAAGTAATCTTGATTCTTGGTTTTCAAATTGTGTTGATTTTACTGTTCATTCTGATTCATCTGGGAATACTGAACTTTTGCCTAGTGCCGGCCTGACTGAGTTTTTTGGGTTGGCGTTTTTAGCTAGAGAAGTGGCTTGAATTTTTTGAGGGGAAACTTTATTTGGCACCTATTCACCCCCTCTAATCGCCGTTTTAGTCCTTCACCTTGGCTTGAAATTTTTAGGTCAGTAGCTTCTCTTAGACTAGGTGAGAAAGCGATGCACTTTGTGTATGGCCCCAAATTTGGTCGGATATTACGACCTTTATCATGATTATTTGTTAGTGTTATGCCCTTGAGGCAATCATTTAGATGATTGTAACATGACTATGTTTATGAATAATAATATGATTATTGGTCCAATGAATGTATATCATTGTATTGATCAACAAGTATGTGACTTGATTATGAAGCTCTTTACTTAATGATGTAATTCGATAAATATCTACGATCGGATATCATCGTATAGGACTACGATGAATAGATCAAAGACATGTAGTGATCGATGATCATGCTTCATAGATCATGGGATATGGAGATATCATCTCTACATTGTGGACCATGTTGAAGAACATGGGTTAGATAGACCCGCTATGGGACAACTGCGAGAATGTTTCATTCTTATGTGTCATCAGTGTATCTCATACCTAGAAGATGTATGATCCTTATACCGAGATTGTCATATTCCCTACATGTGTAATAGTTTTCCTTGGGGCTATCAAACACTACTTCCTAACCGGATAGTTATAAAGGTAGCTTTCATGTTTACTATGAAACGTGCGAGAGGAAGTGAAGCGATCAAGATGGAATTTGCCACTCCAATGAAACGGAGATATATGACAAGGCCACTCGTGTGATATGATTAAGAAAGTGCATGGCCATACCGTGATTGAGAGTCAATCACAACTTATTAATATATCACGGATACGAGAGATGGATTGAATCATCAAAGGATGACATGCTTCTCGCCTTGAGATCAATCTTCATATACTTGGCAAAGGGATTATTACATGAGTTCTTTTGATAGGTTACTCGATTTGATCACAAGTATGTTTGGGAGTTGGCATACTTTGCAAGAAGCGCTACCAACTATTGGATTGAAAAGGAGTTTTCGAATCCATGTCCAAACGTATGTGAACCCGCAGGTCACACACTTAATGGGTGGGACGCATTAATTTGGATTGGATCCGTAATTAATGAACCTCGTGGGCTTAGCATCTTTGGTGGGCCTGGTTTAGGGTTTCATCTCGTGGCTATATAAGGAGGGAGGAGGAGGCGCGAGTGTGCTTTCCACGGTTTAGGTTTGATTCACTTGAAACCCTAGCCTCCTCCTCTCGCCGCCCTGCCGAGCGACTAGGTGCTTGCACACGACGCACTGGCGTTCCATCTCTGGACGTGTGGACTCTTTGCGGTGGACGCTGCTGCGGCTCGCGGCGTGGGAGGGCGATCCACGGCGAGGCGAGGACGATCCACTACATCGACGCAACGATCGCGGCGAGGGCGAACCACTATATCGACGCGCGAAGGATTCGCAATCGCGGCGTCTAGTGGTAATCTTATCTATGATCCCTTCTTGCGAGTAGCTTTACGGTTGCGCGGTAGTTTTTTTTTGTGCTAGCGTAGCATACCGCGTTTCCCTTCATTATTAGGAGAACAAGGTCGTCTACGATCATGGTTAGAGCGCTCACCTGGGCCTACCCTCTTGAACACGCTTCGTCGGGGCATATCATCCTCTTGATAGTGGTTGTTGCTGTGATGGCGATGTCCAGTGGCAGAGTGGTCTGCCCTGGAGTTGGTCTTGTATCTTGAGGATTGTGAAAGACTTTGCACTTCTGCAGCATCCTCTTGCAGTTCTATAGAGAATGAATGAATGACCAAGAAGTCATGCTCATTGTTTTCCCTGCTGAGTGGTTGAGGGTCACATTTTATAGCATGCGAACGAGATCCACCCGGGTTTCAACATGTGAAGGAGATGTTACGTTGTTAAGATATCTTACCGTTGTCCTAGGGGCGATCTGGGGGCATGGTTGGCGAATGTTGTTGAGGGCAACCTCCGCTGCGTTAGTGTTGGGGCTCCTGGACGTCCTTGTGCATTAGAGTGACATTGGCAACAAATCTCCTCCATTGCCTTCTATATGGAGGCAAGCAACTGGTTGTTACATTGTTCCTACACCAAACATTCGGCCTGATCCTAGGCCTCATGTTGTTAATGTGCCGCTCATCGTTCGTCGGTCTCATCGGTGTTGATGACTGGACATGCACAGAGGTCAGAGCAGATAGAGGGTGAAAACATCCTATCCTTCTCAGAGTAGGGGTAGTAGTCGAGATCATGGAGTAGATGTTTTAGAGATGATTCTGCCAGAACCTCGGCATTGACATGGTCAGCAAGATCTTCATTGGGCACCTTAACATTGACATCGTGGTTACCTATCTCTCCAGTTGAGACAAGAGTGGGAAAGTACTTGCCCTCGGAGTTACTTGGGAGCGGAGCGTAGCCTTCACCGCCTCGGCCCCAACGGACTAGGTTGCGAGAAGTGCAGGTTCTTCCTTGGGAACATACTTGAGGTTGAGGTCACATTTGCACTCTCCTTGGGGACATAGTCCTCGTCCATGAGGTCGGTGTAGTCAACAAAGTAGAAGGTATTATCCTTATCCATGCACGAGGGCTTGAAAACATCGCAATAGCGATCTCCGGCTTGATGATGCTATCCTTCTAGCACCAACTATTGACGATTGAGACCCAGAGCCCTTTATTGAATTTACAGGAAAATAAAATAAGAGAGTACAATCAAACAGATATTTTATTGCCATAGAAAGAATGTTATAGGAATGAATTTGATTTGTTCTAGGGCATGCAGGACCCTATTTTTGTCTAAGTGGTGCAGTTAATGCCGTTAAAGGCACATTATGTCTTCACGTATGTGTCTTTGTTGTTTTGAACCGTCGTATCTCTTGGCCAACCATTGTAAATTGCTAGGTACACCAATAACTGCTCTCACGTTAATCATATGGGAAACTGATGTCTCCCGACCAGTTTACCTAGTCAGGGTTTATAGAACCATATGATTGGTCGTCTCTCGGTAATAACCGGCAGTTGTTGGCTTCCAACCAGTTTGTTACTAAAGGGATAAGATTTTCTTTAAATTGTGGTCATAAATATAACCGTTTTATGAAGTGCACCCTTAATATATGGATCCGTTTTTCATAATAAAAATATGGGAGTGTCTATCAAAACCCTAAAATTGATTCGGTCAAAAATCCACGTCACTACTCCATTTAGTTATGCTTGATGTCCTTTGATTTTTGGTATCTTGAGCCCATTGGGCACAGAAAAGTGACTTTGGTCGGATGCTATGTTTTGCAATTCAAGTAAAGATACTCGTCTTCTTGAACAACACACAAAGACAGGGGGGACTCATCCACTGAAACAGCCTATTCTAGTTTTTCTTGACTGGCGTTATTACGCATCTTGAGCCAAGCGTCACTAGTATATTTGATGAACCAATCGAATTTGGACTTGAAATTACATGTGGGAAACCTATTCGTTTGTGAGAAAACCTCTTCCCAATTTGATGCCAAATTGGCGTGTCTAGCATTGTTAGATTGAAACAGTGGATTTAGACAAATATTTCCGATATATTTACTCTTCGGTCCATCAATTCAAAGCAATTTCGAATGAGGACTCGACAGTTCCAGGTCACCCTAGCTTCGCTTAACATTTTGTGGTTTCTGCCTTTTTCCCTGTTTTCGCCCTTCTCCCGTGGAAGTTTGCTTACCTTGTTTTACACACCATGATTAATATCTTCAACTGTTCATCAAATCATTTGTAAATGAAACTCTCATCATTACAAAGGTTATTACTACAGAAAAGCCCTCGGTGAACCATGATGTCTTGTTTATTTCCTTCCTTCACAACTCATCTATCAAATAAGAGAGGAAGGGAACAATAGTCTCCTCAGAAACCACCATTTTGCAAAGCCAAATCATGACAAAAGTTCAACATTTTATAAAGTCAAATCATGACAAAAGCATTTAGCTACTGTCTTGGCATGAGACAATTGCGTGTCACTTACGACGAGCCCAGATTAGTAGTGATAACAATAATCTGGTGGGGACAAGTACAGTCACATCAAGACTAAAAAAACTCCGAATGGTAGACTAATCTAGTAGTACACCTTTGGCTGATACGTTGATCTCTCAGCATTTTGAGCAAAATCCAAGAGTTTCCTTAATATAACGGTAGTATGTAAAGCATCTTTCAGCCATAAGGTGCCTCAAATGATGGGAACGTGGGCGTTTGATTTCCTTAATGCTGCCGCCTTGTCATAACGCACGCTTTCTTCTGATTCTTTCTCCAGCCACCTTGATTAAGATGAACGAAAAGGCTCGTCCTTATTTGATCTCCTTGCCAGGTGGTGTCCTTCGCAGATCGGCCGTGCTCTTTGTTGATGCGTGTCCCACCAAAACGCCATGATCAGTAATCAGTTCGACGTGTCGATCGTTATTTAAGCATGAATACAACAGGGCACCGTCCTCTGCTCCGACCATTCTACTTTGCGAACACTCGGTTGATGCGTATCGCAACCATGACGAGATTCAGAAACAAGAGCACTGACGCATATTGGACCTACTAGACTACAATTTGTTGGAAAGAATACAAAGACTGTTCTTTAATTATGCCGAAAGTACTCCTTGGAATGCAAGATTTGCAGCACTTACTGGATCCCTAGTTCATACTACCGATATTTCGTCGCATCATTGGAACAGCTCAGATGTAATCGTTACACTTGGTATGAGTTGGCTGGCGTTGGTAGGAGTACACACTTTTCTGTTTCTTCCCATGGCACTATGGCAGCACCGCAGTAGTGGCGGCGGTGGTGGTAGTAGTATTCTACAGGCTAAGAGGCTCAGCTAGAGGGGTAGGTTAGGCCAACTGGCCAAGGCTTACAAGCCAAGCATGGCCACGGCTAGAGGTGGGCACTGGGCCGGGCTATTTTGGGCCGGCCCGAGGCACGCCCGGCCCAGCACAACCCACGGCCCGGTACGATCCACGGCCCGGCACGACACTGTTTCAAAAGGATCGGGCGGTCCAAGACGGTTGCGGCCAGTGCGCCGCGGCTTGCCAATCGAGCACGATGGGCGGCCGGCCAAGACGGCCCGAACGCCGTTCGTCTTGAGGCACGCGGCGACGTTCGACGGCGACGTCGGCCGTGCAACACGCAGCAGTCCCTGTGGCAACCTTGGCAAGACGGCCGAACTCGCGACGCGTCTTGAGCTTCACCTCTCATGCGCGTCGCGTCCGCCTCGACAATTGAGTAGAGGAGGAGCTCGAGTGCTCGACCGTCGGCCGGGGGGAGAGGAGAGAGGTGGTGAGGCGGTAGGGAGGTGAGACGGAGCCGGGGAAGACAAGGCGGAGGAGGTGGAAGCCCGGCAGAGGGGCGAGGAGGAGGGGCGTGGGCGTGGTGGCTCGAGGAAAAGGGAGAGAGTATGCGGAAGCCAAGGACAATACATGTGATGGTGTAATGTACTTATGCATAGGAATGTGCATGTATTGCCATTTAGTATGCACTAATCGATTGTTTATTTTTGACTATATATATGTTAAATAATGCATCGATCGATGTCTTCCATAATCTCCTACATCAATGCCAACTAGGCTATACATTCATTGCATCTTGTAGTATTGTATACGCATACTACTACAAGCAACCGGGTCCTTTCCTCTTATCGCAATAGTGTAAATGGGTGAACTTGGGCCGACGCACGCGGCGAGCACGAACGCAAATGGACCGTGCAGGCTCATCGAAGACGAAGCCGGGCCACCAAGACGGCAGACGACGGCACGACGGGCCGTCGCGCGCGTGCACGGTTTAAACCCGAAGCACGATAGGCCGGGCCGGGCCGGGCCGGCCCGGTACGACGCCCACCTCTAGCCACGGCAGCTAAACCGGGCCATTGGCAGCAATTCAGAAAAGTCTCCCATGTATCTCGCCTGCATGCAACGCGGCCAATTCCACCGTGCTTCCGAAGCCTTCGAACAATTGAATGCCGTCGCGGAGACGACGCTGCCCCGGGCCCGGCCTACCTGCCCGCCATTTACTGCGACCGCATGCACGCCACGGCGAGACGGACGAGGCAGAGGCCGCACGGCACACCGGGCTCGTGCGCGCGCGCCGTGGGTCACTCACCGCGAATAAATCAGCAAACCCCCGGAGCCGGGAGTGGGGGCAGTAAGGAAGGGCTAGTACGTACGTGACAGCGTCACATGGCCAATCCACGCGTCGTACGGATACCACTGCCGCGGCTGGCCCATCGTGGCTTGCATCGAGCGGCCGACTCGAAAGGGAATGAAACGACGACGGGACGATCGCTGTTTCGTTTAAAGATGGTAGCAGTAGCAGTATGTACGTTTACAGGTCCATGTTCGTCTTTAAGTTGGAGAAACGGAGGTGACGTGAGTTTTATGAATCCCTGTTTGAAAATGTTCTTCGATTGTTGTAGTATTAGTAAATATTCAATTCAATTAATACGGTTTGAAAACTGGCCACAACCACTGTTTACTACTGGTACTGGTAGCTCCCTTTATCAGTCCAGACTCCAGACTAGTAGTGCAGTTTTGAAAAACAAAAAAAGCGGCTGCTGTACAGGGCAAGTCCTGAGGCCGATCAAAACCAGCAGAATTTCAAATCCTTCATGACCAAGTTGGACTTGCCAGCCTACCCACATTCCGATTCCCAGTCAGTCAGCAACCGGTGCATACCATTGCAGCAGTGCCAGTACCAAACCTGTGAAGCAGTAGCAAGGATTGACGTACAGAACATCACAATCTTGGGATTTTTCCTTAGCCGAGGGTAAGCATCAAGTCGCTGCGGAGTCAGGAGTGACTAACTAGCTAACAATTACGACGGACCATGCAAAAACCAGGGGTTTCCTGTCCTGGCTTGCCAACATTCGTAAATCTTGAACACTGTCCATCATAATTAAAGGCGTGTGAATTGGACGGGCTACCACCCACCAAGCATGACACTGAAGCCTGAAGAGAAGAAAGAACAGAGAAGACGTAAGATTTTGCCTTTTGGCACAGAGGGATACGATGATACGAGCGGAGCAAATGCAGCAATGGAAAGCGCCATGTGGGGCCAGTTCTTGCTTGAGCTGGAAGACAGCTCCTCTTCCATGTCAATCGAGGACAACAACGGCATGAGAGGACACAAGCCTACGTACAAAAGCAAACAAAAGATTGGTAGTAAAGGCTGAAATATCAGTGGTACGACTTGGCCGGCGACCACACTACGTACTAGTTCTTAACTGATGAAGATTGCTACTTGAACAAACGAGAGCTCACCGACAGAGTCAAATATGAAGATTTCACTCCAAATTTTACATTGGCTGTGTGCAAGGATAACTACTGACGAGGATGCAATTTGTGTTGGACTTTGTTGGGTGTCCAGGTAAAATATAAAGCATGATCTCTTCTGCTTACCAATTTAATGTGATAAAAAAAAACAAAACCATGTTTATTAACCACTATCGCTTTCATGATGACTCGTTGCTGGTAACCACTCCAGCGTATGGTGATGTGACGCTCGCTTACTACTCTGGGCCTTCTTTGGTGAAGCTAGACACCAACCTGCTCTTTGAAATCCAGAACCTCTGAAAGGCTTTCAATTCATAAAATCAGGCTTCTCTCGGGCTGGACATTGTACCAAGCTACTAATCAATTCAACCAAAAATGTGGCCCAAGCAGGGCCACCAGATAGCCGAAGGCTTGCATCTTGCTCCCATTAAGTCTTCAGGTCATCAGACATTGCCGATGGTATACAGTGTGTTGTCAGAATGTCCTGAGTAGCAACCTTCGCAGTTTTTGTCTCGAGGACAACAATCTGTCAAAACATACATAGGTAAGTAACGTTTTTTGGGTGTGTGTGTGTGGGGTGGGGAGGGGGGGGGGGGGGGTTAGGATCATGCCATGCGATCGTTTCATCAATTAGCAAGAGGCATATTCTTACAAGGGAAAATTAGCTCATTAACGCTGCAAAGATGTATAAACTGGAAAATAATATCCAATATGAGGACCACTTGTCAATTACAGCATGATCTTAGCAGTGTACTAAGCAATTTGCAAGAGGCATATTCTTACAAGGGAAAATTAGCTCAGTAACGCTGCAAAGATGTATAAACTGGAAAATAATATCCAATATGAGGGCCACTTGTCAATTACAGCATGATCTTAGTAGTGTACTAAGCAATTTGCCCTTATATTTCAACTCTACCTAGTCACGATGAACTACCGGTAGAATTTGAGGAAAAACTAGCCTAGCTAATATCTGCAATTTTTCCATGGACTTGAAAGAGTTAATGTGGGTTGGCTCGAGAGATGTTTATAGCAGGAAAGATTACATAAAGAAGGAATCTGGGGATACCTGGTTATACTCCAGATCAAACTTCAAGAATCCATCCTTGCAATTTTCCACCATTGTCACTAAGTTCTTCAAATTTTTTACAGGCTGACCATTGACAGCAAGGACCTATTGACAAGATGACAATAAATGGTTTTAGTTACCACTCACCAAACTAAATCAGAAAAGTCATTATCCACATAATAGTGATAAATCATTTTGGCTTTCAGAAACAACAGGGGAAAACAGAGAGGTGCTGGAGTACTATCAGACAGCACCCAGAACATATATATATAATTTGGCAAACATATTAAACTGCAAGCGCTTCACTACAGAAATACATATAGAAAAGGACTATCAATATATCAATAAATACATGGGCAAGTGATAGCTGGCTGGCAGAATTCCAGAGTGCAGACATTGGCTTTAAAACAATATGCCTGGAGAAACTGCTAGAGTCAACCAAAATAATTCATGGTAGTGGACCCCAGAACTTCTTATTACCTGAGTATTCACAATATCTTCATAACCGATGTTGATATCTGCCACAAGCACCTGCAATGGTGCAACACGTATCATTAAGTTGAATCGAAAGAAAATTCTAGCTAGCTATGGAGCAAAATGAATACTCGAGCCGTATCAGGACATAAATTTTCATGAACAATTAGTGTGGGAAGAACTTGTAACCTGTGATACTACCACCAGCTGTTCATCAGGTGATTGGGCCATTGCATGTAAATGCTTGACCAACAACTTCACAGGTGCATCATATTCATAGTCCTTTCCATACTGATACATAAGCAGATCAAGTGAGCTTAAGGAAGGAAAAGGAATTCTAACAGAAAATTTTCTTAAAATGAAATTAAGCTAACAGAGATGTAACAAGCAGTTGCAGAAGAAAATTGCTAAAACTAGGACATAAACAAATTGGTATGTGATTTGGAAGTCTTCTAGAAAGTTTGTCCAAGAAAAGTAGCTTGCAAGAACTCATTGTCAAGTATTAAGTCCTAACATGATCTAATTTACAATATTGAGCAAGACTAAAATAAGACTCTTACAGGGACTTCTTTGTCGCTAACCCCACAATACCAATATGTGACCTTATGCTTGAGTCATATACACACTAGCATCTATTACTGCCCTTATAACAGCAACTGAAACACAAATCAAAGTTGTGCTTGGGGTATGTTAATTTTATGTTCTTCATAAGATCCGGGAAATAAAATTAACAGCATAGTGCATCCCTCACCACCGAGCTTCTAGGGCTATAAGCTAGTGAATTTGGAAGATCAAAGAAGTTATCAATATCTAATCGCTGCATAAAGTAAAGATCATAGTTACCGGATTCACTATAAACCCCCGTGAATCGAATTCATCGAACCCGGACCGGTTTAGGGCATGGGGTTCGTGTTTGTAGTGGAACTTGGAAGAAAAAGTGGTGAACCACGAACCCAAATCCCGTACTGCGACTCGGATGAACTGCGATTCTGGTAACTATATTGAAGAACATTTGCACCGCAGCACTATTTCTCTCCAGGGTGTAACCATAGTATGCTTGGAGGCATTTCAAGTGAATAAATTCCATTAAGAGCCTGTTAGTGTATAAGGCACCGCTACTGGCTCCCTGGAAGATCAGGCTTTTCAGGATTGTCACAAATCATACTGAAATGCAGGACATTGACAGCCTACCAAGGATGTACTCTTGTTTGTTGGTTATTCAATGAACTGAAAACATAATGAAAAAAAGAAAATAGATACCTCAGATCGAAGATATGGAACAGAGACAGCTGCAAAAACAAAGCCAGCAACAATGTAATATGATGGTGGCCTGCCCTTGACATGAGCTGCAATGAGTCTCTTGTGGGTTGCTAGCTTTATTTTAAATTCATGAACTTTAGAATTGCGCAGAACTTTAACAAGGGCTTTCTCGCCAGTATATTTCTGAGAAACAAGATAACTGAAGCCAATGCGCTCACCATGCCTGAAAGGAACTGGTGACCAAAAAAATGGGTAAGCAACAAGCATTTGTTAATATAGGTAATTATTGCTTAAGTGAGAAAGCTAGAGTTTTTATCAGGAATACATGAAACATTTAAGTTCATTTAAATGGCTAGAAAGTTAACACAGAAAAATGTTCGCCAATATAAACAAAAGAGCAATCCTTTTAGCACCACATGTGGAAATTTGACAAGATTTGTGCATTTACTAGATTCAAATGAAAACAAAATTCATCTGTCAGGTTGACAAGCTACAAATATGCTACATGTATAAAAAACCGGAATAAAGTTCTGCATAAGCTAGCAGAATTATGATTTCAATAAGAACCGGCATTTGGACTATCTAGAACGAAAGAATTATCATATTAACAAAGCTTTAAGAAACATTTCCACACATCAACTACAAACGCGATGGGAGCGCGACACAGGTGATATCTAGAACAAGAGAAAAACATGGTAACAGCAACAAGCCACTACTGCATGTAGGCTTGTACCAGTCCAATAAAGATATGGCATGCATGATTGCACTTGTGTATAGCAGAATATAGTGTATCGAATGTAACAAGTTACAATGCACAAAGAGTTAAAATAACCTTCATGGTTTGAAGGTACAACTAACCTGTACCATCATTGGCAATGTCAATACCATCGAAGCTAAGAATAATATCTGAGGGCTGTAATAATCCAGACTCGGGAGCAGTGGGCTCCACCCTCCTAACACGAACACCCTTTTTATCAGGTTTCATTCCCATTGCTTTGCGGAGATCAGGATTTTCCATTTTCTGCCATTCTATCCCAAGTATAGGGAAACCTGAAATAATATCACAAAAAGATAATCAACAAATCACATGGCAAACGCAGAATATCTGAGAGAGAGAGAGAGAGAGAGAAACGAACATTATAGCACTAAGTATTAGATGAAGGGACCGCAAGAACTATTTCTCATAAAAATGTTTCTGTAACTTGCATCATAAGATCAATAAGGAAAATGGACTCATCAACCAGGGCAATGCATCTGCAGTGCAGAAAACTGGATAGTGCATTAAAGAAATGGGAAAGAGAGGGACTAAGCAATTTGATCAACAGATTGCAGAAACTAATAGTACAGGAGATAGAAATACTGAGCAGCAGGATCTCCATTTGACAAATCTCGCTGATACTTAATTAATTTCATGATAACCATTAACCAACCAAACCTAAGCGATCACTTAAGCAATATCAATCATTAGACTAAAGCACACAAGTCCTTAGAAGGGGAAAAGCCCCCCTATGGAACTCAGTGGTCATAATAATTAATAAATGATTGCCATGTCATAAGGAACAATTGGATCCATACCCTGATAGAGATTATTCCTATCAATACCGTTCAACAAGTTCTAATGTACCACTTAAAATGATATGAACGAATACCAAAAGAAGAGTTCATTATGCTTGAGACCAGCAATAAATTAAATCAATAATCATAATAATAAAAAGGCCAATTGTATATTCCATACAATTATAGAATATGACAATTTACCTGTATACTCTCCAGATTTTTCATAGTCTTGAATGAAGTGCATAATAACTGGGGTGGGTATCACATAACCTATATTCTCTGCATCTTCATGCTTGAGAGATTGAAAAGCTATACCAACACATTTGCCCCTATCATTAAAAGCAGGGCCACCTGAATTTCCTGAATTAATAGCTGCATCTATCTGTCCATAGGAAAAGGCCCAGATTAAATAGGTTAAACGGTATATAAATTACGATTTCTCCAATTGTTAACCTCACATATAATATTATTCTAAAGAGAATTATTTAAAGGAATGAGAAAATTTTGGAAGAAAAAAGTACCTGCAATCCTAGAAGTTCTGTGGAACCATGAACATATGAAAGTATTTCTATCCTAGAGACCACACCGCTTGTCACAGATATTGTATCTCCTCCGATTGGATAACCAACAACAGTAACCGCATCCTGAAGTGCTGGTAACGATCCAAACTCAATTGGAGAAACTCCTTCCCAGAATTCATCATCATTGACAGTTAAAAGCGCTGAAATGAATAGAAAATTTCAAGTTAAGCCACATAAGCTATGAAAACAATTTCTTCTATACCCATTCAACAAGAAAACTTCCAGGTTCAAATATTTAAACCTGTAATCTATTCCAAGAGCTCAGATTTACAAAAATTCATCTGTACATGCTTCAGCATTTTCAAACCCATATGTTCTGAAACTACAACAAAGTAACCAACTTTTCAACTGAGAATACCAATAATCTGACTCCATATGCAATAATTTCGCTACTCTCCACAACTACATGTCAGGTCTCACATGATCACATCATAAGTCATACTCATAACTATCTAATACACGGCAGAAAAAAGGGTCCAAACCAAGCACCTAAAGTTTCCAACTTTCAGCAACGCAGGGGGCATTAGAGGAGTCTGTGCAATGATGCAAAAGCTCTATAGCACAATCAATATTAAAAGAAAAAAAAGAGAGTAACAGACCACGCAGATGGTGGAAGATAAGGGAGAGCGTACGCACCAATGTCGCACTCCGTGCCGATGGCGAGGACGGTGGCTAGGTACTTGGTGTCGGAGCCGCGCTTCTTAAGCTTGACCTGGGTGTAGTGCTCCACGGAGTGGGCGTTTGTGAGGACGCGGCGTCCGCCGATGATGAAGCCGCTGCTGCTGGAGCTATACTGCCGCTTCATCTGCCATGGCAGCGAGAAGTTGGGCTCCGTGTGCACGCAGAACACCTTCACCACCGCATCCATGGACGGCATCACCCTCCCAACCTCCTCCCAGCCGGCGGGGAGCGCCTCCGCTACCGCATCCCCTCCATTCGCCACCGGCTTAGGCTCCCCGTGGCTGCGAGGGGATGGCGGGCGCGAGGCGTCCGCGTCGGCTGGGGCCTCGTGGCGGCGCGACTTGCGCCCGCGTCGGCCAGCGGCGGTGGGGGCGGGGTTCTCAGAGACTGCGGCGGCGGCATCGGGGGGCAGGGAGCGGTGGTCGGGGGCCGCTTTGTTCTTGCGGCCGCGCTTGCGCTTGCCCTTGGAGGTGGAGCCAGAGGGATCGTCCATGGATGCGGGCTAGGGTTTCGCCGCGCGAGGAGGGGCCGAGCCGAGGAATAGAAGACTGACTCGGTCGGAGTATTATGGAGAGGCGTCGGGTTCAACCGGGAGATGGATACCGTCATTACCGTGCGCCGCACCGAACCGTACTTTCAGGCTTCCGCTTTCGACATGAGTTTACGTAAACAGGTCAAGGGTTTGACTTAGCCTCTTTGGAACATTGATAAACTGAGTTACAACGCTGAAGATTCTACAGGTACAGGGAAAAAAGCTTAGTTACCGCAACACAGATATTCTGCTGCAACCAGGTTCTATTACATAGGATATTCCTAACCTGAATCTTCATCAATTTCTTCCGATTTTTTTTGTTTACTATGGAGAGGTGTTAAGATGATAAGTGCCCTGATGGTGATGTCTGTATAAGAATTGTTTGCTGTTCTTAAGGAAATCTGGTTTTCTCAGGTGCATTCATGAGCCATGACAGATGTCGAGCAAAATGCAGGTGTTGATCGCATCTGAGACATGCCAGGGGGTTTGCTGCCTGCCTTATCAGGGATTTAATCAGATGTTTGTTTGGGCGTGTGATGGTCAAATTGTTACCTGGTTGCAAGTAAGATTAGCCTTACTGTTACCTTGTTTCAGTGCTATTCTTTTTGGCCATCATGCCCAGCAATCACTGCATGTTAATTTTCTCCTTGTCTCCTCACTCCACTGAAAACAACAAACCAGCTGGTCCAATGAACTGCAAAGATCTCTGTAATTTAATTCAGACTTATCCACCCTGGACCTGAATTGGTTTCGTTTGATGTATCCGTTGTCTTTGTGCTGTTCTTTTGTGCTGATGTATCAGCAATATGACGTTGTTAGACGAATGGTTGCTTACTTGTCTTCTAATATCTAGTGATACTATGGTAGTTTCGAACAATGAGATATTGCAATATTGCTTCTAGTCTTCTACCTGTTCTATATCTGCATGAACTAAGATTTCTTCTGTAGAAATTCTCCATTTGCATTAGATAATTCTCTACTTTGCTGCTTCTGATCATATAAAAGCATACGATCGACCGTTATGACCAATATTTGTTGGTTCATTCGTGTACTTTCTTTCTTTATGGTCAAAAGACAAGTTAGAGCCTCAAGCTCTACTTCTCTACCCTCATTCATCATGCCGACTATGACACTTGCCTAACTTTGTCCACATGGCATCGATTGATGCTTCCATTTCATGAATGCTTTTACTATGACGCAAACTCCCCAAGCTAATGCATGGTCAAATGCTGAAATCTTTTCATGTAGAAGTTTTGCATCTGTGGAAGAGAGAAGCTTGAAAACTACACTAGCAGCAGCAGCATACTTGCTTTCGGAATTACGTTATGAGGCTCTCTAGTCTTTATGAATGGTTTTCCTAGAGTAACTGGACTACCTTTCTGCCATGGTCTAATGCAGGAATTGTAGACGCAACGCTGTTGTCCTGTACATGCTGATGCTACCCTGCACGAGTACTAAATATCCAATGAGCTTTCCTGGTCTATGTCAAGACTAGTGAGTAGTAACCTTATGCATGCATGTTCGAGTTTGATGTATCTGTAGACGTCCATATAGTAGATTAATTGGCTTAACCAGTCTCTTAGAAGTGGATCTTTCCAAATTCCAACTCATTGGTATAATTGCCAACTTGATGTTAGGATTATCCATACGTGCAAAGTGTTGGAATTATTCGGGCTAGCCCATTAATTCACAAATAATTATTGAAAAATCCCAAAAGCTCATTAGGTGGAAGAGAGGTGAAAATGCAATAGTTCCACATTGCTAGTGGAGGTGGATGAATTATAAGGGGAGGTTCCCTCCACCATGCTTGAGCATGAGAAGAAGAAAAAGAGAACACACGCGCGCTCGCTCGCCTCGCCAAGCGGCGCGTACGCGATATGCGTGTGAATGGTGCAGCGAAATCAAGTCCAATGGCTTGCGCAGGCGTAGTTCTCTTTTGCAGTTTTTGCAGCGTGGGACTAGGTAGTTAACACAGTTACGTTAACGTGGTATTAACTGCGCGAACGAATCTGTAACTGACTCGAATCGTAGAGCGGATTTTACGCGGTATCTGTAACCGATTCGTATCGTGCTCCACGATTCTCTCTCTGTTATATATACATAGAATAGAGATCAGATATCTCTTGAACATTATGCCTTCCTTCAGTACCGCGTTGCCTCCGTTTTCCCCATCCCTACGTCGGCGTGCACCGACTATTGGGAGAGCAGGTCTCTGAAACGTCCGTCCTTGAGATACTGCACCGGGAGAAGGCGAATCACGTTTTTGGGAAGCGTCTTCACTCGACTGCTCGCTGTTTTCTTCATCGTCGATCGGCTTCGACTACATCGTCTGTTGTTCTTCATCGACATCAATTACCGGTTCGGCCACCTCTTCGCGTTATCTCGGTAACGCACGAAAACCGCAACTATGTTCTGTTTATTTGTTAATATGCATGAGATACGCATTGCAATTGGTATATTGCATCTGTCTAGTTTATTTATTTCTATTGTTCTATCTTCAATTATCATCATAGCTTATTTTCGAAATAAATTCATCATTAATATGCCTATATTTCCAACACAAAGCACATTATAACCTCTCTTGATTTGAATGGAACACTGCTGAACTCTGGTGCTTTGAAGTTTCCTAACTGGGAGCCTGACTTCTCATAGCTGATTTTTTCTGCTTACTGAGAGTGACTTGTCCCAACTAGTCCTCGTCAGTATGCATAAGCAAATTATTATGTACAAAACTTAGTATCTAAATCATGGGTAACTAGGATTCCCTGGATCTCAGGTTGCCGCTAAGCCCACCCGGTGGATTTTGATCTGCGTGGCGCATATTTCGTGCAGCACTCCGTCAGTGCTAAGTTACCTCCTGCGAACCACGGACAATTGTTTAAATAAGCATTCCATCGCTACACTGCCGAATGAGTTTAAGCATCTAATTTTGAAAGCTTGATAGCTCAATTATCTCTCACTTTCAAAGCTATCTGTCAGGCCTCCTTGCAAAAGCATGCATTGCACAAAGTAGAAACAAGCCCATGGCCCTTAGCTAGTCAAGCCTAGTTTCTGCCCCGCTTGAGCAGGCTTTCTTGTGCTGGGTACTGATCCCAATAATTTCCTAAGCAAGTCATCACTGAACTCCCCAGCTTTTGTCACCATCCACCTTGCAAGAGCTGAAGATCCCCCACACCTTTCCCCAGATTTGATGGCTGTTATTTCACTTTCTGTATATTAGGGATCTCTTCCTCTCTTTATCTCAAGCACACATCAGGTCACAAGTAAGCACACACATACAGAGACCATATGCATGGACCAATATGGCCACTCTGCTGTTTGGTGAGGAATCCATCAGTCAGACAGACCCTATGGTAAAGGAAGAACAAGCCTTGATGTCTCACAAATAATTCTTGCTTTTCCATGTGCCTTCCATTCTGTAAAGGTGGTGAGGAGAAAAACGTTCAGTGCCTTTGTTAATAATGAGTAAACACTTGTTCCTCCCCTAAGAGTCAAATGTCACATCCTCACGGAGAGCATATGCAGAGTCAGTAGGCATTTTGGTAACGGGGCAGGTCCTGTGCAGTTTCTTAGAGACTGCAACTTAAACAGTCGTATGCGTGCTATTGGATAAAAAAAACGCAGGTCCAGATCGATCTGAATACTTAGCACATGAGTTTGAAAGATCTGAGCCGTCTGTTCGCTTGATTGGATGGTCCAGACCTATGAAGACTATTTAAGTTGCAGTCCCAAGGACTACACCGGATCTCCCTCCTGGTAACGGTGCCTTCTGCAAATGCAGACCCCTGGAGTTCCTGGTGTGTGGTTGTTGGCCAGGAGAGGCAGGAGCAACTTATCAGAGGCCAAAGAACATGGAAACTCTAATTGATTTGATGCGTCTGTTAATGGTCTGATGGATTTTTTCGGAAAGTTTCTAGCATTTTGTTCCTAGTACTTTCAGACACCCTTCATCAGTTTTTAGTATATGGAGTAGTATATACATATGCTAACACACATCGCGTGTTGTTTCACGTTGCGCCAGTCGGTGAATTGCTGTAGGTTCCCTTTTTCAGCCGTTTATGCCGAAGTGAGGAAGAACAGCAGGATGCAGCGTTGGATTGGATCGGGTGGTCAATTATGTACTCAGAGGCAGATTGAAGAACCATACCCTGATACCCATAAAATTCTCTCTTTCGAGTTCTATTATTCGAAGATTCCGATCACTCGTTCTATTTATTTTTCTGGTTTAATCATGAGTGGGACACAACAAATTGATGGCAACTTTGCATGGTACGTAGTACGTACCAAGACTGTCCTATCTGCAGGAGACTGTGGAACCCATGGTACAGTGCTTGGCTTTGTCTTCTATTATACTGTACTAGTATCCTGTCAGGGCTTCTGAAAGCTAATTAATCCTATGGACACATGCTTCCATCAAGGATAAGGTTGTTTTTCAACGACTGCAATTTGGAGAGAAAGATGTTAGACGTCATACTAGCTGTGAATGGTTGTCCGTTTACATATCACTTTTCTTGTTCATTATTATTATTATTATTATTATTATTATTATTATTATTATTATTATTATTAAATCTAGCTCTTTCGCAAACAAATTTACAAATCTAACTCTCTCTCCTACCACAAAAGACGTAGCATGCAACACCTATCACCTATCATGCCCGGGAGGCAAGCGTGGCACGAGGCGAAAGACTCGAGCAAGTACCGCTGTGCTCGGGAGCGCGAGGAGAGCTACCACAGCCAGAGAGAGTAGGAGGCGCTTCTGCGATAGAGGAGAGCGAAAGATGCCTTCTGTGGTGAAAATAAGGTTAGATTTATAATTCCATTAGAAAGGAAGTCAAATTTACATATAAAAAATAAAAAGGGGAGAAAGGACTTAAATACACGCGAAGCATCTGTCGACGCAGCAACATGCAGTGCACATCTATTCTTTGATTCATGAATAATGTAACCCATGCATGTCAGATAAAAGCTGCACGCTAGCGTGTATTATCACAATCACAGCTTGCAACAGGGTTTAAGAAAATATGATTTGACATTCGACCCTTGCAAAATTTTGCCAAACATTGTGTGTTCTCCTATAGGAATTCCACATCTTTTATTTAAAGCGTCAAGATTACAATCTGATCTCAATACGACTTACAATCTGATTTCGAGTTGCACACGACTTGGACACTTATTAATCTCTAATACTAACTCTCCAACATCTCCCTTAAGATAGGCATGAGATAACAATCATAGTCATCTTGTTACCTATTGTAATACACTTACTGTAATATTTAATTTTACCAAGCCTATAGCCAACACAATGGCAAATATCGCAATCAAAACGTTCATCTTTACCAAAGTTGACTCCGGTGTCATGATTAACACCACCTGCCGCTAGCAAGAATAGCTGTTACTGAAGAGTTTTAATTGTGAAGAATAAAATATAGACAAATTGATGTAGTTATGATTATATACCTTAGGTATATTCGGCCTATGAGTGTTGATGACGTGCTTCCTTCCCCCTGACGGGACCTTATATGTCGACCACCTCTGAGGCATTTAGCTTTTCTGCTAGGTCACAGTTGATGTGTCGACTTTGGTGGGTTCAACACGTGGGCCCAATGCTAAATTCATATCCTCGCTCGGTATATTTGACTGTGAGCTAAGACGGAAAGAATTCAATACAATATTTTTTATATTATCTATGATATATACTTTTAGTGTTTATATGGTAAGTGTCCTTGTAAATTGTTTTACGGTGACAAACTTTTGGGACTAGCAAATACAATTTAAGAGAGAGTCAAAAGTAAAAAAAAATAGCCTTAGAAATACATTCTTTATGCTATATCTAACAAAAGCCATGCTCCTCTAGTGATCTAAATCCTAAAAAAAAATTAAACTGGGCAATTACTTTTTTTTTGGGCAACTGGAAAAGTTACTTGTTCTGTATAATAGGTCTATCTTGGATCCAACTCTAGCATCCTAAAAGATTGTTTTGAGTGCAATCAAAAGAATGAAAGATAACACTTGATTAAACAAATATAATAGGGCAACTTTATAATTGTTTGCTAACATATTATTACGAAGTCCAGTGTGACGCGACCACAGTGGACCACGTGTGATGGGATGGTGGTGTCTGGTGGATCAATTGAGGCTGACGATGATGAGATCCGCTTGAGGTGAGGTTTTTTCGAGTAGGGTTTGGATGGGCTTTGATACCATATAGAACTTTGCGGAATATTATGTGTTATCCTGTAAGGACCCTATATCCTTTATTTATAGCGTCAAGATTACAATCCAATCTCAACATAACTCACAATCCGATTCTAACATGACTCGAGTTACACACGACTCAAACTCTTATTAATCTCTAATACTAACTCTGCAGCGACACTTCTACAATTTAGTAGCACTCAAGTTACCAATAGTTCTTTTTGTTAAGTGTGTCAAACTGTTATACTACATTATTACAGAAAAGGACATCACAGACGGTTTTTTGAACTGTTTATAAGCATGTGTCTATGATAATATAGCGCATCACTGATGGTTCAGAGTTCCAGCCGTCAGTGATAATAGGCTATCATAGACGGTTTGTATCAAGAATCGTCTATAATAGTCTATTATCATATTCGTAGAATGATTTACAGGTATAGAAGAAAGTTAAGTACCTCATCGCATCTGTGAGAGCAAATATTGATGGATTCTAAGGTAAAATTCAATTCTATTCACAATTTGTTCTAAAATTTATCATGCTCTGATTTACCTTTCACTTATCCTCATCCCCGAATGAGAATATCATAGGCAGTCTATTTTCGCTCTAGTCTTGTGCAGGAATAGGATCATTTTGATGGTTCTCTATTTCATCAAATATGGAGTTTATTGAGTTATCGTATATGCATTGGTATGCTCGTACATGCAATTGGAAAATTGAATCTGACATGGAAACTTGAATAACTGGATCAAGTACAACTAGAGTCCGGAAAGTAAGCGATCTCAACATTATTCTCCATGCCCTATTGCACTACAAAAATGATATATTAGAGCCCCTCCTTTTGTATGTGTGTGTATTAGCTATTAGATATTTCAACAAATTATTATTTAAAATAGGTATTATAATGCTGATGAAATAAATATAGATAATTATGTTAGGTTTCATCCTAAATTTATTAGTTTTTTTGTATAACTTTAAGTCAGTATTACGTCTCGTTGTCCATTTATTAGGGATACAATTTAGAATGTACCCTTCTAAGCCAGAAATTGCCACAATAATCATAGAAAAAAGAAAAAAAAATAGAAATTTCTAGATTAATTGGAAAAAGAAGATATCTTGACCAAGCAAATTGTAGATGGATTGAACCAATGTATATATGGATATGAATCAAACTAAAAAAATGTAGCATATGTACACAGTTAGAATCAAACTAATCTATGCCATCTATTAAATGGGTATGCCATCTATTAAATGGGTACAACTTTTAGTTAAGTTCGGATAGAAAAAAGCTATTGCCTATACGCTCAATGCATTCTCAAACAAGATACAATTACATATTGGTGGTCAAATATGAAAAGATTAATAGCCTCGAGATTTATAGTTAATTCGGTAATTAAGAATAATCACAAAAATTATGTAAAAAGAGATTGAAATCCGATAACTCCACTGAGTTTGAAACGATGTTGAACACATCTCGGCAAACTTTTCTATTATCTAATGACTACAAGAAGTAAAATGAAGAAATATATTTATAAAAATTGCTAGATGTGCAGGCGCACGGGTTAAGGACTAGTATCCATAATAAAGAATATTTTTAGGTGACAATACATTGAGAAGATATGATAGCACGAAGATCAATAAGCATACATTGTGAAACAACATTATTTGATAGATCAAGACAAAGAGACCTTAGGGCTTGGGGAGGAGGCGATGACGGGCTCGAGGGAGGAGGCAACGACGGGCTCAGGGGAGGAGGTGGCGACGGGCTCGAGGAGGAGGTGCGTGGGCTCGGGGGAAGCCGCGTTGAGGACGGGTGGCGGCGACAAGCTCAGGAAAGAGGCAAAGTGCGGTGAAAGATTTCGTTTGAGTGCGGTGGACAAAAACCCTAGAATGATATATATAATAAGTGTTATCACATACGGTTTGTTAAAAAAACCGTCTGTGGTACGTATTCATATCATAGACAATCTCCCACAAACCGTCTATCACAGATGGCCGTCCATGATATCAGCTAATCACAGATGATTCTTAGTATATCTTGTAACTTTGACGGTCATGCTAGTAAAATCGTCTGTAATCAGCATTAACACAAACGATTTTTAAAAATTGTTTGAAGCGTCTAATATAGATTATTTTATAGTAGTGCTGGTTAGTAATTTTTGGCTCTCCTTCCTAGGATTTCTTCGGTGTAGAGGGCTGAACTGCTGAGTACACTGTCCAATCGCCATGCCATTGAGATGTCATAACATCCGATGCTAATTGTAGCTTAGTTCCATGCTTTCAGCCGGGTGCTAAGTCCATTTCCATCGTGGTACGGCAGAGAGGGCATCATTCCATGGAAGAAAATATTGAATATTAGCTGTTTATGCTATTTGATCTAGCGGATCAGATTAGTTAGGTTTTAGTTATAATTTCGTCGATGGTATTAGTAATAGAAATCATGTGAGGGATAGTAGTGTAATTAGCTATTTTTTTATTTTGAACACATGTGCATTAAAAACGTAGATCCTTGTCTGTTGATGTGCCTGACATAGTGATATCCTGATTCCTACGGATTACAGCACCTGCGTCTGCAATTGATAGAGATTGGGTGAGCCAACAAGCGCGACCTTGCAAGAAGATACGGATAAAGGACAGAAGGAAAGGAAAGTCCGCGTGCGGGTGGAGAAGCGAGCTGCGGCTTCAGAATAAACATTATCGTGAACTTGGCGCTCTATTTTAATTCTCAAAGAAAGAGGTACTCACCGTGAACCGGCAACACGCTCCGGTCTGGTGGCGTCGGCGCTCCCTAAAGCTGGCCGGGTGGGTCGCCGGGTGTGCACCTTCGGCCGAACGCTACGGACAACTCGGCGCACACGTGATGAGGCGTCGTGCGCACGATCGCGCGGACCCGCATGGGGAGGCCTAATAGGTACGACACGCCCCGCAGGCGTTGAGCCATCTCTCCACTGAAGGTGGAACGTGTGCGTCTCCGGCCTCCACCGGTCCACGAGTGCGGCCAGGACCGGTCGTGATCAACCGCGGGACCTCCTTGCCCGCTAACGGGCGTCACCGCTCCACCATCCTACAAAGAGGAAGTAAGCCACCGCCGCAACCTCGCATGTAGTGCAATGCGTCGTTAGAATTGCATTCACGGTAAGTGCGTACGCGTAAAAAGTGCAAGCGTTCGACTTCCGTGGAACCCAGCGTGGGTCGATCTGAAGCGGCTCACAGGCACCCAAGGTCGGCGGCCCTAGCTCTGCTTCTCCTCTCGCGGAGTACCTGGACCGGTGGGTCGCATCGGCGATCACGCCCAGCAGCTTCGAGGGCAAGGTCGCGCCATCGTGGCTCATACAAAGCAAATACAACAGATTTATCAAGAATTACATGTGCACACAAAATGAAATACGAAATAACGAATTGTACCATACTCAACAAACAATACAACCAAGCAAGTGCGGAGAGCCAAAAAAACTCGATTGCAATGCATGACGAAAGACAAAGACATGTTCGACGAGGCACACAACGTCGAGAATTACATTATCCTCGAGGTACTAATCGAACATCGGAGAATTACATGATGCGAACAACAACTTACTAGTACATTGAAAATTACATCAACATTACAACGTACATTACAACTTAGGTCCATTGAAAATACAAGATGGGAACAACATGGAAAGTTACATTATCCGATAGCGCGACGCGCCTCGCACTCGCCCATATCGTTCGAATGCGCCTTGTCCTTCGACGCCCGACCTTCATCTTCAACATTCGGATGTCCCGCACTCCATCGATGGTCAGGAGAGGGGTCATGTGAACGATCCATCCACTCGGTGCCCGCACACCTCATGATGCCACGTGTTGAGAACGCCTCGCTTGTAGTAGTACGGGAGATGAACGGACGACAAGATTGATGCGTCTCGGCGGTGCGGCAATGACGTCAGCACACGGCAAGTGTAGCAGCGTGGTTTCGCGAGAGCACTCGCAATCACCGCTCGGAGTATGCACAGATGGGAAGTCCTCTCCTGGCACCTCGCGACCTCGGCCACCGCAGATGCACGTGGTATCTCGCTCCACGCCACTCTCCGGTGTAACGATGTGTCTGCGCGCTTTCTTGTTTTCTTGGACATGTAGGTAGACACAACAGCTTGAGTACGACAATCGATTGTTCGACATACATGCCGTGTGGAGGTCTTGTATCGCTCAATGAAATATCTCTCGTGTCCCTAATAAGACACCTCAACTATACCCACCGATGGAAGGCATCCGTGCCTTTCATTACCTGGGGCTTGTAAATCTCCGCGTGTTCGTTGTCATGATCCCATAACGCGAGCCGCCTCGCCGTGCGTAGGGACCATTTATCCAAAGGCTCATGTTGTATCCAATCGGTGAAACTCTTTATGTTGGTACCGAGCCCACGCCGGATGTTTGGGGTCTGGCAGCCGCATATAAGGCCGCTGGGTCCTCTCCTTGCTCATGGTGCACCATCGGGTTCCTTGATGAACTAGCGGTACTCCGGGATCCATTGATTGCTTCTTCGTTAGTTCGTCCAACGCCTTCCAAAGCGCGTCGAACTTCCTCCGTTGGTTCTGCTTGCACAGCGCTTAAACAAAATTCACCTCGCTCTCACGATACTCCCATGCATCAATGTTCCTTCATTCATCGTTACTCTGTTGATGTGCCTGACATAGTGATATCCTGATTCCTACGGATTACAGCACCTGCGTCTGCAATTGATAGAGATTGGGTGAGCCAACAAGCGCGACCTTGCAAGAAGATACGGATAAAGGACAGAAGGAAAGGAAAGCAAAAATACTGGACTCGACAATAGCTTGAAGAACTGTAAAGAAAGATTCAATTCGAATTTAGAAAATAGTCAAGCTGCACCTCAAACTGAGCATCTGAAGAGGTTTTGGCTTGGAGATGCCCAACTGATGAGACAATAAGAACTGTTGGTAACTGTGAGAAAACTCAGTACATGCCCCTATTTCAAACTCAGTACATGCCCCTATTTCAGCACCATGAAGTGTAGGTAACTATCCTGTTTATACCGGACTGAACATTCCATGATAATAGCTTAATGGCCTTGTGATGAATGGGACAATTTGGACTGGCTTCATGGAGGGAGCTTCAGAAGAAATCAATGCTAAAATCTCATTCATAGCACATACAGTAACAAGAGGCTTAGGCCTAGTTTGGAACAGCTTTTGATTGTGCAGATTCTGAATTCTCTAAGAATCAAATAGATGACAACTTCTGATTCTTGAAGAATCAAAGAAGCTTCTTGAGAAGATTTTCCACAATTAGAAGCATATTTGTACACAAAATCAGAAGCTACCACCCCTCGATTCTTGGATAATCCAGAATCTGCACAATCAGAAGCTATCCCAAAATATGCCTTATAGTCCTTTAGAACAAAACATGATATCTGGTCTAAATTAACAGAACTTTAATACAACCTGGACGTGGATTCCTGTTTCCACATGGAGTGCAGTAGACAGAAAAAATAATGCAGTTTCAATATTATCGATCAGTTGCACAATGGATGTCAGCACTCATCCTTTAGCTTTGTAGGCCTTTACAACTTAGATCAAACAGAAAAGCAGGATCTGAAATTAGCTAAATTTAACATTACATTCTCAACCATGTATAAATATAGAGCCAAGTTTATAAAGAAAATTTGAACTCTACCGGCTAACAACAAATCTAATTTTACATTGATATACCTCACAGAACAAGTAATATCTCAACGGCACACCTCTACCGACGATCTAACAAATGACCTTCTCCACCTTTGATCAAGGATTGCATCTCTTTTATTGCACCAATGTTGATGCTGCTCGTGACAGACTGGATTAGCTGAACTGACAGGTCTTCCCAGCTGCTCTGGTATTGTGGGTGTAATCTTCACAGTACATCTTTGGATAATGCATCATCAAAAGTGCATCTAGCAAATAGGTTCTTAAGCTAAGAAAAAAATATGTTGACACTATAATACTGAGATATCAACAACCTGCAGATTGCCCACAATTAATTAAACCGGGAGGGCGCCGGTCACGCAAATTTGAATCTCGGCCACAAATTCAGATCTACATATTACAGAGAGAGCTTCCTATGAAAAGTTTGCTGCCATCTGCATTTTATTTCCCATTAATTTAGGTAGAGCACAGACCATGTCACTTATACTACATGGAACGTCAATGTTGTACCATTACAAACTACACAATCTGTTGCATAGGATTGTTAACAACGAATCATAGAATTGCTCACAAAATATAGTTCTGCATAAATGGCGCTACGTCTGATCAAAGGTCAGGAAGACGAGTTCAAAGAGGAAGAGGCCAGCGGCGCGTCTGGTTTGGGGGCGGTAGAGGTTAGGACTACGGGTGGTAGCGCCATAACTTGACGAGACAGAGGCCGATGTTACTAGCTCGCTGGCCACACCATCCATCCTTGCTGGGTCCACGACGCATCTCTGCCTCTAGGCCTCTAGGGGAGGAGAGGAGCTGGGAGAGGAACCATGAAATGGAGGAGCCACGAAAGGGGGGATTGAGGGCTGGTGCCTGGTGGTCTAGCCAGAAAGTCTATAATACCCTTATGAAATCGACGATCTGATTTAATTTCGACTATCAACTTTTACTACCAATGAAGTGTACCATAAAAATTCTCCTTTTATGTTCCCTGATGATGCACATTTGGATCCATAAGCCATCAACCTCTAAACCTCTGGAACTCACCAAACGCCTCCTGTCATTATCCACTGGCAATCTAGCATGCTTGGATTCACATGCAAACGATGCTGGCTAACTGACCCAAATCCTTGATCCAAATGTGACACCTGCAAATCTGAAGCCAAATCAGTTGGTGAAAGCTTTATTACATATCTCATCACTCACCAACCTTCACAGGGCAGCTTACCAAACAACATTCTCATATGGTGATCCCTTGTCCCGTGTAACACGAACAGCTGCACTGTTACTTTTGAGCACCACAAATGCAAGAGAGATTCTCTCATTTTCTTTTCTTTTCGTTTTGAGAAAAGCTTCCCCTTCTCTCTTCAGTAAGCAATGCATGCAAAGAGTTCGAGCCTTTGAAGACAGAAAACAGTCAATATAATCTACTATCTTAGAACTCTTTAGTAAAATGATCCATATCATGCCTCTATTATCTCTGGAAGATTCCCGGCACCAGACCGGTTTGAGCTGGCTCGAGTCGAGCCGAAAAAAATTACGTTTAGATCCTTTTTTTACAGAAAAAAAATACATTTAAGTCCTTTTCAAAAAAAATTATTACGTTTAAATCCTTCTGACTTTTTTTACGAAGAGCAGGGCCCGGATAAATGCCAAAAAAAGTATAATTACGTTTAGATTGTTTTTTCCGTTTTTTACGAAAAAGCACCTTTCGTTTATCAAATAAATGACAAAAAAAAGTATAATTACGTTTAGATCATTTTTGCCGTTTTTTACAAAAATGACATTTCGTTTATGTGAAATCACGGATCCTTTGTGAGAGGACCCTAAATAGATAAAAAAAAATAGACACATATAAAAATAATGATCGTACGTAACACACCGCGTAGACATTCCTAGTTTCTCTATAAGAACGAACACATGCACCGAAATTAATGGCCCTTTTGGATACGGTAGGATGGTGGATGGGAAATTGGGAATGGCACGACCACTGCAGGAGGAAAACATCCGTGATCCGAATTGTGATGGAATGTTTTTTCTTTTAGAAAAACACGAATTATGATGGAATGTATGTAGCTTTTGAATTGTGAGGTCGAGTGGAGGACCGACCATGGAATTTGTTTACTTTTGGAACTTAAGAGCCCTTTCATACCATCTTGATGTCGCGTCGTTGTAAAATCATTTGGTAATTAGTTCTCCCTCGTATAATTGATCATCGTCTTTGTGCCTCATGTCCTTTTTTTTCAGCTTGAATTTTTCATGTTAAATATGATCTGTTGTCTTCTCGAATCGAACTGGTACCGCACATATGGCTATATTTTTTACTATTGGGAAGTCTTTAATCTAGATAATCTGATTGGGTCAGATAATCCAACCCAAAAGTATATTTTGGAAATCTTTGTCTACCAGCTAGTTTATAAGGAATTGTACAATATACAGGTCCTATGGGGGTTATTGTGCAGTAGTGGATGACTCCGTCTCAATATTTATCCTAGCGAGGATCTTGAGGGCACTTTGAAACTTGTATAGAAGATCCTCTGAGTACTTGAGAGAGTATGTATACCTATTCTGTGCATCACTCTAGTTGCTTGACCTTGTGAGGTTGAAGTAAGAGTTTTAGACTTATTACTCTTGAAGGTCGGTGACTCCTAGACGGTTTGGAGACGTTTGACTCGGTGATCTTGCTTGGAGGCACTTGTGGAAGTCAGTGGGAGTCTTGTGAAGATTTGGAGTCCACATATCCGAAGCGAAGGACTTCCACGAGTGGATGACTGGGGTACTATAAGTGATCAAGGGATGGTAACTCATATCACAGGTGGAAACTTTGCATAGAGTTCCATTACGATTAATGGGTGATTTCTTATATGGTTTCAATTCAAAGCTAGGCTATTGCGAGAGTACTTCAACGAGGAGTAGGGAGGATCGCTGAATCTTACGTTTTTGCATTTGCTTTGTCGTATTTCTAGTCCTAAATTCATAGAATTGTGTAGGGTTAGAATTGGATAGCAAAACTCACATAAAGATCATAGTTGCATAGGTTGTAATAGTAAAGTTTAAATATTTAAGTAAGTCTTTGTTGTCAGATAATCTCAATTCACCCTCTTTTAAGCATCCAATCCAATTCAGGATGCATAGACGTGTTGCTCATAGGTGGATCAAAAACAAAGCCTATGACCTCCTTGTCCGTCCACATGTCGTGCTCTGGTCACGTTAGCATGAAACTACTGAGGTGGGTGACGTAGATTAGCAATTTAGAATCTCAATTTTTTGTTAGCTATTGGGACTTTCAAGAAGTATTTCCATACTTTTCTTTTTCATTTTCCTTGCGTGTTTTTTTATACTGGCCTTTTCGCCTTTTGTTTGGGATATTCCTCTAGCTTTTAATTTGCTGGTGCACATTAGAACTGTATAAATAGATAGGAGAACCTAAAAAACATCATCTCATAGATTATTTCAATAGCCATATACGAGATTAATTCTTGTTTAGAACTAATTAATGTTGCAGTTCTTGCCGTAAACAGCAGCGAACAGTGTTGAACTTGGGGCTAAATTTGTCACAGCTCTGGTCCGACCTCAGCGGCCCAGCGCTACACATTGATGATTAGTTCTTGTCTGAAATCCAAACGTACGGAAGAACATAATGAGTCTAGCACGTGATCATTCCAGAAATAAATTTACTATGACCCGACAAGCAAATTTATTCAGAAGCAATGTTTTTTTCCATAAGACTGTATTATGATTCAATATCTGCAGCACTTTGTCGGATGACTCTCGATCGGTCAAGTAACCTTCAGACATGTAGATTAGAGTGCTGGCGTGTGTGTATATATATATATATAGAATGAATTTCAACTCATGCATTATACATCATAGTACCAAGGAAAATTTTCTGTCCTTTTTCTTATTTTTACATGTTCTTGGGGGGAAAAAAATAGATGGTATCATGGTACCCTCTTTTCTAAAAAGGCAAGGGAATGCATTTGTTGCAAAACTGTACTAGCTAGTTCTTTAAAAAAACTGTACTAGCTAGTAATACGTACCTAAGAGACTTGGGTCAATCCACGCGCATATTTTCCTGTCTTTACGATGTTTAAGAGTTTAGTAATGTATATTTCTTTGGTCCCTTGTCTCTCGGTTGTCTGAAGTTCCTTGTACTAGCTAACAGGCCGGGTCTCTGAGACTCTGAAGAGCATTCTGGTGTCCTCTTCAGCAAATGTTGTATTCGTTTGCGATAGGAAGGGAGTGGGAACCAGGGTCACAAAATCATATTTGAAAAAATCATTCGAAACCGAAATTCGAAAATCGGAAATATCAAATCAAAAATCAAAAGAATTAAAAAAAAATCGAAAACCGATCGATCGGTTTTCTTAAAAACGGTCGAAAACCGACTAACCAATTGAATGTTACTTAGAGCCGATATTTGAGCGATTTTCGCTCGATTTTATCGAAAATCGAGCGGTTTTCACCGATTTTCGATCGGTTTACGTCGCATAATTTTTCCAATTTTTTGAATTCAAATTTGAATCGGATCGATTTTTTGCTCGGTTTGAAATACCGAACTGGCTCGGCAGGCTCGGTTTTCACGAAATTCGACCGATTTTCGTCGACTTTGCAAACCCTGATGGGAACACACACACAATCTTGTGCACAAGTGCATATCCATTGCAATCTCTTAAGCCTGTCCTACACCCCCAATTCACTCACAGCTTCTTCATGTTGGGAAACCACGTGGCCCATGAAGGCCCAGGATGGTCCCTTAGTTGAAACCCTAGGCGACCACTATATAAGGAGGAGGGGGGTCCTCTCATTGTACAAGAAATCAGAAAGCAATAAAGAATTCTCTCGCTGTTCCTCCTTAAACCTGTGTCTCTCTTTTTCTCTCTGTTCTCTACTTCAGATCTGTTCGGGAACCCCGGACTATTCGATAGCGAGGTCCCTTAACACGTTATCAGCACGAAGCTCTACCGACGAACAGATTGAAAAGGTGAGGAAAGGTGAGAATCGGCGATTGAATCTAAACGCTTGTTTATTCTATATATGCATCTATCCTACGCAACTGATACTATATTTGTCTCGTGGCACGAAGCTACAGACGGCTCGAAACTTGATACAAGCGTGTTTCTCGTTCATCGGAAAAAATGGAAAAAAAAACCGCGTCGCCTCGGCTTCGCGCTTGCGTAGCGCCGCCGCACTGACGCAAAGACGCCAGCCGCCGCGGCGCGTCGCTTGAAGGGTCGCCGCCGACGCGCGCGCAGAGAGCGCGCCCAGCGCGTAAACGTCGCCGCCGTCGCGCTCCGCCCGGCGCCTCGCCGCCCCGGCTCGCGGCCGCCGTCGTCGCCGCTGAAGCTCTGCCGCCTCGCCTTCCCGTTGCGTTACGGAAGAAGGCCGGGCCCGTCGGTCGCCGCCTCGCTCGACCTCGCTCGGCAGCGCCAAGCGGCGTCGTCGGCGCGCCACGTAGCACCCGTGCGAGACGGCCGCCGTCTCGCGCCCGTCACGCTCCGACTGCGGCCGCGCCTCCTTAGCTCGCCGCTCGCCGCCGTGCCGCCTTGGCTACGCCGCTCGAAGCGCCGTCGCCGTACGACAGAGGAAGAAGTCTCACGGGCAGGTGGGCGGGCGTTGCGGCGCATGCGGGCGGTTTGAATATTTGCCGCGCCGTGGGCCGTTTGAGCCGGCTCGGCTCATGGCTCGAGCCGAGCCGCGAATTTTTTTTTGTTTAGGTCATTTTTTCGAAAAAATACGGTTAGGTCCTTTTTCAGGAAAAATACGATTAGGTCACTTTTTTTTGGAAAAAGAATATATATTATGTTTAGGTCCTTTATGCGTTTTTAGGCATTGTGCTCGGGTCCTTTTACGAAAAATTAAAATTACGTTTAGGTCCTTTTTCGGGGAAAAAAATACGTTTAGGTCTTTTTTTGAAAAAAAATACATTGCATTTAGGTCTTTTTTTTTCATTTTTTTCTATTATTATGTTTAAGCCCTTTTTCGGAAAATACAAAAATCTGTTTAGGTCCTTTTTCGGAAAAAAATTATGCCTTTTTTCCGTTTTTCTCGAGGCGGACCTTTCGTTCCAGCGAAATCGCGGATTGTATACTTTCAACCGTTTCGCGTGTTTACTCGATTTGCTCACGTGGGGAGCGACACCCACGGCGTGACACACCACGTATGATTATCTAGTATACAATAGGTTTTACAAGCTATTTGATCTGAGGAATGGAACGTCCGGACCAAAATGAGCCATTTATTAGCACCTACCGCCCATTCTCCCATTTTCAAGTTGCCTGATCTCAGCCATGCGATCAGGATCGGAGCACTCGCACGACCTCCGTAAAAACTTTCAGTTGATCATATTTGCTTCCATGTTTACTTTTAAGTTGTATAAATATTAAATTATGAATAAAAGGTGAATAGTAATTATTTATATCTCGTTTACTTCAAAATTTATATAACTTATATCGAGAAAAAAATATAGAAACACTGATTTCATCTAACGTGGCGGAAGTTAGAAGCAGAACCAGTAACTTTGTCTCACCTACTGCCACGTATATCACCAACACGTAGGGCAGGGGAAATTATTAAGGTGGACTGGTGCCCATCATTGTCACGACCAAAGCTTGGCCATTCTTTTGTGGGGCGATCGAGCTGGGAATGGATCATCTATGCAACAGGAAGGTACAACCTTACTCATTAGCCTCTGCAGAATGCGCCCCATTTGACATCAACTAGAGATGTGCGAGGGTGGCGCCGCACCAGCAGTCACGTGTCTAGCGAGTGACGCGGATAAAAAAAAGTTTTAGTTTTTCTGAGGGTGCTTTTTCGGGTAAAAATCTGACGCTTAAACGGGTCTATATGTAATTTAAAAAAATTCTAAAGGGGTCTCCTCGAAAAAAGATTGATCGGGCATAATCCAAGATTTTTTCAAATGGTCTTCTCGCAAAAAAAGGACCTGCATAAAAAAACCGATTTGTGGGAATACTGAGGGCTTTGTCGCAAAATAAGATGTTCTGAGGGTCTTCCTGCGAAAAAAATGATCTGTATGTAAATTCAAAAATTTGTAGAGGCCTTTTCGCAAAAAAACGCGTGGCACGAGTCAGCTCTGCGGCAGGCGCATGGTCGAGCCACGCGTCACGCGGAAAAATTGGGTGCTAGGCGAGCCATGCGCGCAGCCGGGAGGGCTCTAACCCGCGCCGCGGGCGTCCCAACGACGCTTGTTGCCGTTGTGCCAAGCGCTCGTTTACGTCTGATAGGGCAGGACTAATTACTTAAGCCGTATTTATGCGTTAACAAAGTGGTGACGCGGCGCGACGGCGCACGGCCACGTTGGCCCGAAATCGATGTGGTCGCGCCGAGAGAGCCAGAAAGCTGTGAAGTATAATATAGGTAGTATATACTAGAAACCTATACGCGACGTGCCACGCCGCGGGCGCCGCTCTTCACGCGAGCAAATCGAGAAAATGCGCGATCGACGCTCCACACACGAGCAAATCGAGAAAACGCGAAAAGGACATAAAAAGGATTTTGTGTTTTCCGCAAAAGGGCTTAAACGTAATGCTAGAAAAACGCAATAAGGACCTAAATGTGATGTATATTTTTTTTAAAAAAAAGGATCCGAAAGTTTTTTTTCCCGAAAAGGATCTAATCGTAATTCCATTTTTTGGTAAAAGGACCCGAGCGCAAGCCTTAAAAACGCATAAAGGACCTATACGTAATATATAGTATTTTTTCGAAAAAAGGACCTAACTGTAATTTTTTTCCGAGAAAAGGACCTATATGTAATTTTTTTCGAAAAAGGACCCGGATGTAATTTTTTTTGGCCGGCTCGGCTCGAGCCGCGAGCCGAGCCGGTTGCTCCAACGGCTCAAATCAACGTCGTGGCAGGAAATCTTCAGGCTTTAGGAAAGGTTTGACTAGATAAATATACGCTGTGTGCCACGCCGCAGGCGTCGTTCCCCACGCGAGCAAATTGAGAAAACGCGCGATCGTCGCTCTATACACGAGTACATCGAGAAAGCGCGCGAAAAGAACCTGAAATGATTTTTTGTGTTTTCCGCAAAAAGGCTTAAACGTAATGATAGAAAAACGCAAAAAGAACCTAAATGCAATGTACAATTTTTTTTCAAAAAAAAAGGATCTGAGCGTCTTTTTTTTCTTTCGAAAAGGACCTAACCGTAATTCTGATTTTTCGTAAAAGGACCTGAGCGCAACGTTTAAAAACGCATAAAGGACCTAGACGTAATATGTATTCTTTCCTTCGAGAAAAGGACCTAACTATATTTTTTTTACGAAAAAGAATCTAATCGTAATTTTTTTTTATAAAAAAAAACTAAAGGTAACTTTTTTTCACAGCTCGGCTCGAATGCTCCTCAGGGCGTAGATTCCCCAGCTTTAGTATATGTGTATGATTTCAGATCGAGATTAGATGAAAGCTAGCTCGAACAAAGGTGCCATGCAATGATGCAGGCTTTGGACTAGTAGGCTTCTGGGCGAGTGACTGATGGATTGGATGGTTGCCTGTTTTGGTCAAAATCACGGACTTTTGCTGAGGTTTGCTGCCTTTCAGTGCCAGGGGCAAATAGATGGTTGCGCAAAAAGGATCTTTGTTGGGAAATCAGCCCTCACTCATGAACACCATGTATTTGTTCGGGAAGTGATTGGCGAAGTGATGATTTTTTCAAAGTCTCTTGCTTTGTTTTTTAAATCTAGTATGTTTCTAAGCAAAATTATAAATTTAGCTTTCTTTTAATGTGCTCCCGTATTGCCCTACCGCGGAAAGCGGCCTCCCACGCTCGTCTGTTGTCACAGACCGGTTCCACCATGCTCGCCGCCTCCCGCGCCCTCCTTCGCCTCCCACACCCCGCTACTGCGGTAGCGCGCTGCTCTTGCCCCCAGTTGCCATGGCAGCACACGCTCCCACGCTCGCTGGCTGCTGGAGCGCGCGCTCCCGCACTCGTCGGCCGGCTGCCGCGCTCGCTAGGTCCTGCCGCTTCCGAGGCGCGCCAAGACGGCTCCTGCGGTAGGGGAGCGCGGGAGCAGGGTAAAAAGAACTAGAATTGCAAATTCGCTCGAAAAAGAGCTAGATTTGAAAAAAGGAAGCTACAAAAGTAATTACTTTGTGATTGGCATATGGACAATTTGAAAATAGTCATTGAAAAACAGGTTCAGTTGGGTTTGCATTTAGGGCATCTATAATGCAAGTCACTGACGTTATGCCCTATTTAGCGGGATCTAGTATAATTATCAGTGACCAGAAAAGTTTTGCGACAATAATCGATGGTACACGCACAGCAGTAGTCACAATGTTTCAGCCTTTCAGGGCAGGGTACAATGCCCCATTCCGAAGGGCAGGAGAGGGCAGACATCTTTTGCTCTCTCGTCTTTTTTACCTACTGCCTCTTGTTAGCCAAAAGTGAGTAGGGAAGGACTTGATTGGCCCCTTATCAATCTACATGGCCACGTATTTCGATAGGTTGTCCAGGTAGGTCAGAAAAAGAGTTGCTTGTTAAGACGATGAGATGATTCTACCTTTCTGAGGTGAACAAATTTCTCAGTTCATACTCTTGCATTCTTGCTACACAATTTTGCAACATGTACAGAAATGCCGGTTAAGCCTGAAGTCTCTATACATTGATCCGGGAATAGACAGCTGATAAGTGAGACTACAAACATATTGTTTTGTAATATTTCAATGGCAAAAGTAATAGTCTTTTTAGAGTGTGTCACACATAGTTTTTTTTATGCCGGTAAGGATACAGGACATGCCAAAATACTAGTACGTTTGGGATTTTCTGTTTTCCATGATGATATTTTCTTATTCGTCTTTTCCATTCTTATAAAGCCCTTAACTGACTTGCATTGCTTGCATTTGCATGCATACAAATAGACAGATCTGATATGGTACCATACAACTATGTTATTGGGAGAAAGTGGTGCCCCATGTTGTCAGAACAAGAGGGAGCAGCAGCTAGCAATTTCCCCATTCCCCTGTTCAAGGCAGCAGCAGTGCAGCACACCTTGCATCTTTATTGGTTTTAGGGCCACACAACCACGTTGGCGCCGCAGTACCATTATTCAGGATCAAGAATGCGAAAAAGGGAATGAGTGACAAAAATTCCTGAGCACTCACTCTGCAGCAGCAGCACCACCAGTAGAGAGAGCGAGCGAGCGAGCAACGTAGGGCCTGTGCATAATTTCATCTCATTCTGTGGTGGTGCCAATGCAGAGCCATTCAATTCCATCCAAGTGTTTGCTGGATTCACCATTTGATGACCCCGGTTTTACTGACGCAAGGTGGGTCCGCACTCCAGAGAGAGGAGAAACATGGCGGTACATGACACTATGAAGTGGTCGTATTGAACAGTTCCAAGTTAAATTTAGAGAAATTTTACAGTGAATTATATAGGTAGGTAAGTAGTGGTAGTAGAAATCAAATCTAACCATTCATTCTCAAGAGTATTTTAGATTTTTTCTATCCATTCATCAAGAGTATTTTAGATTTTTCTAATTCGTTTACAGTTCTGGATTCACCGAATACCTGGTGATCTCCAAAGACTTTTTATCCATTCATCCGTCATTCATCGGGATCACATGACGTGTTTTACCGTAAAGAACAGATAGTATGACGGAACTTTTTACCCCTCTTTCAATTTTACTATCGATACTACAGGTGGTAGTATAACTAGATCTTAATTGATTTTAACCATTAGATTCAAAGAAATGGACGGCTTATATTGATTTTAATCCACTGTAAAAGAGATCTAAATTTAACCTCTGAAAAGTTCAGGATAAAAATGCGAAAAAGAAGGGAGGAACAGGTGATAAAAATGCCAGGATTCATCTCCTAAGATGAAATAAAGTGCGAATAAGGCACGTTGGAATTGGCCGTGGCACTAGCACGAGAGATCGATCACTGCTAATACAAAAGCCCACAAGTGTAAGGCCCTATTTTTTATAGTAATTATCAATAATGGGTATCATGTGTATACAGTAGTAGTTCCATAATCAGTAGCTAGTACGCACAATTACAAATTGATATCACAGTCACACATAAGCTTTATTACTAAGCGGAAGCAAAGTTACATAATATTCTTACAATACCAAAAGTAAAAACTGCAGTGGAGACAACTTCTTGTAGTATGCCTTTTAACCCATTGTCCCACAGTCAACTGACAAGGTAAAAACCCTAGAAGAATTTATCGTTAAATTCCCCTAATCCTGTATCAACGTAAGAGTCGTCGGGACAGTCTGATTCTTCACCTAAAAATGTCAACATAGGCAAGTTGAGTACTTACGTACTCGCAAGACTTTTATAAATCCTATAATACATGCAGGTCATTTCAATTGAAAGGCTATTATGGTTAGTTTGCATAAAGCCAATTTGGAATGTAAATACAGAATAGTAGATTGCAAAACGGAATTTAAGTAAAAGCAATTTAATACGGACAGTAACAGAATATAAGCATAAATAAATCTCATGTACCTGGGTATCATGACCATATCCACGAACCATTTCCACCGACACACGGTAGAAACCAGATTTTACGAAAATAAAAATTGTTAACTATGTGATGACTTTACCAAGTGCTCATTATCGCGGGCGCGGCTAATCGATTAGTTTTACACTCTGCAGAGGTATACAGCTTTCCCAACAAGACATGACTAACTCTTTGAGCAATCGATATTAGCACACTTCCTTTGGTGTGCCGCAGAGAGTCATGATATAACCGTTACATTATTTAACCCTGACTTTGCACCAGCACGGTGATGATAAACCCATTCTGTGGTGGAAGAACTCAGAGCATAGAAATGATGAAACTCCCCACAGTGTGGCGTACACCGTTATATTGGTAAACGTTTATTCCATGATCACCTCGGTGTGGACGTCCATTCGAGCAATCCATTAAGAAACAGCTCGTACTAGTCCAGCCTTCCAAGTGCAAAGCCAGTTTTAAATAACTTAAAAAGTTAGAGCTGTCCTATACCAGCACTTGTGGTTGTATGATAATTCTTGGCATGAAAACAATCCATAGTTCGATCCTTAACTCGATACGGGCAATAATCTCCCCTACGCTACGTGCAACACCAGCACATTCGGCTATTGCCAATAATTTCTCGCATCTAAATCATAGTTTTTATTTTCATTTTGAACCAAAATACCAATCATAAAGAGAGGTCATACCCATTAAATGTCATACCCAACATTTTTAATCATGTCAATGTTTTATGCTGCTTTAAGCATGGCACTAAGTGTGAGTAACCCAAATTGACATCAAGTACTGTCTATGTTATTCTAGGGTTATCAAGATTCACAATCCATACTTATCAAGAAAGTTCTATGTAGCTAGAGGTACAACTATCAATTTTCATAATATAGCAGACTTTAATAAAAGTAATGTATACGATAAAACATTTAATGAAAACATTTATAAAAGTGAGATCAATATGATTAAAGGGGGTGCTTGTCTTGTTGATTATTTTCGACGTCGAACTCCTGATTGTCGACTATATCAGATTCGTCGGGTTCTACACGTCGTTCGACAATACATAGCAAATAACGAATTTTAATAGGGCAAAAAGAAATCAGATGAAAATATTTAAATAAAATAATTTCACAATTGAGAAATGGTTGCAGGGATTATTTGTTCTTATTTGCATTTTAAAAGATTTAATTTACTCGGATCATTACTGCATCACTTTACTATATATTTAACAACTTAAATTTTTCTTATAACAAACCCTAAGTATCTTTATATATTCAGGTTCCTGGGGTTCCAAGAAGTCTAACAAAATTTATTTTAGTAAATTTGGAGGTCATTTGCAAAAATTCTATGAACGGCATATTCTAGTCCTTTTCTTTAAATTTGAATTTAAAATTTAAATGGAGATCATTTTGAAAATATTTTTTGCATATTATGAATCTACATGATTTATTATGAATTTAGAAATTTATTTCATCAAATTTGGATTTGAAATGTGCAAGATATGATCTATGGAATATTCTAGGATTTGAAAAATACTAAAAATCAGAAAATTGTCGAAAACGGAAAGTGCACTTTCGTAATGAAATTGCGCTCTCCGTTTTTGGGTCGCGTCGGGCTGAGACGCTGACGACCGGGCCCCAGGTGGCAGCGGCTTGCTTTGCGCGTAGCGCGGCTGATACGCGGGCCAGCGCGAAGTGCGCGACGCGGTGTGTGACAACGGGGACCTGCTTTCGGCGGTGTGCGAGAGCATGCATGACCGACCGCCCGGGCCCGCATGGTCAGCGACGCAGCCGCTACCGGGCGCAAGGGTCGACAACCCAGCCCACTCGGCAGAGCCGGAGCGAGGCGACTTTGACGATGCTCGCCGGCAGCGAACTAGCACCGGGGCGGCAGAATGGGTTTCATGATGGGCTTCAGGAGGTCCGTGCGCACCCGTGGGTGGTCGCGCAATGGCCGGAGGTGGCCGGGAAGGGGGTCTCCACCGGCGAGGTGCGGCGGCCAAGGCCGACCGGCGAAACTGCAAAATTAGGTCTTCCCAAACCTCATCTTCACCAATAGCAGCATCGAGTGCAACGCAAGGATTCTATTTTGCTACTTTTTCAGAAGAATGGGCAACCGGAGATGAGTTCTCACCGTGCGCGGCGACAGCGAAGGAAAGAAAATGGCGCAGCGGTTCGTCGGGGAAGAAGGGCTCGAACCGACGGTGTGGATGAGTTTCAGGTGACGCGAAGATGCTTCGGTTTAGGTGGTTCGGGGTGAAATGGGTTGTAGGGCGTGATTTGGGGTTTTCCCCTTTTCACTGGTTTGGCCGGTGCTGGGGAAGACGGGGTGGTTTCAGGCGGAATGGCGACTGGGAGAACAATGTGCAAGGGAATGAGTTGCAAGGGGGTACTTATAGCGAGCTAAGTCGGTCAGCAATTTGCACAGAGAGGCGGTCTCCTTGCTGGCGTCGGCGCGCGAGAGCTGAGAGGAGAAGGGAGAAGAACGTGCGCGAGAGGCTAACGTGCGGGGGCTAGCTGGCAGAGAGAGGTCGGCGGTTGACTGGCTGCCACGTTGGGCCCACCTGTCAGCGAAAGAAGAACGGGAACTCGGGTGAAGGCTCTGGACAGACCGAGATTTCTTCACCAGTTCAAACCGTCATTTGGACTTTGATTTTTATGAAATTTTTTAGCTAAGTTGGCAAGGAAAATATAAACATCCTGTAAAATTTTCAGGTAAAAATTCCAAGTGAAAATTGTATTAAAATTCTGACAATGGAGCTTCTCCATTTCTGCAGATTGTGTTTTACATTTAATTGATGACCGAAATGAGGTTAAAATTTTATAAAACTTTTTATGAGAATCTGAAATAGTATTATACACCTTCTGTAAAATTTAAGATTTTTATACTTAATATTTAATTTTTAATAATTCTGATATTACTATTTTCCACTTTATTTCTTCACTGTTTTCGAATTTTTAAAATTATAAAATTTAATATTTAATTTTTAATATTTGTACCAGAGGTAGGTACTATTCTGATGCCGGCAAGGTAAAAATTTCAACCTAGGATAGCTTCTTGAGAATTCCACAAAATTCTATTACCTTCTACCTGATTTTCCTTTCACATGCTTTTGCTTTGATTTAACTATATTTTAATTAGTACAGGTCTCCAACCGCCATAATCTGGCTCTAGAGAGCTATTAACATTTTTTATGATTTTTAGATTTTTGTTTACTTGGTATTTTTATCTTTTTACTTTTACCATTTTACTATATCCTTAATTCACTTTCTTTCATTAGAGAAGTGCCAAAAGAATTTATAATAATTCAAGAAAAACCAGAAAATACAAGAATAATTCACATGAATATTTTGGTTATCATATTTCTTATTTTACTAATTTTTGGCTGTTACAACAAGATACACAAAGATTTGTTAACGAGGTTCGGCAATGACTGCATCCTTGAGAGCCGAATCGCGGTGGCTCCGTCTGTATAAGAAGCCTCTTTTTCACGATTAGGGTTATATGATGTTGGCAATATATGTTTATACACTGGTTATATGTTCGATTCGGACTCACCATGATCGGTGCATTCCAGACACAACCCCTTCCTTTTATCTTACCATGTAAATGCATATGAGCAGTGAAACAACGTACGTCCCAGTCCAGGACAACAAAGCGAAATTCAACGGGAAGACATATATGCCGTACGCAGAAGTCCATGCGTGCCGCTTGACAAATGCAAGTGCAACACGCCCGAGACCACGAAATTGTTACTTAGTAGTATTAACACTTGCAACCTGCTCCAGTAAAACTCACAAGAGTATGGATCCATTCTTGGCTACTGCACTGCGTACTGCGTAGTAGTAGACATTTCCAGTGATCCGAGCTATATATGCTTTTCATCAGAAGACGAAGAATTCAAGCAAGAAAGTTTCCGTCAGGACAGAGGAGCAGCCGCCGTTTGGGTTTTGATGCGGGCACCGAGGGGGCAGTGAGGATCGAATCGAAAGGAAAGCTACGCAAGATATGGTCCATGGCTAAAGCTGCGGGGAGAGAGAAGCAATGTAATGTACGTCATTAAAGTGATTACTGTAGCAGGACGACTCTATTGACTTGCATTCTCCGGCCAGTTCACTCAAAAGATTAAGCTAATGAGGAAAGATGGGCAATTCACTTATACTTCAACACTCCCCTCACGGGTAAGCTCCCTCAGGTATAGGACGTGGAATAGAAGTAGGCTGCAATTATTATTTTTTAATTGCGTCAAACGATACCATATTAAGTTGCATGCTCCAGCCAATTCACCTAAAAGCTTAAGCTGATAAAGAAAGATAACAATTCACTTATACTTCAATCGGCTCTCTCTCTCTCCCTCTGTATAAATTTGGGGAACTGGTGGCCTGGCCTCACAAGTCACACGCCAGATAGCTTAGAGAGATCAAAAGCGGAAGCTAGGAAGCAAGAAAAGGAAACACCTACACCTACTCCTCCCAAATTTCTCATAGCTTCCTTCAACTTTTAAGCTAGCCCTTCGGCTTCAAATCAAGTGCAGCTTCAGCATACAGTGATCACTAGCTAGTGAAGCCAAGCAGCAAGCTTTTATTAGTTCGGCTGGCCATAATCTTCAAGGCAAGCTGCAATGGAGGAGCAGCTGAACCCACTGGCGGTGACGCACCTGCTGCAGCACACGCTGCGCAGCCTCTGCACCCACGACGATTCCCAGTGGGTCTACGCCGTCTTCTGGCGGATCCTCCCGAGAAACTACCCGCCTCCAAAGTGAGCCAACTACTCTCAATAAAGCACATGTATCGACCTCATCTTAATTTTGGGTCTTGCTTACGTACAAGTATTGTTCCGTTTCTTGATTCTTTTCATGATTCATGCATGACCTATTGATGTTGCTTCTTGTCTGCTTGGATTGGTGCCTACTTGTTAATTTATTGTTCAGATGGGATCTCCAGGGTGGTGTTTATGACAGGAGGGGAAACAGGAGGAACTGGTTGGTACAAGCACTTCTTTTCTTATACATTTACATTTATTTGTGTGTGATTCCTGGGATGCAAATGTCACCTAGGATCCTGGCATGGGAGGATGGATTCTGCAACTTTGCAGCCTCTGCCTGCGACCAAGAGGGCACAGCTGCCGCCGCCGCCGCCGCGTACACGGACTGTGCAGCTGGGCAGGAGGTGAAGGGCCTGCAGCCTGAGCTCTTCTTCAAGATGTCTCATGATATCTACAACTACGGTGAAGGGTATGTAAGCAAGCTTATTGATTAATTAAGCGGTATTAGTTACTAATCACTTTAGTCAATCAATCATCGATGCATATGATTGGCGAAGCATGAGTATATTGTACGCCTTTCCTCAAAAACCGAAGTATCTTTTAGTGAACTGGTTAATCAGTGCATGAAACTCAACATACGCTGATCAGCAAGTAAAGCACGCTCTCGTGACTTGTATTTGTGATGCTGTTTTTTTAAGGTTGATAGGGAAAGTGGCAACCGACCACAGCCACAAGTGGGTGTTCCAGGAGGCCCAGGAGGACGAAATCAACCTCATCTCCTGGAACAACCCTGCCGATTCTGTAAGCATCATAACCTCACACTGTCACACAACCAACCAATAAATTTGCTCACACTAATAGCTGTCTAATGCATGTGTTCACCAATTCGATCCGAATTCGGACACACAAAACATGTTTTATCCGTATGCGGCTTGTTTGCAGCATCCAAGGACATGGGAGGCTCAGTTTCAGTCTGGTATCAAGGTACCTGGCCTCCCTTACCCTCTCTCCAACTCCGGCAATTCAAGAACCAGCTCTGCACGCCAAAGCTGATACCTACTGTTTACTTACCGCTCTTTTCGCAGACCATTGCTCTGATCGCCGTCAGAGAAGGTGTTGTACAGCTAGGCTCCATGAAGAAGGTATGCTGATCTTGTTCTTCACCTACTCCGCTAAGCCAACGTTGCACTGTGACTTGGTGCCACTGATGTTACGCTCACTTGCGGTGCATTGCATGAGCGTTAATTGTGTTGCATAGTCGCATGCATGCACGACAAGGTAACAATGTACGTGTACAACTTCTTGTTTGCTGCCCCGTACGTGCATGGCGCGCGATGGCTGCAGGTGGCGGAGGATCTGAGCTACGTGGTGACGCTGCGGCGCAATTTCAGCTACCTGGAGAGCATACCGGGGGTGCTGCTGCCGCACCCGTCGTCGGCCGCGTTCCCGGGCGGGTGCGCGGGCGTCCCGGCGGACGCGTACTGCTGGCCGCCGGGCCTCGTGCCGCCGATGGAGCTCTACGACCCCTCCGGCCAGGCGGCGGCCGCCGCGGCACAGATACACATCGTGCCATCGATGAGCAGCCTGGAGGCGCTCCTCTCGAAGCTGCCGTCGGTCGGTCCCACAACACCTGGCGCCGGTGGCATGGCCGCGGTGGCCAAGGAGGAGGTGGACGCCGGCCAGTGCCACGGCGCCATGGACGTGGACGCGGGGAGCGGCATTGGCTATGGCGGCGAGAGCACCGGCGTCGCTGCCACCACCGCGACCCCGGCGTCTAATTACCACGTCAACGTGGCTAAACCCAGCGAGGGGTTTTAGCTTGTCTTTGTCTCCATCTCCACATCTCCAGTTTGTGCATCTGTACGTAGGTATCGAGTCGGGCTGGAATGGTTGTTGCAATGTCTTTTCTAGTATCTCACTATGACGATTATTATATATTAACCCAATCATGTGTGCTGCTGAGAGCTCCGAGCCGTCGTACTGCAACGTACGTACGTACGTACCCGGCGGCCGGCCGGTATGTCAGATTCTATCGATCGATTATACTGTACGTTATAATATAATTAAGACCAACAAGGTAGGATCCTAATCAGGTTGGTCACACTAATAAATGTAAATTAATTCCTCAGTATGAGCATCTTTGCATGTATGAAATATTTGTCTACTTAATTTGGGAGCCCAATGTTTCTTCGTACGTACAATGTTCCATGGGTCATCGTAGTGTTTTCCTTTGTCAAGTTAATTATACACTCTCTCCGTTTACAAATAAAGTTGTTTTAGACATAGATATAATTAATTTTTTGAGATTTTGACTATCAATATATTTTTAAATATTTAAATTAGATACATGTAAATCATATATGTAGATTTATCTTGAAAATTACTTTCATAATATTCTAATCTTATTGTGCTTTATAAATATATTTATGATATGATATAAGCTCATGATAGTTGCTAAGAAAAAAGAAAGAAATAGAGTAGAAATTATCACAAAAAAAACATCTAGCCATTATTTTGGTGGACCCTAATTACAACCGCTATCGGATCTTTCTAACAAAAAATAGGAATATCCTAGAAATTCTCACAAAAAAACAAAACATCTAATCCTTAATCTAGTGGACCATAACTAAGGTGAACTATATGAGCCATTGGATGTTATTATTGAAAGAAACAGATATGACCATCCATCTGGCGAGACCAAGTTATAACGGCTTATATTAAAAGAAAGTATTCATACCAAATATAATAAAAATAACAAACATTCGGAATAAAAAATAAAATAAAGAGTCCATGCCAAGTACAATAAAAATAACAAAATTTCAGAATAAAAAATAAAAGAAATTTAGCCATTTGATTTTTGTACGAACTCCAGTTAAAACCCATACATAGTTGAAATTTGGAATAAAGATTAGATTAAAATTAGTAGTTGGATTTATATGCGAATTCTAACCTAAAATTAATATTTAGAATTCAATAAAAAATAACAATAAAAATTAATATACATTCAGAAAAAATAATAGGAATTCGCAATGTGATTTTCATTCCGAAATCCAGAATAAAAAATATATGAAATTAGCAATTGGATTTGTATATGAATTCTAACCTAACATTTAAATTAGAAATTAAATAGAGAATAATAAAAAAAATAACAGAAATTCATACTAAAAATTAAATAAAAAAAGAGATTTGATTTTCATACAAATTTTGAATTAAAACCCCTACACAGAAGAAATTTAGAATAAAAATTAGCAGTTAGATATGTATACGAATCGTAACCTAAAACTAAAATTTAAAATAAAAATAGATTAAAAGAAAGAGTCCATGCCAAGTACAATAAAAAATAATAAATATTTGAAATTAAATAAATTTAAAATTTATATGAAAAGAAAGAGTCCATGTCAAGTACAAAAAAATAACATATATTCAAAATTTAATAATAATATTTTTAGATTAAAAGAAAGAGTCTATGTGAGGTACAATAAAAATAACATATGTTTGAAATAAAAATTAGCAGGTGGATTTATGTGTGAATTCCAAAGTAAAACTGAAAAAAGAAAGTCAACAAGAATTAAGTATAGTCCAAAAATATGCAAATTCAGAATAAAAATCAGAAGAAATTAGCGATTGTTTTAAATATCATGCTAAGTGAAAAGTAAATTTTTTGGTTTTATTCAGAATTAAAATTTGATAAATATTCTAATTCAAGAGAAAAATAAAATAAGATAAGGAATTTGAATGTATATATACAAATTAGGTATCAAAATATACTATGTAATAAAACTCTATGACACATGATTTACAATCGCTAAGTAAAAAGAGAATATGCTAAAAATTCTCACCAAAAACAAAACATTCTGATCCTTTATTTAGTGGGCCTCCACGGGATGGAGGGATTGAGAGGGTTATTCATTGACAGGTGTTCACTCGACTATATAGGTATAAACTATGTGATGCACATTATTAGCATATAGTATAGACAAACATTGAATAATGAAAGAATGAGATGGTACTGATATGAATGAAAAATGTTATGTTACTATGTTTACTATTATGCTATGCAAGTATTTGAGGAAGAAAGTTTGGCCACAGGTGATAAGTATAAGGAAACAAAGTTGTCGATATCCAAGACCTAGGTCTCTTAATCGAGCTTATGAAAATATGATTATGGGCACCTAGTAAACAAGATGGTGGAAACAAATATGGGAATTGCTTCTTTATTAGCCAAGCAGTCTAACAGAGTACAAGAATTACAGAATTTCTATCTTATTGCCTATTTGGCCCTTTGCCCTTCATGATACGGATAGGCTCCCTATTTATGTTGAATGAAGAGGTGGCAGTTGTTCTCCAGATGGGCGTCGTGTAACTGAGAGGTGTCTCCCCGCCAAATGATGTCTTCTCGCCAAAGTATGTATTTTCCAGAGGTAACTCCCAAGTAGTTATGCATACCTATCAGATAACAGTCCGCACGGAGACATGTGCGGAGATAACCGCTTGTCCCCAACCAGCTCACTGGTCGGGGTGACTATTTCACTGATCGGGGATGAGCAGTGTGATATAAAGTTATTGACCACCTTAACTGAACTGGTCAGAGACTTAACTGTTCGGATAAGGGTTGGCTTCGTTCTACGTATTATGGCCTTTATGTATTGTAGGCCTATTAATAGAGTATGGTCACGAACAATTGAAGGCCCAAATAAATAATAGTTTTTTAGTCTTCGTCAGCTGGCCCTCAAGGCTTGAGAAATAAAAGTTGATTACTCAAGACTTTTTATCTTCTATGAAATTGTGGGGTTATGTGCCAATTATCTAGCCATTTTTAAGTGCCAATAAATGAGAAATCTTGGCACTTTTCTTGGTAACTGAACTGGCGCTAACCGTCTTTAATATGTAATGCATATAAAGGGGAATAGAATAAGGCTTCCTTTGTCTACTTTATTCTTTAGACTTCTAAGTCGCCAGAAAATCTCTTTGAATCATATTGATTTCAAGCTTTCTCTTAGTTCTTGAGGCTTTTCTTCTTCCGTCATTTTGTGATGGAAAGCATGATTAAGGAAAGGAGGTGAAAAGTTTCAAGATCTAAAAGGAAGTTATTGTGATGGAGAGCATGATTAAGGAAAGGAGGTGAAAAGTTTCAAGATCTAAAAGGAAGTTCGAGGACATAAATCCTGTGTCAGTTAGACATTCATCAAAAGGCATTTTTTACCCCTTCTTGGAAACCAAAACGGTGTCCAAAACTAACACACAAATGAGGTTATATAAACAAGATTTTAAACTTCTTATGCCTTCGTTGTTTCTAGCGCAAAACAATCTTTGAGTCCCTTAAAACCTCCAAGCCCTTTCATTTCCAATCTTCTTCTTCCTCGCAACCCGTCGCCATGAACAGGTCGTTCCTCACTGAAGAGAAGGTTAGAGAGCTCGAAGAGCAAGGCATGATCCCTTCACACGAAATGCTGCGATCGAAGTCTAGCGGGGAGGATGCAAAGCCAGTGCCCTAAGAGGAGCGCCTTGTTCTCTTTGCCATCATTGTTAGGTTAGGGTTTCACCACCCTAAGAGTGCATTTCTTGCCAATGTGTTTGTTCATTATGAGATTGAGCTTCATCATCTTTCCCCAACTCTATTTTGATTTTGAGTGTTTTCTCGCATCTTTGCAAAGCTTTTCTGGGCATTCCGCCACCAGTTCACCTTTTTTGTTATTTCTATCAGTATAGTAGGAATAGCAAGAGCCAAGACATCACTTGTAGTGCTTACTTTAAGCTCAAGGATAAAATGGCTTCTGAATATCCTCCACTCCTGACCAAGGACACATGGCGTGATTATCAATGGGAATGGTTTTATTCGGAAATCCTCGAGGGTAGTCGCCCTGGTTCATAGGGAAAGTGGCCCCAGTGTCGACAAGGGCCGAAGCGAAGAAGGAGAATGATTCGCTAGTCCTCACTGATGAGGAGCGTGATATCGTAAGAGTCACCACTAAGTTGGTGACAGGGGTCTTGTCGGGGCAGAGAATTGCTTATGATTTTCTGTATCACAAGGTGAGCCCCTTGAAGAGGTGGTCCAGATTCGCCTGGTGGATGGAAGGTGATCAGGATCCTACTAAGGATGAGCCTGGAGGTAAGAAAATTTCGATTTTACAGATCTCTTACTTTCTATTAAGAGAATTTTACTGAAATTCTTGGATATTATTTTTTGTCAGTTCTGTCCGCTGAGGAGACTTAGTCAAGAATTGCGTACCTGTTGCGCATTTCCTCTAACAGATCTGATTAGGCTACTTTAGACAAGCAGCCAACTAGCCTGATCAGGCAAACCGATGAGTTCACAGTGAACGCATCATGGTAAGTACCAGGAAAATACCTTTGGTTATTTTATTAACTATCTTTTATGCTGACAATTGAACTTATTCTTTAGATGCATGGTCGGAAGCGAGCTGTTGACTAGTCTTAGGTCTCAGCTTTGGCTCCATCGACCAAAAAGGCGAGGACCTCAACCAGAGGTGCTCAAAGGCGGTGGATCCGACCAATGTTGGAACTAGTGTTGATCCGCCAGCACTAGTCTAGCCTTGGTATCGGCAAACGCTATTTGCTCTAAGCGTGCGCACAATCGGTCCTAGGCACAAGACAAGAAGGTTGTGTTCGCTGCGGGGAGGCAAACAAGGACCTTATCCCAGGTACGCTACAAAAATGGTTCATCCACAATTGGGATCGAGCATATAGACATCTTCCTATATTTCCCTCTTTTCAGGGTGAGAGTGAGGATTTAGAGGATAATGTTCCTCTGATTATAAGGCGGGCAAAGAAGACCTCCGTCCTAGATGTCGCAACATCGTTGCTCCCTGTAATCCCCTGAGATATGGACTCAGGACTTCATTGCAGGTATGTACCTTTCTTATGGATATCGTTGTTTATGAGTATTTGTCTTCAGCATCTAAGAGAATTTTTTGTTGTCGTTTTTTAGTCATGAGGCAATTGCTCCTGATTCCTTTGTGGATCAGGATGTGGTTGCTCTAGTTAGTGCTGAGGCCAATCCACTGGTCACATTGGCGATGACCGGTGTGGAACAGGCCTTAGCGCCAACTGAGATCGCTGCTTTGGATGCCCCCATCCATCATTGAGGGTGTAAACCCCTCAATTGCTGGTGATGACCCTCTAGTCGGTCAGGTTCCATCCACCATGGAGGAAATTAATGTTCCTCCTATGGCAACAACAGAGGTGGTCGAGGCGACCACCACCGCTGAAGGTGTCTACAACTATGGAAGCCGAAGACCCTCCTACTGAGGCGGAGGTGACACTGGTCATTCTAACCAGTGGGATAGAAGAGGCGGTGCCTGAAAAGGCCATGACCACCGACATTATTATACCAGTGGCTTCGCCACTGGTGTCTTCCTCTGGTTATTCTGATCAGGTGGACTTCAAGCAAGTTTTCTACAACTTGCAAGCGAAGGTAAATTATCTTAACTCATTTCTACGAAGAATTTTTTTGAGAAAAAAGATAATTCTAATTCATTCGTTGTTTTTTTATAGCAATCACAAGAACTATTTGGCCTGCTAGATCAATAGGCGAAAGCTTTGGCTAAAGACGAAGTAGAAAAAACAAAAAAGGTAAACTCGAGGAACGACCTCTTCTTTTTGTTTGTTCAAAGGTTTTTATTCTAACAAACCTGTTTGGGAACAGATTGGAAAACAAAAATAGCAGAGCTTGAGATGCAACTCTTGGTAGCTCAAAACACCGACAATGGTTATAAATTTGACCTTGTCGAAGTTACTAACAAGGTCAGTTCTCATGAAGAAAAGACTGCTAGACTCCATGAAGCCTTCAAAACAAATGAAGACAAGGTCCAAAGGCTCTCCGAAGAGTATAAGACTGCTCTTCAGGCAAAGGAGTCCGAAATAACAAGTAAGAAATATATCCTGACCTACTTTACTTTTCCTTTCGAAGGAAGAAAGTGATATTTAGATATTGCTTGGAATTTTGCAAAACAAAAAACTTAGAATAAAATCCAAAGAGATTATGCTCTTTAAAGGATAAGTAGAGGAAATAAAATCTGAAGAGCAGAGGTCGGTAATGAAGAATGAAATAGACAATATGACCGATAAAGTAAAACTCTTTATGAAAGATTTGGCCACAGTCAGAGAGGTAGGAAATCCACTATGAACTTTATTTTAGAACAGCTTCAAAAAATCGCCATGAATCTAAAAGGCAAAGAAGTAAAACTTACAAGTCCTGATCCGTCGGTTGATAAACTAGTCGAGAGGGTGAATAACCAGCTGAAGATCATCCAAAGTCACATCCCCGCAATGGCGCAAATCATCAAGACAGCGCTCCGAACTTCAATCGTTGTCCAAGTAGGTACCCTCTTCGTCAAGTTAAGGCACTTTTACAAAGATGTAGTTGAGTTGGAGAAACTGGCGCCATTAAGCTAACCACTCAAGAAGAGATTAATAGATAACATGTAGAAGTAGCCTCTGCCGTTGATACATACATGAAAAATGTAAAGATTACATTCAAGTAACGTGTATGATATCTTTTGAATGAATGAAAATATCTCTTCTTGTGTTATATTTTATCTTGTTTCTCATCTGCTTATATTTTTCTGAGTGTATCACTAGCCTCCAACTATTTGTGTACTGACCAGCAACGTGGTTGGGATACAAACAGTTATTGGATTAACAACATGTTCTCTTGTACTTAGTATTTAGTATTAATTAGCAGCAGATCGGAGATATGGTCATTCTAAGGAGTTTTAATGCAGTAAGTAATGGCTTACATGAAAAAATCTCTATTAGAATTTATCTCACAATCCAACCAGCAACCTCATACGTTGTTATAGAGGGGTCGGGAAGATTATGACTTTGTGAATTCTCATAATAGAAACAATTTTGACATACAACGTTTTAAAGAGATACTTTATGTAAATGAAAAATATAGAAATAAACTTATTTACATGAAAAACCTGTGAAGATGCTGGATGTTTCAAGTATTTGGCAGAATTCTTTCATCTTCCATGGCAATTCAAACAGAATTTGGTCGGGTAATCGATACCACAGTAAAGGGACCTTCCCATTTGGAATATAAATTATTAAAATTAGACTGATTCTAAATACGCCTTAGAACCAGGTCTCACATATTAAGTGTTCATGGTTGAATTCTTTTATTTTAGTATCTTCTTAAACCTTGTAAATAGGCTGTCGACCTAATAAGTGCTCGGTTTTACTTTTCTTCTACGAGATTTATATCATCTTCACTCTGGTTGTCTTGATCGACCTGTTCATATAGAGTAGTTCATGTAGAACCTAAGTGAATTTCACTAGGTAACACTGCTTCCGCTCCGTAAACTAGTTAAAAAGGCGTTTCACTTGTGGCTCTACTGGTTGTTGTGAGTATGGCCTAGAGCATAGAGTAAAGGTCTTCTATCCAAGCCCCCGAGCATTTGGTAAGACGATTAAATACTCGTTTCTTTATACCTTGTATAATCTAGCCATTAGCACGTTCAACTACTCCATTGCTTAGAGGATGAGCATCAGAAGCGTAACAAATCTTTGTGTCTATTTCATCACAGTAATCTTGAAACAGACCAATAACAAATTGTGATCCATTATCAGTAATTGGCCGACTAGAAACACGAATCTAGTGACTATATTTTTCATAAAGAATTTCTTTGTTGCTTGAGCTGTAATTGAAACTACAGGCTCAGCCTCAATCCATTTTGTGAACATGTCAATTGCAACAAATATGAATTTAAATCTGTTATGTTCTTTTGGTAATGGACCTAATATATCAATTCGCCATGTCGAAAATGGCCATGATAATGGTATTGTTTGCAATTGATTAGCAGGTAAATGTACATGTCGAGCATGAAATTGACATTGCTCGCAAGGTTTTACAAGTTGCATAGCATCGTGTAAAGTAGTGGGCCAATAAAAACCTTGTCGGAAAGCTTTCGTGACTAGTGTTCTGTATGAAGTGTGTGCTCCACACAAACCCCCATGTATATCATTAAGCAAAGCTTTTCCCTGTTCTTGAGATATACATTGCATTAAAACACCATGTGCTCCATTTATATAAAGGGTATTATCGAGAATTTTGTACATTTGCGCCTTTCAAATTAAATTATCCTTTTCATGAATATCCTTAGGCGGTGTCCAATTTTCTAGTTAGTCTTTAAATGGTTTAGCCTAATCGGTATCCTGCTCAAGGACTCTGATCTTTGTAGTGATCGAGGATTAAAAGCTTGTCATTTGTTTGGCCCCTCAATTTTATTCATGACATACTCTGTTAATGGGCCTGTAATACATAAAGCCCATAATATATTGAATGAAGCCCACCTTATCTGAACGGTTAAGTTTCCGACCAGTTTAGTCAAGGTGGTTAAAACTTTACTTCACGCTGGTCGTCATCGACTAGTGAAATAGTCACCCCCACTAGTGAACTGGTCAGGGACAAGCGGTTATCCCCACACATGTCTCCGTGCGGACAGTTATCTAACAGGTATACATAACTACTTAGAAGTTATCTATGAAAAAGGCACCCTTCGGGGAGAAGACACTATTTGGCTGGAAGACACCTCTTAGTTACATGACGCCCTTTTGGAGAACAACTGTAGCCTCTTCAACCAGGATAAATAAGGGTCCGATCCACGTTATTGAGGTAATCGAGCATCCAGTATCTGACATTAGTAACCTACGATCATTCTGATTCACAATCACTTTGTAATCTGTATACTCTGTTGAAGCCATTTGGCTAAAAAAGAAGCAATCCCTATTCTCCTCATTTTGTTCACCAGGAGCCTACAATTATATTTTCGTAAGTCCGATTAAGCGACTCTAGGTCTTGAACATCGATAGTGTTCTGTATAAAGTGTGTGCTCCACACAAACCCCCATGTATGCCATTAAGCAATGCTTTTCCCTATTCTTGAGATATACATAGCATTAAAACACGATGTGCTCCTTTTCTATAAAGGGTATTGTTGAGAATTTTGTACATTTGGGCCTTTCGAATTAATTTTCCCTTTACATGAATATCCTTAGGTAGTGTCCAATTTTCTAGATAGGTTTTAAATGGTTTAGCCCAATCTGTATCCTGCTCAAGGACTCTGATCTCTATGGTGATCGAGGATGTTTCTATAGATGTTTCTATGGAAGGTTTGGACAAATATTCAAGAAAAACACTTGTTAGAACAGTTGATCGTGAGGATCCTAGTTTTGATAACTGGTCCACTAAGATATTATCTTTTCATGGTATGTATTGGACTTCGAAATGACTGAAGTATTTTTCCAATTTCCTCACTTCATCTAGGTAGTGAGCCATTACCTCATCGGACATCCTGTATTCCATACTAACCTGGTTTATGACTAATTGTGAATCGCCTACCGCAAGAAACTGATGGACTTCGATGGATTTTGCTGCTCGGAGCCCAGCAAGAAGACTTTCATATTATGCTACATTATTGGTAATAGGGAAATTGTATCTGGATTACATATTGTAATTGGTTGCCCTGAGGTTGACCAGTAATATACCAGGCCCCACACCTTTGATTTCTCGAGAGCCATCAAAGTATAATTTCCAGTGGTCTGAATTAGAAGTTTCCTCTAATGCAGAGGGTTCACTATTAGTCCATTCGGCAATGAAATCTACCAGAATTTGTGACTTGATTGTTGTTCAGGCAACGAAATGAATGTCAAAGGATCCAAGTTCTACTGCCCACATAGCAATCCGACCAGTTGCTTCTTGGTTGTGAAGAATACTTCCCAAGGCAAAAGTTGAGGAACTGTAATCCGATGGGATTGAAAATAATGTCTCAATTTTCGAGAAGCCATTAATAGAGTGTAAAGTAGTTTTTGAACATAAGGGTATTTCTCCTTAGGTCCGTGCAAAACTTCACTTACGTAATAAATAGGTTTTTGAACCTGTTCTTGTTCTACGACCAGCACAACGCTAATCATATTATTTGTAGCTACTAAGTACACCATCAAAGGTTCTCCAAGGGTGGGTGAGACCAATGTGGGTAGGCTTTGCAAATAAGTTTTTTTGTCTTTAAAGGCTTTATCTGTTTTATCTGACCAGTGGAATTTATCGTGTTTTCTTATTACCTTAAAGAAAGGTAAACCATGTTCTCCTGATCTTGATACAAAGCGATAGTTGAGAGCAGCTATTTGACCAGTTAAACTTTGTACTTCCTTCACTGTAGAAGGTGGTTTCAAAGTTTCAATAGTGTGAATCTTCTCAGAATTTACTTCAATGCCTCTAGAACAAACAAGGAAATCAAGCAACTTTCCAGAAGAAACTCCAAAGACATACTTTTCCGGATTCAACTTAATCTCATATTTTTTTTCAAATTAATGAAGGTTTCAGCCGGTTCTGACAAACGATTAGAGCTTTTCTTGCTCTTTACAACGAGATCATCAACATAAGCTTCTAGATTTTGCCCTATTTGACTAATAAAAGTCTTCTGCATAAGACGCTGATATGTGGCACCAGTATTTTTCAGTTCGAATGGCATCTTCTTATAACAGTAGATGCCAAACAGGGTTATGAAAGAATTTTTCTCTTCATATTCTCTTTCCATGCTTATTTGATGATAACCTAAGCATGCATTCAGGAAACTCATCAGTTCGCAACCCTCTGTTGAGTCGATCGGTTGGCCAATTCGGGGTAAAGAAAAATCATATTTTGGACAAGCTTTATTTAAACTGGTAAAATCAACGTACATAAGCTACTTACCGTTTGATTTCTTGATCATAATCGGATTCGCAAGCGAATCTGGATGACCAACTTCGCGAATAAAACCAATTTCCAAGAGTTTGTCCAACTCTTGTCGGATGGCTTCTTACCGATTAGGAGCAAATCGCCTAAGCTTCTACTTCACTAGTCGTATGTTAGGCCGTCTGGCTAACCTGTGCTCTATTACTTCTCTTGGAACCGAGGCATATCGGATGGTTTCCACGCAAATACATCTGCGTTAGGCTGGAGAAAAGCAATGAGCGCATCTTCCTATTTAGCATCCATTCCTGACCCTATCTAAACAGTTTTTGACTGGTCGATGGGGTCAATGAGAACTTGTTTGATCTGTTCATTTGTCTGAGGAGTTGTCTTTAGTTTTTCCATCTTATTAAGCTTTTCCTACATCAATAGCATTTTTTAACGGTAACTGATCGACAATTTCTAGCAATTTGCGATCGCAATTGAGTGCAATAACTTGACTACCTTACACGTTAATCACACCTTTAGGAGCAGAAATTTTGTTAGTGAAGGTCTACCCATAGTGGCATTATATGCTGTTTTAAAATCAACAATTTCAAATGAAATCAATTTGGTTCAGAAATTATTAGCATCCTCAAAGGTGACAGGCAACATGATCTGTCCCACAGGCGTTACCGATGGACGAGACACAATCACATAAAATGGGTTGGTAACAAGTCTAATCTTAGAACGAGGAATTTGCATTTCATCCAAAGTATGAATGAAAAGGAAATCCAAAGAGCTACCCCTATCAATTAAAACTCTTCCTACCTTACAGTTACTAATTGTGGGAGAAACTACCAATGGAAGTTTTCGAGGAGTTGACATACCTTTTGACAGTCTTGCTTATTGAATGTAATAGCAACATCCGATCACTTGGGGTACTCAGGTTTCCCCGTGCGAGTGTCAATATTATTGACCTCCCTCCAAGCAGTTTTGAATTGTCTTTTTGATACGTATGCAGATGATCCTCCAAATATGTCATTGACGTGATTGTCTGGTTTCTGATAACCCATATCTTCGTCACCATCTGCATCCCTTCTGGTAAGGTCGGCATAGGACCCTTGCCAGAGTAAAAGTCATCCATACGTCTCTGCCAGGTACGGCAATTTCGCAGGTCGTGTCCGGGTGCTTTATGCAATGGACATCAATGACTATTGCCACTGGTCGCACCAGGGTTCTTGGTGATTGCCTAGTTGTTTGGTTGACCAGTTTTTTTCTTCCATGGAGTTTTTCCCTTGGAGTATGCAAGTCGTTCTGAAACGGCTACGACCTCACTTTGAGCATTCTTTTTGCTCTTTTTCTTATTCTTTCCCTTACGATCTTCATATTTGGATGCCTTCTTGGATTTTTTGTCCTCTAACTCCTGCAAACCAGGTTGTGGAAATGTATGGCCCTTATCGACCATACGATTCCACTCTACGGCCTCATGTGCGTCCAAATATCGATCTGCCATATCAAATAGTTCTGATATGGTAGAGGGTGAATGAATGTTGAGGTCTTCTATAAAACGTTTGTAGTGTATAGCCTATTTAAATGCACGAATTACAGAGTCGTCAGAAATATTATGGTTTGTATTACGAACTTCTACAAATCTCTTAATAAACTGACGTAAATTTTCACCAGAAGATTGACGAAGATGATGTAAATCATCTTCTTTTTCGGGCTTTGTGTAACAACTTTTAAAGTTATTCAAGATTGAATATCACAAGTTTTTCCAACTGAAAAAAGAATCTTCCGGCTAATTAAACAGCCAACTTCTTGCAGATCCTTTCAAAATAGTAGGGAGGTAATTGGCCATTACCTTCTCATCGCCACTAATAGCTTCGATGGCGGTGGTATAAACTTGCAGAAACTCTCATGGATTTTGAGTTCCATCAAAACTTTCAAAGTTACCAGGCTTGAATTTCTCAGGCCAGGTAACATCTCGAAGTCTCGGAGAGTAGCTTTGCATCTTGGGTAGAGACCCAAACAAGTTCGTATATTAGGAACGTTTTCCATATAATATGGAGAATGAGATTGTCACCGACCATGAGCAGGAATTTCGCCTAGGGTAAGGCGTTCGAATACGCTTCTACAACATGGTTCATTTCTTCGCTAGCTACCAGTGTTTCACCAGTGCCGACTAGACGAGGAATGTTCCATACAGGAACCAGTTTGAGATCTTAAGGATAAAGATGTAACTTGTACTTCATCATCAACCTCTTGTGAATCAGCGGCTAGGGATTTAACAATTGTCGCATTGAGCATATTATCCCATTTCGTTGGTTGGTTAAGAATTGCGCTTGTAAAAATGTGAATTCTTTCCATAGACGTAGTTCCCTGTGAGATACTAGGAATCGAATTCACATCTCTTACCGTCGCTCTAGGTGGCGGTGTAACTGGAAGAACATGTTGAGGGTGCCCTCACGAAGGGTTTGGTCTTCGGGATGATCCTGGCTCATTGTTAAAGTAATGGCGCTTTGCCTCCTCGGCTCCTCCACAACATTTTGTTTTGCTGCCATAAGATGTTCATGTCACTCTTGAGCAGCTTTTTCTGCCAGTTCATGGGCTTCATTTTCTTCATGTTCCGCTCGTTGTTCGTTTGTCTCGCTGGTAACCGTGCAAGCACGGAATCTAGAAAAGACAAAGGGTGTTAATGCTCTATCTTCATCTGAAGACAGGGTATAATCAAGATCTCTAAGGCAATCTTTCGAGGTTGAGCTTTCCAGAATATTATTATTATTCTTGGAAGTAATCTCCATGGGATGCACTTCATGGACATTTGCTTCCGAAACGGCGGTAGGAATAGTATCACACTCACCTTTTGATGTCTCAAATGGTTTTTCTTCTGCTTCGACCTTAGCCTGAATCTTTGCCATTTCTTCTTTGGAAATATATTCGGAATAGAAATTACATTTACATTCTTCTTCTGTAGGATTATCGTTTTCACCCAGATCAACATAGTCGGCAAGATCGAACCTGTTTTCTTCATCCATTGTGGAAAAATTCAACACCTTGATCACCAGAGGCCCTCCTTCTAGCGCCAACTGTTGATGTCCAAGACCTAGGGTCTCTTAATCGAGCTTATGAAAAATGATTGTATGCTCCTAGTAAACAAGATGGTGGAAACAAATATGAGAATTGCTTCTTTATTAGCCAAACGGTCTAACAGAGTACAAGAATTACATAATTTCTATCTTATTGCCTATTCAGCCCTTTGACCTTCATGATACCGATAGGCTCCCTATTTATGCTGGATGAAGAGACGGCAGTTGTTCTCCAGAGAGGCGTCAGTAACCGACAGGTGTCTTCCCATCAAATGGTGTCTTCTCAACAAAGGGTGTCTTTTCTAGAGAAAACTCCCAAGTAGTTATGTATACATGTCAGATAATTGTTTGCATGGAGACATATGCGGGGATAACCGCTTGTTCCCGACCAGTTCACTGGTCGGGATGACTAGTATGAAACAAAGTTATTGACCACCTTGACTGAACTGGTCAGAGACTTAACTGTTCGGATAAGGGTGGGCTTCGTTCTACGTATTATGAGCTTTATTTATTGTAGACCCATTAATATATTATTGAAGACCCAAATAAATAACATACTTTTAAGCCTCGTCAAGAGTGAGTATTTTTTTTTCTCTTATAATAATATCAAAATATTACAAATAGAGTTCCATTTTCTAAGAAATAAAATCATATATACTCCTAAATAACTATATGACATATTTCTTCTTGGTACTTAGATCAAGAAGATATTGAAAATAACTATACTATCCCTAAATATTATCGCTAAGCACTATGCTCAATGCATGCACATAAAGAATATAAAATAAAGATGGATATTTATTAGGGGCATATAGGAAACATCACACTGACTTTGCACTGGAATACAAAATACACCCATATTTGTGGATAAGACCATTAAAAAATTCGACTTATAAATTTTGATGGACAAAGTATATTGCAAAGTCATTTTATATATGCTTCAAGGATGATGCTCACGCAAAGCGTGGGCTATCTTGCTAGTTATAATTGCAATTATTGGTTAAAGTTATGTTTTAAATACTGTATCGATATTCCAAACAACTTATACTTGTGACCCGAGTTATCACGTGATTGCAAGTTTGTAGTGTGACTGGTAAGACATTATTGCTAGCTCTAGTACATTGGTAGAATTTTAACGACAACGTTAACTTTACGGTGTACGTCTTCCCTGTAACCGCGAAGAACAAAAACACGGTGTGCGCACATGGAAGATTGGTTCCTATTGCTGATGATGTCCGAATCAATTCGATTCAATTTGCCTCCAAAGACAATTGAACCATATCAGGGCCCATCGTGACGAAACCAGCTGCTGCCAACAGTCGCCTAAATCGCATCCGCTCCTCCTCCCTAAGTCACGAGCCTAGCTAGGCGATCAATCCCTCGTCACCTCATTGAAAACTTACACCAAGTGACCAAATTTACATCATGCATGCATGTTCCGTTGAAACGTTCCTGCTGCTTGCCCATGCCATGCCACAGTACTACTCTCCGTTGCAGACTCATGTACAGGAGCTCGCTCTGAAACTCCAAACAGCTGTCTCCTGCCAAGAACAATAAAGAGTTGTCTCGGCGGTACGGCCCATATGACGAGATCAGCAAAACCTTAGCTCAGCTCGGAGTGCATGCAGGCCCACTTGCTTTGCCTATGGGCACGTACGGCATGATCGATCGTCTGTTCACTCTGTTCGCCATGCAACGTTTGCACGGCCGCTGGGATGTGAAATGTGTGGGTGAGAGCACATAGAGTACATGTCTGTTTTACGGATCGGGTCCTGTCCAATCGTAGTGAGACTGTAACTTAAATGGTCTCTTACTTGCCATTAGATCTGGCTCTGAGTCTATGTTCGTCCTGCACTATTTACTAATTAATACACTATTGCAAACAATTTAAGTCATCAAGAAAACGGATCATCCGTTGCGGTCGCAGTAGCAACCGAAGGATATCCCGGTCCACGTTTCACTCGTCGACGGATGCCACGGCGCTGTCGACGGATCGTGGCCTGGGAAACGTCCAGAAAGGGCAGTGTGAAGGGTTACAGGTTCAATCCATCACGTCAGTCGCCGTCCTTGGCCCTGGTCACATATGTGCCACTAGTTTGACCCATCGGACGTAAAGGTTTTGTATCGGAAGAACAATCGTTTACAAACTCATGGTACGTGCCCAGGATATTGACTACTCTGCTTACACTAGAACTGTATTGGAAGAATATTGTATGCAAACTCATGGTACGTGCCCAGGATAATATTGGCTCGCAGCATAGACAGTTACTATATGATCGATGGCACCTACAAATTGTGTACGAAATTGCAACCGATAGGAGCTCCCGTCATATATAGGTGAGGCCTACCTATCAGCCAATGTTCCATGCATGCACAGTTTATACGACCTTCTTCATGTATAGGGAGGGCTGTGCTACGCTATGGGCTATGATGGACGTGTGAGATCGATGAATGTAGACGCACGTACACGACAGTGCCCCCAACACTATTTACATCTTTGACCACACAGAGCACAGGAGCTTGCTTGACGCGACACGCACGGCGTGGTCACAACGACAGGCCGCCAACCTCGCGCGCGGCCGCGGAACCGTCGTACGTTCGTGAGGAGAGCCCCATGCAAGCGCGGCACGTACGCAAACGGTGGCGCGCGGCGCGATTGATGGTCCTGGCCGGCTCTCGCCGGCTGCCGTCCGCGGCTCAATCATCAACCCGAGGCGCTGATCGCTCTTGCTCGGCTCCGATAATCAGCGAGCACGCATTGGGTTTGTTACGTGATAGCGTCGTCCGATCACAGGGTTTTGCCGAAACCTGAGCAATGATTGGGTCGTTGGGGGGTTTAAGGTGAGCTCGTTACTTAAGACAGGGTTAAGGTACATGGGCTGTGTGCTAGTGGCGTGGCCCGGGCTAATTGACTCATTGTTGGCCATGGAAACGGGACTAATTGATTGGTATTGGCATGGCACTGTTCGATGGATCGACTTCATCATCTTTTGTACGGATTGATAAATGCGGTGCGGACGTTTATGTGTGTGGGGGTCTGTGCGAGGCGATTTTGACGTGAAATGGCCCAGATTCATATGAAGTTCACCTTTCTTTCTTGACGATGAACTGCATCGAATGGAAATATTTTCTTCTTTTTTTTCATATGCCAGAAATATCTGGTGAGATATAACACTACTCTTTGTTCTGATTATTTAAATATGTTTGGATTGTATTTTTAATGGGTTTTTACTATAAATATAGTATCCTATTATACGAGAGAATCAATCTAATAAAGAGATAATAGTTTTTGCCTTTATATATCGTGTGTGTATTACTGGTGATTGTTCTTATTATTCGATGAGTACATTGTATTCGATCTATACTGGTCCTCATCATTTTACTTGCATGCATTTTCGTGTGTATGTATCCTTGTTGGGATGCTGAGTAGGAAAGGATCGACTTGCAGCCCAAGCACTAGTCGGATGTGTGTTGAGAAGATTAATTCAAAGCTTGTGTTTTGCGGGTTAAAAATGTCCATGGTCAAATGGGCTACTAATTCACTTTGTTAGCTGCGAGACGATCAGGGCACAAAACATATGGTCCAGTTAATTTGAGACAGATTATGGATTATAGGAAATTTGTTTTTGATTATGGGAGAAATAGGTAGGACCGACTGTGACTTTCAGGTTTCAAATTGGGCCGGCGAGAATCAACAATAATCAGCGAGAATCAGGTTCTAGCTGGATTCTGATTCTATATAGTGGGCGGCTTCTGATGTAGGAGAAGCTGTCCAGAATACTCCCGTTCAGCAAACAATCTGTTTTTTAAACAAAATTGTTCCGCACAGGGCCATAATTGCCTAGTCAATAATTCTGTGCAATTGCTTATATGTTCTTCCGGTTTCAGGCTTTTTATATGCTTGGGAGAACTTCTCGTTGGGTAGTGGAATTATAGGTGACTATTAGGATTCAAATTGTCGGAGATAACTCAATATCTCTAATTACCATATCTATTGTTTTTATCTATAGTTTGTTAGGAGTCAAGTCTTCTACAATTAGGACTCTTTAGCTATATAAGCCAACCCTCCCTCTGTACTTTTAATCTTGAAGCATTATACTGGATTGTTTCCTGCAATGGGTTTACCACGTTAAATCTTTGTCTCCGTTATTGTGTCATGTATCTATCCCTAACAAGTAGTATCAGAGTCTAGGGTTTTTCAGATCAATCTGGCAGCACCCGCACGACACACCCGCCGTCGTGATCCAGTTGGCCGTCGCGATCTCTGCCTTCCGCATCATCGCCGATCACCACGCCCTCATCGGCAAGGTCACCCTCATGTGCGCCCATATCGCCAACCTTTAGGATGAGATGAAGCATCGTAGTGGATTGTTTCCCGTGGTTTTTTCGCAACGGTTTTTCCACGTTAAATCTTGTCTCCGGTTATTATGCCGTGCAGTTATCCCTAACAAGTGGTATCAGATGAAGAAGCACATGGAAATCGTCACACCATGACGTCGCCCCAGGGCATCATCTTCTCCGGTGCACCGACGCCGGCCTTCGCCACATCTGTTTTGGCCGGCCATCTTCGGTCGTTCATCTCCTCGGCGGCACCCGCATGGCAGTGCCCTCGCACATTCCGGCGCCGCTTCCTCCACAGCCACCCGCCGCTACGGCCGCCTCGGACCTGCCCAGCCCCCTCGATGCGCCCCGGCCAGCGTCGTCTCACCGGCCGACGTGCCTCATCCGTGCCTTCGCGCTGGCTTTCTATGATTTTTTCCTGCAAGGGTTTTTTCACGTTAAATTTTTGTCTCCATTATTGTGCCGTGTATCTATCCCTAACAAGTGGTATCAAAGCCCTAACATAAATTTTGGTAACTTTATATGTACCTTATGTACACATGAAGTAAGAACTTTGTAATGTTACAGATCTATTCCGACCTCAGTCATTCTAGGTGTGTGTTGAGAGGCCACACTCCTATAGTGTACGTGTGTGTGCATGGGTGGCGGTGGTCTGGGCATGTACATCTTCCTTGAAATCGAAAAAAGAGAGAGAAAATCACATGCAATCGTGTAGCCTAACCTCCATGTACTATTAGTGTGCTCCTGCAATCCGCTATTAGCTCTTTGCCCTTTACTTTGCGCCTCCATGACGCACAAGCAAGCACAACAGAAACGTTAAACGTTGCATCGACAAGCACAGTGAAGTAGTGAACACTTTGGCATAGTCAACAAAGCTGCCAAAACCAGCCAGGAGTCCTGGTCCAGGACACGAGGCGATGATAAAAGTGGCAGAGCCGCCGTGATCAATCGCGCGACGAGCCACAATACCAAAGTTCTCCACCACCTTAATAATACTCTCAGCAATATTCTCTCCTATATATGCGACATCAATTAGTTTAAAACCTATAATTCTTTTTTCTAGTTGCCAGTTTTGGTTGACATAATGAGCAACTACGCTAATATAATCTTGCTTAGCCCTACCACTCCATATGTCTGAAGTCAAAGATACGGAAAATGTGCAAGTACTGAACATGTTTTTTTAAATTTTCACGACAACTATTGTAATACTTAACTACATCTCTACTAGTTGTCTGTCTAGATACTTTATTAAATTTTGGATTATATGCACGCTTAATGTAATTTTCAAAATCAGCACTCTCGTCAAAGTTTAAAGGTAAATCCTGTGATGCAATTAAGCGTACAAGAGATTGCCTAGCTACTTCGCCACTATATTCCCAGTTACGGACCAAACTGTCCGGGTTGTATATTAGTTGTGTCTGTCTCATAACTGCTCCTATTTTCGCATTGCAACTTTCAATATGCCTATGCAAGTGTCCCGTACCCTCAGTAGATTTTACAGATAAAACTTGATGACATTGTTTACAAACAGCAACTTTTACCTCTTTTTCTTTCGCATCTGTCCTCGTTTGTTTGTCAAAAAAATCTCAAACTCTCGATGTCTGCCTCGCTCTCTTCGCTCCGGTGGATGTCGAGCCAGAAACACTCATGGTCATGGACATGAAGCCTGATAGTTCTTCTACATGATGTTCTTCAGGTGCTCGTGTTTCGGATATGGCGGACAAATCTTGGAAGGATTCAAGGTCCTCCGGAACGATCCCGAAATCGAAGATAAGGAAATGATCCATGCAAAAAACTGCAAATTGAATATTCCGAACATTAGTAAAAATAATAAAAACAATACAATTAGCAAAATTCAGTATGACAAACCTCTTGTGTTACCGAAAGCTCGAGTTTGAATTTCTCCGAAATTTTAGCAAAATTTCTCCGAATTTTGCTAAATAACTACAAACAGTATCACAATTTTCACAAGATGACTAATAGAGAAGATGATGAGTGAATGGGTGCAAAATGAGGAGAGGGGTCCTCCCTATTTATAGGAAAAAAATTCTGGATTTTTTGTTCGTTTTTTCAAAAAAAATCAATTTTTTAACACCTAACGGCTATAAAACGGTCAAAAATTCAAAAAAACCGGGTCGTGCCCGTGCCCGGACCGCCCGGCGCACGCCCACGCCTAACGGTCGGACGGCGGCGGCAGCGGTCGGCACGCCGCCCACCGTGCCGTGCCCGCCGCCTCTCCACTCGGCCCGTCGTGCGTGCCTAGGCCGGCCGGTCCTCACCGTGCCGTGTCGTGCCGACCCGTGGACGGTGCCTCCGGCCCAAATACGGCCCACGGCCTCGTACCGTGTCGACCTGGCCCGCCCGCCGTCGTGCCGTGGGCTGGGCCAACAGTACCGGGCCGTGGGCGACTCGGCCGGGCCCGGCCCATATGGCAACCTCTAGTGAACACTTTGGCATAGTCAACAAAGCTGCCAAAATCAGCCAGGAGTCCTGGTCCAGGACACGAGGTGATGATAAAAGTGGCAGAGCCGCCGTGATCAATCGCGCGACGAGCCACAATACCAGGCCAAACGCCACGAGAATTCGAACGGATCAAGCCGCGGCCTATCGCTCTGCACTGGCTTCTCTCCATAGATCGTGCCTTCGAAAGGGCCGTTCGATGTCATCGACACACGCTACATGGGGGAGCTTTCGGAGAAGCACTGGACGGGCAGGCATGAGTCTGGTGGCGCTATGCGCGCGCGCGCGCGACTGGCCGGAAGTCGCGCGAGAGACGTTTTGTCGATTCCCAGCGCTTCCGCCGTCCCGCGCGGCGCTGGCCTGCAGCCTGTTCCCTCCTCCCTGTCCGGCGAAAGTCTGGCCCAAGGGCCACTAGTGCTTTGTTGCTGCTACGCACCAAAATGAAGAAATTGCTTGTCTGGGATGCGGCTGTTGGGGAAGTAAAACGGGCGGGGACTCGAAATCCACTTTCAAGTGAACATTACTGTGACTTTGAACCACACTCATCAAGCTTCTTAATGTTAAAATACAAGCATTTTGTGTTTACTAGAAAATACTAAAGAGATTACAAAATCGGAGATGGAATAAAAGTCTACTTTCAAATTAATATAATCGGGACTTTGGAGGCGCATCAATTGAACTTATCAATGGTGGCATGAGAAAACTTTTTTTTTGTCTATACTACAAAAACTAAAAGCTAATGATGTATCATCCGAAGGTCCATTTCCCTTAACATCGGTTGCAGCATCGCATCTTTCTTATTCAGTTCACCTACTTGCACCATGCTGCACACTTGCTTGGCTATAACAGGCTGCAGTTCACCCAAGCAAGTCTCAATTGAAGTTTCGTAGAAGACAGTGTACATTTCCCTCCTTTTCCTAATATGTGTACACACTATGGCAACCCTTATAATTAGCTCAGGGTAACGATAGTAGCACTGTCACCACACCGAGATAATTACACGAATCTCAGCATACTAGCTAATCAAAACATCGAGCGCACTCGATATTTTATCAATTAGTACACTGTGTTTAGAGTGTTGCAATAGAACAATAATTAGAGACTGAATGTAAATATATTACAAACCAAGCCACGCAGGGTTATATGTCCATTACATAGATATATTTATCCTCGTACAACAAAAGGATATAACATAGATATTATTACACCAAAAGACTGACGAAGCCGATACACGGCTACTCATCCCTCTATTCCTCCTGGTAGAACTCAGCTGCCTCGTCAACCCATCTAGAAGCTTGAGCACCGGGGCCATTCTCTAGAAAAGGGAGATTTAGCAAGGATAAGTACAAAAGTACTCAGCAAACATTATTAACAAATGCAGTAAATGATTTTCTCTCAATCCAACCAAACTCCAACTAATACTCACCTTCCCTTAACATCCACTTTTACATAAATTAGGTTTTTGGTTTTCTTTAAGGGTTGTTTATTTTAATTTTCAAAACCAGTTACTAGCACTCGTATATGAGGCAGACTTAACTTCCGTAGTCTCCAATCCAGAGACATGGTTGAATTCAAGATTTTAACTCTGCGCAGATTCGTATCATTTTTAGCCATAGCGACCTCATCCTATGAGGCCCCAGAACGTTTATTACCAATCCAGCATTAGATCTCCAACCCTGGTAGCCGACGAGTAATGGTGCCCTCGACTGTTCCCCACATATCCTCAGTGTACCAGTTGTACCATGCTACCGCAGCAGCACTGATACTCCCCTAGGTTTTACATATAGCGCCTGATCAACCGCAACTGATATTGTGTCCATCACTGGACTCCCGGCATACCCAGCTTCACACTCCTAATTATCTACATAACCACCAATGTGGAGATCATAATGCCTTCATAGCGACAACCTTTTCTGACCAATTTCACTCACTATGGTTGATACTGGAATATGGCTCATTGTCCGAGTGTAGTTGATTGATCTTAACTTATAGCCTATGTAGAGGACCCCGCCGGCTATTCCCTTCTCATCGATACCCTCTACCAACCATACATAAAGATACTAACACATTCACGACTCCATTCATTGGATGATCCAAATATCATCCCCGAAATTCCATTTACCATCTCACCAACTCATTCACAAACCATATTTCCATCCGATTCCTATTTAAGGTTTTCAATTACAATATAAGCTTTTCAATGCAATGATGATATAGAAAATTGCATAAAAGCAGTTGAAAGCATTTAACAAGACATGATTGAAGGGAAGCTTTCCTGTATTAGGATCAATATAATTGGCCTCATCCGTATCCTGGATCTGATTGGCTGGAATGCTTAGGTCTGGCCCTGAAAGCATAAAACATTAACTAGTGCAATTAAGGTGAATAATTTATTTTGACGTCCAACAAATTTTTGATCTGCCATACATTTTTATCTTGGCACTATTAGTTAATATCATGTTGGCGGTTTTTAATTAATCCACAAGTTGATCAACAAAACCAACGCGGTTCGCCGCAACGGATTATTTTTCCTACCCTTTTCCCCCTCACTTTTTCTATCTTCTTTTCTCTCTTTCCAAATATTCTCTCTTTTTCTTTTTCTCCTTCTCTTTTCCTTCTCTTTCCTTTTCTTTTCTTTGGCCGACTCCTCTGCTCTCAATTCCTCCTCTCATCTTCTTCTTCTTCTTTTCTCCCACCCGACGACTTCTACTCCCTCACGCCGACTCCAGCCCGGTTGGTCGCCTCCTCTCCTCCGGCTTTTCCTCCCTGCGGCCGCTTCCCCACTCTCGGTCGAGCTCTCTTGCGCCTCCCTGCGCTACTCCCCCTGGGTTGGTCCGGCCCAACCGTCTTCTCCCAGCACGGCTACTCCCTTCGCACCCGGCCAGCTCCAACCCAACGGCTTCCTCTCCTCTGCGGCCTCTACTCCAGCACAAGCTTGCTCCCTAGCCGAGGGTGGGCTCAGCTGCACGGCAGCCGACGCTGACCGACTCTCCCCCTCGGCGTCTCCCCTGCCTGGCGCCAGCTTCGGCCCGATCGCGACATGGCCCCGGTCAACCTCTTCCAGGCCGATGTCCTCTCCTCATGGCTTCGGCCGCAGCTCACCTCTACTGCTCCTACTGATTCTAGGGTTCTACCCACTTCATTTTCATTTTTGTTGTTTGCTTGCTTACTAATGCTGCTAGCAAGATGTTGGGGTCTATTATGGACGTTGGGAAAGGTTTGACATACTCATAAGAAAGAACAGATATTACTCTAGTGGCTTCCCAACTATTGAGACCACGGGAATGACCCGATCTACTACTACCTCTACTGCTAATGTGCATCTGAGGGTTCGATTAGAGGGCTAGGTGATGATGGTGATGAGGAGAAGCTGGTGTTGATGAGGCTGAGTCTGGTCTCCTTGCTCCTCCTCTGGATGCCTCCTCTTGCCTTCCTTCTGGACTCTCCTTCTCACCTCCACTTCTGGATAGCCTCCCTCTTGCTTCGGTTGGGAGCTTGTTCTGGTGCTTGGTGGAAATGGAGGGAAGGCTAGTTATGGTGGCTTCGGTTTGTGTGAGAGCACTGGCTATGAATGAGCTAGATGGCTTTCTACCTCTCGGTGGGTGAATGGCTGGCTTTGGGGTGGCATAAGGCTAGTTTTATTTACCTCTCTTGTGAGTATAAAGATCATCTTGCCCTTGGGCTTTTACTGCTGGCTAAAGGCCCTAAGGGCACTACGGTCATAACTCGCTCAAAATCTTAACGGTACCCGTAACCGTACCAGGTAAGATCCTAATTGCCGAATGATGAACCTCGGTCTAGCGAGAGGTGCCGATCTGGCCATTGGACAAATCAGGTATATCGATGAGTGATACCTTCACTGTGGGACTGACGGCAATTCTCAAATCTCTTACATTTTTATTATCTTGCCTAATCATGTTTTTATTGCACGAAAGATAAAAAAAATGCATGAGATGAGATGAGGCATACCGGACAAATGAGATAGAGGGAAAAAAATGTCTACATGGGAAAAGTAGCAAATAAAACATATTACTTTTGCATGGCGGATGGATGAGCCTAGCTACCGATAAACTCGTCAACTTCAGTGGTAAACTTTCAAAAGTTGAGATGGTATGACCTGGGCTGGAAAGGTGTTCTTCCATTTTATTTCAACTACAAAAAATGGGGGAAAAAATAAATGCATGAAATGTATAAAACTCGTCATGGCTGAAAAAAAGAAGCTGAGTAAATGCGTGAGATGTGGCATACAAGACATATGATCAAAAGAGGGAAAATGTAGCAAATAGAGAAGAAAATATAGCAAGTTAAGCATATTACATTTGCGTGGCCATAAAATGGGATGAGCCCATGTATAAACTCGTTAGCTCCAATTGGTAAAGTTTCAAGGCTTGGAGGAGGTGATGACCCGGACAGTAAAGGTGTCCTGCCAGTTTCTTTCAGCTACAAAAGTGGGACACAATCAGGATTAAGAAAATGCATTAGCATAATTTTGCGAAAAAAAACAGATAGAATAAAAGGCAGTGAGATAGTAGTTTTACCCGTGATCACCAAGATATGTTTCCATATTCAGGTTTAACATCCATCTTCTCGTGAACACTAATGGCATTATCATCCAACTCATCAACTAGAAAGGTGTCCTAGCAATTTCTTTCAGCTACAAAAATAGGAAACAAAAGCAGAGGAACGACACTACCGCCATATAGGGGGCGGTACTACCGCTATAAACAGTAAAATTAGGGTAATAAACAGTAAAATATGTACACTTTCAAAACTAAAATTGGTGTATCTTTTGATCGGCTGATCCAAACCCTATGAAATTTTGTATGAACCTTCCTAAGGATGTTAAGAACCTATTACATCAATATATTGCAAATATTGACGTCAAAGTTTCGAACTTTTTCAAATTTACTGAATGTTGCATCAAAATCGAGTCAAAACCCAAATCTTTACCCTGTACTTGCTCGTGGGGATATGATGATCAAGATGACCTTAAATAGTCTCTCACATGTCACAGTAAGTAAGAACTCTAAAGAAATTACCCCCAAAAGCTCAAGAACATAATCTACCGAAAATCCTTCTCTCTTGACTCAAAAGCCGGTTTCTTGATAATCTTTTAATAAATAAGTGAGAGCTTACCTAGATGATTGGGATATGATCTCCAGAGGATACATCTGTCAATCACTCATCCTTGGGAACACAAGATCAAGAGAAGAAAAAACCAAACAAGAAAAATCAAAAACTCAAGAAGATGAAAAATCAGAACAAGAGGCAAAACTTGAGCACGAATTTGATTTTTATTTTATAGCAAGATGGATGATTACAAAGCCTCTAACTTGAGGGCAAAGCTCCCAAGTAGTACTCACACACCTACACAAGAAATCCAAAATTTTGTAGAAACCCTAATCCTTCTCCTAGGCTTAGTGGCTTAGAGCCTCACCTCCCTCTACATCTCCTTATATAGAGGAGGCAACCCTAACCCTAAAACCTGAACACATAAGTGGATACCATCCCCATTTACTTGGGCTAATCCGATAACCCAACACACATAACGGGTTTTATACTAACACAAGCACGCTTCTCAAAGTGGCCTTCTTCATTACACACAATTCGCTCCACGAGCCCAAATTCACGTCTATGTCCACTTTGGCTTGACTTAAACCACTTAGGCCACCGTCGTGATTTGCCAAACCGCCTCGATCCCCAGTAATAGGCAAATTACCAATTTGCCTCACGATCGATCATTTCCTTCCACTCGAAGCATCGCTCATGCTTCGTCATCCACCATGTGACCCCAATGACTTCCCGCCAAGCCTCTCGTGCGTCCAGACTCCCCCGAACCGTCCTCGCTTGCAAACGCGCCTAAGCCACTTAGCGCGCTACATGTCTTTGATCGCTTCACCATGACGGCGCCAGCTTTCTAGATTATTCTGGACCTCAACTCCTCTGTGAGACTAGTCCATGTCTATGTCGTTGCCCACCATGTCCATCACAAGTGCTTCACACTCCGGCTCCTTGTCTTCCCGGCTATCAACCACTTCTCGGCCTCAATCATCTTCCAGCATCTCTTGACCGTTCTGGACCTCAACTCTTCTAGCCTAGTCCTGATCTCCTCCGTCTCACCATAACCTAGCTCCAAAGTCCTGCAACCAACACAGACAACCAAACCATCACGTAGCACTGTTCACAAAGATATGCAATAGACATTACATAATCCCAACAAAATATACAATTTGCTGAAAAATCGGTACTACTGCCAACCAGAGGCCGGTAGTACCGCAAGTCTGGTTGGTAGTACCACTCCTCTGAGAAACCCCGAGAGAACCCCTCTCTGAAAAATATCTACCGCCTACCGTGGTGCGGTACCCACGGTACTACCGCCCCCAAGGGCCGGTAGTGATGCACTTGAACCACTCCAGAGAATCACTTCTCTGGAAAAGAACTACCACCATTCCACTGTCTGTAGCTCCCAAGGCCGGCGCTACAGCCAATCCCAGGGCGGTAGTGTTGGGAAATTAACATGGCATAACATTTATTTAATTTCAAAGATACGCAATAAGAACATGAAGATAAATATTACGTCTACAACATGGTTACTAGCAGCCAGCAAATTAACAGAACATGCTAGTAGAGAAAACATACCTACAGATGCTACATATCCCAAAAGATACATAAATGTAAACGAAACTATCATAGCAGCATGCATCCTCAACAGATCTAATCACAAAAAGAATCACTTGGACCAAGAACTGCCTAGTCCAGAACACTCACTGAGGGCTTGACGAAGAACGGGAAGCTGCGCAGAAGCGATGAGACGAACGAAGAAGATGAAGACGAGCAGTCGTGCGGTACTGCGCTTCCCAGAAACCTGATCGCCAGTCTCCCGTGCAGGGCGACAAGTCACCAGCGTCAGAACGGAGACACTACTCTCTCTCACGCTTGTTGCACGACAAACGAAGGGATCGGATGACTCGAAAGTAGCAAGAACTGGAGGAAGCGTCGGAGAGAACGAGATTGATTTCTGTCGTGTATCTCTTCACGAACAGGGACGTCCCCCTTAAGAAACTGCGAACTGAAAACCGCCTCACGAAAAATAAGCCGAACTGCCACGATTCCAGGAACCGTCCCCTGGAATCTCGCAATGTGGGCGAACGGACTAACCGCACGAAAATATGCTTCTCCCTGAGTCCGCAGCGCCACATCAGCAGTCGAGGTGTAAGGTGATGTGGCATAGCCGGTACACGTGGCAAAAAGGTTAACGCGATAAACACACGAAATACGTTATATACGCGCGCGCGTGTGCGTGCGTGTACATAGCCTAACAAAACCAACCATTTGTACCTTTAGTCTTGCCACTAACTCATACTAGAGTCCATGCATGAACTCCCCTTATAAGTTGGTTGCACTCCACCTAACTAAGCAATATGGTACTAAAGACCATACACTTAACTCAACACCCCTTTGGCTTCTTCTATTGAATTAATTCAGCATTAATTCCAATAGGTAGTGCCACCTGGCCAGCACTACTGCCACTCCAAGGCCATTAGTGCCGCCCAACCTGACAGCACCTCAAATTGCTTCAAATTCAAAATTGAATTCAAATCAAACTCAAATTCGAGTACCACAAGCTCAAACCAAGTCAATTACTCATCATACACATGGGTAGACCTCCACATAGTCTTTCAAGTACATGCTGAGTTTACTCTTAGCTACCTTTTATCAATTGTTGTCCAAACATTGTCCAGATGGAATTTGCTTTTGGCTCTATTTAAGTTTGACATACGGATATCAGTTTTCTATGTACTACGGTGTATTTTATGTTATGTAAATTCATATTACCATCTTCATATCATCAATTTTCTGTTCTCTTTGCTGTTAACAGCTTGTGATATCATGGCACATGAAAGCTTCCACAATGTGTGAATTTAACAGGAGTTCATTGGTGGACTGCAGTCAATTGGGTGAGATTGCTCTCTGCAATTCCTACCATCCTTTGCACCACTTCTCGGGATTCTAATCTCCTATTATTTATAACCAAATAGTTCTGAAAGGTCTGTATGTTATTTGCACGGCGAATTCAATAGAGAAGCTCTGTGAAAAGTTACCGTCATTACGAGCTGAGCTAAAAGATGGTCGTAAGCTTTCTTTTTCAGATATTATGCTACTCTAATTTGAACTAGGATATCTACCAGCATAGCATATCGGGACCAAATGTGTCAAGACTAGAATACCATCTGCTTACACAAGCGGCGGTTTGCTCAGCTTAGGGCAAACTGGAATAGGTGTGCATTATAAAAAGGTTTAATCTGTCTGTGACTTAGTTGTTCACTTTGTCCTAATCTAGAGAAGTTCCGTGAAATATACAACTTCACATTCACTTGGGCAAGGGAAAAGGTACATTATTTCTTACGCGTGTATTCACATTTACCAGCTCTATTTTTGTGTGGGTATTGTCTTATGCGAATAGCATGTTAAAAATCTCTTTCGTTGGAGACTGCTATTGGTATGTGGCAGTTGCTATTTGCTGAAAGGCACGTGCCCCTTATGGATAACTGGTGCCAGTTTTCTACAGGTAGCACTTTGAATACCATCTGTTCCATCAGAGCACATTGCTGTTTTGATAAGTTGACAGGGCGCTGTGGTGTTGCTAACTTGCTATATTGTTTCAACTTTCAACCTATTGTCTTCAGATAAGGCATAATAAAGCTATCTCCAGGAACACATGGGCTCAGTTATTGGAATTTGTGAAGGCAACACCCTCCTCCACCTTCCCGCCAAATGCACGTGTTTGTTTTGGATGTAGGTTACCTAACCATAATGTCGATTTGGATATCGAATAGACATTTCGTATTCCTATGCGACGACCACCTAATTAGCAGCTTGTAGTCACTGCCTATTTTTTCTTTGAAATTTCGTCCCGTTTGTGTTCTTGTGTCAGCTAAGTAACGCTGTTTGATGATGCCAAGGATCTTTTCCTTCTGGGGTTGGAATCTGTTTATTGTTTCGTTTGTCTTGCCTAACAATTGTGTTAGTCTGACTGTTCTACTCTGTTGGTGGCAGACAATTGACCCTCAGTTAACCAACTACGTTGAAGAAGGTGCTTGGCCCTATCTGTTAGACGAATTCGTGGAGCATATGATAGAGAATGGGGTAGTTCAGAGTAGGAAGCGAACAGAACGGCTTTTAGATGTGATTGGGCTGTAGAGACAGAATTCATGCCCCACTATATTTGCAATGTTCATGGTTGGATGTTCGCGTTCATTGACCCATTGTTTGCTAGAGCAGCTTACACTTCACCGCTGGCTGGAGTTTACTCCAAGAAGCAAAGCATGTACTATTGACAAAGTAGTGTGGATGCGCTGTAGCGAAATTCAAACCCCTGTTACTGCCATTTGCCTTCAACATCTTCGGCCATAATCTTTAACGTGATTTTGCTATTGAATCTCAAAAGGAATCTCGCCTGCTATGAACGTGGTTGGTTTCTCCGCCGCTCCGCGTGATGGTATTATTAGTAGCTGCAAGACTTGAGCCCCAAAGCTGGGCAAGATTATCTGCTCGTAATCAAGGCAAAACATGAAACAAGACAGGTTCAGTTTGTAACAGGACAGCACTTGAAATGGAAGAAGTTGCAAAAATGGATCCATAGCAGAAGCAAACCAGGACCATGCTTTTTTTTCTGTTAGTACTGCGTTGACCTAACTCGTGGGTATTATAAGACCTATAGATACTGCTACAGGCGTAACAAACATCAACTAGCCAATTGCTGCAATGTTTAACAGGTGCAGGTACTTGCGCATCAATCACGAGGCTGCAATGTTTACTGCTTTCCATGATATGATTTAACCAACTAAACTCAGCTCACTGAGCGTTGTCCAAAAGTGTTACGTTGCAGTCAAAGCAATCAGCCTTAACTACTGCACTTAAATATGGTGATACAATCGTCAGGTCATTCCACCCAGGCACTCGGGAAGTTCCTTCCATTCCTCTCCTCAGCCCTCCTCGCCGAGGGGCACAGAGGCGGCCTCCCCCCTATGTAAACAAGAAGAATTTGCAACCAAGCTATTGCATGCCGGCAGCTGCGCAGGATGAAGCGAACGAATTAACCAGGGGCGTTACACCGAATCATCGCAAGTGGTTCTCCTTCTCGATAGCATTCTTTCTCAGCCGAGCCGGCGACCTCGCGGGAGCAGCAACAGCACTGGCGTTCTCCTTGTTGCTGCTCACGAACTCGTCGGGCTTAGTGGCGTTGCGGTCTGTAAGAGGAGGGTTGCTATCCGCCGGCGCCGATGACATTGCTCGGGGCAATCTGAGGGGAATGTCACCTCTGTTCCGGGGAGCCGCTTCAGTGTTCTCCGGCGCGGGGGGTGGGAGAGGGTCTGAGGGGACAAGCTGAATTGTCGACTTGCGCCAGTTCTTCCTCCGCTTCGGTTTTGCCCCGGTGTGTTTCACCTGAAAGGAGACAATTTCACAATCAAAATGAGGCCATGGCAAAAGACATGGCTGTGACAGGAAAGGCTAGGCCCATTGGGACAATTCGCTGTTGTATCCAACCAAAGGTGCATGAGGCATAAACTGGGGCTGCCCCATGCAAATCTAACAGAAGCAATTACACGATGCTGGGTTGTTGGGAATGCAGAATGCTTCTGGATTTCAGAAGTGGGAAGCATAATACTTACCGCATTATTTCCAATGTCAGCCAATGGTTTTCTTGATTTTGGCTCTTGAGCTTCCTTGTCAGCCATAGCATTCTCGAGAAGCATGATCCCCTGCTTCACAATTTCCTGTGTTTTGGCATCATCCGCGTCATCTGAAGAAGAGACATCAATACTCTCCCCACCTTCCTTCAGAGCTGGGTCATCTATTTCTTGCTTGATGTACACCCTATTGGCACATCTGGAAGCAGTACATCCGCAAGCAGCACCGCATTGTGAACCTGAGGCTCTGCACTCGCACTTTTTAGTCTTGCATAATGATTGTTTCGAACATGAGCAGCACTGTGAAGCAACATCTTTTTGCAAAGTGGACTTTTCTTCACTAGGCATCTCTGACTTTGCTTTTTCCCCTGTATTATTGCTACCCAGGCTAGGATTCAATTGGCTGGACTTTGTTCGCCGACGTGCTCTGGCTTTCTTGGACGAGGCTACCCAGTCTGAATCAGATCCATCATTCATATCTTCTAACTCTTCTGACTGCTCACAGTCTGATATGTCCATGTCGTCCGACCAATACATGCTGTTCTTGCTATACCCGAAAAATTGGGAAGCTCGAGCACCCTGCATGTAGGGACGATATCAGACACATTTAACAAGGAGAACATAGAGTGTATCCATTGGTTATGAATATCACCAGATGTACTCTAGATGTAGAAGACAAATAAGTTTTCCTTATATACCTTTCGCATAGCATAAATTTGGCCATCTTCTGAACCGTCAGTAATACTCTTTGAAACCCCAACAGATTTCTTTGCATTGTTCATTGCAGTAAAAAGCTGTCGATTAGAAAAAAGTATCAGCGTACGAGTGATAACTAAAATCATATCCACAATAGTAAGATAAGCTTTACCAGATTCCCAGTGATGTAATCAAATTTGCAGAATGCAAAATTGAGATAGTTTTTACCTGCACATTTTGATTATTAAGATCTTTTACTTGTGTTTCTAATTGTCTGATTTTGCCATTAAGCGCAACCACCTTTTCCTTCAGTTCACCAATGACGATTTCTTTATCTCTACACATAACGTCTTTATCGTGTACTTGACATCTGGAAGTGGCACACAGAAAATAAGAACAGATTTAGAAAACCAGGAATGCTCATATCATATGTAATACGCAGCTACAATCATGGTTAACGAAAACAAACTCTACAGAATGTATTTAAGGAATTTAAACATCATTGACAAAGAATGCCAAGTACAGCATACCTTGAAGACGATGCTAACTGAGAAAGGTAATTCATTGTGCTCTTTGCATCAGGCAGTGACCTTACATGGTTCCATCGACCTCTACCATTGAATACACGCTCCCGCTCCTCCGCTTCAGACAGTTGCGAGGCCATAGACACCATGGCACTAGATGATGATGACAACATGTTTTCTAGTGCTGATATCCTAGAACTTCTAGCACTAGGAGACATAGCTTGAGGGCACTCTTTTAGCTTTGCTATTTCCTTGGATATTGTCGCTCTCCTGTTTTGAGGGGAAAAATCCCTGTAACATAGATGCAAATCTAATGCAGAAAACACTTACAGTACTGAACCTACGGAGGTACAATTTTTCAATTACAAGCAAATGTGGTGTCATAGATAAGATTGACCATAGGCATAGCAAAAAAAAAATCACAAGGGATTTTGGAAACCAAACAATAACAGCAAAATCGAATAATGATTTAAATAAAAAATTGACCAGAAGTTAGATAGTGAAATCCCATTATTTCCTTGCAAAAGAATAATATGTTGGAAGAAATCTTAGAACTTAGAAGTGTCTTCTAAAAAACTCAGCAGAGGAAAGGAGCCTATTTATTTGCATTATCCCCTGAAGATTTGAGCTGACCCTACCTACACCCGGAGTCAATCCTCTAGTGGTCTGGTCACCATGGCGCCGAACAGGACATGTGCTCATTACATGTTTACATTTTCCATAACAAAAAAGCTGTTCACATTTTTTTCCCCTCATCTAAAATGCTCAAAATAATGCGCGTATACATAATAGACACTGACAAACAAAAGCTTTAGAAACCCAAGCTATGTATGATATCAAAACAGGAAAAGTGAGACTTACTCTTGCATTTGTCGCTCATAGTGTGAACGTAATTCATATGCCCTTACAGTGACTTCAAGTTCATCATCAATGGCTCGCATTAAGGCCTAGTGCCATATCAAAATAATGTTTCAGACATAATACAACAGGAAAGTACAAGGGACTAGTAATTGTATTTGTTAACCAAAATTGACAAGTTTTTAGTAAGAGAACCTGAACCCCTGATCCGCTTGCACTTCCTGGAAATTTACACATTAGATTTGAGTTCTGACTTATGAGCACACTGCAATCTGAATGGTAAGGAAAAAGAAATCGCTGGATGTAGCTTCTTACCATATGTGTCACGGGTGGACTTCTTTGCTTCGAGCAACTCCTTCAGTCTTTTCGTGGCCATTGCAGCTTCTTCAGTTTTCCGCTGCAAAACCTACAATTTGCAGCAGAATAGTATAACTACGATGTCATGTGAAAGCTAAAAGAGATATATATGAGAAAACTAACCATTTTTTGCCTCTGGTTTAAGGCCAGGAGTTTATGCATCTCATATTCATTTCGTCTCCCTTCCTTCTTGAGCTAATTAACAGAAACCAGAATTATCTTAACAAGTCCTTTCAGAAACGGGGGAGTTCACATGCTACAAACTGTAAGAACAATTACCTGAAGCACTTCCTTTTCACGAGCAGCCTTCCAAGATCTAAATTGCTCAGATTCTTGCTTAATTTTTTGCTGAAGTTGAACCTAAGTTACCATGAAAAGAAGATATGTCAGAAGATAAAACTAAATTATATTTGGGAAATTTTGGAGGGAAAAAACCTTCTGAGATTTTATGCGCTGAATTTCTTCTTGCAAACGCTTAGCTGCATCATCACTTTTCTGTTTCTGTCGTAGAAGCTGTTGATGAGCTTCCTGCTTTTTCTTGAGCTCAGAAACCTGCAAATGTCCGTTTAGCATCTGTGGAAGAAAACAAAACAGTTGCTATGTGTACACACCTGAGATTCAAGCGTATTCAGCTTCTGAAGATAGTTTTCTTTCAGTTTTTGTGCGCTCTCGTCAGTAGAAAAAGATATATTGGTTAATGCATGACGAAGATCCTCAATTTCTTTCTGTAAACACAAACAAGGTTACAAATGTTACAGAAAAAAGGTAAAGAAATCAGGAAAATTAAGCAAGTGAAACCTGAAGAGCCTTCTTTTCTTGCTCCATCTCATGTAACTTCTTCTCATAATGTTGCTTGAGAACAGAGGTGTCACTCTTCACGAATTGTTTCATTTCTGCCTTTTGGAAATGAAAAGGACGTATAATTATACTCTTCCAGGTGGATCAAAGAAGAAAGAACACAGTACCAATGCATAATTTCAACTATGTGTGTCATAAGTTAGTTATCTTCGGACATGAGTGTACAACTGGGCTTGAGGAACGAGGTAAAATTGGTACATGTAAATAAAACTGAAAACCTAGTGTTAGAAGAAGGAATTCATAAACAAAGTAACTTTGTATGTGAACAACCACAATCGTTAAGAAGGGAAAATAGTACCTCCTTTTGTTGAAGTCTTTTATCTAGTTCCTGCAGCTCCTTATCAAGTTTATCTTGAAGGGATGAATGTTCTCTCTCCTTTTCTTCTTCATCAACTTCACCTGGAGATAGTAGAGTTATCCAACAGTACACAATTTGTCAAGGGATACTAGAGGTCCTAGCTGGGCAAAATTCTATAGTTTTTTGGAACTGCCAAATTTGGTAAAATTATTATGTGCACAGTGCTCTATGTTGATGTATACAGGAAGAAACAACAAGTACGTCACACATGAGATACAGAAAAAGGAAATGTTGACTTCTGTCTTCTTTCCAGAGAGCTATTTGAACAAGTAATGAACTAAACCCTGCTTTAAATTCAGTGTTGTACATACTAACACCAATATCAAATTCTCGAAGCTACAGCACCAAAAGAAAAAAGAAAAATCCTAAACAAGTGTGAAGTCTCAGCAACCAAAGCAAGCTGTAATGATCATGTTAGTAAACAAGCAAATGATGATAAGCAGATAACGCTAGCTCCAACTGTGCTAGCAGTCACTGAATTGTAAAATGTTGACTACTGAAAAAAAGGTGCTTATTAGAGAAAGTGTTACTAAGATATTGTATGAATGTGTTTCTGTAACTTACTTGAAGCATCAGGTGTTCCTACTTCACAACCTGAACCCAAGTCATCTAGAAGCATGTCCTTATCCATGTCAAGCCGATCATGTAAACCACTTCTGCAGGTAATGGAGAACTTTTGCCGCATCACTTCACCCTCCAACTGTTGAATCTTCAAAATATAGCTCTTCATAAGGTCTACATCCTGCCCATTACAAAAAATAACAAAATAAGAAATTCAGGTAGGCTGATATAACAATGTGCGCAGAAATATGTAGAGGAGTAGTTAGAGATGTTATCCCACGCACCTGGTCAATACCACCGTTCTCAATATCATCCCACGATTTTCCGTTGCGTGCTGATTCAAGCTTCAGCATGAACTGATCCTTTTCCAGCTGTAACCATGTACAGAGAAATGTCATGTGCTATAAACTAATAGCATATAATCAAAAAATAAAAATGTCACACAAGAGCAAGAGCTAACGTACATCTAGATGTCACATTACCTAGGGTACCTAGGGACAGTGAACTCATATAGCTCTGATAAATAATGATATATACAGAAGTATATTACGACTTTACTACTATTAGGCAAGAGTAAATGATTCAAGCACTTCCGAGCAGAAAGAGATCATACATACCTGGGCAGCAAGTGCACGCTGTGCCAACTGCTCACAAGACAAATCCCTTTCCTTGAGCTCATGGTTAAGCTCTGAATTTTTTCGCTCAAGCAAAGAGACTTTTTGTTGTAGCAACTGAAAAATGCAGAAAACAGCATTAGATAGTAAAATCAACTAATTCGACCAGTAAATACAGAACAGACAAAACAAACCTGAAGTTCTTCTAGTGCTGCACTCCCACTGCGGGAAAACAGAAGTTCAGTCTGCAGCTGCTCCAACTGACTCCTCAATTTTTGCATCTCCGCTGTAACTGGGTCACGGTTTATCTACACAATAGGACACAAAAGGATAAAGAAATAATATCAACACAAAGGAGATACCTGAAGCATATTTTTAAGGGAAGAGAAAGCATACCACTGCTTTATTTTGAATATTGCGTGCACGATTGGCATACTTCAATGTATTTATGGTTTCTTCTGCATTTGAATCAGCAGGACTAATGCAAGCTACAAGAAAAAAAAATAGCAAAGCAAATTGATTTTAGTAAAAGTGCTTCTAATACTGGGATGTATGTGTGGAAAAATAGACCTACCAATCATAACAGTTTTGCTGTTTCCTCCTAGGGAATCCTGCAAAAAAAAAGTTCTTTGTCTTTAGCCATGGCCCGGTGTAAGTGTAACAAGGGAAAGCATTAGCAAGTAGGGCCGGAAAAAAAGCTCGGTGGTAGGGCTCGTTGGCTCGGTTCAAAATTGTTTCAATTACACTCGTTTATTGATTAAACATTGAAATAAATCAATTTCGAATGAAATTGGATTTTGATCTGGCTCGGCTCGGCTCGGCTCGTTGGCTCGATTCTAAAAATACCTCCAAACTATAAATAAAATGATATTAAATCAAACTGTGTCAATTTCGAAAAAAGCTCGAAAAAATGAGAATTTGGCTCGATTCCACCCCTATTAGCAAGCAACAACATGTTAAAGTTCCAAAGTTCAGTTTTCCAGCATTAAATAATGTAAGATCAATAAAGAAATACAAATGAACAGGTGTATGTACATCTTAAATAAAGGTGATTGTAAACTAACATGGAAAATGGTACTCAGTCATTAGAGGAAGTGTGATGGCAACAGCGAAGATATAACTATTGAAGACACTGCACTAGCTGGACTAGAGAGTTGTAGGAAATACCGAAATTTTAAGATGGTGTCAGGGCGCCAACCACATTAGAGTAGGATGCCCCATTATTGGAAGGAATTGTACATCTTTTCCAGTCTAGGTATTTGTGAATTTTAAATTATGATATGCTAAAACATAACTATGAATATAATATGCATACTTGCAGAAGGCGGGTTAATTTACTGTCCCGATATGGGACAAATGCTCCTTCTTTCCTCTTCTTTTCATCACCTAATGCACTGATAACATTGCCAAGAGCTAGAAGGCCTCTATTTATGTGTATCCCTATACCCACAAAAATAGATAGAACAAGGTTAAAATCAGATGCCCAACTATATATTGAACTAAACAAACAACGACAAACGCCAGAACAGTCTTCCTTACCTTCTTTAAGCCGTAATCCATCAGCTCCTGTCCGTTTAGCCCTTTCAGAACCAGCCAGGTCAACTAGATGAAACTTTGATGATAAAATATCATAGTCATTACTAGCTGACTTGTCAGATGTAGAACTTGAGGTCCTCTTTTGCTCGATACAAATTGTAAAGATAGCATGAGAGCGGCTACAAAGAAACAATGCCATTCGGATAAAGAACTATCAGAACAGTATATCATTTAAAATAACAAAAGGTCAAACAACAACATCTGCTAATCCCATTCTCATATAGTAATAGGCACAGGAAATGCATCAATGAAAATCAATTAAATTACTACATCAAACTGGCACTTGAACTATTTGAACTTCAATACTTGCAAGTACAAACAGCATACAAGTAGCTCGCCCTTCCACACATTAAAGCACATATGGCAATACAAAAGGTAACAACAGAGCGTGTATACAGCATGATCAAAGCCAATTTCTTTGTGCATCTCCACTAATCACTAACAATGAATCTATAATTATTTAAAAAGTAACAGAACCCATAGGAGATGAAAGATAGTGTCCAAACAGAACAGAATGTGCGTAGAAAAGCACTCCTTTGTAACTTACCTTGACTGACTATTCATGTTTGTACTTCCAGTTGCACGTGACGAGGACCCACGTGCCAAATATAATGCCATTTCTTCTTTTGACTTCACCTCAGCCTCCGTGACACCAGCAAGGGTAATGCCACCATTCGCAGTCTCTCGAATCTGAATTGGCACTCTGGCTGGAGCTGCTGCTTTGGCAACAGACCCTGAATCAAGTCTGAGAGCAGCATGACTTGCATCGAGCAAATCAAAAACTTCCTCCTTAAATATCTGAAATGTGCATCAACACACCACAAAATGATAACAAGCATAATGGCTGTTGCAACCATAAAAGAAAAATAACTGCTATCGGCTATAGTACCTCAATGAAGGATACCCTAATTAAAAACTCTGTATCATCCTTCGTGGCATCAACTTTTCTGAATATTGTCTCCATAACTTGGGGAATTATTCCTCCACAGTTAGGTTCACCACTATAATTGGTACCCATTGTATATGTCTTACCAGAACCAGTCTAAAGTTGGTACAGAAAAACAGCTAAGTCAAAGAACAGAATAATCATCTAAAAACAGTATTAATTTCATCATACTAGCAAAATTTGCACCTGGCCATAAGCTAGCACAGTAGCGTTGTATCCGCGGAACAATGAGTCAATTAGCGGATGCACGCATTGCTCAAATGTTAACGAGGAAGGAGAACCTGTGCTGCCATAGACATGATCAAAGGTGAAGACGTGTGGGCCAATTTGGACCTACAATGCCAAATAAGAGCATCATCAACATCTATTTGGGCCGATAAATATTCTGGTATAGTGGGAATTGCTGAGCTTATGCATGTTCAACATTCTGATCCAACAAGCACATTTGAATTAAAAGTTCTGCAAAAGAAATTGTGACTGGTGAAATTATGCACCCATTGACCCTTGCTGAATCAGGCCGCCCAAATTGTCCAACAGTCAGCTAAAACCTCCAGAAAATCACGGGTCGTTCACTGATCTATCTCGCGCATGTATCGTTTCAAAATCCTACAAGAATCACGTTTTCCCAGACTAACCTATCGTACCCAACCAGACACACCGGCCACCAGAAGAATCGGTACCTGCGGATCGCCGGGCGTGACTGTGACGCAGTCGGTGCAGCCAAGGAGGAGCTCCGACGTGATGAGCGGCCGGATGTTGACGGCCACCTTGACGCTGTCCTTCTGCTGGTTCGTCACCGCCTCCGAGCCCTCCATCGGAACCCTAGCAATGAATACCCCAAACCGATCAGACCAGCACTCGAAAAAAAAAACCCAAAAATCTTCCAAAAAGACAAAAAAGATCACCTCAGACCGGCGGATCAGGGAATCTCCGCCAGATGCGACGACGAGCTGTGCTGGGAGGCGATGAGCTTGGTTAGGGTTGGGGTTCGATCACCCGCTCAGGGAGAGAGGGAGGCAGAGAGAGAGAGAGAGAGAGAGAGAGAGAGAGATTGGGGAAATGGCGAATGGGTGAGAGGGAGAAGAGCCCGCTCGGCGAGTTCGAAAAAATAGGGCGTCACGTGACCCCGTGGTGTAACCCACTATCAACACAGACCATGTCTATGGACCGGTTACTGAATGGAGCTAGTCCACTGTCCACTCCCCTCTCTCTGGGCCTCGTCCGTTCTCCCAATCTGTGGTGCATAGACTTGGTCTATACTACGCTTGATGTCACGTGACAAGAAACGGGAAACACACGAGCGCATGATGCCTCGACGAACCTAGTCTATGGACACGCTGTGTCTACTGCCATCAATTTATAGCCTCGTTTCTTGTCCAACTGGCCTGGCTAGCCTGGTTAACAGTGGTCTATGGACGTGGTCTATTCCACGCAAAGATGCGTAAGAGAAGGTGGACCAAGATGGCAGAGCTCGAGACCGCAAACATGGGATGCGATTCCGAATTCAAATTGTAGGAAATGACGAGCTTGCCCATGGGAACGGTTTTCTTTTTTGTCAGGCACTAGCATGTGGCACTCGAGCGCTGGTTCGTGGTTTGGACAACATTGACGCCTGACCAGGGTTTACATCACTGAATCAACTTCGGAAATCATTCATACGTGAGTAGCGATTTTTGTTGAAAATTGGTATAAACCGAACAAAGTCAAAGTCAAATTTTTTGAACCTGGTGGTCAAAGAGCGGCGAAATAATTTAAAAACTGATCGGTTTTTACCGATTTTCGATCGGTTTACATCGAAAATCAACACACTCAACGGAAATTGGAAAATTTTCAAGAAAAATTGGAAAAAATACAAAAAATGACAAAATTCATATTTATAGATCTGAGAAGGAGGAAGGCTTTGAGACTTCAATCACGTTTCAGAATAATAGGGATCTTACTTTATCTCTTTACCACCAATGACAAAATTCATATTTATAGAAGAGACGACGTAGCAATAATTATAAAACATCACAACGGGCACATTACACTCCTAATTGCCTTTCAACAACAATTTCACTTATTGCAACTGAAAGCTCGTTTTTCATTTGAGCTTTGAATGCCAACTAAATAGTACAAAGTAGTTCCGCAGAAGATATAATCAAGTGGTAAAATAATGGCTCACTTGCTTTGCAAACGATTTTTTCCAAAGAAAAACATGTCCTTCAGTTCTAAATTTTACAATTTCAAGTAGTCTATATTCGGTTTTGCTCAAAAACATCTCAAAAATTTGGTTTTTTCAAAAAAAAATCATGGCATATGTCAAAAGGCTATTAATACTAATTTTAGGAAACTTTTGGATAATGTTTTCAAATTTTTCGAATTTTTTGAATTTGAATTGAACCGATTTATCAACTGGTTCGGTTTCTCGAGTCGGACAGATACAGTCGATTTTTACAATTTTTGAGTGACTTTCGTCGATATTGTGAACCCTGCGCCTGACCTATGCATAGCACACAATCGTAAATCGTAATGGATACAGCATGATGGGTGGATGTGTTTTTAATGCTTAATAGCCTCAACGATATAAAAGAGTAAATATCATCAATTGCAATTTTAGTGGCCAAATTATAAGATTTATTTTAGGTTTTACAGAACTACAACTTTAGTGATCTAAATTTTAATTGAACTCTAATTTCGTCACGAACTAGCAATGCTAACATATAGAGTCCACATGGCATACGCATAAGGTGAGGATCAGCTGTTACGTGTGCCACGCAGGCAAGCCACGGTGTAGCCGACCGGGCCAGCTCTTCTTCCCCGACTCTGATAAACAACTGTGATGAGATTACCAATGGCCCTCTGTCCTTTCTATACCATCCTCAAGCCACCCTCTACAACGTGTTCTCTCAGTTTTGGGTGAAGGTCACTGGAACACTGCTGGCATCTTTTTCTTCTCCAAGTCCGGCGAGGACTCCATTGAGCCTGATCTCTTCATTTGTTGGATTTTATCACCCTTTCACATGCATGTTCCTCTCAACATTCTCTATATTTCTATTCAAACCATTTTTTCCTAGCTCATTCTCCCCCGCGATTCTTTCCTTATCACTGGCTAACACTGCATGACCCCACCATCTTCTTCCTCCTCGAGTGGAGAACATGAGCTTTATGAACTCGGGCTCATCATCAGAACTATCGGCCACTGTTCCATTCCTGGTGCTCAAGTGAGCTTCGTCCACTGCCACCGTGCCCTCCAAGCTCGCCTCGGCTTCCTTGCTCCATCCATCACCTCCATTCCCTCCCTCTCATACAAGATTGTTGGGAACGTGATATCTTCGCCCTCAGCTCCAGTGACCTTATCGTCGTACTCGTCGCATCAACCTCGTCGTCCCTATCAACCCAGTAAGCTCCATCCCAATCCTTTATGTGTCGAAATGTGTTACACTCATCAAACTCCATTTCTCCTCAATCAATTTTGGTCTTCATCACATGAGCAAGCCGGTGCCATCAACATCTCCAATTCCAGACAAAACTCTTCACTACCAGCCATTCCTCAACCGGTGAGCAAAAAACTGATTCCTCCCACTTGGAGCATCTCTACACCATCCTCTATCTTCCCCCACTCCTAATGTGTGCACTCTTTCTCCCTAGCACCGCCACTGCAAGGAACTCACCGCGCCGCCCCTGGGTTGTTGTCGGTAAGCTACCATAATTCTCCTCTTCCATGATCGACTGCACCGATGAGCTCCTCTTACCACGTTGATACTGATGCATTGCCTATTTTCACCTGTCTTGATTGTTAGTTTAGTCATCGCCATGCTTGCCCATGGCGCCACTGCTCTTGTGCCACCGCCACTATAGGCCACCTCTGATCTCATCGTTGCCATCGATGAGTCGCCAAGGCCGTGGGGTTCCATTTTATAGCTTGCTCGCTACAGTTGTGGTCATCTGTGGCCGCTCTCTATTCTGCCCGTGCGCTCTGTGGTGAGAGGAAGCCTCCTTGTATTTGCCCCTACAAACTTTTTTTCATCTTCGCCCCTCTCAAACGAAATTGCAAATCTTGTCTCCTTTTCGATCACAGAAGCACTAGCAGTCGACACGTGTCACCTGCTGCACTCCTCTACCGTGGCACGTACCAGCCAAGCTTAGGCACCACGATAGGTACCAATCAAGCTCGGGCACCATGGTACCTTGTCTTGCTGAGCTAGGGTATAATGGTAGCTCATTTGCTGTGGTGAGTGCGGTGTCAATGACCTGCTGTCATAGAGGAGCACAGTAGATAAGTGTTGCCTATCAGTAATTTCGCGATCGAAAAGAAGTCTAGATTTGCATTTTTTATCGAGAGAAGGCCAAAGATGGAAAAAAGTGTGCAGGTGCCAAATAGGCCAAAGCTGAGAGAGAGAGTGCATGTGTGGTGTCCCAGTCTGCACCACTATGATGTGGCACGCACGCATGGAGTGTAACACCGTACCCCAAAATCCGCTTAAAGCCCAACCCACAGAGGGCGGACCCACGCATGTATAGCAGCACTTCACCTTCACTTTTGTCTTAGCTTTATGTAAAAGGGTTAACTCAAATGTACTATATTTAGACCCAATGGGCATTATATATTACTACAACTAACTTTACACAGTCAATGTTGGACTAACCTCACCACCGCTCCACACGGGCCTTCAAACTAATAGCCCAAGTATTACTTTCACCCCTACCTTAAAGAGCTAACGCCATTGGTAGCACACCGTATACACGTCAAATACACAGAATCACCATTTGATACATGTGAGTGCATCCAGTGCCAGCAAATACGCCATGCTATGTGGCCACTTCATGCCCACACGCGCCATGCGCCATATACCCACAACCCTATCCTACATGCGTCCGTGCAACAAAGGTTAATGCTCTGATACCAGTAACACCATAGCCCAAAATCCACTCAAAGTTCTGCTCACCGTGGAAGGGATACATGCATACATAGCACCCAACCTACACTTTTGTTCTTGCTTTGTGTAAAAGGGTCAACCCAGAGGTGTTATGTTTGGATCTAACGGATATTATATACTACTACAACTCACTTTAGACAAACAATATGGGACTAACCTCGCTATTGCTCCACATGAGCCACCGAACCGAAATCCGTAAACCGAATAGTCTTAGAAATAAAAACCAAGCCAAAAACCGAAAACAAAAAAAACCAAAATAATCGAGTAATTTAATACGGTTCAATTTTTTAGTTTCGGTTTATATATTCCCACCCCTATCAAGGCCACGATTCACGATGTCAAATGGAAACTGCATGTCTACTGCACTGCCCTGACCCTAAAGTGGCTACGCTGTTCGTTTTGTCCTTTCCTTAGATCCGAGACGAGCCACCGAGACCTATGAAAGTTACGCGACCGAAATCGATGTGCACCCATCCACCCTTCACCCAAAAGAAACAACCAAAAGCCACTCCGCCACCACACCGTCCCCCATTCCTCCCCTCGCTCGCATTCTCGTCCTCCATCACCAAGAAACCAATGTCGTCCCCCACCTCCACACACGATCCTAGTCACATCTCCGTCGAGTGTGAGGCAGTGTGAGCAACCGCCCTACAAAATTCCTAGGCATTTGACACACCCCTTCTCTTCCTCCCCTATCTCTCTCGCTGCTGATCCGGGCTCCACCCGAAAGTGCACGCCCATTTTGTTCCCTAGTGCTTGGAGCCTTCTCAGCTGCACCAAACTTGGCCTTTTTAGGTGGCAAGCTCGGATCTTTTCGGCTGCAGATTTGATTCCTGGGTTCTTGAGTTGGTTTTGTGCTAATAGGGGAGCCGAATATTGCTGCATCTTGGACAATTACAGCTGAGAGCCCTCCTCCCTATCCGATCAGATGAGTTGTGGATGTTGCCTCCCAAACTGAGATTGCAGGAGATGGTTGCAGCAGCAGTAGCTTCGTCCCAATCTTTCACACCCCTACCCCCTATCCGTCTCCGTCCCCTGCCTCCGTGAAAGACTCCCTCCTGCCTTACACCACCCAACCCGCACCACAGGTGTAGCACTCAGCTAATGGCGGCGACGGTAATGGAAGAATTAGCCCTGTGGTGCTATTCATCATAGTGATTCTTGCGGTCATCTTCTTTATCTCCGATCTGCTCCACCTCTTGCTGAGGTACTGTTAAGAAGAAGCAGAGTCGTGGAGCTGCGGCAGCCGAGCCTACCCTGTCACCGCACCGGGTAGGCGGGCGGGACGCAGCAATGGACTGGCAGCTACAGCAGTTGTTCCATTTACACGACTCAGGGCTCGACCATGCGTTCATCGACGCGCTGCCTGTGTTTGCGTACCGCGATATTGTTGGTGGTGACAAGGAGCCATTCAACTGTCTGGTGTGCTTGTGTGAGTTTGATGGGGACGATAGGCTCAGGTTGTTGCCGGTTTGTGAGCACGCCTTCCATCTGCATTGTATAGATACATGGCTGCTCTCCAATTCGACATGCCCGCTTTGCCGTGGCACGCTCTTTGTCCCTGGGTTGACGATAGAGAGCCTGAAGTTTGATTTTGATGAGGGGTTGTCGGAGGAGTGCGAGGATGTTTTCCAATTTCAAAGGCAGAAGCCCAGGGATGAGAAGCAGCCAATGGCCGAGAAGAGGTTGTTTCCAGTAAGGCTTGGGAAGTTAAAGAATGTTGGGAACCAGGATGTTGTCGATGTGCCCAATGGCAATGCAGCTGGTATAGCGATTAGGGAGGCAGGGGAGCGTAGCAATAGCAGCTTGGATGCGAGGAGATGCTTCTGCATAGGCACTTACCAATACGTTCTTGGGGCTTCTGAACTTCGAGTGGCTCTCCAGCCTGGTCATAGTAGAAATGGTGTGGGCGGCAGGTTGAAGGGAAGAGCTGCTGGCATAAGTTCTGTCAATGCTGAAATTATGGAAGGCAAGAGGATTTGTGTGAGGAACAAAGTTGAGAGCTTCTCTGTGTCAAGGATTTGGCAATGGTCTAGTGTGAGGGCAAGCTACCAGCTGGTTCAGACAATTGCTCAGAAACAAGGAGCCTTCCATGGATGAAGAGAGATGTCACTGGAGATAAGTCAAACATATGATATTGTCTATAGTTCTTTTGTTTCTAGTGTTGGTTCATGAATTTCTTAATTATAGCTATTCTTTTGGTCTGATTTAGCATGTGTCAGCTCATTGAAATGATCATTCTCATCGAGATAAGTTTTGACAGGCTGCCCAACCCACTAAGAATTGCACTTCAGCCTACTAAAAGGACCAGACATTGTCCCACCCACTAATTCCTCATCCATTCATTCCTCCCAAGCACGAGTCCACAACCCACCCCTCTCTCTCTATCTCTCTCTTCTCAAGAGACTTCAATGTTCCGTTGGGATCTGACCGAGCCACCACCACCGAGCTCTCCGTTGACCCATGGCTGAGTGCCCCTCTCCCAAGCGCAAGCACGCGATCTCTTCCCTTCCATCTCTCCTCTATCTCCATGAACAATGGAGCTACTTTGTTGGTGTCACTGAGCTCTCCGATGACCTATGGCTGAGCGTCCCACCAGAACAGTTTAGCCTCACCTGAGCTCCGATGCCACCAGGGTGTGGCCTCTGCGAGCACCAACTGAGCTTCGTTGCTGCGAGCTCCTTTGTCGATGTCGCAGTTACCTTGACATGCTCTAAGCCTCGCCACTGTTAGGCGTTTCCTCCACTAGGTAGGTTAGGTGTGTTGCAGGTGTTTTCTCAAATTGTTGCAACTCCTTTTTTCTATTGTTGCAAGAAGTGTTTTTGTTTGTTACAATGTATCTTTCCCAAATCTTGTTTGTTGCAATCGGGTGTTAATTTGTTGTTGCAGTTGTTGTTTTCAAATGTTGCATCACAAGATATTGAATGTCGCAGATGTTTCAATGATTTCTTTGTTGCTGTAACAAGGTTAATTTTTTGTTGCAATAGATTCTTATGTTTGTTGCTTTAATAGTTCAAAATTGGTGCTCATTTTGTTTGTTGAATTCGTGCTTGTTACACACGGAGCAAAAAATTGTTGAAAGCTTTGAAACTAACTGTTGCACTTCTGGGATTTTTTTGTTTGCCCTGGATCGAATTAGTTTCTCATTCTCATCCATTCACCCACCAAATCTATGCCTTTCAATCCCTATTCTCACATCCCAACTCCTCTCCTCTGAGGGCTTGCTAGTCTCTGACGGCTGGAGGTAGCTTGCTATCGCAGCCATGCTCTCCCTCTCTCTTTCTCTCTAGATCGGCAAGGATGGGTGTCATGGTGGTGCTGTGTCCGGCCGGTGGAGGATCAAGGCGGCATGGCCGCTTCTGCAACCTCTTCTTGGTGTCACCATCGTCAAATGATGGGTTAGAGGGGCAGGAGAGGACCGTCCTGATGGGAGTCATTGCGTGCAGGTGTTTGCGTTTGTGCCACTGTGGATGAGATCAGACGGTGATACTTGGTAGCACTTCGGTTTATGAAGATCCGATGGTGGGGAGGAGCGTACAACGGCAAAGCTCCCATTGTATGTCACGTTCGATCTCATCGGACGTTCCCACTCCTACCACTTTCCAACTGCAAAATTAACTAGCCACCCCAACCTTATCTATGCACTGCCGCACGAGAGCGCCTCGACTAGTTTTGGTCGAGCCACTTCCACCACCGATGAGTTGCTCCGCTCTTGCTTCAGCCATGGCGTCCCAAGCTTCGCCATCACTCGCGCTTGATGAGGCCATCCACAACCAGAGCTCTTGTGTGGATCTCTCCTTGTGAGGAGCGGCTAGAGCCTGCCTGATTTGGCGAGGCCGAGGCGATAGGGAGACCAATGGTGAGTGGATGACCGGTGACGAGGCATCATTGAGGGGTAGAGACCAGTCACCAGGTAAGTGGAGGAGTGGGGGTGGGGCACGATGAGCCTACGGAGACATCTAGGACCTCGAGGGCAAGCATGTCGTCGCCGCTGCCGAGGCCAAGGTAAGTGAGTCGATTGTTTGTTTCAAGAAATGTTTTTTTTGTTGTACCAGGTGTTTTAAGATGTCGTAGATGTTTTTTTGCAAATTTTGTAGACTTGCTTATCTCGTTTAAAAGGGTTGTTGCAACTAGGGTTACAAATGTTTTTTTCCTTTGTTGCAAGAAGAGAGTTTTTTTGTTGCATTAGTTATGTTGATTTGTTGCAACAAGAGAACTATTTTGTTGCATTCGATATTTGTCAATGTTGCAATCGTTGTTTGTTGATGTTGCATCAGAGTTCTTATGTGATGCATCATGATGTTGGGCTGCTTCGTTTGTCATATGAAGTTGTTTTGTTGTGAATGCTCAATTTTTTTAGTATGCTCTACAAGTTTCGGTAACATGTGTCATGCCCTCCGCGAGCTCGAGCTCAACCTTTGCTAACACCGCCGTGGCGAACCGAGCTCCAAGCCTCGGGTTACTCGCCGGCATGGCTGCAACCTCCTTCTCCAACAGGTTCTTGTACTCACCATCATCCATGCATCTCCTTTGTAGGGGTGGGCACTTTTAAACCGAAACCGAAAAACCGAACCGAACCAAACCGGATTAACCGATTATTTTGGTTTTCAGTTTGGTTTATATTTTAGCACTATTCGGTTTTCGGTTTGCGGTTCGGTTTTTAAGTTTCAGAAACCGAAAAAACCATTTTACCGAATAAACCGATCCCCACTCTCGTAGACCCGCACGGCACGCAACGGCGCAACGCACAGCCAAGCCAATTAGCCAACCCATTGACCCAATGCCCACTTCCCATCTTCCCCTTGTTCCCCATTATCCCCAATCGCCAACCCTATTTGGCTATTTCCCTCGCGAACCAGTAACAACGCGCCGCGCCCGCCCGCTTCGGACTCGAGTCGGTGGAGGCCGGCTCGGGGTTCCTCGCGAACCTCCGGAGCCAGGCGCCAGCTCTTCAACTCTCTATTTCTCTAGCGAACCAGCGGCGCCGCACCGACCCGCAGCCACCTCTCGGCGCAGCCCCAGGCGCCACCATCGGTCCAACGTCACCGCCCTCCCGGCTTTCATCCGTTGAGCCGTCGCGGCCCTCCCACCTCTCCCCGAGCAGTCGTCGCCCTCCCATCCGGCCATCCTCAGAGCAGCCGCTGGATCTAGGGTAAACTCTTCAGTTTCCACTGAGTAAATCAATTCAACGCTAGTCGCAGGTTGCATGATGGATGGGTGATTTGGTTGTGAAAGTGCATCTAGGCACTTATGTTATTTTGGTGATTAATGAATGTTATTTTGGTGATTAATGACAAACACTCATAATGACAATCTATGTAAATTAAGTAAATGCTTAACTTAGTGTTTAGCAAATGACAAACCTCTAATATGATTATATTGCTATGAGACTAACTTGTTATTGCCTAGTTGAGTATCAGTCTCATCTATTTAGAGGAAAATCAAATAGGAAGGTTAAGCAAAGATAAGGTATGCAATTTTGGTATCTATTCTATATTTGTTATTGCATTCCTTTTGTGCAAATGCATAGTGAACTCCAAGTAGCATGTTGATTATATATATGCACATTGGTTCATGTCATATTTATTTGTGCATATATATTCATTTGAGTTCATTATAGTATGCATGTATTAACTAGAGTTAAACTTCATATTGCTATAGATTGACTTGGTGCATGCATGTTTTATTTGTATATCTTCTCATGCAATTCTCTTAGTGAAGTTTATCTAGTGTTGGATCACATATTTACTCTTACTCCAAATATTATTTGCACATGTACAATTCGTGTATATTCTATCATGTGCTTCATTTAAGTAAAGTCTGTGATCCTTGCCATGATTTAATTGATTCATCATATTGGCAATTATCTCTCTAGTGCATATAGATCAATTACATATTCACCATGATGTACTTAGTAGAGAACATTTCTTATGTCAAGTGTTTCCATTTATATTGTGCTTCTTTATATGAAACACTTGTTGTAATCAACGCTCACAAATATCAACTTTATTCATATCTATTGAGCTTTTGGGACTAATGTCTTTCATGAGTAGTTTGGAAAGAATTAGGTCCCGTCTGTGTATGATGACCAAGGTATCTTGGAGGATGATCATTGTCGAGGTCAACAAGGCGGCGGTGTCACCAAGAGTCGAGGACTAAGTCAAGAGCAACTTGGCGTGGAGATCGTCAGAGAGGATGATCAAGTCAAGGTTGATAGGACGAGAGTCTCATGAGGTGAATCGAGTCGAGTTGGACAAGGCGAAGATGTCATCAATTATATGGTGAAGGTCTTCATGCATCGACATCAAGAAAGAAGGCGGCAAGTGACTAGTTCTAGACTTATATTATCTTTGATTTAATTTGAGTCTAAGGATTGCCGTACTATTAAGAGGATGCGATGTCGAATGACTTTTAGATGTGTCAAGTGCTCAAGTGATCCATCCTTGTGAATCTTAGAAAGAGAGTGGTGTTGGTATTGCTTGGGAAAGTGAGGGTTGTAGGTCTCTCTTGATTTCTTTGTGAAATCTGTGGTTATCCTTTGAGTTTTGGATAGTGAGATCTTGTTGGTTGTGTAGCCCTCGTTCTTAGCTTTCGGAGAGTCCAAAATCGCTGAAATCGAGTCCGAGTCAAAAGTTATGCTCGTTTTAGTCGAATTTGCTCGATCTTGATTCGGACTATCCGGAGTTAGTCCGGACTATCGGATCATCCGAGTATCCGGATATTCATCCGGACTCTCGGGTTGAGTCTCTCTGTTAGCCTTTCTCAGTCAATCCGAGTATCCGGATTGAAATCGAGTCTCCGGATTGTGCGCGATCTGCCCCAACGGCTAGTTTTGGGAGGTCTATTTATAGCCCTTCCTCCTCTTTTGAAAGGGCTTTTGTGTGGATCTTTGAGGGGTGTGTGGGGGCTTTGAGGAGCTTTTACCCTTAGATCTAAGTGATCCCCTTGTGAGAAGGGTTGGGAAGAGTTTGGGAGTGAGATTTGAGTTGGTTGAGCACTTGATTTCATCTCCAAGTTTGTTCTTCGTGAGCATTTGTTACTCTTGGAGGTTGAGGACTCCTAGACGGCTAGGAGGTCGCCACGAGCCACCGGAGCTTTGTGTGGTTGGCCGTGGGAAGTTTGTGAAGGCGGTTCGCCTCCGTAAGGGAAGGAATCAAAGGAGTGAAGACCGCGAGTGCATTTGTGCAACAGGGAGGAAGAGGGTTGAAAGAGACCCGGCTCAAGTGTGACCGAGCCGCCTCAGCGGAGACGTAGGATCCCCTCAAGGATCCGAACCGGGTGAAAAATCATCGTCTCCAAGTTTGCTTCTTTCTCTTGCTTTAGCATTTGATTTTGAATCTTGAAATTGCCCGATCTACTCTATTGTTGTGTTTGGCTCTAGATCTTCATCATCCCCATGTACCTGACATCATTAAGATCTTTTGTGTTCAAGTAGATTGTTGAAAAATTGCAGGGATTTAAAATCTCTCTTGAGATCCTCAATCCGAGTATCAGAATCCACGAACCCGACAGATTCGGATAATCCGAGTATCCGGATTGAATACCCCGGACACTCCGGGTTAGGACCCTCGGGATCGGACTATCCGGAGTATCCGGATTGCATAACCCGGACAGTCCGGACTATCCGGAGTATCCGGATTGAATAACCCGGACACTCCGGATTGTTCAGGACACTCGGGAGATTTTATTTAGCTGCAATATTTTTATTCCGCTGCATTTAAGTTACAAAGTTTTTAATCCGCCTATTCACCCCCCCTCTAGGCGACATCCCCTGTCCTTTCAGGTTGTATTCTGGTAGCCTGGCACCACCAACACTTTGCTCTGTTTTACAACTAGATCTAGATGCACACTATTTATAGGCATTGCAGTTTTAATTTATATTCAAGGACTGCCATATATATACCCAACCATTTCATGATGTAGTTTAAAAGATGGAATATGTGTTTTCTTGGGAGGTCAGCTTGAGAGAATGTCAGAATGAGTATGGAATATGAATCAATTGTTTTTGATCCTTTTCTGCAACCTGAGATCAATTGTTGTCACTCACAAGCTCACAATTACTGCAATGCAGCATCAAATACTTTACAAGCTACTTGCTACAAGTAGTGCCTAAACTATTTACAGAAACCATGTTGCTTTCCGGCAAATGAAAATGAAACCTTATTGGGGTGGTTGACAATAGACCATGAACGATGCCATTGCAACCAAAGACGTCCCTTTACGCTTAGTAGTTTACAATAAAGTATGACCATGATCTTTTCTTGTACTTCAAAGTGTTTCCACTATCTCTGAACATAAGTTACATGGAACTAACTAAGACACCTAAACCACTATCAGAAACTGCAGATGCCAACTCTGGCTAGCCATATCCTGCATGGTTAGGAATATAAAACATTGTTGTAATGGCAAAACCTAATGTATGTATAATGTACACTAATGCTATGTATAATGTATGCTATGCATTTCTCAGGGGATCTCATCTAGTCATCTCAGATTCTCAGTGTGTAATTGGAACAACGACGTCGGCAATCGAACTATCCTGCAATGTATGTGTTCACTTCATTGCTTATTTGCTTGGTCGATTCTTTTTTATTTTCAATCACTAACCATTTCATTGCACTTTTGCTTGATTTGTAGATGGTGGAGCCAGAAGAAAATCCTGGAAATCGTGATAGCCAAATGGGCGAGACCGAGACTGAGACTGCACAGACAGAGAATGTGCAGCAGGAGGTTAAGAAAAGAAAAGCAATGGAAGCAAGATCAGATGTGTGGGAAAGCTTTAGTAAGATCAAAGTTGGAGATGTCATGAAGGCCAAGTGCAAACATTGCAGCCGTGAGCTTCGATGTGATCCTAGAACTAATGGTACATCCTCCTTAAACTCTCACTTGAGAATCTGCAAGCGTAATCCTAATAGGAATACAGACCCTAAGCAAGGTACTTTGCAAATACAAGCAAATAAGGGGGATAGTAGTTATTGTGCCATTTCCACTTGGAAGTTTGATCCTGAGGGACTTAGGGAAGCATTTGCTGAAATGATCATTACAGATGAACTTCCTTTTGCATTTTCTGAACGTGAAGGCTTTAAAAAGTTCATATCCAAAGCTTGTCCACGTTTCTCTGTTCCCTCTAGAAGAACAACCACTAGGGACTCTGTTCGCACTTACAATAATGAGAAAGCAAAGCTCAAACAATTTTTTAAGGATTCTTGTGAAAGAGTTTCCCTCACAACTGACACATGGACTTCAAACACTCAACAGAACTACATGTCTGTAACAGCACATTTCATTGATAGTGATTGGAAGCTACATAAGAAGATCATTGGTTTTTTCTTGGTAAAGGGTCATAAGGGGGAGGACATTGGAAAATATTTAGAGAAATGTTTGGTGGAATGGTGCATTGAAAAAGTCTTCACAGTAACTGTTGAAAATGCTAGCTCTAATGATAGTGCTCTAAATTACATGAGAAGGGTCTTGAATAATTCTAACAGTAGCATCGCTAAAGGCAAGTATATTCACATGAGATGTGCTGCACATATCATTAATTTGATAGTTTCTGATGGCCTAAAAGAATTATCAGTTTCAATTCAACGTGTTCGTGCTGCTGTTAAATTTATTAAGAACTCGCCATCTAGAATATCTAGATTTAAGAAATGTGCTGAATTGGCAAAGGTGGATAGTAAATCATTCTTATCACTAGATGTTTGTACTAGATGGAACTCAACATACCTTATGCTGAATGCTGCATCAATTTATGTGGATGTATTTGAAAGGTATGGTGAAGAAGACCCATATTATGCAATAGAATTATGTAGTGAGAAAGGTCCTGGAGTTCCTGAAAGTGAAGATTGGGAGAATGCAAAGAAGATGATTGAGTTTCTTGGACACTTCTTGTCGGGATCCGAATATGCAAACCCGGACCCTCTGTGTATATCGCACTAGTCCAGGATCACGCTAGTGCACACAGGCTCAACATAAGTAAATATCACAATCATACATAGCGAAAGCATTATGAAAGACATCATATGATATATACTACTAGTTGAATGACCTTATGGTCCACTTACATGACTATGCCTCGCAAGGCTGAATAACATATTAAACTGCAGCGGAATGAAAACGTAGACAACCTCTCAGTATACCACAGGCAACTAACAAGGCTTGCGCCCTAAACATTCGTCTCCTCCTGGAACCTCTCCTCCAGCATTGATGCAGACTCCTCAACTGGTGATGCTGTTGTTGGCAAGGGTGAGTACATAAAGCACTCAACAAGTTGTGCACAGAATGCAATTCTAACATAGCTATATGCAAGACTTATTTCAAAGGATAGGCTATCATGGCTATTTTGCAACAAGGCAGCATTTATGAACAAATACAATAAATAGATCGTAAAGACTGTAAAACAAATAACAATAGTAATTAGATTCAGCATTTCTCAAGTAAACCAAGTTTCCAATCCTAAATCAAGTTTTAACCTTCCATATGGCAATCCCGCCATCCCAACCAAGTTTTCCATTTAATTAAGCTAACCCTTAACTGTAATTCTCGAGCATTGCTCAATACCACGAGCACGGCTATTCGAATAGTTTTACACTCTGCAGAGATTATGCACTTTACCCACACGACACGATCGTCTCTTGGTGCCATGCAATTAACACACTTCCTTTGGTGTGTCAGCAGAGAAATCATGACAAAGCCTTTACAATGCTCTGGCTTAACCCGATACCACCCGCTAAGGTTTCAACACTGGTGAGACTGGTTACCACATCCAGGGCCCCCCTCTTGCGCCATGTGAATTACTCCATAACTCGGGAACTCACATCGACCAAGATAGTACCAAAGTTAAGACATTGCAAATTAATCAGCTAGGCTGGCCCATACCAGACATGTGGTTGCATGATTGACTCAGGTCAAAGGCTTGCAAGGTTAAGTCCTTAGAGTGATCAAGGCAAGACATCCACATACCCTCTGCCTATTGGGCCCACCTTGGCATACTCGTCCCTTGTCACTTGCCCCAATCTAAGTGATTATCACCCAAGTTGATTACCAAGCACCACGTGCCATCAACAACTCAACATCGTTGCGTGAAATGACTCGTCACTACAACTCTATCTCATTGTACGACTTCACATGACGCACAAGTTCACATCATTTTTCCATATTCCGTTAGTCAAGATTAATCATTGATGATTTATGTACATATGATGACGTGGCACGGCTAAGCAACTATGACGATCTAACCATCCCATGTTGATTTCAATATCAACCAACTATAGTGATCCAATCTAGGGTGACAATAGATCATAGCATACAAATGACAAGGTAGGGTATAGATCAATCTGGTATAACAGCTAAATCCCAATTTAATTGAAAACAACTTTATACTTGAAATACTATGCAATAGAGTAAAACAATATAGCATCTGTATAAACATGGGTTCAACATGGTCAAAGCACAACTTGCCTTGTAATAGGTTCTGGTCTTGCTCTGTTACTTGATCTTGAGTCGACGGATCTTCCTCCGAAGCGTCGCGCAATTCAACGTCTACGCGTATCGAAGAAGAAAAACAAATAAATATAAAAACAGAGAGCAAATGAACTCCAAAAATAAAATAAAATTCACCATTAAATAGATCTCAATTTTACAAATTTTTAGAAATTTGAATCACTCAAATCCGAGTTAAAATGCAAAAGTTACAGCCTTTTGAAGTTTGAATAAATACTGAAAATGCAGAAATTAGAAAATCAGAATTAACCGAATTATTTTTAGACTGAAAAACCGATTTACTGCGCAAGCGTGACGTCAGGATGACATCAGCCCTGACCCGAGCCAATCGGATGGTGACATGTGGCATGGCGCATGCGCCCGGTCCACGGAATCTCTTCCGGTCCACCGTGAACCCGGTGTATGACGCATCGGCACCCGCACCACCACGCGGCACGATCCGATTGGTTCAGAAGGCGGCACGATCTGAACCCTCCGATTTAATCTGATGGTCCACAAGACTCCCTGGCACGGCGACGCGGCAGAATCTCACCCCTCCGCTACGGATCGAACGGTTGGAAGCTTCCCCTAGCGTTGATGGCGATGCGGCGGCGAAGAAATCACCGGAGTTGGAGACGACGATGGCGCAGCGACGAAACAACGGTCCAACGGCGATGTTTTCTGGCGGCGCAAGTGCGTCTCGGAACGGGGGTCTCAGATCTGGCCCTTGGGTCGAAGGAGACGGCGGGTCGGCGTTTTTGGCCAAAAACCGTGGCGACTTGAAGATCCACTCCGGCGAGCTCCTACGCGAGAACGGCGGCGGATCGGGGCTCCGGGATTGCGGCAGACGCGCGACGCGAGGTGAGGATTTCAGCGCACGCGACAGCGCCTTAAATAGCCGCACGGGGAGGCGTGCGCAGCGCGGACTCCGAAGATGGCTCCGTGGCGGCGACGGACTCCCGCGGCGACACGGAGAGGTGACGCAGCCTCATCATGAGCGTCCACGTGGCGTCCATCCCACGGCCCAGAGCGCTTCGGTGACGCGGCGAAAGCACAACCGTTGGATCTTAATCCAATGGTTGGCTTTCTTAGGGTTAGGGTTTCGGCTGGAAGCAGGCTGCGCGGGTTACCTGGGCCGCACAGTAGTGGGCCGGCCCGTTACTGTTCATGCATTTTTTTAAAAGGATTTTTCATTTAAAATAATTATAGAAAAATCATTTAACTTGTTTCAGGCATTAAAATTATCAGGAAAAATCCCAGGAAAATCTAAAAAATACTTTAAGGCATTTTGAACTTAGATAAAATATTTTTGGCAAAACTTTATTTTAAATTTGCATAAATTTAAATAGTTTTTGGTAAAAGACCAATATACTTAATTTAAAGTTAATTCAAATAAATCCAGAAAAATCCAATAAATTCCAGAAAAACATAAAATGGACAAATAACCAATAAAATGATATTAAAGCAAATTTTGGGATGTTACACTTCTATAAGCTCACTCTCCGTGTTTCTGCCACACAGCATGTAACATCAAACATTTTATTTCATGAGATAGGAGATGTTTTGCTTTTGTTGAGACAATGGTGTCATAGTGATAATGATATGCGTAAGGAAATGGGCCAAAGAATGCTTCAGAAGTACTACAAGTATTGGGGAGATAAGGATAAGTTGAACATGCTTATATTTATTGCTGTTGCACTCGATCCAAGATATAAGCTATCTAATTACACAAATATAGCTACTTTGGAGATGTTTGGTGAGGAGGAAGGAAAGGAAGTTTAGAATAATGTGAATGATTCTTTTCATTGTTTGTTTGATGAGTATAGAAAACTATACGCTATAAGTGATAAGGCACCACAATCAAGTGATTCACATAAACCTATGGAAAGGAACACTAGGTTGATGAAATCCTTAATTGCGAAAAAGATGAGGATGAGTAATACTGGAACTGGCACCAGCAAGTCTGAATTTGACAAATACCTTAGTGAAGATAATGAAGAGGACAACGAGAATTTTGATATTCTTGAATGGTGGAAGTGTAATTCTCCTAGATTCCCAGTATTGTCTCACTTGGCACGTGATGTATTAGCGGTTCCTATATCAACAGTTGCATCTGAGTCAGCCTTCAGCACGGGCGACGTGTCCTTGATGACTTTAGGAGCTCACTCACGCCATTCATGGTCCAATGCTTAGTTTGTACACAAGATTGGTTACAACGATCCCTCCCTACCAATATTGAAGAAGATCCAACAGATTTGGCCAAAATTGAGGAAGGTAATAAACAAATTACTTACTGATTTTTGCTTTAATTACATTTATCTTGTTCCTCATTACAATTGACTATTCATTGATTTTATTCCATTTCAGCCATAATCGCAGAAGATGTTGAAAATTCTTCTAAGGAAAAGTCCAAATCTGAGTCTGTAACCAAACCTAGTGAGACTACTACCTAAAGTATGTGCTCATCACCCTTTATTTGATTCCTTTCTTTAGTTTACTACAAATTCCACATTAATGCTCGAATAATATGTGTTTTTCTCAATTTTCAGCTTTGTTTCTGCCTTCAGTACGTGCTCATCATTTGTAAGTAATTTGTAGATATTATGCTTCAAAAATAATGCGCTATCTTTTGAAATTTGAATGTTTATGTAAATAGGTTGTGTAGAACTAAAATATTCTGAGCTGCATGACTTGAGCAGTGATAGCAACAAGAGCATTAGAGTGAACCAACTTTGAGCTACATGACTTGAGCAGTGACAGCAACAAGAGCATTAGAGCAGAATAGGATTAAAGAAGATGAAGCAATAATTAATAAAGAGATCATCTTTGTGTGTTGAGCAAAATTCATATTAGTCAAATACTGCAAAAATCCATCTTATTGCTCTAATACTATTTGTTTTCTCAATTTTCTCTAGCTTAGCCTCTCACGTTGTTCTTTTCTTTGGAGTGGAGGGATAAGAGTGTTCTTTGCAATGCATTTGTTGTGTCATATCTTCTGGTTGTGGTTGCAAGATTGGCGCCATGTTCATGTTTATGCAACTGCGTGTTGTGTTTCACTGCAAGCCGCTAGCTAGTTGTTGTGCTTCATTGCTACTGTTGGCCTGTTGTTGCTCATTCTATATATATTTCTATCTTGATTCTTTGTTGTGTGTTTGGTTCTCACTTCTGTTGTGTTGATTGTTGAACTTTAAAATTTGTTTACTTTGTTATGTTGTGTCTTTGGAGCATGGTAGATAAATGGGCAGTATTTTGAGTTATGTAATGCCCTTTGTTAGTGTTGGATATTATTTCGAGTTCGTAATGTCTTTGTCATTGAGTGCCAATATGCCATAGTAGGGTCACCTAATTTGTAGATACAGCTATGCAGGAAGCAGAGCGCCGTTCCTGGCCTCACGTCTACTACCCCAGACAACCCATTGAACCGAAAGGGTAGCAAAACTGCAAAAGGAAATACAAATCCTCCTCGGCACAGGACTGGTTGCGGCCACTGATAAACACCGATTAGATGGCTAACACAAGGTTTCTTTCTGCCCTTATTAGGAGCCACTCAAACCACCCGTCACTGCTCACCCAAAAGCACGCCCCAAATCACATGGAAGTCATCGCCTCCCGATCGCAAAGCGGAGGAAAAGGATAGCTCACAGATCAGCTAACCACCCTCCTGCCTGCCTTGCCTTGGATCAGTTCGTGCCCGGTTGGTTAAATTCGGTTAACCGAAATACCGAATTAATCGAACCGAATTATTTCGGTTAATTCGGTTCGGTTTCTGGAATTTTTCGGTTCGGTTCGGTTTTCTGTTCCTGAAAACCAAATTTTTAAAAAACCGAATAAATCGAACCGATAAAATCGAATAAACCGAATGCCCAGGCCTACTCCTTTGTCCAGTAGTAGGCATTCTACAGAAAGAGATCAAGAGAGGGAGAGAAGTGGGTGGGTGTTGTCGCCCACCCGTTGATGCAGCATCGAACGGTGGTATGGAGCGTATGGAGCTAGCACTCAGATCGGACATCTGGGTGCTAGTTGCTCCCTTATTATATTGCACCATGTTTGTGATTGTTCACAATAATGTAATTTCTGCTATCATCTTGTGTTAATATTAATGTAACTGAGGCATCAATTTTTTTATGTCTTTTTGATTTAAAAATCTTGTGTTAATATTCCATTTAGAAGTCTAATCACATCATTACTATGACGCATGAATTAATTTCCTAATTTGTGTTCTGGATTCTGCAATTTGCTTTGATGTTATTTATTAAACAGGAACCTAAATTAACCTGCGTTGCGATGTAATAACCCGACAACTGGAGAGGTTACTTCCATAAGAAACTTCTACTTACAAGAAGAAAACATTAATTCACTGATAGAACAGGTTCCCTTTATGACACTTTCTGACATTCTAATTCACATCTGTGTTCTAAGTTGCAAGAGTACATCCTTAAGGAGAAACCTCTGATAAGTACCTGTAATTTCTTCTGACATGGATGCCATCTTGTGTATCGCTGCAAATCCTTCAGACATTTTGTTATGTTATAACCAACAAAGTTTCTCTTATAGCATGAATATTCTTTTTTCCATGCTTTCATGGTTCAGGACGACAACTTTAAGGTGATATGGCAGTAAATGATTTTTTTTACTGTTCTGACCCGACGACATTTTTTTTTGCGTGATTAGCCGCCGATCGGTAGGAATTGTAAAAATAGCTCTTGAACAGTGTGATCCAGCGGTCCACGTCCGTGAATTTTTTTTATTAGAATTCCAACGGACCGGATCAGCAGAGATATTTTTATTTTATTTTTTAATCGCGTCGTACACGTCCAGCGGACTGGATCCGCGAGTTCCAGCGGTTCCAGTCCGCCGGAACTCGGGGTGAGTGGGGCCGGGTAGGGGGCAACGACGTCGCGAACGTTAAAAAAAAATTATAGGACTAGAACGAACTTGAAAAATTGTGAAATTTTTTGTGCCCTCCACCCGGTGGTAAAGTTTGAATTTTTAAAAATTCCTCATATGTAATAATCTCCTGAATTTTTTATGGAAATATAATTGATGTGTCAAAAACCTCCACAAAAAATTTAACAATTTTTTAAGGTCGTTCCAGTCTTATAATTTTTTTTAACCGTCCGCAGCATCGTTGCCCCCACCCTGTGGTAATATTTGAATTTTTAAAAATTACTCATACGTGATATTCTTCTGAAATTTTTATGAAAATATCATTGATGTGTCAAAAACCCCCATAAAAAATTCACAATTTTTCAATGTCGTTCCAGTCCTATAATTTTTTTTAACGTCCGCGACGTTGTTGCCCCCTACCCGGTCCGCTGGACATGTACGACGCGATTAAAAAAAAATTTCCCGCGGATCCACTCCGCTGGAATTCCAATAAAAAAAAAATCCCGCGGACGTGGACCGCTGGATCAGGCTATTTTTACAATTCCTACCAATCGGCGGCTAATCACGCAAAAAAAAATCGTCGGGTCAGAACAGTATTCTCTTCGCAGTAAATGTGCATGTGCTTTTATACTTTTTATTATTTACTCCCTCTGTTCATAAATAAATGATGTTTTGGACTCTAGCATGAGAAGTAAGGTATGTGTTCAGATTATTTATTATAGTCAAGACAATGTTAAAAGGAGGGCATATAAAAGGAAATATTGTGAGGCATTCTTCTCGAAAACGTAGATCGGCATATGTTTGTAAACAAGGAGAGTTTAGGATGTCATCTATTTTTGAACGGAAGGGTTACAAAGTTTTACTTTATCTTTTTTTAAATTTTTTTTTGAGGAGTTAATTTGGAGGCCCTACCAGAATCTCATTAGAGGATCGAACCTTTTAGCTTGCTTTAGCTTCTAAATTGTTACTGTTGGTAAATAGTTTGACATTTTTTACATCTTGGTGGCAGTTTCTTCTTCTTCATATTATACTAATTATAGCGGTGAGATTTTCCCGGCTCTCAGAGACGCCACGTCAACCCGTTCACGGAGAGGCTATCTGGAAAATCCAAAATCGTGTTTGGGTTTAGTTCTTAACACAAAAGATCCGAAAAAACTAAAATTATGTTTCGGTCCCTCTGCGGTTTACGTTCAGGTCCTATTAGAGGTTTTTATAAGAACGGATCCCGAAAAATATGAAAATACGTTTAGGTCCCTCTACAGTTTACGTTCAGCTACTCTCACCTTTTTTTGCAGAATGGGAAAAAAACAAAAAATACGTCCGCGGTTTTCTCCAAAAAAAACAAAGATCTGTCAAAGGTTTATAGCAGTCCACAAATTCATCGACGAGTCCTACCAACCTATTTTTTTGCAAAAAAAAATAAATGACGTTTAAATCATATTTTTTCAGAATGGACATGGTTTTCTAAAAAAAATGCAAATTCGCCGAAGGTTTATAGCAGCCCACAAATTAGTCGACGGGTCCTACCGACCCGTTTTTAAGCAAAAAAACTAAATGACGTTTATATCGTTTTTTTTTTTGCAGAATTGACCCGAAAAAACAAACAATACGTCCTCGGTTTTCTCCAAAAAAAATACAGATTCACCGAAGGTTTATAGCAGTTCACAAATTAGCCGACGGGTCCTATCAACTTATTTTTACGCAAAAAAATTAAATAACATTTAAATCCCTGCGTGGTTTTCTCAAAAAAAAATCTACAGATTCACTGACGGTTCCTAGCAGCCCTTAAAAAAAAGATTCACCAAGGTTTATAGCAGTCCATAAAATTAGCTGACGTGTCCTACCGACCTATTTTTACGCAAAAAAAATAAATAACGTTTAAATTCCTTCGCGGTTTTCTCAAAAAAAATCCACAGATTTGTCGACAGCTCCTAGCATCCCATTTTTTTATAAAAAAATTTAGAAAACCGAGGTTATGCATTTTTTCTAGAAATATCCGTCGGACCAAATTTCGCACGTCGCAGCTTCACGAAACCGAATTTCCCAAATTTCGCACTTCGCAACGTCACGCGCCGAAATTTCGCCCGACGCAGCGTAGCGCGTGACCCTGGCTAATTCTCCTGATAAGTGATCTGCACGATGAATGCTGAAACTTTCCATGATCCAGGCTGCATTCTCATGGCCTTTTTCACCTTTAGGCATTTGTGTCTTCACTTCAAGAAGACACTTTTTGGGATCTTGCAATGCCCTCATTTTTAAGAACCACTTTTACATAGTAGAACATGTCTACTTTGTTACTGTAGAATGCAAAATATATATGTATAAGGGGAATTTCCTTATGTGCCACCGAAAGTTTGCATAATGCCTTATATGTCACTCATTGTTTCACCGATATGTGGGCCTAAAACCACCTTGTTAGTGAGACAACGAGGGATTTCACAAATATTGAGTGGCATATAAGGAATCAATCCTATATAAAAAGCCAGGTACTAACAGAAAGCAATCCATACTGCTTTCCGTCTTTCCTACACAGTCTAAACTCTGAAATCCTTCATGTGGAAGTTACAGATCTTCAATTTCAAGTAATATTTTCCATTATACCTAAGGGGAGTAGGCGAGTATTTGTCAAATGCTGGTGTAAACTGTTAACATGTCAAAAACTGCAAGCGACTCTGAAACCCTTCGCTCCTTCTGTGTTGCAGCTGTTAGTCATGTCTAGGGGTGGAAAAAAAACTCGAAACTCGCGAGTTTAACGAGTACTCGGAAACTCGGTTCGACTCGACTCGAACTCGTTCCTTAACGAGTCGAGTCGAGCTGGGTTTTGAACTCGTTAAGAAAACGAGTTAAACGAGTCGAGCTAACGAGCTATCGAGCGAGCTAACGAGTTGAACGAGCTCCAAATCAGAGGTACAGACTCTACTCTCCAATCTCTCCTGGGCGGCTGACGCGCTGAGCGGCTGAGCGAGCTCCTCCTCTCCTCGGCTTCTCCCTTGTCGCCGGCCTCTACTCTGAGCTCTTCCCCTCCTGGCTCCTGCCGTCCACCCGCCAGCGGCGCCAGGCCTTGCCTTGCTCGCGCCGTCGCCTCCCCGTTGAGCTCCTACCCTCCGAGATCCATCGGTCCACACACCGAGTGGCCTTCCAAGCCTCCAACGCCGCCCTCGATTGGTTCCCCTCGACATCAAGCATGCCAAATCAACCGAGGAGCATGGAGTCAAAGAACAAAGAAGTGAAGCTAAGTAGGACTTGTGGCTCGGTTCACGCTCCACATCTTGGCATTGCGAACCTTGGAAAGCCTCCGACACCGGTCCTTCAACGCATCCCACGGCTCCTCATCTGCGCCACATCGGTAAGCCCTGCAGTAAAACCAAGATAATCTTACATTTAAGGAAATGTGACAATCTTTGTAAGATTTGGCGCTCGTTAGTCGACATTGTATCATGAAGATTTGGCGTCTAAGATTACTATTAGATTAATCTAGTAATCTTGTAATAGTGTGTTTAAGAAACTGTTGATGAGCTTGTTTAGATCTTTCATCATTGAATCTTTTGCTTTTCTTGACACAAGAAATGCGTATTTGCTCTTTTATGTTGTATGTGTAGGAATATGTATATGAGGAAGATGAGTATGATATGAATGATGTTATGTCGAAAGTGAACCTTCTCATGATGAGCAACATGTGATGTCGATGGTGGTGAACACTGCTCTGGGTCTCCCAATCAAAATAGAAGAGGCAAAAGGAAAACAAGCAACCAATTGTCTCAGAAGAGTGCAAAGAAATTGAGAGGAAAGCGTGCGACTGTTGGAAGCATTTCAAGGTGGTTCAAGCTGCGTCGAAGAGGAGCCAGGAAGACCGTTGAGAAGGCCAAGTGCGATATTGTGGTTCTTTGTTTGCTTACACTCAAGGGGTCAAACTTCAAGTTTGAATAGACATTTGCCAAAGTGTACACCCTACATGAACTTGAAGGGCGGCGCACTAGCTCAAGGTACACTCAACTATAATCCCGACATGTCAGGTTCATCTCTTACAATTGTTCCTACTGAATATGATCATGAGGAAACCCGTAGGCTCATTGCTAAGATGATAATTGTTCATGAATATCCTTTTCGAATGGTAGAGCACACACGGTTTAATGTCTTGATGAGATATATGAATGCATCGTACAAGTTCATTGGTAGAAAGACTATACGAAGTGAATGCATAAAGGTTTATGAATCTGAAAAAGAACTCCTTAGGAAGAGTCTTAAGGCTGTTGAGAGTGTTAGTTTGATATGTGATTTATGGACATCAAACCAAAATCTTTGCTACATGGCTTTGGTGGCGCACTACATAGATCCTGATTGGTTAGTTACTGTTTTAAAATGAGATTTGTTAGTTACTGTTTTAAAATGATTTTTAGTGAGAGCAAGGCCCTTATTGAGGAAAATGATGTCAGACATGAGTTGTATGATCTATATGGCATTTATGAGGCTGAACATCGCCAAAACAAGGTTGCTAGTGGAAGGGCTGAGTCATCTTCAGGTTTGCAAACACGGACCTCGGTTGCCACGAGTGCCAAGTGGGTTTCAATCCTTTCTGCGAGAGACGACTCTGAGCCATCTAAGTCGAATTGCTCATCTATTTAGATGAACCAAACCATCCTCTAGAGGACTCAAAGTTTGTATTACTTGATTGGTGGAAGTTGAATGCTCATAGGTTTCCTGTTGTGTCAAAGATGGCAAAAAAATTCTTGACTATACCTGCTACCAGTGTCTCATCAGAGTCCACTTTCAGTACTGGAGGTAGAGTTCTTGATGATTATCGTAGTGCTCTGCGCCCATCAATGGTTGAGGCATTAGTATGTGCTTCTAGCTTCATCCGAGGATCCAAAAATGACAACAAACCTCCAATGATAATGGTATGGGTATCTTCTTTTAGTTTTTCATATAGCTTTGTTTAATATTGTGTATAACTGAAGTACCATTTTCATTTGTAGGAAGATGACAACGATGATGATGTTGAATTGGTATCATTTCCTGACAGCTTGGTGGAAAGCAGCTAGTCTGCCAAGAGTGAGATGAATTCATTCTCATCAAAGTTTACTTTAAAAAAAACGAGTGTGCTTGTGCATGTTTAACTATAGTTTCCCAAGGTTTCTTGTGATTCGGCTAAGTCTTGTTAGAAGAAAACTTGAAAAAAAATCAGTGTGACTATGAGGCTATAGCAAGTATTATGTTTCGCCATATAAGTAAAAAAATATGTAGGCCCTTATATGTAGTAGTTAATTAAGCGCCTTTAGTCTTTCTTTGATGAAGTGGTTACCATCAAGTAACTAGCTAGAAGTGGTACTAACCACCTAGCGAGAGTTGATCCAATACTTGTTGCAAGCAAAAATATTATGGTGAAGTGATATTTGTCATCCTAAATCTGTGATCAACATGCATCCAAAAAATGTCGATGAGCTTCATGTAATGTTCTCTTCATCCGGGTTGGCTACTAACACTTATGTAAATGTGATGTACTATTTGAAGACCTGTGATCCTGCACCAACAACAACAGCGTCACCTTCTGCTGCAGGATCTTCACAATTTCTTCCTAGTGCAAGACTTCATGGCACGATCTTCATGGGCGGTTGGAATTTTCATTCTTGTTATGCTTTAGACCTAATGTTGTTTGCAATGTTTGTTACTTGACTTACTTCTAGTCTGATCGGAGTTCCAGTCTTGTACCCATCCAAACGCTCTGTTTGAGATATTTGGGCACCTGAAGTTGAATGTTATGACTTATGACTTTCTACTTTCTAGTCACTTCAAGCATCTAGGCCCCCAAAATTTTATTATGGTTTTGGTAATTAATGACATTACATGTTTTGGGCTAACTATCTATCTTGAGATAAGTGTTTGAACTGACCTTTTGCGTCGGACTACTTCCAAGTGGTCCGGCGTGAACGAGCTTTTGCGCCGGACTACTTCCAAGTGGTCCGGCGTGAACGAGCTTTTGCGCCGGACTACTTCCAAGTGGTCCGGCGTGAACTGAAAAACTTCGGTTCAACGCAGGACCGATTTTTAACATAAGACAAGTAGTCCGGCGAAAACTTAGGTAAAAACTTCCACCAATCAAGTAATACAAACTTTGAGTCCTCTGAAGGATGGTTTGGTTCATCTAAATAGATGAGCAATTCTGACTTAAATGGCTCTGTAGCTGTCTCTCGCAGAAAGGATTGAAACCCACTTGGCACTGTGGCAACTGAGGTCCGTGCTTGCAAACCTGAAGATGACTCAGCCCTTCCACTAGCAACCTTGTTTTGGCGATGTTCAGCCTCATAAATGCCATATAGATCATACAACTCATGTCTGACATCATTTTCCTCAATAAGGGCCTTGCTCTCACTAAAAATCATTTTAAAACAGTAACTAACAAATCTCATCTTAAACCTAGGATCAAGAATAGTAGCCACCAAAGCCGCGTGAACTGACCTTTTGCGCCGGACTACTTCCAAGTGGTCCGACGTGAACGAGCTTTTGCGCCGGACTACTTCCAAGTGGTCGCGTGAACAGCTTTTGCGGACTACTTCAAGTGGTCGGCGTGAAACTAAAAAACCGGTTCAACGCAGGACCGATTTTTAACATAAGACAAGTAGTCCGGCGAAAACTTAGGTAAAAAACAGAACATTTAAAACTTTGTTCTAAATGCAACTAGCATGATTTCAAGGTATGATTTTGAGCCATTTCCACACTTAGGATTAAACCAAGATCTTAGGCACTATTCCCTCTTAAAAATAACTCAACACTCTATTCTAACCTACTGAGAGGTCTTTTAACCTTGATTAAAAATCTTCAAGACTCTTTCTCCTTTTTCCTTTCCTTTCAAGTCATGTAGAGGACTCTACTCTCAGTGCATTCAATTTCACTCTGTATGAGAGTTGTAGAAACATTCAATTCAAGTGTTGTATTAATTATTATATTGTGAGCTCAAAACACACTTGGAAATCATCAAGCCTGAAGCTCTGTTCTATTACTCTTGGAGAAGGTTTCTTCTTTTTGAGGCTTGGTGTAATTTGAGACAGTGATCCCTTCAAATTGTTGTGAAGAGACTTGGTATTTTGTGAAGGTTCACTCACCTTCCCTTCTGGGAAGAGAGTTCTGACTTCTGAGTAAGAAAAATTGAGGAAGAGGCTTAGTTTTTCATCTCTATTTATCATATTGAAATTCTTGAAGTTAATTAGAAGAAAATTTTAAAATAGCCTATTCACCCCCCCTCTAGGCTCATCCTTGATCCTTCATCACTTCTATCCATAATTGTCTGCAGTAATCCCATGTTCAGGTGTTTGAGGTATCCAATGTATGCTCTGTTGCTCATATTTATAACGAGCTTAACGAGCCAACTCGAGTTTTTAACGAGTCGAGCCGAGTTGAGCTTTGAGCTCATTAAGATAACGAGTCGAGTCGAGCTGACTCGTTATCTTAACGAGTTTAACGAGTCGAGTCGAGTCGAGTTGGCTCGATATCCACCCCTAGTCATGTCCTTCCTTTTTTGCTGTTTTCCCTATATTTGTCATTCAGCAAGAAACTATTCGTTATTTCATTTTATTTTCTTGTATATTAAACTTAGTGTAAGCTATTATATTGCTACTTTGGTCCATCCTGTCTAATGTCCTTGTCAGCCCCGCCCAGTGCATCATGCCTGTAAGTATTTGGCATCCAATTCAAATCCCACCACCTTTTCACCTTTTGCTTATTGCACCAGGTGGTGACGACTAGGTTTCCGAGTGGATTTGAGATTTGCCATGTTATCTAACACTTATAGCTGATGGAAAGCTGTTAGTGATGTGGAGGTTCTTTACAATTTCATGTTAATTATGATATCTCGCATCTTTGGCATATTTAATCAGAAATCAAAGAAGAATTGCCAGCCCTCACATACCCATACCAATTAAACAACCGGCGGTACCGACAAGATTTCCAGCACTTTGCTTTTGTGATCTGAGCTACTTAATCATTGGTATGCAAATGATTAGTGTTCTGCTAGTACCAAAATACTAACAAACACTTGTACAACTACTGCAATCATTAACCAGATGCTGACCCGGCAGCATTATTGTTTACATCATAGCTTGAGCTGCTGCTGTTTGTTCTCATATATGATACGGTGATACAGCTGTTTTTGAGATTGGTTCCTTGGAAAGCCAGATTCGGGCCAATTCATGCAATATATTCCTTTTTCTTTGAAAATTCCTGATTCCATACCCTTGTATCTACATTTGGACCACAGGCTTTGTCTCAGTGATCTCCCAGGTGAAATGGGGATTCAGCATTCTTTTGGTCGTTGAGTATATTATATTATCTGCTTCGATTAAACAGACGATATACAGGTTTTTCAGCTGTAATATCGGATGGTACAACACTCAACACAGCATTGGAATACCAAACAAAGCCTTAAGACAAGGATTAGTCCCGTGCATGATTGAAATGGACATAGCATTGCATGAACTCGACGCAAATGTGGTTCATGACAAAGATAGGATGCTATATACATCTGATCATGGATATCACGTATTTTCTCCTCTTATCTCAATGGTTTCCATGCTGTTTTTGTCAGAAACCCAATTACCCAAGGGCCCATTAGATGGTTGGAGTGGCTGTCTAGGCTTTACCAGTTGGCATTCGATCAGATATCAAGTAATATAAACCATGAAAGGTAGATGATGTTTTACTGTTTTAATCCCGACCTACATCCACCAAACCGTGCCTGATGCTCAGCAAATGTCTGTTCAATCGATCGAGCCCTTGTTGTCCGGAAATAAAGCCTGAGGGCTGGACGGTTAGAGGTTAACATCAATCAAGACTGTATGGAATTCAATACGGCCGTTCGTGATCCTTTGAAGCTCATGATCCTCGCGATTAATGGACAGTGAGGGCCCACTTAACCACCCAATTACAGCCTCGGAATCGAAGTTTTGCAGCAGACAGTTTGATGTTGTCATCATAGTAACAGCGATTGATCGTTCATATGTATGGCATGACCATACATGGAACTGTGGAAGACGTCATCCATAGTTCCATACGAAGCTAGTATCAACGGGTGGATATCACCGAACTGTAGAAGAAAAGAGATCCAATGCGGACCATTGTGAAAAAGATCCAATCCACACGTAGCTAGTATCAATTGCACGTGGACCATCGGATAAAAAACGACCGATCGTATGCTTTTATTGTAAAATACGCTACAGTAAAATACTGTAGCGACCGTAGACTGCTTAAGTTTCAATCCACTCATACAGTTAAGAAACCCTGTCCACTGTGGGAACATCATGAGCTACGATTAAAATCGCAGCCTTCTTGTGTCCTATCATTGGTCTCGCGTTTGCTTGTAGGACCAGAAGTCGTACGTGCACGGCCGCAACAAAGCATCTCCTCTAAACACCTCCATCCAAGGTCTCCCATTCTTGGGTCGCAATCAGTCGCAGCTGGAAGCCTGGAACACGCCAAGCTTTTTAGAATCAGGATTAGGATTCCTCTTCTTACCAATCATGCAAGTTTCCAGCCAAACTCTCAAAACTTAGAGGCAGGCAAACAATGCTAAATTGCTAATGCAACTGTGAATTTCTCGGCATTTCATCGATCAAAACTTGCATTTCTCGGCTTCAATCGGGACAAAACTGTGACACGATCGGCGAATTCATGGCGGTAATATGACAACAAATGTAACAATCTCTTTCTTTTTTTTTCACACAGCGAGGAACCAATTGAAGGAACAGAAGAGGAGAAAGAAACGGAAGTCACGATGATCTCGCTCACCAAACACGCGCATGGAACCGAAGCGATCAAGAAGAAGGCCACCATCTTTTCGTCGTCCTTTGAAGTTTGACCAGCTATGCCTTTCCTCTCCTCCGATCCGATGGAATGGTGGGAACGAGCGGTCACGCCCGTACGGCTCCGTCGGAGGGTGGCGGCGGGTTGAAGAGAGGCGGCGCGTCGCGGGCGCTGAGGTCCATGGAGGACTTGGCGGAGGTCGGCGGGACGGCGAAGCGGGCGGAGAAGTCGCGGTAGCCGGTGTAGTCGCCCTCGGGGCTGGCTCCGTGTCCCTCGTCGAAGTTGAGCGCGTAGCTGAGCGCGTCGTAGTTGAGCTTGCGGCCAAAGTGGTGCGGCCGCGGCCCGCCGCGGCCGAACCGCCGGATGAAGGTCTTCCACCGCGGCCCTGCCGCCAGCTCCGACCACTCCCGCACCTTGAGGACAGCGTCCACCGCGCGCTGCCACCAGTTCTCCTCCTCCGACGCCGCCGCCGCGCCGATGTGCTGGTGGGAGGAAGAGGGCGGGTACGAGGGCCAGGGGAAACAGCAGCACCGGCGGCCGCGGCGCGCGAAGAAGGCCGCCTCCGCTTCGTCGAGCCCCGGGGCGCCGCCGCCGAGGTCGGTATCCATCGTCTCCCGGGCGTGGCAGGTGGAGTTGGGAAACCCCTGCGCCGAAGGCCCAAACGGGTGGTTTTCTCGGGGGATTTGTCACTTTGGGCTTGTGCCGTGCGCCGTATGCGGCCGAAGGCGCGTGGATTTTATTGCGCCGGTTTCGATGCCGCGCCCGTGGGTGCAGTCAACGGTAGTCGCGGCTGGCTGACGTGGGCTGGGACCCGAGGCATCGCAACGTGCGCAAATGAAGTCTCTGTGATTAGGGGTGGAAAAAAAACTCGAAACTCGCGAGTTTAACGAGTACTCGAAAACTCGGTTCGACTCGACTCGAACTCGTTCCTTAACAAGTCGAGTCGAGCTGGATTTTGAACTCGTTAAGAAAGCAAGTTAAACGAGTCGAGCTAACGAGCTATCGAGCGAGCTAACGAGTTTAACGAGCTCCAGATCCGAGCTCCAGATCAGAGGTACTCTCCTGAGCTCCTCCTCTCCTCGGCTTCTCCCTTGTCGGCCTCTACTCTGAGCTCCTCCCCTCCTGCTGTCCACCCGCCAGGCCTTGCCTTGCTCGCGCCGTCACCTCCCCGTTGAGCTCCTCCCCTCCGAGATCCATCGGTCCACACACCGAGTGGCCTTCCAAGCCTCCAACGCCGGCCTACTGATCCAATTCCCCTCGACATCAAGCATGCCAAATCAGCGAGGAGCATGGAGTCAAAGAACAAAAAGTGAAGCTAAGTAGGTCTTGTGGCTACGGTTCACGCTCCACATCTTCAAGAATGCGAACCTTGGAAAGCCTCCGACACCGGTCCTTCAACGCATCCGCAGACTCCTCATCCGCGCCCACATCGGTAAGCCACGTAGTAAGACCAAGATAATCTTACATTTAAGGAAATGTGACAATCTTTGTAAGATTTGGCGACTCATTAGTCAGCATTGTATCATGAAGATTTGGCAGCTAAGATTACTATTAGATTAATCTAGTAATACTGTAATAGCTTGGAAATCTGTCATACACTTATGCTACTATTTCCTAACTATATGAGTAAAACGATTATATTCCATGCTGATGCATAGCAAAAGAAAAACGCAGGATTGAATTCTAGTAGTAAATTTCAATGAACCAACAACTGCGATTCTAAATTCCATATATACTAGTTTGTTTGTCAATCCTTCATCATAACACACAATAGGAATACATGATATTACATAATGCAATCTTACCTCAGATGTAAGAGCACCTGATGCAGTACCACGCTTGTAGGGTTCCATCGACAGAAGAGTTTCAAGTAAACTCAATGCATTTTCTCGCACCTCTTTAAAAACATCTCCAATGGCACTTGGATAAGGATAATGCGGTTTGAATAATGTCACAACTCTTGAATGTTTATTTGGAGTGTTGGGCATTGCAGATGTCTGACATGATGATTCTAAGAAATGTTTGTTAGTGGTGATTGCAGATGTCTGACATTCCAGGAATTTTCTCCTGCCGCTCTTGTTCTTATTGCCATGCAGCCAATTAGCTAGCTAGCTCAGTGAGCAATACATAGATCTTTTGCTTGTCATTAGGCCACAGATTGTAGATAAAAGTTTTCCAGATTTCTTGGTGAAGAGTTCCTGCTAGCTAGATCCATCCTTCTCAGTGTAGAGGCATTTTTCTGCAAGGAGAATCTTGAGTCCATCCACTGTCCTCCTGTGCCTGCCAAGATTTCTGGGGCCTCGAATTGCTCATCAGTTAGCATAAGTTGGGACCTCTTGTTGTATTACCCCTGTTTGGGAGCTCAGATTCCTTGTTAGTGTAGTCTGAGGTCAAATTCTTTCCATGCAACTCATCATCTACTCATGCGTGACAGTTTTACATACTTTGCAGTTTATTTGCTGTTGTGTTTAAGAAACAGTTGATGAGCTTGTTTAGATCTTTCATCATTGAATCTTTTGCTTTTGCTGACACAAGAAATGTGTATTTGCTCTTTTATGTTGTATGTGTAGGAATATGTATATGAGGAAGATGAGTATGATATGAATGATGTTATGTATGAAAGTGAACCTTCTCATGATGAGCAACATGTGATGTCTGATGGTGGTGAACACTCTGGCTCTGGGTCTCCCAATCGAAATAGAAGAGGCAAAAGGAAAACAAGCAACCAATTGTCTCCGAAGAGTGCAAAGAAATTGAGAGGAAAGCGTGCGACTGTTGGAAGCATTTCAAGGTGGTTCAAGCTGTGTCGAAGAGGGAGCCAGGGAAGACCGTTGAGAAGGCCAAGTGCAGATATTGTGGTTCTTTGTTTGCTTACACTCGAGGGGGTCAAACTTCAAGTTTGAATAGGTATTTGCCAAAGTGTACACCCTACATGAACTTGAAGGGCAGGCAGCTAGCTCAAGGTACACTCAACTATAATCCCGACACGTCAGGTTCATCTCTTACAATTGTTCCTACTGAATATGATCATGAGGAAACCCGTAGGCTCATTGCTAAGATGATAATTGTTCATGAATATCCTTTTCGAATGGTAGAGCACACATGGTTTAATGTCTTGATGAGATATATGAATGCATCATACAAGTTCATTGGTAGAAAGACTATACGAAGTGAATGCATAAAGGTTTATGAATTTGAAAAAGAACTCCTTAGAAAGAGTCTTAAGGCTGTTGAGAGTGTTAGTTTGACATGTGATTTATGGACATCAAACCAAAATCTTTGCTACATGGCTTTGGTAGCGCACTACATAGATCCTGATTGGGTTATGCAATGCCGTGTTTTGAACTTCATTGAGTTAGATCCACCACACACAGGGAACATCATAGATAAAGCAGTGTTTGAATGTATAGCTGAATGGAAAATAGAAGACAAGATTATAACAATCACTCTTGATAATGCTGCATCAAATGATGTTGCTGCTAGGATTTTGACGCCCAAGTTCATTGCTAGGAAAACAGCAGGCTTTATTCCTAATTACTTTCATGTCCGCTGTTGTGCTCACATAGTCAATTTGGTAGTGAATGATGGCATTCAACCATTGATAGCCAAGCTCAAGAAAACTGTGAAATATCTTAAGAAGTCACCATCTCATATGTACAAGTTCCTCGAAGTTTGTAAATCCATGAATCTGAAAATTGGAGCAGGGTTGTGTCTAGATGTGTCCACAAGGTGGAGTTCAACATATAAAATGTTTGATGCTTGCATTCCCTATAGGGCTGCTTTCACTGAGTATGGTGATGTTGATACGAATTACAAGTGGGAGCCTTCCCATCAAGATTGGACATTATATAGTAAAATTCAGCCAATCTTGACTGCATTTGCTGAGGTAACTAAGGTATTATCAGGATCTATATACCCCACTGCAAATGTTTTCTATCTTTACATAGTGAATGTTAAGATTGCATTGGTAGCTGCATGTAATTCTGGGGATAAGTATATGAACAAGATGGGACAAGCAATGTTAGACAAGTTTGATAAATATTGGGAGGAAAGGAACAATGTTATGGTTATTGCTACTATTCTTGATCCTAGGTTTAAGATGAGATTTGTTAGTTACTGTTTTAAAATGATTTTTAGTGAGAGCAAGGCCCTTATTGAGGAAAATGATGTCAGACATGAGTTGTATGATCTATATGGCATTTATGAGGTGAACATAGCCAAAACAAGGTTGCTAGTGGAAGGGTGAGTCATCTTCAGTTTGCAAACACGGACCTCGGTTGCCACGATGCCAAGTGGGTTTCAATCCTTTCTGCGAGAGAGACTCTGAGCCATCTAAGTCGAATTGCTCATCTATTTAGATGAACCAAACCATCCTCCAGAGGACTCAAAGTTTGTATTACTTGATTGGTGGAAGTTGAATGCTCATAGGTTTCTGTTGTGTCAAAGATGGTAAAAATTCTTGACTATACACGCTACGGTGTCTCATCGAGTCCACTTTCAGTATTGGAGGTAGAGTTCTTGATGATTATCGTAGTGCTCTGCGCCCATCAATGGTTGAGGCATTAGTATGTGCTTCTAGCTTCATCCGAGGATCCAAAAATGACAACAAACCTCCAATGATAATGGTATGGGTATCTTCTTTCAGTTTTCATATAGCTTTGTTTAATCTTGTGTATAATCAAGTACCATTTTCATTTGTAGGAAGATGACAACGAAGATGATGTTGAATTGGTACCATTTCTGTGACTTGGTGGAAAGCGGCTAGTCGCCAAGAGTGAGATGAATTCATTCTCATCAAAGTTTACTTTAAAAAAACGAGTGTGCTTGTGCATGTTTAACTATAGCTTCCCAAGGTTTCTTTGTGATTCCACTAAGTCTTGTTAGAAGAAAACTTGAAAAAAATCAGTGCAGGATTGTGAGGCTATAGCAAGTATTATGTTTCGCCATATAAGTAAAAAATATGTAGGCCCTTATATGTAGTAGTTAATTAAGCGCCTTTAGTCTTTCTTGATGAAGTGGTTACCATCATTAACTAGCAAGAAGTGGTACTAACCACCTAGCGATGGTGATCCAATACTTGTTGCAAGCAAAAATATTATGGTGAAGTGAAAGACAGAGTATTAGTTAGTACCGACTACCCCTTGTCTCTGCAATATCGAACTGAAAGCTAGTCTTTGTCTTATGAATTATAAACTGTGCTCAATTTCTGTATTGTCCCCACAAACAGTGATATTTGTCATCCTAAATACTGTGATCAACATGCATCCAAAAAAATGTCAGTGAGCTTCATGTAATGTTCTCTTCATCCAGGTTGGCTACTAACACTTATGTAAATGTGATGTACTATTTCAGAAGACCCTGCAGTCCTGCACCAACAGGCAACAGCGTCACCTTCTGCTGCAGGATCTTCACAATTTCTTCCTAGTGCGAGACTTCATGGCACGATCTTCATGGACGGCTGGAATTTTCATCTCTTGTTATGCTTTAGACCTAATGTTGTTTGCAATGTTTGTTACTTGACTTACTTCTAGTCTGATCGGAGTTCCAGTCTTGTACCCCTCCAAACGCTCTGTTTGAGATATTTGGGCACCTCAAGTTGAATGTTATAACTTATGACTTTCCACTTTCTAGTCACTTCAAGCATCTAGGCCCCCAAAATTTTATTATGGTTTTGGTAATTAATGACATTACATGTTTTGAGCTAAATATCTATCTTGAGATAAGTGTTTGAACAAATTAATCCTCTACATGACTTGAAAGGAAAGGAAAAAGGAGAAAGAGTCTTGAAGATTTTTAATCAAGGTTAAAAGACCTCTCAGTAGGTTAGAATAGAGTGTTGAGTTATTTTTAAGAGGGAATAGTGCCTAAGATCTTGATTTAATCCTAAGTGTGGAAATGGCTCAAAATCATACCTTGAAATCATGCTAGTTGCATTTAGAACAAAGTTTTAAATGTTCTGTTTTTTACCTAAGTTTTCGCCGGACTACTTGTCTTATGTTAAAAATCGGTCCTGCATTGAACCGAAGTTTTTCAGTTCACACCGGACCACTTGGAAGTAGTCCGGCGCAAAAGCTCGTTCACGCCGGACCACTTGGAAGTAGTACGGCGCAAAAGCTCAGTTCACGCCGGACTAGTTAGCGATACTAGTCAGTTCACGCCGGACCAATTGAGAAGTAGTCCGCTGTGAACATGAAATCGAAAAGATCTAGTCCGGCGCATTACCAAAAATCTAGGGCTTGGTAGGATGTATTCGTTGCAACTGCATTTAATGCTCTTCAGACTCTTGAGTGGTCTGTAAGAGATAGATTCATGTCCAAAACGGCCAGAATTTTGATGAAGACTATAAATACCTGTCCAGAACCTTTTGGATGGGTTCGGTTGAGCATTCATTGGTTTCTTAAGACAAGAACAACACTCTACTCTCAGTGCATTCAATTTCACTCTGTGTGAGAGTTGTAGAAACATTCAATTCAAGTGTTGTATTATATTGTGAGCCCAAAACACACTTGGAAATCATCAAGCCTGAAGCTCTGTTCTATTACTCTTGGAGAAGGTTTCTTCTTTTTTAGGCTTGGTGTAATTGTGGACAGTGATCCTTCAAATTGTTGTGAAGAGACTTGGTATTTTGTGAAGGTTCAACTCACCTTCCCTTCTGGGAAAAGAGTTCTGAGTAAGAAAAATTGAGGAAGAGGCTTAGTTTTTCATCTCTGTTTATCATATTGAAATTCCTGAAATTAATTAGAAGAAAAATTTAAAATAGCCTATTCACCCCCCTCTAGGCTCATCCTTGATCCTTCATCACTTCTATCCATAATTGTCTTGAGTAATCCCATGTTCAGGTGTTTAAGGTATCCAATGTATGCTCTGTTGCTCATATTCATAACGAGCTTAACGAGCCAACTCGAACCAACTCGAGTTTTTAACGAGTCGAGCCGAGTTGAGCTTTGAGCTCGTTAAGATAACGAGTTGAGCTGACTCGTTATCTTAACGAGTCGAGTCGAGTCGAGCCGAGGTGGCTCGATATCCACCCCTATATGTGCCCTGCTAGGCTTAACTTTCTCAATCTCCACTTGGATTCGTGTTAAACATAGCACAATCGTTCTTACCTACAGTTCGATCAAGAGCATAGTTTCATCGTGAATGTATTCACGTTGTATTATTATTATAACAAAATTGGCTATAGAACACTACAAATTCACCATGTTTGCTTTAAGACACGGTCATTTTTGTACTTTGATGATTATTTGTCGAAACACACTTCACCAATATAATATTATTTCTGGAGAGAGAAGATCAATGAAAAATCCATTTACCCTTTCCCCAAATTTCCCAGCCGTGCTACTGCTAGTGCAAAGCTCGCCAGGGAGTAGAGGAACTGAGGAAGTACTACGCCCATGCTACTATTGCTCGTGCAGAGCCACACAGCGCTAATGGCACATGCATCCATTCTAGCTAAAGCAAAGGGTAAAATAGACTTTTTACTGACCTTCTCTGCCCTTTACTCGTAAATGATATCATATTGACAAGTGTGTGTTTGGGAGTTTAGCGTCCTCCAACAAACACATAAAATGGCGATGTCCTAAACCGAGCGTTATAAATTTGCAGTGTCTTATAGCCAATTCTATCTATTATTATTACTATTTTCACCGTATAAGGGATGTCAAGACGCGAGTGTATGTCTTACTTGATGACATGTGGCGGCACTATATGAACTGCTTTGACGTGCAGAAGGGCAGCGGAAATGCAATGGATCAATGTGGATCGGAAGGACAGCGCGGACATAGAGGGGGCGAAGCTGGCGCGGGTGCTAGAAGGATTCAGGGTGTGATTGGGCCACCGCGCGCGCTTTTCTCCGGAGCGCGGATGAATGATGATGCGAGGAGCGGTCGGTCGCGTAAGGTACAGACGTACAGTTGTTAACGGCGGGCTCTACCTCTCCTCCGCGTGCCATTTGCCAGCTGCATTGTTCCTTGGCTGGCTGTGTGTGATCGATCTGGTGGTTCAGAAACAATAACGCTAGCGTTCGTACGTTCAGGGAATTAGCTGCCTATCTTATGGCGTTAACTAGAAGCTAGCTTAGCTGGTGCTTATCTAACCAATTAAGCATCCTGGATTCTTGGTGGTTGGAGTTCCATGTTTCATGTCTAACCTCAGGCTGTGTATCGTTCACGATTTGATCATGGTACCTTTCGCGGAAAGAAGGTCCCGAGGAGTCAAACGTTGGAATGGCTATGGTTTGCTAGCTATCGCTACCCCACCCAGATGCAGGTAGATAGACCGGGCGTGCTTGGACAAGATCAAGCGATAATCACTGGCCGATTGGGCCACAGTATCCGATCAATAACCCACCATTTTTCAGGCCGTTTCAACCATACAATACCTCCAGTATAGAGATCACAAACTACAACTAGACCAGTTCTCCGTATGTGTCGGCGTGTGAGATTTACCGGCTTTATTATTACGTGAACACTCCGAATGAGATTCACCCCAAGGCTGATAAAATAGCTAGTCCGGAGGCTTGCACGACGACGAGCTTCGGGAAGTTCCTCCGTATGGGCACGGGTCGGTATCTTCGGTTGCTTTCACGCAATCCAGCAGCCATCCTTAGGGGGGGGGGAAAACGGCCGCTGTCTATTGTGACTTGTGAGCATTCCTAACGCGTACGCAAGTATTAAAAAAAACACTAACGCGTTTTTCAAACACGGCCTTACCTGAAACTTTAAACTTTTTGAATCGTGTGATATCATATGCAACAAGCAGGATCTTCCTTCCTCTTCTCAGAAAAAAAATAAGCACTCTTCGCACCGTATAAAGAAGAACAATTTGACTGACCCAAAGGTGAAAGGTCGTTGGTCGCATTAGTAATTTTCCAGCGAAGGTTCAAGATGAGTTTCAGACTTGCAGACAGCAACGAGGCCGATCTCCGGAGCCCGAAACGAGGCCTGCAAGAGGCCGATTGGCCGAACGGAGCGAGCGGCAGCCCTCGGAAAGCCCAACATACAGAATTATAGGTCAAACGGGCCCGGCCAGTGCACCAGCCCGCGTGGGGCGCCTCGCCCGGATACTAGAAAGCCGCGAAACGCATCAACGAAGTCGAAACCCTGCCCGCCGGCCGCCGCGGGCAAAGACACTCCGAGCCTGAACGCATCAGCAATTGCAGTAAGTTCTCTCTAGTCTCTCCGTACCTGTCTCTGCTCGAACAATTCCGAAGTGGCTAATGCAGGCGGACTTAGGCAATGTTAGAAATCAAGAGCTCATGCACTCTCAAACTCGCGGTGGAAGAACAACACACAGAGACTCACGGTGGAAGACTAGCAGTGCTTTTCTCTGTGCTATTCCTCGTCACTTTAGTGGACCCTGCACAAAAATATAGAGGGTGCTCATGAGTTAAGCCAATAGTTCGTGAAGAACTTGTACTAATTTTAGGTAGGTTAATTCAGCTAAAATCTTATGAATTACGCTACATTAAATACAAATACCAACAAGCAATCTTATGAATTGTGCCACATTAAATACAAATACCAACAAGCAATCGGTTGCAAGACTCTTGCAATTTTAGGCACCTTTAGATCCGACATGTACACATCCTTTCTTAAGTTGGCGTTATGATTTTTTTTCTATATTCAAGTCTTACAAATATACTATATATGTTAATAAATAATAATGTCTATTAGCATCTCATCAAACAACTTAGGACGCGCTATTTAAAAATTTTAGGATAGCTAACAAAGTAAGCAAGCTAGTATATTTAATATTACATTACAACAAAACAACATCAAACAGGAAGATAAAAATCGCATTAATTTACAATTAAACAAGAAAATAGTAACACAACCTTAATACGGGTGGCCAACTGTAGAGAGGTTGGAGCCCACCTTGCCCACCATCCCTTTGGTTCCGCCCCTAGCACACGGTCAAGCAGCAGATTAATCCTAAACTCAAGCAACTACTCGGTCCATTATCCAACTAACACTCCTACATTCACGTCCAACTAAAACATGCACACGCACTTACATTCAACATAAATACAACTTTATCAAGATAAATATCTAACATTTATAGCTTCCTTCTTTAAAGCACATAGGAGGAAGAACATATACAAGAAGACGACGATGTTGTAACTACTTAGCGCCAATTTTCTGTCTTCGTTTTCCATTTCATCCGAAAGCAACTCTATATAAATGCACGATGACATGGGTTCTACGACTCCAACTAACTCAAAACACGTGTACACATAACTAACCAGCTAACAAATCACGAGTAAGCTCTAGATAGCTAACTAATACAACTCTCTCTCTTAACTAGTCAAGATTATTTTTAATATTCTCCCTCTTAATCTTAATTATCTCTAACTCGTTAGCCAATCGGTCTCAACTGTAATTTGCCAATGCATATTCGACACAGGACGGCGAACACATCTCTTCAATATCCCAAACTCATCTACCATGGACTCGACTCAGGACAACAAACATATCCCATCAACGTCCTGAACTCATCTCTCACGGACTTGATTCAAGACGGTGAACTCATCTTCTTAACATACCAGACTCAGCTCCAAGCGGCATCACACCACCATCGTTGTCGGCCACACACCGACATTCTTGAAGTGATCAACATGGGCTTCACGCCAACTCTTCTTGTGACGATGGCCTCTACTACCACCATCGGCTTCACGCCGAATCGTCTCACGACAGTTTCACACCGTTGTTCGTGCATATTCCCGTGATGGCGTCACATGACCACCTCGCCTTAAGACGATGAACATTACCTTCACCAACAGCTTCACACCGTTGATCTTTGGCGTGCTATCGTCATAGCACTATGACGCGCAACCGACCACCACCTCATATGGAGCCTTGATGTTATCACATTCTCTCGCCACTAAACTCGACGTAGCACTGGACAACACCATCTTCACTTCTTCTATGCCGAACCTCGCTCTGATGCCAATTGTTGATTCTAGCCCTGAATCATGAACACACGCATATGAACACGTGGAATAACACAATAGCAGACAGAGAGATTTTTTCGATGTCGCCACAACTTAACGACTTTTCTCTTTTTTTATTGTTTTATGTTTTTCTGTTATTCTCAAACTCACAAGATACGTGCCTTTTTATAACTAGTATAGTGCCTGTGCTAACGCTACGACGGCAGTACACCCGCTTATCAATTAAATGAGAAGATAAGTATGAATACAACACTTAATAATAAAAGAGAAATTTAGAATTTGAAATGAATTTAGAAAGAAAAACAGAACTAAATGGAGGTCGAATGGGCGAAAATGGGCTCCCAACAGATTTTAAATCAAGAAAGAGAAAGAAAAAAGAATTTTCTGATTTTAGATTATTTTTTTTGCAGCTTCCACAGAGAGCACGTTGCTCTGCGGGCTTGGCGCGCAAGGAGGAAGGCCGGGGTGGTCGGCGGTCGCGATGGGTCGGCCTTTGGTGCGGCGAGATCGCCAGACCGGCGCCATGGGAGGAGTCACGGTTGCGGTGAATTTCGGGAAAGATGACGGTGATGGCTTGGGTTACCTCCAAAATCCGACGATCTTTACAAGAGGGAGCACTTGGGGGTTTCCTTTTCCTTGATTCAAAGATGTTTGTTTCCTTTTCCTTGTTGATCTTTGGAGGTGAGGAAGGTCATTGTGGCTACTGAGGATGATTTCGGAAAAATATGGAAAAATAAGCTGCGCTCACGACCATTGGATCCACAAGGAAAAAAGATAAAAATTAAGCGGTGCTCGCCGTGGCTGGTTCCATGAGAAAAATTAAAAAATTAAGCAGCACTCACAGACCGTTGGTTCCTTAGATAAAAAATAAAAACAAAAATTCAGCGCTCTCGTGCTCTGAAATTAGGCTCTATGGGGCTAGATCTGTAAAAAAGTCTCGAGAAGGGTCATATTCGAAAAAAAATACAATCACAATGCTCGGACAATAAAAAATTCAAGTCTTGTTTCCTTGCATGCGGATCCTCTCTATTTATTTTCTTGTTTGATTCACCCTCCTTCCAAATATGTAGTACGTACAATTTTGGCCAATAAAAAATCAAGTCTGGTTTCCTTGCATTCGGATCCTCCTTATTTATTTCCTTGTTTGATTCGCTCTCCTTCCAAATATGTAGGTGGGGGAGGTCTGTTGTGGGCTACAGGGATGATTAGACACACTAAATAATGGCCATCGGATGTGGGTGAGTAAAACTGAGGAAAGATCTGAGACGTTCATTTTGATGAATGCAAGTTTTTGGTGATGTTTTACTAGATGCACGAACATTGGGCCATCTCTAATAAGGTGCATTATTTAGGGTGGACGTAGAAAAAATGCTTAGGTGTATTATAAAGGGGTATAGATAGGCGGATCAACTGATCAACATGCTAATCAAGTCAACAACTAAACATGAAAAGCCTAAATAAGGAAACAAATTATCTGATTCGATCCAATTGCCAATTACATCATGATATTTACTTGCCACACGGTAAGCCAACAGTTTTGACGAGTCTTGATTACTTTCCACGGTGAAATATTTATGAGTTCTCTACAGAATTTAGGCCAGCAGTCAGTTAGGCGCGATTCGATCGGCGGGAGAGATGGTGACGAGATTTTGTTGTATCGCAAGACGGGAGATTTCGACTGCAAATAATAAGATCACGATACTTGCCTCAGCCGGTACCATGGCTGGCTTATTTTGGTTAAGTCTTCCGTGTTGATTAATTACTCTGCTAGTTCGAAATAATAAGATTTTCATAGGAATTTTCTGTAGGAAACAAGAAAAATTCTTACGTTCCAAACATGGCCTACATGCCTTAGTGCCGTATGCGATTCTTCAGATGTTTTATATTGAAGATTTGCAGACTTGGGTGTCGCTGAGTTGAAATGATGCTTCAACCAAGGATTTGACCACCAGGTCAGGCATCTCATCTCAGGGTCAGGGGGAATGCCATGTGATTGCAGCAAGGATCATAGTTCTCATCACCATAGATAATGATGTGGCCATGTTACATGTTGGATAAATAAGCATATTAATGCTGAATTTATTTAAAAAATAAGTTATAATGATAATTGAAGATAGAACAGTAGAAACAAATAAACTAAACACAAGCAATATACCAATTGCAATGCCTATTTCAGGCATATTAATAGATAAATAGAACATAGATGCGGTTTGCGTGCGTTACCGAGATGGCGCGAAGAAGTGGCTGAACCGGTAGTAGATGTTGATGAAGAACAACAGACGATGTAGTCGAAGCCGATCGGCAGTAAAGAAAACAGCGAGCAGTTGCGTGAAGACGCTTCCTAAAAACGTGATTCGTCCTTTTCCGGTGCAGGATCTCAAGGACGAATGTTTCGGAGACCTGCTCTCTCAACAGTCGGTGCACGCCGGCGAAGGGACGGGGAAGAAGGATACAACGCAGTACTGAGGGAAGGCAAAAGGTTCGAGAGATATATTGATCTGATATATGTTCTGCGTATATATATAACATAGAGAAAATCGTGGAGTACGAGTTGGTTACGGATTCCACGTAAAATCCGTTCCACGATAAGAGTCGGTTATGGATTCTGCGCGCAGTTAATTCCGTATAACGTAACCGTGTTGACCACTTAGTCCCACGCTGCAAAAACTAAAAAAAAGAACTGCGCCAGCACCATTGACGCGTACGCGCGCCACGTGGCGAGGCGAGCGCACGCGCGTGTTCTCTTCTTCTCATGCTCTAGCATGGTGGAAAGAATCATCACTTATAAATTGGTCTCATCCACCTCCACTAGCAATATAGTACTATTATGTTTTTATCTCCTTTCCACTTAATAAGTCTTTAGGATTTTTCAAGAATTATTTGCAATTTAATGGATCTAACCCAAAAAATTCTAACATTGCATACTATAGCTCATAGAGGCACCACAGTTTTGATGCAGCATGTACTACAGAGTGAGAGAATGCTAATAAGAATCAAGCACTTGACGTGTTACAGCCTTACTGGTATATCAAGAGATAGGAGGCAAAGGCACAAAGCAGTTCGTGGCGTTTAGGTGTTTAGTATTCACTAGTGATATTTCGTTGCAATGTTTACCGAAATTTTTTCAAAAGAAAATACTAACAGATGCTTTGAACTAAGATGTGGGAGGTCCAGGATGTTTTGTTTGTTGTCGGTTGTAAACCGGAAACCCCAGTGGCTCTCCTTGTTAAACCTTGTGCTTAGCTTTCAATAAAAACTGGGCAATGCCTTTTATCTAAAAAAAACAGATGTTTTAAACTGGGTTTGCTGTTTCTAGTTAAATGAAGCAGCCAAATAGGGCTTGTTCAGGCCCATGTTTGAAAAATGTTGTAGCTGTTCTATACTTAAGTAAAACAGCCAAACAGGGCTTGTTCAGGCCCTTCTTATGAATTAGGGCTTCCATTAATCATTGTTCAAAGTTAGTTACAGATGAAAATCAGGAAAATATTAGGTACATTTAATGCATACTAGTATAGTGCCTGTGCTAACGCTACGACGGCAGTACCTCACTTATCAATTAAATGAGAAGATAAGTATGAATACAACACTTAATAATAAAAGAGAAATTTAGAATTTTAAATGAATTTAGAAAGAAAACGAAACTAAATGGAGGTCGAATGGGAAAAACGGGCTCCCAAAGATTTTAAATCAAGAAAGAGAAAGAAAAAGAATTTTCGATTTTAGATTATTTTTTTTAGCTTCCATAGAGAGCACAGCGTGTTCTCTGGGTTTGACCAGCAGCAAGGGAGGAAGGCGAGGGTGGCGGCGATCGCGATGGGTCGGCCTTTGTGCGGCGAGATCGCCGGACCGGCGCTATGATGGAGGAGTCACGGTTGCGGTGAATTTCGTCGGGAAAGATGACGGTGATGGCTTGGGTTACCTCCAAAATCCGATGATCTTTACAAGAGGGAGCACTTGGAGATTTACGCAATGCGATGGGTGGAGAAGAGCTCGCTGGCTTTTATAGCCCCGAAACAAGCATATTTATAGAAACCATAATTTGGGATCAAATCAGATTAGGAGGAAATTTTGGCAATAAAGCACGAAATTTAGGGAATTAACACCATAGATGAAAAGAGGAGATTTGGTGCGGGATTGATGGAGCTTTGGAGCTTCTTTCTTGCTTTAATGGAGGGAGGAAGGAAGAAGCTTCTGCAGTGCAAGTGCTGACTAGAAGAAGCTACAGGTGAGTTGCCTTCATTTTTTTTGAATATAGAAGGATTTTTGAAAAGATAGCATATTAGGTTAAAAAATTCTAGAAAAATTCTCAAAAAAACTTTCGATTATTTTGTACTTAATAAAATTATTTTCAAAAAAATTTAAATTATAAATTTGCCGAGGCACGATGACCGCGAGGTCGCTGACCAGCAACCTCGCCGCGTCGGCAAAACCACCGATGGCGACCGTGGAGCCATTGCAGACTGCGTTCTCCCGGTCGCGCTACCCCATCTCGGTTTCCTTTTCCCAAAGACGTAATGTATGGTCCTTTCTTTTTCGGGACGTTTGTTTCCTTTTCCTTGATTCCAAGACGTTTGTTTCCTTTTCCTTGTTGATGCTGGAGGTGAGGGAAGGTCTGTTGTGGGCCACAGGGATGATTTCGGAAAAATATAGAAAAATAAACTGCGTTCGCCGACCACTGGATCTGTAAGGAAAAAGATAAAAATTAAGCGAGGCTTTCGTCGGCTATTGGTTCGCGAGAAAAAATTGAAAAAAATTAAGCAGCACTCACAGACAGTTGGTTCCTTAGGTAAAAAATAAAAACAAAAATTCAACGCTCTCCGTGCGCTGAATTTAGGCTCTATGGGTCTAGATCCGTAAAAAAGTCTCGAGAAGGGTCATATTCGGAAAAAAAATACGATCAAAATACCAGGACAATAAAAAATTCAAGTCTTGTTTCCTTGTATGTGGATCCTCCCTATTTATTTCCTTGTTTGATTCACCCTCCTTCCAAATATGTAGTACGTACAATTTTGGCCAGTAAAAAATTCAAATATGGTTTCCTTGCATGCGGATCCTCCTTATTTATTTCTTTGTTTGATTTGCTCTCCTTCCAAATATGTAGGTGGAGGAGGTCTGTTGTGGGCCACAGGGATGATTAGACACACTAAATAATGGCCATCGGATGTGGGTGAGTAAAACTGAGGAAAGATCTGAGACGTTCATTTTGATGAATGCAAGTTTCTGTGGACGTTTTGCTGGGTGCACGAACATTGAGCCATCTCTAATGAGGTGCATTATTTAGGGTGGACGTAGAAAAATTGCTTAGATGCATTATAAAAGGGTATAGATATGTACTCTCTCTGTTTGGCCATATTTATCCATAGCCCACCTTGCGTACAGAAAGGAGACACTAATTATAAGAAATGACCATACATATTTGATTAAATGACATAACATAATCATCTAACCTCTTCTAAAGTATTTAAGTATGGGTAATAAGTGAGAAATTGCAATAACTGCACTCTAGATTTCCTCAATGGATTAATATATTAAAATAGATACTTACAAGGTTATAGACAAATATAGCGAAACGGTGGGAGTGTATCATTATAAATAGTGAGCAAATGATTGTGAACTAGTTTAATGCTTAGATTGTCATTTCTAACCAATGTTAGACTGGTCCTCATTGCTTTGAATTACAAGACTCCAGGTTGATGAGAGGTGCTTCTATATTTTTCTTTTCAAAAGTTTTATAAATATTAAAGGATTAGTAAAAAAAAGGGTGCTTCCATGCTTTTCCTTTTGACAGTTGCACAAATATTAAAGTATGAACGAATGGTAGATGATGATTACTTACCCCTTCGTTTGCTTTAAGATTTGTGCAACCTGTATTGAGAGGGAAAGCATTGAAGCACTGCTCATAAAAAATAGATGATGACTAATTACTCCTTTGTTTGCTTCAAGATATAGGTAACTTGTGTTAAGAGGAAAATATAGAAACACTACTTAAAATTAAATAGTACACATATAATGGTAACGTATGCTTCAGGAGGATGGATTGATTACCCATGCAGGAACCGGTTGATGTGTTACTGTTTTCCTGAGCCCACCGTTACACAGGATCCCACTGGTTGACACTTGACACTTCATCTAAGCTGGTGCCTGGTAGTGAATGTTCGTAGGAGAAGCAGGAATCTTCCATGAATGACAGCGTTTGTAGCAGAGACATTCTCCATCATCAATCCTTAGCTCGTGTCAATTTCCATGTGATAAGCGGCTTATTTCAGTATGGACAGGTGATGTCCTGACTCTTTTTCCTTTTTGATAATACATGAAGTGCTTACATCGAATGATTTCTCATGTGCTGCACCCAATCTACTTTTTTAGGTGAGATATGGCTTTCAAAGGTACGACTCTAGATGTGTAGAGAGGTCCTGAGTTATGGGCAATGCATGACTGAGGTGCCAAGCTTTATGAAAATTTCCAGTGCATAGCTTTGATAGTATGTATGCACGCCCGATCTTTTTGCATTTTCAGATAAAATAGCCCCTTTCTTGTCAGGATTGTTGCAAGCAGTCATTAATTTTATCGTGAAAGGGAGTGGAAGTTAGCATAACTATTTATTTAGCTTAGCTGCAAGCAAGTCTGTAAAGCTTCACAACAAACTCACCAATACATGGCACTTGCGAACATGTCGGCATTGTGATCTATATATATGAGAAAAAGACGGATAAAGATAATCGATCCATTTTGTCGGAACAGTTAGGTTGCTACCTTTTGATTAAAGCATGACACTTACAGAAACGCTGAACTTAGGCTTAGGGTTGCATTCATTTGGACCTTCTGAGAGATCGGCCCCGCGATCGGAAGATGCCATTAAGCAGTACTCAATGTACTAACTTTCAAAAACATTTGGGGCTTAAGTGGTTGGTCCACTTCTTTGTTGTTGTTTCTTTTTCCTCTATTTTTTTTATCTGTGGCACTTCCACACTAAGCCAGCGAATAATTGCTTAGAAAGTTGCAGTTGGCACTAACAAAGTAATGATTGATGTGAAAAATCCACTTACATCACTCTCGATTGATCTTCCGGCAGATGATGTGTTAGGATTAGCACAGCACACTAAAAATAGAGACGCAATTTAATATAAAAAAAATTTGCGGAAAAAAGGAAACAATCAACTATAACGTTTTAAAGATTACAAGTACGGGGTTGACTTATATAGCCAAAAGGGTCATAGTTGTGGAAGACTTAGACTAACAATTATTTGGATAAAACCAAAAGATATGGTAGTTAAAGATTAGTCTCTTTTGGCTATATAAGCCAATCCCTGTACTTGTAATCCTTGAAGCGTTATAGTGGATTGTTTCTTGTGGATTTTTTGTAAGGATTTTTTTCACGTTAAATTTTTATCTCTATTATTTTATCATGCTAACTTAACAAGTGGTATCAGAACTCTATCCGTAACGTAATGTATCATGTAAGTTCTTTTTATTAGCACTTTGCGTCTGAAAGTGCGATCTTTAGCTCTGCAGATTGTCAAATCTGTGCGACATGATTTATTTACGTTGTTTATATATAACAGCTGACATTTGCATCGACCTGACAAGAAAGAAATCCGGTAATGCATTACAGGTAAGCAGTTTTTTTTTGTTGCATTACACCTCCTAGGCTCCTAAGTCTACCTTCAAATACTCCCGACCAAAAGAGCACCTGTGCGTTGATAAAATCTTAAAATACCAGGTGAGATTGTTCTTTTATCTTAGACATGTGTTGCTTACACAATATATTTATACTAGGATAGCTCTCAAGTGGCCACCAAGGTTAGTGTCCACTCGCTGATTCGCACTCGTGAGACAGGAAGCATCATTTACGTCGTCTGAATTCTTTGGCTACTGCAATCAGCTAGTGCGGCGTTGTATATGTCCTTGTTGAAACCATACGCATCATTACACTGGCCTTGGCCTTACTGTTTGAGTTCTATTATTATCCGCACATATCCATCCTATTCAGGTATCATATAGAATACTACAAATTAGTGGATGTGCCTCCGTTGTGGAGAACACTGAAACCCACCATGGCACTATGCCCTCTTTCTGTCTCACTACAGGTTCCAACTGTTCCAGCATGGGTTTGTCTTCTTGTAACTGCACACGCACAGAATATTTCATTCTGCAAATCGCAACTTGCAAAAGTTGGTCGCCTGATGCTGCTCAATGACGCACGCTTTCGCTAACCTAATATACTTACATACCTGAGAAATCTAAGTTCTAGCATCTGCAAGCCTGCAACCATAGAACAGTCTGAAAGTTGGAAGATTTACAGCGCGGAGTTTCGTCTGAAAACCGGCTACTGTCCTGCTCCGACTGCCGTCCGACCGATCGGAGTTGGGAGGTTGAATGCTAGCTGTCACTGAAATTGATGGATCATGGAAGCTGTTTGGTTGTTCCGGCATATGATTGCCGTGGTGCAGGAAACCATTGCTTATCTGGTTGCATCCCCTCTTCGCCCTCAGAAAGTGCAGCGGGCGACATCTATCACTTGCCGAACCTAGAAAGCTTGGCAAATGGTCGGAACCGTGGGAGCTCGGCCAACCGTGGCAGCCGACGCATGACCCACCGCAGCAGGATTCCTGCCACACTACCATAGCTCGGCAATGAGGTGCCACACTAGGGTGCCAGTTCCCGAGGCCCACCTGCCGCATTGACACAGCTCGGTAGTGCACTCCTTCCGCGCTCCAACGTTCGCTCCCACGGTCCCTCGTCCTGCCACGATGTCGTTTGTTGTGCCTTTTGCGGTAGGGGAGGGGGCCAAATTTGCAAATACAAGTGTGAGTGGGCTAGATTTGCAAAAGAAAACGTTCATAGGGCTAGATAAGCGAGGTGCAGATGTTACCATACATTTCTACGAATGTCAATTGTTGATTATGGTGATTCATATTTAGTTTTTTAGAATTTGGAAAGGTGCTGATACCACCCACTCTAATACATTTTCTTATACATAGTAGCCCTAAGATCGGATCAGAGTTTTGTGAGATATAGTACGAGTATGCACGGTCTCAAGAACAAAGAAATTGAATTTTGTAGAGATAACCAAAATAATAACGTTGAAGCAACCACGATGAGATAGAAAGTATTTGATAAAGTCGACCGCAAATTCTTTAACCACAACCTCAAAAGAGTACAAAAGATTATCACTCTCTCACAACCCTCTCTGACATTTTAGAACCCTTGGATCATTGCTCTATACAAGAATCTAGTGCTAAAGAATAACTTGAACTCTAATTCTCTCGTGCGTCTCTTGTGTTTGGATGAGTTGGTTGTAGCACACACTTCTGTTGGAGTAAAATTTCTACTCCGCTATAGAGTGGTCATAGAGAACCCAAGCTACAAACCCGCTCATCCAAAGCAAAAGACACACAAGAGAATCACAAGTTAAATTATTTTTTAATACTAGATTCTTGTATAGCGCAAAGATCGAGGAGTCCTAACATGTTCAAAAGGGTTGTGAGAGAGTGACAATCCTTGTAATCTTTTAAAGTTATGTCTAAAAAATTTGCGGTCAGTTTTGTTAAAACTTTTCTCTCTCGTTATGATTACTTCATTGTTGTTATTTTGGTTTTTTATGAGAAATTAATCTTCTTTGTTCTTGAAACCGTCCACGTTTGTTATGTATCTCATAGAACTTTGATCTGATTTAAAAAGGTGCTGCGCATAAAAAGGGCATCAGTAACATCAATTATAAAGCAGAGGTCTCGTCCAAGTTGGCAGCAGGTCCTCAGCCCAGAGCCCCAGAGAACATGCAGATCAGAAGAAAGAAACTACCCAATGCATGGCTTTCACTTGTGGTATACATCAGTTACCGTGCTACTCTTTAACTTAAAACAAGGGTTCAGCTATTACTCTGCGTTGCCGGCACGTACGTGCCTGGTATCAGGCTGTGGCTGTTCATGCATGCATGGTCCCCTGTTCAGGTTCAGGAGGTGAGGTCCCCGTGTGCTTATGCGTGTGTTAATGTCTAAATGAGGTGGCACTGACGGCCGGCCGCGCGATGCGGCACCTAGCGTGACGGCACTCCTGAGAGTTCGACTCTCGCTTTCGGGGCATTTATGCTGCATGGACGCATGCCGGACGGCGACATGATGAACACGGACGTCGGAACGCGTCCGCTTCCGGAAAGCTCAACGGAGAAATCCCTTGTCCTTCACCGGCCTTCTGAACGCTGTACGGCGTACAAGATGCTGTCGGGGCGGATCGATGGAGGCGGGGAGCTTGAGACGTCTCACTAGATATCTCTGCATGCATGCCTAAGTGCCTTGTATGCTCAGTTGCTTATCTGCCGCTGCCTCTGTGTGCTCCATTGTCCTCCATTGTGGCTTATGCAGCATTCAGCTTCCTCTTTTTGGTCGTCACTAAGGTGCTGTTTTTACCCTGAGGAGTGTTGCATGGGTGTAAGAATCTCTCGATAGCTTTCTGAAACACCAGTATGCTTTGTTCTTCTCTCTCGCTACTTAGTAGCTTAAGTATTAATGGCGACCGTGGGTCGCTTTGCACGGCGGCCCAAAATTGAGCCACCTCTACATGGGTGTAAGAATCTCTCGATAGCTTTCTGAAACACCAGTATGCTTTGTTCTTCTCTCTCGCTACTTAGTAGCTTAAGTATTAATGGCGACCAGCTTTGCACGGTTGAGCCATCACACCCAGCCACCCAGGGGCCAGGGGGCGTTAATGCAGGGGCGCAAGAAGCGGCAAGCCGGCAACAAAGGCTGACATGACATGGGAAGCGATGATGCTACCTGCGGACGGAGGTGAAACTGAAATGTAACAGTACCGACATTGTTTTATCTATAGCGTGGATCAGAAATTGTATGGCCTGTAGTGAATAGGGTTCGCAAAACCGAATTTCGAAATTCACGGTACGAAAATCGTAAAAACCACTCGAAAACCGGCAAAAACCGAAGGGTTAAGAATTCATTTTTTTTAAAAAAAAATTCTAAGAAAATAGAAAGACCGCTCGATTTTTGCGAAAATCCGCTACCAATTGAATGTTCATCGCAAAACGGTTTTTGTGAGCGGTTTTTGACGAAAAACCGAACACATAAATTTTTTCAAAATTTTTAAATTTTTTTTTGAATGAACCGGTTTACCGAACGGTTTTTGATTTCGAACCGCAGCGGTACGCACGAAAACCGCGGTTTTTATCGGTTTTGTGAATCCTGGTGGTGAACTTGCCCATCCCCTTTCAGTGTTGCTTTCCGTGTTTCTCCGTGACAAGTGAGTGAGTACACCGAGGGCAACGGGTCAGGCGCGGCCGTACAAGGGACGGAGAAACGCCATGAGAATGCTTACTCAGAATATATCTAGTATAACTCAACAAGTTAAGGCTGCCTCAAGTAAAGAAACTCTGACTCAAGTACAGTTTTAAGAATGGTGATTGACATTTCTGGTCTGGTCTGGTTTGATGATCCTATGCGGTAAGAACGGGACCGCAACTTAAACAGTCTCTCATCGTTAATACCGTTTGATCGAGCCAACGAATGTCAGATCATCAACAGGTTGTTGCTACAGTGTTTGCTACGTAAAAAAGTTGGTATAGTGATTTTGAACACTATTCTCGAAAGATCTAAACCGTCACTCTCAATTCACAACTTTTGTCGGAGAATAATAGGAAATGGGAAACATACTAGATTCTGGGAGGATTGTTGGCTAGGCAACAGTTCGTTAGCCCAGAAATATCCTAGAATCTATAATGTGGTTCTGAATAAACATATCAGCGTGTTTGATGCTCCGACTAATGGTTGAGACAAGTCCAGGTTTAGAAGAACTCTGTGGGGGTGAAACTAAACAAAATGTTGAAGAGACTAGATAATCATATGAGGCGTGCCACGTCACGGGCGTCGCTCCCCACGCGAGCAAATCGAGAAAACGTGCGACTGCCGCTCCCTACACGAGCAAATTGAGGAAACACGCGAAAAGGACCTAAACAGAATTTTGTATTTTCCGCAAAAGGGCTTAAACGTAATGCTAGAAAAATGCAAAAAGGACCTAAATGCAATGTATATATTTTTTTCAAAAAAAGGACCTGAACGTATTTTCCCCGAAAGGATCTAATCATAATTTTGATTTTCCGTAAAAGGATCCGAGCGCAATGCTTAAAAACGCATAAAGGATCTAAACGTAATATATATTCTTTTTTTTAAAAAAACCTAATCGTAATTTTTTTCCCGAAAAAGGACCTAATCGTATTTTTTTTCCAGAAAAAGGATCCAAACGGAAATTTTTTCGCGGCTCGGCTCGAGCCGCCACCGAGCCGGCTCAAAGTTTCCTCGGGGCGGTATTTCCACCAAATATAGTAGAGGTATGATTCAGCAAGAATGTGCTGGTATCTCTTTGTTTGAAGAAAAAGATAAAATGGTTTTCTGCCAGGTGTGGAACTTAGGTCAGATCAAGGGGCTATGCTCCCCCTCTCCCTCTTTTAAAATTAAAATTCCACTATAAAATGTTATTTGTTGTTACTTATGCACTAACCAAGCAATAAGTTTGATTTTGGAGCACATACAATTAGATTGGGCCCCTCTTATGTTTTGGTCTAAGCGCCACCACTGCGTCGTGGCATGCTTGGTGATTTGGAGTGCATGGTTACTTGGCTGAGAGCAGCGAACGGAGGCCCGAGCTGCTGCCCACACACCAACCGCTGTCCGGTAAGCCGACGGCCGCGAAGCTCTGAACCTAGGCCCAGGTGTCACCCTCACAGCTCACTGATCCTTCCTACAGTCCTACTCCTGGCCCGGGCCCACGGCCTGGGGCCATATCACACTCAAGGTCTCAAGGCCACCCGTTCGCGTCCAAACTCCAAACCGGCGGTCACTGCCTTGGCTTCACCTCCGGTATTGTCAATTGGCACAGCAGTGAGCTGCATTGGCATTGCACGAACATTACCTCTAGCTTGTGGTGCACAGCCATGATGTGGGCTATCATATTACTGTATTGCTAACATTAGATTTAGCTTGTGGTGCGCAGCCATGTGGTGTTTGCGCGGGATATCGCCGTATCGAGTTTACTATGCCGGTGTGGGTGCCATGACAGGGGAAGCCAGCATGGGGGAGGAATGGCTGCGATGCGAGGCCTCTATGAACCACGAGCGCTCGTCCCCATCCCCACCCGCGCGCGTCGTTTCCTGCGCGCTTAGCGACGACGTGCGCTGCTGTCGCCGAGCGGGCCGCGCCTTTCAGGGAGGAAACCGGTCGATCGATGCCTGACCTCCGCGACCGCGAGGTGGATGGAACTGCTCTTGCTCCGCGGTGCACACAGGCACACGGCTTCTCTGGATCACAACCCGATCCATCTCATATGAAAAGATCTGTAATGAGACATGGATTAGCGACATAGCAGGCCGGTAATCATGCCGTACCAAGACTGGACCGTGTGTCCATGTCAGAGCATAATCAGGACGAATTAACGTCAAGCGTGTGTGGACGAACAGATACTGGTGGATCCAGATAATCAACAGGTTCTTTTCATCATTTCTATCATATACAGTCTTACCATGGTAATATCTTTACTAGTCCGTAAAATTAATCAAGGCAAACATACATCAAAGCCTATTACTAGTGAATAGGATAGCTCTTGTCTTGTCCTGTTCATTTCATAAGAAAAAAATTGGTTACTGCTCACCATCTTTGTCTTGACGAGCCAGAAAAAAAACTATACCCGAACAAATGTAACTATAAACTAAGAAAAATCTTATTCTTCAACTCCATCGATAACAAGAATCAACTAAGGGTCTATTTGTTTTTTTGCTTTGGATTCTCTAAAAACTGATTCTGAATTATGATCGTAGAGAAGCTGATTCTTCAAAGCTGAAATTCAAAAACACATCTGAAGTGAATAGTGGATTTTAGTGTATATGAGTAAGTTGGATTATAAGAATGGATTCTTAAAATCGAACCGTTTGTTTTTTATTTCACTTTTAGGACTAGAATCTAGAATCAAAACTAAAAATAAATAGACTCTAAATTTATCAATGATAGTTACCTGGCTAGTCTGAACAAGCGCCTGCACTGCACGGACTATGGCTCCGCTACTGATCTCTCTCATGAGTCATGGTACCGTGGTTGCTTGGCCGGACCCCCGTCCCCGAGATCAGAAGCTGCCACACACACAGGCGGAGCCACTGATCTCTCGTGATACCGTTCGGTCACTGCTTGGGCACGGTTAAATCTGCCGGCCCGGTGGAAACTGACACGACGAAACGGGAATTGGCAGGGCGTGACATGTCAGTACGTACGTTACGTGTCCATGTCAGGGGATGTCAGAGGCCACTGAATCGTTCAACGCGAATCGAACATCAGATGCCGCATGACCAGCTGAAATGACTAGCCTCTTCGGATAGACAACAGATCGATAGATCAGAGGAAGAACTGTAAGGCCGTACGTCTTGTTTCCTTAAAGAAGCTTAAGTGTGAATAGGGATGAAAATCTTAATCGATTAATCGTGTAATTACGGTTAAAAACTCTAATAGAGATAGATATATTCTTTTTTTTCTTAATCGTGTAATTACGGTTAAAAACTCTAATAGAGATAGATATATTCTTTTTTTTCTTACCTGTGTGTATGTTTTTGGAGGCTAAATTTTACCCGATAGGCAAACAAATACAAGTATGGGGAGCTCCACCCATACCCATTTTGCCTGGTTATCCGCCACCTTCTCCTGACATATGGGCTAGAACTTGAGTATCTATGTGTTATTTTGTCTGCATGTGTTGTTTTAATTTATATTCTCATGTACATTTAAAATTTTGAATTATTGATAATTATTCTTCAATCTACAGAATTTAGCTGATTCCCATAATTTCATCAAAAAAATTGTATTAATACCATAGCTTATTAACTCCTAGAGCTATTTGGTTGGAAGGATTGTTGATGGTGACAGGTAAACGAGTATACCCGTAGGTATTAGGTACCCACGAGTGATGGGTATGGACGAGATTCTTTATCCTCGACCCTTCGCGGATATACCCGTGAAGGATATTTTAAATAGCCATATAAGTATGAGCAAGCACTAGCCGTACCCGCCGCTCCCTATTACCATCCATACGTATGAAAGTGTGACCAGTGAGGCAATGACGTGGCGTGACACCGGCCAGGTAGGGGCATGGGTGCGTGGGCCCCGCGCTCTGACGAGGACGAGCGTGTGCCAACGGAGGGTCCGGACCCACGTGCCGGTGGCTTTGGGCACCGAGGCCTTTTGCCTAAAGGGGGCGAAGGGAGGAGAGAAAGGTCGGGGCAGGCAGGCACGCATGTGCGCGTGCCCCGTGCCGGCCCGACGGCGAGAGAACAAAAGCCTCGTGCCAACTGAAAGAAATCGTGGAGGTGCCCGCAGCCGAACCGTGCGTGCCTCGTCCGCTCTGTGCTCCCCGGCGGCATGTCTCGCTACGGCGCACGTGCCGGTGCGAGGTGCAAGTGACGGAACTCTATGTCCAGTTGACGAAAGCCACGCTTGAAATGCACTTGTTCGAGAATACAGCGCCTATTTGAAGGGAATTGCTAGCGTGGGTCCGGATGCGCAATGATTCATCAGGACGCATTTACTCATATCCTACTTTTTTTTTATCACTTTAATCATGATTTTAACAACAATTTCAGCAAATATCTTTAAACAATTAACACTGCTAACAAATAGTATTAACAAGAATTTGCATAATAACATAAACAAGAAAAATATAAATCATGAAACCACGCCCCAAGCATGTTCGAGATCACATTCTCGGGAACACCTAAGTCCTCACGATTAGGAACGCGCAAGTCCACACACCTGATAACACCCGGATCATATGCATCCACACTCCCATACTATGCATATCGTCGTCATTGTTCACCTAAAAGCATTAAATAAGCAAAGGTGGGTCCACGACTCAGTAAATGCATAATAAAACAATAACATAACTATTTATCATATTCATCTCATTAATCATCTTTTATCATTAGTAGTGCAATGCAATCTGTCTACATGCTCACATGCTCATCACATAGTATATACCGATATCATTGAGTGCACACTCATCAATGTCGCACCCTCTTCATCCCGTGGAGGTGCCTAACAAACTAGGTCTTTCATAACTACACCACGTAGGTCGTAGAGGCCTACACAGGTCACATCTTCCATCATAAATGCATCATATGCAAATGACGTTATTTATCAATATTTAACATTTATCATCATCATAATCATTAAATTCATCAACATATCATTTCCGTAATAAGTAAAAGAAACAAGTAAAGCATCATGATAAATTATTTGTCAACTGTAACCATAAGAATTTACAACTTATGCCATCATTCTACCATCCACTTATCTTTTTACCCATGAAGGACGGAATGGCGTGCGGTTGAAAGCAAACTTGATGTCATGCCTCCTACAGTAGAGAAATCCAACTAAACAACATGCCATAAATGTACACACATGAAGCATAACAATATCACTCCTACACATAATCCCTGACTTAACTTTTCCTTTCGCCGGACAGTTTTCCCTTTGTTGTCCCGACGGTCGGAGGACCATAGCTCCTACCTCATGAGTCCAAGCATATTAAACCATATATTTTATAAAAGCTACACAAGATTGTCTACAAATTATATTTGGCTATATTTTCTAATTAACTAATATAACCCCTCGTTTCCAGCCCCGAATATCAATCTTCTATTTTCTGGACAATAGTCTTCACAAATTGGTAACTATTTTTATACAACTCTAAATATAGCAAACCATAGCATATCTATGATTTATAGAAAATTTTCTAGCTTTCTGTAGTCCATCAGATTAACACAACTGCTCTCAACAGCGATCGATTTCTTGATAGCAAGTTTTTACAATCCATAACTTTCTAATCGCTTAACAAAATTTAACGTTCATGTACTCTAATAAAACTTTAGACAATAGTCTACATTTTCATAACTCGAACATGCTATAAAACTGACCGAACATACCCCAAACTTAGTCGTGAAGACATAGACCACTATTAATCGAATACCGATTACATCAAAACACCATCCCAGAGCTTTCCAACTTCCCCATCTACCATTAATGCGACCATAACATGATGAACAATGATCTAGGGTTTATACTTGTGTTTCAAATATTTGGGGAAACTGTTAGAACCGGCGATGCCTCACGTATCCCTCTCGGTCCTCCCCTTAGATGAGAACAGCACAGCTACAGAGTCTTCCCCTCTTCTTCCCTTTTCCTTCTCCCGTTCTCTTCCTTTTTTTTCCTTCTATTTTTTTCTTCCTCATTCTCTTTTATTTTCTTTTCCTTTTTTTATGTTTCCTTTTTCTTTTCTTCTTTTCCCCATCCTCCTTTCTTTCCTCCGCTGCTTCCTCTTCTTCTTTTGTTCTTCCTCCCCCCCCTCTTTCTTCTTTCACTACCAATCCTCTGCCTCCTTCAGCAGTTGCGGCACTAAGGGCTAGGGGCAACGACAACCTGTGGTGCAGTGCGACTGGGCCAGGCATGGCGGCCGACACAACGATGGCATAGTGTGGCATGGCGGTTGGAGGCAGGGCTAGGCAGGATGACAGATCGGTGCGAGCGGCGGTAGCGGATGGCAACATGGTGCAAAGACGACGGATCTAGGGTTTTTGAGGTGCAACTCCATTAGGGATGAAAACGGATCTGATACGGACGGATAATAGCTCTACCATATTTGTTTTCATTTTTTTTTCTTGGATACGAATACGGATATGGATAGTCCAGATACGAATACGGATAATGTCGAATACAGATACGGATCGAATACGAATCGAATCGGATACGGTTTCGAATATTTATCGAAACATAATAACCCCTTAGATTGTACATAAAAAATCAACGAAAATATATAACTAATTGATTTGATCAAAACATTATTGAAAATTGAACAAATATAAGCATTTTCATTTACTTAGACAATAGTTAGATACATATCGCAAACAAAATTATATAAGACTTAATTTATCACACACATACGATTAATTCATCATACACGAGATTAAAATACAAAATGAAGGTAATCCTTACTCAGATATACAAATAGAAGCAAACACATAACACACTAAAAGTTTAATAATACTTAGATATCATGTCTCTAGGAAAAGTATATAACACTTACATGTAATGACCCAAGATTTATATTCTTTGTTGAATTATGTTTAAAATAATAAATTATGTATTTATGAGTTTTTATGTATTTTTAGCTATTTATTTAAAATATTTTCCTTTTAAGAATAGGAGTTTTTGATTTTTTGAGAAAATTTAAAATCTGAAAAAATATTAAAAATAATTTTCTAAATGTTAGATTGTTTCTTTAACTTTCTAAAAAATCGTAATTTTTGGAGTTGGTTTGCTAATTTTAATAATTGAAACTTGCTTTAGGGATTAATTAAATTAGAAAATAATTCTGAAATTAAGAAATCTTTTTGGGCCAAAAGAGTAGTCTTGGCCCAGCCCACATGTATATCCGGATATCCGATCCATCAATATCCAGATTATCCGAATTTGTATCTGTATCCGTATCCGACAAAAAAAATCCGTATCCGTATCCGATACTATCCAACAAATATCCGATCCGACAGAATCCGTATCCAAAAATATCCGGATCGGTCGGAAAATATCCGATCCGTTTTCATCCCTAAACTCCATCCCCCCTCTCTCTCTTAATTAGCGTTCCCCTCCCAAGAGCTTTGCCCCAAGCGTGGTGTGCATGCCAATGCCGACTTGGCGTCGCTCGAGCAAGCCCGATTTCTCTTTGTTTTTTTGGAATGTTATTTACAACTCCTCCCATCTAACCTTATCCACATCTCACTCAAGCCCCGACCAACCATTCCACTTGTGTCTCCTATCACATACTCTCTTACGCACAAACACACACAATAGCGTTGCTCTCTCTCTCTCTCTTCCTCTTTATTCTTCACTTCTCCTCTAGCGAGCCAGAGCTCCGGCAAGCCGTTGATGGCCCGAACATCTCCGCTAGAGATGAGCTCATCTTCCCCCTCAGACCTCTCCCTTTGCTATCCCCAAAGCCTCGTCCCTCCTCCTCGTCATTACTCCATACAACTCCAACTCCTTTCATAAGGGGACGTTCACACGATGTGCTTTTGTTTATCATCGTTCTTGCTGATCCCTTTGTCCTTTTGCCATCGATGGTTGTGGCAATGATAGAGTGCCCTCACCGGCTACCCATCTCCTATTGTTCCTCCTTCCAAGTCCTTTGTTTCTCCGGTCTCCTTGCAATTTTTTTAAACATTGCTCCCGTTTTAATAGATTTATAAAAATGATCATCTCTACTACCGTAAAAGATGTGAAGGTGATACATATCACCTGCTCCATCTAGAAAACTCAATAGCTTTTCGGACTTCCGCCGAACACTGTGAACTCAATAGGGCTACTGGCAAGTACGAAGAGCGCGACAGGGACCGAGCATCGAGACCTCAGTGAGATTTCTGACAACGGCCTCTCTTGTTCCCTTGTAGCCCTCAGTGAGATAAGGGGCAGGCATGGCAGGGGAACAAGAGACGCTGCTGTCAGAGACCTCATGATGTCAATTTTACGAGAACAAAATTATTTCATGTGAAATTTCGGACGAAATCAAGTGAGATTTCTATGTTTCAAACATGACTTGGTAGTTTCTTCCCCAGCAAAGGATACAAACACATGGCAAGTGAGTTACATATTTGGATTAGAACCATCATAAAGAGATCAGTTTCTGAATGTTAAGTCAAGCTAGACTCAATAAAGAGGCGAATAATCATTCGGAGCGAGCATGCCGCGAGCTAGCTGGCCTGTGTCACTTCCAACTTTTCGTACATGGGAAAGCACAAACCAAACATCTTTCCAAAACAGTGCATCTTGTCATCTGATGTTCCCAGAACTCTCCAAAAGTTAGTTAAAATGCTTCGGCAAATTTTCTCTACTCATTTGAGACGAGCATTAGCATTGATCCGATACATTGATTATAAAAGTTTCGTGTTCTTCTGGGGATTTATATTCGGATTAATCGATTTTTTTCGCAAGCCCAATCTGAGACTCACCTCGTCAAAAAGTAAGCACTAAACCTATGTAATATAGGCTCATTAGGCAGTCAAACTGAATACTAGTGTCTAGTAGTTACCTTCTGCAATAAGCTAGCTACTGAGACTTCCGCTTAAAAGTTACAAATCACAATCGTGAGAACTGAACGGTGAACACCCATCTGCACTTCGCTTCATCTTACCTGAAGGTTTGAGATTTCTACTATGAAGAGGTCTTAGCTTTCAAAAAGCTCTTGTTTGGCCCTAGTTTCTGAAAGTAATCACCATCTACTCTTCATTCATACTGTAATATTTATGTAACTGTCAAAAAGAACAGTGAGTAAGCACCGATTTTTTTAAATAATACACAAAATAAAAAATTATAAAAATAATAAGCTGAAAAACAAATAACAAAAGTAAGCCACTGTCGCCCTTCTGAATGGTGAGTTAATGATGTGGGTGCCGCGTAGTCGCTCTGTCGCCATTTTGATTGGCGACAGAACTCTGTCGCCACTTCAACTTGCTACAGAACTCTATCACCGTTTGAATTGGCGACAGAGTTCTCAGTCAAACTGGCAACATGGAGTTACATGGCGCATACAGTTTGGTTCGGTGTCCATGTTCGCATTGATCGTTTTGACGGTACAAATGGCAACACAGAGCAACCACGAACATAGACAAAAGTACGATACAAGTACGTCTTTTGGAATTGTAAAAGGGGGATGGACTACGCTTTATGGGCAGAGGACGTTAAGGCTTGAATGGGTAATTGTACGGCACCCACAGGGAGTGTTGATCGTCAGGACATCATGGACGGGACTGCTGGTCATGGTAGTGGCAAGGACAACTGCAGCTAGCATTTACGTAGCAGCAGTAAGTGTGATAGTCGCTGCCGAGGTGGACGACACGTGGAACAACGTTCTCCTCCCTGGGCCTCCTGTACGACGTTAGCTCGACGATGCGTCGAGACTTCGCGATCACCCGATCCACCATCCCTGTGTTAAGTCAGGTTCAGTAAGTAAATAATTTCTGTGTTAAATAATTGTTTCGAATTTATTGCTTCGTCAGACAGACAAGACAAGACGCTGGCCCTTTTCACAGAGCAAAGTGACAACACACAGACCATTGCTTTGTCAGCCTGATTTGATAATGTGCAGCGAATTGTTGGCGCCATTTTTCCCCAAATCTTTGCTTTGGCTTCATAAGTAGGCCTTCATGCCATCATCTTCAGAATATCCTCTTCCTCATCCCATCTCTTCTCTCCTCTAGTTTGGTGAAGGGCATGTCTCAGACTTCGAGCTGGGGGAATCGGAGGGCCCTTGCGCTTGCCACTGCCTGGAGGGTTGATTGCTCTAACTGTTGTGTGCAAACTAATGTGTTCTACGCCAACACTGAGGGAAATAGAGGGAGAGTATTTTACAAATATCCTTTTTTTTCTCTGTAAGTACAAATTGAGTTCAAATTCTTCTGGTTTTGATGATTAATTTGCAGCTCGAGTTGTCTATTTGTAAAGATCCCTTCTTTCTTTTTGTTGCCTCAATGCCTGTTGACATGGTAACGTAAGCTGGAGGATGCTAATATTTTCAGTGGGCAAACACCATGTATAGAGCGTCGGAGCGCATTGGGACCACAGTAGGGCAGATGATGCACCTGGTTTGGAGCAATGGATGGACCCTGCACTGGAGCAGAGGCTGAACATGCTAATGCTGAAGATGGACCGTATTTTAGATCATATCAAGTGGTTTGAGAAGATTTTGTATGTGGGTATTGTTGTTGTACTTTATGCTATATTTGCGCAGTAGTTAGTTTGCAACAAAGGAGACTAAATTGGTTATGTATTCTATTTCAAGTGGTATATGAACCATATATCCAGTAGATGTTTATGTTTGCCTCTATGCTATTTAACAAATATGTGGTACTATCCATTTCATGTTATGTTTGTCGTCATGCAGCTTAAAACACACAGTGGATCGATAAAGCCTTCGGTTGATAAAGCCTCGCATATTGTAATACACAAGTCAACAGTCCTGTTAACAACGAACTTATCAAGATTCTGTGGATGAGTCAACTACTTTCTTAAAGCTAAACACACTCAATTCATGTCTACTTTGGCACCTATGTCTAGCATATCTGCGAAGTGACAAATTTATTGCTTTCGTCCGAACTCAGTTTGTCAGCACAATTTGACAACACGCTTCCTGACCAGTGAAGTGACCACACATTGACTAGCATTTAATCAACCAGACTTAACAACATGCTTCCTGAGTTTTCTTAGAACGAAGTGACAACACGCTTCCTAAGCTTTCTCAAATCGAAGTAACAACACCCTGGCTACTGCTTTGTTAGCCCGATATGATAACACGCTGCCCCCGTTTTCTCAGAACGAAGTGACAACACACTGGCTACAACTTTGTCAGCCCGATATAACAACACGCTGCCACCCATTTTCTTAGACTGAAGTGACAATACGCTTGTAAGATCGAGGATGCCAACAAGAGGGGGTGAATAGGCGGCTTTAAAAATTTATTCTGCGATTAATTAAAATCTCGCCTAAGTACCCTTATGTCAAAACCTAGATGATAATAGATGCGGAAGCGATAAACTAAGGTTTTGACAATTAAATCCTAAATCAACTAGGCTCACTAAGTGCACTAGGTAATTATGTCTCTAACAAGAATATGCAATCCTAAAGACAATAAAGCAATTTATTTCTAAGAATGTAAATTGCAACAATATAAATAAGAATTTCAAGCAAATACAAAGAGACACACTGATGTTTTATCGTGGCGTTCGGAGACTGGTTGATCTCCCCTAATCCAGGTTGAGGCACTTTGGACCGGCTCCATGAATTGAGCACCGCCTCGAATCCATTAGGGATAGCTCTTTCCCCCTCCGGGTAGATGAGCTCCGACCTTCACAACTTTACCGGGGCTCCTCACAATCTCTTTGAGAAGGTCACCACGCACGACGCATCCACATGCCGTCTAGGTGTCGGCAAACACCAAGAGTAACAAGTCAAGCACTCTAACTTGAGTTCCACCAAGTACAACACATGTACTGTTGTAGGTCTTTTCATGCCCTCCTTTGGGAACAATCTTCCTGCACTGCACTTGTGTATGGGGGAATCATATCCACGGGAGGTGCCCTCTTACTCCGCGGGCGTCCACGGGAGGCGCCCTCCTACTCCGCGGGCGTCCACGGTAGGCACTCTGTGGGGCCCCGGGGTCATAGGCCTACCCCTACGAGATGGTGACGTGGGATCCACTACCACCGCGCGAGAATGACAAGGATGCCCTTGCTTGAGCTACTGTAGTAGAGGTAGGATGGTATTTTGCGTAACAGGCTGGGCGCCTATAAAACCCCACTGTAACCCATGCTTGTGGGGAGGACTCTCATGGAATACAAAACAAACCCCACTGGTGTGTCTCTCGGGAGCCTGGATTAGGAGCCCCCTCCCTACTCCCCCCGGGAACACACCGACAGGAGTAGGGCGCTTGCTTAGGCTCCTGAACCTGTATAAACCCTTGTGTCTATTCTCTTTCTCTCTCGGACGTAGGCCCGTAAGACGACCGGTGTCCGCTCTCACTCTTGTGTCCAGTTTCCGAACATACGACATGTACAATGGTGATCGCCGAGTGCAATACATGCACAAGACTCCTCTCAAGTGCAACACATGCGCAAGAGGCTCTCAATCCTCTCCTAAATGCAATATATGCAAATAGAGCTCACTCTTAGCTCAAAAACCAACTGAAAGAGAGAAACACATGCACACAACTCTCACAAACTTTTCCCAAAGTCTGCAACACACAAATGCCAGCCCCAAAGCTCCTTCTATGGCCTCCTCAAAGAAAACTAGCCGTTGAGGGAAAAAACAGGCAAAAATTGTAGTAAACCTAGTGCTACCGCCCTACTAGGGTCGGTAGCACCTGCCTCTAGGCTAACGGCTAGAAAAACTAGCCGTTACTCAAAAAATCCGGTGCTACCGGGCTTCAGGCGGTAGCACCGGGCCTTTTCCTTTTTCTCGGGCTAAAAACATTCGTTTTGAACTTTTTACACCACCCTTTGGAGCGGTAGCACCGCCCATCTAGAGGCAGTGCTATCACTGCTACAGGTACTAAAATGGTCATAATTTTTTACTCTGAACTCTGATTTAGGTGATCTTGGACTCTATGCGAGGCTTATCAAGAGGGATACAATGTCCACCCATTTTTAAGATTTAAGCAATCATATATATTTATAAATATCATAAAAATAAAGACTCTAATGTAGTCATTCAAGTTTAAAATCTGATTTCTCGAAATCCCTCATATAGACTCGATCAAGAGCGCGACTATAATCTAGAGAGAGTCAATAAGATCAAATATTGAGCCATGTGATGATCAACTTATGATCAAAATAATTTTGCAAATTCTAATCACATGCTCCAATAACAATTGCATGAACACCAATATTTTGGTAAACACATTTGCAAATATAAATCTTGCAAACAAGAGAAATCAAGATCATATCTTTAAGCCATGTGATGATCAACACATGATCGAACTAATTTGCAAACATATTTGTGAACCCTATTCACATGCTCCAAGATAAGATTCAATTAAACCATATTTTGCAAAAACTCATTTTGCAAACACAAAGCATAAACCTATCTTAGCCTTTGTGATGTTCAACACATAATCAAGTCACAAGCTAAGATTCCGATGCATTAGCTATCTATTTGCAACACATGTAAATATCTAACTCCATACAAACAACCATTTAAACCAACTTGCATAAGCGATCTCCCTTTTGAAACACATACAAATCCATAGCTCTATGCAAAAATCAAATCAAGATTCAATAAGAAGCAAGCATGAGCTCCCTTATTTGCAACATATGCAAATACTTAGTTCATGCAAGAACCAACTAAGAGAGTGAGCTAGAGTGAACCGGATTGAGTTCATCAACACATGATGAAGCTCAAGCTAAAAGACTCAACACCTCTTAATAGTACGGCACCTAACTAGCAACCCGATCTCCCATCCAAACACCGAGACCGGTAAATGATTACGAACACATCCTTAGCCCTAGCTAGTTATACCTTTGCCTCTATCAATCCTATTTGGAGCTTTTATGATTCCCATCTTCTCTCCAAGTCAGGATCTTCGTCTTGTTCATCAACACATGATGAACTCCCCTTATCTTAGCTTCGGGATCCTCACTTGATGCTCATCAACACATGATAATGTCCTTGTCCCATTTATCCATCTCAACCTTGCACTTAACCTATTTCAAACTCATTGAAAGTGTTAGTCCAAAATACATGGTTGTCTCAATCACCAATGCACTCCATTAACACATAATGGATGCTCCCAAGATCCTTTGATCTTATCATTTGATGATTGACCACAACCCAAAGACAAATTGATTGAAAGATTAATTGTGTCTTGAGTATACTAATGTAACTAATGCTTCATATACTCAAGAACTTTCGATTGCCTTTGGATCAACAAAGTGAATCATCAACACATGACTAGTTCTTTGTTGATTTAATGGCAACCTAACACAATTTAAATTTAATTTAAATTGTCATGAGTATATATTAACTACACAAGTTTCATATACTCAATTCGATGGAATCTAAAAGTAATGATCCAATTTATATGGAGTGGTGGAAAGGGATCAATACTCTTAAGACCATTAATAATAGACTAGACTCTGTTAGATGTGTGCATACAAATAATTGAACTTGAATCAATATGCACATATTCAATTTTTGATTGCTTTGAAGTTTATCCTATATTGCCATGAGTATACTACAACTACACAAGTTAAATATACTCAAGGGATTATTTCAAAGTAATGATCCTTAATATAGAAATATGAATTAGATCAATACTATTGAAATATCAAGGTAAAGTATGAACTCCCCCTAAATCTGTGCATTCATGTATATATAGAAATAAAACATTAATGCACATCTTGAGATCGACATAACGATAGAGTTCATCATTTAACTTGAATCCAAAATATGCATTAAGATATCATAAAATGAATACGAGTGCATACCTTGATTTTTCTATTTTACAATGAGATGAGACTAATCAAAGATATACTTAATAAAAGAGTTAGTCTCATATTTGGATATATCAATATGATCATGAATATTATATTCAAGGAATGCAACAAGATATGATAATATTAATTTGAATGCATACCTTTGATATTTTCATCTTTTTGGTCCAAAAGAGACTAATAAGATTTAAGCTCAACAAAAGAGTTAGTCTCATAAAAAGATTTGTCATTAATTAACAATTTGAGACTAATCAATATTATGATTATCAAAAGAGTTAGTCTCAATATTAGATTTGCCATTAACACCAAAACCAACTTAATGGAGCTTGAACTTTCAACGTTGTGCCAGCTTTGTCAAACCAAAGTGAGGACACGCTACCCCAACTATACCAGCCCTGCATCGTCTACACTCTTCCTATAAAACCATCGGCCACCCAGACAACACTTCTTCACAATCCCAACCTCCACCGCGTACACTCCATCTGTGCCAGTACCACACCCAACACTCCTCTACAACGTCAGGGTTACTGATGTCAAGCTACACGGAGCTTCTTCGCAAGCGGAGGAGGTATCTTGAGAAGGCGACATCCTACCTTGATTGGTCTTGCAAGGATGCACCTGTGCCCTGAAGTTTCCTCGGCCAAACTATGATTGCGATCGTCCAGGATGGATCAAGCAGTCTGAGCATGTAGACACCGCTGGCCGAGCTTTCTACAGGTGCAACACGATCCTTGTAAGTTGACGATAAGCAATTACATTCTGTAATGCATGTTGTATTTCCTCGAGCTCTAACTTTATCCATGCATAATCCTAGAAACACAAAAGATGCTACTTCTTCCAGTATATCGATGGGCCAAACAAGTACAACAGGGCGTTCTACGAAAAAGATCACTGGATGAACTACCATGTAGCGTCTAAGCGATACAAACGTTGGAAGCCTAAGCCTCAGACCAAGGTAGACAAACTAAAGCCATCGTGCTATTGGCCTGACGAAGCACACTTCTGGAAGGCACTGGAGGAGCTTGAGGCAGATCGAAAGAAGATGAAGGAGATAGGCGATGAGCAATACGCACGAGCGTGAGAGGAGCCTAAGATCGCCCCTGAAGACTACTACTGGGTGGATGTCTACAGAAGTAACTAGAAGAAAGCCAAGGCACTACACCTCGCGCAATCAAAGGGGAAGACATTGATAGATCCTTCTATATAGGGTCTACGCCACCAAACATAATTTTCCCCGTTTCCAAGAGGCGTGTATGTACCTTAGCTGTAGTTTCTGTTCGTGGTTCGTCCGTGCCGTCGCGCTATATCTCTTTCGTCATTTTGTATGTCAAGCTATATCATTTCCTATGTTGTGCTATGTACCACCCTAATATTTCAATATCATGCTACATACCGTAATATTTCTTTGTACATTTTCTCTTGTCGTTTTCTACATCCTACTATGTCATTTTCTTCTGTATGAGCCATATACTCCCTAGATTCGTTCTATTTCTACCAACAGTAATCATCACTGTTCCGAATTTTTCCTTATCATTTAAAACCTATGTCGCGATGCCCTATTTTTTGTTCGAAAAAGCGAATATATGTACTTTATGCACATTGTCTGTCAGTACAACCATTTGCATTGAACCATATGCGCCATGCAATCCGCGTAACTTAGTGTTGAATGTTTTGTACGTTTGTCGTTTGTAATTTTTCGTGCTGTCGTTATTAGGTTTCCACAAAATAACTGATTTGCAAAAACAAAAATAAAGCACAATTCTATAATCCACGTAAGTGATTTTTATAGTATGATTGTAGGGTACCAATCTTGCAAATAAATCAGTACAGGAGCCAAAAACAAAAAATGAAAATATATGAGCCAAATACATCAACAGTTTCACGGGTGAGGCTCGGGTTTCTGTCGCCAATCGAAATGGTGACTAAGAACGTGAACCGTCAGTCACCATTTCAATGGCGACGGAAATACTAGTCACCAGTCTAATTGGCGATTGCTGACATGGCTGTGTGCTGGCGTATTTATGACCAGTTGAAACGGCGACTGACTTACTATCGCCAATTAGAACGGTGACAGAAGTATAATCACAATTTTGACTGTCGAAAGAACTCTTTCACCGGTCAGAACAGCATTTATCAAAGGAATTTCACTGGAAAATTAACATCCACCCGAACCTCGTTTTTTCTTCCCTTCCGCGTAGGATCGAGGCAATCAAGCAACGGACAAGCGTTCCGTCACGCCGCCGCGGCCACTCGCGTTGTGAGATGAGCTGCTGTTGCTTGCCGCTGTAGTGCGTCACTGCTCACCGACGTGGGCCGAGCTGCAACCACTGGCCAATGGGGCCGGCGTCACGGAGCTTCTCAGGGCCACTGGTCTTCAATCTCCATCGCCGGAGTTGAAAGCTAAACCATCTTTGAGTTCCTGTATATTGCCTAGTTGCTGCCATCAGTGGATCCACCGTGGATGGGAGCAGAGCGAAGGCGTTGAGTGGATAGGAGTAACGAGGGGGATATGATCTGGTGCAAAGACGACTGACTTGTGGGACCATCTTTCAGTGGATGATTATGAATGAAAAAGTGCTCAATCAATTTAAAATAAATGAGACAGTAATAAAATTCCTTTGTTCTTTTGATTCCTGCGTTTTAAACACAAATTCCTATAATTTTCCTGTATATTGTTAATCCTCTGTTTTGTATCTGCATTCCTATCCTATTTCTGTGTTTTTCTTATTCCTGTGATTTTAAAATCCCGCGTATGTATTTTTCGGCTAGTTTTACTATATCTTTGAATCCCATTACCTGAAGATGGAGGATGCAGGATGCAGCAAGCATGCCATGAAGTCGCAGGTACAAAGCCTAACTAGATAGGCGTCAGATTAGGAGTTGAGCCGGAGAGGGCAGCGAAAAAAAAGGGTGGGGGGGCACAGGGACGCCAACAAGGCACTTAATGCGACAGCAACCTAGAGGGCCCTGCTTGTCGCTGGTTATGCTCCACCGTCCACATCAAATCCCACATTAGCGCATAATGCCCTGCACCGAACGTGGCCCCGCCAACTTTTTTACTACATTTTTTTTCTTCTGAATTTCTTCCTCAGAAATCAAGTGAGCTAATCAATCCATTAGAAAGTCATAAATAGTTGGCATTTTGTACATTGGTGTAGTTAAGTTTTTGAAGCTTTGACTGACAATACCTTTTTAAATATTTAAATTGGATACACAAAGATTATATGTGTAGATTTGTCTCGAAAAGTACTTTCAAAATGTTATAATTTTATTGGGTTTTATAAATATATTATAATAGAAATTAGTGGTAAAAACTGTGTTTTGGAGACCGTATCAATATCTAAAATGACAACAAACGGATGGAGTACTACTCGTAGAGTCGTACTCTACATTTTCTAAATAAGACATACGTATACCTCAACATCAACAATCTTAAACCCATTCCTTGTCGTCTTTCAACAATCGCCAATTAATCTACCTGATTTTGCTGGCAAAAATAAAATAAAAATCTCCATGATTACAAGTGGAGTCATTAGTTTCTGGGTGCCGTCTCCACGTATGCAACTTAAGTCGTTCAGACACTGATTGGCCGCACAAAACTGTAGCCGACATGTCTTATCAAATCAGCAGCCACTGATGGGAAGGAAAGGCGTCGCCCGTGCATTTTTGTGGCCTCAACTTGATCAAGCACAAGCAAGCTGTTCTGATCACTGTGTCAAACGATTTCGCGCTGTGTTTTGTACACTTGTACAAACAAAGATCCAAAACCCATGTAGAAGAAGAAAAAAAAACAGTATGAATGGTACAGTCGCTTAAGTACAGTACAATGCAGTGAAGGAATCGAACATGCATGATCTAGCATTGGGATTAATTCCATTCCAACTATTAAGAGCTATTAAAACCGAAATATCATCTCAACGCATCAAAATACCATGAGACGAACAAAACAAGGTAGATCTGTCATCAGAATGGCATCCATTTTACAAGGGTCAGAGCAGCCAACCAGAAGCCCCAAATTAAACCCTTCAAAACCGAACCATCCTTCCGTGACCTGAACTGGATCTTGTGTCCCCCCCAAGCTTTGTACTTGTACTTGCTTTTGGTACCGTTTTGACTCACCATTGTCCTAGCTAGCTACCATCTTGTCCTCCTCCCATGCCTACATCTAGAGAAAGGGAAAAAAAGGAGCCCCTGTTTTGCAAGCGTTGTCGTAGCTCTGTGATCTGATCTTCTCCTCCTTTGCTTCTCCTGAACTTTGCAGTAGCGATCTTTACATGTGACACACACCACTCACAGCGCCAGCAAGATGTAGTAGACGAGAGTGATCGGCAAGGCGATGAGCATGCCAAATATGACACTGCAAGAAGCAAGCAAGCCGCGAAACGGTCAGGGGCAATTCGAGAGAATCTTGGAACAGCTCGTGGTGTGTTTTTTTTTGTCTCGGTGTGTGTGTGCCGTGCAGGCGACTCTAGCTTGCTAGAGACATGGGACTTACGCGGTGCTGAGAATGGCAGGGTGCACGCTATACTCCTTTGCGAAGACGAAGGGGACAATGCCCTGGGGCAGAGCTGACTGCTCGTTCGTTCGTCCGGCCATTAAACAAAACAAAAAACCAGCAGTGAGAAAAGTAAGCTTTTGTGCTGGCCCAACGTAAAAAAGGCCAGAGATAAAGCAAAGCACGAGGGATCGACTGGGTAAAGAAGGGACACAAGGATGGCTGCCTGCTTGCGTGCGCGAGGTTGCCCACGCGAAGACTTTTCACTGTTTTCCCCCCAAAGTACCTGGACGATGGCGACGTGTAGAAGCGTGCCGCGGAGGCCCACGGCGAAGGACGCGGCAGTCATCACGACCGGGCCGGCCAGGAACCGCACGGCCATGGCGTACGTCGCCACCTTGTTCCCGCACGCGATGATCCGCGGCTGCAGCGCCATGAACAGCCCTGCGTGCCCGACGCAATCAAATTACTAACAAGAACTCACTGCTACTGTTGGACTGAAAAGAAGTGAGTCGGCGGCAGCTGTGCGATACCAACCGAGACTGAACATGGCCATGCCGAGCCCCGCGTCCGACAGGATCGAGATTGATTTCACGACGATGGCCGGCATCTCGAAGTTCCACCTGCAAGGCGCCAGCAAATGCAGCAACGAGTTGAAAACACCTTATTAGAATCGGATCACTGACCACGACTGGGCGCCTTGGAAGACTTGTGAGCTGCGGCTGTGGCGTACGGACCTGAAGCAGACGAGCGACCAGATGAGGCCGATGAGGCTGGAGTAGGTGTTCGGGTTGCGGATCAGCTTGCGCCACACCATGATCAGGATCAGCCGCGTCATCACGCTCGTAGGCGGCATCGCCGTGGGCGCCGCGCCCACCGCCTTGTTCGGGTCGCCCACCGCCGCCGCCGCGGTCTTCTCGTCCCCGGCCTCCGCGTCCCTGTCCATCGCGCCCCTGTTCCCGAAGCTGAAGTCGTCTCGCTCCACGTAGTCCTCCCGGTCCTTCGCTCCATCCACTGCAATAAAGAAATGTGAATAAGTACAAATTAGCCCAAAAAAACTCTCCCCAAATCAGGTAATACGTGGTGAAAAAGATTTTTACTTTTGCGGGGGGACTTGATGGCCGCGGCGTCGTTGTAGTCCGGCGCGCCGCCGCCGAAGACGTCCGACACGGGCGACGCGCTGGAGCTCCACACGAACATGTGGAGGTCCTCGCCCTTGGTCTGCCCGTTCGTGGCCGCCTTCTTCACGCCCTTGGGCGCCGCCGCCACCGCGGGATTCGGCGCGGGGTAGTGCCCCGCCCCCGGCGCCGCATTCGCCACGGGGAGCTGGTACTGGTACTTGGGCTTGGACGCGTCATCCTCGTAGTTGGACGGGCGCGGCGTGGCGCCGGTGCGGACGCCGAACGCGTCGGCCGCGCCGAAGTTGGAGCTCCGGCCGACCATGGAGTAGAAGTCTGTGTGGTTGAAGCTGGAGCCCCTCGGCGTGGGGTTCCGCGACGATTGCAGCGAGTAGATCTCGGCGTTGGTGAGGTTGCTGGGCCTCGGCGTGGTGCTGGAGAAGCCCATGGAGCGTCGCGAGTAGATGTCGGAGCGCGACGCGTTGGAGCGGCGCACGGTGACGTGTATCCTCCCGTCCTCCTTGACCTCCGCCTCCGTCTCGATGGCGTCCCTCCGGCCGTCGAGAGAAACGACGTCCGGGTCGACGACGATGGAGGCGATGGAGCCCGCGGTGTCGGGGAACTGCTCGGTGATGAGCATCCGCGCGCCTCGGTACTCGAACATGAAGAGCATGAGTGTGTACCAGATGATGCACTGCAGCACGACGATCTGCACCATGAGGCTCCCGGAGAACTCCCCGTACATGCCCTTGAGCAGGGGGATCCCCATGACGAGCGTGTTGGGGAGCGTTGAGAGGGAGAAGAGCGTGATGGTCCACTCGAGGCTGCCCCGGCTGCTGAGGTGGCTCCAGGCGGTGAGCATGGCGAGCACCATGAGCTTCTGCAGCGTGTCGGCGGCGATGAAGCGGAGGTTCATGGTGTAGGGGTTGTTGGTGGAGATGAAGTGGAAGGAGAGCAGCGGCACGGCGAAGAGCGCCACGAAGCGGTTGATCCCCGAGCACTGGTCCGGCGAGAAGATGCGCCACCACTTCACCGAACCGTACGCTAGGATCATCGCCACGTACAACGGCACCATCGCCGTCATCACGTGGTAGAAGTCCGCCGCCGTAATCATCTTGTCCTCCTAGCTTCTTCCTCGCAGCTCCCGCTCTCCCTCTGTTTCTTGCCTAGCTCCGAGCTCAGCTCTGCGCCGCTCTCTATAGCTACTAGCCTACTGCTCTACTACCACTGCTACTCTTTCAAGCTGAGCTGAGCCAGCGACGAAGAGGAGCAGAGCAATTGGCTGGTGTGGTGTGGTGTGGTGTAGTGGGTGCGTGCGTGGGGGAGTGTTTTTATTTAGGCGAGATGGCAGCGCGGCCCGAGCTCCATTTGGACCATCCCCTGTTCGCTTGCTTTATCTAACGCTGCAGCGCCGTGGCTTGAAGCACTCCTGTATACTATTACTACCTCCGAGAGAGCGAGCGAGACTGCGAGTGTGCGAGACACTGAGTGGTGCGGAACCGAACAGTCAATGGGGGGCACGCACGCAGCGCGGACGAGGCGTGGCCGTATCAGTAATAGTATGCATGCGCCGAGCGATTGTTTATACGCCCGGCTCAGATGTACGCTGCATGTACCGCGACATCAAGGGGCGGACAAAAAGATGCAGGGTTTGGTCGGTTGATTGCGTGGTGTGCCACATGATGTGGTTCCAATACTAGGATGTACGTCTTCAGAAAAATACTAGTAGGATGTACCTATACGGTGTACATCCATTTAGGGTCCATGTCCGTACTGTATTTATGTCGAGGAAGACGACCGAGTAATAGATTCTCGGTTGTTAGCTAGGGGCTGAACAAAACAATTTCAAAGACTGCAGCATATGCTTTACTGATTATACTCCCAGCCGGTCACTTTACTTCTAATCAAATCAGTAACTTCCACGCTCTGAGTTGCTTTCTGCAGACTTCATGGAGTGTAAAACTGAAATGCTTAATATAGTTATGAATAGAAATGAAAACAGTAGGTAAATGGTAAATGGCTGTTCTGTTTTCGTTTAAAATATTGTAACGGAAATAAAATCGAAAACCTCTGGAAATGGATGCGGAACGGAGCGGAGCGGATATAGAAACGAAAGCGAAAAATTCCATCCAGCTATGTTCCCAGTTGTAACACCTTATAATTTTGTAAATTCTTTAATTGAGCATTTAATTCGGATTTTATGATTTTTTTTTTGTGAATTTTCAACATTTAATTAGTGATTTGTGATATTTTTATATTTAAATAAATAATTTATTTGAGGAAAAAAACAAAAATCTTGCTGGGCATAATTTCCATAAGTTCAAAATGTTATAAAACATTTTTGAGAATTTTTTTTAAAAAAATTGTTGAACATGTATTCGGCAGCTTGTTGTGTGGCGATTTCTCTGGCCGTATTGGTGAGGAAGTGACCTGTCAGCTCTTTGTCCCTCGCTTAATGCCAAATCTTGAGTAATCCGTAACGGAATCTGAAAAGGCTCGTCAAAAATTACCACAAATGTCGTGAAATTAGATCGAGAAGGAATCTGATAGGGTGTAGGCTGCGCGCGTAGCCGTGAATATTCCTGAAACGGCAAGTCCGGAGGTCAGAATCGCAATCCGGACCATATCTTTCGTACCCTCAGTCTCTTCGCACTAACGTGGCAGAAGTCAAATCAAAACTGAAGTAAGTACCTCAGAGCCTAAAACACCAAGCAAATTCTTCAATTATATACAAAATTTTAGTCTTATTTTGAATATAATTATAAAAATACCTCTATTTCTAACAGTAGAAATGTTGAAGGATAACACATGTCACCTTCCGTATCCACGCACCGCAGAAGTGTCTACCACGCTCTGGGAGCTCGGCAAGCCACCGAAGCTACCGAGTTTCTCGAGCGAGGTAGGCATTTCCGTGGTGCGGAAGCACATAAGGTGTCACGTATCACCTTTTGTCGTTTCTACAGTAATGATAGAGCTATTTTTACCATTACATTTGAAAGGAGTTAGATTTATAAAATTTAAATTGCTACGGCTAAAAAAAAGTGACGGTTTCGAATTCTTCTACTACAGGATTACTACTGAAACTATTGCTTGAGTAACACAGGTTTTTTTAGACCAAAGGCCAAAAATGCACCGCTGTTTGCCAGCTTTACAGGCAAGATCAACAAGCAGAAACACACTCGAAGCAACACATACTAAAAAGAACAAAATGACCACGAAGCAGAACATCTCAACAAATCGTAACTTTGGCTTACTGTCGTACTTTTTTTATATAAAAAAATAGGTTCTCTCCAAAACAAAATTAAGACACGTGTCGTGTAATGCCTCCCTAGCTCGGCAGTTAGTTGAGAATCAGATCATGGCAACTTCTCTCGTAGTAGGTAAGAAAGACCATCGCAGCAACCAGCCTACCGAGCATCACAGGCTCGGCAGGACCTGCTGCACCACCTGTGCTTGGCAGAATATCTTAGAGCCTATTTGTTTTAGCTTTTGATTTTGGATTTTGACCTCAAAAATAGAATAAAAAATAAACAGTTCGATTGTAGAATCCGATTTTCACAATCCAACCCACACATATATACTAGAATACACAATCCACATCATATGTGCTTTTGGATTTCAGCTTTTGGAGAATCAGCTTCTCTACAATCACAATCTAGAATCAGCTTTTAGAGAATCCAAAACAAAAACAAACAAGCCCTTAATATTCGGCTGCTTTTGTGATGATGAACATGTGTCTTTTGAGCTGTGGTCTATCATGTAGCACCCCATATAGAGTGTCATGCATAGATTTTTTTTTAATAATTTTTTTTTTCAAATTGCAATAATATACCTCAAATCCGAAAAAACAAACCGTCCTCAAAGCCCTCCAAATTCTGACAATGATATTACATCAAACCCTATCAACGATCCAAGCGTAATACCTCGTCAGCCACCAATATATAACTATCTTGTTTTTGACCATTTGTACCGACAACCATGGCCATAGAATGTATGATTTTGTAACTTATGTTGTATCCCAGTTTTATGAATTCTCTAAGATATGTATGTACCTATGTTGTATCCCAGTTTTGTGAATTCTTTAACGTATGTACCTATATTGTATCCTACTTTGTGACTTAGCTATGCACTTTCGAATATCAATATCGGGTTTTATTCAATAGTATTATGATTTGTCGCACACCGAAGGAGAATGACGAACAACGAAATTTGTTTTTTTTTCCTGAAAACAATTAACTGACAAATCATTATTTGTCGTTAATTTTTTTTCATACCTTAATATCCTAAAATACCCTCAAAGTATACATTTTTGCAATTTTTTGATATTGAGGTATATTTTTGTAATTCGAATAAAAAATGTATTATTTCAAAAAAAATTCACCAACATTTACTTTACCCATATGGATAAGACTCCTTTGCGGATAATACCCAATAATGAATAAAATGCGCAAGCAAATACAGACACTTCAACAAATATCATAAGTGAAATAAAACTTGGTATTTTGTATAAACGAATTTCATATAGTACTGAATTACGAAGAAATGTAAATAAATTTGTTATTTTTCTTTAGCTTCAATGAGCCTCAAATTAACATGTTCTGCAATGGAATAAAAGAAAAGTCTACACGATAATAAATTTGCACCCAATTTTTTTTTCAAATTTCTAAATTTTCTAGGCGACTTCTCTCCCTGTCGCCCTAGGGTTGGGCGACTTCTCCCTGTCGCCCTGTCCACATTATTGTTGAGTCAGCTCTCCCTCTCCTGTCGCCCAACTAACGGGCGATAGAGATGCATTTTTGTAATTTTTCGGATTCGAGGTATATAATTGCAATTTGAATAAAAAAAGGAATTATTTTTAAAAAAATCGTCATGCATATAGGCTTGAAATGTACTGGCTATTTATTTATTTATTTATTTATTTATTTATTTATTTATTTATTTATTTATTTATTTCTCAGCAGCTATGGTTGCTTGATTTTACGCTGCATAGTTGTCCTAGATGTTAATGTTGTTTACCGTTGTCCTGTTGACCTGCCGAACTAGAGGAGTGTGACAGGTGCTTCCTGTCTCACATAAGCCAGATCTTCCAACAAATCTGGCAAAATAGGCATCTAGCGTATTTTCGCAACAACTCCATTAGTCCACGCTACATAGCTTCCGGTTTACCAACAAAATCATAGGGGTAACACAGGTTCGATGATCCGTCATTTGCATTTTCCAAAAAGAAAGAATGATACGTACAATATTAATTTTAGCAAGTGTTACGGAGTACACATGAATTTATAAACCGGAATGTCCCTACGCAAACATGGCGACCTCCCCGTCGCAAGCTTGCAAATAGCACACATTTTTCTGCACGGCGACCAAACCAGCATTGGAAAAACAGAAGTCCAAAGCGACAAATGGCCACAAACTTCTCCAATTTTGCATCGGAATCTGCGCTTTGAACAGTAAGCATGACCATATTTTAACACTACTAGTGGATAGTAAAAAAGTGACAGGAAACATGAAGATGGGGAGTAGCGATTAAAAAAGAACCAACAAAAGAAAAGGTTTCTGGCCACGCTCGCATATTCCCTTCCCGCGCGTGCACCACCACGCCATCATCGCCTGCTGTACTAGCACAACGAATATAAGAAGAAACCGAACCTACCTTAGGAGGTCATCTTAACCGTTGGATCTGAGTTATATATGGCCTAGATTAGATTGATCAGAGCTATTAATTCAAGATCCTTGCTGGACCAGAAAACTTGTTGAATTTCGTCCGCCTTTTGGCATTTCGATTCTCTCGGTACAAGTTGGTTCCGTCGAAGTCCAAAACATGTAGCTATTTCAATCGGTTTTTTCGCCAGAATTAGGTGATTAAATTGAGTTGTAGAGTGCATTTTGCCTTCTGTTTTTATCACCACATGGTTCCCTTGCTGGTTAACGGTAACAAAAGAGAAAAGGACGATGAACAATGCTAAAGTGTGCTCCTAAAATACCCACAAAAGCTGCCCGTGTGTCAGATTTTTGTAGATACTGTCTTTAAAAATCACAATTGCGACCTTTTATCCTGTCTCTTGCTGTGCGCGGAATACTTTGAACAAATTCCATGCCTTTGGCCCACCGTTCCTGCTTACGTGCTGTACAAAAGATGTTCAAGCCTGCATGTTATCAATTTGAAGTACCATTTGTCGGTTGTAACCTCTACTTACCCAGCTAATAAAAGGGCAGCATGGAGTACTGCACTGCCCAGTGAAATGCTGTAAACTGTCCAATTACTAGCATTTGCATGGTGCCCCCCGTATGAGACTAATGAGGGCCATTATGTTGAAAACGAGTTAAAAATGGTGGAAAGAGGCTAAGTTTTCAAGAGAGAGGCTGTTGCCTGGGTTGTCCTTCGTTTAGGAGATGATCAGAAAATTAGACTGCTTACTCCCTATTCCGAATACATATCATTCTAGCTTTTAAATTTTGTTCTTAAATGCATGTATTTCGAGGTGACTTTTACCTCTCTCTTTTTTTTCCTTTTGTATCCTTCCTTTTTATCTATTTCTAATGTCATTACTATCATATATTAGAGTAAGACACACTATTAAAAAATATAATAAAATAGGTAATGTAGTATTAAGTAGATGCGACTTGGTGAAATTGATAAGACCTAGAATGACATCTATTGAGAACGGAGGGAGTATATTCCAAATATTCTCTTCCCTCTGTAATGTAGAAATTTTACATGAAGTAGTACAAATCTTATGCAATTCTTTTGGAATTACTCCGTTCTAAACGGGGCCTGAGCATTTGGGATGCTCCTTCCAAATGAGTCAATGGATAAATTAGTACGTGCTTGCGCAAAAAACAATATAAATGCCTCATCGTAGGCTGCTAGGCTTGGCACATTGCCATTGATCCATGAAATGGGGGATTTTGCTCCTGAGGCAGGTGAAATCCATCCAAGATTAGCTCCCAGCCTCCCATCCAAGAGTGTTTCCCGGAATGAAATTATTCTTATTTACACTCTGCCAAGCCAAAAAAAAAAAAACTCTGCTCTAGGTCCTTGCTAGCAAGTAGCAACTTAGCAAGCAAGTCGATAGATTCTGTGATGTAACGCCATACTGCAATCTCGCATCCAGTGGCGTCCGCATCGTGGCCCTGTAGAAGATCCGAGTACAGTGCGGCTAGCCCTAGCCATAGCCCCGTAGATTGACCACCGGAACTAGGGCAAGCAAGCAATCCATGATTAGGTTAACTGCTCCACCCTTTCATGGCACCTATTTTGCGGAGTAGGAGAGATCCCCGGCGCCGTGGGCTTCCGTGTGCGGTCGGACGCTCGCTCGCTTTGGTTGATTCACTTCACATTTCCATGTCGCGGCTGGACCCGAAAGGTCTTCTTTGCTAGGTATTTACAATGGTGTGATGCAACTATCTATATTTTTATCACATAAGATTTTTTTTGCGAACATGGAGGAGAGAAAGCGTAGACGACACAAAACACTATTTCATGAGTGTCTGTAATAAATACTTTTTATAACATTTTTAAAATATTATAGAATGTTACAGAGACAACTTTAAGATGAAATCTATTGTAAAGCTGTCTTTAATTTTGTCAGTAGATAATAGAAAAAGGTATATAGACAGCAGTCATGTCTATTGTTTACATATTCTCACGCAACTAATAATGCACCATGTATGTATAGATTCCGTGATGCGTCGTTCTGTTGGTGTGTAGCCGTGTTGAGTGGTCGGTCCACTAATGATCTGGTAACGTATAGGTAGCATCTCGCCACACGCCCGCCGCACGCGCTGCCGAACAAACGAATTTTTATTTTAAATAATATAATTTTTTATTCAAATTACAAAAATATACTTCGATCTTAAAAACTTGTAAAAATATACCTCTATCACCCGTATATGGGCCGATCGCCCCATATACGGGCGACAGGTGCTGCTTTGAACGAGCGATATTTCCTCTGTCTGCAGTCAGTTCCTAAAGAAAATCATAACTTTTTCATATGATGTTGGACGGAGATAAACTTTATATTAAAATTGTAGCTCTCGACGGGATCTACAACTTTTGTATACAAATGTTTTTCATTTGAATCTATTTAGATAGCAAAAAATGAGATAGAAGTTTCAGATCTAAAACAGATATGATTTTTAAATCTGAACATTCTATCCCGTTTTTGACCGTATATCGCGCGTTCAGAGCTGCGCCGATCGCCAAAAGTATATTTTTGTAATTTTTTGAGATCGAGGTGTATTTTTGCAATTTGAATAAAAAATTGTATTATTTAAAATAAAAATTCCCGAACAAATGCCCAAAGGAAAACGTGGGGGATTTAGATTGTTGAAGTGCTGAGGCGCTAGGCCACCACAAAATGCGAGGCCCACACGAGGACTTGGCCCAAGCCCACCGCGGCGACGAGCCCATCGGGAATGCGTCGGGTGGTGGCCTGGTGGGTGCGGGCGGAAGCGCGAGCCAAGGAAACCGCGCGCTGGCCCATCATTCCGGCGCAAGGACAAAATCACCGAAATCGATGCGGCGAAGCCATCCATTTTAACCACGGTTTCGCGCCGGCGAGGTGTCCCGGTCGCACACCATCAGACCTGCTCTTTCTCCTCGCCAAATTGGGCCGTCTCTAGATTTTAACACGTGACACCGCAAATCTTAAAGCATTAGCCTACCTCTATTCTGAAGTCGGCAACAATCTCTCTTTTTGTTTTTGAAACTCCTTTCGCTCAAATTTACAAGAAGTGTTTTTCTTTGGATAATCTATCCCTAAATATATGATGTATTTCATATTCCAATTTAAATTAGTGTGATATTCTCTTTATATCCTTAATAAATATCTAGATTTATTTGATATTCTCTACACGCATGCATTCAATATAGTGTTTAGAGATAATAATTAGAGGTAGTCTAATCATTTTTAATATCTATCTTTTTAATGTGCGAAGAGAAAATACGCCCTTAACTTGAACAGAGATAGTATAAGGTATTAGATTCTAATAATAGAAGTCGGAAGGTTCTCCCTTCTGTTTGGAAAAAAAAAACTCACCTCTATCAATGTTCTGTCGCTTCCCCGTCCCATCTCAGTTGTCTCCATGATCTCCTACCCGCCACTGAACAACACCAAAACTGTCCTTGCCGGCAACGCTCCCTATATGATCTTTCACTACCGTCGCGTCCACAACCCGGCAATCCCAGTTGTCTCCGTGATTTCTCCACGCAAACATATTTGTCTCCTCTGGCGCTCGCTTTGCAACGAGGATCTGGCACACATCTCCTTCTCCATCTATTATTATTAGTACCAGAATGGTTAGCCATTTGGACAAAAATGACTGTAGCAACCAACCCTCGGCGTCGAGGTTGTAGTTCATTGGAATTAACTAGAATCTTGAGAAGACTCAATTGATCAAGTTTTTGTGTATCAGATACTTATGTGCTTGCAATCTCAAAAACTTCTTCATCGATTTTGTGATTTTGAGACCGGACGGTGATTTCGTTGGCGGCCGGAACGAAGCACAGCCATACTTGTTGATGATTAGGGCCTAAGGTCTCTATTGACTTAAAGATAAAATATAAAAAGCAATGTCAAGGAGAGACTTTACTATCGTGGAAAGAATGTTTATAAGAATTAGATGAAAAATTAGATTGATTATATGAAGCATGTAGGTATCTATAGCCACTTAAGAGGCGGTAGTTAATTCTATTACATATACCTTTTGTTGTCACATATGAGTCTTGGTTTAGTTACAAACCATCTCACTCTTTGGTCAACCATCGTAATTAGTTGCCAAATATACCAATAACCGTCTTCAAGTTAATCGTGTGGGAAACTACCTTGTCTTCCGACCAATTTATCTGGTCGGGGCTTATAATACTGTATGATTGGTCGTCCCTTAGTTTAGACTGGTCATCATTAGTTTCCGACCAGTTCGCTTCTAAATGAGATAATGCTTCATTTGAATCGTGGTTATAGAGATACAGTAAAATATTGGCCTGATTAATAACCCTGGTCAATACTAAATCTTCTTAGGAGATGAGCGCAAGATATTTTATATCGAAGAGACCCTACCTATGATTGGAGGAAGATCACAAAAGTGGAACCAGTGGTGTGATTCTTGCTCCTCTCTACCGGTGAAGACCCACTGCCATAGGGAGCAAGCCCTAAGCTAGGTCAGTGGAAGCAATGGCGGTTGCTGACTGTGTCCGGCGGCTAGTGAGTCTGGAGGCAAGATGGGAAGGATAAGGGAAAGAACAAGATAGTGGTGGGTTAGTGCTTCAAGATTTGTGCTGCCACATGTCAAAGTATAGAGATGGTTCAATTTCATGAGAAGAAATACTAAGTCTTAGGCCTCGTTTGGAAGGCCAATACCCGACCAGATCTACGTGGATGGCCATGAATTAAAACTAAAATCTCAGCCTATCAATATGGATGAGTTAGGATTGTTGCCTAATTAAGCAAAGGCTCATGTGTAAGTTCAAGCTTCATTAGTTTTGGTGATTGGTTTAACATTAATGTTTAATCATTGTTTAATAACAAATCTAATTATTATGAGACTAACATGTTTAATTGAGCTACATTTTTATTAGTCTCAAATTTGGATGGAAAATATAAAACCCAAGGTATGCACTCGTATTCACTCTATTAGTTTAATGCATACTTAGGAATCAAGTTAAAAGATGAACTCTTTCATTACTTATATATTAAAGATGTGCATTATGTTTTCAATTGCATATATTACATGAATACACACATCTAAGGAGAGTTTATAATTTAACTTGATGTTTCAATAGTATTGATCCATGTCTTCTTGCAAAATAAAATAAAGGATCAAGACTTTGAAACAACCCTTTGAGTATATATATAACTTGTGTAGTTGTAGTATACTCATGCAAATATAGAATAAACTCATATGCAATCTAAGATTGATTATGTGCATATTAATTCAATGTTAAATTTGTTATATGCATATACTTAATGAAGTTTGTTCTGTAGTTGATGGTCTAAATGTATTGATCCCTTTCCATCACTCAAACATATTTAGATCATTACTAACCATCATATTGAGTATATGAAACTTGTGTAGTTATATATACTTATGTCAATTTAAATGAAGTTTAAATTGTGTTCGGTGGTCTTTCAATCAATCAAAGAATATTTCATCATGTGTTGATGGTGTCTCCTTGTTGATTAAGGACAAGCGGAAAGTTCTTGAGTATAATGAAGCATTAGTTGTATCTAGGTTGTGCTCAATCGATCTTGGAGGCATCCATTATGTGTTAATGGAGTGCAAATGATGATTGAGACAGTCATATTTGTTGGACTAACAATCTTTCATGAGTTGTGAAGTAGGTTGAGTCTAAGACAAATAAAAGAATCGGGAACGAGAAGTCACCATGTGTTGATGAGCTTCAAGAGGTGATCCCGAAGTAAAGAGAAGGGCTAGAGAAGGTTCATCGTGTATTGATGAACAAGAAGAATGAGACTCGATCCCGGAGAGAAGATGATTGTATATCATAAAAACTCCAAGTGGATCGCTAGAGGCAAAGGTATAACTAGCTAGGCTAAGGATGTGTTCCTAGTCTTTTACCGGTCTCGGTGCTTGGATGGGAGACCGGGTTGCTAGTTATGTGCCGTACTATTAAGAGTGGTTGAGTCATTTAGCATTAGCTTTATCATGTGTTGATGAACTCAATCTGGTTTACTCTAGCTCACTCTCTTGATTTGGTTTTTGTATGGAGCTAACCATTTGGCATGTGTTGCGAATGGGTGAAGCTCGTGCATTGGATTTTGCATGAGCTAAGCATTTGCATATGTTCCAAATAAGGGAGTTCATGTTTGCTTCTTTATTGAATCTTAATTGTTTTGGTTTTTGCATGAAGCTATGGATTTGCATGTGTTGCAAAAAGGGAGATAGCTTATGCAATGTTATTTATATGATTATTGCTTGGAGCTAAGTTTTGCATGTGTTGCAAAAGGAGAGAGCTAAAGCAAATTTGGTTTAAAGTGGTTGCATGTAGCTAGAGATTTGCATGTTTGCAAATAGAGAGCTCATGTACTTGAGTTTGAGTTGTGTTTCCATGGAGCTAAGATTTGCATGTGTTGCAAATAGAGAGCTCACGCTTTGATGTTTTTATTTTATGATTGGATCATGTGTTGATCATCATAAGGCTAAGCTTGGTTTGTGCTTTGAGTTTGTAAAATGTGTTTTTGCAAAATATGGTTTAATTGAATCTTATCTTGGAGCATGTGAATAGGGTTTGCAAATGCGTTTTGAAAATTAACTTGATCATGAGTTGATCATCACATGTCTCAAAATTTTTTTTTAATTGGTTGGAGTTGTTATTTGCAAATATATTTTGCAAATGAACTAGAAGTTATGGGTTTCGATCCTAGAGCATGTGTTGGCATTTGCAAATATGTCTTGCAAAGTGTCGGGATCATGTGTTGATCATTACATGGCTAGAGGATTGATCTCATAGGTTTTCGGTTTAGTTGCGAATGTGGTTTGCAAATAAGTTGTGTTTAAATGCGATTCTTTGGAGCATGTGAATAGGGTTTGCAAATGTGTTTTGCAAATTGCCTTGATCATGTGTTGATCATCACATGACTCAAAGAATCAATCATTATTGGTGTTTAATTTGAAAAAAAAATGATTTTTGGTGAAAAATTTATTTCTAAGCTGGGCGTCGCTGCTACCGGCCATGGTAGCCCAGTGCTACCGGCCAAGCGGTAGCACTGGCTCCAGTGCGGTGTGTAAAAACTCAGGAGAGTATTTTTGGGGTTCAGGCAGGCCGGGACTACTGGCTGAGCGGTAGCTCCAGATGAACCCCCTGTGTGAAAATTCCAGAGAGGCCATTTTTGGGCGGATTGGCAATCCGGTGCTATCGCCCATGGTAGCCCGGTTGCACCGGAGGTCCGTCGGCGTGAAAAATCCAAAGAGGGGTGTTTTTGTGGTCGTCTCAAGGCTGTTGCTACCGCTCGGGCGGTAGCACCGCTCCCAGTTGGCTGGTGCTACCGGAAGTTCTGCACAACGGCTAGTTTTCTAGCCGTTGGCCTATAGACCGGTGCTACCGTCCCTAGTAGGGCGGTAGCACTAGATTTGCTGAGGTTTTCCAGATTTTGCCCCCAACGGCTAGTTTTGGCTTGGAGGCTATAAAAGGAGGCCTTGGGAGGGCAATGGCTTGTTACTGGTTCATTTGGGTGTTTGTGGGAGTGAAGTGCATGTGTTACCTTCTCCAAATTACTTTTTGAGCTAAGAGTGAGCCCTAATTGCATGTATTGCAATTAGAAAGTGGATTGAGGGCCTCTTGTGCATGTGTTGCACTTGAGGATAATCCTAGTGCATGTGTTGCACTTAGGAGGTCACTTGAGTACATGTGTTGTACTTGGTGGAGTTCAAGCTAGGGCTTGATTTGTTACTCTTGGTGTTTGCCGACACCTAGACGGGGTGTGGAGGCGTCGTGCACGGTGAGCTTCTCAACGGAGATTGTGAGTAGCCCTGGCAAAGTTGTGAAGGTTGGAGCTCGCCTACCCGGAGGGGGAAAGAACTACCACTAGTGGATTCGAGGCGGGTGCTCAATTCGTGGAGCAGGTCCAAAATGGTTTGGGCTAGCCTCAACGTGGACTAGGGGAGACCGGCAAGTCTCCGAACACCAAGGTAAAAAGTATCGTGTCTCTTGTGTTTGCATTCTACTCTTTACATTCAAGCAATTTATATTCATAGAATTAAATTGATTGATTGCTTATCTTTAGGATTGCAAATTGTTGTTAGAGACTTAATTAGTTAGTGCACATAGTGAGCCTAGTTGATTTATGCTTTAATTGTCAAAACCTTAGTTTATCGCTTCCACATTATTTTTTGTTAAGGTTTTGGCATAAGGGTAAATAGAGCGTGTATTTAGTGAGAAGATTTTTTAAAGCATCCTATTCACCCCCCTGTAGTCGGTATCCTCGATCTTACATCATGCGATTTTTTTTCCACCAACACTACCTAGTCTCTCCTCTCCTCTCCGGTGCGTCTCTCCCTTGGGCCCACGCTAGACAACCCAGCAGCCAGCTTTACTCTTCCTCCTCACTCACATTATTATTGTCATCCTAACTCCATCTGCTTAACCAATTAAGGCTGTGTCCGTGTTTCCCCGTGGCACTCGCATAGTCGCATGTGCTCCTGATATTTGCATTACTACATTCACCAGGGTGGCCTGCAACGTGCCCGTAATCCAGGTTATGGCTGGATCAGTTTTTATGTGTGGGTTTGATTGGTCAAACCACGTCCAGTCCATTGCTAAGACGTACGGACCAGCACTTGATTGACAGTGTGTGTGATGCATGGGCTACTTGAGTTCCCTGAACTTGGAATCAGATTTTGGAAGCCATTACTCGTGCATGCAACTGTTCAATGGCGTGTTTCTGAAGCCAATCCATGGACAATCAATCGTCCTTGCCTTCGTCGTCGCCATCGTACGCACTGTTAGCTAGTCCCCCCAACATTTTTGTAGATCTGTGGTGAGATTAGGAAGGTTTGGGTAGAGCTTTTAGGCTGCTAAGGAGCTACGGTCGGTCGCTGGTCCTGACGGTTGGGCGGATCGAAGAAGGGAAAGTAAAGGGGAGGACAGCTACTGATTGGACATTTGATCCCTAGATATCCTGCACAAAAACGAAGCATTTTTTTTTGGGGCCAGACGTCGATCTTCATATCGGAACTTGATCATATGATCGTCCTCTACATGTCGATCAATGGTGCTTTCTAGTCCGTCTCAGGCTGGTGGCCATCCCTTTTCTGTTCGGCGCCGCATGGGAGGCTGTTGTAATGTACTGCCAATCAACAGTTTATATCGGTTGATATAGACCTGATGCCGCAATTAGGTAGAGGCCGGTGCACGTAGAGCAGTGGGGCTGCTTTGAGAAGACGTTGTACTCGAACTTGAGATATATAGGGTGGCATCAGATCAGTCTCTCTGTCTCGATCGTCCTCTTGAAGATGGGAGGGACTGTGCGGCTCGTTTTGATTGTAGAGGATGCATGCATGGCGTGTGCATTGCATACGTATTACGTAGGAGAATTGGCTGCAGAATTTGTGCCAACATTCCTCGGTCAAAGACTCAAAGTAGACACTGGTTTGTTTTGAGAATGTGAGAATTTCTGGCACTTTGCGGAGCGTCTTCCCCGAGAATATCGAGCTATGACAACTGGACAACGTTGTTGTATCCACGCAGAAGCAAACTCCTTGCACTTCAATCCTTCATCTCAAACTGATATTAAAGCAAAACCTTCACTTTTAAATAGTAAAACTTTAGATAGTACAATGCTAGCTACCATCAGGGTATTATCAAAATTATTGAGAAATTAATGTTGCCAAAGCTTCTGTAATGGTCGAACAAACGATCCAAAATTTCCAATATATCTGAACAGTGATTGAACACCAAATTCAGTTGTCTCCTCAACTAACATTTTCTTTCTCAAAGTTGTTGAAAAGCCTATAACTCCATCTTAGAGTCTATATGTGCGGATTTTACCTAGTAACCCGTAGTAGACAATGGATCATCGAAGAAATCGCTAAGGATTAATTCCGCATAAATGCTGCCAATAATAGGTACAATAGCCTTAATTGTATTATAATTCACCTCCAACATAAGCAATATGATGATCGACTGTGGTAGAAAATTATCGATGGAGATGGCGTATAATGGCACCGAACGGCGTGGGCAATAGTATTGGTGAACTTTTAGCGCTGAAACAGTCGCTAGTTAGAGCACAGGTCAATGCTTAATATGGAGTCGAGTCGTGGAATAGTGTTGAGGCTTGTCAAAATCGTTGAATTGAGACCGATGAATCTCCTTGTGCATTGTTTAAGCAAGCAGTGGGCTTCTCCTCTTCAGTTTCAGTGCTGCTCGGATACAAATAACGTTGGATGGCTTCTTGTCTGACTTTAACACGACCACCTTTTTTCACATGGATGGAAGTTAGTTTCTTTTCACCGACAGCGATAGCCTCGACTCCGTTCCCAGCTAACTATTGTGAGACGATGGTCATGTCTTCTATTTTTGCATGGTTGTATGGATACATGCAAGTAGGGGTGAAAATGGAAATGAAATTTCCGACTGTTCCGTAGAAAAATGAAAACGAAAGTCTTTTTTTGAAAACAGAAACGGAAAATGTTGGTGCAGAAACAAATTTTTTTGTTAGAAACGGAAACAGAAATGGGAGAGCCATTTCCGTCGAAAACGGAAACGGAATCAGAAATTCCGTATAAGTGAAACCGGAAATTCCGTCGAAAACTTGGCCCATTTGGCCCAAAAAGGAGAATGGAGAATTTACATTTATTTTCAAATTAAAATAATTTCAGAAATACAAAAAGCTTTATAGAAAATATCAAATAGAGTTCAAAAATTCTGAAAAACTTGTCAAAAATACTTTGGAACATTTTGAACCTAAGGAAATTATTTCTAGCATATTTTTGGCTTCATTTTTTATGAATAAATTAATTATATAAATCTAAAAAATAGTAAAATGGCATTTATAAACTCCAGAAAATCCAGGATAAATCTCAAAAAATCATAAATGAACATTGAACAATAATATGCAAATTTTAGAGAATTACATCTTTATAGTTGAAGGAGCAAGAGGATGTGGATGATAATGATATGGAGGAGGATATAATGGTTTGATCTGGGGGACAAATAGCGAGCCTTCAACGGGCAAACTTGAGAAAAAACTTTCTAGTGATACCGGTGAACATAACATTGTTCTTGTATCCACCTTTGTGATGGAATGAGTTACATTGTTTTTGTGATCATGTATATTGTGATCATGTATTACGTTCTTATAAATTTTTTCACTTTCGTTTTCGTATCCGCCCCATTCTGTTCCGCATCTGTTTCGATCATTATTCATTTTCGTATCCGTTTCCGGGGTTTCCGATTCCGTTTTCGTTATCGGTAAAAGATGTGGAAACGGAAATGGAACGACCATTTACCGACCGTTTCCATTCCGTTTTCATCCCTACATGCAAGCATCTGCACGCCTTTTTTTCCTTCCACATGCATCGCATGTTATGTATGTATGTTTATTTGAAGAACCAGAAATGACGATCAAAGGGGGTGAATGATCACACAATAATTTTCCCCCAAAGAAACCAACCAAAACCTTCATATACCTCAGAAGTGCCGAAGAAGAAAATCTTCTGAAAAATCAGCTCAGGTGCACACTATTGCGCTACAGAGGCCGATAGCGCCAGGATGAACAGTAACCCCACTACTACCGGGTACTGTGTCAGTTGTGACGTGCTACAGTACATAGATGAACAGTAAAATCATCACGATTTCAAAACAAAAAATGATTGATCTTTTGATCGGCTGATCCAAACCCTATGAAACTTTGTAGGCACCTTCCTATGGATGTTAGGAAACTATTCCAACCTTCAGTCACAAATATCGATGTCAAAGTTCGGACTTTTTTCAGTTCAAAGGAGAGTGCACAAAAACGAGTTCAAAAACAAGAACTTAGTCCTAAACTTGCTCGTGAGGTTTTGATGATTAAGATCTTAGAGAGTCTCCCACATGTCATAGCAAGCAAGAACACCCAAGAAAGATCCCTCAAATAAGCGGGATCAAAATCTACCTCAAAATCTTCCTTCTCAAGCTAAAAATTGGTTTCTTGGAGAAACTTGGATGATCAAGAAGAAGCTTGCCTAGATGATACAGTGATGATATTCAAAGAATACATCCATCAATCATTCATCCTTGGCAACACAAGATAAAGAGAAAAAGAAACCAACAAGAAAGATCAAGAATCAAAAAAGAGGAAGGTCAAGAACAAAAGTCAAATCTTGAGCATGAAATTGATCTTTATTTCAGATCATGAGGATGGATTACAAAGCCTCTCACCTGAAGGCAAAGCTCCTAAGGAGCGCACACACACACCATATATGAACACAAAATCTTATGGAAATCCTAATTTAGAGTCTTGGAACTTCAAGGCTTAGAGCCTCACCACCCACTATATCTCCTTATATAGTGGAGACAACTCTAACCCTAGATCTAGACACACAAGTGGATACTATTTACTCTTACGTGGGCTAACCCGAAACCCAACACTCTTAACGTGTTTTTCTCTCACATAAGCACGTTTCTCAAAGCGGCTATTACATTGACGCCAAATCCGCTCCGCGAACCCGAATTTACAACAAAATCACTTTGGCGTGAACTAAACCACTTAGGTCACCACCGCGGTTTTACAAACCGTCTCGACTGCGGTATTGATAAATTGCCAATTTGCCCTAATGACCGGTCTTCCTTCTCCTTGAAGCATCGCTCATGCTTTGTCGCTTTCCACGTGGCCCCGATAACTTGCCGTCAAGCCTCTCACACATCTGGACTCCCTCGAACCATCCTCGTTTGCAAACAGGCCCAAGTCACTTGATGCACCACGTGTTCTTGACCGCTCTACCATGGCGACATTGGCTTCCTTGACCGTTATGGACCTCAACTCCTCTCTAAGTCTAGTCTCGATCCATGCTGTTGCTCGCCATGTCCATCATCGGTGCTTCACACTTCGGCTCCTTGTCTAATCGGCTTGCAACCACTTTTTAGCCTTAGTTATCTTTCGACGTCCCTTGACCGTTCTGGACCTCATCTCTCCTAGCGTAGTTCCGATCTCACCTTCGCTTCACTAATGACCTAGTCCCTTGAGTCCTGCAACCATCACATATAAGCAAATCATCATATAGCACTGTTCACAATAGATATACAATTAAATCAACACAATTTAATTCACATCTCGCTGGAAAGTCGGTACTACCATCACCTAGGGCCGGTAGTAATGCAAGTCCGGTACTTCCGCTCTTGGTTGGCCAGTAGTCTGATTTCTTGTGTGAAGACCAATAGACACTACACTTAGAGAAATAAATAACTTGTAAAGCTCCAAAGTTTTAGGAGGCATGGAGTCATTGTCGGCTGCCAGATGCAAGAAAGAAGGGCAGGGATAATCGACTGTTTCTCTATAACTGAAGAATCTTATTGATTAAAATATTCACTGTCAAGCTGCATGAAGAATGCCAAGTACTTTCTGGAGCCGACGGGGGTAACCTTTATCTCATTCCCAGAGTAGAGTATAAATCTCTCCCCATAAGATCGGCTTGCTCTATATTAGGGTTCTTCATCCTCAGGGGTTTCTTCCCGAGGTAAGGGGGTATCGTCGGCTGGGTTCAAATTGAAAGACTGACTGAATATGCAATAGAGCTAGGTCTGCACAAACCACAGTGGACCCCCTACATTGCTGATGGTGTAATCACCTAAGCCCATAAAAAGCCGACTGCGTATAATATGCATCATTTGATATACTGCACATAGAAGCATTTTCCCTAGGGCTAGCCGACGGCTTTCAACTAACTGTTCGGCCAAACTCTGATAGACTTGGGTTGGCCCAAGAGATGCCCCACAGAACAGAAATCTATCTAACCAAAGGTTAAGGAACGCTACGTGTTCCTCGTCCGATATTGGCCCAATGCCCTTATTGTTACTGCCGATGTACTTACTCCATCCCTCGCCCTTGGATTGGATCAGCTTGTACTACGGCTTGGTGCTGAAAGCCGACACTCGCTCCCCGTCAGGTCTAAAGCAGCAAAGTTGAGCTACATCTTGAAGAGTTGGTCTGTGATGAGGATATCCCCAACAGCACTCATTCTCTTAGTCATGGGGTAGACTTGGTTGACGCTACAAGTCCCTCTTAAATTGTTGATGCCAATACCACACACAAAGGTCCTATGACAAGAGCTCGATTGAAACAAATGCAACAAGAGGTGAATCTGTTCCTTAATGATTGCAATCATACTATTATTGAGAATTGTTTACTACCTAATGGGAATACATTGCTTGTTCTCAGGTTTGAATCACATGTCACATGGGAGAATAAGGATGAGCTGGACAGGTGTGGTGAAGCTACTATCCAGAATTGCTTGGTTGTGCATTTGATGAGGACATCGCTACCATGGACACGACCACCTCCTCGACCAGTCCGACCACCTCCTCAAACCTTTGACTACTTAGGAACCCGATGAGGCAATACAACTTTAGAACCGACAAGGCAAGACGAGTTGGACCTGCATGACTTTTTTTGGACCACACCATTTTGGTTGGTTTGTATGTTAAGTTTAAAAAAATTAGAGCCTTTTTTAGCCTATTATGAAGCAAACTGCACATGGGCTGTTGTTTTTATTGATTGGGCCAAGTCCAGCCCATGTAGAACTAAGGGCAGGGGTTGCCCTCACTATATATACCCACCTGTAACCTCCTTCTAGGGTTACCACGAATTTGAACCAGAAATTTCATTTCTTTTCTCTAAGGTTTGAGTGTGCGACCAGCAGCCACCCCCTTAGAGATTGAGAGATTTGCTAGTTCTATCTGTTATTCTTGTGTTTTCCTTTGGATTTTAGTCCACCCTTCTATGTTATATCCAGAAGCCGATAAGGGGAGACAAGGGATTTCCTGGTTTATGACTGTCAGAATCTAGATTTCCTATTGGTCCTAGATAATACTGATTGTCACTATTGGGAATCGGAATGAGTACCTGTTGGAAATCCATTCAGCCGACTTGGGAAGGAGAAGAGTTGGCCGATGGGACTGTTGAGCAAAGTGTGCAAGAAGTCAGTTGAAGCCAATGGTGCATCGTCTGAGAGCTTGTGCGCGTAAGAATGACTATATAGGGACCTCATATTTATAGGGGTAAAAAAAGGTGAAACGGCGAGAATAATTTTGAGGAGGTGTGAGCAGTTAATAGTGAAGATACGCGTCCCAAGATTTTACGGCGCCATAAATGAAGCAGTTACTAACAGGAATATTGTGTCAAGCCGATGGTAACACAAGCTGATTGAGAAGATTTTTGGAAGATAACATATTCTCTCCCAAAAATGGGGGCATATGTTTACGCCAAAATTTGGCAGGGTGTGACCAAGTTGTCAGGCTAAGGATCAAAAGATATCTTGGCCGATATTGGATATGGAAAAAAGGTTTAAGTATGGACTGTGACCAATATTTATCTAAACAAGAGGAATAATGTCCGAGATGAGGCCTATACGGATCACGGTAAACAGCGTATTGGAGATGGATACGATCGGCCAACAGCTATAAAAGATGGTCAAGGACAAGCGAGAAGAAACAACACAACCAACAAAACATATCGTATTTACTCTTTTATTTTCCTGTCGACTAGGAGTAGCCTCTGTAATTTAGATTCTTTCTTCTAATCTGATTTGATTAATAAAGTTGTGCATCGCCGATTGTTTATCACTTTCGATTACGTCAATCATGTTTGATTTTCTCTGATCTTATCGCATATCGCCTTTTTCGGAAAAGATTTACGTCTTATCATCTGATTAGCCCTAATCAGCTAATTAGACTTATCATTACCCTAGATTTGATCGGCTTTCTAGCTGGTTAGATATTTGCCGATTGTTTCGCTAGATCGGCTTTGAGCGTATTATATATTTATATTCCTGATTGCATGATCAAATCGGTTGGCACGCCCTAAACCGTTGAACCTGACGTTCGTCCAATGTGTTGTGTTCGATTAATTCTTCGTTATATTTTTGGCTCCAACAGTAACATAATAGACTTTGTGCAGGAATAGGAAACGAATTTGTATCACACTCAAACTCAACATTTACTAGGTAGGATTGTAGGAATGGGTTCTTGTTACTTTTTTTTTTTGTTAAAACCAGGGTTCACAAAACCGAAACCGTGAAAACCGCAAAAATCGCTCGAAAAACCGTCAAAAACCGAAGGGTTAATAAATAAAAAAAATCAAAAAAATTGAACGGTTTTCGAGCGGTTTTCAACGCATAATTGTTTTTTCAATTTTTTTAATTAGACCGGTTTACCGAGCGGTTTTTAATCTCGAGCCAGCGTGGTACAGTCGAAAACCGCAAAAACCGAACGGTTTTCAACAGTTTATTAACCCTGGTTACAACTTATGTCCAAGTAGGTCGCAGATACTATTCTATGCCGGGGCTGGAAACCCTTTAGTATACATGTTGAAAATCGTCTAATTGAAAGTGTTAAGTTAAAAGGTGTACAGTTTGTAGGTGTTTAGTGGGAAGTTGTTCAATTGAAAGATGTCGAGATGAAAGTTGTCCAGATAAAAAGGTGTCGAGTTGAAAGTTGTCTCGTTAAAAGGTGTTTAGTGTACAATTGAAAAGTGTGCCGTCGAAAGTTTTTCAGTTAGAAGCAGCGGTGAAGCCGGAATAAAAATAGAGAAAGGTTTAAAGAATTAAGCTTTTCTTTTTACTGGAAACCAATGTAAATTGAGATAAATTGAAGTAAACATAGCAAATATAGTCTCGTGTAATCTAAATTCATATACAAATGTAGTCTTATGCAATCTAAATTCAAAGGTGATTGAAAAGAAACAAAAGAAAGAATGAAATACATTGAAGATTTCACGTAGGGTACCAGCTGAAGGTGAGTTCGGACCCAAATGAATCCTCTGGTGGCTGCGCTACTAGTTAGAAAGTGTCCAGTTGAAGGTTGTTTTGCTAAAAGGTGTTTAGTTGACATGTGTCCAGTCAATTGGAAGGTGTCTAACTCACACGTGTCTAGTCTAGTTGAAAGATGTCCAGTCGAAGGTATTTCAGCTGAAAAGTGTCTAGCCTAGTTAAAAGGATGTCACGTTGACAGTCCCGGGTTTTTATACAGGTCTAGTTAATCAGTCAACTCAACTACAAGAGGCGTACGACACGAAGAATGACTATCTTGTAGTAGACGATAGAAGTAGAAGTGCACGGCATGAAATTTTGGCCGTTTTGTCGATCGGTTGGGATCAGTGGCGAATACAACGTGAAAATAGAGGGTGAGTTTAAAAAATTAATTTAAACTGTGATAAACATATTAAACAACTTATATTGTATTTTTATCGGTTCGAGTGCTACTACTTGTAGTTCATTATTTGATAAATACTTGTTCAACATTCGCTTGTTAAACTTTTGGAAATTTATAAACAATTTAACAACAATCAATCAAACAAATTGGCTATTGTCTCTTTCAACTCACTGACATATTTACAATCGATAAAAAAAATCATGAGCAGTGCTTCGATACTTTCATTTCCAATACAAGCTGTACAAATCTTGAAATAAGCGAAAGAGTAAGTAATTATTATCTATCTTTCATTCATGCTTTAATATTTTTGCATCTGTCAAAAAGGAAAGTATTGAAGCACCTCTCAAAAAATCATATATTAGAAGAGGGACTCACTTTATCTATTTGTTGTCATGGTCAGTTCACTCAATCGGTTATGCACTCGTCAACTCACGCTACGTCACCTTCACAATCTGCTCTTCATCGCTGCAGTGGGTTGTTCGTTATCACACACCCGTGCCCTTGTCAGCTCCCCGACATTCACTCAACGTCCTTACCGTGCCCTTACAATCGCCGAGTCCCGACGACGTGCATCAAGTACTCCCTACTTGATGGGCTCCATATCCTCGCAAAGAAGAAATGTCGAGTCACCTCTCTTTCTATATATATAGTCTCTACGTGCATTGAGGGTTTAAGTCTAATTTTGCAAACAACAAGTGAAGTTACCGATTGCAAAATTAGATATTTAACAAACAGCGACCTATGAAGTCACACGGTCTAAAAAGTAGCTCACACCTAGCAAAGTTTCATATTCTTCCAGACGTGACTAAGTGCGTATACATTTGCTACTATTATGCTAAAAAATGAGCACCACTACTAAAGAGGGTACATAAGATCTGGCGATCGGATGATGAGCTCGAGCCTAACCATGTCCACCCATTAGATACGCCACTGATTGGGATTGATTTGCTCGATGCATTGTGCATGTTCCGGTCGATTTGTCACTACACATATGCATGGATGATTACCTTAGTTATTATGTGAGCAAAAATGCCCGACCGGCGTATGGAAACACGTTCCGATCGAACTGTCGAAAAACACGTTTTCCTACGCGCGTGCGTAGATTATAGTCTTTGATTTGAAGCTAACTCTGTCACATCTAATATTAGATGTGGTGTAGATTATTAGGTAATTATTTGGTTTATTATCACAAATATGATTTGTTACATTTTCTTAACCACGTATCTTACATGTCATAGATTTTGTTTTTTTATCAACCTTATTACACTTATAGTATTAAATTTTATTGCTATAAAAAATGATAAATTACATTTATCTAAAGTTAGTTATAATTGTGGATGTTTAAGACGTAGGTTCCTTTAATCGAACTTACAAAATATAATTGTACATTCCTAGTGAACAAAATAAGGAGAATGAAGATTGCTTCTTTATTAGCCATGCGGCTTCAACAGAGTATATAGATTATAAAGTGATTGTGAATCAGAATGATCGTAGGTGGATAATGCCAGATGCTAGATGCTCAATTCTCTCTTGCCTCAATAGCGTGGATCGGCCCCCTATTTATCCTGGTTGAAGAGGCAGCAATTGTTCTCCAAAAGGGCATCGTGCAACTGAGATGTGTCTTCCTGCCAAATGGTGTCTTCTTATCAAAGAGTTTCTTTTTCAGAGATAACTTCCGAGTAGTTATGTATAACTGTCAGACAATTGTCTGTACGGAGACATGTGCAGGGATAACCGCTTGTTCCCGACCAGTTCACTGGTCAAGATGACTATTTCACTGGTCGGTGACGATCAGTGTGATGCAAAGTTTTAACCACCTTAGCTAAACTGATTAGAAACTTAACCATTCGGATAAAGGGGACTTCGTTCAATATATTATAGTCTTTATATATTGTAAACCCATTAACAGAGTATAGTGACAAATAAATTGACAACCCAAATAAATGATAGGCTTTTAATCCGTCAATAAAAAATTTGATTTCAAACCAAATACAGCCTTACCTTTTTGGGTGGTCCATTCCCAACCAGGAACCGTGTAGAGTGGCCTAAGTCTTTTGTGCACTGGCACGTACAGTATAGCACGAATCGTAAGACCAAATAAGTCTTCAATTGCCACTGGCCACTAAGCCCACTTCAGCCTGCAAGAATACAGAAAGCAAAAGCAAACGACCAGCCCAGGATTCAAAACCCACGGAAGACCCACCGTGCGATAGCCCAGCGCCGCAAGTTTGAAGTGGCCACCTCGTGGCCCCACCAACAAGAGTTATCTCTCGCCCCACTCGCACGCAATGCGAACTGTTAAGGAACCTCGCTATCGAATAGTCCGGGGTTCCCGAACAGATCTGAATTAGAGAATAGAAAGAGAGAGACACGTGTTTAGGGAGAGCAACAGCGGAAATTCTTTATTGCTAATGATTGCTTGTACATTAAGGGGACCCCCTCCTCCTTTTATAGCGCTCATCCAAGGTTTAGGCTAAGGGATCAGCATAGGTCTTCAATGGGCCATCTGAGTTTCCCAACACTCCCCCTTGGGCCCTTTGCCGCGAGATGCATATGCCTCATTAAAACTCCAAAAAACCAAATGGGAAAATACTTGGAGAAAGAGTATATAGCATACGCTTACTATGTTGCGCGAATTGCCTGGTTAAAACCTTATGCAAGAAAACTTCATGAAAAACTTGCTAAGGAAAAAGAGTACAATTCTCCCAACTTCAATTGCTAATCTTTGAGATTCATGTTGGGTATTCATAATTTATCTTCGAGATTCATGTGGGAGTATGTGAAATATCTCCCCCTGAAATCTGCACTTCTTTAAGTCTCATCATCCCAATTCCTTTTACGCACCTTTCAAAGGTAGATGCTGGGAGTGATTTAGTGAACAAATCTGCAAGATTTTCACATGACTTAGTATGCAATATCTTGATCTCGTTCATCTTATGCAATTCGTGAGCATAGAAGAACTTGGGGTTGATATGCTTCGTGAGATTGCTCTTCACATAACCCATCTGTGCTTGGGCAACACAAGCTGCATTATCTTCATAAATTATCGTGGGAGTTTGCTTAATGTTCAAGCCACATGACTTCGGATGTGGTGAACCATTCTTCCGAGCCATGCACATTCACGAGATGCTTCATACAAAGCAATGATTTCGAGTGATTTGTCGACGCCGAGACAAGAGTCATTTAGACGACTTCCAAGAAATTGATGTTCCTCCACATAGAAAAACATAGCCGCTTTGGGACTTACCAAGATATGGTCCGATAAATACCAAAGATCGGCATAGCCAACCAAATTCAATTCATTGTTTCTTCTGAAAAACAGACCGAGGTCTTTGCTTCCTTGGAGGTAACGGAAGATGTCCTTGAACCCTTTCCAATGCCTTTTGGTGGGTTTTGCACTGTACCGAGCTAGCAAATTCACGGCGAACGCAATATCCGGCCTGGTGCTATTCGCAAGGTACATGAGCGCTCCAACTGCACTCAGATATGGGAATTCTGCTCCCAGGACTTCCTCCCCCTCTTCTTTAGGTCTGTATGGGTCTAGGTCTGCTTGGAGTGACCTTCCGACCATTGGAGTCTTCGCAGGATATGCTTTTTCAAATCCAAACATTTCCAACACTTTCTGTGTGTAGGTTGATTGATGTACCAAGATTCCTCCTTGGACATGTTCAAGCTGCAAGCCTAAACAAAACTTGGTTTTACCCAAATCCTTCATTTCAAACTCAGACTTCAAGTATGAGCATGCCTCTTCAATTTCTTCATCCTTTCCAATGATGTTCAAGTCATCTACATAGACGGAGATTATCTGTAATCCATTCGGGATCATCAGATAAACACACATGGACAATCTTATTTGCTTGTGTAGCCTTTCTTGCAGAGAAAATCACTCAAGCGATTGTACCACATTCTTCCCGATCGCTTCAAACCATACATACGTTGATTTCTCCAACTTCACACTGCATGTGTTTCTATTTGCTCTGTCTTGGTTGGGATAGGAATTCCTTCCGTACTTTCATGTATATCTCCGAATCCAAGTTTCCATACAAATATCTTGTGACAACATCCATTAGCTTCATTCTCAACTTCAAGTTGATCGCCATTGAGATCAAATATCTAAAGGTAATTCCTCCCATGACCGGAGAATAGGTTTCTTCATAATCAACTCCGGACGTTGAGTGAAACCTTGAGCTACAAGCCTTGTTTTGTACCTTACAACTTTGTTGTTTTCATTTCTCTTAGAACAAAGACCCATTTGTGACCTACGGGTTTATATGGGGAGGTGTGCGGCATACTGGCCCAAACACCTCTCTCTTGTTCAGAGAGACTAACTCGCAGATGATTGCCTTTTTCCATTCTTCCCAATCTAGCCTTTTCTTGCACTCTGCGAGAGATGCAGGCTCGGGATCATGATCAATGATCGAGGCAATCTTCTTTGCAAAGTATGCATCAATGTTGGCTGTTGCTCTATTCAGGGATTCTCCTGTTATTACAAAATTTATGACCATTTCTTCATGGGGTGCTTCATGCACTTCTACTTGCTCTTCGCTGCTACTCCCTATCGCAGGAGCAAGTTCCTTTAGCTTTTCATCGCCTATGTGTGCGCACACATTATTTCTGGTGGCTTCCTTCAGTGGAAGATTCAAGTCTGGAATTGCCTTTCCTGTTGGCTTCTTTCTAGTGCCAGGTCTCAATTGGCTCCCCTTCTTTTCTTGGGGCATTTTCGTGATTGGTTGTGGTAAGTCCTCTCGCCCAGTTTTCTCCAGACGTCTCCGGGTACTTTGGGTTTGAGGAGCCAGATTTCATGCTCTTTTCTTTGAGGCCTCGAGCAGGTTGAGGATACCTTCTATTTTATTTGGTATTTCCACCCTCTCGGTGCATTCCTTGCGTGTACATGCGACTTAATCACGCCCTTCGATCACAAAATGATCAGCAGTTCATTTGCTAAATTCGCAAATCAATTATCTTCGGACTTCTTGGTTTGCTTCATTAGTGCGGGGTCATGTGCGGGATCGGTGGAATGCCATATGATTTCCGGCATTTTTCATCCAAAGGTTGATTTCTCCCTAATGACGGAACGATCCTCGTCAAAGATGCAATCGTGAATCGGTCAGATGCAAGTCTCCATCATGGGTTCCAAATACCGATTATGGATGCACTCTCATAACCAACGATATCCCGGACTTACGGAGAGGGCCCATTGTTGTTCATTGAGGGTGGTATAGGTACATATACCATACACCCAAATTTTCTAAGATGGGAGATCTTGGGATGATCCGTGCACAAGCCGCATAGGAGAGTGGATGTTGTAGGCCGACGGTGCGAAATTGATAAGAGCTGCTGCGTGTAGGATCGCGTGTCCCCAACGGTGTTGGGCAAGTTACAACTCGCAAAGCGGTCGGCAATGAACTTAATCCTCTTTATTAGTGCTTCGCTAGTCCATTATGCGTATGGACGTGCGGATGAGTGCTCAATCGCTATCCCCTGTTGCTGCAATAATCATCAAATACCTTTGAAGTAAATTCTCGGCATTGTCCATTCTAATGGACTTCACGCGATGATCGTGGAAAGCATTCTTAATTCTTATGATCTGCGAGATCGACTTTGCAAAAGCATGGTTTCTTGTTGACAACAAGCATACATGCGACCATTTCGAGGAAGCATCGATGAGCACCATAAAGTATCGAAACGGCCCTCGACAGTGGGTGAATCGGACCGCAAATATCCCCCTGGATGCGTTCCAGGAATGCAGGGATTTCACTTTGCACTTTCATAACAGAGGGTCTAGTTATTAATTTCCCAGTGGCACATGCGGGGCACACAAAATCTTCATGATTCGAGAAATTTTTAACATTAATGCCATGACCTTGTGAGTTGTTCACTATATTTCTCATCATTCTAAGATCAGGATGGCCTAATCTACCATGCCATAAATAAAATAACTCAGAGCTTCTAAAAACAGTCTTCAAGGAAGTATACACTTCGGGTGCATGAATATTCGTGTAGTACAACCCAGATTCATATGAGGGATATTTTTCTAATACCGTTTTTCCACATACCGCGTGCTTCACAATGCACAAGCATTCTTTGCCATTTTCTTCATTGGTTTCTACGTGAAAACCATTTGCGCGGATGTCTTTAAAGCTTAAGAGAGCGCGTTGATTCGTGGTACAAAAGGGCTTCTTCAATTATCGAGTTGTACCCATAGGCAATATAATAGTGGCTCTTCCTGAGCCGATTACATATGAGTCGCTTCCTGCGATCGTAGTAATCTTTCCAGCGTTCTTCGTGATCGACTGGAAATACTTAGACTCTCTTAAGATGGTATTTGTTGCGCCACTATCAACAATGCATATCTCTTCTATTTGGGCGCTACACGATTTCTCTTCTCACCTTCTCAAAACTGATCTCCGATAGAGCTTCATGCTGATAACGTGTTAAGGAACCTCGCTATCGAATAGTCTGGGGTTCCCGAACAGATCTGAATTGGAGAACAGAAAGAGAGAGACACGTGTTTAAGGAGAGCAACAACGGAAATTCTTTATTGCTAATGATTGCTTGTACATTAGGGGGACTCCTCCTCCTTTTATAGCGCTCATCCAGAGTTTAGACTAAGGGACCAGCATGAACCTTCAATAGGTCATCTGGGTTTCCCAACACGAACCATATCCGCGGGATAACTCCTCACATGGCACACGGGTCCCCAGGAGCGGGGCAAAACCAGATGCCCCACCTGGCAGCCGGTCGCACGTTGTGATGGGCGGGGCTTGTGTAACGAACTGGGCGGGGCCATTGTGCTGTGATGATAAATGCTCGCTGTCCACTACTACTACGACATGGCAAGTGGGCCGGCTAATATGCCAGATCAGCGTGTCAGTGGGAGCAGGATAAAGTTGCGAAAGCCTGGGCTCAATTGTGGTTTTACACATCTTTTATATTTTAGCTTCTATTTAAACGAACTAAATTATAAATATAGCTCTTTTTGTCTATAGAAACATGTTATATACCGTGATCTCATTTTGTGTAGTATAGGACTGTGACAGATCATATGCTACAATAGGAGATTATTGATGCTTCCACGGTAAAAAAGAATAAATTTATAATTTCGTTGAGACAGACCTAAACTTCAAAAAAAATTATAACAAGGGGCTATAACCCTATACGTAGCGTGCAAGCATGGACGGGATCCACGCAACAGAATGGTGCTCGTCTCGTCCAACGTGTTCTACGAACGAAGGCCACCGCCACCACTTGACATGTGGCCAAGGCTCGCATGTCAGCTTGTTAGGCTTACGTGGGCCCCGCTGGTGGTGAGGAGGTGGTCACTGTGAGCCGCGTCCACGTTATCCTTTGCTTGTGTTCAACTAAGGGCATTCTCGTTGCATAATTTCTACAAGTTATATCTAAATGTACCATATCATATAAAATGACTTTAGATACAGTCTTTTTAATACATAGTATCTGTAAATAGCATAATTAATTTCTTTATTCCTACCTCATCTCCTCTCTCCCCTTCCTACTAATCCCTACGACTAACTTGTTGTTTTTCTCAATTAGATTGCATCTTATATGAGAAACAACTGTATTATCTCTCATTCTTGACTCACATCTCACATCAAATTTTATCCTACCTAACATTTAATAGAAACTGTTTACAATCATTCCACTGGGAGTGTCCATACGAAAGTGCTTTTCTTTTTCCCTCCGGTAATCACTTTCTCTTCGGCGGAGCAAAAGTGGCCGCATTACAATTTTGATGCAGAATGATATCGATGACATGGGGCCCAGTGAATCAAGTGCCCCACATGTCATTGTCGCAAACTTGCGTGCCTAAATATCCGCGAGCAAACGAAACTCCTTGCCTATCCCGTGATCCACGAGACAAGCGCACGCACCCTTTCTGTATTAATTACACGCACTGTAATACGACACAATTAAAGTTAACCAAACCCGGACGAATGGGGTAACTAACCCCAAACCCAGGACTCTTTCTGTTATTGGTAGAAGCCCCCAGTTCTCCCTGGTCTTTTTCCTGGCCTAGTAATCACTGAGGGTGAAAACGGGTCGGATACAGGTGGATATTGCTCTTCCGTATTCTAACCCATATTTTTTCCGGATTTGGAACCGGATTTGGAACCGGATACGAATACGGATTCGGGTTATTCGGGATACGGATACGAGACGGATATGTGACGGATTCGGATCGAAACGGATAATGCACGCATATATAGAGTAATATATATTGAATTAAAACCATACGAGTACATGACTATAATAACAAATTATATATCAATTAAATTCAACAAACATCATAGAAAGAATATGCTATTTGAGGATCAATAGAACCAACTAATTGTTAATATAAATGGGCTGATATGGGAAAAAAATGATGAAAATGGGCTGGTCCTTGCTGATATCCGAATAGGAAAATCCAATATCCGAATAGAAAAATTCGGATATCCGAATAGAAAAAAATCTGAATATCCGGATCCCGTCCCGTATTTACCGGATATTAGATGCTCCGGATCCGATCCCGAATCCGGATTCAAGTATCCGGATCCGACCGGATAGTAAAATCCGGTCCCGGATCCGATCCCGAATCGGACGGGAGATATCCGACCCGTTTTCATCCCTAATAATCACCGAGCCAGGCAGAGGCGAGGCGAGCAATTAGTAGCTAGCCATAACAACTCGCTTAAACTAATGCCGTTTTGCGGGAAACTTATCAATATCATTTCGTATGGGCGGGTATGCACTATTTTACCATCTAAATCGTTTGTAAGCTTATATTTTAAATCATCTTATCTATAAATATAATGCGTATCTCATATTTTAATACAAAATTATTGTGATATTCTCTCTATATCCTTAATAAATATCTATCTTTACTTCATATTCTCTATATGTATATACTGAATGCCTGAATATAGTGCTTAGTAATAATAATTATAGGTAATTTATTCATTTACAATATCTTCTTGATCTATGTACTAAAAAGAAAAGTGACTTATAAATTTGAACGGATAGAGTATAAAGTAACCTATTTACCATATCAGTTACTGCCGACCGTATCGGCTTCCATACGAAACAATACCATGGAACTGATAATACTTCTATTAAACTATATGTTATATTTAATAATATTGCAATGTATTTAAAATAATATTATAAGTGAATCTTGACTATATATATACTTATTGTTTTATGTATAAGTAAATTTGTAAGTCTAGGGTCGCGTTCCACTTCTGAATGGTTAGACTCGTGAGTCCAAGATGTATCTTGGTTTGAAAGTCCCTACTCCACTCAGATGGCCGTATTGTATTGCTTTTTGCACTATGTTTTTGCACGAGGCCCCTAAATGACTTAGTCTCCTCGTGTTCTTATGTCTCCTCCTTTTGAATCGCTTAGTCCCGCCTCCTTTTATCTGAAGGAAGGGAGTTACATCGAGAGTTGGGAGGAAGAGCGAGTGACCTATGTTAGAAGCTCGGTCCTTCGTCCCTGTGGATCGTCGCCCACCGCCTTGCCCATCGGGTTGGTAGCCTTGGTGGTCGGGAGGTTAGGTATTCCCGAAATAGCGTGCTTCTCGTGACTTTGCGAATCGCCGACGCGGTCGCGTGGCGTTAGTCTTTGCCTCGGGAGGAGCGTGCGCCAGATCTTGACGCGGATCGTTGATGAAATGAAGCTTTGTCTTCGCATCACCGATCTTCTTGGGAAGGAGCCACCGCCTTGTATAGTCACTCGATTGACCTCATTCGAAGTGCGTGGCGAGGCCGACGAGGACGACACGCGCCCTCGGCGTCCGCCACCTTGGTTCGGTTGGAGTCGGGGATCCCGCCCGCCAAGAGGGTCGGAGCGCTGTCCGGTCGAGTCGGAGATCCCGCCCGCCAAGAGGGCCTGAGGCTGTCTGCTCGGATTCGCTTCCTGGCGATCGGGGCGGATGTCTGTGTCTCGCAGCGATGATGGCGGTGGCGCGCTGTTAATGAGATATGCTTGAGGCCGCTTGCTGCGTCGGTCATTGGGGTATCCCTTTTATTAGTATTCGTTACTTATAAATATATTATTATACCAAATCTAAAACAGTAAAATACAAATAGAGTCAAAACGTACAGGCTCCACATATACTAGAGAGATTTTTTAAAAAACAATAATATGTCTTTTAAATAATTTTATAAAAATAATTTGTTGATTTATTTTACAAAATAGACTTTATTATCATTTCAATTGACGACAAAAGCTCGCCATTTCAAATGGCGACATAGCTTCTCTCCCCAATTGAAATGGCAACAGAAGATCTGTTGCCAATTCATTTAACGATATAAACGTTTCTATCGCTAATTGAAATGATAATAGAGTTTTGTTTCACCGTGGATTTAATTGGCTGACAGATTATTTTGTTGTAGATTCATTTAGTCGACAAGACGACTGACCTTTCATTTGGTGATAGATCCTCTGGTAATCTATTTTTATTTTTTCTTATATTATTTTTATAAAATTATTTAAGAAATATATTATTTAAAAAAAAATTCTCCTCAGAGACGAGTCAATACCTGACTGAAGTTACCCCTCCGCCTCAGCGTCAGTGGCCATGTCGGATCCACCCACCACCACCAACACCAGTAGGCAATAGCTGCTGCTGCGACGGCGACCTTGGCTTCGGCGGCGGCGGCATGAAGAACTTCTTCAGGAAGCTACACATCGGCGAGGGGTCCGGGGACGGCGCCTCCTCGCTGCCCCCTCCGCCCTCCCGCAAGGGCGGCGGAAGTGGAGTCGCGGTTCATCATCCACACCCCGAGCAGAGGCAGCCCTCGGCGGTGTCGAGCTTGTTGGACTCCGTCCCCAGCCGATCTCAGCCCACTACGCCCCCGATATCCCAGGAGACCGAGGGGTCGACGTCCGCGTCGTCGTCGGTAGGGGTGGGGGCGGATGAGAGGAAGCAATCCGTGGCAGGAGAGAGGAGGCGATCGCAGGAGGAGGCGATGGAGAGGGAGCGGAGGCGGTCGCAGGAGGAGGCCGAGGTGGAGGAGAGGGTGATAAGGGAGTCGTCAGAGTCGGAGGAGAGGAAGCGGGAGAGGGAGAAGGAGGAGGACGAGCTGGAGGAGTTCCAGCTGCAGCTCGTGCTGGAGATGTGCGCGCAGGACAATCCCGAGGAGATGGAGATTGAGGTCGCCAAGCAAATCAGTCTGGGTTTCTGCCCGCCTCAGAGCTCCCCTGCAGATGTCCTCGCGGTCCGATACTGGGTCAGTGCAGCCAATTTAGCCCTTTCTTCTTCCATTTCATCGTTCGCCAGATGTTTTCATATTGCAATTGTGATTGTGGAGTAAATTGCATGGTGTGCAGCTGCTTGACATTACATTTTTTATGATGGCACTGGTTCAGCTGTAATGATGGCTGGGCAGCGTAACCGTGCTCTAGTGCATAGTTAGTGTGATTGTGTGAATCGGATGCGTTTGCATTGGTAGCACAAGCTTAGGTGAAATTTCTGTGGTATGAATATGATTACGTATCATGTTCTTCAGTCTGACTGCATAATCACTTGAAGTAGTGTACATCTGATATGCTAAACATTTGGTTTTATCTTATGACTAAACACCACAGGCTAATTCTCATTGCTTATGTGGGTTGTAGAGTGTGATGCCGGTATACCCTTTATTAGATTGCTAACAGCAGGAGCTCGCTCTTTCAAGTAAAATAGTTATTCTATGAGTAAGTGCACGTTTCAGTTAAGTGCCAGTTGTTGTTCAAATGCACAAATATTGTGTCTACGTTTTAAAAGGAACCATACATTGACATTGAGTTGCCTCTTTGATAATGTTTTACAATAGAATAGGCCCCTGGTTTTTCTATAAACTCAAATGTCCCCTACTTATTTGTTGACTTTCACCATTTTCTGACATGTCTCATATGATAGCTTTGTTCATGCTTCACAGAGTTTCAACGCCCTTGGGTACGATGACAAAATATCGGATGGCTTTTATGATCTCTATGTCATCGGGAACGGGCCGGCATCGGTTACCATGCCCTCTCTTATTGATCTGCGAGCGCTGCCACTTTCACATAGTGTCAACTGGGAAGCTGTATTGGTCCACAGAGGTGAAGATCCCAAGCTTATGAAACTTGAGCAGAAGGCCGTAATCATGGCTCTTGAGCTTCGATCAAGGACTTCAGAATTTGTTGGCAATGCTTTGGTTCAAAAACTTGCTAGTATAGTTGATAACCACATGGGTGGACAAGCTTTTGATCCTGAGAGCATGCTGGTGAAATACCAGAGTATGATCAGATCCCTGAGAATTAGTATTGGAAGTGTAGTTGTGCCTCTTGGACAATTAAAAATTGGTCTAGCTCGTCATCGTGCGCTGCTATTTAAGGTCAGTCACAACAAAAGATATTTAAGTATTTAAGATGACATAGGCAATCTCTGACCTGTCTTTCTTGCTCCAATTCTACACTTTATTTACAAACAGCATTTCTAAACATGAACAGTGGAGACCATCTGCTATAATGTTTTCTATTTTTTTTCTCAACTTGAAATTCAATGCATAACTCTATATCAACATTGTTGTTCTTATTGTTCTAATATCAAAATGGACGGCTCCATTTTTTCTGTTCTATAAATAATCTGAACATATGATGTGGCAAACCACTGTGTGAAACATTTGTTCAATAGATGATCCATTAGTATGCTAACAATTACTTCTCTTCATACTTGCATGTAGGTTTTGGCTGATAGCCTTGATGTCCCTTGTCGACTCCTGAAAGGAAGGCAGTACACTGGATCGGATGATGGAGCTTTGAACATTGTGAAATTTGATGATGGAAGGTATTACACCCTTTACATAGTCAGCATAAATTGGATTTTGTAGGACAAATAAGCATGAGATATCACAACTGCTAGATATTAGACTTCTTGGTTCAGATATGCATCTCACTTTATAACCATCTATACCATGTTGCATTTTGCAGGGAGTTCATTGTTGATCTCATGGCAGATCCTGGCACACTTTTTCCTTCAGATGGTGCTGTTTTATCTGCAGAATTAGAAGAAAGTTCCTTATCAGATAATCATCATTTTAACAAAGATGACCCTACCAATCAGTTGGGATCTTCTCTAAGTGGAGTATCAAATTCTGCATGTGGTTCTTTTGAGTACGAGTTACTTGACAGAAGATCAACATCAAGCAACCTTGGCCCTTCCGATACCGATGGAGCTACAACTAGTCAGACAAGCAATCAACAAAATACACTATTAAGTTCATTCGAGAAATTATCGATTAGCACAAGCACTAGTGATGATAGACCTATTATTAGTGAATCTAGAAATGCACATGGCATTTTGGTTGCAAAGAACAAAGAAAAATCAATCACAACAAATAATTCTTCATCAACTTCACCTTCTTCCTCAGAAGTGGGCAGTGCTCCAGGTGTCCGGAGGATGAAAGTGAAGGATATTTCAGAGTACATGATTAATGCTGCCAAAGAAAACCCACAATTAGCTCAGAAGATCCATGAGGTTTTACTTGAAAATGGAGTTGTGGCACCACCTGACTTGTTTTCAGAAGATTCAATGGAAGAGCCAAAGGACCTCATCGTGTGTGACACCACCCTGTTTCAAAGCAAGGATGAAATGAGAAGGAGGATGAATGAGCTTGGGTCGAGGGAATATGCTGATCGTGGTCATGGTCCATTATTGCCTCATCATCCAGGACATGAACTCCAATCAAAAGTTGTTCATCACCGGGCACCTCTGGACTCACTTAAGCCTATTGAGGGTTTGGGCATTTACCATACCCCAGATATTCGACATAATGCATCTCCCTATTTTTCTCAGTATGAACCTTCTGCACCTCCGCAGGAAGCTCCATCACAGCTCACAAAGCAATTGCCTGTTACAGCTGCTGCTGTTGCAACTGCTGCGGTTGTTGCGTCTTCGATGGTTGTCGCTGCTGCTAAATCTAACAGTGATGTTAACTTTGACGTGCCTGTTGCAGCTGCAGCCACCGTCACTGCAGCTGCAGTTGTTGCCACAACTACTGCTGTTAGCAAGCAATATGAACACCTGGAACCTGGTAACCAGCTGCTTGGTTTGCCAAGTCCCTATGAAGAAAACAAATCAATTGAGAAAGGTGGAGACGACTTTTGGGATAAAGAGCACCTCAAAATTGATCATGGCCAAGATAACGCTCTGGATCAAGAAAAGGATTCAGTTGAAGTTCCTCAGGAAGATGAAAGAATCTCAGACAAATCAAGCGGGACAGAGAGTGCAAAATCGGATATTGCTCTGGATGATGTTGCAGAGTTTGAAATCCAATGGGAAGAAATTACAATTGGTGAACGGATCGGCCTTGGTACAGCTCTCTTTATTTACGCAGATGATTGTTTCTTAGTTATGCTACTATTTCAGTGACTATATCACAGTTGATCCTCTGGAATTATCTTAGTACCGTTTCTGAAATCATGTTACATGTTTTTTTAACACAAATTCCATCCAACCTTTTATGTTCCAGGATCGTTTGGAGAAGTTTATAGAGGAGAATGGCATGGAACAGTAAGTATTTCAGTTTAAATGTGCTCTTATATGTTTTTAAAGTTATTAACAAGTTCCATGTTTGTCATTGAATTTGCAATTGCTAAAAGGAGCAGAGGAAATATATGGAAGCAAATTCAACCTCCTTTGGTCTACTATGGACTGATGATGTGAAGAATTGCTAACTTATAACATCATACCACTGTCAACAAATTACTGAAACTAGGATAGGTTTCTACTTTTCAACCTTGTTGACATTAGCAATGAGAAAAGTTGGTTAAAACAAGCTATGAGGAACCGACATAGCCATTTGGTAGATTTTCTCCTCCATTCATGTTGTGAAACGGTTAGGTCTTGTACCAAAAAGGAAAGTTTTAGTTGTAGACTTTTGCAATCAGTTGTTTCCTGTTTTCACTGGAAACTGTAAGTGTGATGTGATTTCTTTAGTGACAGGCTTTAGCCTAAAAAAAGAAGCTTCAAGAACATGCTTAGCTTTAGTTGTTTTGGTTGATTTGAAGATTTCGTCCTTCTTTGCAGTCCATCTTCTGTGAATCTTCTAGCAATGTCTTTGCTTTCTTTTCCTTTAATGCCACCTTTTACAGGATAACAAATCTCTTCGTTTATAGGAAGTTGCAGTCAAGAAATTTTTGCAACAAGATTTTTCAAGCGATGCTCTGGAAGAATTTAGAACTGAGGTATACTGCTTTCTGTAATTCAAATGACATAAACAGATTGAAGTACACAACTGTTGGCTTTGTTGTTTATGTTTATTTATGTGTTTGTGAGTACACACTCATGTCCGTACTCGTGCGTATGCATGCTGCACTCATGTGAACTGTGTGCGCGCGTTTTGTAAGCCATACCATTGAGGTTTCCTTGAAGTAATCATATTTTTCTTCCATACTTGTACTGTGGTACATTGTATTAAAAAGAGTATATAATGCATAGTTGGTAGATTTACTGGTTTGAATTTACACAATATTTTCCAGATGATTTCTTTTAACAATTGATTCTTACTAATTGGAATGCAAATTCAAGCAGTCTATCCCTAAAGAGTTTGGAAACCAAGTCAGCAGCACTGACCATCATTTAAAACTTCTACTTTCCTTTATATGGATTAGTGGCCATTTAAGTTTCTTTTTGCGAAGTTCTCACTCCACCTAATAATTGTTTCATGTCTAGGTTCAAATAATGAAGAGGTTGCGTCATCCTAATGTTGTTCTCTTCATGGGCGCTATCATTCGTGTGCCTAACCTTTCCATTGTCACTGAATTTCTTCCAAGGTAGGATTTCTTGATTTAAGTTGTCTACTTTGCATTTGTGTTTACTTCATAGCACGTAGTAAATAGGATCACCACGCCAGCTTACCATATGATTCAGAATTTGATGTGTTAACAAGACAAGCTTTTTTCTGATACCTTAAATTTTTCACTAGTTTACTTAATAACTAATGCTCCATGGACTCATCGCTCATGAATGCTCTAGCAATTTTCTATACACACAGTAGGGGCCTTCCCTAATGTTTTCTGTTCAAATGGAAAATGTTCTCGCCTGTTGGAAGAAAGGTGTTAATGTGCGATTGGAATTTGTCATTGTGTCTGCGCCGGACATTGTGCTGACCTGCTCCATGTCCAGGCATGGCGCCAGCCCATGCAACAGACTCCAATTCGGTTTCCTTCTTTGTGTGGGACTCTTGTTCCCTAGCCTATAAATCTAACAATGTAGTTGCACGGTTTAGATGCACCAAATTGCCCCGTGTTTGTAATTCTCCTCATAAAGTGATGCCTTTGTGCGTCCGTGGTTTTTCCCTCAAGGGTTTTCCATATTAAATATGTCTCTTGTTCCTTTGATTCTATTCTATTTTGCTGTGCATTTTATAACAAAAGAAGTTGTTTTTTATCTGATCCTAATAAGTGTCTGAATCCTCAAATATTACTGTGTTAGGAAGATTTTTGATCTTTTCGTCGGGTTATTTTGATCTCATCTTCCCGATCCAGTAAGGACTTTAATAGCCTAGATAGTTTTGTAAGTTAAGCTGAGTCAAGTGACAATTCTGGAATGCTTGCCAGCCCCCACCCCCCAAGAACTGGCAATAGGTTGGTGGCAAGTGATTCTATTGAGGATAGTGTTGTGGAGCAAAATGTGAGGGGACAAATAGGAAAAACATGATCTGGAGAATGATATAAATTGTGTCATTCAACATATGCATGACATGTATATAGCTACATACATGTTGTTCTAAGCTTAATACACACATGACCCACTCATAATTGCTCTTTCTTCCCTTTCATGTATAAACTATGGCTGTATTTCTAATGCTTCCTTTAAAAAGTCTAAATTATTTACTAATTGTTACTTGTGCTGTTGGTATTGCAGAGGTAGTTTGTTCCGGTTGATTCATCGACCCAACAACCAGTTGGATGAAAGGAAGCGCTTAAGAATGGCACTTGATGTGGTACGACTAATGCATAATTTTAATATCTCCGTTTGCTGTTGTTGCTGATAAATCTGGATAAGTACAGCTAAAATATTGTTTATTGAACTTGCTTCGAATGGTCCCTAGGCTCGTGGCATGAATTATCTGCATAACTGCACACCAGTTATAGTCCATCGGGATTTGAAATCCCCAAACCTACTGGTTGACAAGAATTGGGTTGTGAAGGTAACGCACAAGTTCCATTATAACAATGACATTCTATGTATTGTTTTCATTGCAAGCTACATAACTTTTTGCAATTAGGTTTGCGATTTTGGTTTATCAAGAATGAAGAACAATACCTTCCTGTCATCAAGATCAACAGCTGGAACAGTAAGCTTGCATGATTTCAATAATTTTACTATTAACTTTTATGTGAACAGTGCTTCTTTACTCTTCTAAAAAGAAAATTGCATAAATCTAAAGCATTTGCAGTTCATACAAGTTGCAAATTATTTTGCCAGTTGTCACCAAATGCTTTAAACTTGTGCAAATTTCTATCTGGGAGTATAGAAGCACTAAATTTGTTTGTACTGTACTGAGTTCTCCAGTTCTGTAAATTATCTTCTTCATTTGTTAAAAAAATAATAAACTTTGTAGTTCACATATGTGTGCATCTATCTTTGGAAACCTCAACCGGCAAGAGTCTGTGGTTTGTCTGTTGGCTCAGCTCTTATATATTTAGAGTTTACATACCAGTCAATAGATGATTCTAATATACAGTTAATGTTAATATCAATTGCATCAGGTATTAATAAACTTACCCCATCGTGCTCCTTGCATATGGAAAAGGGCTGAAATATTTGAAGGTATAACTTTAACTATCATAGTATGGAAGGAAGATTGGTGATGAATGGCGGAGGTTCAAAGTTTATCTTGGACTTGCACTTCCCTACAATATCTTAAACCTCCACTGCCTTCAGCTTCTCTCTACGATATGTGTTAATTATGGTGTCTCATATCTAGTCTTTTAGGATTTAGAAATGTGTGCTAGATGAATTACTTTCTTGCATAGTAGTATTCCTACTTGCTTTGTAGGAGGGCTAAGGCCTTTTTTGGGAAGCCCATTCCCGGTCGAGCTAAAATCCCAACCCATCCACAGGGATCCCGGTCGAGAATGGGCTTCTCAAACAAGACCTAGGGAGGCTATATAAACTCATAGGGTGGTCGTGGAGAACCAAAGCAATCAAGAGACCACAAACCAACTTATCCAAAGCAAGAGGTGCACGAGAGGATTAGAGGCTAGGTTATTCTTTAGCACTAGATTCTTGTATGGAGCAAGGATCCAAGGGTCTTGAAAGGTTTGAGAGTTTGTGAGAGAGCAACAATCCCTTGTACTCTTTTAAGGTTGTGTTTAAAGAATTTGCAATCGGTTTCACCAAATCTCTCTCTCGTCGTGGTTGCTTCAACATCGTTATTTTGGTTTTCTCTACAAGATTCACCATCTTCGTTCTTGAGACCGTGCATACTCGTGCCGTATCTTACAAAACTTTGATCCGATCCAAGGGCTACTGCGTGTAAGAAGAGGTATCAGAGTGTAACAATATGATATTTCAGTTTAAAGTCCAAACATAGCTAGCTATTTAGTATAGTGTAGTTTGTTGACGAGCTTAAGATGGCGAGCGGGCTTAAGTGTGTTAGAACTTTGTTGCTCTTGTATCAGGATATTTCTTGTACACTATCGGAAACACAAGTTGATTTCTACTGAATGTTAGGTTCGAAGTATATCTTGACTTACACTTCCCTGCAATAACTTAACCCTCAGCTGCCTTCAGCTTCTCTCTGTGATACGGTATTTCATTTTGAAGTCCAAACATAGCTAGCTGTTTAGTATAGCGTAGTTTGTTGATGAGCTTAAGACGGCGAACGGGCTTAAGTGTGTTAGAACTTTGTTGCTCTTTTATGAGGATATTTCTTGTACACTATCGGAAACAGAAGTTGATTTCTACTGAACGTTTGTGTTGATGTGCAGGCGGAGTGGATGGCACCTGAAGTACTTCGTAATGAACCATCAGATGAGAAGTTAGTACACTGGTTAAAAGCTCAGTTCAGATGTATTCTTATCTCAAATAATTTTGTGCGTGCTGAAATGGTTGTGCATGTTGGCAGATGTGATGTTTTTAGTTATGGGGTCATACTGTGGGAACTTTGTACATTACTACAGCCTTGGGAAGGTATGAACGCCATGCAAGTTGTTGGAGCAGTTGGGTTTCAGCATCGTCGCCTTGATATTCCAGATAACGTGGATCCCGCCATAGCAGAGATCATAACGAAATGCTGGCAGACGTTAGTATGCCCAACTTGCTTGGTTGCAATTTTCAAAATACACAGTACCATTCTTCTAGACATATTATACCTTTGTAGTCCAATGAGATATTGAATATGACTAAACTATTCCTAATTATTATCTCTTAAGCACTATATCCAATACATGCATGTAGATTAAAGATATATATTTATTAGGGATATAGAGAGAATATCATACTAATTTTGTATTGAAATGTGAAATACGTCTTATATTTATGGATAATACCATTAAAAAAATATGTCTTATATTTTTTGGACGGAGTAATCAATATCTGCACTCTTGTTTTCTAAATGCACTCTCCCACTAAGTATCTCAGTGTATTATCGTTTACTTTATTTGCTGTAGGGACCCGAAGTTGAGACCATCATTTGCAGATATCATGGCTGCGTTAAAACCATTACTGAAGAACTTGCCCACGAATCAAGCACCAAGACAGAGAGTACAACAAACAAATGAGTAAAAAAAAAAAGAAAAAGAAAGAGAGATTACCAGCTGCCCAACGTCCATAGCTATAGGATTGTTTTTGTAAAGTAACACCAAACGTGTGTTCAGATGAAAAAGCGTGATGTTGGTCTGTTTGCTTTCCGAGTATAGATGTAAGTTTTAACAGTGGCATGCGCCATTAAGCCCGCTTGTCATTGATCATCTGTGAAGGCCAGCGCTGATAGACCCGTCCATGAAGATGAAGGAAAAGGGAACAAAACCAAGAAACTGTGCAGACGCAAAGGGCAATAATGTCTGGCACAATGGAACACTTGAATCACGATCTGACTTGCCGGCGGAACAAGGACCTTTCTTCATACCATCTGTCCTTCCTTTCTTCTTGTGTTGTCCACCAAATGGTGGCTATTTATGTATAGTATGCCAACAAATGTAATGTACTGTCTGTCAAGGGGGTAAAAGAAAAGGATAAGCTTGTTCAATGTGTGTACAATTGTACATCCCTTCATGGCCGTCCTGCCAAGTTGCCCGTTGGCTCTTGTATAGGTTGCTCTGATACCATATTGAGTTGCATATACCAGTCAATTCACCTAAAAGCTTTAAACTGATAAGGAAAGATGAGCAATTCACTCATACTTCAACAGTTTGAACCTGTAAGAGAAATCCGGTGGTTCACCCAATGCCCGCTCAGCTGTTGGTACTCGCAAGAAGTGCGATGTGCCCACCCACGTCGGTCTCGGTGCTCGTCAGCCGTTCTGGGTGTCGTCGGACCGAAGAGAAACCCCGCTATTGCCGGCAAATGCAACGAGAAAAACCCTCGATCTCCTCGCCACGACCCGGCCTGGATGGCACGGCAGGACGCGCGGTGCTTCCGCGCCCGTTTCCATTTGACCGCTTCCCAGCCACGGGAACTCCCCGAGCCGCCCGCGCGACCCTCGCACGGCGCCGGCCGTGCGCGCCTATCTCTTCCCGGCCGTGCAGTGCCTGCCTTTCCCGCGCTGAGCCCATTCCATCTCTCGCGAGCCCCCGTTGAGATCACCAAACGCCAACGAGCGTACGTACGCGCCGAGCAGCGTCGGCATGGCGAGCGTCTTCTGGGGAGGTGGCAGGGCCGACGAGGTGGCCGACTTCGACGAGTACGACCCCACCCCCTACGGCGGCGGCTACGACCTCGCCCTCACCTTCGGCCGCGCCCTCCCACCCTCCGACGAAACCTGCTACCCCATCTCCACATCCTCCTCCGCCTCCTCATGCGACCGCCCCCAGTACGGCCGGAGGGCCGAAGCCGATGAGGGCTACAGCGCGGCTGAGCAGCACCGCAGGAGGCCGCAGGCCGAGGACAGCCACGGATCAACAGGTTACGGCGGCGGCGGTGGTTATGGGAGGAGGCCTCATGCTCAGGACGAGAGCCATGGGTCTTCCGTTGGGTATGGGTACGGGAGGAAGGCGCACGACGACGACGAAGGGGCGGAAGCGTATGGTTCTGCCGCGGGTGGGTACCGGAAGCCGAAGCCGGCATACGGGGACGAGCGGCCCAAGTACCAGGGCGGCGGCGGCGACGAGAGGCCCAGCTACGGCCGCAAGAAGCACGTGAGTCCATGCCTCATTAACTCGTTGGCCGGCCCGTGTGTTTATGCTTAGAAAATACTTGGCCTATAATGAGGAATCTGGCCCAATGCAAATTACTTCTTGCTCTCTTTTTTTTAAGGACGATGACGACGACTCCGATGACGAGAGGAAGCCGCGTTACAAGAAGCATTACGACGACGACGACTCTGACGACGAGAAGAAGCAGCGCTACGGGAAGAACAACCGTCGCCGCAACGATGACGATGATTGAACAAGAAGCCATGCGTCTAGCTCGGCTTCTGCTGGTTGCGCTGAATAAACAAAATTGCGGCGGCTTACTTTGACGAATTACGAATTTATCATTGCATCCCATCTTTTTTTCCCCATAAACTTCTCTTATTTTGGCCGTTCCCTGGTCACTATGCATCCAGTTGTACGCTTGTGATCCTCTTTGGAATAAAATGCTCTCTAATTTGCTTCACCCATTCCTCAAAGGAACGAGACAGCTGAGGTTCCTGTTTTCCGGTATTGACCGGCGTATTGGCAACGCAGCTTGTGACTACGCAATGGTACAAAAATTTAAGCCCTCGCTCGTCTTTCGAGCTGGAAAGAGTAAGCTGCAATTTGACGATCGTGCCCTCTTCCCGGTAATAGATAGAGTAGATTACATCACGGATTACAGTACCATTTCGAGCTCAGAAATCGTCCACTGCTTGGCATCGATGTCGTTGAAAATCGGTAGGAAATGAACGGTTTTAAAGTCAAATTTTTTGAACTCAACGGTAAAAAGAATTTGAAAATCAACTGGTTTTACCGATTTTTGAGTGATTTTCAATCGGCAAACTAAGCGAAACAATTAAAAAACCGATTTTAACCTATTTTCGATCGATTTTTACCGATTTTGTACCGGTTTACGTCACATAAAATTTCACTTTTTTTGAATTTTTTGAATTAGATCGGTTTATCAACTGATATAGTTTATCGAGTTAATGATTTTTGAGCGATTTTCGTCTATATTTGAAACCCTGGATGACATACCTCACCTGTGGTCCTGTGTCAAGTTATTGATGCCTTGATGCCTCTTGCTTCCCACTGGTACTTGCCTGGTATAGTGTTGTCACGGCTTTTGTCGTCGTCCCCGTTGCTTTTGACTGCAGACGATCACAAGGGTTGGCCGGCTGGCAAGAGTCGTTGCACGCAGCAATTCGCAGGCACGCAGCTGTTCTTCTCCCCTTTGTCTTTTCATTTTGTATTCTTCAAGAACTAAGCACACAGTTGAGCACCGTGCAGTGCACCTCTGCAGGGCGCAGCAAGGTTTGAAAATTCGGTTTCGGAATAAATTTCGTCCCGGGTCGGATCGCGAAATTTCGGACGAAATTTGAATTTGAAAATTCAAATCCTGTCCATTTCGGGAAAAAAAAATCGAAATTCGGCCAAAAAAACCCCCGAAATTTACGGCGAAATACCTGAAATTTCGGGGGTTTTTTGCACCGGCTTAAAAGTGGTCTAAACGTTAACGAAAAATTTTGAATTTTTTTTAAGGTTCTAGACACATTTATGATGTTCTCACAAAAATTTCAGCTGATTATCACATCTGAGGAATTTTTAAAAATTCGGAGAGTGGTACTGTCCTGATAAAACACTGACCGACAAGTTTGATCCGAATGAAAAATGGTACAAATCAAGTTATAAACTGTTGATTTTTTTCATGGTTATGATCTATAAATAATGTTCACACAAAAATTTTAGCTGATTATCACATGTGAGCAATTTGTAAAAATTCGGAGAGTGGTACTGTCTTGATAGAACACTGACTGACAAGTTTGATCCGAATGGAAAAATAGTACAAATCAAGTTAGAAATTGTTGAAATTTTTTGTGCATGGTTATGATGTATCTATAATGCTCTCATAAAATTTTCAGATGATGATAAAACTGTATGAATTTTTAAAAATTTGAACAGTACTACTGCCATGTTAAAAGGCTTACCGGCAAACTTGAACAAAATAAAAAATTATGTAAAACACGTTAAAAACTTTTGAAATTTTTTGTGGATGGTCCTGATGTAACATTAATGTTTTTTTAAAATTTTTAGATTATTATATTTCTCAAATAATGTTTAAAAATTCAGACAGTGCTATATCCTAATAAAAGTCTGGTGATCAATACATAGATTTGCTTTAGCAATAAAAAAAAAGTTTAAAATTCTTCAAAATTTTACAGAATGGTGATAAGGAAGTTCTTAATATCTCATAAAAATTGTGATTCATGATCACATTCCAGTTAATTTATAAAATTCTTACAAGGCACAGTACTATTTATGTTCTTTTCTTTTTGATTTTTGAAATATAATATAACAAACGAAGTTCAATGCTTACATAGATTTGATTGACCAAACAAACAAAGTTTAATTTTTTAAAAAAATTTATATAATGTTACTGAGTCAATTATTAATCTCTCACAAAAATTTTAGATAATAATCACACTCAAGAAAATTTATAAAATTGTGACAATATAACTGTACCAATTATGTTCATTCTGTTTTTGATTTTTTAAAGATAATAAATTAAGTTAAATTATTTTGAAATTTTTTATGTATAATTCTAAACTACTAAGGATAGTACCATAAAATTTTAAGCTTATTATCAATCTTTTACAATTTTATAAAAATCTGATCGTGTTTCTGCCAAAATTTTAAAATGTTTAAAAAATTCGTTTTTTCAACAAATTTTCATAGGAGATGACTTTCCTAAGGTTTATTGGACCAAATCTGGCCAAAAAACATGAAATTTCGCCGAAAAATCCAAAATTTCTAGTTACTGTAGCAATTTCAAAAAAAATCCCCGACCGGCACTTTAGATTTCAAGGTTTCGGCGAAATTTCGCCGAAATTTGGAACCCTGGGCGCTGGCTGCAAGACTACAGGTCAGGGTTCTTGCGACCTTGACAAGAAGTTCTATGTTCTTCGTAAAGTTATAACCCGTATTTTCCTAACTTTTCCTTTTGTCTTGTCTGGAGACGACCGGTGTCGTTCATTTGGATCGTATTTGTAGATGCAATAGATCAGCCATCCTTGTATCCCCGAAATGAAGATCCGATCCTGATTACCCCAGGTGACGATAGTGACAGCCACAAGTAGGGGTATGTAGTTATGTACTATATAGGAGCATGCAGTGCTTTCAGCTAGCTGGGATTAAGGATATGGATGGTGTTGAAGTATAACTGAATTGTCAACTTTTTCTCATCAGATTAAGCTTTTGGTGAATTAGTTGATGCATGCAATTTAATGTAGTATCAGAACCATAAAAGAGTCTATATGTGATGTGGAGTGTTGAAATATAAGTGAATTGTTTATCTTTTCTCATCAGTTTAAGCTTTTGAGTGAACTGACTTGTGCATACAATTCAATAGACGGTAGCGCTAATGTGAAGGGTAGTTGGATCTTGTTCTTATGCCTACTACCATATATATGATCCTTTGACGAGCCACAAGGGCGGATCACATTTAGTCAGTACCCATGCTTTCCAGAAGACCGAACCTTCTTAAATTCTTAACCGTCTCCGTCGTGCCCTTACATGATCCTGGGCTTCTCGAGGTCGCAGCCTCTCGGAATAGATGAAGTGTGTTTTGTTAAGGAACCTCGCTATCGAATAGTTCGGGGTTCCCGAACAGATCTGAATTGGAAAACAGAAAATAGAGGCGTACGGTAGATGCATGCATAAGAACGACAGCGATTAGATACAATCACCGATTCTCACCTCTTCTCACCTTTTCAATTCTGATCTCCGTAGAGCTTCGTGCTGATAACGTGTTAAGGAACCTCGCTATCGAATAGTCCGGGGTTCCCGAACAGATCTGAATTGGAGAACAGAAAGAGAGAGAGAGACGTGTTTAGGGAGAGCAACAACGGAAATTCTTTATTGCTAATGATTGCTTGTACATAGAGGGGACCCCCTCCTCCTTTTATAGCGCTCACCTAGGGTTTAGGCTTAAAGGACCAGCATGGGCCGCAATGGGCCATCAGGTTTCCCAACATGTTTGAGACACTACACGAAGCTGAGCAGCGCAACCATTCTCCGTTTGCTTTTGATCACTAATGGTTCGGCACTGAGGCAGTGGCGGACCTAGAGAACTTCCAATGAGCATGTACACTTCATATTTGACAGTCGACACACATAATTTTATAGTATAAATCTAATACATAGGTTCAAAATTTACTAAAAGTATAATATATATAGTTCAACTTTTCATATTTTCATACCTTAAAAACGCTTGATTACATCATCTTCATTAACCTTCATGAAAACATCTCACCCAATAAATGTGACTAAATAATCATTCAAGAATTGATTGCCATACTATTTCTTAACTTGTTCTTCACAAGATTCATAGCAAAAAAAAATACTCTTTCAACACTCGCCGTCCCTACCGATAAAAACAATACCAATTTGAGAAGCAAGTACACTAAATTATAAATTTCATGCTTTTTTGTTTCAACAAGTTTAATAGAAAGCTCACCAAGATTTTTGAGGCCTTAGGCCTATCATTTCTTTGCATGCCATCAATAAAGTTATCAACTTGGAAAGGAATTCACATCAAAACTATACCTGAGAACTCATTGGGGCAAAATTTAGAAGGCTAAGTACTTTATCCTTATCAAATGCTTTAAATGAGTTGAGAGGATTCAATACAGACATGTATACAAGCAACTCCTTACTATCTTTGTCAAATAGATTATTAAGCTCCCGAAGAACACTAACAATAATGTCACGATATACTTTTCTTATAAAATGATCCTCATTTGTTTGTTTCGGAAAAAGCACTCTGACCTTCCAAAAGCCACATATTTCTTATTCGGCTTAGGAATTTTAATGCGATGTTTCATACGAAATGATGTAACTTTTTTTTTGAAGAAAATCTTCCCACCCATGACTCCTCATATGTTGCAATCTGTCGTAGCCAAATTAACAAGTGACATAGCATTAATAATATCTTAGTCTCTCTTTTGCAAAGATGGACACAACTCATTTGTGTACTTAAGTATGACTAGCATAAAGTTTGCCAGGAAAACAAAATCAATTTACTCAAATGATGCACCATAGCATGGGCTTTCCCCGCGGATTGTAAGCTTCATATTTATGAACTCCGCGGATTGTAAATCTTTAGGGTAATGTCTTTTCCGATCTTTATAAGTATTTCGCGGATTGTAAACTTCATATTTATAATGTGCAAAACAGTTTTACAATGAGAACCTCAACGAGTATCATCGGGCCTAGCCAATCCCATTTCTTGATTCAATCCCATACATTAATCAAAGGATCGATTATGGTGAGTCCAAATTATAACCGTACAGATTAAACATGCATAGATATGAGAGCTATTGCAATTTTATAAGGAATACAGCCGTATGTCTATTATAAGAATTAGAGTTATATAACAAGTACCCCCTCCGTTCAATTTTATAAGGCCTATTTGTTATTCGTATATAGACCAAGAACGTATTGAAAATGATTAGATTATCTCTAATTATTATCACTAAGCACTATATTCAATGCATGCATATAAAGAATATGATGTAAAGATGAATATTTATTAGGAGTATATAGGGAACATCACACTAATTTTGTATTGAAATATGAAATATGTTTTATATTTATGAAAAGGTCATTCAAAAAATAAGCCTTGTAAACTTGGATGAAAGGAGTATAATTTTACGTTTAAATATAAATATATGCATTGTTATCTAGCCGCACAAGTGCAATCACGCGGGAAATTCGGCAAGTTAAATATGGTATCAAATATCCTAAATATTTTTTTTGCGAAATAGGAATTTCCATATATGAAATTCACAAACAAAGTTTTGTACACTACATGTTATATTATACAACATTACACGGTATAATTGCGTCCGCGAATCAGCTAGCGTTTTTAAAGCATTTAAGCACTGCCCGATTTTTCAAACAAAAGAGAGCACGAGCTTCCGTCAATCTCAACCATTACACGAGGTGGTTTTAAATAAAAAACATCGCACGAGGTGGAAAAGGAAGCGACAAAAGATCAAATCCTGTGTTATCTCTTGTTTGCAGTGTACCTGAATTCTGCCCTGAAGAAAGCCTCTCCCCAATCTTGAGGCACAGGAGAAGGAAACCAGAAAGAAAAGCGGAGAAACCAGGTATACAAAGTGACTCTCGCTAAAGGCTAAAGTTGATGCCCTTTCCGGTCGATCTTTAGGGACTGGATTCTAGATTTTAGCTCTAAAAGTTGAATAAAAAATAAACAAATCAATTTTAAAAATCGATTCTCATAATCCAACCCACTTATATATCCTAGAATCCACAATTCATTTTAGATGTGCTTCTATGCATTATGAGGAATACAAATATGAGAATACCACTAACAATTCTAAATAATTTCCCACCAAATAACATTCTAAAATTCAGAATCCAGAATCAGTTTCTTCTTTACTACCATAATCTAAATTCAGTTTTTCTCGAATCCACGGCAAAATCAAACGCCCTCGTCTACCGGAGAGCCTCTGGCCTTCGGATCCCCTCCTTCCCCGCCGCTCCACTCCAACGAGGCGCCAAAAATAAACGCAACGCGCGCGCTCTGCTACGTGTAGAGAGCTGGTAGTCAACTAGTCATCTCCTCCGATCCTTTTGGAGACCTCGTCGTGATGGAGGTTGCCACGGTGGCAGAGCCGGCTGCTGCATCGCTGGCGCTAGCGGAGGAGGTGCTGCAGGAGCGCGGCGTGGCGGTGTACCTCCTCCCCAGGCTGCTCGCCGGCGTCATCTCCAGTGCGCTCACCGGCATCTTCGCTCTCGGTACTAGCTGTTGAAGGATAAGTGAATTGTTCATTTTTCCTCATCAAATTAAGCTTTTGGGTGAATTGATTGGTGCATGCAACTTAATATAGTAGTAGAGCCAGAAAGCCTATACATGAGGAGTAGTAATGAAGTATAAGTGAATTGACCATTTTTCCTTATCAGCTTAAGCTTTTAGATAAATTGGTTGGTACATGTAACTCAGTACTGGCAACTTGTTCTCTCTCGCGCTCGTGGCTGGTTAGCTTCTTGCCCAGTTACTTCGTTCGGGCTGTTCTTGTTCTTTGATTTTGCTCTTCGATGAGGCCACTCAACGCGTATGCGCTCGTCGTACGTTTCTTCCGGGGCACGAGCTTTTTGGTCCGTGTGTCTGAGTTCGATGCGGCTTTCTGGTGTGTGAAGCTGGAGCCTTGATCGGAGCAGTCACCGGCGCGTTGGCGGGCAGAGCTTCCGATAGTGGTGTTCTCCGGGGAGCTGGACCGGGGGCGTTCGCCGGAGCCGTCCTCTCCATTGATGTTCTTGAGGCTTCTCGCGCGTATTGGTGCTCGGACCGGCTGGGCTCGCAGCGCACATCCTCCATGGTCAGTATGCTTCTTCCACGCACTTGTGGCTTTCAGATGACGTGTTGTGTCCTTCGCTTGCATAATGCTTGGCCAAGTTGATAACTTATGGAGTGTGGGTTTTGAGTCCAAGAAAGAGCCATATGATGATATGATCTCTCTATAATATGATGTCATCCCATATGTTCATCAGCTTGATATCACTTCCACCATTGCCTATTGCTTGGTCGTTTATTTCTAGATCCTAATTATGATTTTACAATGGTAACTACTGGTATTTGCTAGGCGCGCCTCTGAGAAAATTCACGATTTGTTGCTCAGGCAGATTTCATAGATTAGCTCCTTCATGCCCGACTTCTACAAGAGCAGTTTGGACCTTCAGCATATACAGCGTATCGTTGGCAGGTCAGTTGCATGTTATGTAGTGGTGAGTTTTTTTTCCTATGAAGAAAACTACATAAATGAAGATCTTTGGTTCATCATCATGTTTGGTACAAAATGGAGAGATGATACAGTTCTAATGGTGATGTGTATGAATGTTACTTGTGAACTATTCCATTCTGTGAAGGAATTTTTTTTGAAAGAAACGGCAGGAGCTCTGCCATGCATTAAAGAAGAGTGCCCGAATTTCAACAAGGCCATTGTTCAGATACATCGTGAAAGCTTTGGAAACGAGAAAAAACAGTGCAAACTGAGAAGAAAACTAGCCCTGACCCATGCCTCAACCATGACACCGTCAACTTTTAGAAGAGAAAACCTGTTTTCTAGAAAATTCGCGCAATACTACCGAAGTTCGGAAACGTCCGCATTTCTTCGGTTCTGTACGTCATCAATGATGATATTAGCACCAACTGCACAGTTCGATACAGATTGTTGAAAATCATATTGTTCCTTTCCTTCCAGAGATTCCACATGGTATACATGAGAATTCTATCCACCTCCTTACGATGTTGCTTGGCAACTGTGCAACGGACTGACCACCACCAAGCGGCGGATCCTAGGCTAACCAACGCAGGTTGTGGGACAATGTGGTTTATGTTTATGTAGTGGAGCACCTTTGATGTAATAAGGGTGCCCGATCTTTCGATGAGGTAGATAAATATCGATTCGGTGGAATTGACCCTCATGATCCGACTACAACCGCACGACGACGTTTGCGCCTTAGCAATCGCTGAACCAACTCCAAAAGGTTATTGACTTTGCCGAAGGCGCGGTTAACCTGAACACGAAGTTCAATTCCTGCGAGCAATCGAAGAACTAGCAAGAATAAGATGAAAAGCAATCTGAAAAACAAAAGTGGGATTCCGATTAAGATGTCTTTACAGGTGGTCAACCGACACAAGTGAAGAACAGAAGTTTGCACAAGGGCTAAACCTAACCTCGATAAAATCCGAGTTTTTTTGGAGGCCGGCCGTGGTATAAAAAGAAGTGGGGGGAGGGCTATTCGGCTATGCCTTGATTTGTGGTCGAAAATCAGACCTTCCCTCCTATTCCTTTCCATCTTTAGCTAGGTCTCCTTCCTATTATTTTTATCTCTAAATAAAGACTCTATTACATGGTAAGGGCCAATTTATGGGTGACGCAGCACCACTCTCCTTGCTGCCGAAATCATGGAGACTTCAGGATTTTGGGGTCAAATGGAGAACTCCTTCCCTTGCTGCAATCATCTTCGTGTTCATTCACCATCATCGCTCTAGGACCTTCATTCCTTAAAAGAATAACACAATCTGTTTCAGGCAACATCATATAGTTCTGCAAGTCATTAGATATACCAAGAAACGAAAGTACCTGATAATTCAGTTTACGTGCACGAGCTCGAGTGATCGGTCCTTGTATAGGATGAGGAGTTGTGGCAGCAGGTGCTGTGGACGTACCCGAAGAAATGATGTCCTCATCAACCTTCCTCCAGACCTGTTTTGCGAACGGACATAGAAGGAGGTGTCTGGACGATTCTGGCTCTAATCCGCATAGCGCGCAAGAAGCGCTATGAGGCCAACCCCTCCGAGCGAGCATGTCGGCTGCGAGGATCCTATCCTGTAAGAATAGCCGAGCGAAGAACTTGCATTTCGCTTCCGCATTGGCGTGCCAATTGTTCCTGAAGTTACCATCCGGTATAGAACCAAAGAATTGTGCCCGGTAAAATATTCCGGTCGAGGACTCCCCATGTGATGTCTATTTCCAAGTAATATTATCCTACATATCCGGTTGAAGCTGAACCTATTGAACGGCCTGCCATAGTTGAACAAACTCCTGTAACTGCATATTTGTAGTGATCCTCCGCAGCGGTCGTAGCCAATTCCTGGTGAATAGCTCGTCCTTGATCGAACCTACTGTCCTCTGGACTAACTGGTAGCAAGATGGTGCCAAGACCAGGGTTTACATTTTCGTTTTGAGTTTGAAAATCGCCACTTGCTCGGCACCGGTTTTTCGCGAAAATCGACCGAAATTCGGTAAAAACCGATCGGTTTGCGAAAGTCAAACATGTGGTCAAACTGATTCAAAAAAAAATTCAAAACCGGTCGAAAAGGTCGAAAACCGGTCGGTTTTTGTCGAAAACCCCTCGGTTTTCGTCGAAAACCGACGACAGAAGGAAAAATGGTGAAAATGCAAGAAAATTGAAAAAATTGATTTTTTTTAAATTACAAAAAATCCCAATTAATCTATAAAACACCTCATATAAATTTAAATAATTTTTTAAATCATTTGTTACTTCTAAAAAATCCAAAACAGAAATTAATGAAAAGGAACAAAGACATTGTCAGATTTTTATAAATATTTAAAATAATTTTTATATTATGAAATTTTAATTTAAACATAAAAAATTCCAAAGGATCATGTACTAAAATTTTAAGAAATATTATACTTCATTTAGTACTTATATAAAATCAGAAACGTAATAGCATATACAATGATAATAGCACTTTTAGAATTTTTTAAAAATACACATACCTGATCATCATCTGAAAATTTTAAATAATCATTTTAATTACGTTATAACATCACAAAAAAAGTTTAAGAAATATTAGACTTCATTTTGTGCCCATAGAAAATAAAAAATTGAAGAGCATATAATGTGACAGTATCACTGTCGGAATTTTTAAAAAATGTACGTATCTGATAATAATCTGAAAATTTTACATAATTATTAGGATTGCCTCAGGACTGTACAAAAAAATTTAAAAAATTTTGACACTGTTTGATAAATTTCTTCAAATTTTTTAAATTTACTATTTATCTGATCGGTTTTCCGAATGATTTTAATTGCCGAACCGGCTCGGCACGGTCGGTTTTCACGAAAACCGACCGGTTTTCATCAGCATTTTAAACCCTGGCCAAGACGCGCGATGAGACGCCATGGAGCCAGTTGGACTCCCAAAAACTTGTTGTTCACCGTTTCCCAGCGTGAGCGTGGTGCTCGCATGGAAAAAACAACGGTCTGAATTGTCACATGGTAGCGTCATCCCTGCCCAAGGCCTATGCCGATCTTTCCAGGCGTACCACAGCCAACGTAGCCGAAGCGCCCGTCCAAAGGCGGCGAGATCCTTTACTCCAAGACCTCCCAGGGTCTTAGGCCTGCAGACTTTCTTCCAACTTACTAAGCAATGTCCCCCGCTGCATTCCTGTTCGCCTCTCCAAATGAAACCCCTCCGTATTCTGTCAATTTTCTTTGTCACCCATGAGGTAAGCGGGTACATTGTTAGATGGTAGATTGTGAGCGACGTAAGGACAGAGTTCGTTAGAACCATCCTGGCAACCCTAGAGAGCAATTTTCCCTTTCATCCAACCAAGCGGTTTCTTACCTTATCAATAAGCGGTTGAAAATCTGAACGTTTCAATTTTGTAGGCCGCAACGGTAGGCCTAAATACCTACAAGGGAAGGTTTTGGATAACGCTAGAAAGTCCTGTAGAATGGACACCATATCCAGGGTGTCGCACTGAATGGTATAAACCTCACTCTTTTGAAGGTTGGTGTGAAGCCCTGTCGCCCCTCCAAAGATGTTCAGCAACTCCTGTATAATTTTTAGATCCTCCTGAATAGGGTTGGCAAAAAATGACAGTGTCATCAGCATAGAAGGATATCTACATGGTCGCCGACCTGGTAGGTATCTGCGTAATGAGATTCTCGTTGGCCACCTTGGAAATTAATCTATGCAGCGGATCCATAGCCAAGATGAAGAGCATAGGTGAGAGGTGGTCTCCCTGTCGCAACCCTCTCCTATGTTGAATTGGCCGTCCTAGGATGCCGTTAAGCAAGACTCTGTAAGTAGTCGACGCGAGGATAGTCGAAATCCAATCTCGCCATCGTGTGCCGAATCCCACTTGTCGAAGGAGTTCCAATAGGAACTCCCAGCTGACGGAGTCGAAAGCCTTGGCTATGTCTAATTTGACGAAGAGGGTCGGAATTCTTTTCCTGTGGAGCTCGGTGATTAGATTCTTTGCGTATAGGAAGTTATCGTGGATAGATCTTTTCTTTATGAATGCAGATTGGTTGGCAAGAACCAACTTGTGTAACAAAGGTGCCAGCCTCCTCGCGAGGAGCTTTGAGAAAATCTTCCCTATGCTATGAATGAGACTAATAGGTCTGTAATCAGCAATCCTAGCGGCATCCTATTTCTTAGGCAGCAAAACGATGTCGACCGAGTTGACGAGCCGGAAATGCCGACCATTAAGGAAATAGAGCTGCAATAGCGCCTCCATGAGGTCGTTCTTGACTGTATCCCAGCAATTCCTGTAAAAGATCCTTGTGAATCCATTAGGTCCCGGAGCCTTCTCGGGAGGCATAGAAAACACCGCATCCTTAACCTCGAAAATCTGGAAAGGTTCTTCTAGATGACTCAAGTCATGTTGTGGGATGTCCAGCAATTCCCAGTTCAGAGAATGTGCCCTCTGTTTTTTAGTTCCCAGAAGTGCGGAAAAATAAGTATATAGCTCGCCCTGTTTATTGAGGTGATTGTGGACTACACCCCTATCGATTGTGATTGACTGAATATGATTTTTCCGCCTCCGCGTGTTTGTCTTTATATGAAAGAACTCTGTGTTAGCATCTCCTTCCCTAATGAACGTCATTCTTGAACGCTGTCGAAGTTGGGCCCTTTGGATGGCAGCTATTCCCAGCAACCTATAGCGGAGTCTGGCCCGAAAGTCCCTTTCCGGATTGGACAGTTGTCTCCTCTCCTCTGCCGCGTCGAGCTGAAAAATGATTTCTCCGGCTATTGAGAATTGCAGTTTGAGGTCCCCCAGAATTTGACGACTCCATGCCCTGAGCGCCTGCGCAGTTCTTGATAGCTTTATATGAAGCCTGCACAAAGCATCAGACGAGTACGTAACCTTGTCCCAAGCTTGCTGAACAGTCTGGTGAAAGTTTGGCATCCTGATCCATAAGTTCTCGAACCTAAACCCACTGAATTTCGTAGGCTTGACCTGTCCGAGCAGTAGCATGGGACAGTGGTCCGACACAAGGGAGGAAACAGCTTGGAGATTGCAATCTGGAAATAGGAGGTCCTATTCATTTGTTGTGAACATACGATCTATCTTTGTTAAAGTTGGATTTTCCCTGCCATTCGTCCAAGTAAACTTTCTACCAGATAGTGTAATCTCCCTGAGCTCTGCGTCATTGAGTACCTTGGAAAAGGCCCCCATAAGCCCCCTGTCTAGAGAGGAGTTGTTTTTGTCCGCCGCCTGATAAATCATATTAAAATCTCCCAGAATGAGCCATTCGTGGCGCATGCGTTCCTTTAGGTGCGTAGCTTCCTGCAAAAACAGTAGCTTATCGCTTTCTGTGTGCGGGCCGTATACTCCTGTGCAAGACCACTTGGTCCCATCATTTTTCATTTGGACAGTCGCAGATAAGGTGTACATTCATGTGTGCACATCTGACAATCCGAAATGATTTAAGGAGCACGCTAAAATTATGCCCCCTCTTGTATGCTGCGCCTGCAAGAAACAGAAATTATCCGTGAAAGGTCCTCCCAGCAATTCCGCCACGATGCGATTGTCAACCTGGTGCAGCTTTGTTTCTTGAAGACATACAATGGTAGCCCTGGTTTGAGTAATAAGTTCTCTGATGACTGCCCTTTTAGCCGGGTTGTTTAACCCTCGAACATTCCAATTTAATAGCCTTGTATCCTGTTGGGCCATATGATGGCAATTGGTAACACCTTTGTGCCTGGATGTTTTGGCATGTTGAGTGTTGATATACTGAACACAGGAAAGGGGACTTGATTATGCATGCAACAGCACAACCTGGGAGAAGACAATTCATGTGCCTGACAACACAACCACCATTTTACATGCAATTGCAGAAAGTTACAACGTGATAGCACACAGCACGAAACTACAAAAGACACAACCTTCCCTAATTGCCGACCAAGGAGACCTGACAGGCCTTAGGCCTTAAGACAGAACAAGCGACTAACCAAAAGTACTACTACTCCCAAAGGACTTAATCCATGAAGGAGTGAAACCAGCATGGAACCTGAATCACCCAAAATGAAGCTGACCAGGATACAATGATAAAAAGAAAACAACAACAACAGCACTGAAGGATGCGAAAGCAGCAAGACCTTCATGCTCAACGCTACAGGTACAGACTTCATGACATGATAGACAACAGAAGAATTGAAGGTCTTGCGGAAGATGAAGGAGTTCATGAAGCCTGCTGGACCTCCCATGCTGCTGCTCCCATTGCAGCAGTCAAGTCCGTTTTGCCCTGTAGGCCGACCAGATCAGCAATAGCGTCAATGATATTTGGAGTTAGAGGCTTCTCAAAGATGCGAAGGTAGCGCTGCAAAGCCTGGTTATCCATCTTGCCATTTGGCGCTAGCAGGCCAAGCTTCCTGGCCAGATGGAGCTGGGCTTTCTCTGTTGCAGACATGGTTGATGTTGTTTTGCTAGCAAGGCGGGCGCTTCGCCGTTCCTGGGTTCTGCTACTGGTCCTTATAGTTGGAGTGTTGGTTTGAGCTTCAGGTAGGATTGGAACCGGAAGCTGACATTTGATGGAGTTCAGAAATGACAAGCCCCTGACTTCTTGCCCCTCTCCCTGACCCTGGACTTCGGCCCCTGTGGATGTAGAGGAGTTTTGTTGGTGTTCAACATTGGAATGGAGCTCATCTGTCATGGGGTCATGCCAGACATTTGATTTTGCATATGAGGGCTTCCTCCTCACTGTCAATCTCCTGAGATGTGGTTTTGCACTGTACCTTTTCTTTTGCGTGATTAGAAGGCATATGACTGTACTCCGCACTGCCAACCTGGTTGGCGTGTCCTGAGGCCGTATCCAAACGTGTTGTAGGTGATCTTGTTCTCTTCCTTCCATGAGCAGGGTGAGGGCTAGAAGTAAGGCGCCTGTATGCCCCTGTCCCACGGTACCCTGCGTTCCTGCGGGATGTATTCCCGCGGTCCTCCTGACTGGACTGCTGTCTCAGTTGTGCTTTCGTTGGTTGCACATCCCAACCTGAGCTCCTCCTTCGCCTCCCATTACCTACTGGTGGCGAGCGATCTCTAGCTCTGTACTGCGACCTGTAGTGCACGGACCCCCGTGGGGGAATCGCCCCATCAATGATCCCCAGTTGCCAGGCGTAGACATGGTGCCTAGGCCACTCGTCATAGGAGACATTGGACATGCCTCCACTGATTTCACTGTGCTGGACTTAAAATTTGTAAGTCACCCCTCTTCTTGTAAGTGCTTTTTCAGATGCGATCAGCAGGAGATCAAGATGACTAAGGCTAGCAGTTTTGTATATGTAAACGTGTACACCAAAGATAGAAAAGGGGGCAGGCCATCGTCCGGAGGCTCAAAGTCGAACACCTGATCAATGTGCAACAAAACCCTGTAAGACAGCATTCTTGGTGGTGATCTTTCCTGGACGGGCCCTGCGATTCCCAACTCAGGAAAGTCAGTGAAGGGAGGTGACATTGTGAATGGCTCTTCGATGTATAGGATGGATGTCTTTGGAAATGCTGCAGCGTCGCGAGCCCAAACCCAAAGGCAGAAAGAAATGTTTGATTTACAATTAATGCGGTCTCTTCATTTGTTGCTCATGCATGTTTACTGAATTTTAGATATTCTTCATCAACAGGTCAGCATATCAGATTTTGGTCACGATGATCTATATGACATCTTTGGAGACATTGCATCCAAAGGGCTTTCACGAGAGTCGCTGAAGAAATTACCAAACTATGTGGTCACTGATCAGACTCGGGACTCGTTTGGTGAAATTCTATCTTGCATTATTTGTCTACAGGTACAATTATCACAATGGACTTCTTGTTTCAAAAGAAAAAAAATGGACTTCATATTGTCAGAACTTCTGTGACACAATTAGCACTTTGCTCATTCGGAAACAAAAAACAATTTGCGCTTCGGTTCAACAGCAATAATAAGAGTAGATCGACCTATATTGAAATTCTTTTAGTCCCATAAAGGCATTCAATGGAGTCAACATTTAGCTAACATATTATGAGTTGCTACTCTATGAAGTTTGTTAAAAAAAACAAGGCTGTCTATTGTGCTCATCAATATTTTGAAAATTGATACTGTGGTACAGTGTACTTAGCACTATGTTGCTACTATTTTCGAGCTTGTTATTACTGATTATTGATCTGGTACTAGATCTGGGTGAAATACTGTTCTAACCGCTAAGGACTAAGGTCCATGGAGCCTGCTATACTAAAATTCAGCTGGGGGCCAATCAGACATAAATATATTTCGTTTGATTTCTGGTATAGTTTGTTTGTCCAGTTTTTTTTTTTTTGTTCAAAGAATATTGTGAAATTTATGTGTTTGCGTGAATGAGCAATGGTGAGCTCATCCATTATGAATTTATCACTAAATATAGTCTAGGACTAGGTAAATAAACTGGTGCCTGTCCTGTCTGTAAAATCTGGTTACAAGTGATAACCAGCCAGCGAAAACTGTTCTTCAACCTGAAAAATCGGCTCATTTCGGAACTTTTAGATGGGACATGAAAGTACAGGGCACTACGTTTGGATAATGAATGCATGAGATATGATTGTTGTGATGAGAAATACAGAGAGGTGCGACAACCTCCGTGTTTATGTTTTATTTAGAGGCAATCGCGATTAGCAATTTGCATACCAAATTTGTTCTGCTACTTAATGCAATGGTATTTGTTTTGGGACTTTTTTCCTTTGTTTTCAACGTGCTAATGGTGCACTTCTTCATTCTTGTAGGATATTGTAACCGGTGAAACGGTCAGGAGGTTGCCCAATTGCTCTCACACTTTTCACCAGCCTTGCGTGGACAAATGGCTCGTTGGCCACGGCTCATGCCCTGTATGCAGGCAAGATGTGTAAGATAGGTAAACCTCCTTGTGTTTTGCGATCTCTGTCTTAGAAGCAATTAGTTGTGTACAATGTCTGCTCTTATACTAGAGAGAGAGAGAGAGAGGGGTATACAGCGTTGTAAATTAGAATCTGCCTGTTTTTACCAGCAAAAACGGCTCTGTACATCTGACGATCTGACATTGTGAAAATGTAAAAAGGAGTAAGATTGCTATGCTGCGAAAGCACCTAGAAGCCTTCTAGAATGTATGTTGATGGCTGCTTTACGCCTTAACTGTTCAGTTCTGTATTACTACTGTATACGTAAACGAAATGTGTTTCTAACATGTTCATTATTGAAGAGTTTTAAACCATATGGGCCGCCCTACAGGATCGCGTAATTGTTGCATTGATTCCAAGCCCAGATAGGTGCACTCGTGTCGGCGTTATCTTTTCTGTGTCCATTGTTGCAGTTTGTGTCGGTATCAGCGACAGTGCTTCTCAGTATGTGAACATGTACTGAACCATTTGCCTGACTGATATGATAATGTTACTGTCCTGGTGATGATGTTTCCAGCATCAGTACATCTCTATTTACAGTGCGTGTCAGATTTACTCGCTTTTTTTTGCCTGTGAAAGAGTGAGTCAGTGATGAGGCTTGTACGAACTGAGAAGGTTGTTAGTTTGCTCTCGCATGATCTGTGATGGCCCTGATGGAGCAGCGGTGTAGTATAGCTACAACATCACTCACAAGTCTGTGATGGAGCAGCGGTCTAGTACAGCTGCTGGGGCTTATTCGTGGCTCGACGAAATCTTGGAACCTCGCAGAATCGCAAGTGGTATCCGTGTCAGCTCACCGTTTTGCAGCCCCGCGCCTGGTCCCTGCGGCGCACATGGCGATGACCACGGCGCGCCGGCAATGTTTTGCTGTTGGTTTGGTCAGTCCACCGCGCGGCCCATGCGGCAGCCTAAAAACCCCTGCTGCCCCGCTGCGGATGACGGATGCACGACCAAGCACGAAGCTAAACTTCGCCGTCCCAATCGGCGGGCGCTCCTCTCTCGCGCCGTGCTACTGCTGCCCCCACGGCCCACGCAACAACGCCCCGCACTACGCCGCTAGGATTTTCTTCCACGCCACTAGAACACATTACCACCACTAGAACACACTACCCACCGACCGCCTCGTGACGCCGCCGCAGCCAGCGACTCCCGCATGTCATATGAACCTTGGCCCCGAGGTGCGGTGCGGTGCGGTGCGGTGCGGTGCGTGCGAGCCGCTGTCGGTCCCGGCGGGATCCGCCTCCACCAGGCACCGGCATAGCCACCGTGCCGTTCCCTCTCGCGCCGGCTATTCCCACACATTATCCCCGTGCCCGCCGCCCGCCAAACAAGTACACCCAGGCCCAGCCCACGGGTGAGTGCGTCTGTTAATGCCTGATACTAGCATTTCCGCATTCTGCTACTCTTCAGCACTTTTGAACGTATAAGTTATAATAGGAAGGCCGCCAGGACCACGAGGAATCGAGGGCTTGGGCCGGAGCTGCCTCTCTCCTCTCCGTGAATTCGAGGGCAAACTGAAACCTCGAAAGGCTCATATGTAGGCAAGAGCGGAGCCTCCTGTGCAACCACAAACATCAAATACATACTACTTCCTCAGATCAGAAGTACACAAAAGTGCACAATAAAGCGAGCTTAGAGCTCAAAAGTAGCGCACCAGAACCAGATCCAGAAGTTGCTGAACACGGTTTTTCTATTAGCACAGCAAGAACCAGTGTAAGAAAGCCACAACACTAAAACAGGAACTACGCAGCCATATGCCCATATCCATATACACAATCACCAAAGGCCCGCATTTCAGTTCTTGTTCTGCTGAGTAAGCAACAGAATACACATTTTGAACAGGATGCATTGCAAGGCATGTTTCAAGCTTGATACTATGTAACTACCAAACTGTAGACTCGAGAGTAAATCATAGTAGAAGAAAATATCTGTCGTATTTGAACTTCTATTTCTGTCCCCAAAAAAACAGGGTGTGAACTTTGAATCGATGTGTGTACTTCTATTTCTGTCAAAAATGATGATGTGAACTTCTTTGATTCAACATCCTCAAGCCATATTTTAAGCCATCAAGTTCTTGAGAAGTTCCTGCTTTTGGATTTCATCACTTGTTGGGAAACCCATCTCTTTCTGACGACGATTGATCTGAAATGTGAAACAAATTAGTTTACTTGACCATTGAATCGACTTTTCATGAAGGGTAAAAAATTCATTGCATTAGGCATTCCATGACTTACGATTGCCTTCTGAATAGTCTCTCTAGTCTCAGGATCCATATCAGAGAGCTTGATCATTGACTTCACCTTGCGCATGTCCATCTCAGGGTCACCTTTTATCATAGATTTACACCATTCCATCTGATTTTGCTTTGTCAGTAGCATAGACAGTGACTCCCCATCCTCTGAGGAAATTATCACAAAATAATGAGTGGCATACTAGTCAACAATCAGCTTCAGGTACGATTAGGAATGGTTATTACTGAATACTGTATGTGCCGATGCTCCAGAAGCATTCATCAACTTCAACTGACTGATAAAGCTCCCCCTGGAAGGAAAAACAATTAGAACATCATATCAGTAGTTTCATTCTCCATGAGGGAGGTTCTCATCGTGCATTCAACCTATGTAATTTGTATCAGCATAATGATATAGTTCTAAAAAGAGAGGATAAAGTAAACCATTCCATTATTGCCACTTACATCAATTATAGGAGACTGGCCCTTCAGTCCAACCTTCAGATGATTCTTCTTAATCTCACAGATGGCAAACCTTCATTTTGTCCCTTGGGGGACTGGAACAGTTACATTAACTTCTGGCAATTGCTGAGTCCAGGAATATTTCTCCAAGTCCAGACCATTTTCAGCATTTGGTTCTAATACAAAATACAAAAGGAAGACATATCTCTTTAGTTTGTTGATGTCCGTACCAAAGCAAAATTGAAGTAGCAGCAATTCATTTTAGTTTAATGAATTAATAGCGGTTCTCTTTAAAACTTAAAACAAATAGGAGTACATGTTGCAAATAATTTCACCAGAAGAACATGTACTAGTACAACCAGTTTTTAGTAAATGATATCCAAGAAGACGAAGACTACTAAACTAGAGTGAGCTAGAGCAGGTAACATGTGGAAGTCTCATTCACCTCCAATATTAGATGTAAAATAAAAATGAGGAAACCTTGTCAGTTTGATAGGTTATATGGAATTTTAATTTATTAGCAGGCTAATGAGGAGAATGTAAAGAAAAAACCTACTGGCCTAATGCAATAATATCCTAACTAGGAGAGAACTTTCAACAAAAATAAAATCACACTATAAACTGGTTACTCGCACCTGACATACATACTGTTAAACTTATATCTTGTTTATACACATTTGAGTACAGCAGAAATGCTGTTCTAGCCAGACAAATTTGAAAGCAATCGTGATAAGTGGAACCAAGTATATCATGGAGACATGGAGAGTTTGCACAGCTCAAAACAAAACTGAACTACTTGAAAACCGGAAGTCTTCATAACATGAGTAGTGTACAAGCCAGAAAAAAAATTATATCTGTCGTGACAGACAAAGATGAGCATCAACGCCTAGAAACATATCATTTATTTTGAACATTAAACTTTGTACAGAGTCCAGACTAATCAGTAACAACTTAAGAACTTCTACTCCCTCCTGTCACCTATTGCGCAACAAGAATAAGACCGAACTTGAAAAAACTATTAAGAATGATCTAAAATTCCATCATACTGCCCTCTAGGCTGTAAGCCTGTAACTCCAATACCTGAGGATCATACATGCCTCCCGATTCCACAGAAAACCACAAATCCGTGTACTACATTTCTACATACATGCCCCCCAATTCCACAAAAAGGTAGTAGAAATCAACAAGTGACACATATAATTGGCCAACATTAATTTGGAGCATAACAGTCACCAAAGCATACAACACCCGGGCAGCCGCCGCCATCGCCGCCACCTTCCTCTCCGCGGAGGGGTAGCGGAACAGGTCGGAGTGCTTCCGCGCGACGTCGATCGCCGCATGGAGGAATGGGAGCGGGCTACCCTTGCGCGCGAGCACCGCCGAGAGGACCTCATCGTCGCTCCCACCGACGACCTTCGCTGCCGTGACCTCCTCGTCCTCCTGGAACTCCGTGATGACCGCCACTGGCTGCTGCTGCTTCTAGGGTTTCGAGCGGTTGCTGAGTGGCGCGAGATTGCGAAGATGGTTTAGGTCCATATGGCGGTGTATATTAGAAGCAAATCCTCGTATTAAAAGTTTAAACTGACGAAGAAAAATCAACACTCCTTCTCATATATAGTATCCTTTAAGCATAGTATATAGAATAGAAGTGTGCTAAAATTATTATTTTTAATTGTGACAACTGAATCTTAAATTGAAGATCTCTTTGCCACTAATCAACTCAAAAAGTTAAGCTAACGAGGATTGACAAATAATTCACTTGTAGGCCTGGTTTGTCATTTCGCAGGCAGAAAGACGCATGGTTTTGTGTTATGCGTAACATGATCACGGAGCTGTTGGCGTGATGCGCGCTAATTTTTTTTATCTTTAATATTTCTTTTTAATCTTTTTTTTTAAACTAGACGTTATGTTTTAGAAATTGCAAAACTAGGCGTCGGTCGTCTGTATATACGGGTGATATGTCCCTCGGGTAACGGCCTAGCTAACTAGAGTAACAGCAAGGCCACCTATCGCCCTCTACACGGGCGATCACCCCATGTAGGGGCGACGGGTAGATTTTTAAGCGTAGTCAAAGTCTTATTCGGGCGAGCCAAGCGCATAGAAATTAACATTAAAAAAAATTTTGCTATCGTCCCTGTATTGGACGATTTTTGCCTTGCCGTTACTTCGGTTAACTGGGCCGTTAGCAGAGGCACATATCGCCCATATATAGGGCGATCACCTCATATACGGACGACCGGCGTCTATTTTTGCAAATTTTAAGCTCTAACGCCTAGTTTTGAAAAAATATTAAATAAAAAAAATTCTGATGGGCGCTAACTTGAGAACTTCTTCTCTTTTGTTAGGCTTTTTGGAATTTTCATTTTAAATAATACAATTTTTTATTCAAATTGCAAAAATATACGTTGATCTCAAAAAATTACAAAAATATACTTTTGTCGCCCATACATGGCGCGATCGTCCCATACATAGGCAATCGGTGTGGCTTCCTACGCGCGATATTTCCTCTGTCTGCGGTCAGTTACTAAAAAAAATCATAACTTTTTTATATGATGTCGGATAGAGATGAACTTTATATGAAAATTGTAGCTCTCGACGGGATCTACAACTTTTGTATACAAATGTTTTTCATTTGAATCCATTTAGATAGCCAAAAACAGAATAGAAGTTTCAGATCTAAAAACAGATCTGTCTTTTAGATCTGAACATTATATCCCATTTTTGACTATCTAAATGGATTCAAATTGAAAAAGTTTTTATACAAAAGTTGTAGATCCCATCGAGAGCTACAATTTTCATATAAAGTTCATCTTCATCCGACATCATATGAAAAAGTTATGATTTTCTTTAGGAATTGACCGGAGACAGAGAAAATATTGCGCGTTCAGAGCGGCACCGATCACCCGTATATGGGGCGATCGCCCTATATTCGGGCGAAAAAAGTATATTTCTGTAATTTTTCGAGATGGACGTATATTTTTGCAATTTGAATAAAAAATTATATTATTTAAAATAAAAATTCGGCTTTTTGAGAGGTGCTAACGGGCCTACATGTTAGGCTGCAAGAGAAGGCCGGAACAAAATATCTCGGCCCATTATCATTTACTAGGTCGGGGCCTAACTTTCGCCGTGGATTAGCTTCTGAGCCAACCCAACAACAACGCTCGAGCCTACTTCAATGAGGTCCAGCTCAGGTCTCTCACCAAGATTGAAGATGCTCCAAAAATAGCTGATAACCTTATATACTTGGAGGGGAAAAAACTGATTTTTTTTTCTTTAATATTTTTTTTAATCTTTTTTCAAACCTAGGCGTCAGGGCAAAAAAATTGCAGAATTAGGCGCCGGTTGCCCGTATATGGGGCGATCGCCCTACATACGGGCGATTAGTGCGGCTTTGAACGCGCGATTTTTCCTCTGTCTACGGTCAATTCCTAAAAAAAATCATAACTTTTTCATATGATGTCGGATGGAGATAAACTTTATATAAAAATTGTAGCTCTCGACGGGATCTACAACTTTTGTATACAAATTTTTTTCATTTGAATCCACTTAGATAGTCAAAAATGGGATAGAATGTTCAGATCTAAAAATAGATCTGTTTTTAGATCTGAACATTCTATCTCATTTTTAACCATCTAAATGGATTCAAATTGAAAAAGTTTGTATACAAAAGTTGTAGATCCCGTCGAGAGTTACAATTTTATATAAAGTTCATCTCCATCCGACATCATATGAAAAAGTTATAATTTTTTTTAGAAATTGACCGCACACGGAGGAAAAATCGCGGGCACTAATCGCCCGTATATGGGGCGATCGGCGACCGACGCCCAATTCTGCAAATTTTTTGCCCTGACGCCTAGTTTTGAAAAAAATATTAAAAGAAATATTAAAGAAAAAAAAAATCGAAAAAAACTCCCATCCTAAATGCTAGGTCTCATCAGAGGCGAACATGAGCCCCACCCAAGGACGGACTCACTCGCTCACCACCAAGCTATCCAGCAAAACAAGGTTTCAAATTTCGGTTTTGGATCATATCTCAAAGGTGACCTAAATCCGAAATCCCGACGAGATCTCGAAATTTCGAACGAAATTCAAAAAGCAAATTTCAAATCCGGATTTTTTTTTGGACCGGGATACACCAAAATCTCAGCCCAAAAAACTTAAAAACCGGTCAAAATACCTCATGTTCGCATTACATACTATTTTAGTCAAAAAAAACCGTATATGATACTCATAAAACCATCTATGATATGCATTTTTGAAAAACTTTAAAATAAGTCATTCCGACGGGATTTGAAATCTCGTTCCCAACCGAAATCTGAAATCTCGGCCGATATTTTCAAAATTTAGCTAGAATTTTGAACCTTGCAACAAAGTAACCCAACAACAATGGCCTCGCCGTTGCTCAAGCCACACTCACTTCTCTGCTCTGCGCTCGGCGAGAAGAACCGACCTCCATGACCGCTGCCCTGCAACCGTAGTACACGACTACACGTACAGTCTCCCTCTCGACGCGTCCATGTACAAAGTTGACCGGCTTTGGTTCCTTGCAATTTTCACGTGTACCAACGTTGTTCCTGCAGCTCGGCAGATTCCAAGACCCCAGTTTTCAACTCCAACCATTCTAGGGTAAACAAAGTGGAAACTGTCACTGTGAGGCAAATTTGAGCCAATTCAAGGGGTGCTTCAAATTGATGAGGGTTTGTGAAACACTGAACCTAACTGTGTTAATTTATTTCTATGCGCGGCCATCTGGACTCTGAAGAAACGGGTGGCACGCTGTAGCTAGTATTGGTGTAGTTCAGTAATGGGTCTCGATCTTGTGTTGCAGTGGCCAGCCCGAAGGGGTTCGCTGAAGGCGAAGGACATCCCGTTCGACGTGGTGCCGCTGATGGTGACGATGGTGGAGCACGTCTACATGCAGAGGGACTACGTCGTGCACAAGTCCATCTGGCACGTCAGCGACGCGACCATCAAGAGCGTCTGTGAGTTCCGAGTTCGACACTGGTGTCTTGTCTTTCTTCAGCAGCATGATTGCACAATGCACGTCAGTTTGATTTTTCTGAAACTTTTTGCCCTTCTCATAGATACCTTCTACGCCATGTTCACGGTCACGCTCTGGGGCGTCCTGCTTCTTCGCGTCCATGAAGGCAAGCACGCAGACGCAGTACTAGTAGTAGCAGCATAGTACCACTGGTATCATCACTAGGACGGTAGAAATTAAGCATCTCGTGCGCGTTCGTGACACGGCCATGTGGTGGATTAACAGGATCCTTTCAACGACAGCGACGGGTACAGGGAGGAGTTGGGGATGGCACCGTGCACTGGTACTACGACCGGGTATGCACGCATCATTGCAGCATCTCTGTTATGAGAGAGAATATTCAAACCACTCGCTGCTCAGATAACTTTTGCTAGTACTGAAATCTTACTGGGACAATTAAAAATCATCTTGTTCTGTCTTGTAAATCTGATGTTCCGTGCTGAAGAAATTTATAAAATATGTCTGTGTACGATGCTAATTTTTGCAGCAAGAGGACCTGGAGACGTCTGCAAGGGAGGAACTGGAGGGAGGAGCTGCTTGAGGAGATTGAGCAGAGGGTCGGAGGGCTGAGAGAACTGGAGGAAGCAGGCAAGGAGGAGCAAGTCGCAAAGTGAGTGTGTATTGATGAAAATTTGTGTGCAAACTTGGACTCTTCAATGTACTACACACAAGAGATATGTTAATGTCGCAGTGCAGTGTAATAGCAAGGTTGCTTATACATGTCATGCAATCAAAATCACAAAATTCGATTAGCATCAACGTGCCTACGGGAGCCTCTGTACGTGTTTGCATCCAAAATTTACTTAACAAGAAAATACAGTAAGGAAGATCTTTTTCGAGCTGGAAATAATACAACTGCGTTCGATCTTCCATGCGTACAGTACTCTGCACGTATAGTAATAGCATACCGGTAGTACTGTATACTACTGTAGTCTACAATGTGGTCGCTCAGCGTGCCAGCTAGAAAGCCGGTCGTACGCAGAGTTCAGAGATTGATCAGAATACTTTTACATTAGATGCCGTGCACGGAAATTTTTACTGTTTTGGCTCGTCTGACAAATAGCCATCGGTCTCTATTATTTACGAAACTGGCCCCTTGATACGACAAAATCACGGGCGGGAGACGTTGCACCGGCTTGTAGTGGCCTCCGCGCAGCAACACAATTTAGTAGGCTAGCAGCTAGCAAGCATGGTTGTGTTTCCAGATGACTTCAACCAAGATTATTGCAGCCAACTGGTCAGGCGCTGCACGGCGGCCACAAATTTTTTTTTTTAAAAAAATGTTTTTGAAAGCGTTGCACCGCCGCTGCAAACACTGACCGATAGTTTAACAAATAAACTGAATAAATGAAAACAAACTTAGTGTTCATTGAGAGCATACATAGTGCGTTGATTAGTAAGTTTAATAGAAAGAGTTGCAAGAATGCTACTCAATTGCCGGCATTCCCAATCTGGCACACGAAGAGAGAGCTAAATTGTGTTGCCGATGAGTTAACGCAAATGGGAGGCCGCGCGGGAGCCATTGACCGCAGATGCAACGCTTCAAGCGCCGCACCAGCGGGAGTAGCGCGGAGGCCATCGCAAGCTGGCCGTGGCGTCTCCCGCCCGCGATTTTGTCGTGCCAGGGGCCAGTTCTGTAAATAATAGAGACGGGTGGCTTTTCTTGCAAAAACCTTTGTCAGACGAACCAAAACAGTAAAAAATTCCCGGCTCGCATCGACGACGGCATGCACCGTCTGCGATCTGCAGACCGCTCCTAGATAGCAGCTAGCAGATGCGAGACTGGAAAATAAAGGTGTACGGCCTCGCCGTTGTACATTGAAAGGGAAGAACTCCTGTCTGCTGCTGCAAGGCTGACGAGCGGATGACCCAGGCCTCTTGATTACTACTGAAGAGAGCGGTGGTCGGTGGCTCCGATGAAGTACATGTTATGTTACAGGACCGACAATAAAAATGTAGGATCAAAGTAACAGAAGATAGTAATTTAATATGAAAAACTTTTTTAAAAAAACCACAACTACACAAAAGCTATATCATTATACGAGAAAACAATCACAATGAAGCTCTTGCTCTTCCTTTTGAATACATGGATATATTATAGTGATACATAACACACTTCGTGTAGAGTAGGAAACAAATTTGTATCACACTCAAACCTAACAATCTCCACATCAAGACGAATTCCTCTTGTAGCCAAAATATAACACAACTCTCCTCAAAACAAGTCATCATGAACACATTATGCGTCGAAAGTCCAATGAACTAATTTGAACAAGAAAGACTAAAATAGTCTTATCCAAAATGCTACTCATAAGCTAAAACATCATATGTGGCGCTTGATAAGTAGCAAAAACCTCATATCATGTATATTTATATGCTTCACCTGAAACACAAAATTTGGCAAAAAAATGCTCACGGGAGAGCAATTTGCGTGTGTGACTTTCACTTACTTCAAATTGCCGACTTCAAAGGTAATTAAATTCCATGTCATGATTGAAACTGCTATTGCAAAACTGTCAAGATGAAAGGAACTCTTGTACTATCAATATAGTACAAATTGCAGTAGACTCTTCATATCGAGCTATGACAACTCGACAATATTGTAATATCCACACAGAAGCAAACTCCTTCTTACACTTCAGGGCCTGTTTGTTTTTGCCGTGGATTCTAGATTCTGGCTCCAAAAACTGAATAAAAAAACAAATAGTCCAATTCTAGGAATTGATTCTCACAATCCAACCTACTCATATACACTAGAATCCACAATCCTCTTCATATGTGCTTCTGTGGATTCTGAGGAATACAAATATGAGAACGCCACTAAAAGTTCAAAATAATTACCCATCAAATGATATCCTAGAATCCAGAATCAGTTTCTCTACAGCCACAATCTAGAATCAGCTTTTGGAGAATCCACAACAAAAACAAATACGCCCTCAATCATTCATCTCAAACTCATATTTGAGCAAAAACTTCACATTTAAGCAATAAAACTCCGGTGAATATAATGCTAGCTACCATTGGGGTGCTATTAAATTCTTGAGAATTATTGTTTCAAAGTTTTCATAATAGTCACGTAAGCGATCTAAAATTGCAACATATCTAAACAGTGATTGAACACCAAATTCAGTTATCTTCTCAACTAATATTGTTTTTTTTGTCTCGAAGTATCCTCGATCAAGCGTAGCCCAAATTAATTCATTGTGCTGAAAGTATGTAACTCCATCTTGGACTATATATATAGATCTTGCCGTAATAACCCATAGTAGATGACAGATCGTTGAAGAAATCGCTAATGATTAATTCCGTGTTGATGCCGCTAACAATAATCACAACGGCTTGAATTGCAATGAACTCACCTTCAGCAGAAGTAATACGACGATCGATTATAACAGAAGATTGTCGACGAAGATGACGTAGAATGGTGCCTAGGCATGGCTCCTGCAGGCGCAAGCGATAGTGTTGGCGAACTTAGCGCTGGACCAGTTGCCAGGATAGAGCATGCATCAACACTCAATATGGAGCCAAGTCATGAAACAGAGTTAAGGCGATACGCTTTCTTTCACTTCGGATTTGACGATATAGGCGAAGGCACAAATCGCTTGTTCGTCGCCGATGACGACGAATGTTGTGCAAGGTAGTCGCTCATGATTGTCTTGATGATGCCATACCGATAGCTGCCCATGAGTGCCTCTCTTTGATGTCACTCATTTTGCATCGTGCCGCAGATGCCGTGAGATAACCGCCCCTAGGAGTCTCCTCCTTTCGAGGTATAGTGGCGCAGATCTTGAACCCTAAGTTCTTATACCACTTATTACAAAAATACAAGACAAAAAATATAGGATCAAAGGAACGATAGAGAGTGATTTAACGTGGAAAACCCAAAAACCACAAGCACACAAAGGCTATATCACTGTATGAAGATATGTTTACATGAAACTCTTGCACTTCCTATAGACTACAGGGACATATTTATATTGGTACATAACAGATTCTATATAAAAGTAGATTTAAGATAAAGTAGAAAATGAATTTGTATCAGACTCAAACTTAACATATTGCTATGAACTTATGATGTCCAGCATTGTCTGCCTGCGAGCTGATGTGCGAGTTTTGTAGTTGTGTACTCCATAGATCAGTAGGACCCAGGACTAAATATTATATACGAGGGTGCGCTGCTGCCACCGCCTTATCCAAACGCTGTTTCCTTGCCGGAACGAGTTTTAACACTAAAAATATAGAGGCACGGTGCGATTCAATGTTCAACAAAAAGTAATAATGAGAAATAGGTTAAGTTTTTAAGTTTTAATTGCTTTATTGCTCAACCAACTTCTTTCTTTTTAGAATAAGTTCTCAATTAACTAATAAAAAGGATCAATTAACTCTACTGACTACAAATTTACCGTGTCGTCAAAGTCAGACTCCTCCTGTTGACCTCCCTCGCCACCGTCAAGATCTCCCTCTAGCCTTCGGGACTTCGACGCCAAGATCCTTCCATTGAGCCTCCCTCGCCGCCGCCGCCGCCAAGAGCCTCCCTTCGACCTCCCTCGCCGCCGCCACCAAGATCCTCCCTTCGACCTCCCTCACCGTCGCTGCAAGACCTCCCTCCGGCCTCCAGGAATCCAGCACTAAGAGCCTCCGGTCGACCTCCCTCGCTACCACTGCCTAGACCTCCCTCCAGGAATTTGGCACCTTAGACCTCCAGAGACCTCCCTTACCGTTGCCGCTAAGACCTCTCGTTGACCTTCCTCACCGCAACAAAGACCATTCCTTCCTATCATGTTATATTCCATTATCATTGTTAAATATGGTGATTTATATCTAATTTTTTAAGATTTGGAAAGGTGTACTGATTCATAACCCTAATACTCTGGGATTCCAAATTCTAAAAGGATTAGGATTCCTATTTGTTTTGGAGGAGAACTAGTGAGACTATATAAACCTAGGGGCTAAGTATTCTTTAGCACTACATATGAGAAACTCATAAGCCAACTCATTCAAAGCAAAAAGAGCACGAGAGAATTAGAGGCTAGGTATTCTTTAGCACTAGATTCTTGTATAAGGCAAGGATCCAAATGTCCTAAAAGGTTCAAGAGATTATGAGAAAGCAACAATCCATTGTACTCTTTTGAGGTTGTGCTTAAAGAATATACGGTTGACTTCTAAATCTTTTCTCTCTCGTCGTGGTTGCTTGAACGTCATTATTTTGGTTCTCTCTACGAGATTCATCTTCTTTGTTCTTTAGACCGTGCACACTCATACTTTATTTCATAAAACTCTGATCCTATTTGAGATCTGTTGTGCATAAGAATTGGTATTAGTGTGTAACAATCATATAGTTGGTCAATGGTCCAAACTCTGCAAGCTTTGCATTTGGCATTTGTCTTTGTTTTTATTTTGAGTTCCTTTTCATTATATTTTTTGTGTACATCGAAAGATACATGGTCATATCCGCCAATGAGCTGCTACTTACTTACTACTTGCTATCATGTTGTGCTGGTGCCCAATGTTGTGACCTTTTGATGTAAGGAACTAGTGATGTCCTTGGCTATAGCTAGTTTAATTTTGGACAGTATAAGGTGCGAGGATTGTGACTTGCTACAGTGCTACTTACTGGTTACTACTCGCTTAACTAGCCCTTGTTATATGTTTGTTTAACTAGTTCCTGTCACCGAATGATATAGTCAAATCTACATGTTAATCTGCTAGTGTAGTTGTATTTTGGACATAGTATTGTTGATTGATCAAGATATGTGCGATATATATGGCTTCCATTTCTATGTATTATCCGATTAAATATACGTCACCGACAAGAACCATTCGGAGCCACGTGTATTCGCTCCGCGTTCATGATCCTGTATGTCTCGATCGGTGTGATACGATTGTGCGGGCTGCCTCTCCTAGTCCATGCTTTCTACTACAGGCCGGGCAACAAAGAGAGGGACAGGCCACTGGCCCACAGCAACAAAACGACGGCGCTGTTCTGTTCTTCGTCTGCCTCGGCTCGGCACGCCACATGGGATGGTCCACCCCTGCCATACATGCCATCCGGTGCTTAATGGTCACTCGATTAGGACCATTCTGTTCTGTTCCCAACTCAAAGTGATGAAATCTACCATAGGTGTAGTTTATAACGCATATATGCATCGGATCCAATCTAATACTCCCCCGTTCCACAATATTTGTACGTGCACTGATAAAAAAAATAGCATCAAATAATCTAAGAAAGAAAAAAAATATAAATGCTTATGCATACCCTGTTAAATGACATATTGTAACAACTTAATCTCTAGGATATAGAGTAGAAATATAGCTATATACTCTCTTGATTTCCTCAACAATCAAACATCGTGAAAGGCACCTCTCTCCGTTCTTTTTTTAGTTGACGTTTTTTACTCTTCACATTCTCTAAAATACGTCTTTATTTGTTACTTTTTATAACTTCATATTAAGATGTGTCGACAAAGGTATAATACAATGAAACTATTTTTTAATGATAATATAATGGTGTTATTTTTATATAGCCAATCTAGATAGTTTTGAACCGATCAAATTTTAAAGAGTTTGACAGTATTGATTATAGGATGTCAAGTAAAAAAGAATGGAGGGAGCTAATAGTCTAATACACGTGCGAACGGTTAACGAAAATGAAACAAGAAAAGTAGCGTATCAACTCCTAGAATAAAAGGGCATCCCTTAACTTGAGAAATGAATAGCGTAGCAATGTAGATACATACCATACAGTACATATATAAGGATACTAATAAATGATCAGTAACTAATTAGGTGAAACTTCATTCGGCGATAATGCTATATATATATATATATATGCTTGCTCGCTTGCCACGCACAACGCGAATTGAAAGACAAGGAAGAACAACTTAATTTGCACGGCGATCGAACCTGCAGAGCATGACAATGCCACGTGCATTCTGAAGCCAGCGTGTACGCGCGTTCATGTTTGCTCTACAACTAAAGACCTGTCTATTTTAGCTTTGGATTCTCTAAAAGTTGATTCTGGATTGTGGTTGTAGAGAAGCTGATTCTCCAAAAACTAAATCTAAAATCACATGCGAAGTGGATTGATTGTGAGAATCGGATTCTAGAATCGGACTGTTTATTTTTTATTCTGCTTTTAGAGTCAGAATTCATAATCAAAAGCTAAAACAAACAAGCTCTAAGCACGCTACATTTCATGCTAAATTGCTAACGCAACCTGTCTCGTGAGTCGTGAGCCTTCGACCAACAACCGCGTGCGTGCTTCGTTAGGGGGGGGGGGGGCGCAAAAAAAAGGACCTACGAGATTCAGAAGTGAGAAGCATATACCTTGGTTAGATTGTGTAAGCTTAGCCAAGAACAAAGAACTTTGGATCATATTCATATCACAATGCGTGCGGCGTGCCTCACTCCATGTTACACCATCTAAAGGTCTAGCATGAGAAAACGAGGCTCCCATGTAGCCAAAGAACAACTTGCCGATCCATGACAGTAATTGGATGCACCGCACGCGCGCATGCAGGTACGCCACGATCCTGGAGACAGGCCGGCAAGTCATCCTTGGCTACACGAACAGGAACACCTCATCTCCACATGGAAGACATCTGATGGTTTCATCACTGCATAGGAAATGGTGAGATCGAGGAGGAAGAGAAGCTAGTTCCCACTGGGTAATGCGAGGCTTCTTCGGTGGTAGTTTGCGATGGAACGATCGATGAGGCGACAATATATATATACATATATCATATGCCGTTAGTACACAACAGAAAGCAGATGAATCGCTTGAGTTGGCGAGACTGCGAGAGCATATAAATACGGAAGTGTAAAGCCATGGAGCAGCGACTGACGAGAAGAAAAGAGATGCGCCTTTAAAGAGCTAGCGTCGTTTGGTGCAGCGACAAGGCCCCTGGCCTGCATGGATTTGACACTGCAGCATACCCACAGGTCTACTGGAAGCCTTAGCTAGGCTCATTGCGTTTCCTCTGGAGAGATGTACCATAAAAAAAACCTAGAACGCCTACGCCACTTTAGAGGTGCAGGCTCGTGTGCCCCGTCGTGCTAGTCAGAATTTCAGTGACACGAAATGCACAGGATTCTTCGCAAAGTGTTACGAGTTTACCATCCATGCTTTGGCATTTGCATAGTCTAAGAAATTTGTTATCAGCTGGAAATGGCACCGATCACGTTCCAATGGTATCTTCTAACGGCGAATTGGCATATATCGCCATATTTTCCAATGGGATGTCTATTTCCATAGTGACTTATGTTTTCTTATGCATAAGTTGAGACAACTGAATCAATCTCTGATCAAACACACATCTCCAAGCTAATTCAAAGACCAAGAAAATCGACTTATATTCAAAACCAAACAACTTACAAATAGTAAACTCGTTTCTAACAACGAAAACAGCCTGTTTTCTAATTTCCACCGTGGGTGACCCCAAAAAGCTGGTGTGACATTTCCTTGGCAGTTGGCAGCGTAATTGTGAAGATCACGCATGGGAGTACTAGCAGCAAAAGATACTACTGTAAATGCAGATTTGTATTTGCTCTGATAAAAAAACTTGAGACGATCCAAAGAAGAATTTTTTAAATAATATATTTTATTAATATCACATAAATAAATGCCTAGATAAAAAATTACTGAAATGTACCTCTGGCACAACCCCAAACGTCACTATTTGAAATGATGACAATCCGTCGTAGAGTCTCTCCTGGTGAAAAGCAGATCTCTGTCGCCATTTGAATCGATGACAGAACCCTCATCGCCAGTTCAAATGGCGACATAACCTCTATAGCTAGTTGAAATGATGACATAGGTTAAGTTGCAGTGTCAAAGAGTGACAGAGGTTCAGTCGTCAATTCGAACGGTGACAAAGGTTCTCTCACCAATTCAAATAGCGAAAGAGTTCTCAAGTTGATTTGATGAGTTTGAAGAACTATTTTTTGAAATAATCGACTATTTTATTAATATTACAAAAAAATATTACAAGTTTATTGTATGCGCGTAGAGAAGTTGAGTAATGATTTTTGTTTAAACAAATCATTTCAAGCCCAACATAACACTTCATAATAAATGTTCAAATTACATGACATGTATGGTTTGGTTAGATGCATATATGTGGCTCACTACTACTAAGATACAAATGATAACATGCACGAACCATCAACCCGAACTACAGCTACAATAGATATGCATCTTTTGGAATTTAAACGCTGGGGATGAGAAAAGAAGTTAGGCTTGCGATCATACATCCTATGCATCAAGGTCTATCGGTGCATCTCCTTTAGAGAGCTTGCTGGCTTGGGCTTTGGCATTTCTCCAATTATTCTTATAACAAATAACACAATACTCGTCTTTCGGGTCTAGTTTAAACTTATCCTAGTCCAAACTAACCTCACCTTCCGCTGGGGCATTGGGGACCATCAGCGCTATTCCCTTGTCTTCCCTCTCTCGGCCTTTCCCTTATCTCCCAGGTGTAAGGGTTTTAACGGGTGAAGTTCTCGGGTGCAACTGCATAGTTCAACATATATTTCTGCAGGATAAATGCCATGTTGTACTTCTCTGTCACGTCGATCTATTGGAAGAAGTATCATTGCTCTAACGACTGCCATTATGCATGGATGAAGTTAGCGATATGTAAAATGCAACATGCAATATGAAATATCAATACGTCGCATTCATTTACAAGGTAATCCCCACACATGTATTACGCTCGAGCGTTGGTGTCTTGATGTGTGGATTGTATCATCCACACTGGATTAACGTAGTCACACTACAATTGTAAAAACTACGATGATACAGGTGCATCATTGCAAGAAGAATTAGGGTAGGTTCCTGCCTTCTTGGAGTCCTATTTCCGCTTACATAGCATCTCTCTCCAATTCGATATCCACAACCCGGTGGAGTGACCTCCTCTACCTATCTTCTCCCTCCCCTCTCCATATTTTCGAAATTAGCTCAAGTGGAGTATTAGCTGTGGTGCTGTAGTGTGCCCAACATTTATAGGCAGTTAGTGTGCACTGTTGTTGAGCAATTTTTAGCGACTTGAAGTGCATCCACGTCTGCAAGAAGGAATCTTTTGGTATAGGAAAGGTTAGTGATTTATCAAATCACTAAGAAAAGCTGGTGCTACAATCAATTCACTAAGAAAAGGTGGTGCGAGTTGACAAATTACTGGGAAAAGCTTGTCAATTCAGTCTGAAAAAGGTGCCATGTCATGGTATGGTCAATTCTGTCGAAAATATTAACATTTTACAGTAAATTCAGTAAAAAAGGTGAAACATTGATGGTTTGCTGCAGTAAATGATTTGTGTTAGGCACATCGTCATACCATGAAGAATTAATACATAGTAACCCAGTAAAATGTAAGCCTATGAAATTCTTGGAGATAACTCATGAAAGAAATAGGGATTTACATGGCGCGTAGGGTTCGTTGAAATGCATATTTTGCCAACTACACCTATGGTACAAACGGCAAGACACATGACCCAATTGACTCCACTACAACTACGGTATATGCATGTCTTTTGGAATAAAAACAACATGATGAGTGTAGGTCTAATCGCTCTTGTGGGCGAATGCCTCTAAGGCAAAAATGGGACACTGTAGAACACTAACATGGAGTTGCAGTTGTTAGGGTGATGTGTACGGGGTTGGTTGTCCTGGTAGTGGTAGGTGTAATTGCATCTTGGGTTAGCGTAGCAGCAATACGGGTGGTCGCTGTTGGTGAGGTGGACTATCTCCTTTTTGTTCCTCTCCTTGATCCTTTTCCAACAGAGCTCGTCGTTGTTGGTCCTCTCGGTCTGGAGCTCCTCCCGCAGCACATCTAGGTAGTGCCGGAGAGTGTTCAAGTTGTGGTAGAGTCTTCGAATGTACCAGACCTGGCCTCCAATACTTTCTGCTTTGGCCTCCAAGCCTTACTATAGCTTATTGTGTACTGAAACTTCTGCTCTATTACAAGAATAATGGAATACAGTTCAAAATACAGGTTAACCACAATTTCTTTGTATATGACATTTACGGAACGACTATGAAGTACTTTCAATGGTTGTCCCACATAGGTTAGTATACATAGACTCGCTAAGAGTATCCCTCCATCTCACACTTCAGATCATACACACGCGGGCTGGACTTTTCTACCTTGAATATCCTCCTCAATGACACTGCTTAGAACTTGAATGTTTTCTACACCTCTTCCTTACTTTTGTACAACACTCCATGACATCATTCTGCTAGAACTCCTAGGCCACCCACTTACCTTTACTCGCTACTAATTTGTCGAACTGGTATGTGTTCTACTCCGACAAAATGGCCTCATCACCTCCACCTTGCTCGTCATCACAACCTTCATCATTTGACAACGCATCGTAGTCAGGATCTTCTAGCTATATCCACTCCACCAAGGCTTCGATCTACTCACCTTCCTCGGCAATGCCCATTGGTTCTTGCGCATCTTCCATGTCAAGGTCTACAGTCTCAGCTTCAATTCAATCACTATCATATCCCCTTTCTTAGATCATAAAGTATGGCTTAACTGCCTAACTTCTTTGGCATCACCACTGATGGCATCTTCCTGCATCATATGAGCTAGAAGGACTTTCTCAAAGGCTTGGGCAAGCAAGACTAATGGTATTCCTCACTCCTTCGCTAAACTCACGTATAAGCTTCATGAATTCAGCCTCTTTAATTCCACTAACTCGTAGTACGTGCGTAGCCATGCATGAGTATCAATGCTATGCAAGCTCATATTGTGCAACACTTGGTCCAGCGTGAACAACTAGTACAACTATATCATCAGAGTGCCCCATGGACAATGTTCTGCATGTGATATACTGGTCGTCACATATTGAAAATCACATAAATCAACCCCTTATGCACCTATCTGTAGAACCTCTTCTCTATAGTGTGTTTTGAAAGCTACTCACTCAGTCATACATGTCAACTACTTTGATAGATAATCCGATGTTAATGATAGCTACTCATTCGATTAAATAACATGAAATAAACCTAATAACAAGTATGTCGCTCATATTTAAACTTGCATACGAAGGGATTTCCCTAGTGTGCAACACCCTAAAGAAAGGGCAAAAATTCGTACATATTTTATACAAATCGAAATTACCATACATACTTCATTTACGAACACACATAGATAATAATAGGTCCTGCACAAACTGATGCAACTATGTACTAGAGGAATAAATAGAACTATAAAAAAAATACATTCTCCTTGTTCCAAATAGAACTAACTAGCAGATATAATATTCTAAAACTAATCGGAGCACTATAACTAACTATTACGAGAAAGTAATGGATCTACAAGAATAAATCATACAACAAACTATTTTAAAGAACTATATATCTTCAACCACGCTATTTACACATCTACCCATTATCAAATACAACTATATATCTGGTTATTTTATTTGCCACCTACTATGGTTTGAAATAAAATCTACAAACAAATAAAAAATTCACCTCTAGGATAAAGAAATCCACTCATTATCCCGCTCTCTTCTCCTTTTCCCCTCTCCTCTCCTCTCCTCTCCTCTCTTTTCCTACTTCGCTCCTCTCTTCTCCTATCTCCCCCCTTTTGTTTTTTTTCTTGATTAGATCTAAGTTCTAGTCAATTTTTTATGCTTTTAAATAGCCTGCGTTTTGTCGTCATTTGAAATGGCAATCAAGGGTACGGGGCCTGCCGCCATTTCAAATGACGATTCGTTATCTCTGTCGTTATTTGAAATGACGGTCTTTGTCGCCGTTTCAAATGGTGATAGATGCCGTAGCGGCCAATGTGGCACTCTATCGTTCATTTATTTGATGACAGACTCTTTATCGTCTATTTGAAATTGTGATAGAGATATTGTCGTTGTTCGGAATGACAATATGGCTATATTTCTATAATTTTTTATGTAAGAGTTTATTTATATAATATTAATAAAAATAATTATAGTATTTAAAAAATAATCCAAAGAACTTATTTGTTTTTATCCCCGGCTACGCGAGTACACTACCAACTTTCACATTTTGACAGCGGCAAAATGATTTGCAAGCAGTTAAGCCTGAAATCACGAATACGAAGGAGGAGGAAGCCATCGAATACAGAGACTAGGAGATGGTGCAGTACAGCAGTACCCTGCTCTTGCCGTCCCGACACGTATCACTTCCTGCTCAGGGACAGACAGCCTACGGACGAACCATGTACCTAGTTCTGCAGCTTCTGTTGCCTCTGCCACCACCAAGCCTTTTGCGCTTTTTCTCATGTCAGTTTTGATGAAACAGTACAAGAAAGATGACAGTACACCAGCATTACGTGCAGAGGCAAAGCTCCAGCACAGGCAAAATTGGAAGCAGGTTAATGAGCTGAACATCCGAACATTCATGAGTGCAAATGCTGAAGGTTTACGGTGCATAACCTTCTCTCAAGAGTAAATTCTATAAAACTATATATTTTTTTACTAACTATAAAAAAAACTACAGGATTTAACTTATATTTCACAAAACTACAGATTATAGGAGAACTTGTATCACAGAATTATAAGTTTTAGAATTGACTATTTCTTATGATTGGTCTGACAGTGTGGACACATATGGTATTCTCATGCGCAAGTGAAACGGGAAATAGGAGCGCCTAAGGCTGCCATATGGGCTCACGCTGTCAGGCTTATTATAAGAAATGATCAATTCTAAAACCTGTAATATTATAACACAACTTCTACTAAAATCTATAGTTTTGTAAAATATATGCTGAAATCTGTAGTTTTATGATATTTTGTATAAAAAGCTGTAGTTTGATGAAATTTACTCTCCTCTAGACACGGGTAAGATCAAACATTAACGTGTAGCAATCGAAATAAGATGTTATTTGCCATGAAAATTCACTAGAAGAAAGTAGGAACATGACGCTACTTTTGACAGTTTGCCGGTGTTGCAGACCAATATTATGGTTTTCGTATTTCAGAGTTCAGCGGTAGATCTGCCTCAGTTGACCAGCTGGTCACTTCTTTTTTCGAGAATCGGTCATGTCATAGTAGACACTGTTGGAAATATTAGGAATTTTCTCAATATTTTAATCCACAGAATTATGTAAATCATGATTAAACAAAGATGCAATTTTTGTTCAAAGCCAAAGGTACTAGATAACAAATTATCTATCTCATACGTAAAGACTAATGAACAAGAAATCAGCATGATTAAAACACGGTATAAGTTAATATACCCTTGAGCCGGTGCCACCGTTGGCACAGGCGCAGGCAGAACATTCTCGTTCGCCATGACGGTCGAAGTAGACGATCACAGGTTGTCGCGGTGAAGCAGTTGATGCAGTGCAAACACGTTGCAGTGCAGATGCGCTTCCAGGAACACTTTTCGAGCAGTAGCGTGGTCGCTCCCCAAAAACCTTATCGGCCTTCTATCTCGAGCAAGATCTCAAGATGGGCATGAAGGGAAACGCGGTATGCTACGCTAGCACAAAAAAAAAACTACCGCGCAACCAGAAAGCTACTCGCAAGAAGGGGATCATAGATAAGATTACCACTAGACGCGCAGTTGCGGAATCCTTCGCGCGTCGATGTAGTGGTTCGTCCTCGCCGCAGTCGTTGCGTCAATGTAGTGGATCGTCCTCGCCTCGTCGTGGATCGTCCTCCCACGCCGCAGTCGCAGCAGCGTCACCGCAGTAGTCCACACGTCCAGAGATGGAACGCCGTGCGTCGGTGTGCAAGCACCTAGTCGCTCGGCAGGGGCAGCGAGAAGAGGAGGCTAGGGTTTCAAGTGAATCAAACCTAAACCGTGGAAAGCACACTCGCGCCTCCTCCTCCCTCCTTATATAGCCACGAGATGAAACCCTAAACCAGGGCCCACCAGCATGCTAAGCCCACGAGGTTCATTAATTATGGATCCAATCCAAATTAATGCGTCCCAGCCCATTAAGTGTGTGACCCTGCAGGTTCACATACGTTTGGACATGGATTCGAAAACTCCTTTTCAATCCAATAGTTGGTAGCGGCTTCTTGCAAAGTATGCCAACTCCCAAACATCGTGATCAAATCAAAGCAGAACCTATCAAAAGAACTCATGTAATAATCCTTCGCCAAGTATATGAAGATTGATCTCAAGGCGAGAAGCATGTCATCCTTTGATGATTCAATCCATCTCTCGTATCCGTGATATATTAATAAGTTGTGATTGACTCTCAATCACGGCATGGCCATGCACTTTCTTAATCATATCACACGAGTGGCCTTGTCATATATCTCCGTTTCATTGGAGTGGCAAATTCCATCTTGATCGCTCACTTCCCCTCGCACGTTTCATAGTAAACATGAAAGCTACCTTTATAACTATCCGGTTAGGAAGTAGTGTTTGATAGCCCCAAGGAAAACTATTACACATGTAGGGAATATGACAATCTCGTGTCTAAGGATCATACATCTTCTAGGTATGAGATACACGATGACACATAAGAATGAAACATTCTCGCAGTTGTCCCATAGCGGGTCTATCTAACCCATGTTCTTCAACATGGTCCACAATGTAGAGATGATATCTCCATATCCCATGATCTATGAAGCATGATCATCGATCACTACATGTCTTGATCTATTCATCGTAGTCCTATACGATGATATCCGATCGAGATATTTATCGAATTACATCATTAAGTAAAGAGCTTCATAATCAAGTCACATACTTGTTGATCAATACAATGATATACATTCATTGGACCAATAATCATATTATTATTCATAAACATAGTCATGTTACAATCATCTAAATGATTGCCTCAAGGGCATAACACTAACAGGCGAGGTTAGGAGGCTCGCTCCTCTCGCTACTTGTGCGCAAGAAAACAGAGGCGAAATGCAAAGGACAAGCAGTGAGAACAATGGAGTATGCGGAAGAGTCAAGCCGGTGAAGAAAAGCACAGCCGTGGCTTTCCTTATATAGCCTCGCGACATGCAACGGCGGGAGCAGGAGTTACCGACCATCAACTCATGTAGCCGTTACGATGGAATCGACGATCATTATGCGACCATCAACCACGTCCGTTCAGTGTAATCGGCGGCGGCATCGGTCACACCGATCACTGCGTTCTTGGTCGTATTGACTCATCAAACGGCAAAACAAACCGCCCCACCCGGCACATCACGTCCGGGGCGGCTCGGCACGGCTCGGCTGCCATTGCAAGACGCCACGCCACGTCTCTCGTCTCGACCGACACGCGACACGCACACGCCACGCCACGCCTCGGCTACAAGGCAGCGTGGTATGACCTTTACCATTTTCTACCTTGCTAATTGAGAGACACACAACTCAACTATTTAAGTTGGTCAAACCTTCTCTCAATTACCCATATGGCACTAAACCAATTTCATGACTCCTAGTATTCTAATGGGCCTTTTGGAATTTCTATTAAATTAATTATGGGCCATCCCATAATAATCTAACAATCCCCACCAAATTTCAAAGGCACATTTGAAATACTCTCAGTTCCAATGTAGTTTGATATACCAGTTTTTCGATGGAGACTGTTAAGTTGAACTTCCATCTAGAACAAAGGTTACGCTCATTCACAACTGAACAATGGACTATGCCTTGAATTGACAGTTTTGTGCGAACAAGTTTCACCAAAGTCCTTTACTGATACTAGGCTGCTAAATGCATCCCCTCGGTTTGGAGCTTATAAGTCATACTCCTTAGCCTTTCATGAGCCTCTAGAGATCACCCAATCTCATAAGCTGTGACTAGCAATGAACTCATATAGGTGTATTCCTCATAAGATGTTCGTAGGACAACATCTCGCTTATCAAAGCCACTCGGAATACATTAAAGTATAACCAACCCGCCATACGAGAATAGGAGAGTTATTGCATCTCAAACGGAGTGGGCCAAGTCTGTATACTCTCTTCTCACCGATCACTAGCTTGTCTCAACATCCTAATTCACGGATCTCCGATCAAATAGGATGAGTTACCACTAAGACTTGACTTTATGTGGGTCTCAAGCCCATCTCCTCGATGCTTCATCTATCACATTCCGTGATAGTCCCTTTGTAAAAGGATCGCCAAGTTTTTAGCCGTGCGGACATAGTCCAACGCTATAACTCCGAGTTTCTCATTTTCTGACAGACTTCAACCGCCTCTTAACGTGCCTTGATGACTTCATGTTATCCTTAGAATCATTTACCTTGACAATCACCGTCGATTGTCACAGTTCAAAAGAATAGCGAGCACCGCTTCTCAACCACCGGTAAGTCCTTCACAAGTTCACGCAGACGATCGGCTTCCACGAGGCGGTATCTAATGCCGTGAGTTCGCTTCCATTGTAGACCTCGTTAAGATGGTGCGCTTGCAAGACTTCAGAAACGGCTCCACCACCCGGTGTGAACACATATCCACTTGTGGCTTTTATTTCATCAAGATCGGATATCCGGTTTGAATCACTATAACCCTCAAGTACCCTAGGTACCGGTGTAGTGAATTCCATAACTTGATGTCCCTTTTAGATAGCGCATTACTATCTCAAGAGCATGCCAATGATTATCTCCGGGTTTGAAACAAACCGGCTTAGTTTGCTCACAAAGAAGCGAGATATCGAGCCTTGTTGCCTAGCTAAATACATCAATGAACCAATGATTTGGGAATATCTCAATTGATCCTTTGCTATTCGTTGGTTCTTTCTTAATAGCATACTTGGATCATACGGCGTTGGAGCGGGTTTGCAATCGCTATAGCCAAAGCGACTCAACACCTTTTCCACATAATGGGACTGCTCAAGAGTAATCCCACCGTCACCTTCTCTTAACAATTTAATGTTTAAGATGACATCCGCTACTCCCAAATCTTTCATTTCAAAGTTTTGGACAAGAAGTCCTTGACTTCCTTAATCACATTAAGGTTCGTCCCAAAGATCGTATGTCATCAACATACGGACACATAATCACTCCTTCACCCCCACCATAGCGGTAATACACACATTTGTCGACTTTATTCACAACAAAGCGGCAGATGTTAAAGTTCTGTCGAACTTCTCGTACTTCGCTAGGTGCTTGCTTAAGGTCATACAAAGACTTCAACAACCTACACACTTTTCCTTCATGATCCTTTACTACAAATTCATCAGGCTGATCCATATAGATTTCCTCTTCCAACTCTCCATTAAGGAAAGCCGTCTTTACATCCATCGATGGATGATCGGACCGTAGGAGGCAGACCAAAGACAGAGTACTCTAATAGTGGTCAATCCGCAACAGTGAGTAAGTATCAAAGAAGTCCTCGCCTTCTTTTCGGGTATAACCCTTGGCCATAAGCCTTGCCTTGTACTTTTCAATCGTACTATCGGGCCTCGACTTTTCTTGAACACCCACTTACATCCTCTGTGTTTACACCCATATGGACGTTCAACAACTTCCCAAGTTCCATTGCTCAAGATGGAATTCATCTCACTGACCGCTTCCTTTCAATAGTCGGCGTCCCGAGATGAATAAGCCTCCTCAATGGTTCTTGGAGTATCATCCACTAGATATACAATGAAGTCATCACCAAAAGACTTTGTAGTCCTTAGTCTCTTACTCTTACGAGTTACTTCATTGCCCTCATCTATTGGATTTTCCTCAAAAATGGGCTCAATTTGTATAGGAGTGGAAGGTTTAGGAGAGAAGATAGATTCTTGGCGGATGAGCTAAGTGTCTCTTTCATAGGAAATAAGTCCTCAAAGAATGTGGTATCATTGGACTCAAAAATTGTACCTTCATTCATATCGGTACTCAGATTTCACTATTAAGAATCTATATCCAACATTGTGAAAAGCATAACCAATAAAGACACAATCAACGGTTTTTGGTCCAAGTTTACGCTTCTTTGGGACAGCACATTCACTTTAGCCAAACACCCCAAATACGTAAATAGGAGAAATTTAATCTTTTCCTCTCCCATTCCTCGAATGGTGTGATTTCTTTATTCTTTGTAGGAACCTGTTTAGGACATGACATGCGATCAATATAGCCTCACCCTACCATCCCTTGAAAGTCCATTTGTTTCTAACATGGCGTTAACCATCTCGATTAGAGTACGGTTCTTTCTTTCGGCAACCCCGTTTGATTGGGGCGAATAGGAGGCGTCCTCTCATGGATTATTCCATGTTCTCGCAGAATAAATTAAACTCATTAGAAAAGTATTCTCCACCACGATCTGACCTAACCCGTTTGATTTTCCTCTCAAGTTGGTTCTCAGCTTCAGCTTTATAAATCTTAAAAAAGTGAAAAGCCTTATCTTTTGACTTTAATAAATACACATAGCAATATCTAGTAGAATCATCAATCAAAGTCATGAAATACCTCTTACCACCCTTTGTCAACTCCCCGTTCATCTCGCATAAATCAGTATGAACTAGTTCTAAAGGTGCCAAGTTTCTCGCCTCTGCTGCCTTGTGAGGCTTGCGAGGTTGCATAGATTGCACACATACTTGACACTTAGAACCTTTGACTTGGGTAAATTTTGGGACTAAATTCATACTGGCTAACCGCATCATGCAACCAAGATTAATATGACAAAGTCATGAATGCCAAACATCAGTCTCATGATTACAAACATGATTCACAATTTTATTCATGTCCGTCAAAGACAAGCGGAACAAGCCTCCGCTCTCATAGCCTTTTCCAATAAAAGTTCCAATTTTAGAAACAACACATTTATTGGATTCAAAAACTAGCTTAAAACCGTCTCTACACAATAGAGACCCGCTGACAAGGTTTTTATTTATCACGGGCACGTGATGCACGTTCCTCAGTCGCACGACTTTTCCTGAAGTAAACTTCAAGTCAACTGTGCCGACTCCACGTACAAGTGCCTGCGACCCATTCCCCATCAACACGGAGGTAGCCCTGCGACACGGTAAGAAGAGAATAAGGATCACAAGACAAACATGTATATTGGCCCCCGTGTCAATCCACCAATCAGGTGAACGACATACTGATAGAACGGTAGGTATTAAAACATACCCGAATGTTCCCTCCTCAGTATTACCAATAACAACGTTGGCAGACTTTTTCTGCTTATTGTCTTTGCGATCAGGGCAATCCTTTGCCCAATGATCAGTACCATTATAGACAAAGCAGTTTCCCTTTCCTTTATTCTTCTTCTTCTTGAAGGTAGTAGTTTGAGCGGCCTTTTTCTTGTTCTCAGGCTTTTCAGACTTATTTTTATTCTTCTCGTTGAATTGAAAGATTTTCTTTTGTACCACATTGGCACTAGAACTTTCTTTTCCACGTATATCTTTTGCCCTCGCTTTCTCCTCAACATTTAGAGACCCAATGAGACCAGCAACGCTGAACTCTTGTCTCTTGTGTTTTAGAGTAGTGGCAAAATCCCTCCAATAAGGTGGCAGCTTTGCAATGATGCATCCCGCCACAAACTTGTCGGGTAATGCACATGTAAAATTCTCAAGTTCTTTCGCAAAAGCTTGAACCTCATGAGCCTGTTCTACTACAGAGTGGTCATCAACCATCTTGTAGTCATGAAACTGCTCCATGACATAGAGTTCACTGCCCGCGTCAGAGACTCCGAATTTTGCCTCAAGTGCATCCCACATTTCTTTACCACTTGGCAAAATCATGTACACATCAACAAGATTTTCTCCAAGAACACTAATCACGGCGCCTCTGAACAAGTTATCCGCAGCCGTGAAGGCACTCTCCTGCTCAGGAGAGAGCCCACCCTCAGGCTGTGGCTTGCCTTGCGCAACGTGATACACGTTCATGGCAGTCAACCACAAAATCATCTTGGCGCGCCAACGCTTGTAATTTGCGCCGTCAAATACAGTTGGCTTAAGCGCGACAGCGAAACCAGTAGTTGTAAAATTCCTAGTATAAGGTTTTTGGATTGTTGGAAATATTAGGAATTTTCTCAATATTTTAATCCACAGAATTATGTAAATCATGATTAAACAAAGATGCAATTTTTGTTCAAAGCCAAAGGTACTAGATAACAAATTATCTATCTCATACGCAAAGACTAATGAACAAGAAATCAGCATGATTAAAACACGGTATAAGTTAATATACCCTTGAGCGGTGCCACCGTTGGCAAAGCGCAGTAAAACATTCTCGTTCGCCATGACGGTGAAGTAGACAATCACGGGTTGTCGCGGTGAAGCGATTGATGCGGTCCGAACACGGCAAAGCGCGATGCGCTTCAGAACACTTTTCGAGCGATCGCATGGTCGCTCCCAAAAACCTTATCGGCCTTCTATCTCGAGCAAGATCTCAAGAAGGGCGAGGTTACGAGGCTGCTCCCTCTCGCTACTTGTGCGCGCAAGAAAACAGAGGCGAAATGCAAAGGACAAAGCAGCAGAACAATGGAGTATGCGGAAGAGTCAAGCCGGTGAAGAAAAGCACAGCCGTGGCTTTCCTTATATAGACATATGCAACGGGCAGGAGCAGGAGTTACCGACCATCAACTCATGTAGCCGTTACGAATCGACGATCATTATGCGACCATCAACCACGTCCGTTACGGTGGCGGCGGCAATTATGGTCACATTGATCATCTGCGTTCTGGTCATATTGACTATCAAACGGCAAAACAAACCGCCCCGCCAAAGATCGATGGGCTGCGCAGACGCCACGTCCTCGACTTTCGACTTGCGATCTTTTCGCTTTCGACACACACCACAGCTCGGGCAAGCACGCGTGTGGCATGACCTTTACCCTTTTCTACCTTGCTAATTGAGAGACACACAACTCAACTATTTAAGTTGGTCAAACCTTCTCTCAATTACCCATATGGTACTAAACCAATTTCATGACTCCTAGTATTCTAATGGGCCTTTTGGAATTTCTATTAAATTAATTATGGGCCATCCCATAATAATCTAACAGACACTAGACAGTAGTATGAAGAAGTATAACTAAAACTTGGGATGAAAACAATAGGCAATGTCGCTATGCATAAACCCAATAAAAATATGCACCTATGACCACAAAATCTGTGGTCAAGTGTTTCTAGCAAAAATAACTAGATGCACCGCACCTATGACTCTACGGGGAGAATAGATGGTGAAAATGGACCAAGTCTTGAAAACTTGATAATTTTGTTGCAACTCCTTTGTCAATAGTTACAATGAGTGTTTGATTTTATTGCAACATGTAATACATTTTTTGCAACAATTAACAAAAGGATTGTAACAAAGTCTAAGTTTATTGCAACATTTTTAAATTACATGTTTCAACAAAATCAAACACACCTTGCAACAATTGATAATAGGGTTACAACGAATTTTTCAAGTTTTGAACACATTTACCCATTTTCACCCTACATGTCCCCCATGAATCTATTGACTACATAACCTGTCATTCCATGTATTCTTCTTTGAAAAGAATGTGGTTTTCTGTTATTTACATTAAAAAAAACCTGCAGCTTCTATGTTCCATAATCCATAGTTCAGAACATCAGAGAGTTAATAGCGGTCTCCATGAGAGAGGGATATTGGAAGAAGAGGAAATGAGTGTTTCCGGGTGGAACCGCGGACAAATGAGATAAAGTATTCGTAATCCGTCCGAACGAAAGCCCACAGATTTTAGTCAAAAAAGGGAGAAGCTCACATATTAATGGTCTCAGCCTACATGACATGAATATGTATGGGCTTTCCGGCATTGGTACGCCTTCGAGTTGGGTTTACGTACTCTTTGACTGTGAAGGTCATCTGTCCTTTGCCGTTGCCGCAGCGGCCGCCGCCACCTCCTCCGTGCATCCTCTGCCGCCGGCCTTCTCCATCTCGTCAACCCCTCCGTCCCCCGCCGCCCCACCCACCGACCCCTACGTAAGCTCCTTCACGTCCCAGTTAGTCGCGTTGCTATCTATGAAGCCAATTTGATGGCTTCCTAACCATCTTCTCATTTACTTGGTTTGGCTTTGCGCAGGTGCACCCGGCGAGGCCGGACTGGTACCAGAAACTCTATGGCACGGCCTTGGACAAGGGCATGATGTCGTACGAAGCCGAGGTATACGTTTTGCCCTAATGTTAGTTCCACTGTTTTATCATGCTGAAGCTTGTGACGTGTGTTAATCGGTTCCAAGAGAAATCGCCCACCATAGGATTGCGTTTGTATCAGCAAGTCGACAGCTTGCTGAACTCACCGCACCCAATTTCACAGTGAATTGCTCATGCTGAATTTGCCGTATGTGACAGCTATGACTGTCTACCTATCTGAATAAGCTGTATGGTCTGATATTGTGAACTGGTGCTATTGCTGGCGTTACTTGTTAGCGTCCATGATCACATGACCAGTAATTTACTTTCCCTTTTTTTTAAAAAAATCCTACTTTTTCCAGGAGTAGTGATGTGATTGATATTCACGACCTGCTGTGATCTTGCTAGACGTTTCACTTGGTTAAGTTTGCAGGATGCAGAGTATATGGCAAAGCTCATTTCCCAATTGACTGCTGAAGGGAAGAATATTTCGGAGCATGGTGTTGAAACGGGCCCTAAATTCAAGTACTATGCAAGTGCCCGATGGGGTTAGCGTAGTTGCGGTGGATCCTAACAAGCACATGAGGAGTACGCTAGGGCAGCAGCAATTTCCGCAGGACTTTCGTCATCAAACTTCACTTTCAGAAGAGGGGTTTGGTGCTTTATGGTCGTGGACTATGCTTTCCTATTATTATGAGAACTGTGTTTGATGCACAGTTCTATTTAGGTTGGCGAAGCTTTGCCGGCAGAGGACAATTCAATGGATGCAGTTATTGGCACACTGGTGTTGTGTTCTGCAAAGGACACTGATATGGCATTAAGAGGTGATAGCTGTTCATCTTTACCATAGGAATTCACTACTACTTATCTACGTACAAATGCCCTTTGGTCGCGATGTGTGAAAGCTTTATATATATCATATGAAAACTTCAGATATGTCAATAAGGCAACAATAAAATAGTCATTGTTCATTTCTTATGATTATATACACAGACTGATTTTGGAACGGTGTGTGCATATTACTGAATAATGTATGTCATTGCATGTGCATGTAGATACAGTGTGTGCATGTAATAGGTTTGAGATTACAAAATACACTTTGGTGCAGCCATGGTTACGCCCCATGCTCCTTGTCCTGTTTCTATCTATTCGTCGAGCATGTTGCCGCACCAGGTACCTTCAGCTATTCACCCCATCTGTTATACCTGATGGCTGATGGTTCTCTTCCACTAAAGACTTTTGTTGCTGTACATTCTTGATATCGTGCCCTTTATGTCCGCGTGGTAGATGGTTCCTTCGTCCAATTCGTGCAAGGTGCCCTGGATCCTCTGCAGCAATTCGTCTCTGACGGGTGCTACCTCTCCAGGAAAACTGCCGATAACATCGGGGATGCAGGGTTCTCGAGCATGAGCCTGGACATGGCACGCCTGTCAGCTGCTTATATCGTTAACCCACATATTTATGGAGTAGCATGTAACGACAGGCTATATGCCGCTCTTCCCTAACTCGGCAGGTAGCCAGGTTCCTGGCAGCCAACCTACTGAGCATGGCGGGCTCGGTAAGACATGCCGACAATGCCCTTCATGCCGAACTCAGATACTACGGAGGTACCTATTGAGCTTGGCAGGCGGATACGGCGATACCCAAGCTCGATAAGAGGGTATCTATGGTGTCAACCATCTATTGTGATAGGGAAGTGCGGTTTATCCGTGCTTCCACAATCGAAAAGGAGGCTACATTTATAATTCATTTAAGTGAGATGGAGGCCAAAAATGAAAAAGAGAGTACGAAGGAGTATACATACACGTAGGCTTTTGTTAGACTTCTGGTGCAGCGCATGTTGGGCTTCCCAGGCTGATTTGTTCGGATCTGAGATGTTGAAATGTTTCTGAGGACATCGAGAACGGCCAGGAGAGTCTGGGCCAGGTTAAAAAATCATTAATCTTTACTGTGCTGGGTTTGTAGGCCGGTTCGAGTTGTGTTGATTTAGGAATTTTTTTAAATAGTATATTTTTAATGAAAAATTACAGAAATAATATGCCGAAAATAAAAAAAAATAGATTACCCACCTGTCGTGCAATGAAATGGCGACAGAGAGTCTATCACGATTTGAAATAGCAACACTCTCTGTCGCGATTTGAAATAGCGACAGAGAGTCTATTGCGATTTTAAACAGCGAGAATATCTTTGTCGCCGTTTGGAATGGCGACAGAGAGCTGTCGCCAACGGTTGAGCTCTCTGTCGCCATTCCAAATGGAGATAGAGAGACTTTACTCAGTGCTAGCCGGCCTTCAGTCTCATTTCCACCGAGCACCCAAAATCCTGCCGACGACCGAGCGCGCGTGCAGGAGAAAAAAGAGAGGAGAGGGGAGGAGGAAGAAAAGGAGGAGGGAGAGGAGGGGGAGGATGAAGAAGAAGAGGGGAGCAGTTTTAACATTTTTCTTGTATTTTCTAAATGGTGACAGAGACCAATTTCTTATCATTTTTGTACGGTTTTATGACGAAAATTGATAAATATTCCTTGTATTTTCCAACTACGCTCTTGCTCTAGTCGCTCTTCCCTTTTCTACTACTATCTTCATCTTCTCCTAGCAGTTGACTTCTCCCACTGATTGATATTTCCTAACTATTTTCCCAACATAGTTGCGATTCAAATTGCACTGATCTAGAAAACATACATTCACTTATGGTAGATCGGCTCCTAGCAATGACGGAATCACCTCCGCAAACCACCATAACCCTCTTATCTTTTACTCTTTTTTCTCTTCTCACTCTCTTGCTTCTCCTCAAACCCTAGTCAGTTTCTCCTTTTTCGAATTGAAATGGGATTTTCTCCCCGTTTGCCTCTTATATGTGTCACAGGGTGGGTGAGGTTGTCGCCAAACGAAAGAGCGATTAACCGACTGTCCTAGGGGATAAGCTGAATTTTTCTTCTCCCCCCAAATTTGATTCAAGAATTTAAAAATCATTGGTGCGTCCAATCATACTGTGCTATGCATATGTGCTTGATACAACAAATTTAGTGCACATTTCCAAATGTGTTATGATTTTTATTGGTGAAAAATGAACATTTGCAGTTCTTTGTCGCCGATCCAAATGGTGACGGAGACACTGGCGACCGAGTCTTTGTTGCCGTTTGGATTGGCGACAAGAAGTGCTCGCCGTTTAAAAACGCAACAGAGAGTCTATCGCTATTTCAAATTGCGACAGACTCACTGTCACCATTTCATTGCGCGACAGGTGGGTAAATCTGCTATTTTTATTTTCGACATATCATTTCTGTAATTTTTTATTAAAAATATATTATTTAAAAGAATCTTTGATTTAGTGTAAATTTCGCAAAATTACACTACCTTATGTAAAAATATCAAAAAAACCACATTTTTAAGTAATAATTTCATATAACTTTTCTTTGCGTGATATTTTACAAAACTACACTTTCGAGTATTAGCGACATATCCAACCGGCTAGATCCATTTGATGGTCTTGTAACCCTATCCATATTAGCAAACGAAAATGAGATAGGTTTGTAAGATCGACGAGTGGTCATAGCCTGTTAGATACTCCCTCCATCTTGGAATACATGTTATCATAGCTTTCAAATTTTGTTTCTAAACACATGTCATTCTATAATTTTGAGATAATTTTTAACTGATTTTTCCTTTACATACCTCTACCATTCATTATTCTCAATGTTATTTATTCCTGTAAAATAGAGTAACACACAACATCTAAAAGCAATAAGTAAGCTAATGAAAAAAGGTGATTTGGTCATTTCTACATGTGCATTAGTTAAAGTGCAAAATCTTAAAACATCATCTATTCACAAATACAAGGAGTACTTAAAAGTACGTTTTTATTATCTATCATGCAAAGAGAAGCGCGGTTCTTCAAAATTATCTCTTAAAAGTGTGGTTCAGCGAAAGTTCTACCAAAGGTAGCTTGTTTGTATGAAATTTACTCTTCAATTTATAATCGGTGAATGGTGAAGAAAGAGAAAGATGGCACTACTTTACTTTACGTGTGTCTACAGGGTGTGCGTGCGTGAACTCACAATCTGCTTAGACAGTTGTGCCACTGTCTGGATACTAAGTATTCTTTTAGCATCTATGTTTATTTTTTAACTAGCGACAGTGAATACACACGTGCTCAAATATGATTAGAGAAAAAAGAAGCTTTGATAGGTAGATAAATTGCTTTATATACCATTTGACTCGGTGAACCGCTGCTTATTGAAAGCCTAATTTAGCAATTTGTGGCTTTGTTTGCTGCTTGTGTAATTAGACTTAAACTCTAGAGACACGCAAATGCCATATAGTGACAGAGAGAGGGTGTGACTCAACATCTCTCCTTTACGAGGACATGATTGCCTGCAGAGCCAAGGGTGTTTGACGTGCGTCGCAGAGAGTGGATGCCGGGGAGCTAATAAGGGCGTGGGCGTGCGGCAACGAGCAACCCACTACGGCGATGGAGCAAGCAGAAAAAGCAGCGCAGAGTGAGTCAGCGAGTACCTAACCAGTTCAAATTGGCAATGTGAAACTATCTTTTGATTTATAATTTTTTTAATTGTAATCATGTATTTCTCAAATAATAAAATATTATTAGTAACACTAGAAAAAACAAAAATACAACTTAAACCGTTTAATATGTTTATTGTATGAAAATCTAATAAGATCGTTTTTTTTTCTTCGCCACTGATTCCACCGAAAGCATGACCGGTGCACGAGCCGAAGTGGAGGTGACCAGTGTGACTCGAGGAGGGGCCCGTCCCTGCAACGTGCAGCATCCTCACACGGCGTAGGACGGACACTTGCACATTTCTCTGAGTCGACCAGGCGACACGCGTCGTATAGTATCCCTTCCCGTGGAGGCACTACATGTGCGTCAAGATACGGAGCGCAGCGAGGGATGGCTTTGCTTGGACCGGCCGGCCTCACGTCATCGTCTGCATTCACTGCACGCTTGTGATGCCGCGGGAGAGAGATCCAATGCAGGCTCAGCTGGGACCGTAGTTGCGCCTCCGACTATTAGATTAAAATTCGGCAGCCATGGTTTTATGATATATTGTAGCACAAGGATAGAAATCTCCGTAAAATTCGGCGAAATCTCGGATTTAAGCTCTACCTAGATTTATAATTATGGTATAATAACAAAAAAATCAAATCGCTACAGTATTTTTTTAAAAAACTAACAAGATTTTGGACTGGGAACGCAATTTTTGCACCATTAATTAACCATCCACCCTGTATAGTAAGGACATTCTAATATGACAACAACATGGTGTATCTCAGTTGGTCGGTTGGCATACAAGAGGTTGAGGGATCGATTCGAGGGTCTCAAGGAGGATTCCCAGCACGACCGCATTTTTTTTGAACGGCAAAAAAATTGTACAAAAAATTGGTAAGGTTAGGACTCGATTGGAGGGTCTCAAGGAGGAGCTACTTTTTACTGTGCCAGTTGTATCAAAGTATTATTAGATGATCAGGACAGTTCATTGACTCGTTGGATTAGACGTTGCTAGAAACTATAGATCACTAAAATTGCAGTCCCCATAAACCCTATGGGATGTCGCAGGGCTCACGCTCGGCTCCATTGATGGCTCACGGTCACGGGTCCCTCCTGTTTCTGCAAATGGCCCCGGCACGTTTATTTGCCGTTTATGTTAACGATCTGCTAGAAATATTATAAATTTTATCCTGCCTCACTCACACGAAGAGATGGATGCGAGGTCGAACGTGTCAAATATTAGTAGCAATCGGTAAAAGATCTAGCGGTACATATGATTAGTCTTGGCACGAGCGACACATTTATGTTAGCAAGACGACTGAAAGGAGAAGAAAACAAAACCTACTGCCTTCCTGGGTTCGGTTTTGATCCCCGTAATCTGCTCCTATTTTGTGGGCGAATTCTTCTCTGGTGCGCCGCGTTGTGTTTTAGCCATCAGGATCTGGTTGGAGGAATCTGTGTGCGTTGGACAAACAATCTTTTGCTCAGAAGTTGGCATGCATGGTGCCGGCCAGAGCGAGCATGTGCTCCTTCATTGCTACTGCTGCTGCTTGCAGAATCTGACAAGTTGAGAGAGAATCGGGGCCAGTCACCATGCGACACCGCTGCGTTGGGGGCACACACCGTTTGGGACAGTTGGAGTTACTGAGGTGTAGACCAATGCCAGTGCTATACTGGTAAAAACGAAATGACAAGCAATATTGCTGTCAAAGCCAAGGATTAAAAGCGAGATCTTCCGCGCGTAGATAATTTTTGAAATGCCGTAGATAATTTTTGAAATACCGACCAGATTAATAAAATTCAAAAAAAAAACATTAATATCAAAAATCTTGCCGAGATCTCTTATTTTTGACCGTTTTTTGTCTTTTTTTACCGGATTTGGTCCAACAAACCTTAAGAAATTCATCTCCTATGAAAATTTGTTTAAAAACTGAATTTTTGAGATATTTTTAAAAACTGCAGAAACACTGTCGGAGTTTTATAAAATTTTATATGCTTTATCATGATGTGAAAAATTTATGGTACCATCCTAAGAAGTGTAGGATCATATAGAAATTTTTTGAAAATAATTTAACTTCATTTATTATCTTTAAAAAATCAAAAACAGAATAAACATAATTAGGACAGTAAACTTATTAGAATTTTATAAATTTTCTCGAGGGTGATCATGATCCAAAATTTTTATGAGAGCTTAATAATTTACTCAGTACCATTATATAAAATTTTCAAAAAATTCAAATTTTTTTGTTTGCTCAATCAAATCTATATATGCATTAAACTTCATTTGTTATATTTCAAAAATCAAAAACAGAAATAACATAAAATGGTACAATGCACTTATAAGAATTTTATAAATTCACTGAAGTGTGATAATGATTAAAAAATTTATTATATCTGAAGCATTTCCTTAGAATCCTTATGCAAAATTTTTTTAAAAAAATAAATATTATTTTATTGCTAAAGCAAATCTTTGTATTGATAAATAGTCTTTTATCACGACATAGCACTGTCAGAATTTTTGGAACTTCTTCAAACTTGACCATGGTATGAGAATTTTATAGAAACATTAATAATACATCAATATCATCCATTTTTTTAAAAAAAATCTAACGTGGTTTGTACCATTTTTCATTTTGTTCAAATTTGCTCGTAAGGCTTTTATCAGGACAATAGAACTTTCCGAATTTTCAAAAATTCATGAAGCTTGATCATCATCTGAAAATTTGATGGGAATATTATTGATGCATAATAACCATGCATAAAAAATTTCACATTTTTTTAACGTGGTTTGTTTCATTTTTCATTCGGTTCAAACTTGCAAGTCAGCGTTTTATGAGAATAATAGAAATATTTGAATTTTTAAAAATTCCTCAGATTTTATAATCATCAAAAAATTTTATGGGAACATAACTGATGTGTGAGGAACCTCTACAAAAAAATTCAAATTTTTTTAATGCCGTTTGAGCAGTTTTTCGCTTGGTGCAATTTGGCAGAGATCTCAGCAAACCGGCTAAAATTTCGGTTTTCTCGGTAGAAAAAAAATCCGGATTTGAAATTTTGTTTTTGTATTTAATTTGGGATTTGTATGAAATTCTGTGATCTCTGCGAGATTTCGCTCTCCGACCAGCTCCGAGATATCGAGCGAAAACGAGATTTCAAACTCTGGTCAAAGCTATTGCTCCTTTTGTTTTAAGTTTATGGGGGTATATTTTCTCTTTAATTCATAGAATAAGGAGATATTGATAATTACTATATTGCACCTAATTATTATCTCTATACTGCACCTAATTATTATCTCTAAACACTATATTAAATGCATGCACGTATAGAATATAAAGTAAAGTTGGATATTTATTAGACCTAAAGAGGGAACACACAAATTTTGTACCGAAATATGAAATACGCCCAATATTTATGCACAAAATTATTCAAAACATATGCCTTATAAACTTGAATAGACGGAGTAATGAACAATCTCACGTGTATAGAGTAGGAGAAGCCTTCTCAGTTTTTTTCTAAAATATAAGTTGTTCTATAATTTCAAGTTATCTGTCTATCTTTTTTTTTCCTTATGTCCTTGCTAAATGAGTATCATTTTTACGAACAAAAGAGTTATCTTTTCTAACGTGAAATAAGAGAAATGCTTCAATTCTTTCTCTCTCAATACAAGTTGTACAAATTTTGAAGCAAACGAAGGGGTAAATAATTATCATCTATCTTTAATTCATGTTTTAATATTTATGTAACTTAAAAAAAAAGTATGAAAACACCTCTCATGAAATAAATGAAGGACAACAAGACCACTGAAGTTGCCTATGCAAAAGTCTAAAACGACATATATATTGACATGGAGGTAGTGTTAATGCTATAATACTCCATTTGACTGTTAATCTATACACTTTTATCACTAGAGGCAAGCAAAATGCTTGCTGTTTGGGACCTCAAAAATCAAAATGTGGCTCGCGAATTGAAGTGCCTGTGCGTACCAGGATTTTTACTTTTTGTCTAAAACCGCTCGAATTTTGCTTGTACCGCGCTGGTTTGTAAAAGCTTTTTGTTCGGTTTACCGTTCAAGTTAAATTCAAATTAAAAAACCAGAAAATTTGAAAAAAAAATTATACAAAAAATCCCTAAAATTAGTATTAATAGCTATATGACCTCTGGTGTGAATATTTTTTGAAAAAAATAAAGTTTTGAATTTTACAATATTTTTTCCTTTTTTTACAATTTTTCAACATGTCACCGATTTTCGAGTGGTTTTTGACCATTTCGTTCGAATTTTGGTCCGCTGTTTGACCAAATTTCAAATTCGTTTGACTATTAAAACCATTTAATTTTTCACAAATTTCGATACCGCCAACTCATCAAAACCGAAATCAAAATAGTACTATTAACTTTAGTGTGTACAGTGTAGAGACAAGGGCAAATTAAAGGCCGCACCAACCGATTTGTAGTGGTTAACTGGTTACACAATTCCGAGCAACGAGCCAAGAGAAGCAGGCAAGCAGCCCACGCTGCCTTGGCTCAGTGCACAGCCTTGTTTGGATTCTCGAGCCCTGAGTTAGCACATGACCTGTTTGCTCGACTGCTCACGCTTCATCAGTCTTCAGCCCCAGCCTGTAGTAATTTGGCGTCTTTCAGGTTTTTGTCATCTGGTTTCCTATTTAAGGCTCCCAAAAGCAATACTGCTACTGTAGTCTGTAGACTCTTACAGTTTTGGTCAAAACAAACCGCTGTAGCAAAGAAACAACAAGTATTTGTTACTACCAGTGAGTACTGACGAATGCGTTGATACAATGTATAATTCACCATTTGTTATATTTTAGAGGATTTACCATTTGTTACAAGTCATAACTAGGGTTTGCAAAGCCAACGAAAATCGGTTGAATTTTGTGAAAATTGAGCCTGCCGAGCTGGTTCGGCATTTCAAACTGAGCGGAAAACCGATCCAATTCAAATTTAAATTAAAAAAATTGAAAAAATTTATGCGACGTAAACTGGTTGAAAATCGATGAAAACCACTCAATTTTCGATGAGAACGAGCAAAAATTGGCTCTAAGGAACATTCAATTGTTCACCGGTTTTTTTGAGAAAACCGACCGGTTTTTGATTTTTTTTTCTTAATTCTTCGGTTTTTAACGATTTTCAAGTGATTTTTGACTCGATATTTCCTATTTTTAAATATCGGTTTTCGAACGGTTTTTTTTTAAACCGGTTTTGTGACTGGTCATAACAACAGCAAAGCAAAGTAGTACACTTGGCAAAATCGTCCATACAAGGCTATATGTTCCATTGGAAAAGCAGTGACCAATGCCAATGAGTTGGGCTGGAGAAGTGTACAGTTAGAGACTTTGGGTTTGGTGTGCGGATCCGGTCCGAATGAAGTAACGTAAAGCCTTGTTTTAAGGGGCTTTAACGCAGCTTCAATTTTGAAAAAGTCAGCAAGTCTCTCCTAAACAACTCAGCTTTTAAACGGTTTTTGATATAAGCCAGAAACCATATATAATTACCAAAAGCTAAAAACTGAACTGGACATGTTTTTGCAGCTTATTGCTGAAAAAAATTTAGCTTTTTATCAAACGGTCTCTTATAAAAAGATGCATCGCTTTTAGTCCAGAAAACCAAAAAGTAGTTTTTCACAAAAACTACTACTCTCCTGAACAACAGGTCCTAAATATAATGACATCTACTTAGAAACCGGGGAATGATTTTTTTATTAGGACCATTAAATAAGCCTGCTACTACAGCTACGCCATAAAAGGAATGACCTGGTTTAACTTCGACATAAGGCACTTGATTTGTTCAAACAAGACAGTTCAGTAAGTAATCCCTCTGTTGATGAACAAATCCGTCAGAGTATGTCATCGCTGGAGTAATCGTCGTGGTGAAATTCGTAAGAGTACTCTGTAGATGGGTCAAAGATGCCTCGGAAACCATTTACTTAAAATATTTATTTTCTACTTTGCGACAATCCTGGAGCTGACAACGTCCGTTAGAGTATGAATGGTTTCTGTTCTCAAGCAAACGGCCGAGCAGAGCTATCCATGAAGTGTAGTACTTTTTGGTAAGCTTGTCTGTTTGACACAGGTTTGGTATTAACAACTTAACGTTAGCTAGGAGATTTACCGAAGCGCAGTAATTTTTGGACACTTGGTTTAAGTGTGTAACACAAACTACGGGGATGTACTTCCTCCGTTTTATTTATAAAACGTATTTTGACTAGTACGCGGACTAAGGAGGTTACAAAACTAAGAGAAAATAATCATGTCATCTATGCTATAAATACGTTGAAGATGTTAGAGATAATAATTTATAAGAGGCGTGTTTTGACTTTGCATAAGTATTAAGGTTGCGGTGAATTGAGAAAGACATAAGAGGGAATTACTTACATACCCCTTTTAATTGTTTTGGAAGATGAGAGATAATACTTTGTGTAGGTGGTAATTAATAAATGTATATGATTAAGAGGGAATAAATATGGGTATAGGTGGAAAGGCTCATTAAATATATATGCACGCCTTATATAATTCAAAACCGAACATGAAATTTTGATTTCATTTGTTTAAACAAAACCATTCAAACTATATGCCTTATATTTATCAACAGAGTGAGTACTTATAAGTATGAGAAAGAAAAATATGTGATAAACAAAGATAGACAAGAAACATATCAATAAATTAACGACTTATATTTTATTTTAAAAAAAGATTGAAAAAATATATCTTAACTTATATTTTAAAATGGAGGGAGCAGCGGAGAGTAAGCAAAATGCACAGTACTACAACACGTTTGATATTTAACGATTTCCATCGTCATTGCTTCCACATCACACACGAGCCAAGCAAAACAAACGAAGCTGAAGCCGGACCAGCAGCCTTGAGTAACTCCCGGTCACCTCACCCCACTTCCAACTTCCAAAGGCCGGCACCGCACCGCCGCGCGCGGCAACCTCCCCTGAGGCCCCTCCCTGCTTTTACTCCATCACCACTCCAGTCCACACTCCACACCACCTTTTTCTTTGTTTTCCCACTCCCGCCACGACTCCCAACGCCCCAGAAAACCCGTGTCCCTACGTACCGGGGTAGCTGCTGCTGTTTTTGCAGGCCGTGCCGTGCCGTGCCGTGTGGTGCCCCACTTGTGAGCCCCACCCGCGTGCGCCCACTGCACTGCGCCGCACCGTTTCAAACTGCCGGTCCGCCTCGCCTCCTCCCTCTATTTATCAACGCCCAGCCCCGGTGCAACAATCACTCGGTCACTCCCCACAGTCCACACCACCTCACCCACCCTCGCGCTCCCGCCCGGCCGCAACCCGCGCCGCTCCATTCCGCCCCGGGCCAATGGCGCCTCGACGAGCCGTCCTCGCTGCTGTCCTCATGGCCGCGCTGCTCCCGCTCGCGCTCTCACGTGGCCAAGGGCTGCGGCAGGGGCACGGGCACGCACCGCTCGGAGGCGGCGCCTGGTCCTCCGCGCACGCCACCTTCTACGGCGGGGGTGACGCTTCCGGCACCATGGGTACTTACGCCCGTGACAGCACTGTGCAAAACACTTACGTTACGTTTGCGGCGTTACCGCATGGTAATTACTGTTTGCGTGTGCGTGTTTCTGCGTGCGTGCAGGAGGGGCGTGTGGCTACGGGAACCTTTACAGCCAGGGCTACGGGTCGAACACGGCGGCGCTGAGCACGGCGCTGTTCAACAACGGGCTCAGCTGCGGAGCGTGCTTCGAGGTGCGGTGCGACGCGGCCGGCGGCGGGAGCCACTCGTGCCTGCCTGGTTCGGTCGTGGTCACGGCCACCAACTTCTGTCCGCCCAACAACGCGCTCCCATCCGACGACGGCGGCTGGTGCAACCCGCCCCGCGCGCATTTCGACATGTCCCAGCCCGTCTACCAGCGCATCGCACTCTACAAGGCCGGCATTGTTCCGGTCTCCTACCGCAGGTCGTTACATAAAACCAACGCTTCCCATGCCTTTCTTGATGCACTTTTCTTTGATTGTAAACGAGTGAAGCTAACAATGGCGTTTGTGTGTTTAGGGTGGCCTGCACCAAGAAGGGCGGCATCCGTTTCACCATCAACGGCCACTCCTACTTCAACCTGGTGCTCGTCACCAACGTGGGCGGCGCCGGAGACGTGCACGCGGTGGCCGTGAAGTCCGAGCGCTCGGCATTGTGGCAGTCCATGTCGCGCAACTGGGGACAGAACTGGCAGAGCAATGCGCTCCTCGACGGCCAGCGCCTTTCATTCCGTGTCACCGCCAGCGACGGCCGCTCCGTCGTCTCTAACAACGCTGTACCCCGTGGCTGGTCCTTCGGGCAGACCTTCAGTGGGGCCCAGTTCACCTGAACATGCAGTACTCAAGCGTCGGCATAGCAGTAGTAGCTTCTAGTAGCAGTAGTCATTATCCTCCCAATTGGAGCTTGCTGGGAAGTGCCATGGTTTTATGGTTGGTTCTTCTCACGCATTGGTTCTTGGGAAGCAGCAGTAGCTTCTAGTTACGCCTAGCATTAGCCTATGCTATATGCTAGTGTCACTGTGTGTGTTGTGCATTTGATGAGGGAGCTTTTGGTATTAGATTTGGAAGTGGTGGTATGGCTGGCTTGATTAACCGAGGCCGCCTTGTATCACCCGCCAATTAGCGTCAGCTAGGCCTCTTGGGTTGGCCTTCTCTTGAGGATGTTTTGCGTGGTCCTGCGTGCTCGTTGCTTGTAGTGGACCTCATTTTGTGGGTGTTAATTTAGACATCTTGGATGTGCCTGTTCTACTGCTATTCTCTTGTTATCTTTCAAGCATCTATGTGCTTTACTTCCATCGAAGTAACCTATATGTTTTGATTAAAGATGAATTGAACATACGATTGACAAAATGCTCTGCGTTGTAGTGAAGACGTCTCGGGCTAAAGAGCTCTTCCAGTCTATTCGTCTCTGCTTACTTTATCGTAGTGTCCTGCGAAATAGTAACTCCATAAAATAGCTATCGGTTCTGTTCGAAGCAAATGGGGCCACGGTCCCGCACCAACCTCAATCCTACGCAAGGTTCAAAATTTCGTCGATCAGCGGAACCTAAAACAACTCGAAACTTTTCTGTTTGCTACAATACTTTCATAAAAAATTGGTTGAAATTACCATAAATTCGATTGGTTTTGATGTTTTTAGAATCCGATTCGCTCCAATTTTTGTGGAGAATTATAATATATTTTATATGGAATACATATAAATTTTTTGCAAAAACTATATTTCTAACTTTGGAATATCAACACCTAGAATACCTTGTATTTTTTTTCCCATTGCATGCTTATATTTGACTATTTGTTTAAACTTTGTATGGTTGGGCAGTTTGATGCTTTGTTGGTTAATCTGCAAGAATTATCATCCAATAAATTTGAAGAACACCAACACCACCTTAGAGGCGTCCAGAAAGAGCTTGTCCAAATACCATGGAAAGATATTGTACGGTCTAAATAATCTTGGTCCAATTGTTACATATGAGGTATTGTATTATATATGAGGTATTGTATTATGATATTATCTATACCCCTTTATAATGCACCTAAGCATTCTTTTCTACGTCCACCCCAACTAATGCACCTCACTAGAGATGTCACAACCTTCATGCACCCAGCGAAACGTCCCCAGAAACTTGCCTCCATCAAAATTAACCTCTCAAATCTTTTCTCAGCTTTACTCACCCACATCCGATGGCCATTGTTTAATGTGTCTAACTCATCCCTGTGGCCCACAACAGATCTCCCCCACCTCTAGCATCACCTCAAGGAAAAGGAAACAAATATCCCGGAATTAGGGAAAAGGAAACAAATGTTCTAGAAAAGGAAAAGACCATATATTACGTGCTGGGGAAAGAAAACCGGAAGATAGGGCACTATACTATTATACTAGTCCAATCATTAATTAGTTGTCTGAAAAACTTTATGATGAATCATCTAATGGTCATTGTGCTAAGGCATGTACAATAAGACCACGTCAGCTGGCTCTTAGCCTGTACACATCAGTTTTGGTCTATGTGGAAGAGTGAGAAAAGAGGAGAGAGAAGAGAGCTGTCGGCGTTTCGAGCACCGGCAAGTAAATTTGTAAGTCTAAGGGGCCGCGCGTTCCCACTCCCTGAATGGTTAGACTCAGAAGCCCAAGATGTATACTGGTTCGGGCTGAATGTCCCTACTCCAGTTCGTGTGATGGTATGGTATTGTCTTTAGGGCGGATGATTACACAATATTTACAAGAGCGAGCTAAGAGCCTCAGCGCAAGAGAGCTCGTTGCTCGCCCGTATGTCTCTTTTTTCCTCTCTTCTTCTCCCTCCCTCTCTCCCGGGGGTTCCCGCCTTCTTATACAAGAAGAAGAGGCAAAGTTACATCGAGTTTGGGAAGGGCGAGGTGACCTATGCTAAGAGCTTTGGTCCTTCGTTACGTCGACCGGTCACCATTCGCCTTGCCCACGCTGGTCGGTAGTCTTGTTGGGCGAGCGGTTAGTCGCGCCGTTGGAAAATGGCATACCCGCATACGTGAGCTCGACGAGTGTTGACGTTCTTTGCGATAACGCTGGTGCCGCGGGAGGAACGTGTTTTCGTGTCGTACGTGACTGGTCGATGGGACTAGAAGCTTGACTTCAGCAGCCATTAAACCATCTTGGGAAGGGGCCATCTGCTCTTGTATAGTCACTTCGATTGACCCCGTCCATGGGGCACGTGGCTGTGGGCCGGTGAAGGCTTCGACACGCGGCCATTGGCGAAGGTTGCCTTGGTTCGATCGGAGTCAGGGGAGCCGACCTGCTGTGGAGGTCGGGAGCCCTGCTTGGTCGGGGATGCTTATCCCGATTGGTCGGGAATGGGCGTCCTGCGCGGTCCTGTAGGTGCTTTTGGTCGTAGCGGGCCTAGAGCGGCCTGCTAGGCTCGAGTTATGCTTGAGGCACCTGCTCGTTACCGTGGCCGCTGGGGTACCCCGTATAAGTATTCGTCAAGAGCCCCGAACCTCCGAGCGAGTTTGGCGATTCGGTTGGGGTTGAAATTGGTCGTGAATGGCGATCGGCCCGTTTGGACGGTCCGACCGACTAGGCCAACCGGTTTCGCCAGTGTACTAACGCATTCGACGGCTGCCCTGGGACTTGGCCGGGGGCATTCGAACCGCGGGGCTTTATAATTGCTTCGTTGCGCGCGTCGCGCATGGCTTGGTTCACCTTGCCCGCTCGTCTTCTTGACTACTTCGGGTTTTGGTGAAGGGCGCTTCGTTTTCCGGCGCTTGCATTTATTCTGGAGACGTTCGATCTCCCTTCGTCTGGGTATATAAGGGCGTCGCCGCTTATTTGAGTGATCGTCCCAAACCAAAGTCCTCTTTTTGCAATCCTCGAAATGGCTTTGAGGCATCCACTGATCTTTAGCTTTGGTGACGACGACGAGGTGAAGGAAGAAGATCCTCTGGCCGGGCTCTGGGCTGGGTACGATCAGGCGAAGGCCGAGCTCACGGAGGAAGAGGAGGCCGTGGCACGCGACACCGCCGTCGTTGACGCGTTGCTTGGGGTCGTCCCGAAGCTCTTCGAAGTGAGGGCGGCCCTCCTGGAGGCGATGGCGCAGGTGCGCCGCGGGTAGTCGTCAGTGCGGTGGCGCTGGCGGGACCTACGCGCAGGTCGCTGTCGGTGCGGCGGAGGCGGCGCCGACGGACCCCGGGATTTGTAGCCGTTAGCGCGGCGGTACTAGGGCGGCATCGATGCTCAAGATATGATACTTGGTGCAGAAATTGCTCCGTCGTATCTTGTAGCCTTGCGTAGTTTTTGAATCTGCTGGGCGCCTTATGTAACATGGTGTAAGGTTTGAGCCTGTTGGCCTATAATGAAATCTCCTTTTTCCCTTATCTTTGCAATGAGCTCATTTTGATTATTTTCCAACTTGGCCTTCGAGAATCGGTAATCGATAGGTGATCGTTTCTTTTCGGGTGCAAGTAATCGGGCTTGTAAAGGGACGACTGGATGCTCCTTCGTAAGGTTCGGGTGTCCGAGTGCTCGTTTAACGTCGTAGCTAGACTGTGCCTTGGTCAGCAGGGACGACCGGATGCCTCTTCGTGAGGTTCGGGTGTCCGAGTGCTCGTTTAACGTCGTAGCTAGACTGTGCCTTGGTCGGCAGGGACGACCGGATGCCTTTTCGTGAGGTTCGGGTGTCCGAGTGCTCGTTTAACGTCGTAGTTAGACTGTGCCTTTATCGGCAGAGACGACCGGATGCCTCTTTGTGAGGTTCGGGTGTCTGACTACTCGTTTAACGTCGTAGCTAGACTGTGCCTTGGTCGGCAGGGACGACCGGATTCCTCTTCGTGAGGTTCGGGTGACCGAGTGCTCGTTTAACGTCGTAGCTAGACTGTGCCTTGATCGACAGGGACGACCGGATGCCTCTTCGTGAGGTTCGGTGTCCGAGTGCTCGCTTAACGTCGTAGCTAGATCGTGCCTTGGTGGCGAGGACGACCGGATGCCTCTTCTTGAGGTTCGAGTGTCCGAGTGCTCGCTTAACGTCGTAGCTAGATCGTGCCTTGGTCGTGCCGGGACGACCGGATGCCTCTTCGTGAGGTTCGGTGTCCGAGTGCTCGCTTAACGTCGTAGCTAGATCGTGCCTTGGTGGCGAGGACGACCGGATGCCTCTTCGTGAGGTTCGGTGTCCGAGTGCTCGCTTAACGTCGTAGCTAGACTGTGCCTTGGTCGGCGGGGACGACCGGATGCCTCTTCGTGAGGTTCGGGTGTCCGAGTGCTCGTTTAACGTCGTAGCTAGACTATGCCTTGGTCGGCGGGAACGACCGGATGCATCTTCGTGAGGTTCGGGTGTTCGAGTGCTCGTTTAACGTCGTAGCTAGACTGTGCCTTGATCGGCAGGGACGACCGGATGCCTCTTCGTGAGGTTCGGGTGTCCGAGTGCTCGTTTAACGTCGTAGCTAGACTGTGCCTTGGTCGGCAGGGACGACCGGATGCCTCTTCGTGAGGTTCGGGTGTCCGAGTGCTCTTTTAACGTCGTTGCTGGACGTGACTCGTTTTACGTCGTAGCTGGACGTGGGGCATCCATCCCGAGTCCTCGTCTAGCGAGGGTAGCTGCGAGAGATGTGGCCACCGTCTATCCCACACGTGTGCCCCATCCGCAGGTGTGGGACCTGGAGGGGGTGAGTGACGCGCGTTTACTCGCGTTGGTTCGAACGCCGTGCTCGTGGAGCTAATAACAGGTAGTCCGAGTGGGTCCTGGGAGGTCCCGCCCAAGGGAGACCCTTCCGAGCGGACGATCCCAAAGTAGGGTGTCCTGGCCCTGCCGTGGGGCGACCCATAAGAAACCTTTCTTTACCCGATCCCGTATCGGACCCTGGGTCGTCCGCCGACCCAGGGCACAGCTGGCTGTCACCCATCGATGAGCTCCCGAGAGAGTGTGAAGTATGGTCTCGGACACGAGTAGAGGCGATTGGGTCGTCAGCCGACCCAACGGGGGGATCACTGGGGACTCGCCTCGTACCCGTCCTTTGCTCGATTTTTGCTGGGGTGGCCTTTATAACCCACAGCTTTCGGCTGGGCCCCTGGCGCGAGCCACTGAGCTCTTGCCATTTTTTGGGGCCGCAGCGGCCCAGCGGGCCTCTCGCACGCGCCCCAGGGCAACTGTCCAGGCCTAAAGGCGGAGACCGAAAAGGTCTCAAGACTCGTGGCCCGAGGCGGTGTCTTTACTGGCCTCGCTTGTCGATTAAAAGCGAGAGGAATTGAAACAAGGAGTTACCAAGCGCTGGCAGCAGACGAGGGTGTACGCGACTCTTCACTCGAGGAGGTGCTTGTTCGGTCGGCGCCCGCTCGTCTTCTATAAATTCGCCGCTGGGACGTTCTTGGGTAGTTACACGCTCTTGCTTTCCTCATCTTCCAGCCCTTCGCCTAAGACAAGAAAAAGCAAAAAAAAGAGCCTTCTCCCTTTCTCACCTTTCCGCCGCATTCTCGCGAGGATGTCGTGGCTGGAGTGCTCTGCCCAGGCCAGCCGCGCGCTTGGCTTGGTTAAGAAAGGTTTCCTCCTCGCGCGGGATCTCTCCCACTGGAGGGTGCCGACGGGGGCCGCCGCCCCAGCGCCGGGGGACGATGAGATCGTGGTGCCAGCTTCGTTCTTCGAGCGGCCGACTGCCACGCACCCGCTCGCTCGAGGGTCGCTCTTTCATTACAAGGCAGAGGTACACCACCTCAACCCCAACGGGGTCCTCCACATCGCCATCTTCATCACGCTTTGCGAGGCCTTCTTGGGGATCGAGCCGCACTGGGCGCTGTGGAGGTATTTCTTCCAAGCAAGGCTCGAAGGTCAAAGCCGGCGGATGCTACGGCGCCCTCGGTGGTTCGCCCTCGGCTTCGGCCGGCCGGAGCTCGGAGTACCTCGACGTCAAGCTACCGTCGTCGAACAAGGGATGGCGTTCCGAGTGGTTTTACGTTCGGAATGTCGGAGACAGCGCCCCGCCATTCACCGGCCAGCTTCCTGTAGCGGGGGAAGAATGGACCTGGGGTGCTGATAAGAAGGAGAAGAAGGTGGCCCTGATCGTGGAGCAGGTCAGGGCTCTAAGGGAGCAGGGGCTCACCGGGGACGCCGTCGCGGCGTGTTTTTATGGGGATCGCGTGCAACCTCACGACGTGCCGCGCCCGTTCGATATGAGGCGTCGGACGATATGAGGATGGCGAGCCCGAGCTCGCCGCGACGGAGGTCGAAGCCAGTGGCCGCCGAACGGGTGAAAGCGCTCATCGAGATCGCGGCGGCCACCCGGAGCCATTCTCATCGGCCCACCCCCCGAATCTGGTAGGTCGGGCGATCTTCTCCTCGCCTCTTTCTTCCCTTTGCCTTTGGCGCCCAATCTGACTGGTGTTTCCGCATTTTTCTAGGGGCTCTCGGGAATGGTCTCCCGGCGTGCTCTCCGGGAGAAGGCATCGGTCGCGGCCGTCGCGGAGGTCGCGCGACTTGACTCCTCCCGCAAGAAGCGGAAGGAAGAGGAGAGGAGGAAAAAGAAGAAGGAGCGTGCGGTGAGGGCCACACGTGGTGAGGACGTGTCCGAGACCACCGCTGCGGGGGCATCCTCCATCGACAGCAACGGGGGGAGCCCCGGTTACCCATACCGTGGGTTCTTTTCTGACCCGTGCGGGGGGAACCCCAGGGGGAGGGTGACCGTGCGGTCGTCGTCGTCGTCGCACTCCCAAGGGTGGCGCCCCTCGTGGAGGCGGCTTCAGGGAAGAGGCCGGTGGATCTGCCCCTCGGAGGGGGACTGGCGAAGAGGGCGCGCTTGCCGCGCACCCGATCGGCTCAGTAAGCATTCCTTTTCCCCGTTTCGAACATTGTTACCGCAAAGTTGCCCGAACAGCTTCTAAGTGCTTGCGGTGTGCAGCGCTTATACGGGTGTGGCCGTGGTCGCAGCTGCGGTGCTCCCTGTGGTTGCTCCGCAAGGGGCGGCGCCGCTCCTGCCGCCGGAGGGGTCGCACGGCGGCGAGGAGTTGCAGTCGGTGCCGGAGGTGTCAACCGAGTTGATGGTGGTCGCGCGCAGCGCCGAGCCGGGCGCGCCGAGGGCGCGCGCTATCGAAGGGACGGGCCTCATCCAGAGGCCGAGGTCGGCGAGCTCCGCCGCCTCGCCGGGATGCCGCCGAGTGGCGCGATGGTCGTTACCTGGGGAATCGACATCGACGCTACCGCGAGCTCACCGGGCGAGACGGTGCGGTGTTGAGGTGTCAGGCCCGTGCCTCAAGGGGAGGCATCGGTCTAAGCCCCACAGGCGCTGGCCATCGAGGGGATTCCCGAGGGGCCCATTCCTCCACCCTTGCCCGTGGGGGTCCGGTCGGGTGGCGTCCCGTCCTAACGGGCGACCGAAGGTCTGCTGCCGGGTGTGGCCCGTAGGTCGGGGACCTTGGGCGAGGCGGAGGAGAGTGAGTGGGCTGCCCTCCAGCAAGGCGCTCGGGACGCCGAAGTTGAGGTGGACCAGATCCGGAAGGGTCTGGCTCTTGCCCTCGAATCCTCTGGCAGGGCGTTGGATGCGATCGCCGGGGGAGTCCGGCCGGTTAGTATGGTAAGTTGATCGAGAGCCCGGCCTCTCGCACCTTCTGATGAATTTCGCGGCGACTTACGGAGTGTCTATATTTTACAGCATCTGTGGGCCCGCTCCGAGGCCAAGGTCGAGCTCCTCTTATACTACGGACGACCAACGGTGGTCGCTGAGGAGGAAATCGGTGCCAGACGCCGAGCCGAGTCCGCTCAGAGGCTCACCATCCGGCGAGAGGAAACGGCGGAGGCCCGCCAAGAGCTGGAGCAGGCCACGAAGGCCCTCTTCGAAGAGCGCCTGGGGGCAAAGCCTCTGAGGACAAGGGTGGCGGAACTCGAGCTCCTTCTGGCAGAGGCTGCCAACGCCAAGGATGCCGCCGTCACCGCAGAGGAGGCGCGCATAGCGCAGCGCCCCGTCTCATAAACGAGCGGACTGCCCGGAAGACGCCGACCGGCGTTCGACAGAGACCGCTTCGGAAGGAGCTTCCTTTAGGACCTCATACGAGGGTCAGGGAAGAAGCCAGCAACTTGGCGAGTTCTGTAACAGGTAAGTGTCTCAACTCCTTGGTTAATTCTGTCAGCGCGACTCATAAGGCGTGCTTATCTGGGGATGTTGTGATCCGCAGAGCCGCAGAAGAATTTAAACGTCGCTATAGAGGCGCGGGAAGACGCCCTAAAAGCTCGTGACGAGGCGGTCGCAGCACGGGACGTGGCGCAGGCGGCGTTGAAGGTAGCCGAAGGTGACCGGGCCGAGCTGGCCGTGGAACTGGAGGCCCTTCGCAAGGCCGGCCAGCATGTCTGCAACTGGGTCCTTGGAACCGCGGCGGGTTCGAGCTCTCTCGTCCCCATGCTGGCCCGAGTGCCGGGGCGCGTTGAGAGAGCGCTGACCGTTAGCGCCGTACTTGGGGCTTTCTCGACGCTGGTCAATACCGTCTCTCATTATGACGGTATAGACCTTGCGGTGGTGAGCAGCGGCATCGCTGGGAACCGGACCGATGATGAGATCGAAAGGTTCGAACTCCAAGTTGAGCTGCACGCTAGGGAGATCGCCGACCATATCCCGCCGCAGAGCGCCCTCGAAGAAGAATAACCAGAAGTTAGATTCGTACCCATTTTATTGTAAAGGCTCTCGTTCAGAATAATCTTAAATTCAAGAAGTTCCCACACGCTTCGCGCCTTTTTATGTCATGGTGAGTGCTCGACCGCCATAGCCGTAAGGACCACCGGGGCCACTTAGGCGTAGGTCAGCCGCCGGGAGGGCGAGAGGATAGGAACTTTGGCCACGCAGCTAGATTACACACACTTGTGAGGATAGGAGTGTTCCCGATCGGCCAAAAATCGCCCGCCGGGCACTTCCTTCTTCCGCTAAGTGCTAGTCGCAACCATAGCCCCGGGCGAGGCCGAGCACCCGGTCGAGTGTTACCGCTCGGGATGGACCTCGTGACCGGTCGGGTCACCGACCCGCATGAGCGCGTGAGTTAGCCGAGTTTTGCGCGGGAGAGGAGTGTTCCCGACCAGGCAAAGGCCACTCCGCTCGGGTACTTCCTTCTTCCGCGAAATGCTACTTTGCAACCGCAACCGAAGCCGGGCGAGGTCAGAGCACTCGGTCGAGAGGGTTACCGCTTCGGAAGGGCCTTGTGGATTGGTCGGGTCACCGACCGCATAGGCGTCGACGAAGCGATCTGGATGGGGCGCCTATGGCAGCCCGGCGCCGTGACCGCGACTGTGTGCTCGGAGGAGAAGTAAAAGATGACGCAAGGAAAAAGAAAAGGACTTAGGGATAAAAACGCCTTAACTTTTCTATGTTCCAAGCGTTGGGGAGGACGCGGCCATCCGGGTCCCTGAGTCGAAAGGTGCCAGGCCGAAGATCCTCTGCGATGGTGAAGGGCCTTCCTGAGGCGACGAGCTTTGCTTGTCCTTGCCGGTTCGGACCGACGCAGACCAGTCGCCCGGTGAAGGATCATCCTCGAACCTGGCGACCGTGGTAACACCGCAGAGTTTGTTGATACTTGGCCGATCATAGAATGGCTACATCGCGTGCCTCGCCAAGCTGGTCGATGGCGTCTTGTTGCGAGGCAAGCCCCCGAGCCTCTTCGAAGGCTTGTAGTCTTGGGGCGTCGTATTCCAGGTCGGTTGGCAGGACAGCTTCAGCACCGAACACCATGAAGAACGGTGTAAACCCGGTCGCCCGAGTCGGTGTGGTCCGCAAGCTCCAGAGGGCGGAGGTAGCTCGGCCACCCATCGCCCGCGAAATGCTTGATCCGATCAAGATCCGTGGCTTAAGTCCTTGGAGAATCATGCCGTTTGCGCGTTCGACCTGACCGTTAGTCCGCGGATGGGCCACGGCTGCCCAATCGACACGGATGTTGAAGTCGTCGCAGAACTCGAGGAACTCCTTCCCCGTGAACTGCGTGCCGTTGTCGGTGATGATAGAGTTTGGGACTCCAAACCGAAAGACGATGTCGCGGAAGAAGGCGACCGCTTGTACCGACGTGACGCTCATGACCGGCTTGGCCTCTATCCACTTGGTGAACTTGTTCACCGCGACGAAGAGATGAGTAAAGCCCCCGGGCGCTTTCTTGAAGGGCCCGACCAGATCGAGTCCCCACACTGCAAACGGCCATGTGATGGGGATCGTCTGCAAGGCCTGAGCTGGCAGATGCGTCTGCCGGGCGAAGAATTGGCATCCTTCGCAGGTGCGTACAATCTGCTCGGCGTCGGACACGGCGGTCGGCTAGTAGAAGCCTTGTCGAAATGCCTTTCCTACCAGGGACCGGGGCGCAGCATGGTGACCGCAGACTCCGCCATGGATATCGAGCAACAAATGTTTCCTTGGTCGGCCGAACGCACTCGGAGGACCCGGAGGACTCCTTTGTAGAGGTCCTACCAACCAGAAGAAGGATTTCGCCCGACGAGCGAGGCACCGGGCCTCAGTCGGGTCGGCGGGAAGCGACCCGTCCATCAGACGGTTGATGAAAGGTTTCCTCCAGTCGAATTCAGTTGTTAGCACGCCGTGGCCTGGCCCGACCGGGCCTACGCCTGACCGCACGGCGGTTGGGGCGACTGTGCTCGGTAGGTCGGGAGACCGGTCGGCCACCGAGTCCAACTGGACGGAAGGCTACAGAAGGTCGCAGATGAAGATCCCAGGTGGGACTGGCCCTCTGCTGGAGGCAAGATTAACTAGGTAATCGGCCTCACCGTTGTAGCGTCTGTAGCTATGGTGGAGCTCGAAACCCTTGAACCGCTCTTCGAGTCTGCGCATTTCTTGATAGTATGCGGCCATGCGGGCGTCTCGGGGCTCCGCAGCCTTCATGACTTGATCGACGACAAGCTTGGAGTCCCCATGGACATAGAGTCGGCGAGCGCCGAGGTCGGCAGCGATCCGGAGACCGTTGACAAGAGCCTCGTATTCGGCGATATTGTTGGTCGCATCGAAGAGCAACCTAATGGCGATTGAAGCTCGTTCGAGCGGGAAATGATGATTTACTCCGCGCCGCCGTTCTTGGTGTAGGACCCATCGAAATACATCGTCTAGTACTCGGGGTCTTCGAGCACCGGTGGCGCCTGGGCTTCGGTCCACTCGGCGATAAAGTCAGCTAGGGCCTGTGACTTGATCGCCGTTCGAGGGACATATGTTATGCCGTGACCGCTGAGCTCGAGCGCCCATTTGGCTATCCTTCCTGAGGCGTCGCGGTTGTGGACAATCTCGCCGAGCGGCGACGTGGTCACCACGGTGATAGCGTGCTGGTCGAAGTAATGGACAAGCTTTCTTTTGGCGATGAGCACTGCGTCGCATGCCAGCTTTCGCGACCGCGGGTACCGAGCCTTGGACTCGAAAAGCACTTCGCTGATGAAGTAGACTGGCTGTTGTACCTTGAGCTCACGGCCTTCTTCCGCTCGTTCCACCACAAGGGCCGCACTGACGACTTGGGTAGTGGCGACGATGTAGAGGAGCAGCGGTTCACCTGGTGCCGGGCAACCAGACCGGAGGTGAGGACAAGAAGGCCTTCAAGCGGGTGAGGGCCTCCGAGCCTCCCGGGTCCAAATTGAAGCGGTCGGATTTCTTAAGCAACAGAGCAAGATTCGCGCCGCCAGCGAGACACGAACGGCTTAAGGTCGCAAGGCATCGGTCGACCACCGATCCCTTTGAGGTTGCCAACCGCCCAACCTTGCGATCACCGAGATCTTCTCCGATTGGCCTCGTTGTTCGCCGGAGACAATGAAGCCGAGGAGCTTCCTTGGGGACCCCGAAGACGCACTTGTCGGGGTTGAGCTTTATACAGAATCGTCAGAGATTCGCGAAGGTCTCCTCTAGATCGGTGATGAGGTCACCGGCCTTCCTGGTCTTCACGATGATGTCGTCGACATACGCCTCGATGTTGCGGTCGATCTGGTCGTTGAAACATGTTTGCATACATCGCTGGTATGTAGCGCCCGCATTTTTCAGACCAAACGGCATTGTTACGTAGCGGAATGAGCCAAACGGGGTGATGAAGGAGGTCGCGAGCTGGTCAGACTTCTTCAACGTTATCTGGTGGTAGCCTCAGTAGGCGTCCAGAAAGGAGAGGGACTCGCACCCTGCGGTGGAGTCTATGACTTGGTCAATGCGGGGCAAGGGGAACGGGTCCTTGGGACATGCTTTGTTGAGACCCGTGTAGTCAATGCACATTCTCCATTGCCCACTCTTCTTTTTTACAAGTACAGGGTTGGCCAGCCACTCGGGGTGGCGTACCTCTTTACTAAACCCGCAGCCTAAAAGCTTGGCGATCTCCTCCCCTATGATCCTGCGCTTTTCCTGGTCGAAGCGACGCAGGCGTTGGGCGACCGGCTTTGAGCCTGGTCGGATGCTCAAGGAGTGCTCGACGACCTCCCTGGGAATTCCCGGTATGTCGGAGGATTTCCATGCAAAGACATCGTTGTTGGCGCAGAGGAAGTCGATGAGCGTGCTTTCCTGTTTAGCGGGGAGCGCGGCTCCGACCCGCACGGTCTTGGTCTGATCCCGGGGATCGACCGTAACCTCCTTCGTGTCCTCGGCGGACTTGAAAGATCCCGCCCCTGACTTGCTAGACTCAGGGACGGACTCGGAGGCTTCCCTCCGGAGGTTGTCGAGCTCGGCGGACGCGATGACCGACGACGCAAGCTCGCAATCGCTTCGCCGCAGCTTGTAATCGAGCCGAAGGATGAAGCCACGTGATGACTCGTGGCCCGCATCTTCGGGCCAGATAGGCGTGGCGGGGACCGCCATGAACTTGGCGAGCACGGCCTCCCCAGATAGCGTGGTAGAACCGGGAAGTCCACGACCTCAAAGGTGAGGGTCTCGGCGCGGAAATTTCCGGTCCTTGAAGGTGACGGCAGTCGACCGCCCGAGCGGGTGGGCTCTTGGCCGGGATGACGCCGTGGAAAGGTGCCTTGCTCGGTCGGAGACTCGGCGAGGACCCCATGGCGTCGAACGCCTCAACATAGAGGATGTTGAGGCCGCCGCCGCCCATGAGCACCTTGGTGAGGCGCTTCTTCCCACGATGGGGTCGACCACGAGCGGATACCTTCACGGTTGCGGGACATGGTCGGGTGGTCGGTCCGTCGAAAGTGATCGGAGATTCGACCACGAAGGTATTGAGGGGCGCCGGAGGCGGTGTGGACCTTGCGGTAGGCGAGCTTGAGCCGACGCTTGTCGGCCAGAGCGTGCCGTGCCACCAAAGATCATGAGGCACCGTCGGGTTCGGAAACTCGTCGTCCGTCTTTTCTCCGCGCCCTTGGGGCCGGGTCGCTTCTTCCTTTGCCCCTTGGCGTTGTGGGGGTGCCAGAGAGGAAACGCCTCAGGACCTCACAGTCCCTGTACTTGTGTTTGACGGGGAACCCGTGGTTTGGGCACGGGCTGTCCATCAATTTTTCGAAGTGGTCGGGCGCGACGGTTGGTCGCACCTGCTGCTTGGCAGGTCGGTCGACAGCTGCGACCACTTGGGCCTCGCGGACCTGCTTTCCATGCCGCTTCCGTTTGTCGGAGCGGTCGGAAGGGGACCCGGCTCGGGCGCCGGGCTCTTGCTTGGTTTTGCCGTCCTCAAAGATGGCTCCCACAGCCTCCTCGCCGGAGGCGTGGTTGGTGGCGATGTCCAGAAGTTCCTTGGTGGTTCTGGGCTTGACGCAGCCCAGCTTGTGCACCAAGGCCTTACAGGAGGTGCCAAAGATGAATGCCCCCACGACATCGGGCGCCGGAGATGTCGGGAGCTCGCAGACTTGGCGGAAGAATCGCCGGATGTAGTCCCGGAGAGTTTCCCCTGGCTGCTGTTTGCAGCCCTTCAGGTACCAGGAGTTCCCAGGGCGCTTGCAAGTGCCCTGGAAGTTGCCGACGAAGAGGGTCTTCAAGTCAGCCCAGTTCCTGATAGTTTTCGTGGACAAGTACTCGAGCCAGGCTCGATCCGAGTCCGCAAGGTAGATGGGGAGGTATTGGATGATAAAGAGATCATCCGTTGCTCCCCTTGCCCGGCATGCGAGCCGGTAGTCTTCGAGCCATACGCCAGGGTTTGTGGCCCCGATGTATTTGGCAATGTTGGTCGGTGCTCGACCGCTTGAAATCGCACGACGAATCCTGGCGAAGGCCCGTGGTCCCGACCATCGGGCTTGGGCTTCGGTGAGGGCGCCCGCCGCCCACAACACGCGAGTGGGCGGCTTCATCCACCGCTTTCTTGGCGCCCGAGGTGGCGCGACGTCGAGGCGCCACCGAGGCGCTGGCGATCGGGTGCGCGAGGCTGGGGTTGCTCGTGGTGCGCCGCCATCTTGGCCGGGCCAAACCAGCTCCGGGCAGCGGTACGGGCCCGGCGGCCAGAGGTGGCTTCCGAATGGTAGGAGCCGGAGGTGCGCATGTCTTTGACGCGAAGACGCTCTACCACCCGGAGGTTACGGTATGTGACTTTGGCCTCCGGTCGTCTCGGCTCGGGAAGGCCTCGAGCAAGATCGTGGCGCACCACGCTCGACTGCGTGGGGAAGAACCGAGGGTCGGACTCTTCCGCCGCCTTGTGGCGTGCTCGTCGTGCGCGCCACGCGCGCTAAGCGTCTGCGGGGCTCGGGCTCCTCCCGCTCAAGTTGGCTCGAGGTGGTCGAGCTCGCCCTTCGCTCCTCGACTCTTGGCGTTGTCGTTGAAGCTCGGCGGCGAGCTTGAGCGTTCAGCGTGCTTGCGTTAGTATTCCTCCTCCTGCGCCTTAGTGCGCGGAGGGGGACCCATGTAGTCAGCGGGGGTTACGATCAAGTCGATCGTGCTCGCCATGTTACACTCGCGAGTGTCGTCATGAGTGGGGTGCTCCGTGTCGAGCTGGAATCGTACGGACGAATCTTCCAAAGAACTCATGGATAGAGTCCGCATGTAACCGCCATTGCCACAAGATGTGAGCTGCGGGGTGACATGGTCACGTGTTCGAGCTCGTGGGAGCTATCGCTGCACTGGCGGCGCTCTTGGGTTCCGCCGGGCATGTTGGGGTGCCTCAAGTCGGAGTTTGGCGAGGTCGTGGAGACGGCGCTCGGGCTCCCGACAGGCGCCTGTGCTCCGGAGGCGGCCGAGATAAGCATGAGCCCTCCCGTCGAAGTGGCGGCGAAGTCGAGGGAGCCGAAGCGAATCGAGCTTCCGGACGCAATCGTGCCGTCGTGGGTGAAAGATGCTATCAGGGAGGCCAACGGGAATACAGAGATGTCGATGAAGACACGCAAAGGCCCCTACCTGGCGCGCCAACTGTCGGCGTTTCGAGCACCGGCAAGTAAATTTGTAAGTCTAAGGGGCCGCGCGTTCCCACTCCCTGAATGGTTAGACTCGGAAGCCCAAGATGTATACTGGTTCTAGCTGAATGTCCCTACTCCAGTTCGTGTGATGGTATGGTATTGTCTTTAGGGCGGATGATTACACAGTATTTACAAGAGCGAGCTAAGAGCCTCAGCATAAGAGAGCTCGTTGCTCGCCCGTATGTCTCTTTTTTCCTCTCTTCTTCTCCCTCCCTATCTCCCGGGGGTTCCTGCCTTCTTTTATACAGTAAGAAGAGGCAGGTTACATCGAGAGTTGGGGAAGGACGAGGTGACCTATGCTAAGAGCTTCGGTCCTTCATTCTGTCGACTGGTCACCATTAGTCTTGCCCACGCTGGGTCGGTAGTCTTGTTGGGCGGAGCGGTTAGCTGCTTTGTTGGGAAATGACATACCTGCCTTCTGTGAGCCTGACGAGTGTTGACGTTGCTGCGTATAACGTTGGTGCTGCCTCGGGAGGGAACGTGTTTTCGTGTCGTACGTGACTGGCCGATGGGACTAGAAGCTTGACTTCAGCAGCCATTAAACCATCTTGGGAAGGGGCCACCTGCTCTTGTATAGTCACTTCGATTGATCCCGTCCGTGGGGCACGTGGCTGCTGGCCGGTGAAGGCTTCGACACGCAGCCATTGGCGAAGGTTGCCTTGGTTCGATCGGAGTCAGGGGAGCCGACCTGCTGTGGAGGTCGGGAGCCCTGCTTGTTCGGGGATGCTTATCCCGATTGGTCGGGAATGGGCATCCTGCGCGGTCCTGTAGGTGCTTTTGGTCGGTAGCGGGCCTGGAGCGGCTTGCTAGGCTCAAGTTATGCTTGAGGCAGCCTGCTCGTTACCCAGGGCCGTTGGGGTACCCCTGGTATTCGTCAAGAGCTGTCTCTTATTTAGTAGTCAGCTTTGCACGGGAGTATAGGTAGATCATTTATATACAAGAGAGAAAAGATAGTTATTGCACAACATCTAGAGAACATTTAGAGACATTTATTATTCAAACTGGCTTTTAGATTACTATTAGCCAGTAGTTCGATCTAAAGTTTACTGTCAAATTTATCAAATTTTAAATTTCGTCGGATTTCAACCAAAATTCTAAAATTTCACCGAAATTTCAGATTTTAGCCTGCTCAAAGATGTAAACCGAAAACCAAATTTGAAAGCTTCGTACAAACCAGACCAGGCATATCCCACGTTCGAATCTTCAAATCGGCAGGTGTGTGATCTTTTTTCCTTCAATACCAAAATCAATAATACACAAAAATATGCCACATTACTCGAACCCAAGAGGCCAAGACCACAAGGGAAGATCCCATAAGCCCTACCAAATAAGCTAGACAGCTGGTATATAATCATATTTGTTCCAAGTTTTTCTACCTAGGGAGACCATTTCACATGAGACTGGAAATCACAAAAAATTCGATCTAAATTTTACTATCAAATTTATCAAATTTTAAATTTCGTCGGATTTCAACCAAAATTCTAAAATTTCACTGAAATTTCAGATTTTAGCCTGCTCGAAGATGTAAACCGAAATCCAAATTTGAAACCTCCGTACAAACCAGACCAGGCACAGGGATTCAAATTTCGCCCATGACTGAAATCCGAAATTTCAGCGAAATCTCGTTATTTCAAACAAAATTCAAAAGGCGGTATTGATATCGAAACATTTTGACATTTTGTTTGGAGGTTCCTGACACATCATTGATATTCTCATAAAACTTTCATAAGATTATCACATCAGAGAAATTTTGAAAAATTCGAGCATTACTACTATCCTCATAAAATACTTACCAACAAGTTTGATCTGAATGAAAAATGGTACAAACCACGTTAGAAACTTTTGAAATATTTTTTTTGCATGGTTATGATCCATCATTAATGTTCTCATAAAATTTTCAGATGATGATCAAGCTTCATGAATTTATAAAAATTCGGACAGTGCAACTGAAGACTCACCAACAAATTTCAACTGCATGAAAAAAGGTTCAAACCATGTTAGAACATTTTGAAAATTTTTATGGATAGTCTTGATGCATCATTGATGTTACCATAAAATTTTCACATGATGGTCAAACATGAAAAAAATTATAAAATTCCGACAATCTTACTACATCGTTTATGCTAATTCTGTTTTTTATTTTTAAAAGATAACAAATGAAGTTAAAATATTTTTAAAAAATTCCTGTTTGATCCTAGACTTCTTGAGATAGTACCATAAATTTTTCATAGCATGAAAAAGATTCTTTAATTTTACAAAAGTTCAACTATTTTTCTGCCAAAATTTTAAAGTGCATCAAAGATCACTTTCTTATGAGTTATTGATGTAATCGAAGTCAAATCCGGCCATAACAATGCAAAATGCAGATTTTTTCATAAAATTTTGAAAAGTACTGTAGCATTTCAAAAAAAATTCCAACCACTAATCTCGTGAGGTCCAAAATCCCAGATTTTGGTAAAATTTCAATCCTTGTATCCCAACATAGAGATTCCTGGATGAAACCTCACGCCATCATGCATTCCAGAGGCAGACCGGTAAAACTGGTGCCTACGGGTCGTGTGGGGGGCGCTGCTGCAGTGCTCGAGAACTTGGGCTCTAAAGTGGCAGCCTCGAAAAACAATTGTCAGGAATCTCGTGCTCCTGGATCGCTGTTCTCTAGAACATTCATTCGAATTCTTTGCTACTGTGGCCTTAAAAAATTATTTTTTAAGAACCGGTTCTCTACAATTTTTTTCTTGCAAATATATTCCTTGACCTGCAAATCCCGCCCACGGCGAGCGCGAAAAATACAAAATCCTGCAGACGGGGTGTGCGGAAAAACCACGAGGCTACACGTGGTGACTCCCGTGAACAGTGCACCGTTCTGCTACTGCCGCACAACCACAAAGCGGAAAACCGAATGTCGTGCCACTGCACTGTGGAAAAATCGCAATTCTTGCGCTGCGGAAAACAGAATCTCGTGCCTCCACTCAACAGAAAATGCTCGGGGTCGGCGGACATTCCGCAGCAATTTAAACTCAAAAGGAAAAAATACCGTGTAGCAATTCCGCGCTACAGTACTATAAGATTTTCTCCCTGTAGTGCTGTAGCACACAGAGGAGTTATTTTCGTTTTTTTAATAAAAAAATATTTTTGTAAAAAAAATAAAGGGGGCAAATATGCTAGCAGTTCCATTCATTCCGATTTCTGACCATCAATTTTGACTGGAGACCGCCAGTACAAGTGATGACATCTTGTAATCATTGGATTCTTCTCATGCAGTCTCCAGCGAATTTTTTACCGTTTTGGCCTCATTGGTCGTATTTTTTTCGCAATTAACCCTATATATGAAAGAATTTTAAAAATAGCCCTGATACAGTATTTTCCAGCGGTCACCGATCGCAGATTTTTTTTTAAAATTTTTTTTCAAATTTTCCAGCGGTCAGCGACCACATGTTTTTTTTTAAAAAAATTCACTTCTTTCCAGCGGTCGCTGACCGCTTAATTTTTTTTTATTTTTTTTGGTTTATTTTTTTTTTACACGGCGGGCGGGAAAAAATATTTATTTTAAACCGAGCGCTGGAATCCAGCGGTCGCCGACCGCTGGATTCCGCGCCAAAGCCGAGGAGGCGAGGACAGCGTCTTGACGGCGAGCGACGCGTGGCGGCGATTTTTTTCCTATTTTTTCGGAGATGCGGCTAATATCTTTTCTTTGTATTTATGAAGACAAAATAAAAATTATTTTATGATGAATTTTAATTTTTTAGAATTTTTCACTGTTCTAGCACGGCAAGTATAATTTCCGGGGATTTGGACCGCTGGAAATTGCAAAATTAAAATTCCGCGATCCGTTGGATTGTACTATTTGGAGGCGTTTTTTTTATTCGATGAACGTCTAATCGCGAGGAAAATTATACGCGCCGGGTTAGAACAGTAAAAAATTCAAATTTTTTAGTGTAATCGGAAATATGGTCTTCATGAAATTTAGAAAATTAACCGAACTTAATGCACAGTATTTTTTTGGGAGGAATTTTAATTTTTGTGGAAGTATTTCGCATCGATTTTATTCGAAAAATCGTTGTAACCTATGAGCTCTAATTATTAAAAGTCAGTGTTATTTTGACGGTTGCTAGAATACCATAGTTCAAAGTATGGTCACTAAATTTAGGAAAAATCATATTTGTCGATGATAATTATTGTAGTGTTTCGCAAAATTATTTGTCAGTCAATTATCTTCGGAAAGAATAAAATTTTGTTGTTCATCATGCTCTTTTGATGTGCGACAAATTTGACGACAAATAAAACCTGACATTCATATTTGAAAGTGTAGAGCTAAGTCACAAACTGAGATACAAAGTTAGATACATTCATATTTGATCGGCCTGAATTTAGTGACCATACTTTGAACTATGGTATTCTAGCAATCGTCAAAATAACACTGACTTTTAATAATTAGAGCTCATAGGTTACAGCGATTTTTCGAATAAAATCGATGCGAAATACTTTCACAAAAATTAAATTTTCTCCCAAAAAAATACTGTGCATTAAGTCCAGTTAATTTCCGAAATTTCATGAAGACCATATTTCCGATTACACTAAAAAATTTGAATTTTTTACTGTTCTAGCTCGGCGCGTATAATTTTCTCGCGATTAGACGCTCATCTGATAAAAAACGCCTCCAAATAGTACAATCCAATGATCGCGAATTTTAATTTTGCAATTTTCACGTTCGGATCCCAAATTATACGTGTCGTGCTAGAAACGTTGAAAATTCTAAAAATTAAAGTTCATCATAAAATAATTTTATTTTGTCTTCATAAATACAAAGAAAAGATATTAGCCGATCTCAAAAAATAGGAAAAAAATCGGTCGGTTTAAAAATATTTTTTCCGCATGCAAAAAAAACCAATAAATAAATAAATAAATTTTGTTTAAGCGGTCACGATCATTGAAAGAAGTGATTTTTAAAAAAAAAAATGCGATCATTGATCACGGAAAGTTTGAAATTTTTTTTAAAAATGCGATCGGTGATCACTAAAAATCTCGTATCGTGGCTATTTTTGAAATTCTTTCATGTATGAGGCTAATTGCGAAAAAAATATGACTAATGAGGCCAAAAAGGTAAAAAATTCGTCTCCAGCAAGCACTGCAATTTGTTTAAGGAGTAAATTTTACGAAACTACTGGTTTTTTTTAATAAACTATAAAAAAACTATAGATTTTAATTTTAATTTTACAAAATTACAGATTTTAAAAGAATTTATTTTAAAAATCTACAGTTTTTTTTTACAAACTATCAAAAAAACTATATATTTTAAATTGTATTTCACAAAACTATAAATTTTACGAGAACTTGTATTACAAAACTATAGGTTTTAGAAAAACCTGTATAACAAAACTACAGATTTTAGAATAATTTTTTAATAAAATTATATGTTTTAGAATTGACCGATTCTTGTAACGGGACTGACAGTGTGGACCCATATGGCTGCCTCACACGTCTTTATTTCCCGTTTCACTCATGCGTGAGACTATCATGTGGACCCAGACTATCAGACACGTTACAATAAACAATTAATTCTAAAATCTGTAGTTTTGTGATACAAGTTCTAATGAAATATGTAGTTTTATGAAATAGAAGCTAAGTTCTATAGTTTTTTTAATAGTTTGTACAAAAAATTTATAGTTTTAATAAAGTATGTAGTTTTATGAAATAGAAGCTGAGCTCTCTAGTTTTTTGATAGTAAGTTTTAAGAGTGTCTACATATCAGTCAACTGTTTTTTTTTGTGCGTAGAACATCACATTTCTCGTCGTCCAGGCCATGCCTATCAGGCAAAACAGGTACCTCCACGCGCAACGCCAGGGCAACCACCTTCGACACTGCTTCGCCGAAGCAGAGTAGGAGCGTGTGGAGACAGAACAACAGGATCAACACAACGACGAGGAGGAAGATGAAGAAATTGTCGAGGAGGAACATGAGGAGGTGGAGGCTGTGGACAGGGGCACTGTGGTGGAGGTGACGGTGAGCAGCACCCAGCCTCAGGTGGCCGCGGTGGCCGGCATGGTGCACCGTTGGAGGCTCATCATTAACAAGTTCATGGGTGGCACACCACTGTCCGACGACCACCAGCCAACACCAGAACACCGTGCCTCTTCTGAGGAGCCTACGGCTCCAGCGTCAGGGCTGCACCGGGTGTTGTCTTCCACGACTGCGCTGGCCGCCGCAGTGGCGAAACGAAAAATAATTTTTCTAAGCTAGACAAAGAAAAATAGGATTAGTGAACCCAAATAGAAAATAAATAAGTCACAGAGAAATAAAAAATAATTTTTCTAAGCTAGACAAAAAAAAAAGAGATTGGTGAACCCTAATAGAAAATAAATGAATCAAATCACTTATCTAAATGCAGATCGGATGGATAGAAAAGTAACTGAAATCAAAGAAAAAAAATATGCGACAGATTTTTAGCAATTCTCATAAGTTTTTCTAAAATCTATAGTTATGTGAAATAGAAACTAAAATTTGTATTTTACTGATAATTTTTTTTAAAAAAAACTGTAGTTTTATAAAATTTACTCTTGATTAAGGGAGCCGCTGCCGTTTCACGAAAAATTGGTGAAAAATAAACATCGTTCAGTAGGATCATGCACTCTAGTTTTCCTAAAATACTGAACTCATTGGTTAAAGAAGGCAAGAACATTTTGGAGATGTTGGAATCGAATCTAGTGGTCGACGTGCACATATGACATAGCACCAGATCTTAGTCGTCTACAAATTCGAATCGAACCAACGCTTAATCTATGAGCAAGATTTTTTGTTTATGTCATGTCATTTTCTAGCCAAATTCAGGCACAGCAAAAGCTTCGCACGTTTACACATAAACCAGGCATAACAAATGAATACCGTGAGATATGTCGTGCTGACACGGCGACAGGCTAAGCTTTTGTCATGTGCAGGCGATTTCACTCAAAGATGGGGCGAAGATAACCGACAACAATCACAACATCCCTGGCATGGAATAAGATAATCGTGCAATCTTTAGCACGCGAAGAGACGACGAATCGAGAGGGAACCATTGATTTCTTTTTCTTCCCTTGCTACGGTAGACATGGCGTAAAGACTACACGATCCCGGGCCTCCCGGTTACTCAAGCTCACACGAAAGTAGTGGTGGTGGTGGTGGCATGCAACGTGCGCGTGTCAGTGGCCACCCTGTACTGTAGCATGCATGCGGCAGATACGCATGACGGGGTACCCATGAAACTTACACTGTGCTTTGAATCGTTGTGATATCTCTGGCTCGCCCTAGTGTGTCGGTGTGGTCCAGTGGCCCTACTGCACCGTGGAGTTCAGAAGGTTAGGAAGAGGAATTTAGGGCTGGCGGTACTTCTTTTTTTATTTATTAGTCCATCTTTTCTAGATAGATATTATTTTAGAAAAAAAGTCCATATAGCATATTAAATTTTACTCAAAAATCAGTCCAGTATCCCAAAATTTGAAACCGATTATCTAGCACCCGAACTTTCCAATCCCGTTTAACACACTAAGCTGGTTTTATAGAAGGAAGTTCATATAACACTCTAAACTTTGCTTAAAGTCCGTTAAACACCATAAACTTTGAAACCGGTTATCTAACACCCTAAACTTTTTAATCCCGATAATTTAACACCCTAAAACCGGTTAAAAGCTTAGGATGTTAAGCTTAGAAAGTTCGGGGTGATAGATAATCAGTTTCAAAGTTTTATGTGTCGGACGGACTTTTGATTAAATTCAAAGTTTTGGATGTTGGACGGACTTTTGAGTAAAGTTTGAGGTGTTATATGGATTTTTTCTATTATTTTAGATTTTTTAAACTTTCGGTAAGATATATCTTAAAAACTATATTATATTTATTTATTATATTTTTGGATGATGTGTTTTACTTTGATCTGTAAAAATAAATAACATTTAAAATAACTAAAAGAGAAATGTACGGAAAATGGTAAAAGATAAAATAATATATATTTATAAACAAAATTTAAAAGCTAAAATAACATATATTTCGAAACGGGTGCCTTTTTTACTTCACCTTTATTCTCCCATTGGTGCGTGTCTTTCTGAGTTTTGTCGGCGGGTAAAATTATGTTCTTCGCTGTTTACGAGACGGCGGTAGAAATCTTTTTGCTCCGATGATTTTGCTTTGAATTTTTTTTTCTAGACATGATGTGATTTTTTTCGTAAACAGGCGATAAACTACGCACTTTTTTTCGACATTGGGTTCAGGTACCTGAACAAACTAGAACAAAGAGATAATACTTTCTTTATCTAAGTTTATAAGACTTATTTTTTTAATGATTTTATTTTTAAATATAGAGCGTATTTTATATTTTAATACAAAATTATTGTAATGTTTCCTCTATATGCTAATAAATATCTATTAGTATAGTGCTTAGTGATAATAATTAAGGTATCTAATTATTTTTAATGTTTTTTATCTATGTGTAAACTTGAACGGAGGGAGTATAGTGATACCGCCCATTGGTAGTTAAGGTTGTCTCACAAGGATAAAGCCCTTCAAACTTTAAATACTCTGCTAGTAGTACAAATTTAAAGCTGGAAATGGCTCATATGCTAGCAACACCCAGTTCTATGGTCCAATTGGGTGACCGTTTCTGATTCACTAAGAATCTAGAATCTAAATTCTGAATTATTCAAGAAACTCTTTGAAAAGTTTATTTTATAATTAAAAGTAGATTTGTACACAAAATCAGAAGCTACTATTATCTATCTGATTCTTGAAGAATATAGAATATACACAATTTGAAACACACGAATTTCTCCACACTACTTTAAGAATCGAACCGTTCTCTACGAAATTCTCGCATTCCAAGTACCAAAGCTTCCGCGTTTCCTTGGTAGGTGCATTCGATTTCTCACAGCAGTTCACGAATTTGTTTTGGAGACAGAAAAATACGACAGAGCATCACAATGAGGTCGAAAACGCGCTACGGCCGGACTATCGCCAAGGGGGAGCAAAAGCCAAAGGAGACGCTGGGACGAAGCGTACGGACCGGTCTCCTTGCGAGCTTTCAACAGGGACCCAGACCCAGAGCCGTGCGGCACAGGAGCCGAGGAGGAGGCGTGAGTCGTCCGCGGTCCGCCTCGATCTCGAACGGTGCGGCGACGTTTCGTCCCGTATCGTCTGATCTGATGGATGCTTGATGCCGTTGCCTTGCTTGTTCCTTCGTGTTAAGGTATCCGAACTTCTCTAGCTGTAATCTATCTGTAAATCTTATCTCTAACTCAAGTAGTTTGTTGTTGTCAGGATCACAATTGTATCCCATGTAATCTCTCTGATTGACCGGCTCCGTAGCATATCCGGCAACCACCATAAATCAGATTGATTGCGTTGCGCAATCTGCCAAACACATTTCCTCTAACCCCTCTTTTCTTCACACTTCATTTCTTCGAAGAAGCGAAACAGCAATTGCACCATTGTCACCGGCTCACCGTGCTCTGTGACAAGGGGCGGAGCTGGGGCTCGGGCCACTGGGGCCTAGCTCAAATAATAGTGCAAAATATTGTACATGCTTTATTTTGGCCCGAGGTCTAATCAAGCAACTCTAGACTCCAGTCCGGCCCAGCCGCCAAGGGCCCAGGCTTGCTCGGCGTGCCACTGAAGAAGACTAAGCTAAGAAAAAGAACACGCTGCAAAGTGCAAACCCTAGCCTAAACCAACTACCAAGTCCACGTCGTCGCCGCTCCTGGCCTCCCGCTCGGGCCGAGCCAACGCGGCCACCACTCCAAGCCTCCCGCCCACAACGAGGCCACGCCGCCACCGCTCTCGGCCTCCCGCTCTGGCCGAGCCAACGCCGGCGCCGCTCCTTGCCTCCCGCCCGCCGGCCGCCGCCCTAGATCGTAGATCCTGACGCCCTCGCAGTCGCAGATCCTAGACTCCGCCGACACCACTCCCTGCCTCCCTCGGTCGTCGGCCTGCCGCCTCCGACTCCGGCCAAGCAGCCGACGCCGCTCTCTGCCTCCCTCGATCGCCGGCCTCTGCCCTTGGCCCCACGCGACCATGCCCTCTGCCTCTGGCCTCTGCAGCTCTGCCTGCCCTTGCTTGCGCTTGATCAGCTGTGCGCCTGCTTGGCTGCTCTAGTATTGTTTGAATCAATCTTTCTAGAGATTTTGATTTTGGATATGCCATTTGCCATACATGAAGGAATCAGAATAAGAAATGGGACAACTGGGTTATGACTTATGAGAGTAGAAGAGAGAAATAAAGAGGGGAACTGGGTTTCTATTTGTTACTATATGAGAAAGGAAAGTTGTATCTATGCCCACTGCTTAGTGCTGAACTGCTGAGTGCTGACAGTGGACCTCCTCCCGTGCGCAAGGCACAAGGTGATGATTTTTGTTCCTTTCGTCCTTCGTGAATTGTGAATTGCAAATTGTGAATGGTTGTGTGAGTTGTGAATGGTAGCTTTGGTTATGCACTGAATTGTGAATGGTAGGTTAATATCTTTGGCTATGCAGTGAATCACAAATCACATCAAGTCATCATCAATTCCATTTTTTGAATTGTGAATGGTAGCTTTGGTTATGCACTAAATCACTCGATTACTATACTTGGTTTAGCTTAGTGTACACTCCTCATTTTTTTTAACCAACAGTTTATTGGCAGAATTTTAGTTACTCCAATGTTTGTCACATTGTGGTTGTATTCCGAATTGGGTTTAATTGATTGGACTCAATTTGGTTTGAATGCTTTAAAGATTACAAGATTTTATAGCGTTTTCAAAATATGATATTACATTCTTGTTTTGCAATTTGCATCAATAATTAACTTGTAATTTTGTGTCCCTAATTTACATATACAATTTCATTTTTGCAGGTTTAGGTTCTTGTACTATTGTTGATGACGATATGATTTGACTCGGATGCACCAAACCTTCATCGGTTAGGTATTAATTTTTGTACTGCTCTACTATGTTATGTTGTTTTTGACATGTTTTATCTATTTTGTTCTATCGTTAAGCATGAAGTTCAAATTTATTTTCTAATTATGTATTTGTGTAGCGTTTTTGTTGTAAGTCGGTGTGGGTAGTATTTGGCGTTAGTTATTGCCGCTTAGTTTTCGGCCTAAGGCTTGACAGAATCCTGGCTTTGCCACTACTCTGTGACCTTTGTCTTGTTCCTTTGTCTCAGGCGCACCAATGACAAGCTCCCATTAGCTCCGGCATACGAGTTCACACGGAAAAATTGATCGGATAATTTTCGATCGATGTGGATAATTTTCGGATACGGATTCTGTCGGATCAGATATTTGTCCTATAGTATCGGATCGGATACGGATACGGATTCTCTAGCTCACTATCCGTTGGATACAGATCTGGATAATCTATGTATTTATGGGCCAGATATCCGGATATGCACATGGACTGAGCCAAAGCTACTATTTTGGCCTAAAAAGGTTTCTGAATTTCAAAATCATTTTCTAATTTAATTAATCCATAAATAAATTTTTAATTATTAAAATTGACAAACCAACTGCAAATATTACGAAATGTTTTAGGAAGTTTTTGACACAATCTAACATTTGAAAACAATTACTTTGATGATTTTATCTGCTTTAAAATTTTCATGAAAATTCAAAAACTACTGTCCTTAGTAGGATAATAATTTAAATAAGTAGCAAAAAATCATAAAAACTCATAAATATATAATTTATTATTTTAAACATAATTCAACAAAGAATACAAATCTTGTGTCAATAGATGTTCCTCGTGAATGTTTGGATCAAATAAACTAGTTATTGTTTTTTATTTTGTGTGTGTAATTTAAAGGGTTTTAATATTCTGATACATATACGTGACTGTATTCGTTTTGATTTGTATTTGCTCCGTATCCGTATTTGATATTATCCATATCTAAGTTATTCATATTCATATCTGTATCTAAGAAAAAAATAAAAATAAATATGATATAATCATTATTTACCTGTATCCGATCCGTTTTCATCTCTACCCACCAATGGCTCTTTGTAACATACGGATACTATGTACAGCCTAATATGGGCTTGACGTGATCAAAGTCCCCGCTGGGCCGCATGGACGGTGGACCTAACCAGCCTTTCCCACCTGATCCCGTCAGCAGTGAGCACCCCCTGGCTTCTTAGGCCATCAAATTTCCAAAGCCCAGCCTCCCTGCTGGCCACAGTAATTTCTCTGAAAAAAAGAAGAAGAAAAAAAAGCTTGCCACAATAGTATAGCTGTATGCGGTATAGACGGTAATTACCCCTATTTCAGCTTTTCTTACCCTATTTCTGAAAAAAAATCATCTACTGAGAATTAATTGTAAAAATGATCATTTTCTTAGCATTAGCCAAACAGTGCTAAGGTTTAATGTCTATAATAAAACCACCTTAGCTTATTATTAACATGTACACACCAGCTTTAGCCTATATGAAAAAAATGAGAAAATAGAAGAGAGAACAGAAGTCACTCTTATGTAGTAGCCAGCATCACACGAGAAACAATGTGCTATTACCAGTCAAAAGCCCGTGTTAGAGCAATTATGCTTACTCTAAATGATACAAATAAGAGATAGTTATTGTACAGGCTTTAATGTTATAGCCAAAAATGTTTCTCTAGAGACAACTTTTAGAAATAGTTATTGCACAAGCTGAATTTATTTCTTATTTTAGATAATATGTATGAGAAATAGAGTAAGTAGTGGATTTTGTTATTGTAGTGCTCTCAGCGTCAAACTGGTCTGGTGCTGACGTATCATGCCACGTCGCACCAAATCACCAGGTCAGCAGAGGTCTGCGCAAGGCGTATGGCGCTGACATGCACAGGCTCCACGCCAGCATAATTGGCGCTAACGATTAGCGCTTGAGCATATCTTATGCCATATTTATTTAGACTTAGACATTTTGGTTTATAGCTTAAAGCTAATTTTTTGGCTTAAGTAGTTTCAAAGTAATCAGCTTTTATACGTGGTACAAAAGGATAATTTTACCTAACTTTTATACGTGGTACAGAAGGATAATTTTAACTAACCCTCGATAAAAAAAAAAAAAATCCATACAGTAGCTTTTAGCTTATAGTTATATATAGACTTATAGCTTTTAAGAAAACCAATTAAAAATTCACCATTTGTTTATACTTAAACTTCTTACCTTTTTAAGCTATAGAAAAACTTAAATAAACAGCGTCTTAGCGACATGGTAAAAAGCTAGACCAACTGCAGCTCATTATTTAATTGGTTGCTAGCTTGGCCTTATGAATTAGTTACATGATAAGACCATGTTGGATTTAATTAGGACCTAGTGCGGAGTTAATCTCAAAAATATATTTAGTACTTTTATTGACCGGATTACACACATGTTCTGGCATAAGTATGGGACTAAATTCACTGATTTGAGTAATATATATATATATATATATATATATATATATATATATATATATATATATATATATATATATATATATATATGTATATATATATATGTATATATATATATGTATATATATATCGGTGTGTTGACTCGATTAGTGAAATAAAGCTACTCTTATTAGTATAATTACTTAAGGAGCTATGCTTCTATGCATTCCTATTTAAAAGTTGCACAAATATTAAAACATAAATAAAAAGCGAATGCTGATTATTTACTCATTCGTCTGCTTTAAAATTTGTACAACTTATATTGGAAGGGAATGCATAGAATTACTACTCTAACCTAAATATATTAAAATGTATAATTAGGTGTTAATTTATTGTGGCAGTGGTATTCGTCAGGTGAGTGTGATGGATAGAAGCTGATTTGTAGCTAAATCTCACTAATTATCTAGTTACTAGTTAGTGGCTAGTTTAAGTCCATGTATGGGTGTATGCACACATTCGTACACACTCACTGGAATTCTCCTTGCATACAATGCTCACAAAGTAGATGTAAGAGAGTCCAATGGAAGTCGATGAGTCTTACAGCAAGCTAGGAGAATTACTGAATTAGTACTAACTAGCCAGATGCATGTTTAATCTGTTTAGCGGTACATACGTGATGGATAGAAAAAGGCTAGCGCTATACGTGGAAAATAGATAGTTGCAGACCACATGACATAATACAAATACCAGATACTGTTTTAGAACATTACCAAGTTGATTTAATTTCATGTTCGTTGAATTGATTTCAGTTATGATATTAACATTTAACATTATATGTTAAAACAATTCGAGGAACTCGTCGATGTCCAAGATGAGAGAGTACTTCCTGTCAATTTACTGCAAATCAACTTATTATTCCTCCTTTTCCTCTTGTTCAATCACTACTACAGAAAGATTTATATTAGATGCCTTAACACAGACGGTACCATCTGTACTGAGAAACATCACTGATGGTTCTATAGTGAAACCATTAGTGACATAATCACATACTGTGATCTTTATAAATTGTCAGTGATATACATTAATACCATAGACGGTTTTAGTATAAAACCGTGAGTGATGACTCCTGTAGCTATCACAGACGGTTCTAACTATGAAACGATATCTACCAATCACAAATGGTTTTAATTACGAACCGTCTGTGATATGAACTAAGACCACTATATAAATATACCGATAGAGGTCCGTAGTGTAGACCTTAGCTCCCAAGGCATTTCGTCTCCCCTAAACCCTAGCCCCCTGGCATCCTCCTCCTGGGTGAACTCCTCCCTGGCGACCTCCTTCTTGGCTACCTCCTCCCCGCTGACCTCCTCCGCTTCACCGTCCGCTCTATCACCTCACCTCCCGTCCCTAAGACCGCGTCGCCGCTGGCCTCTAAAGTGAGATCGCCTAGCACTTAGTGATCAATTGCACATGTATCGTGCTGCATGCATTGGCGTGGCTTCGTGGCGGACTGAGCTCATGGGATCCTTTAATTGGGTGGTTGAAGAGTCTGTCAGATAAGCTGTGGGTCATAGCGATTGGAATGTGCGAACTCCTTTGATTCGGTTGTAGATCTCAAATTGTTGGGTAGGAGAGGTTACGATCATCTCTCAGCTGTTATAGCCAATTCAATGAACACAATGTTTACCTTTCATGCTCTATTAGTCATTTAGTCTTGTGCGGTTTTTGTTTGCTCAACTACGTAGATGTGCAAGTAGTGGAGAAATTATCATATTGGTGCAAAAAAAATTAAATACCCGCAAAACTTCTCTTTAGCCCTCAAGGACCAGAATACACATATATGTTAGAAGTTTGGTGCTATACACTGCTTAGATATTAGCAAGATTTCGAGTTTAAATTAAAACACCCTTGTTAACATACATCATATGCGGCATACCTTATTATCTTATCAAAAGATTAAGCGGCTAGGTTTTTCATCCGATAATAGAAGACTCTTCTTTTTTGACCTAAAACCTAAAATAAGTGAAAATGTTGACTAGATGTGTGCTACAATTGTGTGAAGGCTATTGGATGAGTAGGATGTTATAGATTTTTTTTGAAAAGGCGGCATTACTTATAATGTAAAACAAAATAGCGACCTAGTATCATGACAACATGAAACACAAGGATTAGTTCCCATGCGTATGAAGTTTTATGTTCCCATGCATACGAGGTTTTATGTACTACTTTTGGAATTTGCGAAACCTTTTTGGCTCACATTATATATTCAGGGTCCTGTAATCTGATTTTAGTAAAATAGACGATATGCAAAAGCTGTTAGAAGTTAAACAAAAAATTAAGGTGGAGATCGAACAACTAAAGGGTAAATCTGAGTTAACTTAAAAGATTTGTGAAATGAAACAAGAACTGAAAGACATAGATGAAAAATTGCAAGATATTGAATCCCTTAATACGACACTAGTCATTAAGGACCGCATGACTAATGAAGAGCTGGAAGAAGCCAAAGCTGAGCTTATAAAGGTAATATAAAAGGTTTGTAGTATTTAATTCGACATGGTTATTAATAATATACCAAGACACCCTCTTCACAACAACATGATCATATCGCTTTTGTAGAGATTAAGAGATATGACTGGAGATCAATCGATTATTGTTGTCAAAAAATCGGTACTGTACTGAAATTGTGGAACTTCAGAGAGAACGGAGAAGCCTTTGTTGCAGAAGCTATGGCACATATGATGGCAGACATGGAAAAACCCTAAGGTCTTCTTGTCTTGAACTATGAAATAATGTAGTTTCTCAATGTACACTTGTTTTGATATTCAATTGCAAAATCTATAACTGGTTGTGCCTTGTAAATGTCGTTGTAGAAATATCTAAGGAGAATAAAATTTCGAATAACAGATACTAATCGTGGAAGTTCTACTAAGAGAGTTAGCAGAAAAAACATATCACAGACGGTTCTAACTACGAACCGTATGTGATGATGGACTATTACAAATGGTTCATAGATAGAATCGTTTGTGATTGTGGATTATCACAGACGGACTGTCTGTGATGACTTGTTACCAGAGACGATTTTATTCTAGAACCGTCTATGATGTTCCCTCATCACAGACGGTTTGTAGATAGAATCGTTTCTAATGTTAATTCTTACTGACGGTTCGGAAACCGTTTATGATGTGCCCTTCTTATCATTGACACATGTTTACAGACGGTTCACAAAACCGTCAGTGATGAGGACCGTCAGTGATGAGGTTTTTGAACCATCGGTAATGAGCTTTTGTGTAGTAGTGAATGACAACTACAACAACCGCACCTAGCAAATTCGTGTTAATGTGTGGATCACTTAGGTTATATAATAGATAAATAAATAGATAGATAGATAATGGTAGATATAGCTCAATTATAATTAGGGTCCACTAGATCATGATGGTAGTAGCATCATTTTTTTTTATTCAAAGTTGTAAAACAACCATTGTTGGGAGGCCTGCAGGAAGAAGAATGTTTTTGAAATAATCTATTATTTTATTAATATGATAAAAATAAATGACCTTTAAAAGAATTACAAAAATAATACTCTATCGTCAATTCATTTTACAACACATGTTGACGTGACAACTCTTGTCCCCAATTCATTTGGCAATAGGATCATTTAGCGACAAAATCATTGTCGCCGAACCCTTCGGAAACGGTGTTATTTAGCAGACTATCTTCTGTCGTTGATTCCTTTCGCTGGCGGGTTAGTTAGCTTGACAGGCCTCAGTCACCAAATCAGAAGGTGCCTCGGCAGCATGTCGCCATTTTATTATTTGACAGAGCTCTTCTTGCTAATTTATTTGATGACAAAGCTTTCGTTATCAAATGAATTAATGACAAAGTATTATTTTTTAATTTTTCAAGGGCATTTATTTTTATCATATTTAATACAAAGATAAGTTATTTTTTTAAAAACAAAATCTATAAGGTAGAATAGGTGTTGTATGTTTTTCGTTTCTCACCTTTTTTCCCTTGCCGGATGTCACTTTTCCTTCTTTTTTTCTCGTGAGTGGATTTTACTCATGCAAAACGCATACGTAAATCTTATCTGGTAAGCGGTTATTAGTACAGCCACAGGTCATCTAGAATTCTTTTTATTTATAGACCATCCGTAATTCAATAATAAATAGCCTTATCTTATAAGATTCTTTGTTTTATTTAATAACATCTAATGATCATGGTTTATTCATGATAATAAGATTCCACCGAATTGAGGGAAGAAGGGGAAGGAGCTAGAAACATATCAGGTGTTTATTGGTAGGATGATATGCTTAGTATATGGGTATATGTGTAAAGTAAAAGACACGTATCATAATCTCGTACGCTTGATATTTTTCTAGCCATGCACGTTGCTAGTGCTTGTTAGCTTGTTTAGCGTACGTAACACCCTATTTTTCACGTATTTTTTAAGATTTCAAAATAAAAGGAATTATTTGAATTTTTGAATTAATTAAAGCTTAATTAGAATTTTACAAAAATATAATAATTTAACTTGACTAATCACAATGTCAATTAAAATAAAACCAATTTTAGTTGGGTTCCTTATACCGCAAGATATTTTTCTGTATTTTCTTGAGATGTTTGGAGCTCGTTTGCTATTTCTTTTAGATTTATTTGAATTTCCAGCCTTTATGAAATTTGAAAGTCCTTTCCAAATTCCTAAGTTCACACGGGCCGATTCTTTGGTTGTCCCATTTTCTTTCCTAGACCACCACCGGCTTGCCAGCTCCCTCTACGGCCCAACTCCAGTCTCCTCCCCTCGGGCCAACACCATCGAGCCGGCCCAGCCGCCTTCCCAGCCTGCCTCGCCAGCCGTTGGCCCGATCCACCACGCTTGGCCAATCCTTGCCAAAAACCCTAACCCTATCCATGTGTACGGCCGCCATCGCTCTCGGAGTTAGTGAGACTCGCGTCTCTCGAGGCTATTTAAAGCCCCTGGGAACCTCGCATCTTATGCTTCTCATCACGCGTCCTAGGTTGACCTAGCCGTCGCTGTAAGTTCAAGCTCCATTGGTTTTGATAATTGGTTTAGTATTAATGCTTAATCATTGTTTAATGACAAATCTAATCATTATGGGACTAACATGTTTAATTGAGCTATATTCTTCTTAGTCTCAAATTCGGATAGAAAATAGAAAACCCAAGGTATGCACTCATATTCACTCTATTGTCTTAATGCATACTTAGGATTCAAGTTAAAAGATAAACTCTTCCATTGCCTTAGTCTAAATATGTGCATTATATTTTCAAATCTATATATACATGAATGCACACATATAGAGGGAGTTAATAATTTAACCTGATGTTTCAATTGTATTGATCCATGTCCTCTTGTCATATAATATAAAGGATCAAGACTTTGAAACAATCTTTTGAGTACATATGACTTGTGTAGTTATAGTATACTCATGCAAATATAGGATAAACTCATATGCAATCTAAGATTGACTATGTGTATATTGATTCTATGTTCAATTAATTATATGCACATACTTAATGGAGTTTATTCTATAGTTGATGGTCTAAATGTATTGATCCATTTCCATCACTCAAACATATTGGATCATTACTAACCATCAAATTGAGCATATAAAACTTGTGTAGTTATATATACTCATATCAATTTAAATGAGTTTAAATTGAGTTCGATTGTCTTTCAATCAATCAAAGAACATTTCATCATGTGTTGATGGTGTCTCTTTGTTGATTAAAGACAAGCGGAAAGTTCTTGAGTATAATGAAGCATTAGTTGCATCAAAGTACTCAAGACACAATTAATCATTCAAATTGATTAGGGTTGTGCTCAATCGATCTTAGAGACATCCATTATGTGTTAATGGAGTGTGGTGATGATTGAGACAACCATGTTTGCTGGACTAACATCTTCCATGAGTTGTGAAGTAGGTTGAGTCCAAGATGATAAATAATCGGGAAGAAGAAGAAGAAGTCATCATGTGTTGATAAGCTTCAAGAGGTGATCCCGAAGTGAAGAGAAGGGCTAGAGAAGGTTCATCATGTGTTGGTGAACAAGAAGAAGAAGATTCGATCCCGGAGAGAAGATGATTGGAAATCATAAAAGCTTCAAGTAGATCGCTAGAGGCAAAGGTATAACTAGCTAGGGCTAAGGATGTGTTCCTAGTCTTTTACCGGTCTCGGTGTTTGGTTGTGAGACCGGGTTGCTAATTAGGTGCCGTAGTATTAAGAGGGGTTGAGTCTTTTAGCTTGAGCTTCATCATGTGTTGATGAACTCAATCTGGTTCACTCTAGCTCACTCTCTTGTTTGGTGTTTGCATGGAGCTAATCATTTGGCATGTGTTGTAAATGGGTGAAGCTCGTGCATTGGATTTTGCATGAGCGAAGTATTTTGCATGTGTTACAAATAAGGGTGCTCATGCTTGCATCTTAATTGAATCTTATTTGATTTGGTTTTTGCTTGGAGCTAAGTTTTGCATGTGTTGCAAAAGGAGAGAGCTCAAGCAACTTGATTTGTTGTGGTTGTTTGCATGGTGCTATAGATTTGCATGTGTTGCAGATAGAGAGCTCATGCTTTGGTGTTTTAGCTCGTGATTGGATCATTTGTTGATCATCACAAGGCTAAGCTTGGTTTATACTTTGTGTTTGCAAAATGTGTTTTTACAAAGTATTGATTTGTTATTTGCAAATGTGTTTTGCAAAGTGTCGGGATCATGTGTTGATCTTTACATGGGTAAGAGGATTGATCTTATAAGTTCGTGGTTTATTTGCGAATGTGTTTTGCAAATAAGTTAGAATTGTTATTTGCAAATGTGTTTTGCAAATGAACTTGAGATTATGGGTTTTGATCCTAGAGCATGTGAATAGGGTTAGCAAATGTGTTTTGCAAATTGACTTGATCATGTGTTGATCATCACATGGTTAAGAGGATTGATCTCATAAGTTCTTGGTTTATTTGCAAATAAGTTATGCTTAATGAAATTCTTTGGAGTATGTGATTAACATGTGCAAATGTGTTTTGCATAGTATTGTGATCATGTGTTGATCCTCACATAGCTCAAAGAATGAATCTTTAATGGATTGGAGATTTTTTTTTTGAAAAAAACAGTGTTTTCTCCCCAAGGCCGGTCGTACCGCCCATGTAGGACCGGTAGTACCACTTATGGGAGCGTTACTGCCGCCTGGCCGGTACTACCGCCCTTGTAAGGTCGGTAGCACCAGGGGTCCGGTGCTACCGCAGTTTGGCCGGTAGCACCGCAAGGCCGGTGCTACCGTCTCTCTGGTCGGTGTGGAAATTCCAGAGAGGGATGTTTTTGGGCGGATTGGCAGTCCGGTGCTACCGCCCATGGTAGCCCGGTAGCACCGGACCTTCGGTGCTACCGCTCCTTTGGCCGGTGTGAAAATTTCAGAGGAGGTGTTTTTGTGTTCGGCTTGGGTCCGGTGCTACCGGATTTCCTGCAACGGCTAGTTTTGTAGCCGTTGGCAAGGAGGCCGTGCTACGGTCCCATTAAGATAGCACCAGAATTCTGGTTTTGTCCAGAATTTCCCCCTAACGGCTAGTTTTGGCTTGGAGGCTATAAAAGGAGGTCTTGGGGGGCAAAGGCAGTGGGGGTTGCTGTTGTAGAGCATTTGGGTGTTTATAGGAATTGAATGCATGTGTTGCCCTCTTCCATTTGCTTCTTGAGCTAGTGTGAGCCTCTAATTGCATGTGTTGCAATTAGGAGAGGATTGAGAGCCTCTTGTGCATGTGTTGCACTTGAGGAGGATCCTAGTGCATGTGTTGCACTTAGGAGGTCACCGGAGTGCATGTGTTGCACTAGGTGAGGTTCAAGCTAGAAGGCTTGCTTGTTACTCTTGGTGTTTTCCGACATCTAGACGGCGTAGCGGCGTCGTGCGCGGGAGCTCTCAACGGAGGTTGTGAGAAACCCCGGCAAAGTTTGTGAAGGTTGGATCTCGCCTACTCGGGAGGGAAAAGGAGCTACCTCTAGTGGATTCTAGGTGGGTGCTCAATTCGTGGAGCTGGTCCAATGTGTTTGGGCTAACCTCAACGTGGACTAGGGGAAACCGGCAAGTCTCCGAACACCACGGTAAAAAGTATCGTGTCTCTTGTACTTGCATTGTGTTTGATATTTATGTTCAAGCAATTTATATTCCTAGAATTAAATTGATTGATTGTTTGTCTTTAGAGTTGCATATTCTTGTTAGAGATATAATTAGTTAGTGCACATAGTGAGCCTAGTTGTTTTAGGGTTTAATTGTCAAAGACATAGTTTATCGCTTGCGCATTAATAATTGTTAAGATTTTGGCATAAGGATAATTAGGGGTGAATTGCTTTGTAGAAATTAGTAGAAAGAATTTTAAATGCCGCCTATTCACCCCCCTCTAGTCAGCATCCTCGACCTTACAAGTGGTATCAGAGCTTGGTCTCTTATTTTATTTGACTTAACCGTCTAGAGAGTAAAGGATGACGACTATTGGATTAGTGCACTACACCGATTCACATATTTTTGATGGCTCTAATTATGCTTCATGGAAATTATTTATGATTTCCCATTTCAAATCCATGGGCCCCAAAATATGGTAGATCGTAGATGTGGCTTTTCTCTTCGATTGAACGAAGTTGCTCCAACTAAAGGAGAAGAGAAATGCTTACATCTCGACGCTCAAGCTACTAATGTTTTATTTAGCGTTGTGAGCGTAGATGTGTTCAACAAAATTTGCAATCTCAAGAGCGCTAATGAGATGTGGGTTAAAATTCAAGAGATATATAGTTCATCCACATCAACCAATGAAGATTGCATTGATGAACGCATTCCGGTAGAAGAATCTTCCACTTCTATCTCTAGTGATGAAGAAACCTCAACCTCCGCCTCAAATGACGATGATCATCAAATTCTTTCATCGTTATCTCGTTGCTTCATGGCTAAAGGTAAAATTGAGGTAAGTGATAGTGATGAGGATGATGAGCCCTCCTATAATGAATTAATGAATATGTTAGAGGAGCTCAATAATTATCTTGGGAAGGAGAAAGCAAAATATAAGATTTTAAAGCTTGAACATGATTCCCTTCAAAATAATTATAACGTGCTTAAGGAAAATCATGAATCCCTCCTTCTCAAGGAACTCACTAAATCTAGGGTGGACATAGGAATTAATTGTGATTTAATTGATGAAATGCCATGCTTAAATGTCAATCCTAATATTTCATCAAAAATTGACATGTCCACCTCTTTCAATGATTTAATTGATATGCCTTGTTGCTCAAATGAAATTGCCTCTTCTTCCTCTATGCAATGTGAGACTAACCTTGTAGAGGAAAATAACGAACTCAAGGCCCAAGTCATTAAATTGGAAAATGACTTGAAGAAGTGCTACAAAGGGAAGGCCACCCTCAACGACATACTAAGCAAGCAACGAGTCTTGCAAGACAAGAGAGGGATCGGCTACATCTCCAAGAAGGAGAATAGCAAGACAAGGCACAACGCAAGACACTCGAAGACCATCAAGTGCTTTGATTGCAACAAGAAGGGACACCTCGCCTCCGTGTGCCCAAACAAAGTGCATATCAAGCCACAAGTATCAACCATGAGGCAAACCGGCAAGGAGCAAGTCAAGACGGTTAAGAGAGGGCCAAATAGCGTGACATGCTTCAATTGTCAGGAAAGGAGACATTTCGGTAAGAACTGTCCCAAAGTTACTACTCCTAAGCCCATTATTGTAAATGATCATTATTTGCTTAGGAATGACAAAAATGGCAATGTGTTTGCCAAGTTTGTCGATTCTCCCAAGTATTTGCAAAATAATGAAAATTATTTGCTTAGGAGAAATAAATCTAGAAATGTGTTTGCTCAAAATGCTAGATTTCCTAAGACCAAGAAAAATCATGTTGATCATGTACTTAGGAAAAATAACAATAGCAAACCATTTGCTAGATATGCTAGATCTTCTAAGTCCTTGCATTATAATGATTATTATGTGCTTAGAAAGGATCAAACTAGAAATGGATTGGCTAAAAATGCTAAAACTCGTAAGCCTCCTCAATTCAATTCCAATAATCCGCTTAGGAGTAATAACAATCGCAAATCCATTGCTAGTCATGTTAATTCACCTAAGACTATTAATGTTAGGGCCATATGGGTTCCTAAATCACTTGTGACTAACATTTTTGGACCCAACAAAAATTGGGTACCAAAAAGTGACTAAAAGAATTTTAGGTGCTTGGAGATGCATTGGAAGTATTGGCTCATTCAAGAAGATGATTTCATCATGTGCAAAAGGAAGCCAAGCTTGAGGATATTCACATCAATCATGAACCAATGCCATCTCGGGTAACAAGTATTTAAATTATTTCTTATAGCTTCTAGCCTTGTGTAGGTTAAGCTACATTATTAATGAAAATCAATTTAAATTGCTTGCTTATGATTCCTGCTCAAGCTTATTAGTTGTATTGATTGCAATATTGAGCAAGTTTGGGGTAGTGGCACATTAAGGGGGGGTGCTAAATCATAATCATGTATATCACATCCCTATGTGTGTCCGTATTTATATAAGTGCTAATATATATATATTTCCAAAATATAGCCTTTTAGCCAAAAACTCAAAAATTTGTGTATCTATTAGTAATCTTTTGAAAAACTAGTTTTAAAATGTATACAAATGCTCTTAAAAGGTTTTCCAATAGTTTTGTCTTTACAAAAATCTATTCACAAAGAAAATGAGTTTTAAGTCCAAAATCTAGTTACTAGTATCTTGTTTTGGATTTAACCGGAGACTCGCTGCATGGTTGCATTGCCACTTTCGTTCCCGACACTGGCCACCTGGCCACCGTTGTCGTCATCGACGAAATATGACCGTTTCACGGTTTTCACCGTAGCTTAATTGCCTAGAACTAAGCCACCTCTCTGCACCGCTGCCTCCTTGTCGTCCCCGTGTCCACGTGGCCGCGCATGTGGCACACCTGAAACCCTAGATTCAAACTAGAGTCAATGACATGTGGGCCCCATATGTCATACAGCCAAGCCATGAACTCGGTCCACCGTGAACTATGTTTGATCCGTGGACTTGGTCTATAGACCAGGGCCCACTTGTCAGCCTCTAATCCTTTTATTGAATTTCTTTAAATTCCAAAAATTCTAGAAATTCCTAAGGATCCACATGTCAGCTACTCAAGCCTTGTGCACCGAGTCCATTATGGACCAACACTATTCCGTGGACCTGGTCCAAAGACTAAGGGTTGACACGTTAACCTCTAGCTCTTTTTATTTATTTAAACCGGAGGGATATTCCCTAGAATATTCTCATTTCTCTCTCTTTTTCCAGTATTTTCTCTGCCAACCAAACTTTCGAAAGCCCTTTTTTGTTGATACGTGCTCTGATTGAACCTGTTTAAGTTCCTAAATTCATCTAAAATTGAGTACTCCCTTCTAGTACTATATAAAATGGAGTTTATTTGAATTATGTTTTTAAATTTTCTTTGTATTTTTATTTCCTCTTAGTAAGACGTTGATTATTCAGAGAAATCGATCGATGGAAATGAAGATGACAAAGAGAATCAAAGTCCAAGAGAAGATAAACATAATGTGTAGACACGGCAGGTCGTAACCTTTGATCATGTTGAACCTATGTCTGCAAAAGTATTTTGTTCATACAAATTGCATGGTACTTCTATACCAATGTTATTTGCTGGGAGTAGCTAAAAACCTACTTGTCATTATGCTACCTTGATTATCGAATGCCATGTATTTGTTGTCATCCTAGGTTAGATCATTAATAGTTGGCAACATTCGTTTGTATGGTTAATATTTCACCTATGTTGGCACTGTGTGTATTAGACTGATCTTAATTTGATAATACAGGTCCCAATAGTGTAGTTAAGGATGGATGGGCCAATGGTGCTTGAACACGTCACTGCTTGGTATATTTATGCTAGAAGATACAAGACAAATACTTGGGACAAGTGTTCTAAATAGTTAGCTATAGCTTTTTTGGATCCCAAAAGCGTAACTACAAGCCAATGTTCCGCTATGTTAGCTATAAGCGCTATAGTTATCAATAGCTTCGCTATATGCCGTAGCTTGTAGTTAGCAATAGTTCTGCTATTCTACAAAGGTACCCATAGGCCAAAACATTAGACCAATTTTGAAATCCAATATTATTAGAAGGCCCAAATGCATCTCTTATAAGTTTGAACTATGAGAAAACCTAATAAAAGACTTTATTTCGTCCTTTTTCAATAATACAATATTTATATTTTTTAGTGATTTAGTACTTATTGTTAATAACATTATGATATAGTTATCAATTATGGTCTTTAACATGTATTAGTATGTTTGTTGATTCCGAGTTTGATAAAAATATTAATATCTTCTGAAGTATTATGGTTTTATGATTTGTTTGGAGGTGACTTATATTATATACATATTTAATTTTTTAATACTAAAGACGTGACGAATAATAGCTTCATTCCATCATAACTGTTATAGCTTTTTTTAGACACATGGGACTTGCACTAATCCTGCACATTGCGGTCAGTGGGGGGACGTGACAGAACTTACTAGCTCAGCGCCAAATGCTTTGGCGTGGACGTGATGCAGCTCAACCCTGTTGGGAAACACTCGTGGCCCATGGAAAGCCCACGTTGGTCCCTTAGCCGAAACCCTAGGTGAGCGCTATAAAAGGAGGAGGGTGTCCCCCCTATGTACAAGGAATCATAAAGCAATAAAGAATTCCGTCGTCGCTCCCCATATACCTGTGTCTCTCTCTTTCTGTTCTCCAATTTTAGATCGTTGGGAACCCGGACTATTTAAATGCGAGTTCCTTAACACGTTATCGACGAAGCTCTAGGAGATCGAATTGAAAAGGTGAGAAGAGGTGGGTTTCGCGATTGAATCTAATTTGTTGTTTTCTATGTATGCATCTAACCTACGATCGGTCTTGTGTTCGTCACGTGGCAAGAAGCTACAACGACACGGCAGCAAGTACACATGAAGCATCTTCACATCCGAAAAAAAAGAAAGAAAGGTGTCGCCTCGATTTATGCGCCTGAGCGCGACGATGCCATAGCGTCGTCGGCTCGCCGGCGCCGTGCGCCCGACCCTGTTGGCGGCGCTCCGCGGCGCATATGAAGTCGCTCCGTCGGCGCGCGCGTAGACGCCGAAATCGGCGCCCCGCGCATGCGGCGCCACGCCCGGCCACCACGCGACGCAACGACTCCGCCTCGGCCCCGCGCGCGCGCCACGCCCGGCCACCACGCGCGCAGCGCGCCGCCTCGGCCATCGCAAGACGCGCGCGCCTCGCCCACCACAGCGCGCTGCGCCGCTAAGCTGCCGCCTCGGCACCGTCTTGGGCGGCCAGCTGCGATCTCGATTCTGCGCGCGTCTTGCGCCGGCGGCCGCGCCTCCAACGCCTGGCGCGCGGCATCTGCGCCCTCGTCGGCAGCGCGAAACCGCCGAAGCGCCGTTCGCTCCGCCGCTTGAAGTCGGCCGACGCATGCGGCTTAGCCTCGCTCGCGTCATCGCCTCCACGCCGCCGCAAGAAGCGCGAGCCTCGGCCGTCGCGATCGCCGCCCGCCCGGCTCGACCCAGCGCGCGCGCGCCATTATCCTCGCATTGCTGTCGCCGTCGGCCTCGCGGCGCTCATCGCCCGCCGTCGTGCGCTCGAAGCATCACCACGTCGTCTCGGTTTCGCCGCTCGAAGCGCCGTCGCATGTGCGGAGTCGCCGCAAAGCCGGCATCTCCGACCTCCGCCTTTGCCGCGCCATTGCTAGCTCGGCTCGCGACCCGCGCCCGGCTGGCCTACCGCCGCCCGCTTGAAGAGTCTCCTCGGCCTCGCCGATCACGCCGGACGGGCTGCGCCGAACCGCCGTCGGTGGTGCGCCCGATGCCACCGCCGGCGCTCGCGATCTGCGTGCGTTCGGAGAACAGTGGAAGCGAGCGCCGGGCAAAGGAGGCGCGTGGGAAGAAGCGAATCGGCCGAGGCGGCGGCGCAAGAAACAGCGGCGTGCGCAAAGAAAACAAGCCTCGGTGGATCCGCGGGAGGAAGCGGAGGGCGAGGCGTCGCACGCGAGGAAGAAGAAGCGAAGAAAAAATGGGAGCGGCGATGTGGCGGCTAGGGGTGGGAACCTAGCCGCCGAAACATAAATGGGCGAAGGCCCGATGGCGGTCGGCGTAAAAGAAAACGAAGGAAAGAAAAGAAAAGAAAAAGAAAAGAAAAGAAATAAAAAGAGAAGAAAGAGAAAAAAAAGAAAAAAATTGCAGAAAGTTTTGGAAAATTGCTAGAAAAATTCAGAAAAATATTTTGTCTCTGGTTTTATTTTTCCAGCATTATTTTCTGCATTTTTTTATGAACATTCTTTATGAATTTGAATTCATTGCTCAATCTTATATATTGCAATGCATAGCAATTTTTTTTCTGTACTTTATGCTTTTGCAACCATTTTCTATTAGATTACACGCAGTAATCTAATGTCAGAATTTTGAAAACATGCATCATGAATCATGAATCGTGAGTTTGAAGAACGGCCTCATGCAGTCGAACTACCTCACTTGGGCATCGAACGTGAAAATAGTTTTTGGGGGCAAGAAGCTCCGTGCTGCGATTGGTCTAGGGTCCTCGCAGGACGCGAAACCTACCGTCGAGCAGAATGATCAAACCTTGCACTGCCGTTTAAATGCATGAATCGCATTTTCTTTTAGATTATGGTTGTTAGCATTTTCTTTTGAATAATGAATTCTAAGCTCTAGAAGAGCATACTTCTCTCATGAATAAATATGCAGTTTATTCTTTATTCCAATATTCTTTCATTTACAAGCAATATTTGAATTATTTTGCCTCTGTTTGATTGGGATTATATTTCTTATCTAGAAATCGTGTAGCGCCCAAATGGAAGAGATATGCAGTGGCACAACAAATACCATCTTAAGAGAGTCTAAATACTTTCAGTCGATCACGAAGAACACTGGAAAGATTACTACGATCGCAGGAAGCGACTCATATGTAATCGGCTCAGGAAGAGCCATTATTATATTGCCTATGGGTACAACTTTGGTCATTGAAGAAGCCCTTTTGTACCCTGAATCAACGCGCACTCTCTTAAGCTTTAAAGACATCCGCGCCAATGATTTTCACGTAGAAACCAATGAAGAAAATGGCAAAGAATACTTGTGCATTGTGAAGCACGCGGTATGTGGAAAAATGGTATTAGAAAAATGTCCCTCGTATGAAACTGGGTTGTACTACACGAATATTCATGCACCCGAAGTGTATACCTGCTTGAAGACTGTTTTTAGAAGCTCTGAGTTATTTTCTTTATGGCATGGTAGATTAGGTCATCCTGGTCTTAGAATGATGAGAAATATAGTGAACAACTCACAAGGTCATGGCATTAATGTTAAAAATTTCCCGAATCATGAAGATTTTGTGTGCCCTACATGTGCCACCGGGAAATTAATAACTAGACCCTCTGTCATGAAAGTGCAAAGTGAAATCCCTGCATTCCTGGAGCGCATCCAGGGGGATATTTATGTTCGATTCAGCCCTTGTCAGGGCCGTTTCGATACTTTATGGTGCTCATCGATGCTTCCTCGAAATGGTCGCATGTATGCTTATTGTCAACAAGAAACCATGCTTTTGCAAAGCTGATCTCGCAGATCATAAGAATTAAGAATTCTTTCCCTGATCATCGTGTGAAGTCCATTAGAATGGACAATGCCGGAGAATTTACCTCAAAGGCATTTGATGATTATTGCACGGCAACAGAGATAGCAGTTGAGCACTCCGTACCGCACGTCCATACGCAGAATGGACTAGCAGAAGCACTAATAAAGAGGATTAAATTCATTGCCAGACCGCTTTTGCAGAGTTGTAACTTGCCCAACACTTGTTGGGGACACGCAGTCCTGCACGCAGTAGCTCTTATCAATTTCAGACCGTCGGCCTACAACATCCATTCTCCTATGCAGCTTGTGCACGGGATCATCCCTTGTCCTCTGTTCTTTCGAAGTTTTAGACTCGGGTCATAGGGTGTTGGAGATATTTTTCAATCTGAGTACCCATAACGACTCAAAATTTTCTCCACATAATGAGACTGCTTTAAAGTAATCCCATTCTCACCCTTAATAAGCTTGATGTTAAGAATAACATCAGCCTCTCCCAGATCCTTCATATCAAAACTTTGAGACAAGAATGATTTAACATCATTTATCACTTTGATACTAGTCCCAAAGATCAGTATGTCATCGACATACAAACACATGATCACCCCTTACCTCCACCAAACCTATAATACACACATCTATCGGCCTCATTTACCATAAAGTCGGCAGACGTCAGAGTTTTATCGAACTTTTCGTGCCACTACTTAGGTACTTGCTTGAGGCCATACAAAGACTTTCGAAGCCTACACACCATATTCTCTTGTCCAGGTGCTACATACCCATCAGGTTGCTTCATATAAATTTCCTCATCCAGTTCTCCATTTAGAAAAGCTGTTTTTACATCTATTTGATGAATATAAAACTTATATGAAGCCGCTATGTAACATCCCAAAAATTTGACTTATAATTTCGCTCACGTGCATTTTTGTGATTTTCTGAAATTATTGGATTTTTCCAGAAATTATTTGAATTTATTTTAATTAAGTATATTGAACCTTTGGTGAAAACTAATTATATATAGATAAGAATAATATGAAGTTTTGTCAAAAATATTTTATTTGAGTCCAGAATGTTTCAAAGTATTTATGAGAATTTTCTTGGATTTTTCCTGATATTTTAATTGCCTTAAATGAATTAATCTAATTTCGGGAATTATTTTAAATCGAAAAGCGTTGAAATCATAGTGAACCATTATGGGCCAAGCCCCAGCACTTGTGCATGCGCGCCCATCGCGGTGCGGCCCGTTAGCCCGCTCCCGCCGCGGCGTATGGACCATTGGATCGGATCGACGGCCATCTCCTTTCGCGAAACCCTAGCAACCGGTACCGTTGGATCAAGATCGCGGTGAGGATTTCTTGCGTCGTTTTGGAAAGATCTGATCGCATCCGTTGATTTTGGAAAGAGCGGATCGGATCGTATCGCGTTTGGGGGAATCGTAGCCGTTCATCGCAGATCGGACGGACCGCAGTCATCGTCTCCGATTCGGTTTCCAAATCCGCCGCCGCTTGCCGTCGCCGCCGTGTGATTTTAGGTTTGCCTTTTCTGGGCGTTCGCCGAGGCTATTTAAAGCGCGGACCGCACTCCGAGGATCGCCATCCCAGAGCGCATCCGCCAGTGCTAGCCTTCGCCGTTGAGTCGCCGCTGTAGCCTCGCAGGAGCTCTCCGGAGTTTGCTCTTCGCCGCTGCGGTTTTCTTCGAGTTCCGCCGTCGTCAAGCCGCCGTTCGCCGAATCGGTTCCAGATCCGAGTTCCTCGCGTCGTGCCGCGTCGAGTCTGCCCTTCTTCTCGCCGGAATCGCGTCGAAACGCCGTTCGGGTGGTCGTCTTCCTCCGCTCCGGTGCAAGCCCGCCGCCGTGTCTCGAAGTTTCGCGCAGCCGTTGGATCTTCGCCGAACCGTTCAGATCGCGCCGCGTCATCCTCATCAGCGATGAACCCTCCGGTAAGATGGACCGTTAGATCTAAGATAAGCGGTCAGGTTAGTGACACGTAGGGGTAGATCGGTGGCCGTCAGATCATCGCGTGGATGCACGCCGCGTGTCGAGCATCGGCACGGGCGGCGTGGCGACCGATCGATCTTGCGCGCGTGTCGGCGGCGTGGCGCGAGGCGCCGTGGGCGCGCCCACGGTGGACGAGGCGGTTCTATGGACCGAGTCCATGGACCAGCGACGTGTCAACGCTGATTGGTCCGAGTCGGGGCTGGCGTCGGCGTAAGCGCAATAAAATCTTTTCAATAGAAAATAATTGGAAAAATCGAAATCCTATTTTCTGTATTTTGATTTATTCAAACTTCAAAAGGCTATATCTTTTGCATTTTAACTCGGATTTGAGTGATTCAATTTCTAAAAATTTGTAAAATCAAGATCTATTTATTGGTGAATTTTATTTTATTTTTGGAGTTTGGTTGCTCTCTGGTTTGGTGTTTATTTGCTATTTTGGCATCGTTTAGCGTAGACGTTGAAGCGCTTTCGGTGATCAGGAGGAAGATTCGTCGCTCCAAGACCCAAGCTCAGATCAAGACCAGCACCTACTCCAAGGCAAGTTGTGCTTTGATCATGTTTCACCTAATTTTCACCAAATTTCTATTTTATCTCTTAAACTTTATGCATGATATTTTATATGTATAAATGATTTCAATTAATCTGGGAATTAGATAATATGCCTATTTGAATTAAATCATACCTTGTCAATTTTATGCCATGATCTATTTGTCACCCTAGGATGTGGAATTATAGTTGGTTAATATTAATAATCAACATGGGACTAGTTAGACCGTCGTAGATTGCTTAGCCATGCCACGTCATCACATGTGTCCGAATGTTGATACTTAATTTTGACTAATGGAATATGGAACAAAGTTTATGAATTGGTGTGTCATGTGTCGTCACACAGTGATATCAAGTTGTCGTGGCGAGGAGGTCACACATCTAGATTGAAATGTTGATGGCATGTGGTGCTTGGTAATCAACTGGGGTGGTAATGATTTAGATTGGGGCAAGTGGCAAGGGGCAGTATGCCAAGGTGGGCCAGGATTGGCAGGGGTATGTGGAAGTCTTGCCTTAATCACTTTAAGGACTTAACCTTGCAAGCCTTTGACCTGAGTCTCTCTTGCAACCACATGTCTGGAATAATTTGTGAAACCTAGATTTCGGTACTGTCGTGGTGAATAGTGAGTCCCGGGTTACGGTTTAACTCACATGGCGCAAGAGGGGGCCCCTGTTGTGGTGGTTTAACCCTTCAGTGTTGAAACCTTAGCAGCGATCTTGGGTCTAGGTGTAGCATTGTAAAGGCTTTATTACGATCACTCGCCTTGGTGGTGTTTGGTTGTATCGTGTGGGTAAAGTGCATAACCTCTGCAGAGTGTACAATCTATTCGAATAGCCGTGCTCACGGTATTGAGCAAAGCTCGGAATTACAGATTAAGGGTTAGACTTTTGTTAAACAAAAACTTGTTGGATGGCGAGGTGCCATGGGAAGTGGAAAATTGATTTAGGGTTGGAAACTTGGTTTACTTCATAAATCTTGAATCTATTAATTCTTGTTATTGTTTTCTTGCTTTTCAATCTATTTATTGTATTCTTGTTAAATGCTTTCTTGCAAAATAGCCATATTAGCCATTCCTTTGGATTAAGCCAAAGCATATAGAATATTAGACTTGCATTCTCGTGCACAACTTGTTGGGTGCTTTATGTACTCACCCCAACAACACAACTTCGTAAGAGGAAGAATCTACGCCATTCATGGAAGAGGATTATTTGGATGCGAATGCTTAGGGTCAGAGCCTCGTCGGTTGCACTGTCGTGGTAAAGGAAGTCACTACGCTTATTTATTTTTCTCGCTACTTATTTGTTGTTTCTTATTTAAGCCCGTGAGGCATTATTCATGTAAGACAAGAGTTATCATTAATTATTGAAGTTTATGCTATATTCATTGTGTGTGTGGTGTGATAACATCTATGTTGAGCTGTGTGCACTAAGCGTGATCTGAACTAGTCGTTATACACAGAGGGTCCGGATTTGCAAATTCGGGTCCCGACACACTAGGGCAAGAGGCACTCTAATAGTAGCAAGCCTAGCAACAGGTGAGTAAGTATCGAAAAAGTCTTCTCCTTCCTTTTGGGTAAAACCCTTAGCCACAAGTCTAGCCTTGTACATCTCAATAGTACTATCAGGTCTAAGCTTTTTCTTGAAGATCCATTTACATACAACTGGTTTACAGCCAGTAGGACATTCACAGACTTCCCATGTTCCATTAGAAATAATGGAATCCATTTCGTTTTGGATCGCTTTCTTCCAGTACTCTGCATCGGGTGATGCATATGCCTCTGAAAGGGTTTTTGGCACATCGTCCATGAGATACACAGTAAAGTCATCACCAAAGGATTTTTCAATCCTTTATCTCTTGCTCTTACGAGGAGCAAGTACACTGTCATTCTCCTCAATAGTATTTTCATGAAAGGTGAGAGGTTCAGAAGGTGGATCAAAGAATGCTTGACTAGAGGAGGATGCACTTGTATCCTTCATAGGAAAGATATTCTCAAAGAAGCTTACATCTCGAGATTCAATAACAGTGTTAACATGAACATCAGAAATCTTGGATTTCACTACTAAAAATCTATAAGCTGCACTATGTTGCGCATAGCCTAGAAAGACACAATCCACAGTCTTAGGTTCTAACTTACGTTTCTTATATTGAGGTACATTAACTTTCGCCAAGCACCCCCATGCGCGTAAGAAACTAAGAGAAAGTTTTCTTCCTTTCTATCCCTCATATGGAGTAACCTCACCTTTTGATGAGGGGACTCTATTAAGGACAAAACATGCGGTCAAGATGGCTTCGCCCCACCATGGCATGGATAAACCGGCACTGTCTATCATGGCATTAACCAAGTCTATAAGTGTTCGATTTTTCCTCTCAGTCACCCCATTTGACTTGGGTGAACAGGGAGCCGTCGTCTCATGGATAATTCCATGTTCCGCACAGTAAAAGGAAAACTCATTAGAGATATACTCTCCTCCTCTGTCTGACCTTAGAAGTTTGATTTTCTTTTCTAGCTGATTTTCAACCTCAGCTTTATAGATTTTAAAGTACTCCAGTGCCTCATCTTTCATTTTAAGTAGATACAATTGGCAATATCTAGTAGCATCATCAATAAATGTTATAAAGTATTTTTTCCCTACCTTAGTTAATAATCCATTCATCTCACACATATCAGAATGAATTAAATCTAAAGGTGCCAGGATTTTCTCCCCTATAGCATTGAAAGGCTTTCGAGGTTGCTTAGATTGCACACAGGTCTGACACTTAGACCCTCTAACTATGGAAAAGCTTGGAATTAAATTTAGATTAACCAAACGAGCAATTCTATCATAATTAATGTGACATAAACGAGAATACCAAACAGTGGCATCTCCATCATTATTTGCCAAACAAGATAATTGTTCATAAGGTTATAACTATCAAGAACAGAAAGACGGAACAGGCCTCCGCAATCATAACCTTTGCCAACAAATAAACCAAACTTTGAAATAATTGAAAGACCGATATGGCGACCAGAGGGGGGGTGAATGATCCCAAAATAAATTTTCCCACCTCTTGGACAAATACTAGTCAAAAGACTCAATACTGCTTGTAAAGAACAGAGACTAGAAAAACACAAGCAGTGTTCAGAAAACAGCACGACTCCAAAAAGCCAATCTGTGATCTTGGCTTGCTCGTGAGATTATAATGATCAAGATAGACTTGAATGCCTTCTCACACATCACAGCAAGCAAGATAGTACAAGAGTAAACACCAAAACTCGATCAATTAATAATTCATCATGAAGGGACAAAAGATCAGTTTCTTTGCAGAACTTGAACCAGGGTTGCCTAGAGAATTTGGATATGCTCTGAGTGAAGATTCATCCAATCAATCTCTCATTCTTTGCAACAAGAACCAGAAGCAAATCAAAACTAAAGAACTGCAAGTCACACGTTTTACACACTTCAAGAACACACAGATTCACAACTTGCAACAAGAACAGAAGGATTGCCTAAATGATTGAAAGCATCGAATCAAGAGAAGAGTCCATCAACCATGAATTTCAACAAAGATTCAATAGCATGTAGAAGGAGATGAGGCAAATCCAAATTTACGTAAAGTAAATTGCAAGTAAGTAAATGCGAAATTTAGATAGCAGAATTTAAGTGCGTAATGTAAATGCGTAAAGGAAATGAAACTAGAATATAAATGAAGAACATTTCCTTTCTAGAAGGGAGGTTTACAAAGCCTCACAACAAGGTGGGCAAAACTCAAATGAGCAGCAAAAACCTCAGAACCTTCAAAGAGGGGAGGCTGCCCCTACCCCTCTATTTATAGTGTCCTGGGATTAATTCTCACCCTTGGATGTCTTGCTTCAATCCTAAGCCAACTTCCAAGAGCCAGGATTTGATCCTTACACTGTCACTCTCAACAACTCTCAACTACACTCAGGTACTTTCTTAGTACACCTGACAGCAAGCTACACTTTATCCACTACTTTATCTTCCGAATCGCAACCCTCTGACTCTCCTTGATCCAAGTAGTGATAAGCTAGCTTCTCAACTAATCTCTTGTCTCTTGGAACTGCACCGACTTCATCTCCGGCCATCTTCCGGCGAACTTCCGGCCAACTTGAACCTCCGGCCATCCCATGCCTAGTTCCAGCCTCCCTTCGCCTCACCATGACCACCAAATGAAGTCCTACATTCACAAAGACAAGAAATCCCTTCTTGGTTCCACCATGAACCCATCACAACAATTCGATCACGAGTTGGGGTTAGAAAAGATCAAAAACGGACCAAAGCATTTCAAACAAATGCAGACAAGATGTTTTCAAAACAGCAGGATCTTCTCAATTTGTTATGATTTTATATGTTGTTCTACTGAAAATCTTGTCAACATGAAAAAGTTGTGTTTCGAAATTATCTACAACTTTCATGTAGAACACATAATTTTTCGAGTACGGAAAGACCCTCAAAAATGCATATTACTGCACGCTAGAAAATTGGTCCGTAGTACACATGAGAACCATCGCGATTTGGTCCGTCATACACATGAAGATCACAAAAATCTGGTCCGGCCTACACATGAAGATCACAAAAATCTGGTCCGGCCTACACATGAAGATCACAAAAATCTGGTCCGGCCTACACATGAAGATCACAAAATTTTGGTCCGGCCTAAACATGAAGATCACAAAAATTTGGTCCGACCTACACATGAAGATCATAAAAATTTGGTCCGGCCAACACATGAAGATCACATTTAAATACAAACTCAAATCTAAGCTATCCTAGATCATATAAAGTCAAATACTCATCACAAGCAAGGATGGACCTCCACATGGTCCTTCAATAATAAATTTATTCGACTCAAAAACTAGCCGACGGCCGTCAGGACATAAAAGAGAACCACTCATGAGGTTCTTATTTTTTCCAAGAGCATGCTGCACATTCTTCAATGATAGTCTTCCCTGAAGTTAACTTCAGATCTACTCTACCAATCCTGTGCACAACAGCCCGCGATCCATTCCCCATCAAGACGGAGGAACAGCTGACAGCCTGATAAGAAGAAAATAAACTGAAGTCGACACACACATGTACATTATCTCCTGTGTCGATCCACCAATCGATGGATTGACATGCTAGAAGAGAAACATGTACATACCCTGATCCTCCAGCCTCGCTAATAGTAACAATAGTAACATTGGCAGATTTCTGCCCCTGCTGACTGTCATTTCTTCTCTTATGCCGACGGCATTTTCTGGCCATATGACCAGGCTCACCGCACACAAAGCAAGTAAGGTCCTCCTTGCTCCTCTTCTTCTTTTTAAAGCTAGTTGTCTGTTTGGCTTTTCCTTTATTCTTGTTCTTTGCCCCCACCAAATTTGCCATCCACAAAATTGGCATTAGAGGTGCCTTCCTGTGAGGGACGAGGGGCATTCTTCGCTCTTGCCTTCTCCTCAACATCAAGAGTTGCGATCAATTCCTCAACGTTCATGATCTCCCTCCTGTGCTTTAAGGTTGTGGCAAAACTCCTCCACAAGGGAGGCAACTTGGCAATTATGCCACCAGCCACAAACTTATTTGGAAGAGGGCAATCAAAGTGCCCGAGTTCCCCCACCAGAAGCTGGAGCTCATGAGCTTGTTCCACTACAGAACGGTTATCCACCATTCTGAAGTCATGGTACTGCTCATTCACATAAAGCTCACGTCCAGCATCCGACACCGCATATTTGCGGTCTAGGGCCTCCCACAGATCAGCAGCACTGGCGAGGTGCATATACACGTCACACAATTGATACGAGAGGAGAGACAATAGGCAGCCGAGACAAGTATCATTACTCATCTCATAATCACGCTGTTGTTCAGCAGTGAGGGGCCTCATGGGGGCTATCACCCACCATAGGTTTATCGACATGAGCCAAAATTTGGATCGTGTCTGCCACCTCTTGAAATGCTCTCCTCCGAACATCTCAGGTTTCATTGCATCAGATGGTTGAGCCATATCAGGTTTCTGAATTGTTCAAAAATTAACATGGCATAACATTAATTTAATTCCAAATATACGCAATAAGAACATGAAGATAAATATTGCATCTACAACATGGTTACTATCAGCCAATAAATTGACAGAATATGCTAGTAAAGAAAACATGCCTACAGATGCTAGATAGCCTAAAAGATACATAAATGTAAACAAAACTATCATAGCAGCATGCATCCTCAACAGATCTAATCACAAAAAGGATCACTTGGACCAAGAACAACTTAGTCCAAAGCACTCACTGAGGCTTGATGAAGAACAGGAAGCAGTGCAGAAGCGACTCGATGCGATGATGAAGATGAGCAGTCGTCCGATGAAGCGCTTCCCAGAAACCTGATCGCCAGTCTCCCGTACAGGGCGTCAAATAGCCGGCGTCGGATCGGAGACACTGCTCTCCCTCACGCCCGTTGCACGACGGACGAAGGGATGGGATGGCTCCGAAGGCTGCAAGCACCGAGGAAGCAGAGATCGATAAAGAGAACGAGATGGATTTCTGTCGCGTATCTTCTCACGAATAGGGACGTCTCCCTTAAGAAACCACGAACCGAAACCGCCTCGCAAAAAAGCAGCCGAACTGCCACGATTCTAGGAACCGCCCCCTGGAATCTCGCAACGTGAGCGAACGGACTAACCGCACGAAAACATGCGTCTCCCTGAGTCCGCAGCACCACGTCAGCAGTCGAGGTGTAAGGTGATGTAGCATAGCCGGTACACGTGGCAAAAAGGTTAAGCACACTTAGCACGTCTCGGTCACGCGTCGTCGCAAGTCACGCGATATATGCGTGCGCGCGTGTACATAGTCTAGCAAAGCCAACCATATGTACCTCTAGTTTTGCCACCAACTCATACTAGAGTCCATGCATGAACTCCCCTTATAAGTTGGTTGCACTCCATCTAGCTAAGCAATATGATACTAAAGACCATACACTCAACTCAACACCCTTTTTTCTTCTTCCATTGAATTAATTCAGCATTAATTCCAACAGCTTACACTATTTTTGTTGTTACATCCAAATTATTGTAGTTTGTTCAGTAAGCTCACATATATGTACATGAACGGTTAGAATAATCTTTGGTTCTGGTTCATATTAATTTGGCTTGTCTGAAATCTATTTTGGTAAGATTGTAAAGAAATATCCTCACAAATTAGTCTATCATCCTATCTCTAGTGGCGAAGAGATCTTTTTAATTAAGGCAGCCCAACATTGAGAACAAATTTTAAACAACTTGATTTTTTGTAGCTAGTTGAAAGTCATTGTTTATAGTCATATACACGCTTAGATAGTTGATTATGAGGTGTTCTTATACTCTGATATTAGATAATATCATGTTTCAACGTCTACACTTTCGTTATGACTTTGTCATTCTCTGATTGCTAATTATGCTTGAAATTAAAGTAAAAAGAAAATTGTAACACCCCATTTATCCCAACAACATGTACAAACACCGCAACACCGCCAATTCTCCATTTCTTTCAGGACAACTAGATACTTGACCTTGACCGCGGCATGCCACGTCACGACCGTCGCTCCTCACGCAAAAAAATTGAGAAAACGTGCTATTGCCGCTCCCCACACGAGAAAATCGAAAAAACACGTGAAACTGCTGAAAGGATAAAAACGTAATCGCGTTTTTTCCGCATTTATTCGGCGAAAAAGGAACTAAACATTTTTTTTCGAAAAAGGATCTAAACGGAACGCTTAAAAAAACTGGAAAAAAAACCTAAATGTAGTATATATTTGTTTTCCATAGAAAAGACCGTGTTTTTTTATCGAAAAATGACCTAAACGTAATTTTAAGTTTTGAAAAGACCCGAGCGCAATGCTCAAAAACACAAAAAGGGCATAAGTGTAATATTTTTTTCTTTTACAAAAAAAACCAACCATAATTTTTTTCTCAAAAAAGGACCAAAACATAATTTCTTTTTACGAAAAAGGACCCGAACGACAAAAAAATCCTGGCTCGGCTCACGGCTGAAGGACCAAAACGTAAACTTTTTTACGAAAAAGGACCCGAACGAAAAAAAATTCCCTGCTCGGTTCGAGCCGCGAGCTGAGCCAGAGCTCTACCGGCTCAAATGAATGTGGTGGCCGAAAGTCTCCGGGATTTAGTATTAGGTACTATGTACACCTCCTCACCTCAAACTGAGTAATTTACATAACACAGTACCTGACCAAATTGATGTAAGTTTATCTCATGGACCCAAAGCGATGTAAGCATCACAGTTCACTTCCACTGTCGCTCCTCCTGCCGCTCGGTGGCATCGCATGCCCGTTCCTCCGGCACACCACCGATCGTTCGATGCAATGCGCCGCCGCCGCGCATCAGACGGGAAGAGCCGCCTCAGAAAGGCGCGTCCCGTGCAGAATCGAGAGTCATCAGCATCACCACTGGTACTTGGCCTTGACCAGGACGTGCTCGTAGAGCTCGGCGGCGTGGTCCCAGCTGATGTCCTGCGACATGCCGCGCGCCTGCAGTCCCCTCCAGCTCTCCTTGTAGTTGCGGTACGTGTTGAGGCAGTGCCCGAGCGCGTCGATCATCCTGTTGGCCTCCGCGCGGTCGAACGTCCACCCCAGCCCCGTGTCGCCGAACGGGTCGAACGGTGCCACCGTGTCCCGGAGCCCTCCGACGGCGTGCACCACGGGCACGGTCCCGTACGCCATGGCGTACAGCTGGTTCAGCCCGCACGGCTCGAACAGCGACGGCATCAGGAGGACGTCCAATCCCGCCGTGATCCGGTGCGCCATCTGCACCGAGAACCCCACCCACGCGCGCACCTTGTCGTTGTGCTCCGACTCGAACCTCCGCAGCATGTCCTCCAGGTCGGGACGCCCCGTGCCCAGCATCACCAGCTGCACGTCCTGCTCGGCGATCCACGGCATCGCTTCGGCGATGATGTCCACGCCCTTCTGGTGGTCCAGCCGCCCGATGAACCCGATGACTGGCACATCTTCGCGGACCTGCAGGCCCAGCTGACGCTGCAGGGCCGCCTTGCACTGCCGCTTGCCGGTGTCAAGCGTCTCTAGGGTATAGTTGCTGTAGCCGTCGGATTGCAGGTGCACGTCCACCTCGGGGTTCCATTCACCCATGTCAATGCCGTTCACGATGCCGTCCAACTTCCAGTCGTTGTGGTTTATTATCTCGTGGAGGCCCCAGCCACCATCCATCGTTTTCAGCTCCAACAGGTAGCCATGGCTGACGGTGACCACCCGGTCTGCCATCTTCAGGCCAGCAGCGAAAACGTTGCTGTGCTCACCACCGACGGGGTCGTGCAGTTTGAAGTGATCGATGTAGTGCTCAGGCAAGTCCATGTTGAAGAAGTCATCTACAGGGCCACGACCCTGCAAAGGCAAACATTTAGTTTCAAGGTTTGGCAATGGATTATCGTGTAGCAAATGCAAACTGACTTAAATGAACAAATCAATTTCTGAAGCACATAATTGTTCATTAGCTTTCAAGAGCATCCTACTTGCCTATCCATTTCAAAAGAACTAATTGATGTGTGAAAGTAAAATTACCGGTTTTACATTTGTGTGTGTGTGTGGGGGTATGACCGATTTTCACAATTATCGGATTTTTTTGGCGTAATTCAAGCGAAAAAAAAACTGAAATTCAAATTTAATTTTGTGAATTTTTTTTCACAAAAAAATAATGGAATTTTGTAGATATGAACTAGATATTCACATATACATGAAACAAAGATGAAAATGTAGTTGAAATTTGATGTGTTTTTTCATTTAGAGTCACCAATATTTGAAAAAGTGGGCCCCATTGGTAAAATTTGGCCGGTATGACGTTTTACTGTGCAGGGTGTGGGGGGGGGGGGTCCAACAGACCCAATTTTCAGAACCTTGCATTACGGATATTCCTAAATCCAAACACCACATATTGCTCTTTTTTTAGTACCCAGTCCTCCTATTGAATTTGTTAGTTTCATGTGATGTCTGATCACTTGCCAACTGGAGGAAAGTAAGATAAACTAGATGAGTTGCCACGCCGCGACCGTCGCTCCCCACGTAAAAAATGGCCAAAAGGATCTAAACGGTTTTTTTTTCTTCGAAAAATGACCTAAACATTTTTTTTTCAAAAAAGGTCCTAAACGTAGTTTTTTTCGAAAAAGGACCTAAACGTAATGCTTAAAAGGGCCAAAAGGATCTAAACGTAGTATATCTTTTTTTTTCCGGCAAAGGACCTAAACGTAGCATTTTTTTTCTGAAAAAGGACCTAAATGTAATTTTTTCCCGAAAAAGGACCTAAGCGTAATTTTTTTCCCGGCCCAAGCCGCGAGCCGAGCCAGCTCAAACGCATGGGAGGCCGGTATTCCTTCCATCTTTAATGAAGGTATGATTCACATACTGGCTGTTTAAGTCTAAAAATCTGACATGACAAACACTTGCGGAAAAAAGCAACGACAGTATAAGGGCAACTGATTTCAAAAATACAAGGTACAATAATAGTTCGACTAGTATTAAAGGAGAAACGATGCAGGCAAAGATAAGGTGCAAAAACCTGATGAGCAATGTTGTGTATCACAAGAACAGAACGAGTATACTGCATCAAGCCATTGTCTCGATAATACGCTTTTAGATAAACAGGTAGAAGTGCGGTATGCCAATCATTTGCAATGAAGACTAAATTGCCATCACCGTAGACGGCACCACCACATGGAGCATACCAAGGAACCTGCAAATGTTTGGTTGGATGAACATTGTATAGACATTTGCATATGTGCACAATAAATTTGAAGAACATAATGGCAGGTTCATCCATCCTATAATACTAAACAGACATGAAAACTAGCTTGAGCTGTCCTTGTGTTTGTTATGACTTATGACAAGATAATTAATAAGGAGCAGACACGGCTTGCTGCAAGAGATGGAATTATCAGCTTGCTGATGGAAAATCTATTGATTGAAGACCGGCTGGTAGAGTACATCTTGCATATGAGTCTATCAGACCAAGACACAACTGACTTTTCAAACATCAGGAATCAATTTCTATGGTTAATTTGCTTTTCTTATTGAGATGTAATTAGTTACTGATGTAAAAGCTAAGCCAAGTTAGTTCTTTGTGAATTGCTTAGACATCTATAGCAGTATAATTTGGGAAGGTACCTCAACAGCAGCCTTGCAGAACAAAATCATGCGCTTCAGAACATCCTGCCAACAAATGATAGAAATGTACAAACAGTATTTACATGAGCATTAAGAGAAATTCACTTTAATTTTCTAAGGCCAACGAAGCTCTAGAAACATAGAGGCTTACCGGTCTTTCTCCTCCATAAATATCATTGTGACGGTGCCGAAAGGGTGGGGCCTCTATGAACACAAAATCAACTCCATCGATATAAGCGTGAAAATAAGTTACTTCTGAATCCTGCAAGCCAGACGAAAAGCCAATTCAGTCATGGTTCTTTAAACTTTTCATTTCATATTGCAGACTCCGTGTTTACATTATTTACATTTTACATACCTGTCCAGCTATCCTGTAGCGTCTACGGACACCTAGATCATGGGCTTCTGCGTACTCTCCATACTTTGGTATCACAACCTAAAATGGAAAGAGATATTTGCATTACTTCTTTTCAAACTAAGACACCAAACTCACCTTTGTGCATATCCCACATTCAAATTTACAAAGCCTTTCTAGAGGAAAGTGCCGTCTTAAGCAATGTCAATTGTCATCTCACCCATGTCCGAAATGTTAAATCAAACAGCAAGAAGGAATAGTTCTCTAATGACATAGCATTTCTACTTTTTTTTTTGGAAAAAAAGCATTTCTTTTTCCCCTCACCCTTTTGTATGGTACTGTATTAGAACACTGAGAAATAATCAAGGTTATAGTATGAGTTTTTCCCCCTTGTTGCACAGCAAATGAAAAGAACAACAATTCTGAAGCATTACTCTATCAAGAGTTGCATAACAACTGAAGTAGCATGCTTGCCTCTTATGCAGCGCATAGACATAACAATTTGGTCAGTTTCTATTTCATCAAATTACCCACTTAGTAAATCTTTTATTTTGCAATGATGGACCAAAGAGAAAAAACACCACAATTTGGTTTCTTTTTATATCATCAAATTATTCACTTAGTAAATATTTTCTTTTCTTTTCATTTGCACTGACGGACCAAAGAGAAAAGGCAAAGGAGTACCATAACGCGATGTCCTCTTCTTGCCAGGGCCTTGGGCAAAGCACCCACAACATCTCCAAGACCACCTATACATTGATATCAATCGTTAGAGCGAACAATGCACACAAGCTTAAAAGTAGTACATGGTAACTCTGATTACTCATGCTGAAAAAGAACAAAAAGGAGCAAGCCTAACAGCTCGGTTTAAATATGCATACCTGTTTTACAGAAAGGAGAACATTCAGAAGCCACCACGATGACATTCATCACATTTGGCCCAGCCAAAGGACCAGATTCCTTGTTCTCATTATCATCTGCAAAACCTGACGCTTCTGCATCTACACCGGCGTCAGCCTTAGCTTCCACTGGTTCAGCAACACCAACATCTTTCTGATCATCCAATGCAGCCTTCAATTCCGCAACTTGCGCATTGCTATCTGTTTCAGCCTTGGAGACAGTAGCTGACGGTTCGACTTTGGGTTTGGACACTGGTGCTGCAGATTTACTCCCAAGTGCCCCATTCTGCTTTGCAACGCCGCTATCTTGCTTCGGTTTAGATTTCACCGCTTTCGGTGACGAATTGGAGTCCTTAGTTTCAGCAGCCTGAATACACAACGGAATCAACCAGCAGTCCAGCATAGCGAATGAGAAACGCATGACAAAAACTGCACGCGAGGGAACGTTTCTGACAAGAACGGCAACTAACCGCGGTATTTGCACTAATTAATCCCCGATTCTGAGTTCAGACAAGTAAACTGTGCACAAATCTTGAACGAAAATTTTTAAAATGAATGAAACGATCCCAGCGTTAACTGTTAAAGTATACCTTGACCTTGTCGCCCTGCACGGCGACCCCCTTCGAGCTCCCCCCTGCCGCCGCCTTCGCCGCGCCCTCCTCACCAGCACCGCCCGCAGCCGCCGCGGCGCACACCACGGCTCCATCCGGACCCGAACCCCGCCGCGCCCAATGCAACCGCAGCCCCGCGCCCCCGTACGAGCGCAGAGCGCTGCTCACCCTGCTCCGCCTGCGCCGAGGCGAGGATGAGGAGGGGGCCACGAGCAAAAGAAACGCCGTCGACGAGGAAGCGATTGCCCCCGACATGGGATCCGACGCGCTGCCGCCGCTCCTCCCGCTCCTACCAGAAATCGGTGGGGGGAGAAAAGGGTCGAACAAGTCGAGGAAGGCACGGGACGGTGACGAGCGAATTAAGCTTCTGGGGGGAGAGATCTGGTGCGAGGTGTGGCTGATGTTGCCGCGGCACGGCGTGGGGCCCGGGAGTTGGAGGAGGTGGAGGCCAGAGACTGGCGAGTGGCCTGTGTGGAGTTCGGAATCCGAGAGGGGAGAGGAGCGAGAGACGAGAGAGAGAGAGGGGGGGGGGGAGGGAGCGCTCGGTGTTTTTGTACTGCATTTTTCAAGATATTTTTTCCTCTCCGGTTTCGATTAGTCGTGCGGCTGACCGGTGGGGCCCTTCTGCGCGAACGGCTGCGTTGCACGTGGAGTAATGGCCTTTTCTTATTGGTTGGGCACTAGCATGGGCCCATAGGCAGCGCTGTAAAGGGTCTAGTAAGTAGTAAGTAGGATAGGGAGTTTGCTTGACTGCTTGTGGGCTCCACTGATAAGGTGGGCTCGTGTGTCAGAAGGTTATTAAGCGTCATGTGGGTGTAGGAAGTGTGGACGTGTGGCAATTTTAGGAGAAGAAGACAAGATGCCAGAGCCCAGAAGGGCCGCATGAAACACGCGGCCTTGGTTGTCAGCCCGTCTCGATATCCTCGATACACTGATTGACAGGTGGTCTAGAATAAGTTCGTGCTGATGTAATCTATGTAAGATGTAGTGTGCGCAGTGAAGTCAGTTCAGTAGTTCTCGTGTTCAGAGATTTGAATTCATGGTTTATACATGCCAGTTTGTTTCAGTTTCTGTACAACTTATACTAAAAAAACAGATTATTAGTTGAACGGAAGAATTTTTAACAGTTTCTCTTACAATCAGAAGCTGCCTCTATATAGAATCAGAATTCGATTGAAACCTGATTTTCGTTGATTCTTGTTGATTCTCGCCGGCCTGGTCCGGAACCTAGAAGTCGTAGTAGGCCCGGCCCGATTCTCTCACAATCAGAAATAGCTTCTCCCATAATCCATAATCTAGAAGCTGAAACGAACTGGGCCATAGTTCCATATACTTCTTTTATATATATAAATTCAAGTGTAGGAAGCTAGATTTATAAAAAAAAGATGATGGTACTTAAAAAAAAGCCTAAGAACTCAAACTTTTCGGTCCCCTGCTGCGCTCGTCGCCATGCTCGCTCGCCAAGCTGCCGAGCTCATGTGCGCTGGTGCTCCCCGGGGGCAGTAGGGGGCACGTGTCACGTGTTGCGTCTTCCGTAATAGAGGAGGGGGCTAAATTTGTAAATTCGAATATGAGAGACTAGGTTTGCAAAAAAAACTGAAATGATAGTGACTAGAAAAGCCAAGAACTCCATAGATTTCTCCTTTGATACTCGATGTTAGTAGGTGAAATTATGGGACTATTTTGGTTGGTGGCGCAGATGAGCCAAGCTAAATATGCAAAGCCAAATGTTGGCAAAAAGATTTTTGTTCGGACACTATGTGTGAAACTCATTGGTATTATCAATTTTTTGTGAACGTTATCTAAATTTGATATGGTTTATAGACGTAGCAAACAAAAAAAAAAACCATCTCTATGATTGTCAATTTAGTACTCTCCATAACTCCGATCGGTCATTGGCCATCCTGATTAGTAGTACTCCATTGCGCTTGCTTCTCTATAGCCTACCCAACTCTAATGCCTAATGTCTCTCCACAAAATCTCCTAGATACAAAAAGTTATAGCCACAAGCTGGACCGTGCCAACCCAAGCCTAAGGGCATCCACAGAGTGATGCCGATTCAAGGGGAAAAGGTGGGACCTACATACCATGACGTGCATTGAGCTTCTCTAATTGCAGTGCGTTGCATGGGCTGGTAGGAGCCTCATGCAAAGAAAAAAAAAAGTCTCTGGACGTTCTCTCTCCTAGCCAAGCAATTATGACCGGCAGGTGGGGCCATGGGGCTGATCTGCTTTCTTTATTACTTAGCACCGACTCTTGTTCTTGGTTCAACTCATGGAATCTACTGCTCACCATCGGTCGCGGCAACGTGCCAACGTGTGAATTGGCTCACCCTCTTCTCTCTGCTCTCGTGCGTCGGTTTGCAACCACGCTGTGGATGCCCTAGTATATAAAAACTTATACGTGCTATGTTGCGCCGTACGAAATTTTAGAAATTCGGTTGCGTCGCGCCGTGAGAAATTTGATCAGATGGATATTTCTGAATTTTTTTTTGCGTAATTTCAATTTTCTTGTTTTTTTTAAAAGGTGGGCTGTTAGAAGCCATCGACGAATTTGTGATTTTTTTGTTTTTGAGAGAAAATAAACGTATTTTTGTTTTTTTTGCGTAATTACGATTTTCTTGTTTTTTTTTAAAAAAAATGGGTCGCTAGGATCCGTCGGCGAATTTGTGGACGGCTGTAAATCGTCGGCGAATCTGTGTTTTTTTAGAAAACCGTGGAAGGGCCTAAACGTAATTTCATTTTTCTTTAGGTCCAATATGATAAAAACTGATTTCTTGGGACTTAAATGTAATTTTGTTTTTTATCAGGTCCATTCTACTCAAAACCGCTGGGAGGGCCTGAACGTGAACAGCGGAGGGACCTAAACGTAATTTTATTTTTTGGGTCCTTTCTGTTAAAAACCGACTGGAGGATCTAAACGTAATTTCAAATTTTTCGAAGAACCTTTTCGCGAAGAAGATGACATGGCTGCGCCGGTTGCTCTCTATTCCTCTCCACTATAATGTATAGTATTAATTTCAAATTTTTTGAAGGACCTTTTCGCGAAGAAGATGATGTGGCTGCGCTGGTTGCTCTCCATTCCTCTCTATTATAATGTATAGTATACATTGGGTTGGCTTTTAATCATGTGTATATCGAGCTCTACTATGACTTAGGAGCAACCTAGCGCTTCATAACTCTCTAAATATATGTTTAGACAAAAGGCGATAACACACAATTATTTAATTGTTGGCGTCAAAAAATATGATAAAGGATTAATCAGCTTAACACACACGTGAACGCTAGGTTCAAGTTTAGGATCGTAGCGTGCCAGCCGATTTGATAATAGAATCGGCAAGAAAATTATAATCTAAACAGCTATTTCAGTCGATTAGATTTTTAATAAAAATCTGATCCAAACAATTATTTAGTCTATTAGATCGTACGTAATGATTAATCTAAACAACTTGTTACGATTGATTAGAAAGTTTGATAAAAGCATATTTTCCCGAAATAGGCGATACGCAATAAGATAGAAAAAAAACAAACCTGAATAAATTGGCGTAATTGAAGATGATCAACAATCGGCGATGCGCAACTTTATTAATCATAAACGAATTACAAATGATTCGGCGACACGCAACTTTATTGATCATAAACGAATTACAAAGTGATTCTAAATTACAAGAGCTACTCATAGTTGATATAAGGTAAATGAAAAGTAGATGTGATTTGATTGATTGTGTTGGTTATCCTTTGGCTCACCTCAAACCCACCTTTTATAGCGTGTAGGTCGATTGTATCTTTTTCCAATTTGTCACAAATTATGAACTGTATCGGCCTCTATCTCTTACAGATAAAATTTCTTATTTAAACCGATGTCGGTTAGATATCCAATTTTAACTTAACATTACAAATCAGTCTTAAAACTTACAAAATTTTGATGCTAACAATAACATACTGACACACGCTAATTCGAATCATCATTAGTGCTCAGTGACAATATAAAAGTTTGCTACTAGTTGTAAATAAAGCGGTGACAACAGGATAATTTGTCACCGTAAAATCATCACTACTGCAGAGCTCAACGACGATTTAGTAGTTCACCACTAACTATAAATTAAATAACAACAACCTAGTTCATCGGTATAGAATCGTCATCACTATTGAGTCTCGTGACCAAATTTTGTCATTGATTATAAATGAAACAGAGACAAGTCCAACAGTTGAATTGTCACCGTTGATATGATTTATAACGACGAAATACTTTGTCGCTAATTAAGTATGAAAAAGTGACAACAAAATAATCTATCACTACAAAGCTATATATTAGTGAGAAAATAAAGTTTCATTACTAGAGTTCGTCACGAACAGACCAATCCCTTATTCCCCTGTAGTGAACAGATGGCACGTCTCTTCCCTTCCACTTGTTTAAATCTAACAGCTGTGTCCAACAACACCCAGTTTGTATAAAAAATAAAAATCTCGGAGTAAATCATCAGCACGATTGCGCGAAGATATCCAAAACATAAAGCTAATGAACACAACTCTTCGATCCATGGATTTGTACTTGTTATAAAATGAAATCATTTGCCCTTAATCAATCACGAAGCATCGAAGAACAATAAACACAAATAGAGAGCATACATAATGTAAGAAGGAATTATATTATCTCTCTTTATTAGATTGGTTCTGTTGTACAATGGGGTGCGAAATATATAGTAAAAGATAGCAAGAGATAGATTCGGATTCACTCACATAGAGATACAGTCAAACCGAATATGAACTCAAATCAATCTATATTTTAACACTTCTCCTTGGACGAATACCGCGTAATGCACACGTCTCATCAAAAACGCCACTCAAAAACCTAATAGGAAAAAAGAGATGGAGAAAATAGTACATTGCACTCGCACATTGTGTTACATTAGTTGCCTCATTAAAAACCTTTATTGAGAAAACTTCAAGAAAATTCACTAAGGGAAAAGGAGTACAACTTATAATCTTCTGGATTTATATTAGGATCTTCAGGATCATGGTTTAAGGATTTACTCCCCCCTAAACTTTGCATATATCTAAGTCATCTCATTCCAATGTCATTAACACATCTTTGGAATGTAGATTTTGGCAAGGACTTAGCGACTAAATCTGCAAGATTTTCACATGACTTAGTTTGCAAAATCTTTACCCCACCATTCTTCTGGAGTTCATGAGGATAGAAAAGTTTAGGAGTAATATGCTTCGTGATATTGCTTTTCATATAATCCATTTGCATTTGTGCAACACAAGCAGCATTATCTTCATAGATAATCGTGAGGGTATCGACGGTGTTAAGACCATATGACTTCTATATATGGTTAATCACACGTCTTAGCCAAATATATTCATGTGAGGTTTCATATAAAGCTATAATCTCTAAGTGCTTGGTACAAGTAGCCACCAAGGTCTGCTTAAAAACCGTAAAGAAACGGCTGTACCATCGCAGAGAAATATAAAACCAGTCTAAAATTTAGCACTGTGGGGATCGGACAGATAGCTAGCATCAGTATATCCCACTATGGTTAAGTCTTGATTCTTCTGGAAAAACAATTTAAGATCTTGAGTACCTTGGAGGTATCTGAGTAAAGTCTTGACACAAGCCCAATATCTTCTGGTTGGAGCTGTACTGTGTCTTGCTAGCAAATTCAATGCGAATGTAATATCAGACCTTGTGCAATTCGCAAGATACATAAATGCTCCAGTGTCGCTTAAGTATGGGACTTCAGGTCCTATGACTTCCTCATTTTTCATTATTAGTCTGAAAGGGTCTTTATCCACCTCAAAGGATTTTACTACCATGGGGTTTTTAAAGGATGAGATTTATTCATATTAAATCTTTTCAATACTTTCTTGTTATAAGTAGACTGGTGTACAAAAATTCCTTCTGAAAAATACTCTAGCTGCAGGCCTAAGCAATATTTGGTTTTATCCAAATCTTTCATCTCAAACTCCATCGTAAGGTAAAAACTTGCTTCCTTTATCACCTCTGTGGTTCCGATAATATTTAGATCATCGACATAAACTGAGATGATACATAATCCATTCTGATATTTCTTTATGAACATAGGGATAATCAACAGGATTTGAATATCCTTTCTTCAGGAGGAACTCACTAAGTCGATTATACCACATTCTCTCCGACTGTTTTAATCTGTATAGCGATCTGTGCAATTTGACGATATACATGTTGCGATTATTAGGATCTAGAATTTTGACTCCTTTAGAGACTTTCATATGAATATCCGTATCTAGTGACCCATATAAATATGTAATCACTACATTAATCAACTGCATTGATAAGTTTAAGCTTGTTGCTATTAATATTAAATTTTAGAACGTTATTCCACTCATTACAGGAGAATAGGTTTTATTGTAATTGATGTCGGGTCTCTGCGCGAACCGTTGTGCTACAAACCTCGCTTTATATCTTACCACCTAGTTATTTTCATTTCTCTTTAGCATAAAAACCCATTTTGATCCTACAAGGAATACTTTAGGAGGTGTTTGGCCAACGGAACCAAAAACTTTCCTCTTATTAAGCGAGTGTTGCCTCATTTACTTATTTTCATTTGACCCCATCTGAGAGCTTCTGACACTCTGCCATGAACTTTGGTTATGTATTCAGCTTTTAGTGATTTTAGAGGCTGAATATATGTCGACAAATATTGTCTTTCTTTTATACAATTCTCCTGCATCACTTCAGGGATATCTCTTTATTAATTTTTTCTAGCTCCACGTGATTTCCCACAATGATGGAGTCTAGGTGTTCCGAATTCCCAGCGTTGGATTGTACACGTAAATATACGCTGTGGTTATCATCTTCAGGATATTTAACTTCAGGGATGTTACCATCTCCTGGATGGCTCACTTCAGTGATTTTCTCAACATCAGGTTGAGCTTCTTCAACTGTCTAAGGTAGTGTTCTCACTTGTTCTGTCCTCTTTTTCTGCGGACGTCTTTGCAGAATTGAGTCCTGTGCACCTGGAGGCTTCCCCCTCTTTTTATCGTGAGGGTCAAGAGTGGGTTCAATATCCTTCTGGGATATTTTCAGTCTTTCAGGTGCATATACTGCAAGTATATGGGATCTTTTCACTCCTTTATGATCAGTGAAGGCATTTGGCAGATTATTGGCTTATTTGTTATAGATTGATTATCCTTCTAACTTCAATTTAGTCTCTTTGGTGCGTGGGTCTAAGGACTCTGCTTTCTTTAATGTGGTACTTATCTCCTCCTAATGCCGAAAAAATCCTTAGTACAATCAGTGTACCGAGTCGAGTACAAATCTCCTGTCATAGGCTCTAGGTGTTTTAATATTTGATGGAGGTTCATAACCTACATAGATCCTTAATTTCCGGTGAGGTCCTATGGTGGTACGCTATGGTAGAGAGATTGGCACATATACAATACAAATACTTGGTTCTTTCCCACGCATTATCTGCAATGGGAAAATTTCATATTGTGCAGTTAGTTTAAGTTGAATTAATACCACAGCGTGCAGTACTACGTGGCCCCAACAGTTGATGGGAAGCCTTCTATTCTGTAAGAGTGGCCAATCAATAATTTTTATTCCTTTAATTAATGACTCTGTAAGGCCATTTTGAGTGTGGATATGAGGTACGAAATGTTCTACATTAATTCCCAGAGTCATACAAAATCATTAAATGATTTGAGGTAAACTTGCTAGCATTGTCCATTTGAATAGACTTGGTCATTTCTTCTGAAAAGTAGGCTCTTAGTAATTTGGGTAATTAATCTTGGCAAAAATATAGTTCCTAGTATATTAGAGATATACATATGATCATCTAGTACAAGTATCTATCAGTAGTATAAAGTATCTGAAAGGGCACGACAGGGGGGTTGAATGGGTCCATACATATCACCTTGAATTTTCTCTAGAAAATATCATTGATTCTTCCCTAACCTTTAGGTAAAAAGATCTAAGTTTGAGCTTTCCTTTAGCACAACCAGAGCATAAAAAATCTTCAGGTCTAGAAAAGTATTTATGCTATGGCCAACAGAATTATAATTATTCTTCTCATAATATTCAACTCAGGATAACCCAGTCGATCTGCCAAATCTTAAATATTTCTGGGTTTTCATCGCAACACAAACTTCAGGTTTTATATATGCATAGTATAACCCCAGGGAGAAGGAATGAAGTTTTTCAACCACACATTTATTACTCCCATTAAACTTAATCATGAGTAGTTATTCTATACCATCCTCATTCTCTGTCTCCATATAGAAACGATTCGGACCGATATCTTAGACTTAGGGTATAATAGGGTATTCTTCCAGTGCTAATTATAAGATGAGCATCGTTTCTGGCGATAGTTATAATATTTCCAGTTAACTTAGTGTGGTACAGCTGTCTTCTGGACAGATTTCGTATTTCACCATTGGATTATACTTTGTTCTATATTAGAGAATGATTTAACAATCAAACAATTGTTACATCATGAATAAATTGTAGAATATAGAACAAACATAGCACAATTAATCAAACATATAAAAAATAACTATTTATTAAATTTTAAATAATAACCTGTCGGGGATCGGTCATCCTGACACGTGTCCGCCCCCCTGGGGCTTTAGGGCGTTTTCCCCGAGCTCGAGAGGCTTGTTCCCGAGCTCGAGCAGAGGCATCCCCGAGTTCGGAGGATTGTTCCCGAGCTCGGGCAAGGCATCCTCGGTCCGTCTTGGCCCATAAGCCTCCCGACCTCGGCGCCTTCAATCCGATCTCCAGCATAGTATTCCTTTTTTCTGACATGACCTCTCTCCCCTGCGTCGGAACTAGTGCCCAACAACTCCTGTCTAGATCCCCTGCGTGGGAACTAGGGCCCAGCAACTCCTGTCATATCCCCTGCGTGGGAACCAGGGCCAACCGCTCCTGTCATATCCCCTGCGTGGGAACTAGGGTTAACTGCCCCCGTCAGGCTCACAGGCATCGCCCCGACGTCAGCACTCGAGATCAACACCCGGGGACCTATAAAGCGCTGGGCTACCCCGACCCGAAAAGATGAGAGACAACAGCAACACGAAAAACACACGGAGGCAATACTAAGACACAACAACAAACGTAACAAGAACCACGATACACGCTCATACGCTGTACCACCTCGCCAAGCTCTCCTCGATCACCACCCTCGAGTGGTCTTGAGGTCGAGCTCCCTGTTCATCCTCCCCGAGGAGCCTTTTAGTCACCTTTCGCCTACGGGCAAGACTAGAGTAAAGCTATTACCCGACCCAGGGGGTTCGAACCAGTATAAACGCTGTGTCCTCTGTTCGCTTGTCCTTCTTCCTCGAGCTGTGTGCCTGCCGACGCTCCTTCCATTCCGGACGAACATGACTTTGGGCCTCGCCCCTGTGCATGATCCTTTTCCCCTTATTTGCGGTTGACGGTCCCGATCGTCGACATAATCGCTCAGGAGAAACATGTACTAAATGTTTATTCAGTAATTAGGACGGCGGGCGGCGGCGCCTAGAAGCCGTGGGCGTGTGCTGGGTGCGCTCAACCGGAGCGGCGACGCGTCCGCATTCTGCACGGTGGCGTCATCTGCAGCGCAACCGATGCGAAGTGAATACGGACGGCAGGCCCGGTGGGACAGAAGCGGCTGCTCTGACGGCGCGGCGTCGGCCCGGCCGTGGTGACTGCTGGAGCCAGCGATAGAGGCACGCAAGGGGCGCGCGGCGCTCATCGTCATCGGGGGCGCCGTGTCTCTACCAGAGCCCAGAGGTGCACTTGGAAAGAAATTACTAGGTACCATGACATGAACCATGATCATTAATCCCATTGTTACTCCTAATTAGTCATGATTCATGAATGGATCTAGTCGACAAGTTTAATCTAGAGCAAAATTGTAGACCGGCCAACTGGGCTAGCAAGGCAATTAGATTAATCGAGGTTAAACTCACTGGTTGCTCGTTTTCCTTGCAGCTATTTGTTGGCCAGATGCGCTGCTGCATCTGGACAGCATCGCCGGTGGTAGGTCCTCGTGTCAGGTCTCCTGCCGCTCAGGACGTCATCTCCAGCGCCGATCGTGATGATGGCCACGAGTCAGGTCATGCGGAATCACGGATCAATTGGTGATTAGAACCAACAATACAAGATCGATCTAATTTGAAAATATTTGAAGAACGATGTACCCAATTTGAGAATCATTCATGCACGAACATATGCATTGACCGTGGGGCCCCCACGACGCTGTCGACGATGGACTGCTCCAGCGTACCGAACGGCGTCTCCGAGCCGCATGTATGACCGGCTTATGGTTGTACTCGGATCGATTTTGGGCTTCAGCTTTATAGAGCTTCGTACATGATAACATGTTATAAAGTGAAGTCGTTTGCCTTTAATCAACTACGAACAATAAGCACAGATAAAGAGCACACATAATTTAAGTAGGAATTCTATTCTCTCACTTTATTACAAGAAGTTGCCAAATATATAGTAGAAGATAGCAAAAGATATATTTGAATTCGTCTACGTAGAAATAAACTCCAACCGAATATAGACTTAAATCAATCTATATCTTAACGTACCCACTATATCATAACAATATAAAAAATATCAGCAAGAATTATGACGTGGCAAAGTACCAGCTCGACCTACTTGGCAAAACCTCAGCCACTCGAGAAGATCAAAACAACAAAAGCGAAAGCAAACAAAAACCTCATCCACATCCGATCCATACCGTCCAATCACCCGATCTAACGGTGGAACCCCCCGTAATCTCCCCTCATCCTATCCACTCCTCCCTCGGTTCCTCCGCTCCCACTTCGTTCTCACTAGTGCCGCGTGCTCTGCTCGCATCTCGCTCGCTCACGCCCCGCTGCACGTCGAGCTCAAACCAAAGATCTTTCCGAGACCGAGGCAAGAACCGCGGCGGCAATGACCTCCCTTTCCTCCTCTGCCGCCGCGGCACGCGTCACCTTCATGCCGTCGTCCTGCCGGGCGCGGCCGGCGGAGGGCAGGAGGGCGCGGTTGGCGATGCGCGCGGCGGCGTCGAGCCCGAAGCTCCCGAGCGGGCGGCGGCTGCGGGTGGCAGTGGTGGGAGGGGGTCCCGCGGGCGGCGCGGCGGCGGAGGCGCTGGCGAAGGGCGGCGTGGAGACGGTGCTGATCGAGCGGAAACTGGACAACTGCAAGCCGTGCGGCGGGGCCATCCCGCTGTGCATGGTATCGGAGTTCGACCTGCCGCTGGACCTCGTGGACAGGAGGGTAAGGAAGATGAAGATGATATCGCCGTCCAACGTAGCCGTCGACATCGGCCGCACGCTCGCGCCGCACGAGTACATCGGGATGGTCAGGCGCGAGGTGCTCGACGCCTACCTCCGCTCCCGGGCCAAGGAGGCCGGCGCGCAGGTCGTCAATGGCCTCTTCATAAGGTATACGACTTTACGAGGATTAAGTAATCTTTAATAAATAGACGTAATGTTCACAATAGTTATCGGATAGAGAATTGCTCGGATAATTCTTTCAAGTACCATCGGAAATAATATACTAAGGGCAAACCGAGTATCTACTACACTTTGGTCAGAAGGGTCCGTAACTAGATAGGTAGACCCTATCCTTCGATTGGATGCTAAATCCACTATAATTAACTAAAAAGGAAACGTCGTATGTATCTAAAGATGACAATAATCGCTTGACGATCGTGCATGGATAAAAGTCTCGTTGACAATAACCGACAATCACATGCGAATTCACGAACTGACGAGATGCCTCCCTACGAGATGCAACTAACACCCCCTTCGTATGTTTTATAAGGAGTAATGCTAGGAGATGGAGGACAGTCGCATATAGAGCGCAAGATAGCCATATACTTTTTTTTTAGCTATAGCCTTATGTACTCTATTATAATCTCTAGCAATACAAAAATGGATGAAACAGGGTCATGATTACCTCCGTAGAAGGCCTGAACTTGTCTAAAACGCACTATCTCTTTCTACGTGATCTTAAATGTCCCATTCATCATATTTACTTTATAAGATCGGTAGTAATTCACGGACACGACTCCATCAATCGCAATATTAATTACGAGCACAAGTTATGCCATCGTGTTCGGTTTCTGATTCTGTAGTCACCGAATACAAATGCTGAAAGGCTAGACATGTCCAAGAGAAAATGAAAGAAATGTTTAATGTAAGTGACTAGTAAGAATTAGATTTGCATGTCACCTCATGCATGCGCTGGTACTGGCAGCATTAATTTTGCATGAGGCTAGTACGATATACTGTGTAGGAGTATATTATACTAATACTAGTACTACTGTGTATACTACTCATAGGATAATTATTCAAACCTCAAATCTAGTACCTATGCAGTGCAAGACTATACATGCTTACTGAGAATTAAAGCTGTTGTTTAACCAGCATTTCGTATTTAACATAAACAGAGTGAATCAAAATTTGTTTGCTAAAACAGCAAACCTGTTGTGCTATAGTGACAACTCAAAATCTCTAAAGAAAATGTTAATTTTCCTAAAAAAAGTACTAATCACAAAAATTAAAACGAACGATCTTAATTTTATTTTGATCGAGCAATCAGTGGGTAATCTGGCTCTGTGTTATCCATAGGTACGAGGCGCCCAAGGAGCCCAACGGCTCGTATGTGGTGCACTACAACCACTACGACAGCGCCAACGGCAAGGTTGGCGGCGAGAAACGGTTGTTCGAGGTCGACGCGATCGTGGGCGCGGACGGCGCCAACTCCCGCGTGGCCAAGGACATGGGCGCGGGCAACTACGAGTACGCCATCGCGTTCCAGGAGCGCGTCAAGATTCCGGACGACAAGATGCGTTACTACGAGGAGCGCGCGGAGATGTACGTCGGCGATGACGTCTCCCCCGACTTCTACGGGTGGGTGTTCCCCAAGTGCGACCACGTCGCCGTCGGCACCGGCACCGTCACGCACAAGGCCGACATCAAGAAGTTCCAGGCCGCCACGCGCCTGCGCGCCAAGGACAAGATCGAGGGCGGCAAGATCATCCGCGTGGAGGCTCACCCCATCCCCGAGCACCCCAGGCCTAAGAGGTAGCACCACCACAATCCACAAGATTTTTCTTTGCAAGAATTACATGCAAATGATGGCTGATCGATCGGTTTGATCATGCATGCATGCATGGCGGGCTTGTGTTCGATCAGGGTGTCAGGGCGGGTGACGCTGGTGGGGGACGCGGCGGGGTACGTGACCAAGTGCTCGGGCGAGGGCATCTACTTCGCGGCTAAGAGCGGGCGGATGTGCGCGGAGGCGATCGTGGCGGGGTCAGCGAATGGGACGCGGATGGTGGAGGAGAGCGACCTGCGCAAGTACCTGGCCGAGTTCGACCGGCTCTACTGGCCGACGTACAAGGTGCTGGACGTGCTGCAGAAGGTGTTCTACCGCTCCAACGCGGCGCGGGAGGCGTTCGTGGAGATGTGCGCCGACGACTACGTCCAGAAGATGACCTTCGACAGCTACCTCTACAAGCGCGTCGTGCCGGGCAACCCGCTTGACGACCTCAAGCTCGCCGTCAACACCATCGGCAGTCTCGTCAGGGCCACCGCGCTGCGCCGGGAGATGGAGAAGGTCACCTTGTGAGCTGCGACCTGCCGGAGCTAGCGCGCACTCACGCACGTAGCTGCGGTTTGTGAGGTGTTCGATTCGAATTGCAGTCAATCGGTATAGCAGAGATTTGCGGCTGATCAAACGGATTTGCACCAACGTACGTCGAGACGGACAAGAGAAAAGGTTGTGTCGATCCAAAGGTCGTACACTGAAGAATTGATCGATCCTGTCCGATTTTCTTGTAGAACCTATGGTGATGTTCAGACTTCAGAGCAGTTCGGCTGGGTTATTGAAGCACACCAATATTCGATGTGAATGAATGTAGCATAAAAGTTCTATGTTTTTTTTTGAAATAGGGCAGGAATTCTGCCAATGCATTAAGGATAGAGATAAAAGACAGTTACAAATGATTTTTTACAATTTGAGAGAAGTAGACACAACGTAACACGGAACACAGCAGGTACACAACAAATCTCCGGAATGTCGACATAATTGGAGATTATGAAATCGTGAAAGCACGTTTTCGATTGTGCACGTCTTGGATGATGGTGTTGGCAACCAACTGGACCGTTCGGTACTTGTTCGTGAAGATCCTACTATTTCTTTCATTCCATATGTTCCACATGGTGAACATGACGATGCCGTCTATCTTCTTCCTGTGGTCCTTTGCCATAGTGGAGCGGACCTTGCTCCACCAAACGGTGATACCAAGCTGTACGGATGCGGAGTCCGGAGGCCAAAGCAGAAGAAGATGCCGTGTTGTTTCCATGTCGGATCCACATAAAACACAGGTTGGACTATGTGGCCACCCGCTAGCTGCTAGCCTGTCAGCCGTAAAGATCCTTTCCTGGGCTAAGATCCATGCAAAGAACTTGCATCTCCCGTTCGTGCTAGCCTTCCAGATCATGCTGTAGTTTGGGTCTGGGATCGAATCTATGAATTGGGCCTTGTACGCCGTTTTTGTAGAGTACGCGCCACTTGACGTCCATTTCTAAATGACATCATCCTGTAAGTGCACCTGTTGGATCACGTTCCACAAGCGAACGTAGTCATCTAACTGCGCTGCGGTTGTAACTCTATGCAGCGAACGAAGCCACCACCTGCCGGTAAGCTCGTCCTTGACTGAACATCCTCTATTGCGGGAAAGATGAAAGCAGGAGGGTGCGAACTCGCGTGGAGATACTCCCCGTAGCCAATTGAATTCACAAAACTTAGTTGTTTCGCCATTTCCCAGAACTAAGCTTGTGCTCGTGTTGAATAACCTGCGAACCGATTCATCACATGGGAGCTGCATTCCTGCCCAAGGTTTGCTATGGTCTTTCCAGGCAAACCATAGCCAACGGACCCGAAGAGCCCGACCGAATGTATCAAGATCCTTTACGCCGAGGCCTCCAAGATCCTTCGGCCTGCAGACTTTCTTCCAATTCACAAGACAGTGTCCCCCATTGCAATCCTGTTCGCCTCTCCAAATAAAATTTCTGCGCAACCTATCCATCCTTTTTGTTATCCACCTGCCCAAAGGGTACACAGTTAAATGGTGAACTGCGAGGGATGTGAGGACCGAATTTGTTAGAATTACTCTCGCGGCCCTTGAGAGCATCTTTCCTTGCGAACTTTATCGATTAAAGGTTGCAGATCCGGACGTTTCCAAGGTGTAGGTCACAGTGGTAACCCTAAGTACCTGCATGGGAAGTAACTAAAACGAGCCGAAAATTCTTGTAGAAGAGATGCCATGTCGATGGCCTCACATCTGATTGGGAATACCTCGCTCTTTTGCAAATTTGTGTGTAGACCTGTGGCTCCACCGAAAACATTGAGTAGTTCCTGTATAATTCTCAATTCGCCTCTATCTGGACTTGCGAAGATGGCAAAATCATCAGCATATAAGGATATACGCGTCGTGGCCTGTCTGGTAGGGATGTGCTTAATATGTCCCTCATCCACCGCCTTGGAGATTAGCCTCTGTAGCGGGTTCATAGCCAAAATGAAGAGCATGGGAGATAGAAGATCCCCCTGACACAAGCCACTTCTGTGCTGAATTGCCCGACCTGGAATGCCGTTGAGCAGCACTTGAGAGGAGGTTGATGCTAAAATTATGGAAATCCACTCTCTCCAACGCGGCCCAAAACCAAGATGGTTAAGGACTTCCAGAAGGAATTCCCAACTAACAGAGTCGAAGGCCTTGGCTATGTCTAATTTGATGAAGAGCGCCACAATTCTCTTCCTATGTAGGTCGTTGACCAAGTTCTTGACATAGATGAAATTATCATGTAGACATCTTGTCCTGATGAAAGCGCTTTGGTTGGATGGTACTAAATGCCGAAGGAATGGTGCTAACCTGGTTGCAAGAATCTTGGAGAATATCTTGCCTACACTGTGTATCAGGTTTATCGGCCTGAAATATGCAATCCTGTTAGCGTCCTGCTTTTTCGGCAATAAGACAATGTTGGCTGAATTTAGGAGACGAAGATGCCGACTATTTAGATTGAACAGTTGATCTAAAGCCTCCTTGAGGTCATCCTTGATGATATCCCAACAAACCCTATAGAAAAGGCCTGTAAATCCGTCTGGACCCGACGCCTTCTCAGGCGGCATAGTGAAGACCACCTGCTTGATCTCGTTGATGAGGAAAGGTTCTTCCAGCATGGCCAAGTCGTAGCGGAGGATGCCTAACATGTCCCAATTAAAGGAATGCACCCTTTGATTTTTTGCACCCAACAACTGACGGAAGTAATTGAATAGCTCATCATGCTTGCCGACCTTTGACGAATACTCATACCAGGGGTACCCCAACGGCCCAGGATGACAAGCAGGCCGCGTCAAGCCCAGCTCCGACCTGACAAGCCGTCCCCGGGCCCAACTCCGACCAAGGGACCTGCGGGGCCGCAAAAGGACGCTTGTCCCCGACCAGAGCAGGGCGAGCGATCCCGACCAAGTGGGACGCCGACCCTCGTCACAGGTCGGGCTCTCCTGAGTCCCGACCAAGCTAAGGCAACCTACACCAAGGGCCATGTGTCAGGCCTCCGCCGACTGTTGGCCACGTGCCCCACGGACAGAATCGTTCGAAATGACCGTGCGGGGCAGGTAGCCCTTTCCCAAGACAGCTCAAGGTTTGCCTAAGTCAAAACTCCGATCCCATCTTGACCACACGAAATGCGGGGGGCGCTTCTCTCCCGAGACAGCGCCGTGGCTACACCGCGCAACATCAAGACTGACAGTTCCCAGAGGCAGTCGCTGTTTCCCAAGGAAACGACGAACTGCTCTGCTCAGCAAGCCTACCAAACCCGGTGTGGGCGAGGCCGGACGGCGACCAATCACCAAGGCGAAGGACTAGGGCTCCTAGTCTAGATTTCTCCTTCCTTCCTTCCTTCTCCCAATTCTCGATGTAACTTGCCCATCCCGCCTTTATAAAGGGGGGCAGGGCCCTCTGGAAAAAGAGACTTAGAGAACACACGGGGACAACAAGAAACGCTCTTGTGTTCAAGTCCTCAACCCTCACTTGTAATCGCTGTGCAGTCGTCTACACCAAAAGCAATACAACATCGCCACACGAACTGGAGTAGGGACATTCGGCCCGAACCAGTATACACCTTGGATTTTTAAGTCTAACCATTCAGGGAGTGGGAACGCGTGGCCCCTTAGACTTACAAATTTACTTGCCGGTGCTCGAAACGCCGACAGTTGGCGCGCCAGGTAGGGGCCTTCGCACGTCTTCATCGATCTTCGGATTCCCGCCTGTCTCCCTGATGGCTTTCTTCACCCACGACGGCGTGTCCGCGTCAAGGAGCCGGATCCGTTTCGGCTCCCTCGATTTCATCGCCACCTCGGTGGGAGAGCTCGCGCTCATTCCCGTCACCTCTGAGGACCGGGCGCACGCTAGGAGCCTGGACTCCGTTTTCGGCGACTTCGCCAGCCTCTGGCTTGGGGCACCCCTACAGGCCCCAAGGCTGGAGCTCTGCGAGCGCCTCGCCCTCCCTGGGAGCGGCACCCGCGAACTCGGGATGATGACCGCATCACCTCCCGTAGGCTCATAACTCGTAGCAATGGCCGGCTATATGCCGGCCTCTGTTCACGACCTTTGGAAGACTCTTCCACCACGATTCAGCTCCGAGCATGGAGCCGCGCGCCAGACGGCACTCGCGAGTGCAACATGGCGAACGGTCGACTGGACCGTAACCCCGCGACACGGGGCCCTCATCCAGCGTCGAGTGCGGGAAGAGGAATGTCGGCCTGGCCTTGGCGCGCCAAGCTCGCCGCGTCGAACTTCAACAGAACGCGCGGCGAGTGGAGGCGAAGGCCGAGCTCGGCGAGCTCAAGCCAACTGAGCGAGATCGGCCCGAGCCCCGCTTGTGCTCGGTGGTGCGTCGCAGACGAGCACGTTAGGTACCACCACGGTGGTGGAGAGTCGATGGCCTCGGTTCTTCCCCACGCCCGGCCAAAGCGTGGCGCAATCGCTATCTTTGCTCGCGGCCTTCTGGCCGGCCGACCAGAGGCCAAGGCCACGCATCGAGAACCTCCGAGGGTGGTGGAACGTGCCATTGTCGGCAAGACATGCGAGCCTCCGGCTCTCATCGCTCGGGCGCCACCTCGCCGCCGGACCGCATTGCGCCGGGCCGGATGGGTGCGGTAAAGCGCGGGCGCACCACGAACAACCCAGGCCTCGCGCGCCGGTGCGCGGCGCCTCGGCGGCGACTCGACGTCCGTGCCACCCGCGAGGCACGGAGGAAAGCGGTGGGCGGCGGCCGATCGCGAGTTGTAGACGCCGCCGCCGCGGCAGCCGTGGCCCGATCCCGATGGCCCGAGGCCACGGGCTTTGTCGAGGATCCGCCATGCGGATTTTCTGCCGGTTCGAGGCACTACCAACATAGCCAAATACACTGGGACCACGAACCCCGGTGTCTGGCTGGAAGATTACCGGCTCGCATGCCGGGCGGGAGGAGCTGCGGATGATCTCTACATCATCCAATACCTCCCCCATCTATCTCGTGGACTCGGCTCGAGTACCTGCCCTCAAAGACCATCAGGAACTGGGCCGACTTGAAGAGCCTCTTCGTCGGCAACTTCCAGGGCACTTACAAGCGCCCAAAACTCACGGGACACGAAGAGCTCAGCGGCGATCGGGAGAAACTCTCCGGGATTACATCTGGCGCTTCTCCCATCAGTGCAATGAGTGCCGAGCATCTCGGCGACGCCGATGTCGGGGCGTTCATCTCGGCACCTCTGCAAGGCCTTGGTGCATAAAGCGGTGCGTTAAGCCCGGAACCACCAAAGAGCTTCGGACATCGTCACCAACCACGTCTCGTGAGGAGGTTTGTGGGGAGCCATTTCGAATGAGAAAGGCCAAGCAAGAGCACGGCCCAGAACCGGGTCCCTCCCGACTTCTTCGACAAGGCGGACGGAAGCAGTCGCGAGGTCGGTGGTCGCGATCGTCGACCGCCCGCCAGCAGCGCGCGCGGCCGTCGCGCGCGACCATTCGAAGCGATGGACAGCCCATGTCCACACCACGGGTTCCCCGTCAATTACAAGTACCGGGACTGCGAGGTCCTGAGACGCTTCCTCTCTGGCACTCCCACGACGCCGCGGGTCAAAGGAAAGAAGCAAGCCCCGGCCCCACGGCCGAGGAGAAAAGAGGCGGACGCCGAGTTCCACGAACCCGACGGCCGCCTCATGATCTTTGGCGGGCCGTGCTATCCGACAAGCGGCTTAAGCTTCGCCTTCGCGAAGTCCACACCACAACTCGGCCGCCCCCGATTTCTTGGCGGTGAGTCCCGATCACTTTCGATCGGATGACCACCCGACCCGTCCGCGGCCGGGAGATATCCTTTGGTGGTCGACCCATCATGGGAAGAAAGCGCCTCACAAAGGTGCTTATGGATGGCGGCGGTGGTCTCAACATCTTTATGTTGAGACACTCGGCGCCATGGGATCCCCGCTCGAGTCTCCAACCGAGCAAGGCGCCTTTCCACGGCGTCATTCGAGCCAGCGAGCCCGCCCGCTCGGCGGTCGATCGCCGTCACACCTGGAGGACCGGAAAATTTCCGCCGAGACCCTCACCTTTGAGGTCGTGGATTTCCCCGGATCCTACCACGCCATCCTGGGAAGGCCGTGCTATGCCAAGTTCATAGCGGTTCCCAGCTACACCTATCTCAAGCTGAAGATGCCTAGCCCGCGAGGAGTCATCACCGTGGCCTCATCTTTTCAGCTTGCTTACAACTGCGAGCGAAGCAGTTGTGAGCTAGCGTCGGCGGTCATCGCCTCCGCCGAGCTCGCCGACCTCCGGAGGAAAGCCTTCGAGTTCGCCCTCAAATCCAGCAAGTCGGGGGCAGGATCCTTCAAGTCCGCCGAGGACATGAAGAAGGTCACGGTCGATCCCGAGGATCTGACCAAAACCGTGCGGGTCGGAGCCACGCTCCCCGCCAAATAGGAAAGCGCGCTCGTCGACTTCCTCTGCGCCAACAACGACGTCTTCGCATGGAGATCCTCCGGCATGCCGGGAATCCGAGGAGGTCGCCAAACACTCCTTGAGCATCAGACCGGGCTCGAGGCGGCCGCCTAACGCTGCGCGCCGGCGAAGAGAAGCGAAGAATCATAGGAGAGATCGCCAAGCTTTTGGTGCGGGGTTTGTAAAGAAGTCGTCACCGAGTGGCTCGCCAACCTGTACTTGTAAAAAGAAGAATGGGCAATGGATAATATCGTTGACTACACAAGTATGAACAAGGCATGTCCCAAGAACCGTGCCCTTGCCCGCATCGACCAAGTCGTTGACTCCGGCTGCGGTGCGAAACCACGTCGCTTTCGGATGCCTACTCGGGCTATCACGGATAGCGATGAAAGAGTCCGACCAACCCGCGACTTGTCATTACCCTTTTGGCTCCTTTGCTACGTAACAATGCCGTTTGATGCAAAAGCGCGGTGCTACATATCGGTAGCGCATGCAAGCGTGTTTCAACGACCGGATCGGTCGTAACATCGAAGCATCGTCGGCGACATCGTCGTAAAAACTAGGAAGGCCGATGACCTCATCAACGACCTAGGAGAAACCTTTGCGAACCTCCGGCGGTTACGTCTAAAGCTCAACCCGACAAGTGCGTCTTGGGGTTCCTAAGGAAAGCTTCGGCTTCATCGTCTCGGCGTGGCATCGAGGCCAATCGGGAGAAGATCTCGGCGATCACAAGGATGGGCCGATCGGAAACGAAGGAGTCCAAAGGCGACGAGGATGCCTTGCGGCCTTGGCCGTTCGTGTCTCGCCTCGGCGGCGGGATGCCGCTCTGAGCTGCTCAAGAAATCCGACCACTTCAGTGGACCCGGGAGGCTCGGAGGCCCTCGCCCACTTGAAGGCCTCCCGACCTCACCTCGATCTGGTCGCCCGACACCGAGCGAACCGCTGCTCCTCTACATCGCCGCCACGACCCAAGTCGTCGGGCGGCCCTGTGGTGGAGCAGGCGGAAGAAGGCGCGACTCAAGGTACAACGGCGATCTACTTCATCGAGGTGCTTTACGAGTCAAGGCTCGGTGCCGCAGTGCGGCGCTCTCACGTGGTGCTCAACGCAAAGAAAGGCGATCCATTACTTTGACCCGACACCCGTCCTTTGTAGTGACCACTTCGCCACTCGGCGAGATCATCCACAATCGTGACGCCTCAGGAGGATAGCCAAGTGGGCACTCGAGCTCAACGGTCACGACATATCGTACGTTCCCCGACAAGTGGGGTTGCTGGGAACACTCCTATCTCACACAAGTGCGCATGAATGCTGCTAAGCCAGAGTTCCTATCCTCACCCTTCCCTAGCAAACAATCCGACCTACGTACAAGCGACCCCCACGGTCCTTAATGCTATGGTCGGTCAAGTACTCAATAACATAAAAGGGCAAGAGGCAGACCGAAACTTGCAAAAAGCTTTAAGATTATTTGCATAAAATAGTCTTTTTACAATTAAAAGGGATATGCCTAATCTTCTCTCTACTCTTTATGGAGGACGCTCTGCGGCGGTATGCGATCGGCGATCTCCCGAGTGTGTGGCTCGACCTGAAGCTCGAGCCTATCCACCTCTTCGTCCGTCCGGTTCCCAGCAACCCCGCTACTCACCACAACAAGGTCGATGCCGTCGTAATAGGAGACGGTGTTGACCGGCGCGAGAAGCCCGAGCGCGGCGCCTCGCCTCTGCGCGCTCTCAACATGCCCGGCGACCAGGCTAGCGCGATGGCGGCGAGCTCGAGCCCAGCCGCGGCTCCGAGCACTCGATCGCGAGCGTCTGGCCGACCCTCGAAGGGCCTCGGCTATCGCGGTCGGCTCGGACCGACCACCCTCGGCCTCCGAAGCGCAGCGCCAGCAGCGCAGATCCCGGCCGTGACCGCCGCGTCCACGGGCCTCGAGCGTCCTTCCGCACCTCTGCGCACGGTGAGGTTTTTACGTAGCTCTGCGGTCGGGGTAGCGTCGAAAGCACGTCCGCTCGCGATCGCAAAATTAACAAAGTTAGGACCCTTACGGCCGTTTGCGAGCTCGTCGGTCTCGGAGGTCGACCTCCGTTTTGGTTAGCTCCTCGGGCGTCGCGCTCGCCCGCGCCGACTCGGAGCCCTCGAGCTTAGTCGGCTCGCCACGGCGGGCCGCCTCGACCGTCGCGGTCCTCGGCGGCCACGGCCATGTCCTAGCGTCGCTTCGCCCGCCGGAGGGTCTCGAGCTCGCCACCCGCGCCGCCGAGGCCCGGTTCGCTGGCGCTCATCGACGAGGCACGGGCGGGTGAGCGCTCTTGACGGGCCTCCTCCGCGCCATACGCTTTCGCGGCCCAAGGCCACCGGCGTCGTGCGGCTCGAGCGCGACCGTCGTGATCTTCCTCGGCCAACCTCGTGATCACGGACCCTTGATAAACTGCGATTTCTCCCCCGAGCGGGCACGCAAGCACTGCGAGACACAACACTCCATTAGCTCGCGACGAATCCGTCAAAAGTTACAAAAGCCAAGTTTTGGCCGACTTACCAGGCCAACCGGAAGAATCTCGTCAGAAACCACGCCCAGCACTCCACTAGAGCACTCGAGTGGGGCGGATCCTCTGGATACGCCGTCTCGACCACTATCGCAGCGCCATCTCGGAAGACGCCCGCTCGCGGTTTCCGCGGGTAAATCCATCGAGATGGTCGCCCGCGATCTGGCGTCCTCGGCCGAAAGCGGTATAGCGGCGGCGGTGGCGAAAGGCGGCAGGTCGGCCCCAACGATGCATGCGAGGAGGTCAATCGGCGCCTCCCCCTGCAGCTCCGGAGGGACCACCTCCGATCCTTGGATCGCCTCCGTCTGGTCCCCGGGCGGCGGCCTCACCGTCACCGGGCCGGGCGCGCTGCGGCGGGCTCCGGTGGCGGCGGCGGCAGCGGCAGCTCCTCCTGACCTCCCTCGACCAAGGGAGGGAGGCCCGTCTCGCCAAGGGCGGTCGGGACTGCCCCGCTCTCCGATGCTCCCGCCCGCGGCGTTTCGACCCCGGTCGGATCGACCGACGTCTCTTCCTCGATCCGTGCCACGTCGATCGCCGCCGATCGCGCCAGTGCGGAAGTCGGGGCCGCAGTCGCGACCGCCCCCAAGTAAGCGCTGCACGCCGCGAACGATCAATAAATTGCTCGGGCAACCTAGTTACGAAAAGTTTGAAGGAGGTACTTACTACATCGATCGGACGCGCGGCAGCCGTGCTTTTTTCGCCGGCCCTCCTCGCGGAGGCGAGTCAGCCCTCCGCTTCCCGAAATGACTCCTGGAGACATCTCGCAGGGCACGACGGCGTGGCGCCGCGGCGCCAGCGCGCCGCCGCGCCGCGCCCGCTCGGGTTGCCACCGGTCGGCGAGTCGGGGAAGACCAGCGATGCGGGTCTCTGTTGCCCCATTCTTTGTCGGTGGAGGTCGACCCGATGAGTGGTCTCGGATCGTCTTCGCCGCGCTTGCCCTCGTGCGCCCCTCTCCCTCTTCCTCCTCGTCTCCTCCTTGCGCTTTTACTGCGCGACCTCCACTGCTTGCGAGCTTCGCGGCGGGCCTCCTCTGAGCTCTTTCTCCCGGACAACGCCCGGAGACCGACCAGCAAGCCCACGGGAACACGGAGGCGTGAGTCGGTGTCGCGAAGCACGGGGAAGGCCACAAGAAAGAGGAGGAAAAGGCTGGCAAAGCTTACGGTTGGCGGGTTACGGGCGAAACGGCTCGGGGTGGCCAACCACCGCCTCTGTCGCGCTTCCACCGTGACGGTGGACACAGCGCCCGACCTCGGCCCGGGGAGCTCCTCCTCCAGCATCCTCGCCGGTCGGACCGCCCCGGCCGGAACATGGGGTGCGGCGATCCATCGTGATTGCGCGCGCATCTCCATGAACGCGAGCGAACAACAGCATCGCCGGTCAGACCTCGCCCCTTTTGGGTCTTGATCCGGTCGATTATTTCCTCCACCCGGCTCCTCTCCTTCCGTTCGGCGCCCCAGCCCCACTCGGGCTTCACCTCGGGAAGCTGACCGGTGTAGACGGGCGCTTTCCCAAGTTCTCGGCATAGAGCCACTCGAATGCCACCCCGGTTGGGCGGCGGTAGCTTCGCGTCGATATAGTCCGTTCTGCGCGCCCGCCGCGGTTGGAAACCACCCGCGATGGCGCCGACGCGTCCGAGGCTTATCCTTCCTCGGCCGGGCCTGGAAGAAGTGCCTCCACAGCGCCCAATGGGGTTCAATCCCCAGGAAGGCCTCGCATAGCGTGATGAAGACGGCGATGTGGAGGACCCCGTTGGGGTTGAGATGGTGGACCTCCACCTTGTAATGGTGCAGGAGCCCGCGCACGAACGGGTGCAGTGGGAGCCCGAACCCGCGCTCGTAAAACGAGGCGAGCACGACGACCTCGCCGTCCCCTGGCGCGGGGGCGGCGGCCCCTAACGGCACCCTCCGGCCGAGATGGCTGCGAGGCGGGAACCTTCCTCGCCAACCCCGGTGTGCGGTGATGCAGATGGAACATGCGGCCACGACATTCAGAAGGCTGTGAAAAGGTGAGAGGAGGAAAGTTGGAGGTTTTCTCTCGGCTTTATTGTTTTCTTTCTTGTCTCGAACAAGCGGAAGGCGAGAAAGCAAAGGCGGAGGTTTGCACGAATGCCACCGCGCCCTATTTATAAAGCGGCGGCGGCGGTGAGCAGACACCCCCGGGCGGAGCGTCGCGCCCGCCCTCGTCTGCCATGGCCAGCTCTTGGCGGTGTCGGCCGAACCGGCACTGGTAACTCCGGTTTCCAATTTCTCTATGCATTTAATCGGCAGAGCCAAAGACACCGCCTCGGGCGCGCGTCTGTGACCCCGGTCTCGCCGGGCGGGGCGGCTGCTCCAAACACGTCACGAGAGGCCCGGGCGCTGCGGCCCCAGTGGCAAGAGATTTCAGACTCACGCCAAGCCCCCAAAGCGTGGGTTCTAAAGGTCAGTCCCACCAAGTGGGCATAAGACCGCTCCAGCGAAAATTGAGCAAGGGGCGAGTGCAGGCGAGCCCCAATGGGCCTCGGTTGGGGTGGCTAACGGCCCAATCGTCTTAACTTCGTGTCGAGACCATACTTCACACTCTCATGAGCCCATCAATGGGTGTGACCGGCTATGCTCGGGTCGGCGGACGACCGAGTCCGATATGGGATCGAGTAAAGAAAGGTTTTCATTGGTCGCCCCACGTGGTCGAGACACCTACTCTAGGACCGTCGCTCGGAAGGGTCCCCTGGGAGGACCTCCGGGACCCGCTCGGACTACCGTTATTAGCTTCATGAGCACGGCGTTCAAACCAACGTGGGTAAGCGCGTCGCTCACCCTCCAGTCCCACACTGCGGACGGGCGTACGTGGGATAGAGCGGCGGTAGCTCCTCTCGCGGCTACCCTCGCGGACGAGGACTCGGGAGGGCGCCCAGCGTCCGGCTACGGCGTGAAAGCGAGCACCGATCCGGCTCTGACGTTAAGCGAGCACTCGAGCACGAGAACCTCGAGAGGCATCGGTCGCCCCGCCGACCAAGGCGCGATCCGGCTCTGACGTTAAGCGAACACTCGGGCACGGAACCTCCGAGAGGCATCGGTCGCCCTGCCGACAAAGGCACGAATCCGGCTCTGACGTTAAGCGAGCACTCGGGCACGGAACCTCGAGAGGCATCGGTGCGCCCTGCAAACCAAGGCACCGATTATTCTGACGTTAAACGAGCACTCGGGCACCAGAACCTCCCGAGAGGCATCTGGTCACCCCTGCCGACCAAGGCACCGTCAAGATACGACGTGAAATGAGCAGATCAAGCTACGGCGTTAAGCGAGCACTCGGGCACGGAACCTCCGAGAGGCATCCGGTCGCCCCTCTGGGCACCAAGGCACGATCAAGCTACGACGTTAAACGAGCAATCGGGCACCAGAACCTCCCGAGAGGCATCTGGTCGCCCCTTCCGACCAAGGCACCGTCAAGCTACGACGTTAAACGAGCACTCGGACACCAGAACCTCCCGAGAGGCATCTGGTCGCCCCGGCCGACCGAGGCACCGTCAAGCTACGACGTTAAAACGAGCACCCGAAGCCACCCGACAAATATTTGTGACTACGAGAAAGGCGTCCGACTGCCCGCGCACAAAAAGAGCGATCTTCCACCGGCTGCCAAACCCCGAGGGCCGGGTTAGTTAGAAAAAACGTCCAAGACAAGCTCATCACAAAGACACAAACAGTCACAAAGGAAAGGAAAATTTTTTTATTGGCCTGACAGGCTCGAGCTTTACAATGCTACATAAGGTGGCCAGCAGGCTCAAACACTACACAACGCTACGCGAAGATACATGATATGGTGGAGCTATCTCAACACCAAGCACTATATTATGATTTTCGAATCGCTCCAGTGCCGCCGTACTGACGGCTACCGGCGGCGCACCCACGCCATCGCCTCCAGAAGGACCTCCCTCACCTCGAAGAGCCTCGGAGCAACCTCGAGCAACGCGTCGATCGCAGCAATGTCACGGGCCACGGCCTCCTCCTCCTCCGAGAGTTCGGCCATCGCCTGATCATGCTCGGTCAAAGGATCTTCTTCCTCCACCTCGCCCTCATCACCGAAGCTGAAGATCAGCGGGTGCCTCGAAGCCATTAGGGATTCCAAGAAAGAAGATGCTGGGATGGGGAAAACCGTTCAAGCAAGCGGTGGTGCCCCTATATACCCGGAGGAAGGAAGATCAAACGACTCCGCATAAATGTCAAGCGCAGGAAAACAAAGCGCCCTTCGCCGGGTCCCGAAGCGGCGGAGAAGACGAATGGTCACGACGTACCAAGCCATGCGGGGCGCGTGCAACGAAGCAATTAAAAGCTTTTGGCGGTTGAATGCCTTTGGCGACTCTTAAGCGCCGCCGGATGCGCTAGAAACACAACCGAGCTCAACCCCGGCCGTATCGACGAACTTCGCTCGGGGTTGGGGGCTCTTGGCGAATACTCATACCGGGGTACCCAGCGGCCTAGGATGGCAAGCAGGCCGCGTCAAGCCCAACTCCGACCTGACAAGCCGTCCCGGGCCCAACTCCGACCAAGGGACTGCGGGCGCAAAGGACACTTGTCACGACGAGGCGGAGCGGCGATCCCGACCAAGTGGGGCGCCGACCCTAAATCACTGGTCGGGCTCTCACGAGCCCCGACCAAGCTAAGGCAACCTACACCAAGGGCCATGTGTCAGGCCTCCGTCGACTGTTGGCCACGTGCCCCACGGACAGGATCGTTCGAAATGACCGTGCGGGGCAGGTGGCCCTTTCCCAAGGCAGCTCAAGGGTTGCCCAAGTCAAAACTCCAGTCCCATCACCCAGTCACATGAAGTACGGGGATGCGCTCTCTCCCGAGGCAGCGCCAGGGCTGCGCTTCGCAACATCAGCACCTGACAGGTTCCCAGAGGGCAGGTGCGCTGTTTCCCAAGGAAATGGCGAATTGCTCTGCTCAGCAAGCCTACTAAACCCGGTGTGGGCGAGGCCGGACGACGACCAATCACCAAGGCGAAGGACTAGGGCTCCTAGTCTAGGTTTCTCCTTCCTTCCTTCCTTCTCCCAATTCTCGATGTAACCTGCCCCTCCCGCCTATATAAAGGGGGCAGGGCCCTCCGGAAAAAGAGACTTAGAGAACACACGGGGACAACAAGAAACACTCTTGTGTTCAAGTCCTCAACCCTCACTTGTAATCGCTGTGCAGTCGTCTGCACCAAAAGCAATACAACATCGCCACATGAACAGGAGTAGGGACATTCAGCCCGAACCAGTATACACCTTAGACTTTTAAGTCTAACCATTCAGGGAGTGGGAACGCGTGGCCCCTTAGACTTACAAATTTACTTGTCGGTGCTCGAAACGCCGACAGCCTTTGAGTGGATAATACCCCTGTCGGTTGAGATGCAGTGCAAATGATTTTTCAGCCTGCGCGCATTGACTTTTATGTGAAAGAATTTGGTGTTTGCATCACCTTCTTTAATGAAAGTCACGCTGCCGCAGGCTAGACCTTTGGATGGCAGCAACACCTAGAAGCCTGTGTCGGAGCTTTGCCCGAAAGCCCCTCTCTGATTGGGAGAGTTGTCTCTTTTCCTCTGCTCTGTCAAGCTGAAAAATGATCTCAGCCACTATGGAGAATTGCAATGTAAGGTCTCCCACCATTTGACGACTCCATGCCCTAAGCGCCTTAGCTGTTCTTGATTGCTTGATGTGAAGCGTGAGCAATGCATCCGACGTATTCGTCGATTTCTGCCAAGCCTGCTGGACAACTTCAGAAAAGTGAGGCAATTTGGGCCAGAAATTCTCGAATCTGAAACCGAGGAATTTCTTCGGTGTGATACGTCCTAGCAGCAGAAGAGGACAATGGTCTGATACAAGGGAAAGTTCCATGTTTTGATTCATGTGTTCTGACGAACGATGAATAAAATGAAATAGCTGAATTGTTCTCCAAGCAATTCTGAATGTGTGAATGGATAGACTTACACTACTCTACCTTCTTTCACGATGGCAGAAGGGTTTAACGAGGAGAATAATCTAGTACCAAATGTGCAAGGGTGGCATATTAGGATTGAGAACGGAAGCATTCCATGTATGAAGTTCTACGAAAGTACTACTAACAGCCATCAATGCACATTCACATTGCTTGATCATGTGCCAGCAGAGTGTGCATTGGCGACTGTTTTGAACTTTTGATGAGAAAAAAAAAGAGAGAAACATTTGTTCGCATAACAGGTCGTGCCTGAAAATATATACAGCAAGAGCCACTGTCATGATCAATGGATAGTTGGCAAGGGGATCTTATATACAGCAAAAACTCCTATCTTTCTGCCTTGGTCAAAAACAAAAGGCTGACTAGATTATACTACGAACGACATATTTGATCAGACAAAATTCCTATGATCAAACCTGCAATGTATTCAGATTTCACATATTTGTCTCCTGATGTGGTCATCAATAAGCAGAGTCAACTTGATACATCCCCATCATCCTTCAAGTGCCATGAGCCTTCTCCTCTTGAACTTCTTGAAGCACGCCTGACTGAATATCTTCGTCTTCTCGTCCAGCATAACATTAGGTCTCTCCTCGATCAACTTCTTCGTTTGCTGCAGCATCTCTACAACAACTCTGGTCCTATCTTCATTTCCCCAGTCTCCTTCCCTAGCTCCTGCAGACCATGAAATTCATGTTTAGGCTAGCAATTTTACATGTTGGAATAAATTAGAGAACACTGTATATATTTTTTTTATAAAAAACATGAATTAGAGAACAGTGTTAAATGTTGGTTTAATCTTGTTGTCACTAAGCAAGTTTGCGTCAGTCTTTTGATGTTTTCAGAGTTTGTATCAAAGTTCAGAGTTTCAATTAGAAACGGCAATGTGCCGGATAACTAACAGTAACCGTCGGTTTGGATATGTTTAATATAACATATCTAATCTGTTTTGATTAGTTTGGTTTTGATCAGGAGTCCATAGAATCTTTAACTGAAAAGGACGTGAGCTCTTGCACATCGCAAAAACAATTTGGTGTTCTTCTCTCTCTGAAATCAGAAGTTTTGTAGTGTTCAGTTCCTTTGCTCTGTTTTGTCGCAGCGTTGCTGTTTTGTATTAGGCGAGTGTTTCAGTGCTGAACCAGTAGCATTGCTTTATATTGTTGCTTGAGTTTGAGATCCTGTGCCGATTGTTCCAACATTAAAGACAAAGTGATGGGAGAAAAGAACACCTGAACATTCTTGATGAACGTCTGCAGGTTCTTCACCTTGCGGGTGTGGCCACCACGGAATGCCCAGCTCCCTGCATCTCTTCTTCAGAAGCGTAAGCCCCACGTTGAGCTCCTGCGCCGCCTGCTTGATCGGCATGCAGAGGTACTGCGAAACGAGCTCGAATGTCAACGGCTTCTCCTCTGGTCTACTGCTCGGACGTCCTTGCATCTTTGTAGCCTTCTCTACGGTCTCACAGCCCAGTTTCAATTCCTTCTCGCAATCAGCTTTCTTGGACTTGTGATAAGCGTCTTCTTCCATGTCAGCCCAAAAACTCATTATATCACCTTCAAAGAGGACGTCAAGCTCGTCTGCACTGGCAGAAAAAGAACATGAACTCTAGAAACTTTGGACTGCTTGCGTGAGTAAATGTGCTCCATGGTACAAAGACTTGTACCTTACTTAAAAAAAAAGGATTTGTATCTTGCAAGAAGCTGCTCTGTGTGGTAGTACTGGTAGAGAGATGTTGATTGGAGAAGAGTGCTTCTTCTCCTAGCAGGTAATCAAAACACCAGTATGGCAGCAAGTACATGCAAAAAGATATCATACTTTCTAAATTACAATCTTCAATGATTTTTCTTTCCAAGCAAAACAAGTAGATCATCTTGCAAACAAGAAAGATAGTATCCATAGAGCTTACACACAATGATACGTAGCGTCACCAGAAAGTACTACAAAAAAACATACTACAAATAGGCTAAACATTGCAGTGGAGATGTTGAGTACTTACCTGAAATCCTGAAAGTAGTTCCCCTCTTCATGAAACCTTGAATTGTGGTAGAAGTTCCCTTCTTCACAGAAACTCTTAAGAGTTTAGGAGAAAGAAGAGCTATAGCTAGAGATGGCCAACCCAATAATACCACTAAATTTAAAAGGGCAAAATTTATGGGGAGCTAAATGCTCCTTTTGGTAACCGCAGATTAAGTGTTTGGTTGAAGTGTGTGCAAACGTGCGATGCGAATAAGAAAGTGACCAATGATGTTCCCTTTTTTATACTAGCAAATCTTGCAGCACTTATCAAGGAGTACTTATTGCAAGAGGGTTTGCAGCGGGGCTCATAAAACCACGAAAAAAATGCTCGAAAACCGTAATTTTTGAGGGTAACGCTGCGGCTCGAGATCTAAAACCGCTCGGTAAACCGTTCTAATTAAAAAAAATCAAAAAATTTGGAAAAAAATTATAGGTTAAAAACCGCTCGAAAACTGTTAAAAAACCGTGATTTTCACTGAAAACCGCTTGAAAACCATTTTGTAGGAATATTTCAATTGGTCGGCTGATTTTTCGTTGAAAACTGAACGATTTTTGATTTTTTTTTAATTTTTTTATTTCTTATCCTTTCTGTTTTTGACGGTTTTTCGAGTGGTTTTTGCCGTTTTCACGATTTTGGTTTTTACGGTTTTTCACGGTTTCGATTTTGTGAACCCTAGTTTGCAGAGCGAGTAGTAGCACTCCGCAACTTTTGTCACTTCTTCTCAAGAATAGAGTTCCCGTGCAGTTATAACAAGGACTACAACTTAAATAGTTACCGATTGTTAACACTATCGGATGAAACAAACAAACAACGCCTAGATCGTAAAACAGTGCTGAGCTACAGTAGACAGCGGACATCGACCACGGGAGACTGCCGGACTAGGGTCTGCGCAGGCGCATTCAGCGAGAGGTCGGGCGCCGCGGCCCCTAGGTGCGGGGAGGTGGTCGCGGTGGATGAGGCGGAGATGGGGTTTGTTCGTGTTCCTCCTCTGACGACGAGCGTCAGCACGGAGCACGGTGTCACCGACCGCCACGCGCTGCCGTAATAACTGGCCCAGCCAACTGCGCCTCACCGCGAGGCGAGCCCACATAAAATCCGCCCGCGTCAAGCCTAGCCCATATAAAATTGTGGCTGCGGCGACGACTCACAAAAGCCGTGATCGCGGCCGGGGAAGTACTAAAGCCCAAATCAGCGGCGAACCCACATATTCATAGGGCAAATAGGGCACATGAATCTGCCTACCTTTCACTACAAATCGACTACCACCATGAAAAGAAGAAACCTGCAACCTTATGAACCTATGATCCTTATGTTCAGAGTTCAGAGCTGCACAGCAACCCTGCGCGATGTACTAGCTAGATCCGAACCAACCAAACGCAAATGACCCATTCTACAAACTGTAGCAAGTCAAATCGAACTCACATCGATCGAGCTGTCCATTGCTAGTTGTTTAATCCCTCTGCTATCCATCCTCGCGGCCAATGAGCTATGAGGGCAATTTTTAACCGCCCAATTTGCTTTCTTAATCACAGTGCATGCTTAGCCAAATTTCAAAAAAGGAGAAGGGATAATAGAAGGGAAGTACATACAAGCCACCTGATCCACTTGAGTTCCTTTCCGACAAGGGAGAAAACAGAACTATCATCAGATTAATTGAAGCTTCATCAGCTAGCTGTAACTGACGTATTAATTTGGTGTCATCTGAATGTTTTTTTGTCACTTAGAGATAAATATAAGAAGAGGTAATGTCGATTCTTTCTGGATTAGAGGTCGAAAGCTATTTTAGTCAATTGATATATTCTATGAAGATAACTTTCTGTCATGTTCATGAGCGACCTAGCTTAACTTCTGTCCCTTCTGGATTGGCCAATGTGATAACGTCTACACGCAAGTTTGACGCCGCCTCAAATACATTAAGCCCTATAATTGCTGCAGGGATGCGCAGAGTGCATACTAACCCCAGTTTCTTATTAAACAAACTTTGGAGCATCATCAGACATTGTTCGTGTACTGTCTGATGTCAATTGCACAAGAGATATCTCACCCAGGTGAGGAAGTGATTAAGAGACCCGCAATCTGCAACTAATCACAAGCTCTTGGGGTGGCATTCTTGAAGAAGAAGGATGTCTACCGATCATCCTTTCTCTGAAAAGAAAGAAGTCACAAGAGCAAAGGAAGCTTGGGAAGAAAGGGATCTGATAGCGCAAAGTTAGGCAAGCCTCCTGCGTTCCAATTACAAAAAGCACATCTTGGCAACATCCTCGCTACGATCAGAGCTAGGGAGCAGCTAACCCGACTTTGCTAGTGACAAATCATTGGCAGGAACGATCAAGCAATCAGTGTTTCTGGCTAGCCTCTCCATTCCTGCGGCAAGCGTTCGCATATTGAATTCGACCGAATCAAAATTTTCCATCTGGTAAAATCACCGGTCGCACTGATGCATTCACAACATGTTAGGCTAGGATAGATCAAAACCAACAGCTATCAAATGTCAGTCTCTCTCACGTTGACATTGATCATATAAAGATCATAGTGCAACGAATCACATGCGGTTATACGCCATATGAGGTCTGAACTGTCCTGCTGCTCTGCTGCACGCAGCCACAGAACAAGGTAGCTAGGTACGGTGATTTCCTGGCTATACATGCAATGGTGAATCGATCTAGAACCTTCGACAACCACGAGAACCTTCGTCTGAACTTTATAATAGTGTGCTAAGATTCTTAAGGCCACGAAACCGGATTGATTTGACCTGCAGATAGACATGATTCCTTTATAGCGACGGATCCAAGCTCTGGGGTCAGGCTCGCGCCAGTACAACTGCAGGAGGCCTACCTACTAGTTGGACTCGTTTAAAGTAAACCATCGCTATTCTGAATCTGAAGCTAATAATGCGTCTTCAGACACAAGGCGACCAGGAGTCAGAACACTACGAACCTAGCAGATACTGGATGGTACACCTGACCTGAACATAGGTGCCAATGTTAGCATGGACATGTGCTCAAAACAGTCCAATATAGAGTCTGTTACTGCCTCTGTAGAATTACATTGTGGATCACAGACGCTCTCTCTCCCCATGGCCTTTCGCCAAGCATTATTTCAGTATGCGTACGTAGATTCAAAGTGATTAACAACAAGTGAAGAACATTTGTAACCTGAGGAGACAATTCTGATAGCTGCAGAGTGCAGACAATAAAAGATCAATAATTAGAAGAGATATTAATGCCGGATTCTAGATCCATCTCTGATTGATCTTATCGCTCTCTCGTCAGCTATCTTGGTTCGTTTTCTGTCAAGAAGAGGGGCAGAGAAGCAAGGAATTTCCTCTTGTAGCCTCGTGCTAATGCACTGATTTCAGGAGTAGCTGTCTTTTCAGCCTGTAAAAATAGGGGCAAAATAAGCACTCCTTCTAAACGTGTATGCGTACCAGAAAGTGTTTCCTGTATGTATTGTTTGGCCAGTTGCTTTGCTTATCCTAACTCTTAAAATACTCTTACAAAGTGCACACCACAAAGAAAAAATAACTCAAACACAATCTCCGTGAACTTTTGCAGAGTAACCTGATCAAAATACTCAATGAGCTGCAGTAGGATTGACCTACCTAGCAACTAGCAAGGCTGGCCAGAACTCAGGAGACAGAAATGTTAGGATTTCCTTGAGTTGAGCGGCTGTTCTGCATCGAGTTTTAGCAATGATAAATGTGTCGTTGTGTTATAGTTGTGTGATGGTTTTCTTCTGAAAGCAAAGTAGCAGATGTTATGAAGACGTACATCACAATCCACAATTAAGCTGAGAGGTAGGTACCTACCCTCTACTTCCCATCAGGGTTCTTGCAATTGCCCACCGAGGAAAGTGGCATAACTACCATACACTTGTGTTGTGTAGGATCATTGACCATGTGGGCCTACTACATCCGTCATATTAGGCCTGAAAATATCAGTCACACTTCTAAAACCTGGTAAATTCCATGAGTATAGCCAATGCATGCCTTGGTTGTCCGACTGATATGGCACAGTAGTTGAGAAAAAGAACAGGGGCAGAAAAGGCTGAACTATGGTTGGCACGTCGATTTCTGACATTGCTCAATTTGGCTATTGCTGAGGACCCGAAGCAACAAAAGAAGATGACGAAAATTCAGAGGCCTGAACTGGCGAATTCTGAACTCTGAAGTCTGAAGACAGTTGTTTGTACACGATTTCGTACTGGTGCAGTACGTACCCGATAAGACGAAAAGAAAACCGACGATCAATGAAGTCAGGACTGCAAGTTGCTGAAGTAACGAACAGGAGATTTCTTTCAGTAGTGGCAGGTCAGTTTTGACAGTGACCATCGAAGTGCAACGGCCCCTGCCCATTTGACAGAGATAACCACAGCATGCTTACTGCATAGAGTGGTTAGGATAACTCCTTATTGTAATGACCCCTTTGCGAATCCTTAACTACCCATCATTTGAATTTGGTCGCTCGAGATGGCAATCCTGCAATTGAAAATTGATCAGTTGCTCCAGCTCCATCATTAATCTGGCAATGGCGGCAATGCCTGACATGGACAATGGCCTTGGGCCAATGGTAACTATAGGTACGGTTGTCCTAGTTGGCTCATGCTGCGTCTCTTCTACGAGTAGAATATGCAAATCTCAACTTATACAAGTCGCAAGCGGCATGGGGACGTGTAGGCCCAAAATATCCATCCATATAATAGCGTTTCTTTCTTGGGAGAGCTCCTATAAAAGAATTTGTTCGTCACCGTACGTCGGCGTCATGACCTCGACGTCGCGCTTTATCCAGCATATTATAGGCATTTGCATATTTATAACCACAATTATTTCTTCCACAGCAGACAGAAATAACATTGCGTACGTTCTTTTCGCTCGGGGGATGACGCATATTTTTGCCCTTAACCAGAATACAAATCGAGCATTTGTTTTTGTTTATCCCGTCCAATGTCGATCCGACAACGTATTTGCGGAGATTAAACTAGCTACCTGAATCCCATCGGAAAACTAATCGAAAAAAACAATGATCCAGGATTGCTTAGAGCTAGGCAACGCTGTGCCCAGTGTTGATCCGACAACTAGGCCTAATTAAAAGGCACTGTGGACTAGACTAGTGCCTGCCACCTCTCATTCGCTCAAGGCTTCACTCTCCCTATAAATACTCCTGCCCATTGCCTCAAAGAGCAAGCAAGCGATCGAGAGAGCTAGCTGTAAGCTTCTTTCTTCTCCTTCCAAGTAGGAACTCACGTAGCTAGCTCGATCGTCAGAAATGTCCACTAACTCGAGAACAAACTCCAGGGCGAACTTCAACAATGAGATCCATGACCTCTCCACGATGCAGAACTCCAACATGCCCAGCATGCTGTACTACAACGAGAGGTCGCTCGCGGACTTCTTCCCTCCTCACCTCCTCAAGAAGGTGAAGCGGCAGATCATATATAGAACTGCACCGTGTGATTAGTTCAGAGTTTCTTTTGTTGCTTCTTGAGTGTTTGGACTAATGCATGCCTTCATGGCACGTGCTGTTCTTGGCCAGGTCGTGTCAGAGGTGGTGTCCACGTTCTTGCTGGTGTTCGTGACGTGCGGGGCAGCGGCGATCTATGGCAGCGACCTGAGCCGCATATCGCAGCTGGGGCAGTCGGTCGCCGGCGGCCTCATCGTGACGGTGATGATCTACGCCGTCGGCCACATCTCAGGCGCGCACATGAACCCCGCCGTCACCCTCGCGTTCGCCGTCTTCCGGCATTTCCCCTGGATTCAGGTATGCAACAGTATATACTAGGTAGCTAAATAATTCAAGCCATGCAGTTTGACATACAGCTATAACGTTCTTTCACTTTCTTTCAATCTATTCTATCTTAAGAGGAAGATGTTTGCAAACACCCTAGCTAACTAATTGAGTGTAGCGATTGGATATAAGTCACCAAAGAAGTTCTTTTTTTTTTACAAAACCTTAACTTGTTTCGATGGACAGGCTATGTATGGGGCTATCTGTCACTAGTTTTGTCCTAGCTACAAATGTTTAGCACTAGATCAGCTTGCAACTGCTACAATATTGAGAACCATTTAAAAATTACTAAAGAACAAAATCATTGGCTAAACTAGTCGTTGCTACGAATTTAGTTTATTCACACATACTTTTCAAGATGTTGTCACGGACGTGATGCTGCCAAATTTATTATCTTTTTTAGGCATAGATGCCAAATTATTCAGTCTAGCTTGTGGCCTTGGCTAAAAAGAAAGTCAAAAGGAACGGGCCGGTATATGCTCAAGTAACTTGTTGTCTGAACCAACCAATCGTTTATCTTCCATGGGGTATTTATTTACCAAAATGATGGCCGCAAAGAAATAAACAAGCAAACATAGGTCCCTTTCCCTGTCAATTTGTCTAGCTAGCTAGAGCTTGGAAGCAAGCAAGCATTAGCAACACAAATAACAATAGGCTGACAATACGTTGGGCACAGCATGTGTGATCGCGTAGTACCAAAGCTCGCATCAGATATATGAAAGCATGAAGCGTACAGCCATATATATGTAAGCTTGTGCTAATTAGAAACGAGCAATTGCTGACAGCCAAAGATCAAGCGACAAAGCCGGGATACGCTAATTACTGCAGTTAGTTAAGTTGGTGGCCACGAAGCATAATAGCACATATATGCATCGCAATCCGTAGGGCACTACTACTACTACCACACCAACCGACCGACCGGTTTCACATTCGCATCACTTTCGGGGCACATTTCAGCAATCTAACCGTGCTAATCTGACGCTATAAGACAAGCGTCCTCGAGTCTTTACAAGTGTCCGTGACACAAGAGTCCGAGCTGGTGCGAGTGCAGGCAGGTTTGGCTGTGGGGGCGTGTGCAGAGGCCGGCCAGAGCATAGTATATATAGCTAAGCTTAATTGGTTCGTCAGGCGTGCGAAGCAAGCGAGAGGTGCGTGAAAGCGGTGTGCATGGTGAGGCATGTGCCATATATTCGGGATGGCCTAGTTGCTACATCATACTAGCTACACATATATTCACCATATATGCACGTCGACTGGTGACGCTGAGGCTGACCCGAACCGATTCGATGTGCCGCGCGCCCATGCCGTGGTGAAAGATATGTAACGATCGACGTGCACTGGTACTGCATGCTCTAGATCTCTAGCTTGAGGTCCAGGGTTAAAGAATAACTAATAAAAGATCTTTTTCTCTTTCTTTTTACAAAGCCCTGCGTGATGAGCATATCGGCACGTTACTGTAGGGCTACGCCGGTACACTAGCTAGCTAGTATCGCATAACGTCACGTCGCGCACCGTGTTCGCGTTCGTGCTGTTCTCTGACGTCGCGCGCGGTGCTCTCTCTCTCTCTCTCTGCGCTGATGGCCGCAAATTTATGTATGCAGGTTCCGTTCTACTGGGCGGCGCAGTTCACCGGCGCGATATGCGCGTCGTTCGTGCTCAAGGCGGTGTTGCACCCCATCACCGTGTTCGGCGCGACCGTGCCGACGGGGCCGCACTGGCACTCGCTCGTCATCGAGATCATCGTGACCTTCAACATGATGTTTGTGACCCTCGCCGTCGCCACGGACACGAGAGCGGTAAGTATCGCGCGCGCGCGCACTTTGATTTGTCATTTTGCGATGAAAACATGGATGCTGATCGCGTTTTCCTGTGTGCACGCAGGTGGGTGAGTTGGCTGGGTTGGCTGTTGGTTCCTCGGTTTGCATTACGTCCATCTTCGCAGGGTAAATACGTTTAGAAATTAACAACCCATATATACATATATATACCGGCTAATCGATTATTTATTTCATTCATTCATGTCCAAAACAAACACACACACACTAGCTAGCTAGGAGCAGATCTATAGGCACTTAATCACCACTTGACAAAGGGAAAAGCCAAACCGGATTAATTAAATGACAATCATTCTTCGATACAACTACAAATTAGTTAAGGTAACCTTGACCTGGGGCTAAGTTAATCAACTTGACCGTATCTTCCATCGCTAGTATGGAACGATCAATGGGACACGTTAAGCACACAGACATGGTAGCTAGGTAGCAACAACGTCGTTGAATGCATGAATAAACTAAAGCTGAGACGCGAGGGAAACCGAGTGGTGGTTGCAGGGCAGTGTCAGGTGGATCGATGAACCCGGCGAGGACACTGGGGCCGGCGCTGGCAAGCAACATCTACACCGGCCTCTGGATCTACTTCCTGGGCCCCGTCCTCGGCACGCTGTCCGGGGCGTGGACCTACACTTTCATCCGCTTCGAGGACACCCCCAAGGACGCGCCCCAGAAGCTCTCCTCCTTCAAGCTCCGCCGCCTGCAGAGCCAGTCCGTCGCCGCAGACGACGAAGAGCTGGACCAGATCCAAGTGTGATCCATCGGCGGGCGGCTTGATTTGCCGGAGACGGATCGATCGAGCCTCCTCGTCATTAAATTACTACGTACTCAGTCTACATATCACTAGCTAGCTACTGTGTCACTTGTGCCGATTGATCGACGCATGCCGGAGATTACACGCACGCACGTACGTGTGTCTGTTTGGTCGCGTGGCAGTAGATTGCTCGCTCTGTTAATGTGCAGAAGAGAGAGCTGGAGCGTATAGTAATTTTGGACGCACGCACGTGTCTATCAGTCTGCGGCCACGCGCGTGTGCATACGTGCCAAGCGTGTATCTCTCCAGCAGTTGTGTTGTTTGTTCCAAAAAGTTTATATAAATCATCTGGGCCTTTTTATATTGCTGCACGGTTTACATGCGTTAAGCCATGAATATTGAACGAATGAATTAAATTCACGAATGATGCGTGCGATGGCGGGTTTGAACTTTGAATTGCGAGACAATGTATGAAATGTTGAGGAGTACTAAAGTACGTTAGGGCGGTCCTCATGTGTAGCTTTCTCGTTTGTTGGAAATTTTTTCATAAGTATGCACAAAAAGCAAAACATTTGGGCTTTAATCTGGTGGACTCTAATTACAACCATCATCATATTTTTTTTATTAAAAATAAGACTATGATAGAAATTCTCACAAAAAAATCTGACCTTTAATCTGGTGGACCCTAACAAACTTGAACTATAGTAGTCATTAGATGTTATTATTTAAAAGAAAACATATAACCGTCTATCTAGCGGATTTGAGTTATAATGGCTTAGATCTATCTATATATCTATAAACAATTGGTGATATTCAAGGCACCTCCTTTGTTTTAAGGGCAAAAAATCCCACAATAGTCCTAAATTCTAGAAATTCTCACATTAATCGAAAGAAAAAGAGAAGGATCTCCACCACTTATTTTGGTGGGGCCAGATTATAACGATGCAGATTAATCATATATAAACAACTGGTGATATTCAAGACACCTCCTTTATTTTAAGGGCAAGAAAATCCCACAATAATCCTAAATTCTAGAAATTCTCACATTAATCGAAAGAAAAAGAGAAGGATCTTCACCACTTATTTTGGTGGGACCAGATTATAACGGTGCAGATTGATCATGTATAACAAATATAATTATATTTTAATCATTGGAAGTAGAGTTGTATATCAAAGAAAGGATCTCCACCACTTATATATTTTGGTGGGACCAGATTATAGTGATGTAAATTAATCATACATAAATAGAGTTATATAACAAATACAATTGTATTTTAATCATTAAAAGTAGAGTAGTATATCAAAGATAATTGTATCATAATATCTAGACGCGCAGTTGCGCGAGTAAGTCTGCTAGTTATTATATACTAAAAGCTCACGAGAGTCGCTAATAAAAAAGAGAAATAGACTAGAAATTCTCACAAAAAGCAAAACATCTGGCCATTAATTTGGTGGACCCTAATTACAACCAACATCGTATTTTTTTATTAAAAATAAGAATATGCTAGAAATTCTAAAAAAAAACACCCGACTCTTAATCTGGTGGACTCTAATTAACAAACTTGAATTATAGTAGTCATTGGATGTTATTACTTAAAATAAAATATCTAACCGTCTATCTGACGGATTTGAGTTATAACGGCTTAGATCGTACCAAATACATAATTCTTAATCGGCTTGATCGGTTGGTTGCCACATCTGGACTTGCGCGACAGGCGCGCCGTTGGCGAGATGAACTCACATCCCTCCATCTTCTCATCGCATTCTCAAGGATAGAAGGCAGCTCGATCACATCAATCAATATGTTCCTTCCGTCCCCTGACGTGATTATGAGCTGCAGTTTTCTTAATTTCTTGCGAATCCTCGCGTTAATCATCTCATCTGCCAGGCCCTGCAAAGATAAAAGCAACAGGCAAGAGCACCAAGACCTGTGCCGTCACTGTCGAGAAGAACCATTTAATTATTGGATTGCAAGGGAGAATGAATACGGTGTTGAAGACCAAAATCGTAAAAACGGCCATATCCTCCTGGTTTAGTTTTTCATCTTGCGTTTAAACACACTTGCACATTGTAACAAGAAGAGGGTTACATTTGTAAGATAACTTTAAGTAAGCATTTGCAAATATATTATGGGTGAATTATATTAACTATTTTAATTCTGAATAAAATAAAAATTTATATTTTTCACTTAGTATGGAATTAAAAGAACAATACCTAATTTCCTTTTATTTTTATTCTTAATTGAGACAAGAAGAGGGTTAGATTAGTAAGATAACTTTAAGTTAGCATTTGCAAATATATTATAGATGAATTATCTTAACTATTTTATTTCTAAATAAAATGAAAATTTATATTTTTCACTTAGTATGGAATTAAAAGAATAATACCTAATTTCCTTTTATTTTAATTCTTCTATATTTTTGTTGTTGTTTTTATTTAATTGAATTTCAGGTTTTGATTTAGAGTTAGAATAAAAATCAAATGGCTAATTTCCTTTTGTTTTTATTCCAAATTTATGTAAATTTTCATTAATTTTGCATATCAGTTATACGTTAGAAGTCGTATACAAATCCAACTTCTAATTTTTATATAATTTATATTCTAAATTTTAACACAGGTTCTAATTTGGAATTCGTATATAAGTTAAATGGCTAATTTTCTTTTATTTTTTATTCTAAATGTTTTTCTATTTTTTATTGTATTTGGTATGGACTCTTTCTTCTAATATAAGCAGTTGATTTTGTTGTTATTTTTTTATTTACTTTCAAATATTAGTTTTTGGTTAGAATTGATATACAAATCTAACTGCTAATTTTTATTTTGAATTTTAGCTATGTACAGGTTTTAATTTGGATTTCATATAAAAATCAAATGACTAATTTCTTTAATTTTTTAAGAATTTTTTTTGTTTTTTATTGTACTTGGTATGGACTCTTTCTTCTAATCTAAGCAATTGATTTTTTTATTTTTTTTTATTTTTGAATATTAGTTTTAGGTTAAAATGGATATACAAACTCAACTGCTAATTTTTATTATGAATTTTAGCTGTGTACGGGTTTTAATTCAGAATTTTTTTTATTTTTTTATTGTACTTGGCATAGACTCTTTCTTTTAATCTAAACTGTTATAATTCTTGTCCACTAAATAGACGGTTATATATATTTTTTTAAATAATAACATCCAATCCAATGGCTACTATAGTTCAACTTACATATGATCCACCAAATTAAGGGATAGATGTTTTGCTTTTTTTGTGAGAATTCCTAACCTATTTCTCTATTTTCTTAGCAACTCTTCATGAGCTTTTATCATATAAAAAGTAAAGCTTCTAGCCTTTAAGTTGGTGGACCCAAACTATATTGAACTGTAGTAGCCGTTAGATGTTATTATTTAAAAAAAACACCTAACTATCTTCTAGTGGACCTGAGTTAGATTAAAAGAAAGAGTCGATGCCAAGTACTCCAAAACAATAACAAAAATTTGGAATGAAACATAAAAAGGTTTAGATTAAAAGAAAGAGTTTGTACCAAGTACAACTAAAAAATAATAGAAATTCAGAAAAAAATAAATTAAGCATTTGATTTTCATACGAACTCCCAATTAAAACCCATATATAGGTAAAATTCAAAATAAAATTAGATATAATTAGCAATTAGATTTATATATAATTAAATTCTAACCTGAAACTAATATTCGAAATCGAATAAAAAATAAAAATAAAATCAATGGCTTAGATTAGAAGAAAGAGTCCAGACCAAGTACAATAAAAATAACAAAAATTCAGAAAAAAAAATAAAAGAAAATCAACCATTTAACTTCCATACAACTAATATTAAAACTTATACATAGCTGAAATTTGAAATAAAAATTATCAATTGGATTGGTATACGAATTCTAACCTAAAACTAATATGTGAAATCAAATAAAAAATAACAGGAGAAGCATTGTAAGCAAGTGACAAGCATTGCAATAATGAAACTAATAGATGATGGTATAAAGGGAAAACATTATGTTATGCTACATTTATTGTTTTGCTATGTAGATATTTGGAGAAGAAAGTTTTAGTCACATGTGACAAGAATTAGGAAATGGAGTGAGTATATTCTCTCATATAATATACAATATTAAAATATCACAAATTGAGTTCTGCAATGATCTGTGTCCGAAAAAAATCACATATGTGCTACCAAGTCATTTAAACTTGCTTCAAGGATGATGCACGCGCAAATGTGCGGGTCACCTTACTACACTACTACAGAAAGACTTATATTAGACGCCTCAACACAGATGATTAGGAAAAACCAACTAGGATGAAGAACATCCCTGACGGTTCTATAGTGAACCCGTCAGTGAGATAATCACAGACGGTACTCTTCATGAACCCTCAGTGATATACATCAATATCACTGACAGTTTTAGTTAAAAACCGTCTGTGGTAATATCACAAACGGTTTTAAATACGAGCTATCTATGATAAGTTCATATCACAAACGGTTCTAACTACGAATCGTCTGTGATATGACCTCAGACCATTATATAAATATACCGATAGAGGTTCGTAGCGCAGACCTATGCGTTTCGTCTTCCGCAAACCCTAGCCGCCCAGCGATCCTCCTCCTAGGCGACCTCCTCCACGTCAAAGTCCTCCCCTGCATCCTCCTCCTCGACGCTTCGGCCTCCTTGATCGGCATCCTCCTCCTTGGCATCCGTGAAGGCGACAACAACCATCCCGCGTGCACGAGGCTGTGGGGGCGACAACGACCATCCCGACCATGAGCATACTCCTCCCCAGCGCTTCGGCCTCCTCGATCGGCATCCTCCTCCCCAGCATCCGTGAGGGCGACGACAACCATCCCGTGTGCACGAGGCTGTGAGGGCGACAGCGACCATCCCGACCATGAGCATCCTCCTCCCCGTCAGCTACTCCTCTTTCTCTTCCCTGTCGGTGAGTTGCTTGCATGGATGATCACTACCCTATATTTTGGTGCTGTCAGTTGTTAATATTGATATATGTTACAAGGATTGATACCATGGACTTGAAAAAAGAGCTATAGAACTAGTGAGTATATTTGTCCTTGTGTTTGAAGATTGATCAAGAAAGAGGAGCTTGCTAGGGCATAGCTTTGTGTAAAACTGGTGATTCGAAATTGAAACTAATTAACAAGTATCAAATAATTGTTCGTAACATTAAGCTAATGAACTATCTTATATATATAGTTGATTGAATTTAAAGCAAGTTTCTAACTAGCTTATATGTCCATCAGTACAATCAGTCAAATATGTATGGTAATTGGTGTACGTGCAGTGGGGAATAAGTGTAGGTGTATTGAGAGAGAGGAAACATAAGCTTCTTGCATTGGTGCACAGTATACATTAGGCATGAGAATTATATATTATATGGAATTTTGGATGGATTACATATACATGCAGAATATGTGACCATGTGTTGTTGGATGTGAATATGTGATCATGTGAAGTATATGTTGTGTGAAGTAATAATAGAGGCAACCACATGTTACGTTTTGCATTAAAACCATTGACATATGGGTTGTGAGAAAGATTATTACACTAGCCAATTGTCTCTGCTCTAAAAATATTAATGACCTGAAATCAAACTAGGACAAGAATATAATTATTGTCGATCACCAAATTAAGTTGACTTGCTAATTAAATAGACTGCTTATACAAGATGCCATCGCAATCTTTTCTCTTAACCTCCCTTCTCTTCACATGGCTACTCTTGCACTTGCTCTCCTCTACTTTACCTCAAAAAAACCCTAATGTACATGGCTGTGGCAAAAGTATCGTCTGTGATCCTCTTTTTTACCTAATCCAATTCTTACCTAATCCAAAACTATCTTTCTTACGTAATCCAATTCTCCAGCACGCTACCGTCTGTGATCCTCTTTTCTTCCCTACACCCCCAGCAGAACTCCATCATTAATATCTGTTGTTCGAAATTTTCTTTTGCTTATGTATTTCCGCAACGACATTTATAAGGCACAACCAGTTATAGATTTAGTAATTGGATATCTAAACTTCCTAGATGCATAGAGGCAACAACTTGTCTGATCAGAATCGTCTTAAAATATGAAGTTTTGTAGCACTTTCATCTCCTTTCTTATGGCATGTTTGTTTTTGCTTTGGATTCTCTAAAAGCTGATTCTAGATTGTGGTTGTAGAGAAGCTAATTCTTCAAAAGCTGAAATCCAAAAGCACATATGAAGTGGATTGTGGATTCTAGTGTCTATGGGTGGGCTGGATTGCGAGAATCAGATTCTAGAATCGGGCTATTTGTTTTTTATTCTGCTTTTGGGGCTAGAATCCAGAATCAAAAGCTAAAACAAACAGGCCTTTATTATAATATTGATGGATTCTAAGGTAAAATCTATTTCATTCCATAGTTCGTCCTGAAAGGTGTCATGCGTTGATTTATCGTTATCACTTTATCCTCATCCCTGAATGAGAATACCATAGACAGCCATACTTCTTGAATTATAGAGTTCATTAAGAGATGAAAGTGTTACAAAACTTTATATTTTAAGATGATCCCGATCAGATAAGCTGTTGCCTCTATGCATCTAGAAAGTTTAGATATTCAATTACTAAATCTATAACTAGTTGTGCCTTATAAATGTCATTGCAGAAATACTTGAGCAGAAGAAAATTTCGAATAACAGATACTAATGATGAAAGTTCTGCTGAGGTGTGGGGGAAAAAGAGGATTACAGACGGTTCTATTTAGAAACCGTCTGTGATGTTTAAGTATCACAGCCGATTTCTAACTAGAACCGTCTGTGATGTTGATATCACAGACGGTTTGCAAACCATCTGTGATATGCTGTTATATCACTGATACATAGTCACAGACGGTAAAACCGTCTGTGATGGTATAATATGTAGTAGTGCTAGTTTTGCTAAAAGTACAATACAAAAAGTTCTAAGGTCTTAAAAATATCAAATCATCAAAATCGAAACCAATTCAATCAATAAATTTGATCTATTGAAGAATTAATTTTGTAGGGTTTTTCAAAATTTTGGAGGTGACGGGCGTACCGGCACCACCTCTAGCTCCGCCCGTTTTTGTTGGTGATGCATGATTCGATAAAAACCCAGCGCACCAAGTGAATGATTGATGTTATCTCTTGTTCTTATCTAATCTAGACGGCTCATGAGTACATGCTTATTCTCGTACTGCGATATCCGCAACAGATAGAAGAAGCATATAGCCATGTTCTTTATTCGCCTCTTTTTTTTTATTTTCCTTTTCTTTTTGGCTTGAATTTATAGCGTTTGCCTAAATTTTCCCCTTGCAAGATAGTGTGGGATAGCTAATGATTTGTAATCGTCCCGTCATTGTCGTTAACGATGTAAACCTTGCTGGGAAGTGGGAAAGGCGAATTGTATCACTAGCTTTCTCTAGAAAAAACCCGGATCGGAATTAATCGGCAAGTTGAGGCTTATATTATGCCATCTGTGTTTGATGATATTTGCAATGCAGATCAAATCATCATATCATTACCTCTTTCTAACAAGTGAGAGGCTCACAATTTTCGTCCTGGTGGGCCCGACGTACATCATTTCGTGAGATAACTATACACAATCATGATGATGTAAACCATTGCAACAATCAAGAAATTCGTCGATCAGTGATGTAAGGTTGTTTCTCATATAAAAAGATTTGTAGGCACTTAAGTGATTAGTTCTCTCAACCATTTTATATTACCCAAAATTTATTAATTAATCTCAGTCAAACAACCAAATGAAGATGAAAACTATATATCTTCTCGAAAGGCATTTTTATATAATCTTCATTGACCCAGTTTTTGAACCCAAAGGCGAAAACACATCCTGGTAGGTCAAATTATATATGCTAATATGCATGCCCTGTACAAATCACAAATTAATAGACCTTATGAGTTCCACTGTTCACTAGCTAGTGCCGTTTATGAACATGGAATCTGAGACAAAGATGACCACACAAGGCACAACCAAGCAGACATTCTTTACACTCCAAAGGGCTCGAACAGTCTCACCCACCGGAGACAAGAATACAATCATGCCCAACCGCCCAAGAATGTCATGTATTGCTCCACAACCGCCTTCCCTGTCATGGCCTCTCAAGTCTGGAATGCAGAGGACAATCACTCAGACGAGTCGTTGTTATTCGCCATGACAGGGTCCCAACTCCCAAGCATCTCAAAACAGTCGCTGAATGGCCTGCGCCCTGCTCTGCTGTTCCAAGAACAGTTTTAAAAACCGGACCGTAATTGAACCAGCAAGGCCACCGGTTCACCGGTTTGCCAGTTGAACCACGGGTTCACCGGTCGATAAAGCCGGTATCCAAAATGTCAGTATTTTATTAGTTTGATATTTGTTTTAGAGAAAATACGTACGATGCAGAAGAAGTGCCAAACGGGGAAAACGATATCGAAATTGGATGTTCTGCCAATCCATCGTTGGTTCATTGCAGCCTTGCAGGCAAAAATAAAAATCAAGTGTGATTGTATTTGTAGCAGACAATAGAGTTAGGAACTTAGGATAGCTATAGCAGCTCAAAAACATACGCAATTCCAGAAAAAGCAAGCCGCCAAAGCACCGAACTCTGAACCGCTGCCAACCATAAACCACGCCGCATGAAATTCCAAACAAATAAATATAGGGAATTGCAAGCCTACGCTATACCGATAGAATACATTTTCAACGGTATAGCCGTTTAATGGTGTTTCATGGAGTTTCAGTTGCACAAAAGTTTCACAAAAGTTTTAGATTTCTAGTTTTATATTTCAAGCACGTTTCAGCGTGTTTCGTAGAGTTTCAAAAACCGAAAATATCAAGTTTCAAAAGTTTGAGAAATTGAATCTTCGAGTTTCAATGGTGAGTTTCAAGTTTCAAAAATTGAAACTAGAGTTCCAAGAAAGTTTCAAATTTGAAACTACAAGTTTCAGCATGTTTCATATACAAAACTTAATGTTTCTTTGATTTTCGAATCTATAACATTAATTTCAAGACGAAACACCAAGTTTCACAGCAATACGATGCTTCTCTGAAACTTCAAGGTTCATGTGTGCCTCAATTTAAAAAAAAAAAAATAGAACTTGATGTTTCATACAACTTATTTGAAGTTTCAAAATAGAAAACTTCACTAAAACATCGAGTTTCATGTGGGTTTCAACTTCTTCACAACAACTGAAAACTTCATTCAAACTTCAATACTCAAAGCTAAGTTTCAAATTTCAAAACTGACCTTTGAATTTGAAACATGAGTTTCATGTACCAAAAATTGAAACTTCGAGTTTCAAAGGTGAGCTTCAACCAAGTTTTGGACAAAAAAAGATTTTTTTTTGAAGGAAACGACAGGAGCTCTGCCATGCATTAAAGAAGAGTGCGAGAAATGCAACATAACATTTGATTTGATAGAAATAATCTTGTAATAGGAAAGTTTTAGTTTGGAAAGTTTGTATTAAGAAAGTTTAGGATGAAGAGTTGAATTAGGACAAGGAGGTGGAATCCTATTCCGTTTATGAGGGTCGTAGTTTTGTGTATAAATAGAGGGGTAGACCTGAGTTTTGTAAGAAATCAGAGCGAGAAGTAATAAAGAGAAAACTGTCCCAAAACTTTTAGCGTTCTGTTCCAACAATTGGTATCAGAGCTAAAAGATTTCGGATTAACCCGCTGCCACTGGGAGGAGGAGACTCCCGGGGCGGCACCCGAGGAAATAGGCGCCGTGATGTTGAGCCAGCATCGTTTCGGGCGCATCGCCGGGATCTCGCGGGCTTCGCCGTCGAGACCGCTTCGCGCGTCGGGCGCCGCCGTGTGGTGCTTCGGGCACACGCGCGGTCATCGAGGCGGACCCAAGCGTGGTCACCCAGATGGCGCGGGCGAGAAACGCAGAGCGCAGTTGCCGTGACGCGGCGCAGGCGAGGTACGCGAAGGCGCTGGCCGTTCCAGACGCGTGCGCCGTGGAGTCTTGGTGACGTGCGGCAGTGCAGAAAAGCAAGTGTATTGCGATTGGAGAAAACCAAGTAAGTTCGTGTATGTACATGAGATGCTTACGACTTGAAGTCCCTGGAGGTTGCACGGCTGTGCAAGCAAAATCAATGCATGCTTGATGCACAAGACAGCAAGAAGCGAAAGAAGAAGAAAAGGTGTGGTCGGCCGTGAAGAAAAAAATGAGTTCTTGTGTGAGTCGTGTCCACAAAATAAATGTGTACGTGCGAGTTCCTTCAGAGATGTTGTGCGCATCAGAAGAGATCATGCTGCACGAGAAGATCAAAAGGAAGCCGCTGCGTATGCAAAGTCAAGTTCGCCGAAGATGAGTGCAGGATGTTGAAGAGTTGTGGTCGTCGTTCAAGATGTTTGTGCGCATAAGAGTTCTTGTAGGTGTGTCCAAGTTCTCTCGTGGGTAAGCTCTAATGCGAGTCTGCGTCACCGTCAAGTTGCGTTACCGGTGAAAAGACAATTGGAGCTGAGGCACAGGTCGTAATCGTCGGCGAGGTGCGTCACCGGTGGTATGGCAAGCAAGAAGAAGGCGAAACTCCTTGGAGATGCGTTCATCATCCTGTGTTGAGTATGAGTTGAGCAAATCGTAGTTGAGACCGATTGTCTTAATGAGTTAGAGTTGCGTTATAAGATTAAGGGGGTGATTGATAGAAATAATCTTGTAATAGGAAAGTTTTAGTTTGGAAAGTTTGTATTAAGAAAGTTTAGGATGAAGAGTTGAATTAGGACAAGGAGGTGGAATCCTATTCCGTTTATGAGGGTCGTAGTTTTGTGTATAAATAGAGGGGTAGACCTGAGTTTTGTAAGAAATCAGAGCGAGAAGTAATAAAGAGAAAACTGTCCCAAAACTTTTAGCATTCTGTTCCAACATGATTCAGATAGATCTTGAATTCTTTTGAAACGAGAAAATACAATGCCAATTGAGGAAAAAACCGTAGACCTGACCCATCCTCGACCATGCCTGAACCATGACACCATCGACCTTTAGAGGACTAAACCTATTTCAAGAAAGTTCGTTCAGTACTACCGAAATTCAGAAGCTACCGCGTTCCTTCTATTCTGTACGTCGTCAACGATGGTATTAGTCACCAGTTGCATGGTTTGATACAGGTTATTGAAAATCCTATTGTTCCTTTCTTTCCAAAGATTCCATACGACATACATGAGAATGCCATCCACCTCCTTGCGGTGTTGCTTAGCAACTGAGCAGCGGATTGATCGCCACCAAGCAGCGGATCCTAAGTCAACCAACGCTGGTTCTGGGTCAATGTGAGTTATGTTCATGAAGTGAAGCACCTTCCTCCAAACTTACTTTGCAAAAGGACATAGTAGGATGAGGTGTCTGGACGATTCTGGCTCTAATCCGCACATCGCGCAAAAAACGCTATGAAAACACACAAAAAAAAAAGATTATAAGATGTAAAACAGGTTTAAGCATGTTTTCGTAGAAAGTTCTAAGCAAATTTCAAAAAGTTAGGCAACACTAACAGTTTTTTTGTTGCAAGTTTCAGACCTATTCTATAACAAAATTGCGAGCCACCGCCAGCCATTGCACTTGCCGATGTTCACTCGCTTGCCGCTGCACCGTTGGTTGACATGGCACATCATCGCTTGGCCACTACGTCTATTGATCTGCCACTTGCAACCGAGGCAGTTGCAGCTGTGCCTGCTCACCAATGGTGCTACATCGAGCGGCAGTCATGCTGCCGCCGGGCTTGCTTCGCTCATGCATGCGCCTTGCCGCTGGGCAGGTTCGCAAAACCGCCAAAAATCGGTCGGAAATCGCGATTTTCGGTCGTATCGGCGCGGAACGGTTTCTAAATTCGGCCGATAAACCTGTGCAATTCAAAAAAAAAATCAAAAAAATTTATGCGACGTAAACCGGTCGAAAATAGACGAAAATCGCTCAAAAAATCGTCCACCAAAAAAGTTCAACTCGCCTGCCGATTTTCCATAAAAAAGGATAATTTTTTATTTTTCTTTTCAAATTTTTTGATTTTGAAACTCCACGATTTTTGACGATTTTCGGCTCGATATTTCCGATTTTCGAAATTCGAATTTCGTCCGATTTTTCTCAAACCGATTTTGTTAACCCTACGCTGGGGTGCCTCGATCCCGTGCCGATCTACCATTGCAGGCAAAAAATCACATTGCTCGAGGATGGAGAGAGAGAGAGAGAGAGGAGGGATCTGATCTGGATCGGTATGAGGATTTGTGGAATTGTAGGATGAGAGAGCACACTATAGTGTCTTCGAATGAAATGAGTGTGACCGATCTAAGAGAGTAGTGGAGATTGAGTGGACGAGGGAGAGAAACATGGGAGCATCTGATGCCGTCCAACGTGCTAGACCGGATGGTTACTGTCTATGCTGTTGCTAACGCTCCAAACGGTATACCGTTCGGTAGTTTTTCTATTAAATATAATACTCAACCAACGAAGAAGCCTGCTACAAATCCCAGTTCCATGGGGTTGCCTTCTGTTGCCAAGACGTCGCCGGTGCCAAAGCAATATTGTAAAGCCTCCTGTGTGCTCCAATGCTTCCTGAATAGTGGGAGGATGACCATGACGTTTGGATCCGACAGATGGTGGTGGCTCACGATATGACGGCAACGACGAAGAACGACAACATATCGGCGAGACGAAGAGAACCAAGAACGGAGGAGAGCAACAATGGATCGGTGGGGAGGGAGCCCTAGGCTCGCCCTAAACTTCACGTGCATGAGGTGAGCTAGCTCGGCCAGGCCAACCCGATGCGCCACACCCCTCTTCTTCTGTTGTTTTTCCAGTGCAACCCAAACCGCCTGATCCACCTCAATCCGTCCCGGTTCACCGGTTTTACTAAACACCGTGTGCTTTAGCCGTTTTTTCGGTCCGATTGCTTGAACATGGTTTGAACCGGTTCCGGTTTTCCCGGTTAAACCAACAGGGCCTGACTTTTTAAACTCTGGTTCTAAGTGCCTGTCGTGGATGTCCTCCAGCCATCAGTGTAGGTTGTGGCCGACCGTCGCTCGATCTTGCAGCCGAGGCCCGTGCCGTGTGCCACGGCCTAGCATCTGTCCGTCAGTCGTCGTCATCACCGAATTCGTGCCACTGTTGGAGAGCAAGGAGCATTTTCGTACGCGCGTTGAATCTAGAGGTTGTTTCGTTTGTTACTACGCTTTGCTTTGCCTTTAACAACGTGAAATGCATATGTGCCGCATCTTTTGTATGTACCGTCTGGCTTATAGTTAGAAGGAAAAAAAATACGGAAAACGAATACAACACGAAGTATGCTTGGTTGGTTTTCAATGTCGAAATTTCTCCTCTAAGGAAATGGCACATTACTGTTATTAAAAAAAAATGGTCCATTCAATGGAAGTGTGTGTATAGCTAGGTGCATTGTACGCAATGGGCATCTCTGCATTTGCCTAGCGACAAGATGACGGTATGATACCGACGAAAACAACTCATTGCGTGCGACAACTGCCTTCCCTTGGTCCGAGTAACTATGGAGTACGAGGAGGAAGACCCTTGACGAATTGACAATTGTATTATGAGGGAATTAAGTCAACTATGAAAACTGACATGAACACTTAGCTGGGCAGTTTTGTGGCTATAGAGAGGCTTACGTTATTGCCTGCCATCAATAAGATAATAAGAGCAAGTACAATAACAAAACTCACTACTTACTCCATCACTTATTCATGTCATCTAGAGTAAGCAATAAAGTTAGCTTGTATAATAACTATCTCTAAAGATTGTCTCTAAAGAAACATTAAAGCATTTAATTTAGGCATTCAACACTAACTTCATCTTTGTGGCTATTGGTAAAACACTAACTTCAACACTAACAGTCGCTCGCGCCGGCTCCAATACCGGCTTGTAGTCGACAACATCACATATTTTCCCGTGCGAAGCTGGCTACTAAATAAGAGTCGGTTCTCTTCTCTCTCCTCTTTTCTCACTCTTCCACGTAAAATAAAACTGATGTGTATATGCTAATAGTAAACTGAGGTGGTCTTATAGTACATGTCCTAATTGGATCACCAAAAGAGACAAAAGGAGGCCATTAATTTGTTTGGCAAACTGGTCTATGGTATGCAGACAAAAGATTATGGAAGGGCTGGGAGTAAAAGATTTGGTTAAGAACATCTCCATTAGTACCATTTCTGTTGTCTCTTAGTGATAACATGTCAGTAAAATCCTACGTAGAGGAGAGAGGAGGTGAGGAAAGAGAATGTGTTGTCTCTTATGCAATAGATAATTTGAACATGTAAACCAAAGCAAAAGGTGATGGAGTGTGAGAGAAAAAATGTGATAAAAATAATATAAAATAGTTAAGAGGAATAATTTTGAAGACGAACTACTGGAGATGCTGTCTCTAATACTGTTCCTAGACGAGTTAGAATCCTTAGACAAAATTTAAAAAGACAGACTATGTCATACATGTCCTAAGTTCGGTAGAGCACTCCCATGGCATGGAGATAGTCCTCAAATGGGCAATATAGCGCCAAAACAGCTTACAATATTAAATTCCAAGGCTCCTTTTGCCGGTTAAAAACAGCACGGATTTGAGAAGCAAAACCGGAAAACAAGCGTAAAATTTTACATAGCTATTGTTGCAAAACAAGCTCAATAAGGCGGACAATGTTGCTAAGAAAGGCTGACCTCTTAATGCTTCATGTCCTCTGTGCGACCAAGAGCCAGAAACGGCATCTCATTCTCAGCTCTGCCTCCATTGTTTGATTGGAAACGCTCCTGCCACGTTTTTTTTATAAAAAAATCTGATCACAATCTTCCCATTTTGAATAGATAACAATCTGACATGGGACAGGAACGCATGATCCATCAAACCCAGCTAGGTTTCCATTTCACAAAACAAGCCACGAGCCGTTTGAGCCGGCTTGGTTCGTGGCTCGAGCAGAGTCACAAAAAAAAAATTACGTTTAGGTTCTTTTTTGAAAAAAAAAATTACGGTTAAGTCTTTTTTTGAAAAAAATGTTACGTTTAGATCCTATTCTGAAAAAAAATTATATTACATTTATATCCTTTAGGCCTTTTTAAGCATTACGTTTAGGTCCTATTTTGTCCTTATTCGAAAAAAACAGCGTTTAGGTCCTTTTTATGTCCTTTTTCGAAAAAAAACCGTTTAGATCATTACCGGCGGTTGCGGCGTGGCATGCCACGGTAGCTCAGATATATTTATATCCTTTCAACCGTTCCGCCGAATAAATGCGAAAAAAACACAATTACGTTTGTATTCTTTCAACCGTTTCGCGTGTCTCCTCAATTTGCTCGCGTAGGAAGCGGCAGTCGCGCATTTTCTTGATTTGCTCGCGTGGGTAGTGGCGGTCGCGGCGTGGCACGCCGCGGTTGCTTACCTAGTAATATTGATACGACGCATCCTATACTACGGCCGTTATTTCGTTACCAATTTGGTCGGCTTGTTGATCCGAGCCGGGCAAGGTAACGTAAGCTTGGACAACTCAAAGATAAACCCCGTTCTTGTCCCCGTAGAATTCGTCCTCTTCGTTTCGTTATGTCACACCAGCTATTGTTGGCGTCGAAAAATATGACGAAAGATTGATCAGTTCAAATACACGCGAACGCCGGGTTCCATTCTGGTTCGAGACGTGCCAGCCGATTTGATCTGCAATCGGCAAGATTGATGGAAAATATGCTCAAAACCGATCTAATGTGATGATTGGCAAGGCTTTGAATAGCTATTCAAAACCGATTAAATCGAAAGTAATGATAAGTCTAAGCAGCTTGTTAGAGTTGATTAGATGGTTGATAAAGGTAGATTTTCCCTAAAAAGGCGATACGCGACAAGATCGGAGAAAACCAAACCTAATGTGACTTGAGAAGATCAACAATCGGCGATGCACAATTTTATTGATCTACGACGAATTACAAGAGATCTAAATTACAAGGCTGCTCCTAATTGACAGGAAAAAGTAGATGAAAAATAGATATGAGTTGTTTGATTAATTTTTGTTTTTCTATTCGCCCTTGATCCCTTTTTATAGTGCATAGGCCAAACATATCCTTCTCCGATGCGTTGTTAACCATGATCCGTATCAGTCTTTGTACAGATAAAATTTCATCTTTGAATTAATATCGGCCACAATTCCATCTTCAACTTAACTTTTTCTTTTTTAACCGATATCGGCCAAAAATATCCAATTTTATCCTTAGCCTGTCAAATCGGTTATGTCTTGTCAAATTTTGGTGCAAATATATGCCCCCCATTTTTGGGAGATAACATGTTATCTTCTAAAAATCTTCTTCGTTGGCTTTAACTATCATTGGCTTAACCATGACTTTCACAATATCTTCACCGTCATCTTTTAGTAACTATTCCATTTATTGCGCTGCAAAACGTGCGAACGCATCATTTTCACCATAACTGCTCCCAAAAGTTCGAAGAAATTACCCGCCAATGCCACTGAGTTTACCCCCTATAAATACTGCCATTCACTTCCGTCATTTTCACGGCTCTAGACTCTCAACCTATCCGCCATCGGCTTCATCTCTTCTTTTGGACCTTCACTCCCGGCCTTCATCTTTCGTCAGCTAGACCAATTTTCAATCGACTCAACAGTAATGGACCCAAATCAGGTCTTCATCCCCATAACCAATAGCAATAATCAATTCTACTTAGGACCAGTAGGAAATCTTGACCCATCGGCTGTTATAGAACAAGAAATTCCATGTCTTCCTTTGAATGCTCCTGAGTACAATATAGACAATTGGAGTAAATGTTTTAGGACTTGGCCGACGGCACTCAAATGATGGAGAGATTGGTATAATCGGCTAGCGGTAAAAAAATGCCTCAATAGGAGCAGATGAGGATAGTCGAATGTCTTCCCTTGTCTTTAGCCGATCCAGAAGCTAACGAGCCCTTAGTGGCACGACATGTTATTTATGGTCGAATACCTTCAATGCCTTTATGTTCAAGATAGGTCCCATCAGCCCAACCCTCCTGGACATAGCTCAGCTTTGCTGCCTAAGGCCAAATGGTGACCAAGTATCGGCTTTCAGTGCCAAGCCACAACATAAGTTAATTCACTCCAAGGGAGAAAGCTGGGTTAAATATATCAGCAATAACAAGGGAATTGGTCCAGTGACCGACAAGGAACATGCAACTTTCATCAACATGTGGCTCGACCGATTTTTTTTCCTTCGGAGCATCCCTTGGGCCAACACAAGTTCATCAAATCCTTGCCGAACAGTTAGTGGAAGGCCGTCGGCTAGCCTTAGGGAAAATGTTCCTTGACGCAGTTTACCAAATGATGCACGTTATCCGCAATCGACTATTCACTGGATTAGGATCATACACTGTTGGTAATGTAGATGGTCCTCTTTGGTTCATACAGACATGGTTCTATTGCCTCTTTAGCCAATCATTTAAAATTTACTCTTTTAAGCCGACCCCTTTTCCTCGAGAAGAAACCCAAGAAGGCCAAGAGATTGAATACAGAGATAGCCGATCATACAGGGAGAAATACAACCATTATTTTGGCAGTGATTCCAAGATTACGGTCATTCGAGCAAAGAAATTTTTGGTGTTTTTCTTTCAGCTGAACCATGAAGACTTTCGACAAAATGATTTTTCAACTATAAAGAAACCGACAGTTATCTCTGCCCGTCTTTTTTGCACTTATCAGTCAACAGTGAAGATATGCCTGTTGAGACCCTAGAGTTATACAAGATATTCCTCTATCCGAGTGTTTTGTTTGTCGACTTGCATGCCAAAAATCGAACATACCAGTCGTCTTACGAATTCTATCATCCGTCAATATATACCAGACAGCTCAGATTTGGGCAAGTCCCTCCAAATTTCCCATTATTTAATCCGCTTCAACCAAGAGATCGAGTTAGGCGAGCTTCATTAGCTGAAATCGTTCTTCATATAGCCGATAATATTCAGCTCAAAGACCTACCGCACTTCTTTCTCAACACTCAGAGGGCAGGGAGCTTCACAGTCTAGTGGTCGGCCATCTCCAAAGTTCTATATTCGACAGAAAGAAACATATCGAGAATCAACTTTGATTTTTTTCCAAACTTATCAGAGCCGATAGAGAAAACTAACTCCGCTAGTAGCGGCTCGAGCTCTAGCAGCGATGCTAGTTCATCGTGCTATACTAACACGAGCCTTATCGATGTTACTGGCGAGGTATCGGCTATCATAGATCTCTTCGTTAATACCCTCCAAATATTTATTGAACTGTACTGATCGGCTTTACTTTTATTTCACAGACTAAAGCAACAGGAAAGAGACCCGTTGGTGGGTCATCGGGCATCAACCAGCCGGCTAAGAAATCTCGCCCTTCTATCGAAATGGCCCTTAGTGGCTATACATCAGGCACCTTGGGAATCCAATCCCAATCCTTATCCGATCTGGAGAGGCAATAAACCAGTAAGTATATGTTTATCGGCTATAATCCACATCTCCATGACTTTGCATAAACTAATATTCAAAAACCGATTTCCTCAATAGAAAAGAAGCATGGCTGACCGAACATGAAAGTCTTGATGGCAAGGGGGCAAAAACCCCAGGAACAATCAGTTGAAAGTCCCCACGTGCATTAGGCATAGATGAGGTAAAACAATTTTTTAAGCCGACCTCCAATCCAGGATAACAAATTCACTAACAAACTTTTAAATATTTTCTGCAGCCTTCACTCCCCCTTGCTGCACATATTGCCGACATTATAGCCGATCCCCTACAGAAACTGATCTTTCGCCTCCATCGTCGCAGCCGACGCCTAAAGCTCTAGCGCCTCAGGGTGTAACTCCTGCCGCTGCTGCCCCTGAATATTCGCCTGACAAGTCAGTTGAATCCCCCACTAACATGTTAGGGTTCGACTTATCGGACCTAGAGGATGAATCGGAATTGGAGATGGGGTCTTTCCCTAAGACAATTCAAAAAATTATTTCTGCTTCTAAAGATGCATCAACCAAAGTGGCATCGACTCTAGACACTAGGGAGAAGCTCAAACATCTCTTCAAGTTGCTTCACACTCCATCATCCTCACTTCTAGAAAATTCACAGCTGATACATGAGGCGATGGACACAGTTAAGACTGAATTGCCAGAGGAAGCTACCGCAGCCCTGCTTGATGTTTGCTTTTTAGATGTTAAGAAAAAATTGGTCCAAGCAGCCAAGGCAAGAACGGAGCAACGGTTAGCGCAGCGGGAGGATAAGAAACTCCTTGACAAACTGGTAGTTGATGCTAAGGCACAGAAGGAAAAATAAGACGAGGACATTAGGGCCCTCAAGGATATCAAGCTTTCCAATTCCAACCTGGAATTTAACAAAAAGTCCTTGGAGGAAGTGCTGATTAAAGTGAATGCCCAACTGACTGATGCACAAGAACGTATGACGAGTGTCTCATCGACTATCAAAGCTAAAAAAATCTCCATCGCCTCGTCGATTGCAGCTTACAAAAAACAATCGACTAAGGTTACCCCTGTGCCTGGCAGCCAAGAAGCTGACCAACAGATCCTTGATGACATTGAAGCAACAATTGCAAAAGTCGCAGCTGATGTATTTGGACTTGTCCAAGATATCTAGTGCCTCTACAACCTTGTGAGCTTCCAATACTATATTGTAATCGTCAGCTTTTTCGAAAACAATATCTATATGTTTGTGATTGGCCGTGCTTTTGAAACAATGCTTGGGATATTCTTGTAACAATATTCATAATCGGATGTTTAACCGATTTGATATTTTTAATTTTATTTATGCCAAGTGTGATATTTGTAATCAGCTATGATTTATCCACTGCTACAGTTCATAGCCAGAATTAACCGCAATGGGTTAACTTGGCTTTTCATGACCGATAAAAACCCTTAGCCGATTAAGAACCAATCCAAATATTTGGGTGATATTTCTTTAAATATTTACCGTTGATCGCCTTAGGAAATATCACCGCTTCTAGTGTTTTCAAAACATAAGAATTTCCATCCACAAGCTGATGAATCCTATATGGTCCTTCCCACGTTGGAGACCATTTGCCAAATCGGTTATCCCTAGAGTCGACAGACAGTATAGTTTTATAAACAAGATTAGCTTCATTAAACGACTTAGGCATCACTTTTTTATTGTAAGCCCTTGCCACTCTTTCTTTATTTCTCTTAAGCCGATCTAGCGTATACAAACGTAATTCCGCCAAGTCGTATAAATTATCGATCATCAAATCCCTGTAGTCCTGAGCCAACAATCCATTTTGGTTGGCTATTCTTATTGAGTCAATGTTAATTTCCATAGGCAACACAGCTTCTTATCCATAAACCAACTAATAAGGTGATAGCTTGGTTGCATCATGACAAGCAATCCGATAAGCCAATAAAGGTTTGATAACGAAACATGCCAATTCCTCGGCTTTTCTTCAATCTTTCTTTTGATCAACTTGATCAATGTTTTATTCGACAACTTGGCTTGACCATTAGCCTGAGCATAATAGGGTGATGAATTCAACAATTTAACGTCCAAACTTCTAGAGAAATCTTGAAACTCATCAAACATAAATACAATGCCTTGATCAATCATAATAATTTGAGTAATTCCAAACCGATGGACAAATTATTTTGTAACAAAGCTGATAGCTTCAACACTTGTAACTTCCTAAGAGGTATTGCTTTAAACCACTTAGAAAAATAATTGGTAGCGGCCAAAATGTACTTATGGCCTTTGCTCGATGAATGAAATATTTGTCAAATTACATCTATTCCCCATTCTCTAAACGGCCATGGCTTGATAATTGAATATAAAGCTAATGCTGGAGTTAATTTTAAGTTGCCAAATTTCTAACAAGTTTGGTATCCCTTATAATATTTGAATCAATCTTCCAACATTTTAGGCCAAAAATATCCAGTTCGCCTTAGTAGCCATTTTATCTTATGAGCCGATTGATGTGCTTCACATATACCTTCATGTACTTCACCCATGGCCACTTTAGCTTCTTCAGCTTTGAGATATCTTAGCAATAAACCCTCTAAAGTTCGATGATAGAGTACATTATCAAGCAAGACATATTTCAGGTGGAGAGTCATCTCGAATCACGGGTGAATCCAAATCGTCGGCTTAGTCAAATTCATCCTCAATCGTTCCTTTTTTTCATTCTGTTTTGGCGATTTTAATCGAATGGAGCTCGCTAAAGGTTTCGTCTCTTTGTTCTTCCTGCTCGGCCTCCCTCATTTCTTGTGTCTTTAGCCTCTGGAGTCATCTGCGTTGAGATCGGTTAAGCCCTGAGGGATGCCATTTAGACTTTGGTTCGATCGGTTCACGTATTTTTCCCACCAAATTAACTTTAGCCGCAAAACTTAACCCTTCATCCGGTCGTGTTTGCTTTTGGATCAGCTTAGAAATCCTTTCACGGACAGATCCCTTATTGATTTGTTCATCACGATGGCCCTGTATCGGCTCAGATATTTTGTCTTTAACCGACCGTCGCTGCCAGTCACCTTGACGTGGGTAGTGTTCCATCGGACATATGTACGGTGATGGCAAAGCTGACCCCCTCTCCCAATAGAACTGCCAAAAGGGGCACTGTTGATGAGACTTTTCAAGGTTGTCGGGCCAATACATATTATCTGGACGACACGCAGGGTAATATGGTCTGTTGTTTCTTCTTTCATATTTTTCCAATAGTTGGGTGAAAGTTGGTTTCGGCTTGTGAATCTGCTTTCGTGGTGGCGATGCTCTCTCAGCCTTATACCACTTGCCGATCTGTAAGTCTCCCTTTGGCTTGATGGTCCTTGAATTCTTCCCTTCACAGTAGGTTTCTATTTCAAGTCAGCCGATCGTGATTTTCAGGATCTTCCTGCCACTAGAACTGGACTTTACGTCAACATGACGTGGAACTCTTGACCCTATGTCTTGTATCGGCTCTTTTCCCTTTTCAGAACATTGGACCATGTTGATCAAGAAGGGATTAGCATCCAACTGTATCGTCGGCTCTTCTACAAATTTGAGTTGGCCATCTTTTATAGCCAATTGTATCTGCTGTCGGAAAATATTACAATCGTTAGTATTATGAGAAAAAGAATTATGCCATTTGCAATATCTTCGCTTCTTAATTTCTTCAACCGATGGTATAGTGTGTCCTTCAGGCAATCGTATTATTTTTTCTTGCAGCAGTAGATCAAAAATACAATCACATTTAGAGACGTCAAAATCATATTTTATTTTCGACTTATTTTTTGTTGGCTTAAGCCACAAATATACTAAAGATTTTTTGGATCCTTTAATCCATTCGGCTATATTTATTTCAGCCTCGTCGTCTTCTGATGAATCACTCGAGCCGTATTCGACGAGGTTAACCTTTGTTTTATCCTTATCCTTATTATTGTTATTATTTTTAAACTTATCTCTAAAGCCTCTATTATCGGTAAAACGGCTTTCTTGAGCCGATATCCGATGCAATAGGTGACTCAAATCGGTAAACTCCTACCTGCCAAATTTTTCCTTCAGCTGGGAAATTAACTCTTGGAAAGCTAAATCGGCTAACTGATTTTCATGCAAAGTGACGCTAAAACACCGATTTCTTACTTCCCTAAATCTCTTAATATAATCTTTAACCGATTCCCCAAATTTTTGTCAAGTAGAACTCAAGTTGAAAATTTTGAGTTCCAGACTTCCAGAGAAAAAGTATTCATAGAATCAGCTTTCCAAATCGGTCCAAAAATTGATCGAATTTGGGGGGTAGGCTTGTAAATCATGTAAAGGCAGCTCTTGACAAAGATAGCAAGAACAATCTAATCTTTAGTCCATCGGGCTGGGCGGCTTCACCGCATTGCGCAATGAAATGCCCGACGTGCTCCAAAGTGGTGATAGAATTATCTCCCGAGAATTTTACAAAATCAGGAAATTTAAAGTTATTAGGGTAAAGCATCCGATCAATATAATCAGGGTACGGCTTCCGATAGTTAGTAACCTTTCCTTTAGGTTGTATGCTGAATTGGTCTTGCAACACCACAGCAATCTGATCGACCCAATTCACTGTATTGGCCGATAAGGTGTTGGAAATTTGCCAATTACGTTTGTAACTAGCATTCTGCCCCCCGAGCATAGGCTCGGGTTGACATGTTGCCTGAGTCGATGGGAACTGATAAGGTTGTTCACAGCCTACGTTGGTAGTGATTGGCTCTGGTACTGGAATGAAGGGTTTCGAGTATGTTACAACCTTGTATGGGGCCATATTCCTTTGCAGAATTGGCTCGGTGTACTGTGGAAGCATAGTGGTTTCAATCGGTTGCAGAACCGATTGGGGGAAGACATAAAATGGAGCCGATGGTGATAAGTTGGCTGGCATCCAACTTAACGGCATCGGTATATGCTTGATAATGCACAACCCTACTTGTACGAGGATCTCGCGGCAATATTATGGTTGGGTGGGTTGGCATCATGGTAAGAGTTATAGCCGATGGCTTAGGATCGGCCACTAACACCAGGTTCTGCGTGCTTGGCGCTACCGAATAGACCGAGTAATTCGGTAGGGATTCCATTGGATCAAGCAGACTTCTGGCCGATGCCAACTCTTGAGCTATGGTTTTAACAATGTTGGTGATCATCAGTTTAATAGTCGTTACCAATGCCGACGACTGATTGATCAACGCATGGTGCATAGATTGATTAATCGTAGCAGATAATTCAGCTTGTGCAAGCATGTATCGACTTACCGATGTATCGTTAGTCCCCATGTCGTCGAGGGGATTGACCAACGGTAATGCGGTCTTTTGGGTGACACCACGTCGAGTTTTCTGATAGCAATTCAGCATCATCTCCTTGATCACAGTCTTCCGATTCTCGATTTCCTTGCGCTGTTCTGGTGTCAAATCGTCTATTGTTGGGACGATTGTAGCCTCGGTGTTGAGGTCGGATGGCGGAATTGATTTTTTTGAAGAAGACATCGGGTCCTACCGGGTGTGCCAAAAGTGTGTTGGCGTCGAAAAATATGACGAAGGATTGATCGACTCAAACACAAGCGAACGCCGGGTTCAATTCTGGTTCGAGGTGTGCCAGCCGATTTGATCCTGCAATCGACAAGATTGATGAAAAATACACTCAAAGACGATCTAATGTGATGATTGGCAAGGATCAGAACAACTATTAAAAGCCGATTAAATCGAAAGTAATGATAAGTCTAAGCAGCTTGTTAGAACTGATTAGATGGTTGACAAAGGTAGATTTTCTCGAAAAAGATGATGCGCAACAAGATCGGAGAAAACCATACCTGGTGTAACTAGAGAAGATCAACAATCGGTGATGCATAACTTTATTGATCAACAACGAATTACAATAGATCTAAATTAAAAGGCTACTCCTAGTTGATAGTAGATGCGAGCTGTTTGATTGATTTTTTTTTGTTCGCCATTGATCCCTTTTTATAGTGCATAGTTCGATCATATCCTTATCCGATATGTTGCCAACCATGATCCATATCAGCCTCTGTACGGATAAAATTTTATCTTTGAATCAATATCGATCACAATTCCATCTTAAACTTAACTTATCTCTTCTTTTTTACCGATATCAATCAGAAATATCTAATTTTACCCTTAAGCCTGTCAAATCGGTTATATCTTATCAAATTTTAGTGCAAACAGCTACCAACGCGTGCAGATAAAGAACCACGATATGGAGAAAAGAAAAGGCAATCCTTAGCATTATGTGTTTAAAACGTGAAAGGACGGCATACCTAATATGGCGGGTAGACACGTACGCACGCACAATCAAAATGTATCACGCAGGGTGCCAACTTGCCACAAAGAAAGTTAACCTGATGAGACCAGCACAGACGCACAGATGAGTTCCTTAGCATTCTAGACCTGATCTCGCAGTCAGAGCCGCATGCACCACAAGTTATGCACACTGAAACAGGAAGGTCGGCAATTTTGGATGTTACAATGACAAGCGCTAGTCCTGAATCTTCTTTATGTTCATGCGACTCATGTCGATTCGTCGATAGATGTCAGAGCATGTCACCACAAAAATTTACTGCACGGTCAGGATCACTTGCAAAACCAAGCAGGCATCTTCATTGCCTACATGCATGCTTACCCTGACCAGTCTCGATGCACTTTTTCACCGGGCGCTTTGGTGAGGCAGTGAGCTTCACCTTCCACGATCTATAATGAACCCTCTAGTCTCCACCTGCCGCCGACTACTGACCCGGCCCTCCTCACCACTACGCCGAAAGCCAACCACCTCACTCGCTTGTGCCCCAGGTCCCCGTCACCCAGGACGTACTATACGCCACCGAAAAAGAGAAATTCTACGAAACACTATACTAATACTAATGGTATACAGTGATTTAGAAATTATATTTAACCATTAATTTGTTAAATATATTTCTATTACTCTGCTAACAAGAAAATATAAATAAAAAAAAACGTGAATTGGAAACGTACACCATCCCACGCCCGGCCAGGGGCGGGGGCAGGAATCTACCGACGACACAGCCTCCGCTCTCGCGCGCGTCGCGTCACACCACGGCGCGGCCGCGCGAACGACATCTCCGAGCCGAGCACGGCCGACGCGACGCGTGCGTACCACCGCGCACTAGACACGCCCCCCCGTCCGCGTGTTTCCTAGCGAAATGCACGTAGCCGTCACGGAGCGCGTGTGGGAGTTAAAACTCGTAGTTTCCGGTCGAGGAACGAGCAGTACGTAGCGCCACATGATTGTCGATCGGTCATTTGGTCTCCGCGCCCACCTTTTCGATCGCCCGATCCGACCCCAGCTTTTTGACGGATCTTTGGAGGGAAAAGGAGGCAAGAGGCGACGCGTAGAGCGTACATGGGATTCGATCACTGGCGCACTAGGGACCGATGTGTGCGCACGGCTCCTGCCCGTGCTCGTGCACATATTGCTTGTTTATACTGACATGTATATAACATCGCTTTAGAGCATGCTACGAACACATATATAATTGAACCCTTTTGCTGCTGGTAAAGGGAGTGGGAGATCGATCGAGCAGTGGTGTCTGGAATCTGGATCTATCCTGGCTGGGGGAGTACTAATCAAATCTTTTGTAAGAAGCATGGACGCACATCTTAAAAGCAGGTTTCGGTCGGACCACGTGGCCGAAAAGATTTAGTGTTTCACAGTGTATTTTGCTAGGTAGGCTAACTGACAATTCTAGAATAAAAATATCTAAAATGTGATCCCTAAGTCAAATGAGGACATATGAGTGAATTTCTTTTAATTATTTTTTGCATGTGGCATACAAATACAAATCTAAGCGTTAAACGTACTATATTTATGGTTACCAAAATTCCAATTCTGAATATCCATTGCATAATATTCAGTTTTGCACTGATACATGAACTCCATTTCACAATATTTAGAACTTTTACCAATTTACATAGATCATCTCAATAAAAATTTACAGAAAACAGTACACACAGGTTGACAAATTCAGACCTGATATGCCCTAGCAAATTCAGCAAGTCACACATGAACTCAAGAACCAGCAACGATGTCTCTTATATTTAGAAATTCAGATAGTTTGCAATTGAATTTCTAATTTAACTCATACGAATCATCAACTAAAAAATTGATCAAGTCATACGTGAACTCATGAATCGGCAAAAAATAAGTCAAGAAATTAACTCCAGATCTTTGAGCACAAAGATTTCAAGCCCAGATTTCTTCTCTGTTGGTTGACATTGCATCCTAATCGAAGAGATACTTCAGATTTCTTAAAAAAAACATAAACTGATTTCGCCGGCCGCCTCCTCCGCCTGGTCAGGCACAGTTGCTGGACCACCGTTTTTGCATGGGTGTGCAACAGTCGGCAAGTTCTACAGCGAAGGGAGAAGGGAGGCCAGATCTGCGACAGGTCGGAGCCTAGGGAGACGGGCATGAATCCAGAGGCCATGCAGCCAGTGGAAGACAAGTCGGTCGGATGCAGAAAGAGGCGTTCCAGGGCGGCGTTTGGGGAGGAGGCAGGGACGGTGTTGGCTTGAGGGTGTGCGGTGGCTGGAGGTGGTGACGTCTGGAGGATGGCAGCGTCGTTGGATTCACTGGAAAGAGGGCCGGAGGAAACGGCGAAGATCGGCGAGGAGGCAGCGTCGGGCGGGGGCACGACATCACCAGATCCGTCGAGGAGAGGGTGTGGTGGAGAGTGTGCGGCCGACAAAGACAGCGGCGGAGGGCGAGACGGAGGTTCCTGTCGATGGGCGGAGGCGGCGTGCGGCCGGAGGGGGCGCCGTGCGGAGGCGCAAACCCTAGCGCCGCCGCTGCATTGATGCGAGTGGGGTGCAGGTGGGAGAAAAGGGAGAGAGAGAGGTGAGTTTTCGAAACCTTAAAGCAAACGAAGGAATAAGTAATCATCATTTATCTTTTATTTAGGTCAAGTACAATAGCAAAATCAACTACTAACTAATAGTAAGCTAAAAACTAGTTTATACAATAACTGTCTCTAAATGTTGTCTTTAGATGTCGTGCAATAACTATCTTTTCTCTCTGGTACATAAATGATCTACCTATGCTCTAGTGCAAAGCTGGCTACTAAACAAGAGCCAGCTCTCTTCTCTCTCCTCTTTTCTCACTCCTCCATATAGACAAAAGCTGATGTGTACAGGCTAAGAGCCAGCTGACGTGACCTTATTGTACATACCCTTATACTTTAATATTTATACGATAATTAAAATGAAAAGCATGGAAGCACCTCTCTGAGTTTTATACCTAGTATAAGGGAGATAATTTTTACGCTATGGGCTTTCGAATTTTAATATAAATGAGCTACTGGCTTTTAGCTTTTGATTGTGAAAAATACAACCGTCTGAGACAACTTCCAACTTCCAGAGAAGAGAAGCCGAAGTTGTCCTAACCAGCCCATAATGGCACACTAACCACACGGTTTCCTCTCCTTTCTCACTGGCCTTTGGCGAGGCGATAGGTAAAGTGATTCACAACATTGAATGTTGAAGAGACTAAGGCCGTGTTTGGTACAGCTCCAACTCCACCAGATTCGCGAAGCTGGAGCTGTGGGGTGTTTAGGTGGGTCATCTTATTTACATTTTAGACTAAAAATATAAAATTAATTCATTTTATTTTAGCCTATAAATTTTAGATCTGAGATAAAGCTGAGATCTGGAGTTCCACCGAATAAAACCTAACTCCTAAGTATACGTTGCAGGGACGTGTGGCCAGGCCTTTTCTGATTAAAAGAATTATTAAATAGGGCAAATTAGCTGGGAGTATATAGTGGAGCGGTATGCCTGATTCCTCGGACACACAACAAATTAAAGGTCCTTTTGTGTTATGCATCACGTCCATCTAAAACAGGTATTCCCACCACTTCCACGACCCTCTAAAAAAGTTTTATCAGCTGCTTGACGTTTGATGTGCTGTGTATCAAACTTTCATCCTTTTCTATAATCTATGGTTAATTATTGCTCTCCTAGTACTTCTTCACACAGTATGGATGGTCATTTCTTGATGTATCTGGCTACTGTGGGAAAACAAATCAACAGCGATCATATGGTATGCACACTGGACTAAAAAAAGGTACTGAGCTAGTAAAATAAACGGAGTGCATTCTTATCATTGGTTGTTGCGACAAAATGGTCATGTGATCTCCGTCCTCTCAGTGCTTAACGGTAGGCTTCCCGTCATCTTTGTACTCTCAGTCTGATTATACCTTTAGTCTTCGTTTCTTAATGTATTTGGTAGAGCTCCTGCCGTCTTTCTTCAAAAAAAAAAAATAGTCATGTGATAAAGGAATTAGATTTAGATAGATGATCATGTCACCTTTTGTGTTGGACATATGCATCATCCGTTTGGGTTCCAAAAGTTCACCGATACGGACAACAATGGAGGCAACATTTTTGTAACACCGATGGCAGTAGCAAATAGGGCGCCATTGATTATTTATTCATCAAGACTTGATTGCACTTCCATGAAGGCAAGCTCAGAATGATTATATTACCCTTCTCCTTGAAGCCCAGGAGGGCCTTGTGGTTGGGTAGGCCCATTAAGGCTTCGGTCTTTGAGCTGCTGCCCGCTGTTAACAGCACAACCATCAGAATTCAGAGAAACTCTGTTTTGCATTTCGATGGGAGAAATGTTTCTCCTTGTTGCCTACAGGCTACAGCCGAGCTTAAGCCGGTGTAATGCAATACTACAGCACCGACTTTAATGGACTTCAGAGTTCAGAGAACACTTTTCAAGATCTGGACTCTGGTAGTGGTGGTATGACCAAGAACAGTCGAGTAATTTGGGAGTTTGACTGCATGAAATTTTGCAAAAGAAGTACAGCGCCTAGACACGTCTAGTGGAAATGTGAATCAGAGCCTTTCAGGAACACTCGCTTTGTTTGCAAGTAATGCATGAAGCCCTAGTCCAAGTGTCCCAGTGCATCATGCATGCATGCGTGTATACATGATAAAAACGAAATTTTTACCTTTTTGTCTCGTTCTGATAGTTTTTTTCGAAAATAACCGCATACAGAAAGAAATTTCAAAAATAACCCGTAACGATATATTCAGTGTTGCGTACAGCGTGATTTTGAATTTTTACTCCATTTCCAGCGTTCACCGAGAGCAGGAAATTTTTTATTTTTTTTATTCACCGTTTCCAGCGGTCGTTGACCGCTTGAATTTTTTTTTCCCGGGCGGATTTTTTTTTATTTTTTCCAGGCGGATTTGACTACTGTCGCGATGTTTGGAGGACGTGTTGAGGATCAGAAGGGTGGGAAAAATTAAGTGTTTGTGCTCTATTAAATGTTCTATATAATGAAAAATTACAGTAATACATACCGATTTAAATAATAATATGACGCGTTTGAAATTTGTAATGAAAATAAATTGAATTACTCGCAAAAAATGAAACCAAAAACGTCGAAAAAGAAAAAAACAGCCGCGCGCGCACGAGTCAGCCGTCCGTAGCGCGCCATTGCGCTCACGCGTCCACGGAATCCAGCGGTCGACGAGAGCTGGATTCCCGGGATTTCGCGTGCTCGCCCGCCGCAGGAAATGCCCGGAGAAATAAAAAAAATTCAAGCGGTCAACGACCGCGGGAAACGGTAAATAAAAGAAATAAAAAATTTCCTGCGCTCGGTGAACACTGGAAATGGTGTAAAAAATTCAAAAAAAATCACGCGCTGCACGAACGCTGGAATATACTGTTACGGGTCTATTTTTGAAATTTCTTGTTGCATACGGCTATTTCCGAAAAAACTATCAGAACGAGACTAAAAAGGTAAAAATTTCGATAAAAACATTGAAATTGGAATGCTTCTACTGTTCTACATATTATTGATATTTGTGTCATTCCGTGATCGCTATTATTTTTTCTTTCCCACCTCGTTCCCAGTCGATCGATGAAAGTTTATTTCCACATTTTGTTTCCATCGCGCGCGTCGTTCTTGATAACGAGTGTGGAATAAGAACTAGTACTCATCAAAAAAAAAATTTGGGATTTCTCGGTTTGGGAATCGGAGAGCGTAGCATGACTTGTTGCTTCACGCTTGACACGTACAGATGTACTGATCCTAGCTCAAGTCGTGAAGTATAGTCAAAAGAAACAAGCGAACGAAATTACATGCACACAATCAGTTTGTCCTGCAAAATCATTTCACTGTCTTCATTTCTGACAGGCAAAAACCATTCAACCAGGAAATGCATTTAGCACCGCACTCTGACCAAGCTCAGCATCTCTTGATGTAAAAAACCGAGCGTAGATTCTTATGACTGGTTCATACTAGGTGTGGACCGTGTGGTTCAATTCGCGCCTTAAACTGTAGCAGTTTTGAACCGTATTCCAGCGCTGAACTTTGCCAAAAACGCCAAGTTTATTGGGCCCCAGGAGCCACTGTCCCATACCACACGTGCACGGGAGCAACGCCGATATGCCGAAGCCCGGCGTACCACGCTCCACGCGGTTCGCAGCGGGTATGCACGCACAAACACGGCTCAAGCACATCGATTAACCGCGCAAAATTACAAGGGGATTAAATTTGGGGTCTGCACCCTGGAAACATGGGATCCTGGATACTAACAAACTTATTACAGTGCTACGCATAACAAGGGGCATGAGGAGGAGGAAACTTGAAACGGAAGGGTTTGACTCACCCGAGCAGGAGCAGCAACATCAGATGGGAGGCCGCACGAGCGTGTGGCGCAGCCCGATCGGGGTCAAGCAAGCAAGAGACAAGGTACCACCTATCGAGGAGAGAGGCAGCTGCGTCTGCCCCACCAGTCAGTCACCAATTCGCATGACCATTTCAGGACACCATCAGTCCATGACGCAGGTATCTCAAGTTTTTTAGGAACTGCAGATATCTGAAGCGATCAGTGTACTAATGTAGTATACCATTAGCAAATATACGCCGTTGCAAATGTGTAAGACGAAGGTGGTGTTTGGATTAAGGGTAATTCATTTGAATGTTTTAGGATCTAGTTCAAATTTGAACTAAATCCTAAAACCTCTTAAGGAATTACCGCTCATCCAAACAAGGCCGAAGTGTATAGCACTAGATTAGCACAAAAACTTCTAACAAAGTATTGGCATACAAACGCATTCATCCGTAAGGTCTTTAGTAGTTACTGACAAGAGGACCACAACAGGCCATGCATAAAGCAACATTCGTGGTACAGGAATGAGTATGAACTCTGAAATGTCAATAGAAAACTGCGTAGGTTTCCACGAACCGACTTCTAGCATTTGAGCTAAGAGGTTTGACCCTAAAACACTCTATAAACCCCTATTAGTGACCTCCCCCATCATTTAATTCAAAGCTTCTTACACTGTTGGGTGCTTGGAGGACAGGGTTTGGAAAACTTGGGTCCATGGGATTTTGGGTTGCATGATTTTTCATTATTTTCTTTCTGGCTGCAAGAGAAGAATGAGAAGGTTGCACTTGGATCCATGCAGGATTTTCGCATCAATGTCTATAGAAGTTCTGTTGATGAGCCCAATGCAGCACCATATGCACGAATGGGCAGGACTGAATTTTTGGGTTAAAGTATGATGGTACGTGACTATGATGGTAACCTAATGACTAGTGAGGTGTATATCTGGATTTTTTCCATACAAAAGCTTAGGAGTACAAGAGCAACTCCAATCCCACCCCTATATCTCCCCCTATCCTAAAATTTAAGGACAATTGAAAAAAATAGACCTCCAACCCACCGCTATTAGATGCCCCAAGACCTCCTAGAGCCTCTACATCTGGAGACTTCCTCCCTCCCCCTATTATTTCTTAAATACTTTTTTTAATCACAAAACAATTAGATGTTCAGTTGCACCATGAATATAATTGATATATTTGATCTTCATTAGTCTTTGTGATTCTTCATATAACATTTTTCATGTGATATTTATGATTTACAGTTTTGTAGCGTAATAATAGAACTGTTTAGACAATAATAAACTATGATATAAGAACTGTATTTTGTTTGAACAGGCCTGTGACTCACCAATAGTAATTTTAGAGTGCTCGTGATCTCTAGTTCTCCTTTCAAGCTTCTCTGTTGCTAAGCCGTGCACTATTGCTTTGAGTGGGGAGCTTTATGTAAGCACATTGTATAATATTAGTTCACACGACTAGCTCATGGCACCATAAAAAACGAGCAGCCATTCAAAACCATAATTGATATTAAAATATTAATTCATGAATGCAAAGTAATAATAATATTTTAATAAATAATAGGGTTGAGTAATAGGAATGGTGGGTTGGAGACAAATTTAATATAGGGTGCCCCTATTTTTTATACCACCCCTAAATAGGTGATTTAGGGGTGAAATATAGGGGTTTGGGTTGGAGTTGCTCTAAAGTTGATCTGGTTCAGCTTCTTCTGGCTAGCCCCATGGTGCAAACATCAAATGTATAATTAATCTCGTGTCAGAATACTTTCTTTAGAGAGCAATAGCTTTATGGATAAATAGGATATAAATAAAACCAGAACATATAAGGATGCCAACTAACCTTAGCTTGAAACTAGAATTGGCTGGGCAGGTTAAATATGCAAGAAGGTGGCGAACTTAGGACATTCAGAGTAGTGACAACCAAATGGATACAAAACATTGTCCCTACATGACAAAGGTAGTTAATAGGGAAAATTTACAATCCTAGGTTGGCAGCACATTGCACGGTAAGGAGAGAGAAATGATAATCTAGAGACGAGCATCATCTCAAATTCTCAACATCCCCTTGGCCTTAAGCCCTTAACACCTCATCAGCAGCTAATAGATCACTATCTATAGAGTAAAATAATAACTGACATTAGATTTAATGCAAGTTTGACCATTCACAAGCTTACAATAGCCAGGGACATTAGCATATTCCCGAAAAGAAAGATAAATAATTTTGGTAGATATGACTTTGTGTTTTAGGTCTAATCCAGGGATGAGACCGTGTATTAATAAGACAAGTGATCAGTATTTCCCACCTTTGTTTTTCTTTAATTATTGAAAATTACAAATTCATCAGCATAACCTAGCTATTTAAGAGCTTTACTTTTCTTTTTTTCTTTTACATTAAAGTCTAACTGAGATGATGTACTAATTATGTAAATGAAATGATCAGATGGCAGATGGACAGTGTGTGAGATCAGCACTTCGTCTGTTGTAATTCATAAAAGGGTGTCACACACTTTTCGAGCAGTACCACAGCATAAATCGTTTCCCTGCAGATCTATTTCGACAATATGAACGAAGACAAGGCCTTTCTTCTTTGGAAAATGATGTAAATTACACCTTGTCACAGAAAATTAGAAATGTTGATGATAGAATCTTTTTTCTATTTTCTGTCAGGAGCAATTTTCAAACCAGGAATACCCCTCCCTAATATTAAATTTGATCAAATATTTGTTACTGTTGAAGAATTCTCCTTAAAACTTAAATTATACAGGTGAGAGGCAAAAGGATAGGAATGAAGGGGAAAGGCATGATTTGAAAGGGATTTTTGGATCAGGAGAGGATGAAAGGTATATGTTGATACCAATGTAAAATATAGATGTCAGAGGCAATTAGACTCTTCGTGTTCCAATATAATACTGTACTTACTTGGAATTTGGAAGTCTCTTAATGCCTTGGGAATTGTTACTCATAGTTCACCCATAGATTCCTCAAGGAAACCACAATAAAAAAGTAATAAGTTAGCCATCTAGGGAACTAGATTGTTCTCTCAGAAGGCTTAATTATAAGCAATAAGACAATGTGTGAACTCCATTAGATGAAAGTACTATACAGTTAATTAATTTATTAATTAGCTGGGTATAATCAAAAGATTGTTAATCCCAACATTACTGCAGAATTTGTACAGCTCATTGAGATCCTCGTCATGGGGTAAAGACCAAATAGACCCTATATGAGTTCAACAATGGGTGAGGATTTTAAAAATCTGCTATAAGAACTGTTCTTGAGCGTGTGCAAAGGTGTGAAAGGTAAGCTGGATAGTAGGAAGGGAAATCCCTACAAAGGGAGCAACTAAGAAAGCTGACTGCAAGTCTGGAACTTAAGCTTGAGCTTCCTTTTCTCTTTAAGTAACTACATGCCATAGTTCCCTCACGGTTTCTTGCTGGCTTTGGTTCACAATATAGCTCCTTGTTGATAAGAAACAGGCTAGAGCTAGCTTGTTTAAGTTTGAAGGAAGTCGGTGTTATATGTCAATCTTACGTTGAGTGGAAGAAAGTCTTCCTTCTTCTATCTTCAGTAATCAGTAGAAACCAAAATCTTTTAGCTAGTACCTACCCAGTAAAGTCTGACTACACACATTAACCATTAGGGTTTGGTACGTTCTTGATAACCAGAAGTAGGTAGGTGAGCACTGCTTGAGCTAGCTACTTACATCCAGCCAGTAGTTTGTTTTACTGTGGCAAAGATATGGACGAGATCAGAAGTGATGACATAGAGAAGCAAGATGAAGTTATATTACCTGGCTTCAGGTTTCATCCAACAGATGAAGAACTCGTCAGGTTCTACCTTAAAAGGAAAATCCAGCAGAAGTCTCTTCCCATTGAGCTCATTAGGCAGCTGGACATATACAAGTATGATCCATGGGATCTCCCAAGTAAGCTTCTCTAAATTCCTTGTCAACTATCTGTTTTACTCTGCAGAAATCAATAAACAGCCGTGTAACCTTTTTATTCGAAGATAAAGAATATTTTGCTACATGATTCTTCTTTCTGTATGACTGTCATGAAGCATGCTCCATCTTGCTGATACCGTGTATCCTAGTAGATCTTTTTTCTTGCCCCCTCGTTTAAGAAGAGAGAACTCTGAACTTTTTAAATGCATCTTTTAGTTCTGCCTCTTTGAGGTTTTGCTCAGAAAATAAGAAAAATGTACTACATAGGGTTTTCTCCCACCTCTTTTGCAATGCTCATCACTGAACAGCATCCATGTATCATGAGGCCAAAGTGGTTTTAGGGTTATACCTCAGAAAATATTTAGAGTAAGAGTTGCAAGTATACCATAATAACAAGCTTAATGTCCTCATGTGATTCTCAGTCACTACTAACTAGTTGTGTTCACCTTAGCGTATATGATGTTTGAGAACCTTGATGTATGTGATCACATGGTTCCAACTTTGAGTTTGTACGATCCTCCAATAGGTGCTTACTGAGCTTTGGCTTTCAGTGGTATGTCACCTTTTCTAAAAAAACAAGCGTGGTATATCACTGTTAAGGCTAAATAATTGATTCACAAGTTTCAAAGTTGGGTTCTCCAGGTTAAAAAGTCATGCAGGTAGTAAAAAAAACTATTTTTACATGCATAATACATGTGAACTTTATCAGTAAAATTTCTAAACCTTGAATGCACCAAATAGGGCATCGGCCTAAGTAAGCTGATCTTTGGTTATAAAATGGAGTTACAGAATAGACACCATGAAACTTATTTCTTCTCACAATTACTTACAAAATCTTATTTCCTTCATAAAGAACTAGCAAGTACTGGAGAGAAGGAATGGTATTTCTACTGCCCAAGGGATAGGAAGTACCGGAACAGCACAAGGCCAAACAGGGTGACTGGAGCAGGCTTCTGGAAGGCCACCGGAACTGACAGGCCAATCTACTCCTCAGATGGAACCAAGTGCATAGGCTTGAAGAAGTCTCTTGTCTTTTACAAGGGCAGAGCGGCCAAAGGCATCAAAACCGACTGGATGATGCATGAGTTCCGGCTGCCATCACTCACTGACCCTTCCTTGCTGCAGAAGAAGCCACTGGAGAAGACCATTCCACCAAACGTAAGCAACTAGCATGCTGCAATATTGGAGAGAAAACTAAACAGCTCTGAACATTTCACTCAACATGTAAACTAGAAATGTAGCTTATGTAGGACGCCCTTTAAATCTTTACAAACATTACTGTTAAGGCATAGACTTCAACAATACATGTCATCCAAAGATTACACTGACATAACTTGCAATATAAACTGCAAAAGACCTAGCATATATACTATATATCATTATCCAAAGGTTCAAAACATAGCACCTTTTAATACAACAGCTGCAGGCCTGCAGTTTCTCTTTATCATTCCCCTATATATATTGCCAAAGTAGAAGATATAAATTACCATTCACGAGAAAATCACTAACCAACTCTTCTTCTTTTCCTTTTCCCCCCTCATGAGCAGGACTCCTGGGCAATCTGCAGGATTTTCAAGAAAACCAATGCCACAGCGCAGAGAGCGCTCTCACACTCATGGGTTTCTCCTCCCTTATCCAGCACAAACGAAACCTACACTCATCCCACCTTGCATACCACGCAGAGAAGTCGACACAGCTCAGAGAATACATCGTCCGCAATGACCAACATTGTCTCCTCCACCATCCAGTTCACCAGCAGCGGCTACTTGCCTTCAATAGTTCCCTTCTGTCACAACACTCTCAACATCATTGACAGCAGCAGCAGGCCAGCTGCATCCATAGTTCTCCCCCCACCAGGTGCAGAGCACCAGGCCATGAGTATCCTCTCAGCAATCCCGCTTGATCTTCCAGCTGGGATGGACATCGCATCGATGGTTTTGAACGCATCACCCATCACACTCCCCAACATGGACAGATCAACACCCACAAACATTGAGTTTGCCCAACCACAGCAATACAGTAACAACAACAACATGATCAACAGATGCGTGGTCGATTTGCCTGATATCAGCAACACTGTCAATGCTGCTCCACGGTTCATCAATTTCCCATTCGACCTACAAGGGACACTTTCTGATGACTGGAGGGCAACCTTGCCTTGGGACTCACTCCCTTGCACGACTGAAGTCTCAACAAATTACCAGTACACCAAGTGCTATACTTAGTTTGTAGTGATGTAGGTTTGGTTTTAGAGTGCAGTAGACACTAGTATCTAGTATCTACCTCCATCTGCTAGTATTACTTTTAGCGAGAAGGGGTATTAGAATTTCGTTCTGTTAACAGTGAAGCTAACAGAATTAGAAAGTAACATGCTGCTATGTAGGATGCATTTGTGGGACTAATTACCTTTTTGTGCCATGTAGGAGCAGATGAGCTGTTTCCTGTTTGTTGCCGTCTCGTCTGTAAGCATGACTCGGTTCCAGTTTTGTCCATAGTTGCATGTACTGCAGAATGTGTTATATATTTGTGTTAAGGAAGTACTTCCTCTGATCCTCCTCTCCACTTCTTCCTTTTCCTAGTTGTGATAACATGGAGAGTTCTTGGTGCACGTATCTAAGTACCTTGTGTAGAACAACTCAAAGGTAGATGATTCAATAGTAACACAAGAAAAGAAAAAGCTCACTTGCGTGCCATCGAAGTAGTCGTGCGCGCCGTAGGACATGAATTCAGAATTGACAGAGCTTCGCGGACGGACTGGTTAGCTTACGAAGCCTCCCGCCGCGCGGCGCCGTGGCTCGTGCGCGCGATCCACTGCAGCGGCGTGTCTCCCCTGGCGCACCAGCGCGAAGCAGTTCCGCTGGGGCATTTCGCCGAACGAGTGGTGCGCGCTCCCAGGCAGCACTCGCCCGCTCGCGGCCTGCGCCCTGCGGTACGTAGAGATCACAGATCAGCCTATGACCTCCCGTCCTGCGCAACGGCTGCTGTTAGATGGCAGCGTCAGGCCCGGCGGCCGTCGCAACGCCTTGCTGGTATCGGGTCTGCGATCTCGACGGAGCAAACGGGAATTCCTTTACGATTTCCTTGGAAAGGGCCTGTGAGCGTTCATCCGACGGGCGGCAGACGATGAAAAGCAGTTGCCGCTGCCTGGACTGGCGGAGAACTAGTGAAACTCAATTTGACGTTTCAGATCTGTATCGTGCCGGTGCAAGTTAGTGATGCTGTTAGACTTAATTCTGTTTCAAAACAGGCCCAATTTAGCATTTAGTCTGGGCCCAAGTGTGGAGGTTAGGCCTAAGCCCGAACATATGAAGAGCTTCTGTGTGTACTTCAGTCGACACGATCGAGAGGAAACGGCGACTCCAACATTGTTTGGCAAATCCTGAACATACACCACTAGCCAAGTTTTGAGAGACCACACCGACCACTATCTATACCCCTTTATAATGCACCTAAACATTCTTTTCTACGTCCACCCTAAATAATGCACCCCACTAGAGATGGCCCAACCTTCATGCACCCAACGAAACGTTCTCAGAAACTTGTCTCCATCAAAATTAACCTCTCAGATCTTTCCTCAGCTTTACTCACCCACATCCGATGACCATTGTTTAATGTGTCTAACTCATCCATGTGCCCACAACTGATCTCCCCCACCTCCAGCATCATCTAAAGGAAAAGGAAACAAATATCCTATAATTAAGGAAAAGGAAACAAACGTTCTAGAAAAGGAAAAGACCATATATTACGTGCTGTAAAAATGAAACCGGAAGACAGGGCACTATACTAGTAAAGTATAGTGGCACATCGGTTTTTGCTAGTCTAACACACCCTGGTTAATGTCATTTGGTCACTAAGAACTGTCATGATATAGATATAATCTCAGTCCAAGTTCGAAAGGACTCTATATATTGATAGTCGAATCTAAATCTATTTCTTACTACCTTCTACTATATATTGGGCACCCCTTGTACAAAAGATCAATATAATAAGGCGAGAGAACTTTGCCCCCTACTTTGTGTGTGCTCCGGTCCTTGTTCTTATGATTTCGTTGACGTACTGTTGATTGGTCGTGGGTGAACAACTACGTTTTACAACACGTTATCAGCACGAAGCTCTACCAAGACTGGTTGTGATCATTTGCCTGCGACAATCTACACGGCATCGAATTTTATCATGCTACACACGATCTTCCTACAACAAGTCCTACGTAAGCGCTTCTATACAGCTGTTGATCCTACAGATCTTCGCCAATTTTAATCACGATAGCACTATTTACCAAAGTTGTTTCTGTTCATCATCATGCTCGCAATAACTAAGAAAAAAACTGTCGATGAGTGTTCGGCCAAGCCGTTTGGGGCTGCGGGCTGCGGCCGCTACGCCTCGCTGACGCTCCGCACCAGAAGGCTCGCCCAAAGCTCCATCGCCCAACACAGGCAGAGGTGCCCTTTTCCCGTCCTGGCCATCAGTCGCCGGAATAACTGTCGTAGCCGCGCCTATAGCGTCGGCGATGCTTGGTTTCCGCGCCCGAAGTGCGCGGCATCGATGCCTCGCACTGCGCACCTAACGCTGCGTCGCCTTAAACCAGCCGCCGGAAGCCCGACCGTACGTTCCCATCGTCGAGAACACCTCATTGCCGAGATGCTAGCTCGCGCATCTGCGCACCGGCCGTCGAAAGATTGGCCATCACGCCCACCATTGGGAGCTCCGTCCGTGCTGCTCGGATGTCAAGCCGTCGCCCGCAGCGACGACCACGGCCGCCGCGCCGCTCGCTCTCTCTCGCCACAGAGATGCCGTCTCGACTTCCGCAAAAGCCGTTGACGCTTCGTCTATCTGCGCCCAAAGCGCCACCCATCGTCACCTCAGTTTGCGTATGCGTCCGTTCAGCTTCCCGTCGCGGCCGCCTGGCTTCCCGTCGCGCCGAGTAGCTTGCGCCGCCACTGGAGACCCAGTCGCGCCGCCTGAAGCAGCACCGGCGGCACGCCCAAAACGGCCCCGGTGGCACATCGTGCGGTCCAGGCGACGACTCGCGCCCGGCTACACTACGCGATGGCCTCGACGGCACCCAAGTGGCGATGGCGCTTGCCCCGGTGGCAGCGCCACCAGGAGTCGGCCGCCTCGTGTGGACCAGAGCAAGTGGCGACTAGGGTTTGACCCTAGCTGCCCATGTTGAACGAGCATGAAGGCCGGTTGGCCATGATAGTCGCTTGGGCCTGATGGGTTTTCCGGCCCATCCAATTTTCTAAAGAAAAAAAAAAGATTGTTTCTGTTATGCACATGGTTTTTTCAATTTTCATAAACAGAATGATAAATCCTAGAAATTAGATTTCTAGGTATATGGACTTCCATATAATTTATTAAATTAGTATTTAGCACACATTAGAAGTTCCATGCTCTAGGTTTATTTTCTAGCTTTATGTCATATTTATTATGTGTTGGAATTTATTTTCTGTTATTTAAGTAATTCTGAAAATTGCTTGAAAAATTAACAGAAAATGCTGGAAAATTATGTATGACCCATTGATGTGTGTCATGTTGCTGGATTCATTTTGCTTAGCATTGTTCCATATTAATATGTGTTGGAATTTATTTTTCTGTTATTCAGTAATTCTGAAAATTGCTTGGAAATTAACAGAAGATTATGTAAAATGCTAGGAAAATTATGAATAGCATGTTGGAAGTTCCATGCCTCTGGATTTATTTTCTCAGGGTTAATCCTTGCGATATATGCTAGAATTTCTATTCTTTCTGTTAATTGATAATTTTGAAAATTACTTAATGATTAGCAGAAAATTATGAAAAATGCTATGAAATTTCTGGGAATTTTAGATAATTATTTACTAAATAGATATAGACCAAGCTTTACTGATTGAAGAGTGAGCATGCAATATAATGATTTTACCAATAGTAAAAATCATTTTGTATAAATAGAAATAGGATATGTTTGACATCGCAAAGAGGGAATTTATCAAGCTTGCCCTGAATGGCAACAATTACCTTACCCGAGCAATGAATGCTAAGATTAATCTGATAGCTCGATCTTTTCGAGCTACTGTTTTTCCTAGCCTGAAGCTGGTACCTCTGCTCTTCCCGAAGTCACCAGATGTATGGCTTGGCACCTCCTGAGGCACTATCTTTATTCTGACTTGAAGACCGAATAGTTGATAGAAGATGGTACTTTTGGATTCCCCGAAGGAAAAATATATAACCAACAAAGATTTGTCCTATTGCCAGAAGCACAGCGCAAATGGATCCTCCCACGCTTTCAGGATTTTAAAGGCTATAGCAGCATATAAATTTTGCCATGAATAACCCTGCCACTGATCTAACATTCTGTAACCAGAAAGTTACTGATGCTAAAAAGATCGACAAGATATTGTGCATATTCCACCCCAATATGAGGATATTGCAGCAATAGTACCGTCATGCAAAGTACCAGAAGTACTCCGAGCTTATATGCATTCTGCTAGAAGTAGAAAAACATGATGAACTTCTGGTGAAGAATCATCACGTACTTCCTAATGTGAGTCTTTCAATGCCCGAAGCACATGCAAATACTCAGTAGGCTAGCAATAGCCATGGCCACAGAAAAGGCCAATGGAATAAAGGGGATAAGTGGAAGAATGACAGATCAGATAGGGGAAGAGCAATTCATAGTGGAAAAGTAAAAGTAAAGGGCCAAGGGCATCCAGAAGTAAGGCTGCAAATCCTGAATAAACCCTGTTTTAGGTACGGATGCAATGGACATTGGTCATGCAACTATCACATCCCGAAGTATGTGGTAGACCTTTACATGCAATCCACTGGAAAGCTCAATAAGATTTAGGAAAATAATGTTGAGTCATACTTCATCGTTCAACCTGTTGTTGACACGGATGCTGAGAAGTGTGATGTTATGTTTCTTGAAATTATTGAGTTCAAGAAGTCCCAAGAGGATACTTACGACTCATATGGAGACTTAGCTTAGTCTTCAAAGTATTCCTTCACTTTGCTAGTCGATGCCACATATTCCTTATGAGTCTCCTTATCAGTTTAGCTCTAGTTCCTGAATGAACATTTGGTCTATGTTCCCGTTGAGCGATTATCATTTAAAATTGAATAAATATCTATTTCCCAGATATTTGATTAATTGTGTGTGGAATATAAGAACCCGGGTACCCTCATGACAGGCCCAAGAGGGAGGGCCAGAAGATACTCCCCGCGTCGGGCCCCGCTGCCGTGCGCAAGGGGACATATCTTAAAAGAAGTTGAACTTATATTTAGATATGATAGATACGGTTGTAATCCGAGTCGTTAATAGGGTAGATAAAGATGTAAACTCTATCCTGTAACCGACTAAAATCTTGTAATCGATCGAAATCTCTTAACCGATCAGGACTCTGTAAGCCGCCCCACCCCCGCTATATAAGGGAGAGGGCGGGCAACAACATAGGGATCCGATCATCCAAGCATAGAGCTATCAAGCCATAAAACCTAGAACACCACATATCGCCCAGAGCATATTGCACTTTGAGCAACCCCAGATCCAAGAGATCCGCATAATTCCAGCACACAGGATTAGGGTATTACCTCCATTGTTGAGGGCCTGAACCTGTCTAAAATCCATGTCTTGTGTGACCTTCGAGTTTGAGATCTAGCGCCTACCCCATAAATTTATTACCGACTACAAAAGTCGATAGTTGGCGCGCCAGGTAGTGGGAGCGCTATAATCTTTTCTTACAGACTCGATGGCAGCGATCGGCGGAATCGTCACCACCTTCATCTCAGGCCAGGCTTTCCGCTTCGGGAGCCTGAACTTCGTCGCAGATGCGCGCGGAGAACTTGTCCGCCTAGACTTGAACCAGATCCAATCTGGTAAAGATCAGGCCGACTCATTTCAGGTATGTCACTTTGATTTCGCCGGCAAACCAGTCGGCGTAGCGAAGAATTGCTGCGATCTTCGTGGCGTCTTCGTGATAGAAGAGCAGAAGACCGATCTCCAACGCCAACAAGAAGAACAGGAAGCTGCGAGGGAAGATCGTCTTCGTAAGGGTAAGGAGGTGCAGGTGCGATCGCTTCGATCTCGCCGCCGCAATGTCCGTGAGGACCTCCTGCAATCCAAGTTGGGAGATCAAGCCGTCTTCCACACGCCAATGCAGAACGTCGTCGCCTCCAAGACGCTTCTCGACAAACTGGACCCGATGATTGCATCGGATAGCGGCGGCCCGATCGTGGCCGAGATCAAGGCCATGGTAACGGCGGCGCATTCAAAGAAAATCGGGAAAGCCGGTAGGTGAAGCGACTCGCGCCCCACGCGACTTCGGACGCCACGAGCCTACGCTGCGCCCGGCGCCACCTTCAAGACGGCCACGAGCCACGCCCGCGCCCGAGTGCCGCCTCTGACTCATCTACAAGCCTTCGCCTGCGCCACAAGCAAAGATGGCATGATCATTGGCAACATATGGAGAATAAAGCAGCTAAATCGCTTTTTACTCAATTATGTCATTATAAATAAAATTGTTGACTTTCCTGACTTGCTACTTAGTTGACCCACAACTAAGCAGTAAGTCGGGGGCTACACCTAATAGTGTGCGCATGTGCACATCTTTTTCTGAGTTGTATTTTTCTTCTTTTTCTTAACGATTGCAAGTGAATCCGAGTGCGATAACTCTGAGTTGTGAAGCTCTAACCCCATGAACGGTGAACTTTAGTCACCCGAAACACGTGCCTGGGAAAAAGAGCCATGAGCCGACTCCCAACGCTCGGGGGCTAGACTAGTCGGGCGAGTGCTTAAACAAAAGAGTCAAACCACTCGGATGAATTCAAAATCAATAAGGAAAAGAGTAAAAAACTCTAGAATTATATATACACCAGTCGGACATCACATCCGAGTGAATTGTTTTTACATTGCCTAAGTTCTGCATATGCATGATTTCAGGGCTACTAAATTTGGATGCGACGTGTGTGGGTCAACGCTTCAACGACGACATCAGCAACTTCGGCGACGAATGAATTTAAAGGGAGCGGCGTTGAATTTTGCCTTGAGCGGGAAAAGCGTTTTGACTTCTGCATATCATTTGGGATACAGTATGTCCCAAGATGAGCCGACTGCCAGAATTCCAATAATGGAGCTCGAAACCACTCGGAAAGTTTAACGCGTGGAACTCTATTGAGTCCTTCACGATCTCTTTGCCTACAACAGGACACTCGATTGTAAAGGAAAACTAGTCGGGAAGCTGCATCAAGAACTGGAAGCACTCGGCGTGAAGCATGACTCAGTTGGGCTGCAACCAGGAAGGCGGCAACTTGATCGCAAAGGACTCGGGGGCTACTGTGGAATATAAGAACTTGGGTACCCTCATGACAGGCCCAAGAGGGAGGCCCAGAAGATACTCCCCGCGTCGGGCCCCGCTGCCGTGCGCAAGGGGACATATCCTAAAGGAAGTTGAACTTATATTTAGATATGATAGATACGGTTGTAATCCGAGTCGTTAATAGGGTAGATAAAGATGTAAACTCTATCCTGTAACCGACTAGAATCTTGTAACCGATAGGAATCTCTTAACCGATCAGGACTCTGTAAGCCGCCCCACCCCCGCTATATAAGGGAGAGGGCGGGCAACAACATAGGGATCCGATCATCCAAGCATAAAGCAATCAAGCCATAGAGCCTAGAACACCACATATTGCCCAGAGCATATTGCGCTTTGAGCAACCCCAGATCCAAGAGATTCGCATAATTCCAGCACACAGGATTAGGGTATTACCTCCGTTGCTGAGGGCTTGAACCTGTCTAAAATCCCTGTCTTGTGTGACCTTCGAGTTTGAGATCTAGCGCCTACCCTATAAATTTATTGCCGACTACAAAAGTCGACATTGTGCTATGTTTGTTCTATATTCTACAATTTGTTCCCGATGCAACAATTGTTGGATTGATAAATCATACTTCTTATATAGAACAAAGTATAACCTAATGACGAAGGAGAAAATCTGTCTAGAAGATAGTTGTACCACATTAAGTGAATTAGAAATATTATGACTATCACCAGAAGCGATAATCTTATAGTTGGCATTGGAAGAATACCATATTATACCCTGAGTCCAGTCGTACTCTCTTAAATTTTAAAGATATTGGTCTGAATTGTTTCCATACGGAGACAAAGAATGAGAATGGTACAGAATACCTACTCAGGACTAAGTTTAATGGATGTAATAAACGTGTGGTTAAAAAACAAAACTTCCTCCGGGTTATATTATGCACTTATAAAACTTGAAGTTTGTGTTGCGATGAAAACCCAGAAATGATTAAGATCTAGCAGATCGACTGGGTTACCCTGAGTTGAATATTATGAGAGGAATAATTATAATCCTGCTGGCAATAGCGTAAAGACTTTCCTAGACCTGAAATTTTCTTATGCCCTGGTTATGCTAAAGGAAAGCTCATACTTAGATCTTCTTACCTAAAAAATTAGAGAAGAATCACTGAATTTTATACAGAAAATTCAAGGTGATATCTGTAGGCCTGTTCAGCCCCTGTCAGGCCTCTTTTAAGAAATTTTAAGGTACTGATAGATGCTTCTACTAGATGGTCCTATGTATGTCTTTTACCTACTAGGAACCATGGTTATGTCAAAATTAATTGCCCAAATTATTAAATTAAGAGTCTACTTTACAGAAGAAAGGATCAAGTCTATTCAAATGGACAATGCTAGGGAGTTTACCTCAAATGCATTTAATGATTATTGTATGGCTCTGGAAATTAATGTAGAGCATCTCGTACCTAATGTCCACACTTAAAATGGCCTTGCAGAGTCATTAAATTAAAAAAATAAAAATTTATTACTTGGCTACTCATGCAGAATAGTAGGCTTCCTACCAGTTGTTGGGGCCACGTAGTGCTGCATACTGCGGTATTAATTCAACTCAGACCAACTGCACATAATGAAATTTCCCCATTGTAAATAGTGCGTAGAAAAGAGTTAAGTATTTTGCATCTGCGAAAATTTGGCTGTGTTGTATACGTGCTAATCTCTCCCCCACAACATACCACCGTGGAACCTCGCTAGAAGTTAAGGATCTATGTAGATTATGAATCTCCGTCAAGTATTAAAATACCTAGATCCTATGATAGGGGATCTGTACATGGCTCAGTACGCTGATTGTACTAAGGATATTTTTCGGTATTAGGGGGAGATAAATACCACATTAAAGAATGCCGAGTCCTTAGATCCACGCACTAAAGATACCGAACTTGAAGTTCGAAGGATAATAAATCTGCAATAAATAAGCAAACAATCTGCCAAATGCCTTCACTGATCATAAGGGAGTGAAAAGATCTCATATACCTGCAGTATATGCACCTAAAAGAGTGAAAATACCCTAGAAGTATATTGAACCTACTCTTAACTCTCATGATAAAAAGGGGGGCCTCCAGGTGCACGGGACTCAATTCCGCGGAGACGTCTGCAGAAGTAGAGAATCGAACAAATGAGAACACTACCCGTGATAGTGGAAGAAGCTCAACCTGTTGTTGAGAAAATCCCTAAATTGAGCCATCTAGGAGATGGTAACATCCCTGAAGTGATCCATCTCGAAGATGATAACCCCAGCATATATTTGCGTGCACAATCCAATGCTGGGAAGTCGAAACACCCAGAGTCTATCGTTGTGGGAAATCACAAGGAGCTGGAAGAAATTAATAAAGAGATATCCCTGAAGTGATGCAGGAGAATTGTATAAAAGAAAGACTACAATTGTCGACATATATTTTGCCTCTAAAATTGCTAAAAGCTGGATTTAAAACCAAAGTCCATGGCAGGGTGCCAGAAACACTCAGATAGGGTCAAATGAAAAGAAGCAATTTAGGCAGTACTCGCTAAATAAGAGGAGAGTTTTTGGTCCCGTTGACCGAACACCTCCTAAAATGTTTCCTATAGGATCAAATGGATTTTTCATCTGGAAGATAAATGAAAATATACAGGTGGTGAGATATAAAGCGAGGCTTATAGCACAAGGGTTCACGCAGAGACCCGACATCGATTACGATGAAACCTTTTCTCCTGTAATGAGTGGAATAACGTTCTGATATTTAATATTAATGGTAGCAAGCTTAAACTTATCAATGCAGTTGATGGATGTAGTGACCGCATATTTATATGGGTCACTGGATACAGATATTTATATGAGAATCTCTGAAGGAGTTATAATTCCGAATCCTAATAATCGCAACATGTATAGTGCCAAACTGAAGAGATCGCTACACAGGTTAAAACAGTCGGGGAGAATGTGGTATAATCAACTTAGTGAGTTCCTCCTGAAGAAGGAATATTGCCCCTGTGTGTTCATAAAGAAATCCTAGAATGGATTCTGTGTCATCTTAGTATATGTCGATGATCTAAATATCATCAGAACCATAGAGGAAGAAAATGCTTACATCACGACGGAGTTCGAGATGAATGGTTTGGGTAGAACCAAATTTTGCTTAGGCCTGCAGTTAGAGCATTTCCCAGAAGAAATTTTTGTACACCATACTTCCTATACCAAGAAGGTATTGGAAAGATTTAGTATGGATAAATCTCATCCATTAAAAATCTCATCCTTTTAGACCAAGGATGAAAAATGAGAAAGTCTTAGGACCTGAAGTCCCATACTTATGTATCTTGCGAATTGCATAAGACCTGATATTGCATTCACATAAATTTGCTAGTAAGACACAGTGTAGCCCTAACCAGAAGATATTGGGCTAGTGTCAGGACTTTACTCAGATACCTCCAAGGTACTCAACATCTTGGATTGTTTTTGCAGAAGAACCAAGACTTGACCATGGTGGGATATATGGATGCTGGCTATCTGTCTGATCCCTACAATGCCAAATCACAGATCGGTTTTGTGTTTCTCTGCGGTGGTTCAGCCGTTTCTTGGCGGTCTTGTAAGCAGACCTTGGTAGCTACTTCTACCAATCACTCAGAGATCATAACTTTATATGAAGCCTCACGTGAATGTGTTTGGCTACGACGTGTGATTAACCATATCCAGAAGTCATGTGGTCTTAACACCATCGATACCCCCACAATTTTCTATGAAGATAATATTGCTTGTGTTGCACAAATGCAAATGAGTTATGTGAAAAGCAATATCACGAAGCATATTGCTCCTAAGTTTTTCTATCCTCACGAACTCCAGAAGAACGGTGAGGAAAATATTTTGCAAACTAAGTCATGTGAAAATCTTGCAGATTTATTCACTAAGTCCTTGCCCAAAATCTACATTCCAAAGATGTGTTAATGGCAATGGAATGAGACGACTTAGAAATTTGTAGAGTTCAGGGGGGTAAATCCCAAAACCATGACCCTGTGCATGATCCTGAAGGTCATATTGTAAACCCTGAAGATTATAAGTTATACTCTTTTTCCCCTAGTGAATTTTTCTGAAGTTTTCTCATATAAAGGTTTTTAATGAGGCAACTAGTGCAACATAGAATGCGAGTGCGATATACTCTTTTATCCATCTCTTTTTTCCCATTGGGTTTTTTAGTGGAGTTGTTAACAAGACATGTGCATTACGCGATATTCGCCCAAGGGGAGTGTTATGATATAGATAGAATCCCAGTCCAAGTTTGGAAGGACTCTATCTATTGGTGGGCAAATCCAGATCTATCTCTTGCTACCTTCTACTATATATTGGGCACCCCTTGTACAAGAGATCAATCTAATAAAGCGAGAGAACTTTGCCCCCTACTTTGTGTGTGCTTCAGTTCTTATTCTTATGATTTCGTTGGCGTACTGTTGATTGATCGTGGTTGAACGACTACGTTTTACAACAAGAACAAAGTCAACGAATCTAAACCAAGCACGCTGCCAACTGGAGGGAGTATCACAATGTCGGTATAAAAAGGAAGTCCATCGCCATCCGCCGCCTCATCAGGCGAAATGTTCATTGAATTAGCCTCCTGTTTTTTTACAAAATTAGCTCATGTGCAATTTTTTTGCAAAAATAGCCCTCCAGCGGCTAGCCTGCACGTTCCTCGAACGGGGAGTAGCTTTCGCGCTGTCAGGTCACAGAAGCCAGCTCCCGCGCCTGACGTCATGTCCCGTGCCACGCCGCGCTGCTGCCGCGCCACCACGCCACAGGATGCCGCCTCCAGTGCCACCACGTCGCAAGACTCCACCTCCCCGCATACTGTAGCTATAGTTCCTGCGATACTATAGCGCGAAAAATTGAGATGTCATGCCCGCCTGCGAGATGCTGCGACGCTGATCTCCCGCACTCTGGTACCGCGACACGACAACTTCTCGCGCAACCCGAGAGTGAAATGTGACACGTGTCGTACCGTGCTCATTTTCGCGCTCCCCCGTGCGCAGAACGTGCAAGCCAGGGGGCTATTTTGGCAAAAAAATCGCATGAGGCTTTTTTTGTAAACAAAATTAAGGGGCTAGTACAGTGATCACTTCTCATCAGGCAACACCGCAGTTGGTATGAATACATCATTACTTCTCTCTTATAAGCATCTACCAAATACCACATTCACACCTTCAACGAAATTCTCCCGACTCTATTGCTGTGCTTGCACCAATCCGTAAACATTCATCAACGGAATTAGCAAAATTCCCTACGCCAACATTCGACTGTCTGTTATGCACTTTTGCAAAGGTTAGCATCCTTCTATATTCAAGGCATCTGTTCTTTGCTGAAAAAATGGTGACCATTCGCCAAGTACTTCCACGATGCGCATAATAGGAGCCTTCTCATTCGAAACCTGCTATGATACATAGCATCAGTATACACTAACTTAGTAGAGAAGTAGTCTAACACAAGACATTCATGGCCTCCTTCGCGATCTCTCTCTATGTACCTCCTCCTACCATTGCGATGGCGACGACGACGGTTGCCGCGGCAGCGACCAAAAATACGAACTTCGATTTGAGCATCCATTGTAGCAACGAAACACTTATTAACATCATTATCCATAACTTCGGTAGTGATATCATGGAAATTGAAGGTGCCTAATCATCTTCAGATCTATCTGATTTGGAACTCGTGGATTGGGACATTTTGGAGTATGAGGAGCATTGGAAGTCATGTGCTTTGTAGAAAAATGAACATATCAAACCTGCCATACCTTTAACGAATAAGACTAGATTTTAGCAAAAACCCAACAAGCAACGTACAAACGTAATTCTGACTTTATCTTTTTCTTTTTTTCCCTGCTTACCTTTATATTAATTATTATCTTTTATCTCAACATGTTTATCTCTACTATTAATTCCGACTCTGATTAGTACAATACTATTGGCTTGTCCTCTTTCTGGCACCTGGCTCTAAGCACTCGATGATTTTATGAATACACGCATTAACCATGACACACAAATCAAAATAAAACTTTTATTTTGGAATGTAAACATTAACCCAGGAGTACAAAAGTACATGTTTATTTGCTAATGCTAATTAGGTATGCTATACCATTTATTTTAGCAAAATAAATGAATGTGAGGCGAAAGTGCAAAGAGCATTATTAGTTAGTGCTACCTGCTCCAAATAATTTATCGAGAGGTGCTTCCATGCTTTTCTTTTTGACAGTTGCACAAATATTAAAGCATGAATGAAGGGTAGATAATGATTACTTATCCCTTCGCTTGCTTTAAGATTTGTGCAACTTGTATTGAGTGGGAAAGCATTGAAGCACTGCTCTAATTTATCACTAAAATATTTTAATGCTCTCTCATGCTCCATCCTTTGCAATTCAGATAGGCAATTAGTGTCGCCCATTAAGAGTTTCTTGTAGTTCTTCGCCATTGCCGTTATCTCTTTTGCTTGTGCTACTTCAAGCTTTTCTTTTGAGAGTCTAAGCTGCACATCTGGCGTTGAAGCTCGTAAAGCCTGCATATCATAGTACAGTTGAATATCCTCATGTGATATATTACCGAAAGAAGTGTCCTCTATGGTTTTCCCTTTCTTCTTTGCTTTCGCAGCTTTTGTTCCTAATGATCAAGTTTCTTCTGCAATATGCCTCTGGACTGACTCATTCCTTTTGGTCTTGGCCTCTTCGTAGTTCCTAGTCCACTTAGACTAGTTCCGGACCTCTCTCCACTAGTAGACTAGTGTGAAGCACTACTTTGTTTCTATCTTGTATATTTTGTGAGCTTTGTCATGAGTTGGTAATCCGATTGCCCACTAACATACACCACTTTTAGCCTGCACCAAATACCATTAAAACATACCACCTTTTTGTTGGTCTTTCTCGGTGGCCTTTGCAATGCTTGTCTGTTCTTTGATTGAGCGGACTATTCTTGTTGTAGTCTTTGATAACTTTGTTCCAATATACTTCTCTTTTATTGTTGTTTGCAACAATAGGATAGATTGAGTTATTTAACCAAGCACTAATCTGTATACATAAAACAACTAAATGGTGAGCTTAACTTGCCCCGGTTCTTGGCAGAGCTGAAATGTTTTTCCCTCGTGATATTTGAGCTTCACGCGCTTGATTATTTGTGGTTGTTTCCATGGCAGAATGAGAATGGGACGCTCTGGGATCCAACGTCTGTTCTTCCAGTCGGGCTCATGACGTTCTACGGCAACACGAAGATGCTCGACAAGTTGTGGCACATAATGGGCCTCGGGTACAACCCACACATCAGGCCTGAGGACATCCGGGGAGCAGCGGTGATACACTTCAACGGCAACATGAAGCCATGGCTCGATGTTGCCTTCAACCAGTACAAGAGTCTTTGGACCAAATACGTCGACACCGAAATGGAGTTCCTGACGCTTTGCAACTTTAGACTCTGAATTCTAAAACGGGTTCATGCTATGTAGCTCTGAAGAAAGAGCTGGTATGTTGTTCATTTTGCAGTTTTGGCAGGCAAAGGAAGAAACACATGCAAGTATCCGCTGATTTATGTAGTCTCTGTTGTAGCTTGCAACTTACAAAATTGTTGCAAGACATTTTTGGCTTTTGTAGATGATGTAGCCAGCTTGTTTCTAATGGCCCTATTTTGCCAACTATGATGAGACTATCAGAAGTGAATTCCCGGTGAACACGAGTGTACTACGAGATGGTAAGCTTCCCCCGGGTTGTATTAATTGTAGGAAGTTGTAGCAGCAAACTTATAATTGTTGGAAATATGCCCTAGAGGCAATCATAGAGATGATTATATTTCCATAAATGTTCATAAACTATGAGATTTTGTTCTTTGAATAACATCATGGATATTGATTAATAAGTACGTGACTTGTTTGTGAAACTCTGTGTTCTTTATGATGTTCATTTTGAAAGGGGGTCTCAAGTCGATAATCATATGCAGACACATATGAGTAGATTAGCATATGTATTGGTCGATGTCCATGTTTCACGGGTCATAGATATGGAGATATCAAACCAATAATATGGACACATGTTAGAGAACATGGTGTTGGACATCGACCCACTATGAGACACTGGGAGAACATTGTATTCTTTCATGTCATCAGTTGGTCTCATATACGATGTGTATACTATATCTTCGACTTGAGATTGTCGCATGTTCTCAAGGTGCGTAATGGCTTACTTAGGGGTCATCAAATGCTACACCGTAACTGGAAGTTATAAAGATGGCTTTCGGATTTGTCATGTAACATGCTGCGAGATGTGGTCAATTAAAATAGGATTTCCCCTCCATACAATAGGAGAGATATATCTAGACCTTTCGAGTGGACGAATTCTAGAAACACATGGCCATGCTACTCGAGTAAAGAGTTACTCGAGTCATCGAGTCAAAGAGTTAACTTGATGTATTCGAAAATTCGAGTCACGGCATCGAGAAAGAGTGATCGATCCATCTAAATAAGGATGACATCAACTCGTCTTGGGTTTGACCAATATCGTGAGGCAAAAGGAAATGGATATAGGACATTGTTGAGATTCGTCCGATCTTTACATGTTCTCGGGAGTCGATAAGTCCTGCTAGGGGCCGCTATCGACTATTAGTCGAATGCTCGACGGTCGAGTACAAGTACTCAATGATCAATAGGGGTACTCCAGCCATGTCCGAGTGCATGTGAACCTATAGGGTCATACACTTAAAGGGTTGTAACCAATTCGGATAGAGACTCGAGTTGTAATGGACTTAGAGTTCCTAATGGGTTTCAAGGATTGAAACCCGTTATGTGACGTCTATATAAAGGGAGGAGGTGCTGGCTTTTAAAATGATGAGATATAGGAATTCGAAATTCCTGAATCCCTAGCCGCCACCCCTCCTCCACCCAGAATGGCTCGACAGACGCTAGCACTCCGGCGAGTGGTGTTCTTGCCCCGTACGTGTGGATACTTTGGAGGCGTTGCTGCGAAGCTTCAATGCTGGGACGATCCGCAACCTAAGATGCTCACAAGAAGTTGTTGTAGGAGGAGCAAGGCTAGTATGACTACATCTGCACCACCGCGCTACATCGACTCTACTCCGCTACCGGTCTGCGCGTCCAGTGGTAATTTTGTGATCTATAACTTGCAGTGGTTCCTTAGTTACGCAGTAGAATTTTTTTGTTTTTTACTAGAGTAGCCTACCCGTTCCCCAGTAATAATATCGCAGGTCATTTCCAGGTCAAGAAAAAATTTAGTTAGGGTGTGGGCCTGTCCGTGGGCTTTAGGAGGTGAGTTTTAGCCCTTGTGAGAGGGATTCCCTCAACTAATTCCCCTCCCACCTAATCCCCTAATTTCTTCTCCTTGGCTGCTCCCAGCCTAGTGGGCATGAGGCAGCAAGGAAAAGTTCTCCTCCATGGCGCCTCCCCTAGCCTTCCTCTCCAGCAAGTCACCCCAGCTGCAGCTCCTCCCTGCAGCCAAAGCTTCCTCCCCCTTCTTGATTTTTTTTGTGTGTAAGTGAAGGTAAGGCCTCCTAGGGTTTGGATTGGGTGATTTGGTTGCTGTTCTTGGAGGAGCCCTACTAGATTGATTGTTCTAGGGTTGTGGATTGGGTGTTTTTGGTGGAGCTAGAGATTTGGAGAAATCTGTGATTTTGGAGCTGTGCAAATCCCAACTTTGGAGCTGCGGTTTGATATCCTTAGAGCCATTTTTAGAGGAGTTGGATGTTGAAGAAGTTGTAGATCGTCGTCTTAAGTTTAATTAGAGTCTAAGAATGCGATTTTTGGTTCATCTGTTTAGAAGATATGGTTATTTTTGTGACTGCTGTCCAGAACTTGTTGTGTTGTTAGTAGTCTCTGTTTTGCGTTGTTTTGGGCAATCTAGAGCCATTTTCTGAGGGGTTGGTTGTAGAAAAAATTGTAGATCATGGCCTTAAGTTTAATTATAGCCCAAGAATGTGATTTTTGGTTCAGTCGCTTAGAAGATATGGTGTTTTGTTTAACTGATGTCCAGAACATATTCCTGCTAACAGCAGTTTCGAGTTTGTGCTGTGCATGGTTAGTTAGAGACCGAATTAAATTATTCCTATAACTAGAGAAAGCTAGAAAATTTTTCATAGATTCCAAAAATATCTTTGTTTACTGAATGTGAAGTGGTGTGCTAGAAGTTATACTAGTTGAAAGTTAGCTGTCCTGTTTAGCAGCATGTTGAACATTGGGGCTAGACTCGATAATACTAGATGGAGTTTTGGGACTAGTTGAGCAAATAGAAATTTATGATTAAGCTTTGGTAGCTTGCCTACAGTTCATCGCTTCCATCATTTAGGTTTTTGGGTTGGACGTAGGAGCAATGTTGCATTGTCATGGCAATGGTTGTTATTGTGTGTGTTAAAATATATGCAATTGTTATTTGAGGTGGAGTAACCTCGGGAGTGGCCTCAACCTTGCGCCACTCCACTCCTCACGGTTAGAGGCAAGTGTATCATTTAGTATGATGTTAGGGTGGCTTAATGCTTGCTTTATGATTATTACATAGTTGTTTTAATTATATGATTTTCCCACTTCCCATGGTTCTGTGCATGATTATGACTATGATAATGATTATGATTATGTTTATGATTATGCCTATGATGATGATTATGTTTATAATAGTGCAAATACGAAGTTTATGGATTTAAGATTATATCAATGCTTATGTTTAGGTGTATGGTGATGAGAATGATGAAATAGAATGTATCTTGTAATTTATTCATTTTATTCGAATTTATGCATTCATAATAGAAGAGGTTACCCGAGTGGGCCTCAATGTCTCACACGTAGTGAGACATGAAAGACCTACTTCAGTAGGCCCCTCCACGGGCTGGATGGGAATGAGAGGGTGCACTCAACTATACCTATATGCTATGAGATATGCATTTATGAGCATGCATGTTGCATTGTATGATTAAAAAGAAAATAATGTTAAGTGAATGTGTTTATACTCATGTGCGATTATCAATGTGCTTATACTCTTGTGCGAATGCCATTCTATGATACCATTTGACATGATCTATTGTTATAAATTATTTGATTTGTTATGATACATTTGCTGAGTTTTGAACTCACGCTTATTTTATAATATTTTTTTAGGTACCTCAAGATCGGCATATGGGAAAGGGCTTTAGCACTACTTTCACACTAGCTATCACTCAATTTAGTTAACAACATATTTAAGTTAATGTAATAGATTCCTTCTAATAGTTTGCATCATGATTAATTTCTTACTTTTGTCTAATTATCTATTGTGAGAAGTCTATGGTTGTTTCATGGTTATGGTTGTTGAGCTTATGTCTCGTAATTTAGTCGTGTGGTTATGGCTCGTGTCTATGAATAAGTTGTTGTTGTCGTTGTTGTTGTTATTATGTTATATTGTTGTTGTTTTAATTTACTCTACCTTGAAATTCATGCTCTTATAGATGTGTTTTGATTATCTAGTAATGCTTGTGTGCTGATTTTTGCTCTAAATACGTAGGGGTCATGCCGAATATTTTTTTAGTAGAATGGCTGTTTTGTGGTTATTAGTGTTTGTAGGTGTGATATCTAGGTCACGCGGATGCCAGGGTGTTATAAAACTAACTGTAGTTTGTTGCTCCAAGGAGAAGGCTACCTTCTGTTAATGTGTTACTCTTTGGTTTTGGAGATCAAATATGAATGGACGATGTCAAATTACTTCTCTGAAGGTTGTACATAATCTTCAAAAAACAAATGCCGCCTGCATGGCAAATGTGTCCGTATCAACAAAGGGGGAGTTATAAGGATGTGTGCAGGTTTGAAAAACCGTTTTTTAAAAATCGGTTCGAAATTTGTGTTTCGAAAACCGCAAAAGCTGTTCGAAAATCGTCAGAAACCGAGGGGTTTAGAAATAAAAAAAATTCTAAAAAATTCAAAAAACCGAAAACCAGCCGACCAATTGCATGTTCCTTAAAAACGGTTTTGCGAGCGGTTTTCAAAGCATAATTTTTTTTCAAATTTTTTTTTAATTTTTTAATTAGACTGGTTTACCGAGCGGTTCTGGATCTTGAATTGCAGCGGTAAGATCAAAAACCGCGGTTTTCGAGCGGTTTTCACCGGTTTTTGAAACCCTAGATTTGTGACTGATCATTGGGCATGAGATGTCAGTCCGTTGAATTCCATAGAAATCTAGTTTTGTGAAAAGATCAGGCAAAGTAAGCTCGAATATGTGATGCGCATCTTTGAAAATGTGGGTTTCTTATAGCTTTGATAATCGTGCTTAGGTTTTACAAAATTTACTCAGACTAAAAAAAGAGAGAGATGTGTTTCTATACTTTTTTTTTTACAGTTGCATAAATATTAAAGTATAAATAAAGAATAGATAGTAATTACTTATCCTTTTATTTGCTTTAAAATTTATATAACTTATATAAAGTGAAAAAGCATCGAATCACCACTGAAAAAACACTTTTTTTTCACAGCTAACGTGTAATCGAAAACGTTGATTCTCGGTCGAATCGTTTGTACGGTAGAAAGAAAACTGGAAAAGAATTTGCTTCGCATCCGATAATCGGTCACCGACCCTATTAAAGTCATCCTTGCGTAGCTACATCACGGGCGCCGTCACATCCGCTAGTTCTCTCTCTCCCTCTCTACGTCTCTCGCTTCGCAGGTACGCGACCCCCTCGTCTTCCTCATCCAGGGTTGGATTTAATCCCCCAATTTCTTTTCGTATCTAGTAGCGCATCTCCAATTGCTCCATTAGATCGAACCAAACGGTTCAGTATTCAGTGGTCAGTACCTGTAGTATTTTGATTCCTAGTAGATTTAGTGCAAATTTTCTTTTCTCTGATCTGGCTGCTCCGATCAGCCATGGTGAAGAAGCCCGCCAGCACGAAAGCCAAGGGCAAGGCTGCCGCGTCGTCCTCTGCGCCGCCCAAGGCCACCCCCGGATCGGCCAAGCCTAAGATGTTTAAGAAGAAGAAGGCCAAGGCCGACCCGGAAAAGCAGAAGGCGGCTGCCGTCGAAGTCGCGGCCACAGCCGAGGCATCTCCTCCGGCGCTCGCGCCCGCGCCCGCGCCGACGCCGGCAGACGTCGGCCCTTCGGCGGTCGTTGTGGTCGCCGAGAACGACGGTGCTGGCAGGAAGATGAAGGGGAAAGAGGAGGAGAGGACGAAGGGGGGAAAGAAGGAGGGGATAAAGGGGAAGGAGAAGAAGGACGAGAAGGTGGAGCAGGAGAGGAGTGGCGCGGGGTTTATATTCATGTGCAGCGCGATGACGAAGCCGGAGTGCTTCCAGAACGGCGTGTTTGGACTGCCCAAAGGGAAGATCGATGTGGTGGAGAAGATCCAGCCGGGGGCGAAGCTGTTTCTGTATGATTTCGACCTGAAGCTGCTCTATGGGGTGTACAAGGCAACAACAAGGGGAGGGTTGGACCTCGTGCGGGGCGCGTTCCATGGGAGATTCCCTGCGCAGGTAATTCTTAGACTTCATTGTTTATGTGCTGTTCTGAAGGGATTATGTGCTATACAGTGTGGTTTGGGTATGCGAAAGAACAGGGCAAATTAATACTAGAGACAATGGCCTGATACGATATGCAACATCTGAGAACAAATAAAAATTTCTTGTGAGAACTTAAGTCCTTTTGTCACTATTCTTGTTTAGATTGGTAGAGACGAATTGACATTCAACGCCATTGGAAATTTAATCCTACAATTGTGCTCAGTAATCCATACAGGCTAGAAAATATGTTGAAAGGAGGTGATGGAAGGCATGGTAAACAAATACCAAAATTTGGTTTTATTATGTCATCGACTCATTGTGGTTATCTCTACGGTGAAAGAAGTTCCTTCATTGCCTTGGTCGTTATTCTAGCGTTCATAACAGATGGAATTCAAGGGACGAAGCATAATGGAACATTGATCATCATCAAATAATATCTCCCCCTTCTAGTGCGCATGTTACTTTTTGCTCTAGTTTGTAAAATTATTCTTCTAGTCAATCTAGCATCTCCATCTGTCATCCTATACGTTACCCATTCGTACCATTGATAGAAGACCTCAGGTAGCATTGTGCCATTGGCAGAAAAATATGACCAACTCAAGATGAACTAGTGAAGTTATGTTTTTCTTCTTTATACAATTAACTTGGTAGTGTCATTTAAATTGATCTCTTAATAATACTTAATGACAACTTGAGAAACACGATTGCTTCTTTATATTGGAGAACAAGTTCCCTGTCATGTGCAGCCCATTCGTTCCCATTAGGGAACTGCATTCGTGGTTCTGCAGCGTGAACAGTGTCCTTGGATACTGTAGAACGCACAGCGACAGTTCCTGCATGCTACAACAGATGGATTGGAGATAGTGTTAGAGATATGATTAGTTGTTTTCTTTAGCATCAAGTAATATAGGGATAAGATAAGATCAATTAGTTCAGATTGATTTCTACCTAGTACCTATTAGATCAAATTTCTTAGGGGTCTAACTCTCTATTTAAAGAGAGGGGAAAGAGCTGTTTCAATTAGGCAAGAAAAAGAATTAGTCTCTCTCATCTAAATTTCACCATCCCAATCTATGGTCTTCTCTTTCTCCGAAAGCCCCTCCCCTTCAGCCATCATCGTCCGGCTCTTCTCTATGCGGTGTTTATCCCTGTTATGAACTAAGGTTTATTACATTCCCACATCTGCAACATAAATGCATTAACCTCATAACACACTCGAAAACCTCTACTTGCATGTTGGATACAAATATTGCACTACAAATCTGTTGGTCAACCACATCAGACATACAAATGAACAAAGTGATTTGCAACATGCTTTGCTTTATCTTGTTAGATGTTTGCTATCTAAATTTGTTGTCAAAATAAATATTAGACAGTGAAAATCCCTATGTCCTAGCAAACTAAGGAGTTTCATGTAGCATGGTTTGATAATATTAGCGAGAGTTCACATAGACCACTCTATGGTTGTCAAGGAACTTAATTCCTTGAAATCATGGTAGTTGTGTTGGGCTCAAGTTGGTCTCCTCAAGTTGCTTGGTCTAATGGTAAAGCCATACATTAAGATTAAACCCTAGCTTGAAATATAAAAACGCAGTCATGTCCTACAGTTATGTTTGCATAAGATATTGACCTTATTATTTTTATGCACGGGTATTTAATTTCATATACACGTACCTTTGTTTTTAGTGTTCACCCATTCCAAACAACATGTATGATTCAACCAACTTAAAATTGTAGGAAGATGTATGCAAAGAATTAAACAACAAGTGGTGCAATTTAGTGTATCAAAAATATGTAAAAATGTCAGCATGTTACAATCGAGTGGCCATGTTGAATGCTACAACCCAAGCCTACATTGAGCTTTATGAAACATTAAAGTGAAGCTTGAGCTTGACTTTGCCATGAAATACACCCTATCCAAGCCTTGAAAACTTGGATCTGGTTCAATGAGTTAGCCATGCCATTTTATGAAAGCCTTCCCAAATCCTAACTCCTATGAGACCTATTGGATCATGTTCTTTTGTCCCTTTGCCTTCCCTTTTTCATTACCCTTTTTTGTTTGATTGTTATTACATATATCCTTAGTGCTAGATTATGAAGATGACTTCACCTAGAGTTGTTTTTTAGCCATTCACCAATGGTTGTATACTGATCCTTTGAAAGGCTCACTAGTGATGTGTCAAAACTCACCTTAATTCCCAGGCAAGTAAATTTTGAAGTTATGATAGGGGTTTTATGTTGATTGAAGAGAAAGCCATGGAGTTTGTTTATTACAATTACAAAATGTTGCTACACATGGGAATTTTCTACCTCATAAGACTTAAAAATTGTTGTTTTAACTAGATTTGTTTCCTCAAAAAATCTATCCACTTTCTTCTTGGGATAAGTAGAAACTAAATAGCTATTTGTTTGAGTTTCAAAGCTAATTTTGATAAATAATTAGTTTGATAGAATCTCCCACCTTTTGGAAGAATGAAGCGTATATACCTTGTACCTTTATTAGGATTTTCTGTAGGTAATTTGCTCAGTTTCATCATTCATGTGTAACATTCCTGTAGAATCCTTGATTTTAATATAAATCTATGCTTGTAATGATATTCATGACGAGGAGTATTAATATAGATGACAAAAATGAAACATGGAGGGATCAAGTAAAATGGCATTGGAAATTGTAGTTATATTGGTTCAAATGACTGGTAGTGTTTGTGTAAGTTGTACAAAAAAAAATTCTATGCGTATTTATGTCACAATCTCAAGGTAGTATTAATGGATACATGATTTGTTTTCCTATTAACTTATTCTTTCCTCATTGATTTAGAACTACCAGTGGATCCTACACAACTGCACGTGTAGATACTATACACGGATCTCTCTATCTAACATAGAGTTGTATTTGTCATGAAATTCTAACATTTACTTGCATCTTATATCCTATTAATCTGCACTATTATAATCTAGGTTCACCATAGTAAGTGGTTAGATCTTTTTCTTCTTTTTTTCTCCGATTAATGTGGGAATTTGTTGCCTCATAGAGCTAAAGTGGAAGTTTGTTTTAGCATTGCTTTAATAATAAGAACTTTGATTTAAGATAGATGTTTGATCAAGCTGGATGATGCTAAAGGGTGACGATGTTATACTTAACTAATGTCTACAACTGGTGCAGGTCAAATTTAAGATCGACAAAGATTGTCTTCCTCTCCCCGAGAGTAGTTTCAAGCATGCTATTAAGGAGAATTACAATTCAAAGGGAAAGTTTACCCAAGAGCTTAGCTCTAGACAAGTGAGTCATATAAATTCTTCTACGTTGTGTAGTTTAAAATAATGCAAAGGGAAATTCAAAATGTAAGATGTTATCTTGCAGGTTCATAGGCTACTAGCACTATACAAGCCTGTTAGCCTACCTCAACCATCTTCGCAACATGTTGAAGAAAGGCGCCAGGCACATCTTTTTGAGGGGCCCATGCCTCACTATGTTGAAGAGCGACAACCATTTGATTATGAAGAAAGGCGACCATCACGACATGAAGAAATTCAACGTCCACGATTTGTTGAAGAAAGGAGACCAACCTATGATTATGAAGAAAGGCGACCATTACCACACGTTGAAGAAATTCGACGCCCACAATTTTTTGAAGAGATTCACGCACCTATGGTTGTACGTGCACCTCTTGAGGACACCCTACATGGTCCACTTCAATCTCGACGCACGACTCATTTGTCGGAATTTCAATATGCACCTCCTACATACTATCACCATGTTGCTCCTACTTCTCATGATTCGTATCACCAACCTCAAGCCAATATCATTTACGAAAGGTGAGTGCTCTAAATTTCTTATTTTATTGGATTTTTGTAATGTGAGTGGTAATTTATATTACAACAACAACAAGCCTTTTGTTCCAAATAGGTTGGGGTAGGCTAGGAAACAAACCCAATTTAAGTCAATGAAACCCCTAAACCTTCAATCTTGCGTCATGGTTTTGGTACGTGGATCGTCAACTTCCTTGCACTCCTATCCAATGCCAAATATTTGGGAACATTCCAATCCGCAAGTCTCTTTTAATTGTTCCTTCCCACGTCAGTCTCGGTGGACCTCTGCCTCTTATGTTTTCGAGACTGTTTAAAATTCCACTACGCACCGGTGCTTCAGGAGGCCTCTGTTGGAGATGTCTAAACCATCTCAGACGATTTTGGACAAGCTTTTCTTGAATAAGTGCTACTCCAACCATATCATGTATATCATCATTGCGGATTCGATCTCGCCTTGTATGATCACAGATCCACCGCAACATCCGCATATCTACTACGCTCATCTTTTGTATATGTTGTCTTTTTGTCGCCCAATATTTTGCTCCATACAACATCATAGGTCTAATCGCCGTCATATAGAACTTAGCCTTTAACTTTTGAGGGACTTTTCTAGCACATAGGATACACGATGCTTGGTGCCATTTCAACCACCCCGCTCATATTTTGTGGCTCACATCTTCATCAATCTCGTATCCGGAGTGCTAATTTATATTATTCTAACAAAAAATTTCACTCATTAATGATAATCTATATCAAGCATGCGTGTCAATTTAAGTTTAAATGATGCTTGGCCTGTTTGTGATGTTGGGTTGATTCTTAATGTTGGTTAGTTGGATTGTGAGTAGTAGCCTTAAATATGCTCAATATTTTGGTTAACTCTATGAAATTATGCTTGAAAAGTTTTGATAGTTGACATTTAAATTTGGAGCTATTGCAAGATGCAATTTTTTTGCCAACTTTTAGTCCAACTTGTGTGGCATCCGCCTACGAGCTGAAGACCAGGGTTTGGTTCCCTTTAATGGTATATTGGATGAATTATTTCTGTGGATTTTAAGGGGTTCGATGGGGGGACCTTGGTGCTAAGCCTAACCTCACATCTGTCAAAAATAAAAGCTTCACAATTTTGGATTATTAGGGGATTTTTGTAGTGGTAGTGATTCTGCAACCAAACTAGTCCCTTGTAATGGTGATTTAATGGAAATCTAGAGTTCTAGGAAAAAAAACTTCATAGTGTCCTTAACATGAATTTGGGGAGCCCATTTACCCCTTAAAAATTATCTTATCCGACTTGTCGAAAAAAAGGATTGCATTGGAGGCCCCTAAACTTGTAAAAAAGTGCAGTTAGGTCCTAAACCTTAAAAATTAACTTGACAGGTTCTTAAACTTGCAAACTGTGTCACTTTGGTCACTTCAACCTTTTAATTCCTTAACTAAAATTGTTGACATGGGAGTGGGGAGGTGCAAAACTAATTTTGCTTATTTAGATGGATGATTGATGCGACCATTTGGGATTTTGCAACTTCTTAGCTCACTAAAAGTGTATAGGTGTGAAACTAATATCAATCATGAAGATGGAACATTCAATACGACAACAAGGAATCACATGATGATTCACATCAATGTTGTAGCTTTGTTCCACTTGCACAATAATACTTGTTCTGAGAAGGCACATCAATACTTTTAGCTAATTGAGTGGCAATTTGCAAGTTTAAGGACCGATCAAGTCATTTTTTCATGTTTACTTGTTTAGGAATGTAAATTCTCACTTCACTACAAAATTATGGACCTCAATTTTCCTCGCCAAAATTAAGAGGTTTAGAGGGTGTTTGGTGGGTGTCACATTTTGCCACACTTGAGTTAGGCATGTTTTGACTTTATGTGGAAGTAGTTTGGTTTGCTGCCACAACTGTGACATGCCACAGTTTCCTAACATTCTATCCTGTTTGTCATAGATACATTGCTTTGTCAAAATTTATCTAACTTGTGGCCAGCAAATTGACATGCCACACTTTTTGTGGCTTGCCACACCTTAGCAAGAAATTTATGGCAAATGGTGGCATGCATCTGAATAGCCTTTAGCCTCATCTCAAAACCTGTCCACCAGAATTCTAGAATTTGCATAATTTTCAGCAACCTGTTGTGCAAGAGATTTAAATATTCAGGAACACAAAGCAAAATTGTCAGCTGTGAATATCTGAAGGTGTGAGTTGATGCAAAGTTGTTGCCTGTTGAGATGTGTCTTGACTATTGAGGACATTAAACTGAGCATGCTCTAGGTTTTATGCTGATGCTGTCTTGATGATTGTTTTAACGACAGACTAGTACATGGTGTTCCGCGAGTTGATGTTTTGGTTTGAAATTTATTATTTACTAGAAGTCTTTTCAATCTGTTCTGAAGTCATGTACTTAAATTTTTTATGAATCTTGAACTTCTTGAACTCCAGTTCTGCTCCCAGAGCTGCAGGTGACGCAACTAACAGGGATGCACCCGTTGCAAGAGATTATAGAGCGCTGCCAGGGGAGATTGGTGCACACACTGATCACGTGGATGAGCTCTACCGTTCTTACAAGCTTGCCACTCGTGCGGTGGACCTCCATCAGAATCCGCCCTACGTGACAACTGCCTATGAAAGCATTCAGAGGCCTGTTTCTGCAAGGGTTAACGTGCCCAGTGTGCCGGTGTCCTCCCTTTATTCCTTTGCTGGTCCACCGGCATATCGATGATCACCCCCAGTGCTTGCACTAAAATTGGTTCCAGCCAGCTTTGTTTCCTGTTGGTGTAGCTAATATCTTCTGGTACAATTACAAGACAGGCTAAAGTTATTCGTACTTGCTACTGCAGTTTATCGGTTCCTTTTTAATGTCGTTTGCAAGAAATGTCGTACTGGATCGTGGGCTTTGTTTCATCAAAGCGCCCGTAATATCTTTTCTAAGAAGTGCTGCTAAGGTCTTGCAAATATGATTTGCCTTGTTTGTTATGCATGAAGACTTGACACATTGTTATTCTTTCTGGATCTGTGAATGTCTCAGCGAAAGGTTCCTAAGATTATTCTGAGTGGTTGCCTCTGTAACCAGCCTGGTAATAAGTCTGGTAGACTTACACTGCTGCGAAGAAACTTGGCAGCTGGTAACTTGGCTTAGAAACAACTGGCTTCAATTGGCTCACCTTGAAACTAGGTAAAATAGTACTAATTTTTGCCTACTTTTGAAGCGTATTCTCATAGAATGTCTTAATAAGCAAAAATTCATTCCACTGGTCAAATGAATCTGAATTTCTAGCTTCTTTGGCATATATTTGTTTGAAACCTAGTCTCATGTCTCGAGTCTCCACGAGCAAATACACTGGGCCGTATCCTTTGCTCTTAGCAAACACACAAGGCCGTACTTGAGAAATTAGTGGACCAGTGATAAATCTGTAATTAGGCCTTACATTACGAAAAAATTTATTGAATATTATAACTTTGAGAATTAATCCTAAGTCTTGAAACTCTAGATTAGTATCTAGTTTTACATGAAACGTGTTACCCTCCTAGCATTCGTTGAAATGAAATCTTCGTAAGCAATTTTCTTCAAAAACATCATTTTCAAGTGCTGTTATAGCCAATATTTGAACTTCAGTACAGAAAAGCTTCTCTATGCAGATGCAATAATCATAGGAATAGTCATGAAAAGAATTCTAGAACACATGGCTTAAAAAAAGAACACCACCCAAATGCATAGATACAACAATAATAGTACGTATTCAAATCTGACGAATAAAACCGAAGTTCTAAACTTTCCAGCGTGGAAATGAACCTCATAGAGGTCCTGGCGTGGCAAGGATGGACTACTTCAGCGACCAAGTGACACATGCAACATTGGGTCAAATCGATACACAAAGATGAAGAACAAAACAAAAACACAAGAGTGAGAAGAAAAATCATATGCTTGAGCTCATAAATAAACACATAATAAATACGTGAGAGTGGAGTGGATTGATTTATTGCCACTAACGGGATTATTTTGGGTAAATTGTGAATTAGTTAGGAGGAGGAGAATTAGGAGTGAGTTAAATTTCAGAAGAAAATTGTAGTAGTTCTGCTTTATGCGGCTGCAAAGACTGCAAAGAGAAGAGATGAAGAGAGAGAAGAGGCGGGGATGGGGAAAGCGAATAACACGGGAAAGTTTCCAGGAAGCAAAAATAAAGGGGTGTTTAACTTCACCTAATACAGAGATTGATTAATGATTAGTACTACAAGTAATTAAGAGTTATGTCAAATTTAGGGGTCCTTAATTTTTTTTGGGCTCTATGCAGTTGGGCAAGCTGCACCGCTTGATATACGGGCCTATAAATACTAGTACTATACTCTGCTTAGGGCATGTACAATAGTCTCAATATTGTCTCTAAGGATTACAACTCACCTAGAGATAGTACTAGAGACAACATCTTTAATAGCTATCTCTAAAATCATATATCAAACTATTTTATATTATTTTCGCCGTATCCCCCTCCCCCACCACCACACACCATCACTATTTTGCGGTGGTTTATGTGATCAGTTTATTTTTTTTGTATAAGAGACATCATATTCTCTTTCCTCTACTTAGGTTTTAGTTAATATGGTACAGTTAAGAGGTAGCTGAAGTGATATTATTAAAGATGATCTTGTGATAGTAGCTAAGGTTACACGGCCGGCAAGACCTGGTCTATATCAGTATATGACTATATGGCCGTGTTATTAGTTGTTTATGAACGATTGTCCATGCATTAGTGCAGCACTAGCTCCGGTCAAGCGAACTTTAAAAAAAATGTGAGAAGGGCATATAGCTCGAGGCGTCAAGCACGGACCAGAAAACGTAACGTCAGAATGTTTCATCACATCCTCTTCTAGAGCTCGAATACGAGGTTTTCAATAGTTGGCAGTGCGAGGTAAGGCAACAGACTGGTGAAAGCAATGCCGCGAAAATCTGGTTACTATATCGCAAGTTCAATTCGTCCATCCATGCGGTGTGAAATGAACGTTCCTGAAAGTCCTGTCCGTGATAGATACATTATACAGTTGACTTGTTTGACTTCATTAACTGAAGAGAAAATTCATTGGTAGTACCTTAATGTAAGGACATAATTATATTATCGATTTATCTATAAAAAATAATATAGTTCAGGAGGCCGATCTTGCATAGTTCAGACATGTCCTTTTTCACGGGTACATTCTCTAACCATAGTACACATGTCAGTATAGTTTAGGCATCTGATCATTTTAATTTAGATAATAGAGTACCATACCCATAAAATACTAGAAAATAAATTAGCAATCTTGACCACTAGATGGAACTTGAGATGAATGGTGTTTGTTGAATACTAACCTTGAGCAGTTTTTTTCTGGCGTCAATGATGCTATCCTCCTACGATCAATGGATGGAATTCCTATGTTTAAAGGTATAGGCCCTTTTGGAACGCAGGAAATAAAGAGAGACAGGGAAAAACACAGGAATTACACTGGAATGGCATTGCAGTCCTACAGAAATACAAAACAGGTGAATTGTTCTTCAAAGATGTTTGAATGCTCCAGAAGAATTTTGTACGAATTTGAAGAGAGAAGGTCTATGCAAGACATAAATGATTTTTTCCATGAGGACTAACCTTATGTTAAAATTCGTCCAAAATTCATATATAATAAGTTATTCCATACGAATTTCATAGTAATTTTGGAGTCTCGTTCCTTTGCTCTAAAGGGTTATTTAGAACATTTTCCTATAGATTTTTATTTCTTCAAAATTCCTCCAAAAATCCTTACGTTCCGAAGTGGGCCTAATGGGTATACAGTTTTTTTTCAGATTTCGGTAAGAATTAAGTTCCTATGAAATCTCTGTGAAATTGCTTGAATTTCACAGTGTTAGACTGTTAGTTGGTCGTTCCAAACAGGTCCAGCACCCGCACGGCGGACCGCACGCTCCTTTGCAACTAACGCCCGTCCTCTCGTCTCCTCTCCTCGTTCGGACCGACCGACGGCGACGGCCGCCCCGCCCACCGCGCCACCGCCTATATATCTATCTCCTCCCTTGCTCCACCGCAGCCACCAACCTCCTCCGAATCCAATTCCAACTCCTCCTCCTCCTCCTTCCTCCCTCCCCATTGGAGAGATCCGGGTTGCGTTGGCAACCCCCAATTCCACCTCCCCCTGTTGTTTCGTGTGGCTTCCAGCGGAATCTGGCGCACAATTGGTCCATTCATTATCTTGCCGAGGGTTCCGAGCCTTGGTGGAGGGAGGCCTTCTTGCCCCGGGCCGGGATGGCGATTGGGGTGTCGGACGAGCTGCTCGGCACGTTCGTGCCGATCGCCGTGTACTGGCTCTACTCGGGGCTGTACGTCGCGCTGGACGGCGTGGAGCGGTTTGACGGCTACCGGCTGCACCCCAAGGAGGAGGAGGCCGCCAAGAACGTCGTCTCCAGGGGCACCGTCGTCAGGGGCGTCCTCGTCCAGCAGGCCTTCCAGGTCGCCATCTCGCTCACCCTCTTCGCGGTAATCCTCGTCGTCGCCGGCGTCTTTTCACTTCCCTTCTCTTTACCAATTACTGTTCATGAGTTAGCTTTGTGGTAATGGTAATCATAATGTGAAATGCTGCAGAAGTGCATAGTTGTTTTTTTGCACATAGAAATCATTACAGGAATGGTCGGTAGAGACACAGACATTTGATAAGTTTAGAAGCGAAATTGGTTTGCAAGCGTCTAGGTTGCTTAGCCATCATGGCATATTGGCATGCCACTACTGCATGGCGCTCAATGACAAATTTTGAGACTCGAGCATCTGTGGTATAATATGCCTTGGTGGTTGTTGGGAGTATTTATCCGCCTTAAGTTTGGTATTTACTTGCTATGAAAGATTCAGAAGCTGAATATGACTAACAAGAAAGTACTATGAAAAAGCGAGGCGCAGAGTTTCGGTATTGGTGTTGATTAGGCTTTGTGTTACTTGTCAAGAACCGATGTTGATAGTAATGAGAGGTGTTTCATCAATAGCAGCATAACGTCCATGGAATATAAGTTGATACACGGTGATGTCCAAATCTATGAGCAATTTCGTTTTTTGAATCAATTTTTGATACTTTAGCATTTCTCCTATAGTGTACCTGATGGCATCAGTTATACAGAAATTCCTAAAATGATGAAATTTTCTTGAACTAGGTTATTGGTGATGAGAGTGGTACTGGACAGAAGCAACCTCCTCCTTTGGTGATAATATTACAATTTATCATTGCAATGTTTGTTATGGACACATGGCAGTACTTCATGCACAGATACATGCACATCAACAAGTTTCTATATAAGCACATCCATTCCAAGCACCACACACTTATAGTTCCTTATTCCTTTGGAGCACTCTACAACCATCCTCTTGAGGGCCTTATTTTGGACACCATCGGTGGTGCTCTCTCATTCCTCATCTCTGGTATGACTCCACGAACATCCATATTTTTTTTCTCATTTGCAACCATCAAGACGGTGGATGATCATTGCGGACTTTGGCTTCCTGGTAACATCCTCCATGTGCTGTTCAACAATAATAGTGCCTATCATGACATTCACCATCAGCTCTATGGCAACAAGTACAATTTTTCACAACCTTTCTTTATCGTGTGGGACAAGATACTCAAAACTTACATGGGCTACTCTATCGAGCACCGAAAAGGAGGAGGGTTTGAGTCACGTCCAGTTAAACTTGGTCCAGCAGAGCAGACCAAGACTGATTAATACATGCAGGTCCAGCAGAGCAGACCAAGACTGATTAATACATGCAGGCTCTTATTCTTGTTACGTTTGGGTCCAATACTCAGCACCTTGTTTCGTTCATATAACAATGTTTTTTTGTTTTGTACATTATTTTTTATTTATTTTTGGGGGTGATTATTTTTTATTTATTTTTGGGGTGATCCATCTTGTAGTGAATGTTATATTGTACTGTGTCAAAGAATACTAAAGATCCACTTAGATTTGTTTCCTCTGGATTATATCCACTTGGACTTGTTTCCTCTGGATTGTTCTGCCATCCATGGCTGTGTTTAACAGAGAAAGTTGATATTTAACACTGTGCATTATCTATTTGATCTTGTTATTCTAATTTTGCTTATTCTAACTTTTTTTATGTTGATAGTTTCTCTTACTCATGGATACAGTGACATGTATAATTAGATCTTATGGTGTTGATTCAGTATTGAGTTGTACTACGTAATTTTGTTTTATCTAACTTATGAGATAAATATGTAACCACGACAGGGTTGTTCCTAAGAAATTAGGGGCCAGTGCTAAATTTGGAATTAGGCTTTACACCTAAGAAGATTAAAAAGGATCAATCAAACCTCGCAAGGGCCTGGCATGGCAGGGATATACTACTTTGGCCAAATGATGTACGTAGACCTGACCAAATCGATGCACAAAGATCATAAGAACAAAACAAGAACACGAGAGTGATTGCTTGTGCTTGAGGTCACAAATAAACACATAATAAATAGGTGAGAGTTGAGTGGATTGATTCATTACCATCAACGGGATTATTTTAGGAAAATCGCAAATTCGTTGGGAGGAGAAGAATTAGGTGGAGAGTTAAATTTACAAGAAAATAGGAGTAGTTGTTTTGCTTTGGGCTGCTATAAAGAGGAAATAAAAAGAGAGAACAATAAAATGTGCTTAACTCTCGCTAATACCGAAATTGACTAATGACTAGTAAATCTTATTAGAAAATGTTTTATTAGATCAGCTTTCCATCGCTGTGTGCGTGCTGCTAGCTACATTACTTCGTGTGTATCACTGAGGGACTATTTGGTTAGTTGCTATAGTTCTTATAGCGATCAAATTGGGCGGCACACTTATAACAAATTTAATAGAGAATGAGTATGATAGTTGAAACTTGGGAACGGAATTAAAAATATGGTTGTGAACCAAACTTTAACTAGTACTGTAGTATATAACAAACTTGATATAAATCACACTCTTTCTAAGTAACTCGATATAACAAAAGAATCACACTCCTCCTTGGTGTCTATCTCTACCTTTTATTTATGGACTTCTCATGGTCATACCTAAGACTCACTCATATGCTATAGTGGCTCTATGGATACTTACCCATAACCCACGCAAGGAGGGAGCATAGCGCCTTATTTATAGTCATACATGACCGTTCGACTGGTAACAATCCAAGTAGGCACTCTACAAATATTTATACTCTAGAATTTTCTTACTAAATATCTAAACTCTAGATACTTCTTTGTTTTGCTACGAAGATTGGCTAATTTAGTTGTCATAAGAACTTTATAGCAAAATATCTAGTCTATTGTATTCTTTGGATTTCTCTAGAAACCTGAGTGCCTCGGTCCCCAACCATGTGTTATGTGTGAAAAAAAAAACTATCACTTGATGTAGTTCTAAACGAGTTAAAAAAATTGATAGTTACATGTTCCAAATATATCCAAGCTATGCCTTTTCATTTAGGTTACTTTGCCATTTCAGCTTCTGCCAATTTCTATTTGAAGGCCTAACCATGTGTTATGAAATTTAGCATTTTGCCCCCAAAATAGTTATTTAAGACACATAAACAGCAGGGAAAAAACAGAAGGGGAAAGATTTCGCCCACGCTCTCCCCGTACCTTCTACACGCCTCGCCGGAGCGCGCGTGGGGGGGCATGCCGGAGCGCCGCCTGCCTATATCCACTCCGGTCGCGGTTTCGTTGCCGCCTACTCCTCCTCCCACCCTTCGCTCTGGCGCTCCTCTTCCTGACCTACCTCTCCTTCTCCCACCCTAGCCTCCCCTTCCACGGTAAGCTTTCCAGACCACCCTGCAAAAGATCCGTGCTTTTCCTATCAAGAACTATCGGTTTGCTTGCAATGTGGTAGTGCCAAAGGTGAAAAGGTTACAATTGCTCTCTCTCTCTCTCTCTCTCTCGCGCGCGCGCGCGGTGGCATCGACATATTTTCTCCGCGCCATTTGCAATAATTGAGAAAAATCTCAGGACAATTATCTAAGGATGTAATTATGATATCATAGAAGCACATCAGAGTTCACATATGCTTGAATGCGTCCTGGTGTTAAATGTTTAGCCTATTACATCATCTCAAGTTCCTGTTGTTAGAAGGATAGATAACGGCATTGTCACCTTAAGTGAATATGCAATTAGGTGCAGGAGAAATCGGTGTGTTACAGGAAGTACTTAATTGTAAGAAATAAAGTGATTCTGGTCTTCACCTCTGTGTGTTGTCAAGTTATGAATTTATCTGTTCTCATCATGTCATTTTAAGCGTGGGACAGATTTGTGTGACAAATTATTGTTGAATCCACCTATCTAGGCTCTTTTGAACTCCGATACCTGTTAAGTGACACAACCAGATTTCCTTTGTTGATAATGTTCTCAAACTTCTCGGAAATGAAGTTTGATCTTATGCTCTGCAGCGGTGCACTATGGGCTGGTTAATAGGGAGTGATCGGAAGGGAATGGATCACAGATACACCCTCAATGCTATAATTACGGCAAATACCTCTATGTAAGTTCAAATTTACCTTTTCCCATATGTAGATACTTTTGCGTATTTGCGGTTTTGTACATGCCTTTGAGTATCAATAAATATCAGTCATCAGATTTACTTTTTATGTCAGGGCTAAAGATGAGTAAGAACCTTTCAAAAGTTAAAAGAAATCTTTTTAGTGTTATGAATAGCACTTGTATTCAATATGAGGCCAAAGGGCCAGTATATATACACGTACAAGAGGATATAGAAAGAAAGCCTATATAAAGCAATAACTATACAAGGCAAATAATCTCTATACAAGGCAACTAGCAATCTCGTATATAAGGTAACAAAGATACTATCTAACACCCCCCCTCAAACTCATGGTGGATCAACAACACTGAGTTTGGAGAGATAAAAGCATCTTTGAGCTCTAGTCTGTGTCTTCGTGAAGAAATCGCTAATTGAAGCTCAAGGCACATCTTCAAGAGCCACAACCTGATCCTGTACCTGTGTCCTCATGTAGGAAGCATCAACGCCAATATGCTTGGTGAGCTCATGCTTCACTGGATCTCGAGCAATGCTAATAGCACCTGTACTGTCAGATAAAAGAGGAGTTGGTGTAGAAACAGAAACACCAAAATCCTCAAGTAGCCACCGTAGCCAAGTAACCTCTCTCATCAAAAGAGCCATCGCCGCAACTCGACCTCTAAGACCTTTGAACGAGCGCTATCGCTTCTTAGTCTTCCAAGTAATGAGAGAACCAACAAGAAAAACACAATAAGCAGAAAGAGACCGGCGATCAGAGGGATCACTAGCCCAAGTAGCATCGGAGTATGTCTGAAGCTGGAGGGAGCTGGATCGAGGAAAGAAAAGACGGCGAGAGATAGTTCCACGAAGATATCGTAGAACACGAAGAAGATGACTATAGTGAAGCTGGGTGGGAGCAGAAACGAACTGACTCAAGATATGAACTGGATAGGAAATGTCAGGACGAGTAACACCAAGGTAAACAAGACTCCCAACAAGATGACGATAGCGAGTAGGATCATCAAGAGGTTCACCGTCAGTAGGTCGAAGGTGGACATTGAGCTCCATAGGAGTCTCAGCAGTGCACTGATCAGTGAGAGAAGCACGATCAAGAAGATCCTGAATATACTTCTCTTGGGATAGAAAGAAACCCTCGGGTGTAGAAGAGACTTCAATCCCCAGAAAGTAACGAAGAGGACCTAGATCAGACATGAGAAACTGCTATTGAGACGTGCCTTCACAAAAGCAATATAATGAGTATCATCGCCAGTAATGATCATGTCATCAACATAGAGAAGAAGAAGAGTCCGTCCACGAGGTGAAGTGTGAACAAAGAGCGCAGGATCATGAGTACTAGCAGAAAAGCCAAAGCAAAGAATGACCACGTAAGAAAACGCTCAAACCGAGCACGAGGGCTTGCTTGAGGCCATAAAGAGAGCGACGAAGACGACAAACCATGCCCTCAGGAACAAATACCCCGGTGGTGGCGGCATAAAAACCTCCTCACGTAGCTCACCATTAAGAAAGGCATTCTTGACATCAAGTCGAGGATAGACCAGCGACGCAAGACGCCATCGCAAGAAGAGTGCGAGCGGTGGTCATATGAGCCACCGAGCAAAAGTCTCGTCATAATCACGACCATGCTCTGCTGAAAACCACGTGCTACGAGACGAGCCTTGTAGCGCTCAAGAGAACTATCGAGCGAGTCTTAACCTTATAGACCCACTTGCATGTAATGGGACGGACACGTGGAGGAAGGGCACAAGATCCCACGTGCGGTGCGCTCAAGGGCAGCAATCTCCTCTCGCCATCGCAAGCTGCCATTCATGATGAACAAACAACATCACGGAAGAAGTCGGCTCGGCAAGAACAGCACCAGCAAAGCCAAGGCGCTTAGGAGGCCGAATAGACTGACGATCACGAAGAGCGTAGCGAGGAGGCCCAGAAGAAAATGACTCAACAGGAGAAGAAGAGACATCAGAAGAATCCTCAACTCGCGGACGACGAGTGTAGTAGAGAGGATACGAAGGAACAATGTCAGAAGAAACTTCTGGAGGAGGGACGGAATGTGAAGACTCGTGTGGAAAGGCTGGCGAAGAAGGAGATGCCAACTGTGGAGAAGGAAAAGTGGCAACAAGAGTATCAGGAAAAGTAAGAAAAGAAAGTGGCTCGACAAGAGATGCTGGAGTGGAAGAAGGACGAGGGTAGAAGGGACGAGACTCATCAAAAGTAACATCCCGAGAAATCCGCATTCGTCGGCCAACAGGATCCCAACAACGATATCCCTTATGCTCAGCACTATAGCCCAGAAAAACGCACTCAACAGACTGAGCGGTCAGCTTGGTGCGTTCACGAGGTGCAAGGAGGACATAGCACACACACCCAAAAAGGCGAAGACTAGAGTAATCAGGAAGCATGCCACAAAGACGTTCCACCGGAATCCCACCCTTAAGAGCAGAGGAAGGCTGAATATTAATCAAGTAAGTGGCAGTGGAAACAGCCTCAGCCCAGAAATGAGGTGGAGCAGCGGAAGCAAGTAAAAGGGCACGAGCTGTCTCAAGAAGATGGCGATGCTTGCGCTCAGCCACACCATTCTGAGCATGAGCACCAGGACAGGAAAACTGAGAAAGAGTGCCCTGCGTAGCAAGAAAAGTGCGAAGGGCGCCGGACAGATATTCCCCTGCTGAGTCAGCACGAAGAACTCGAATGGGAGAGTCAAACTGAGTACGGATCATAGTGGCAAAATTCTTATAGATGGACAAGGCCTCGCTACGAGAAGACATAAAGTATATCCAAGTGTGGCGAGAGAAATCATCTATAAAAAGAATATAATATTTATGACCCCCTTTTGAAACAAAAGGAGCCGGACCCCACACATCAGAATGAACAAGATCAAAAGGACGCTGGGATACAGACTCGCTAGAAGGATAGGGGAGTTGTAGCTGTTTACCAAGCTTACAACCCGCACAATCTAAGGAGGTATCACCAGACACAGATCCTAAAAGATCACGACGAATTAAAGAAGACAGACGTGACCCACAAAGATGCCCTAAACGGTGATGCCACTGAGCAAACGACCCAGTAGACGATGCAACGGAGGCAGAAGCAATGGAGGAGACTGAGAGACTGGCAGAGGCAGCGGAAGGAAGACGAAGCCAGTCAAGCTCCCAAAGGCGCTGAGAGTCATGGTGGCGAGGGCCAATACCAACCAGAGACCCTGTCCTGCGATCCTGAACACAGCAAGAGTCAGAGTCAAGGATAACACGACAACCATGATCAGTAAGCTGGCCAACGGATATAAGCTGCATGGTGAGTTTAGGAACATGAGAAACAACAGGAACATGAAAAGAGGAAGACAAAAGAGTGCCTCGCCCCGCAATGTAAAGAGGGTACCATCTGCGATGCATGGTGATAGGAGCGACAAGAGGGTGATGGAATGGAGACTCGTTGGATCGGATGTCATATGAAAAGAAGCTCCAGTCAAGAATCCATGGTGTGATACGATGAGGAGGAAGATGGTCTCTCATTGGAAGGCTGCGTAGCGAGAGCCAGCAGACCACGGCGGTGCGTAGTAGCCATGCGACATAGCAGCATCAGAATCTCCTGAGTGGGGTCCGAACCAACAGAAGCCTGTTGAGGAGAGGCACCAAGAAGTCCAGTGCCCTTAGGAGGACGCCACCGCGACGAGCAAGATCCTTTTTCTTTCGATAGCAAAACTGCTCCACATGCCCATCCTTGTTGCAGTAGGTACAGTGAAGCCCTGCACCCTTGGTAATCGATACTGAAGGAGGAGGCGCCACTGATGGAGGAATAGCACGAGGTACTGCCAGGACTGAAGGAGATACTAGTAGGCCCGCACCACGAAGACGAGTCTCCTCAGTACGAATAGCTGCAAGAGCCTCCAACAAGGTCACACGGGGATGACGAGCAAGCAGCTGAGCACGAATCTGTTCAAATTCAGCCCGAAGGCGTGTCGGAAAGTCGTAGATACGGCGAAGCTCCAAGTGAGAGTGCTGACGTTGGCAGCACTGACAGGTGCGGCAAACCTCCGGTCCGAGAGAATCAAGTTGACGCCATACCGAGGACAGTTGAGCATAAAACTCGTCAACAGTAGAATCACCCTGCTGTAACGACTGCTCCTGTCGTACAACAGCAAGGTACAAAGAATCCCCAGTAGGCTCATAGTGATGGCGAAGATGCGCCCACATCGACTGAGCTGAAGACAAACCAACAATATCACCAGTGAGATGCACCTCCATACTAGCAACCAGAATAGCAGAAGCACGAGCATCTTCATCAAGCCATATCTTGTATGCAGTAAATTGAGTCTGAAAAGACTCCACAAAGATCGACATACTCATCGGAGGCCTTACATTGAGCGTGATGTCGACCTCTTTAGGAATAACAGGCATGTCGGGGGGAGCAGGACGAGGCGGACATGATAGCTCGCCAGTAAGAAACTCCCACAGACGCTGCCCTCGCATGTGAAGGCGCATGTGAAGAATCCAATCACGATAATTGAGACCATCAAAGATAACCGGGCAACGAGGAACAGATACGGTGCCAGAAGAAGAACCTGCAGAGGGCGACATTTTTTTTTTTTTACCGAGAATTGGAACCGGCCGAAGCAACCAAAACCGAAACCCAATCTGAAGGGCTGGAGTCGAACTGATTATCAAATGCAGTTTTGAGATGTCTTCAAGTTCGGACCGATTGCCTCTGATGTTGAGCCTCACGGTCACAAGAGTGCTTCTTCTTCACGGGCAACCGGATGAGCCCAAGTGCCAAGCGACCTAGGCTTCGGGAGAAGCAGCCGAGCGGAGGGATGGATAGCCGAGCGGAGGCGGCTAGACAACGGCCGTGGTTGGGGCGTAGAAGGGCGTGTCAGCGGCGTCACGAGCTCGCCGGTACGCGGGTTCGGGCGACGGGTCTTGGCGCCGCGCGGGTCGAAGGGGTCAGACTCGGCGACGTGCGGGCCGAAGGAGACGATCGGCTCAGGCGCGGGCGGAAGGAGTCGGGCTCGGCGGGCGGCGAAGACAAGCAGCTCAATCGGAGAAGGCGGCGCCGAGCAAGCGAGTCGAGGAAGGCCGCCGTAGGCGTCGACGACGTGAGGCAGGCTGGCCAAGACGGAAGAGCCGGCGAGGTGCGCGGTTGACCGACCAAGAGGCGACGGGGCGGCGGAAGAAGACCACCAGGCAAAGCGCCAGTGCGGCCAAGATGCGTCGGTGCGGCCGAACAAAAGCAACATGCGACGAGAAGAGCCGCCAGGGGAAAAAAAAGGGGCGCAAGTGCAACGCCGGTGAGAACCCTAACCCTAAAAACGTTGCTCTGATACCATGTTATGAATAGCACTTGTATTCAACATGAGGCCAAAGGGCCATTATATATACACGTACAAGAGGATATAGGAGGAAAGCCTATATAAGGCAATAACTATACAAAGCAAATAATCTCTATACAAGGCAACTAGCAATCTCGTATATAAGGTAACAAAGATACTATCTAACAGCAAGCATTGTAAGAGATCTTCTCTAATGTACTCTCCACATACTGAGTTTCCTAAAATATTGTCCTTTCCAATCAAATGCAATAAATATCTGTTATCCAACTTTTATCTTAGATGCACTTATTTGAAACAGACATGTAGGTACGTTCCCTGGTAGCATATTTTTATGTTCACCTGTTGCAATCGTATGTCTAATCTGCGGCCTTCAAGCCTGCTATAATCTTACTATCTGACGTTTATTGATTTAGAATAGATACTCTCTTTCTTTTCTTCCTTGATTGATGTTGTTCATTTCTCCAACTTGGCATCTGTCCTGATTCTTACAAGCCACTAGGCATTTACTAACCTATTTATATGCTAAATGGAACCATGTAAATGATGGATATATTAAAAAAGTTGCTGTTTACCACCTCCATAATAAATAATCTATTTGTTGACATACGGGATAAAATATTGCAGATTACCATGTCAAATTGAGTTTTTGCCAACGGCTGACAATCTTGTGCAGTCTGCTCACTACAACAATTTTACACAATTTTCTTTGAACTATATCATGAAGGAGGAAGTATTGCCTGACAATGGATTTTTTGAACTATTGTTTGGTGGGCACCAGAGTCTTCAGAAAAGAGAGGAGACATATTATGCAAAAGACCAAACCCTCCACTGTATTTTTGTAAAAGGGCCAGAGGGTTACCCTAGCAGTGGGTTTGATTTGGATGAAGATGACAGGAGTTATATGGCTACCTGCCATGTTGTGGTGTCACCATGCATTTTTGGAAGTCCCGATTACTTGAGACCAACTAAGAACAAGGTAATGTTCTTGTGTGCATGTGTTGTAACAAGTACCTTGTTTTTCAGTAGCAAAATGGCAAGTACTGGGTGCTATTTGAGTTTATGCCCCTTATAACAGTATGTTGTTAGTAATACTATTAACATCTTTTGCTCCTTGGCAATTCTCCGTAGAAATTTTACTTTCATGAAAACTGTATGCTTTACTGATATTTTTAAGTTGTACAAGAAGTATTATTACACTATGTCATAAATTTTAACAGTTTAAAACTCGCACAGATTGGCTCATACTCCAAGAATAATGTATCCTTCATCATGTTCCAGGATGAGCTAATGGATTCATTGGCCTGTGGAGAATTGTTGTTCTTAAAAACTTACCCTACAAAGATATGCGGAAAGCAGGAAAGGTGCCAAAATTTCTGGCTCAGCAACTCTTCCCATCTGCCTTGTAAGTCCTTGTGGATGTATTATGCATCTTACCTAGTTTCATGAAGAATTTGTAGAGGAATACCCCTATACTCATAAAAACAAAATTATATAGATCCTAAAGCACCTACAGTTAGTTGGTTACTACTCATTAACTGGTTCATGGTTCGATGCATGTGCTTCCATCAACTCCTAATGTAGTTTAGGGTCTTGTAGTTTTCTTTTAACTGGCACATATATGCATTTTCCTATATATATTGCCAATACTTGCATTCTTTCTCCTGGTCAACAAAGATATTTTACTCTGTTAGGTACTCTATTTGATTGGATAGCAAACTTTGTCTTCATGCTGATCCAATGCTTATCATTGAGTATTTCTTATGGAGAAAAAAAAATCAGAATATGCCATTTCAATGCACTATGATCACACCTGTGTGTGTTAAGTGCTTCAAAAAGAGCACTTGAACAAGTACAATCACAGTGCTATCAACGAGCAATTTTACTTTTACCAGTCCGATGGTCTTGTGAAGTTTAATGACTGGCCAGGAGCCTATTCTTCCAAGTTGTTTGTATCATTAACTTATGTTTGATAAATACCCCATTGAGTTATATTATTTTGCGATTGATCAATGAATTCATGTTGTGCTTCATCCTTGTGCAGATGTGCCTGAATGATATTTCATTGTGCGTGCCCATACACCAATGTCTAATTTGTTTTCATGCCTTTGGCTCAATGAGGTAAACCGTTTCACCTCACGTGATCAGCTCAGTTTTACATACACTTACTTGAAGCTCAGGAGAATAAATACAGGAAAACATTTTCACCTAAATATGTTTAAGGTAATAAAAGTTCTCAGTAGAGCCTTCCTTTTCCTTGCTGAGTTTCTTCGGATGTGGTACATTATATTAGTTGGTAATAACCGGCAATAGCAGTCGATGCCTTTGCATCTTTATTGGCTGAAATTGAGTTCTCCATTTAAAAGTTTCTATCTTTTCCTTGTTTACAAAAACAAATTTAAAGAACCATTTTATAACTGGACCAATGCTCGAACAGCTTTACATAAAATCCTAATATGATGCATGTCAATTTATTGTTGAAACAGGGCTGTGAAAGAAGATCAATAGCTAAACTGTTCCATCACTGAATTACCGAGACTACAGATCCACCGCCAGCTAATCTTCAACTTGATAAGACTCGTTCATCAATACCAGGCTAAAATTACCATTTGAGGAAGAGAGCAAGACCACTCTGTTTCATTCTTACACTCGTATTATGCATACAGCTCTGGTTACGTACAAGCTGTCTTCCTTGCCGCCTCCTAGTTTTTAGTTTTTCAGGCGCAGGAGAAATCATACAGAGCACTGCTATATTCTGATGTGATTAGAGGAGCAGAAAAGCGGCTGTCCCTACCGTGCTTACTTCTACAGAAGAGATATTGAGTAATATTTGCAAAACCGTTGGTTTTAGAGATACTGGTGATTACTTTCTCAGGATAATGTTGTCAATTTTAACTCACTGTTGTTCCGATGCTCAATGAGCGAATGAAAGGAGAATAGGAGCGACAGGGAGGTGCAGTTGAATGGGGACTGCAAGTTTAGTAGTCCTCATTCAACCGTTGGACCGAGATCCGGCGTGAAAACACTGTAGCAAAAATACTGTAGTGAAACGTTTTTTTTTCCTTGATCTAGACCGTCGATTCACTCGATCCAACGGCTCTAGCGAATGGCAGTCCCATTCAAACTTCACCTGATCTCTGTTCAAATAGGAGAGCAGCCCCCCCTCCCCTCCCCACACACACCACCACGCGCACAACAGCACTTGGCAGCAGGGTTAACAATTTCGTTTTCGAACTGAATTTCGAGAATTGCTCGGCACCGGTTTTTCGCGAAAACCGGTCGAAATTCGGTAAAAACCGATCGGTTTGCGAAAGTCAAACAGGTGGTCAAACCAATTCAAAAAAAATGAAAACCGGTCGAAAAGCTCGAAAACCGGTCGGTTTTCGTCGAAAACCGACGACAGAAGGAAAAATGGTGAAATGCAAGGAAAAATGCAAAAAAATTTGAAAAAATTACACAAAATCCCAATTAATCTATAAAACACCTCAGATAAATTTAAATAATTTTTGAAATCATTTGTTACTTCTAAAAAATCCAAAACAGCAATTAAGGAAAAGGAACAAAGATATTGTCAGATTTTTATAAATATTTAAAAGATTTTTTATATTCTGAAAATTTAATGTAACCATAAATAGTTCCAAAGTATTATGCAATAAAATTTTCAAAAATATTAGACTTCATTTAGTACCTATATAAAATCAAAAATAGAAGAGCATATACAATGATAATATCACTTTGAATTTTTAAAAATACACATATCGATCATCTTCGAAAATTTTACATAATCATTGTAAATAAGTTATAACATCACAAAAAAGTTTAAGAAATATTAGACTTCATTTTGTGCCCTAGAAAATAAAAACTAAAGAGCATATATTGTGACAAGATATCCGCTGTCGAATTTTTTAAAATGTCGTATCGATAATAATCTGAAAATTTTATACAATCATTAGGATGGCCTCAGGACCGCACAAAAAAAAATTCAAATTTTTTTGACACTTTTTTCGAAATTTCTTCAAAATTTTTAAATTTACTATTCATCTGAACGGTTTTCCGAACGGTTTTACTTGCCGAACCGGCTCGGCACGGCCGGTTTTCGCGAAAACCGACCGGTTTTCGTCGGCATTTTAAACCCTGCTTGGCAGTATCTACCATCTTCAGGTTATGTCAGAACATGTTTCCTGGGGTAATGTCTGGATGTTCCTTTATTTTAGACTTTTTAGTACTTCGAAATTCAGTGTGATATCTTCCATTTTTAACTTTATGTACTTTGGGAGTTTTGGGTCAATGACTGTTGGTCGCATTTAGCAAGAAACAATCACGTGCCAAGTGCAGACCTATGCTGAATTTTAATTAGTCTGAATCTTTGTAAGCGCCTACACTCCATGACATGAAGCATTTGGATTTTGGGCTTACGAGTACTACGTTCTATACTTCAAGCAACATTAACGAAATGCAGAAGTAAGATATAATCTGTGGATCAGAATTGAGAAGCAAATTAACATACCAGAAAAGAACATGGAAATAGAGCCAAATCAAATGCCTGGTAATATAAATATGGCACAGGAAATTCTAAATGAAATAGTAAGCAACACGGGAAACAGATATGCTGCCTTCTTGCAGCAGCATCTAATAAAACGAAGGGCGCAATACAACTGTTGAACCAGCAGGGATTGGGTAAAATCTCCATTTCAATAAATCGATAACCAAATTTATTGGCTGCTATGATTTCTGTGGCCAAAAGTCAAGTGAATAAAACTGAACTCAAGCATAATGAAAATTGTTTCAGGAAATATTCAAGGAGCTGCTCATGAATTATCACATGTTGGCTTTTTATGCAAGATAGCGATATAATTTCCTATCTGCTTTGTCCCTTTCTAAGAATTCACGTTCAATTAGAGATTCTATGCGTTTCTTTATGATAACAGGGTTCGGCAAGAACCGGGCTTGCAATTGCTTGGTAACCTCAGCTACAATACTGTTATGATCTAAGATTCTCCTGGATTTCATGATCCTGACAATGGCAGCCTCAATCTGAGGTTTCCTGTCCTCCTCAACCCGTTGGCGAGTCTCCTGTTTCTCTGGCTCAGATTCCTTTTGCGCCACCACTGTCCCAATCTTCACCTTAACAAGCTTGCTTGTGAACTTGTCATTGAAGTAGAATGTGTCATCCTCCGATATATCCTTGCTCATGGGCTCCTTACGGAGTACATTCTTCCCCTTGACACAAGCAAGAGATTGGAGACACCTCTTTAGGTCTGAGGCAGGTATTTCAGTAGCTTGTTCGATTTCTTTGTAGGTTAATCCATCAGCGGAATTAAACAGCATAAGAACACACATCTGATATGTGGATACATTCAACTCATGCTTCTGGCCTTTTCCAAACGTGGCTTTAATATCAGCTATTCCCATGTTTGTTTGCCATGTCAACCGCCGGCCACTGTGAGTTCCAAGATAATATGAACGGAACTTTTCACACACTGCAAGAATTTCAGGTGGCAGGTTGCAGAGAGGGCTGGGCTGCGTTGGCCAAGAGCCAGTTGTGAGAATGTGGACATCAAGTGTAGGGCCATCCCCAAGTTCCTCAGACTTCTTGGCATAGAAATCTTGCATGGTGTCCTGAGAGGTCTTCATGTCAGTTAACATGCCCTCTAATTTGGAAGTGAACTGGTACCCACATTCTGTCTTGAGTTTAACTATCATACTCCTCTCAGCATCATCAGAAACAGTTTTGCCGGACAAAAGCCTTTTCGCCAAATGCTGCTTATAGTACTTCTCAAACACATCTTTCTCCTGAAGGTACCGGAACAGCATCATGACTTTGTCCAGTATAACCTCAACATCCTCTTCTGTTGTCCCTTTCAGTCCTTTGCGGAGTTTGTCATCGACATACAATGATATGAATTCAGGTGACCTGTTGTTTAAGTTGATGAAGTACTCAAAGGATAAATTCATAGCATTTTGGAAAGTTTTATCATTGCCAAAAGCAACACTGATGATCTTATCATGCTTGTCCTTCTCATTTAACAAGCGCTGAACAAATTCCACTGGATCTTTCAATCTCTCTGGATCCGTCACTAAATGCTTCCCAGTTTCCCTCAAGTAAGAAGTCATCACATCTCTGATTGCTGATAGACCATCAGGAACCCTTCGGAACAAGGTGTACATCCTACCCGAATCTTCATATTTGTCATCTATAAGCATATTGACAAGGCCTGAGTTTTCCATGTGAACCAATCTATGCATGTGATTGGCAATCATCTCTTTCTCCACCACGCTAGTTATCTTTGCCTCACTGCCAGCATCCAAGTAGTGTGAGACACGCTCCATTTCCTCATTGAGCCGCCTCTCAGCCTTCTTAAGATAGTTCCCACAGTCACAGCACTCGATGAACTCCTGAGATTCCCCACTGTAGAAGCTAGCCGAAACTTCCAAAAATGGTTTCTCAAAATCATCTTGATACACAGCAGGACCGAGATCCATCAGAATCTTAGTTATGCTCCTCATCAAGCCTCTGTTGATTACTTCACCCATTCTTTCCCTGTGTATAAGATCAAGAAGGGTGTCAAGCAGCCGACCATGGATCATGGGGTAGTGAATTATGTGATCTCTCCACAAATTCAGACCGAGCTCATGAACAGGTGTCCTATGGGATGTTGGGACATATGTCCGATCCATGTACATTAGAATATCTCGGATCATCTGCAACGCCTTATTGTGATCCATCCACTTTGCGTTCAGCTCTTCCAAAAACAAACCACCCTGTGTGGCCTCTATCGATTTTGATATTTCCTTCAAGCGCCATGTCATGGTGCTCTCAAGGCTGTCATACAGCTTCTCTCCGTACTTGTGAAGCACCATGTTGTAGGCACTCCTGCACACAGAAAGAAAACTCACAATTACAATCAGGTGATACCGCACTAGCTCTTGGTAGTTTGTATACTAAACCCCCTCTGCACACACTATTCTTGCATACCAATATATTACCAACTTGCTGCAACAAATGAGTTCAACAGGTACAATGACTATAGCAAGTCAATATAAATCATATGACTCACATCTAGTGGAGTATACCGTCAGCACTTAGGTATAACCCAATCTAAAAAAATTACCATTGTTGACTACAGAAGAAAAGAGATTATTTCCGTAAAAATTGGTAGGATCACAAATACTGAGATAAGATTCTGTGATAAATCGCTTTCTGCCAGCACTGTACGCCATAGGAATTTTCACAGAATACTACTACAGACTAGTTCGAATTGGCACATAAGCTCTACTCGGGAACCACATAATTTTTCGAATTCACACAGGTTCAGACGGCCGCAGCAGGATCTAGCTAGCTAAGCAGGGGCAGCAGCGAGCAGCGGCTGCGGCGGCAAGATCAGGGTAGGTTACGGAGGGTGGGGTTTGGACCAACCTGTAGAGCTCCTCAAAGGAGAGGCCACTAGCGTTGTGGTTGTAGATCTCGTGGATGGCGTGCTCGAGGATCTTCCATGTCCGCTCCGCGTACTTGGGGTCGAGCTCGACGCGGTTCTTGAACGCCTCGATCTTGAAGTAGCGCTTCCTCGGCGGCCCGCCTCCGTTCATCTTCGCCGCCGGCGGGGTCCGCTTCGCCGGCGGCGGCTAGGGTTTTTGGGCGGGGTGGGTGGACTCGAGCGGAGTAGAGGAGCAGGCGAAGAAACAAGACAAAGGGGGAAACGAGAGGGCTCTGCCCCGTTGCGGATTTGGATTTGTTTGTTTCACGGGAAAACGGTATCGCTCCGAGACGGACGTCCGATTCAGGTTAGTTAATCGGACGCCTCAACTCCAGCCTCGACTTCCAACTGTCTCGCTCTCCTTGTCTCTCTCTTCGGTCTTCTTTATATCACATTCACATAGGCTATACATCTAAATTCGATCTAACATTGCTGTTCTCAACCCAACTTCTATATCGTCCGCCGCCTGTAGCAAGATCAATTGCTTTGGTCCCTCTCGACATGCTGCTTGTTGTGATGCTTTAGGCGGCAAGGTCAATTGCTTCAATCCCTCTAGACACGCTGATCCTTGTTGTGATGCTTTCACCGTTGGTGGTAGTTGATCCCTCTTCTTATCTCTCTACAAGTCCAGCCTCTCTCTTTCCGTATCCCTTTTATCTATCTCCGGCTTGGCGGGTAGAGGATGTTGTAGTGGCATGTCATCAGGTGGAGGCTAAAGGATTCGATATGACACACAGTGAGCAAGAGGAGTAGGGGGTTGTAGACGCTGAGTGGCACGACTGTAAGGACCCGAATCCACTGATTCGAACCCACTGTGTTTACTGCACTATTCCCAGGATCAACGCTAGTGCACACAGCTTAACATTGGTACATATCACATCATACACAACGATAATAGAATAATAGTTCATTTATTGATATAACTAAATGTATGATCTTATGACCAACTTACATTATTAAGCCACGCAGGCAAGGTGAAAATATAAACTAATAATTAAGCGTGGAAAGTAGAAGCGTAGGTAGCTCATCAGTTCACCACGAGCAACCGACAAGGCTCGGACCCTAATGACTCGTGTCTTCTTGGACTTCATATTCCAACACGGTGTAGATTCTTCAAGCTGTTGATTATTGTTGTTTGGCAAGGGTGAGTACTTAAAGCACTCAACAAGTTGTGCCTGAATGCAATTCCATGTATCTATATGCAAGGCTTATTCCAATGGATAGGCTATCATGGCTATTTTGCAATAAGCGGCATTTATGAACGAATCTGATATATAGATTGTAAAGGATGTAAAACAAATAACGATAATAAATAAATTCGATATTTCTCAAGTAAACCAAGTTTCCAATCCTAAGTCAAATTCCATCTTCCACATGGCATTCCGCCATCCCAACCAAGTTGTCCAATTAATTAAGCTAACCCTTAATCGTAATTCCGAGCATTGCTCAATCGCGAAGCACGGCTATCCGAATAGTTTCACACTCTGCAGAGGTTATGCACTTTACCCACGATGATACAACCAAACACCACCAAGGCGAGTGATTATAACAAAGCCTTTACAATGCTCTATCTTAACCCGATACTACCCGCTAAGGTTTCAACACCGACGGTGCGTAAACCACATCCGGGCCCCCTCTTGCGCCATGTGAATTACACGACCGGGAACTCACACCGACCACGATAGTATCAACATTAAGACTTTGCAAATTACTCGGCTAAGGTGGCCCATACGGACATGTGGTTGCATGATTGACTCAGTCAAAGGCTTGCAAGGTTAAGTCCTTAGTGTGATCAAGGCAAGACTTCCACATACCCTCGCCAATCGGGCCCACCTTGGCATCCTCGCCCTTGCCACTTGCCCCAATCTAAGTTATCATCACCCGTTGATTACCAAGCACCACGTGCCATCAACAATTCAACATCGTTGCGTGACATGACTCGCCACAACAACTCAATCTCATCGTGTGATCCCACATGACACACAAGTTCATAACATTGTTCCATATTCCGTTAATCAAGATTAATTAACAATGATTCTGACACATGTGATGACGTGGCATGGCTAAGCAACTAATACGGTCTAACCTCCAATGTTGATCATAATTATTAATCAACTATATTAAACCAATCTAGGGTGACAATGGTTCATGGCATATAATGACAAGGTAGGGTATAGATCAATCTGGTATTTTAGCTAAACCCAATCTAATTTGAAACAATTGTATATTTGAAATATATGCAATATTGTAAAACAAACATAGCAATTTTATAAACATGGGTTCAACATGATCAAAGCACAACTTGCCTTGGAATAGGTCCTGATCTTGATCTGAAGCTTGCTCTTGAGTTGCTTGATCTTCCTCGAGCGTCGCACAATTCAACGTCTACAGCGTCATCAAAGAGAAAAGCAAATAAATGCCAAAACAGAGAGCAATTGAACTCCAAAAATCAATTAAAATTCACCATTAAATAGATCTCAATTTTACAAATTTTTAGAAACTGGAATCACTCAAATCCGAGTTAAATTGCAAAAGATATAGCCTTTTGAAGTTTGAAATAAATACTGAAATTAGAAAATCAGAAATTCGAATTTAACAGATTTATTTTTATACTGAAAAAGCGATTTATGACGTCAGCGTGACGTCAGCCCTGGACCGAACCAACCAGAGCTCGACACGTGGCCTCGGCGCATAGACCTGGTCCACGAGACCTCCTCGGTCCACCGTGAACCGGCGCCGACGACGCCGAAACCCGCAGCGCCACGCGTCTCGCCCCGATTGGTCGCATTGCCCGCCCGCCGATGCGCGACACGCGGCACGCATCCACACCCTGATCCGATCGAACGGCGACAGAAGCGTGCAACGTGGCTCGATCTTCTCCGTTCAATCAGATCCGATGGTCACGAACTCACCCGAAGCTCACGGCGGCGGCGGCGAAGAAAGTCACCGGAGCGAAGAAGAAGACTTCGGCGGCGGCGTTCGGCGTGTCCCCGGCGTGAAGAAGTGGCGTAGTCGACGCGGCACACCTCGGTGAATCCGGATCTGGGACCAAAAGCGGTAAAACCGACGAGCCGTGGCGAACTCGAGCAAAAACCGTGGCAGCTCGGTGTTCTACTTGGCGAGGTCGGCGGCTCCCACGGCGTTCCTCGGGCGGCGGCGCCGGCGAAAAGATGCGGCGGCTCACGGAGAACCTCGGGGCGCTACCCTCCTATTTATAGCCTCGCGAACGCGCTAAAAGCGGAACCCTAGGTCGTTCGGCGGCGAAGTCGTGTCGGCGACGGATTCGAGTTCGCGTCGGAGACGACAACCCACGACCGTTCGATCGCTACCAGCGGTCGGGATCACACGGCCACGATCTAATCCTAACGCGCGATTTCTTTCCAACGGCGAAGATTCTCCCGAGTCCCGAACCAGTGCAATTGATCTCACTGCGCGATCTTGATCCAACGGCGCAGATTCACTCGCCTTAGGGTTTACCCGAGATGGGCCAAACGGGCCGCGCTCCACCGGGCCACCGCGCCAAGACGATGCACAGGCCAGGCCCAATCTGTTCACAAGGTTTTTCAAAGGTTTTCAATTAAAATAATTCCGAAATTCATTTTATTTATTTTAGGCAATAAAACAATCGAGAAAAATCCAAGAAAAATCTCAAAAATACTTTGAGACATTCGGACTTAAATAAAATATTTTTGCCAAAACTTTATTTTAACTTTGCATTGATATAAATAAATTTGAATAAAAAGCAATAAACTTAATTTCAAACTAAATCAAATAAATTGAAAAATCCAAATAAATTTCAGAAAATCACCAATGCACTTTTAAACAATAAAAACTTAATTAAGCCAAATTTTGGGATGTTACAAACCTCCCCCTTATGAGAATCTCGGCAGAGATTGGGGCTAACTAGAGAATAGGTTTGGGAATTCGACTTCAAATCTTCTTCTCGCTCCCAAGTGGCTTCACTTTCGAATGATTGCTCCATGAATTCGCAAAGCGAATAGACTTGTTTACGGTCTTGCGTTCCATAACATCCAAAATTACATTGGTTGCTCTTTATCGTCAAATCTTCTTGCGACTCTATTGCATCCAATGGGGTTTGCTCTGTTGGCACTCTGAGACACTTCTTAAGTTGCGACACATGGAATACATCGTGCACTCCCGCCAAGGGTGAGGCAACTCTAGCGATAAGCTACCTCTCCTCGATGGCTCGAATCTTGAGCGGACCAACATATCTTGGTGCAAGCTTCCTTTAACATGAAATCTTTTAACGCCTTAAGAGGGTAACCACGAGATACACATGATCTTACGGTTCAAAACTCAAATCTCGGCAGCGGTTATCTGCGTAACTCTTTTGTCTTGGTGTGCTATCTTCAACCTCTCTCGATCATTGCAACTTGACTTTCGCCTCTTGAGAATATCTCGCCCAAACACCAAACGCTCTCCGGTTTCATTCCAATTTAATGGAGTACGACAAGCACGTCCATACAACGCTTCGAATGGTGACATTTGCAGGCTAGCTTGATAACTATTATTGTAACTGAATTCTGCGTATGGCAGACATTTATCCCAAGATGTAGCATAAGCTAAAGCACAAGCTCTCAACATATCCTCTAAAATCTGATTTAGTCTTTCGGTCTGACCATCTGTTTGCGGGTGATATGCGGTACTGAAATTCAGACGAGTCCCCATTGCTTCGTGCAACTTATTCCAAAATCTTGAGGTAAATTGGGTACCTCTGTCTGACACAATCTTCTTGGGCACTCCATGCAAACATACAATTTTTGCCATATATAGTTCTGCTAAGCGATCCCCGGAGTAAGTGGTCTTTACTGGGATGAAATGAGCGACCTTGGTTAGACGATCCACGATAACCCAAATGGAATCGTAACCTTTCTGAGTCTTAGGTAAACCGGTGATAAAATCCATCCCGATTTCCTCCCACTTCCATTCCGGAATTTTCAACGGTTGCAACAAACCAATGGTCTTTGGTGCATAGCCTTTACTCTCGACACACGTCGCATAATGCAACATGCTCACCACTTCACGCTTCATTTTGGCCACGAATCTCTCCTTCAAATCTGGTACATTTTAGCACTTCTGGATGAATTGAGTACTTTGAATCATGCGCTTCCTCAAGAATCAATTGTTTTAATTCCTTTTATCAAGCACACAAATTCGGCCTTTGAAGAACATAGTTCCTTGTTCGTCAGTGAAATCTATGGCTAGGCCTTCTTCCTTTTAGCCTTGATTTTTGAAATTTTATCGTCATCTTGTTGACCTTCTCTAATCTGATCCTCTAATGTTGGTTTCACTTCTAGCGCAGCTATCATTCCTTGCCGAACGACTTCCAATCTTAGCCTCTGGAATTCCTTGCATAGTTCCGGTTGATCCTCCATTGTCAATGCATTTGCTCTATAGCTCTTTCGACTCAGAGCATCTGCCACCACATTAGCTTTTCAGGGGTGATAATGGATTCCCACATTATAATCCTTAATTAGCTCCGACCATCTTATTTGTCTCATATTCAGTCGACTTGAGTGAATATGTATTTGAGACTCTTATGGTCCGTATATATCTCACATCTATTTCCTATGAGATAATGGCGCCATATCTTTAAAGCATGCACCACGACGGCTAATTCCAAATCATGCGTTGGATAATTCACTTCATGTGGTCTTAAGCGTCTCGGCGCATAAGCAACGACTTTGCCTTCTTGCATTAACACGCATCCCAAGCCTTGCTTCAAGCATCGCGATAAATATCAAATCCATTACGCACATCCGCAACACTAATACGGGCCGTTGTTAGCGCTTCTTTAGTTCCATGAAACTTTTCTCGCACTCTGGCGTCCATGCAAACTTCTTTTCTTTCTTCAACAACTGCGTCAGGGGTTTAGCAATTGTCGAGAATCCTTCTATGAACCGACGGTAATATCCCGCCATTCCCAGAAAACTACGGATCTGGGTAACAGACTTCGGTGGCTCCCAATGCAACACTGCATCCACTTTGCTGGGATCAACTGCGACTCCTTTGGTAGTCATTACATGACCCAAGAATTCGACTTTCTCCTTCCAGAATTCACACTTGCTAAACTTTGCATATAGCTGATGCTCTCGCAGCCTGTCTAAAACCATCCTTAGATGTTCTGCATGCTCTTCTTCGGTCTTTGAGTAAACCAAAATATCGTCTATGAAGACCACAACGAACTTATCCAAGTAATCCATGAAAACCTTATTCATCATGTTCATGAAATATGCTGGGGCATTAGTCAATCCGAATGACATGACTGTGAACTCGTAATGTCCATATCGCGTAGAAAACGCAGTCTTAGGTACATCCTCTGCTCGGATCTTCAGCGATGGTATCACGAGCGAAGATCTATCTTGGAGAAAACTCGGCTCCACTTAATCGATCAAATAAGTCGTCGATCACGGGCAGCGGATACTTATTCTTGATCGTTACTTCATTAAGTGCACGGTAGTCGATGCACATTCTAAGACTTTCATCCTTCTTGCGAACAAACAAAACCGGGGCTCCCCGGCGATGAACTTGGTCTAATGAAACCTTTCTCTTGCGGTTCCTCAATCGCTTCTTCATTTCTACTAACTCGTCGGTAGGCATCCGATATGGTCTCTTCGATATCGGTCTTGTACACAGTGCTAACTCGATGACAAACTCGATATCACGATCGGTGGCAATCTGGCAAATCTTCCGAAATACATCCGGGTATTCTCGCTCATCGCACATCTTCCATCGATGGCTTTCACATCGTTGACCGTTAATCGCCGTCCGAATGCGGTCGCTTGAAACTCCACTTTCTTGCCACTAGGGCCTTCCAAGGTCACGATCCTTCGCCACAATCTAAAACGACCTTATGCTTGGACAGCCAATCCATTCCAAGGATGGCGTCTAGGGATTGCGCATCTATCAAGATAAGATTCGCGAGAAATTCTATCCCATCCATAAGCAACTTAGCTCCCAAACACCCAAGGCTAGATCTAAGCTCGGATCACGGGCTTGGACTAAAGCACACACTTAAGATTCACCACTTTAAATCCATTCTTGGTTGCAAAACTTTGAGAAACAAGCGAATGCGAAGCTCCGAATCAAACAAAGCAGGCAGTAATCGAGTTGACCAGAACTTACCCCAGACGACGTCTGTAGCTTCACGAGCTCCATCGGTGATGATGTGGTTGATTCTTCCACGCCTTGTTGATCGCGGCGTTGCTCGGCTTGGCTTGGTGCACGATTTCCTCGATGTTGGTGCTTTAGCGGGTGTTGTTCCCTGGTTGAAACGAATGGTGTGATGCCTCCCTTACGTGGACACCTATTTGAAAAGTGCCACGGCTCATTGCAAGTATAGCATCTCTTCACCGCAGATCTTGATTTCCCACAGTGCATTGTTGCCTTGCGTTTGGGTCCGAAATTCGATTGGCGGGCGAGTGTAGGGTTGATGTCTTGTTCCCGGTGGTGGTTGAAATCTAGCAAATTCTTTGGGGTGACATCCTCAAGCGTAGATGGTTTGGGCGTCCACCGATTGTTCATCAAGCGCTACGGTTTCACCTAGCTCTTTGCGCTTGTCCTCTAGGATTAAAGCCTTATTTACCGACTCACGAAAATCCGGAAAATTGTGGGTAATCGGTCCCACTGCGATCTGAATTCAGTCCCTTCATGAAACGAGGCGCCTAGCTTTATCCGTCGCTACGTCCTCGGGGCATAACGAGCTAAGCGAGTGAATTTATTCGTATTCGCCTTTGGTTGGCCTCCTTGCTTCAAAGCTCGAACTCCTCCTTCTTAAGATCCATCATTCCCTGCAGGACATGATCTTGGCGGAAAGCATTAGTGAACTCCTCCTGGGTTATCTCTTGCGGGGCTCCATGAGCGCACGATAATTCTCCCACCATTCTGCGGCGGTTCCTTCAAGTTGATGAGAGGCGTAGAGCACCTTCTCATTGCCCTCACACTTTGAGTGATATGCGACTTCTTCTCAATGGTCCTAAGCCAATCATCGGCTTCCAAAGGGTTCACGTTTCAGAGAAAGTTGGTGGCCTAGTCCTCATAAAATCCGATAGCTTGGACATAGGTCGAGATCCACCATGATTGTTCCGAGTTGCGGATTGTTGTGGTTTCTTCTTGCATTGGTCATCTTTGCATCTGCTGCATCATTATCCGCATCGTTGAGTCTGTCTTGCGCGAAATGCTCCTAGATTCTCGCATGTCTCATGTCGGTGGTTGAGGGTCGCCTCCATCGTTGGGGTTGTCATTCGACGCAGATCCACTTCTGAAGCACCGTTGTTTCTCAGTATTCACCATCGATGATTGCCTCTTAGGTTAGGAAAGGTAGATGTAGCATAGATAAGAAGTAAGAATTTCTAAAGCGGGAAGATAGGTTATACCCAATGAACAATTCTTTATTTAACTTGGTATGGTGCTTATTTAAGCCTACAAGCTTTGCAACACATCTGCACACTCAAGATTACAAAGAAGCAAACTAAACACGAAACCTTAACGTCAACTAAAAGGTAAAGACTAACTTAAAGACGCGACTCATACTCGAGTCTCAACACGGCTCCAAGGTCGACACTCACTCATCCGACCACCACGGCTAAGGCGATCCGCGCATACACCGGTGGATGGCGGGCATCGGAGCGAACCTATCCTCGTGACCTATTTCGGGTCCTCTGCAACAACGGGTCTGCACTCCCTCTCGGCTCCCACTCGCTCCTCTGGATCCTCCTCGGACTCCTCGGTGGCTCTGAACTCTACGAGTCACGCGCCCGGCTCGTCCTCAAGCGCCTCCGGGGCCTCTCCCGGCTCGGTGATCATCCCGATGGTGAAGCACGGGTCACCTCGAGCTCTGCTCTGCTACTCTGAGTGCCTCGTATACGATCTCGGCTCTGGGTAGTCTCTCTCATATGATCCTCCGGCAAGGCGAACTCGCAAGGTGCGTCGTCAGTAGCACACTCGCTCCCCTCGATCCGTCGTCTTGGCATGCTTGAGCGTCTGGGTGAAGTGAACATCGAGTCGTGAAGCTCGTCGGCGTAGTCGCGGCGGACACGGCGAAGAGCAAGTCGGCGACCTCTGAATTGCAACCTCGTCACGAGAATCTTCGCGGAGATGTTGATTGGTCTGCTAGCTTCCTCGTTCTCCCGAGCGTAGATGATCAACTTGCAAATAAATCCTCGGTGTACACCATCAACTGACCAGCTGCCTCCTTGGTAAAGTGGGCGGTAGAAACCTCCAAGCGTCTGAAGTACTCTCCACAGCTCCATGGCGTAGCCGCCAGCTGACTCCTCAAAGGTCGGAACGATCGGCATCTGCTCCACAAGAACTTTGAAATAAGTTCTCCACCCGAAACGGCAAGTAAAACGGGTAAATTCAGCAAAGGTGAGAAGTAGAGAATGAGATGAGTCGAGAGTGTTTTATTAGTCAAGTTTAAATTTTCTTTTAGAAAATAGTTTTGGACACACTCATACTATCTAGGGCCAAGACCTACAGTTAGTATGCTCTGATACCACCTCTGTAAGGACCGAATCCATCGATTGAACCCATCGTGTCTTGCACTATTCCGGGATCAACGCTAGTGCACACGACTTAACATTGGTACATATCACATCATACACAACGATAATAGAATAATAGTTCATTTATTGATATAACTAAATGTATGATCTTATGACCAACTTACATTATTAAGCCACGCAGGCAAGGCGAAAATATAAACTAATAATTAAGCGGCGGAAAGTAGAAGCGAGGTAGCTCATCAGTTCACCACAGTGCAACCGACAAGGCTCGGACCCTAATGACTCGTGTCTTCTTGGACTTCATATTCCAACACGGTGTAGATTCTTCAACTGTTGATTATTGTTGTTTGGCAAGGGTGAGTACTTAAAGCACTCAACAAGTTGTGCATGAATGCAATTCCATGTATCTATATGCAAGGCTTATTCCAATGGATAGGCTATCATGGCTATTTTGCAATAAGCAGCATTTATGAACGAATACAGTATATAGATTGTAAAGGATGTAAAACAAATAACGATAATAAATAAATTCAGTATTTCTCAAGTAAACCAAGTTTCCAATCCTAAGTCAAATTCCATCTTCCACATGGCATTCCGCCATCCCAACCAAGTTGTCCAATTAATTAAGCTAACCCTTAACTGTAATTCCCGAGCATTGCTCAATACCGCGAGCACGGCTATCCGAATAGTTTCACACTCTGCAGAGGTTATGCACTTTACCCACGATGATACAACCAAACACCACCAAGGCGAGTGATTATAACAAAGCCTTTACAATGCTCTATCTTAACCCGATACTACCCGCTAAGGTTTCAACACTGGCGGGTCTGTAAACCACATCCAGGGCCCCCCTCTTGCGCCATGTGAATTACACCCTGACCCGGGAACTCACACCGACCACGATAGTATCAACATTAAGACTTTGCAAATTACTCAGCTAGGCTGGCCCATACCAGACATGTGGTTGCATGATTGACTCAGGTCAAAGGCTTGCAAGGTTAAGTCCTTAGTGTGATCAAGGCAAGACTTCCACATACCCTCTGCCAATCGGGCCCACCTTGGCATCCTCGCCCCTTGCCACTTGCCCCAATCTAAGTTATCATCACCCCGTTGATTACCAAGCACCACGTGCCATCAACAATTCAACATCGTTGCGTGACATGACTCGCCACAACAACTCAATCTCATCGTGTGATCCCACATGACACACAAGTTCATAACATTGTTCCATATTCCGTTAATCAAGATTAATTAACAATGATTCTGACACATGTAATGACGTGGCATGGCTAAGCAACTAATACGGTCTAACCTCCAATGTTGATCATAATTATTAATCAACTATATTAAACCAATCTAGGGTGACAATGGTTCATGGCATATAATGACAAGGTAGGGTATAGATCAATCGGTATTTTAGCTAAACCCAATCTAATTTGAAACAATTGTATATTTGAAATATATGCAATATTGTAAAACAAACATAGCAATTTTATAAACATGGGTTCAACATGATCAAAGCACAACTTGCCTTGGAATAGGTCCTGATCTTGATCTGAAGCTTGCTCTTGAGTTGCTTGATCTTCCTCCGAAGCGTCGCACAATTCAACGTCTACGCGTACCGAAAGAGAAAAGCAAATAAATGCCAAAACAGAGAGCAATTGAACTCCAAAAATCAATTAAAATTCACCATTAAATAGATCTCAATTTTACAAATTTTTAGAAACTGGAATCACTCAAATCCGAGTTAAATTGCAAAAGATATAGCCTTTTGAAGTTTGAAATAAATACTGAAATTAGAAAATCAGAAATTCGAATTTAACAGATTTATTTTTATACTGAAAAAGCGATTTATGACGTCAGCGTGACGTCAGCCCTGGACCGAACCAACGAGCTCGACCGTGGCCTCGGCGCATAGACACAGTCCACGAGACCTCCTCGGTCCACCGTGAACCGGCGACGACGCCGAAACCCGCGGCGCCACGCGTCTCGCCCCGATCGTCGCAGCGCCCGCCGATGCGCGACACGCGCACGCATCCACACCCCGATCCGATCGAACGGCGGCGTAAGCGTGCAGCGTGGCTCGATCTTCTCCGTTCAATCGATCCGATGGTCACGAACTCACCCGAAGCTCACGCGGCGGCGGCGAAGAAAGTCACCGGAGACGAAGAAGAAGACTCGGCGACGGCGTTCCGGCGTGTCCCCGACGTGAAGAAGTGGCGTAGTCGACGCGGCACACCTCGGTGAATCCGGATCTGGGACCAAAAAAATAAAACCGACGAACCGTGGCGAACTCGAGCAAAACCGTGGCGACTCGGTGTTCTACTTGGCGAGGTCGGCGGCTCCACGGCGTTCCTCGGCGGCGGCGCTTCGGCGAAAAGATGCGGCGGCTCACGGAGAACCTCGGGGCGCTACCCTCCTATTTATAGCCTCGCGAACGAGCGCTAAAAGCGGAACCCTAGGTCGTTACGGCGGCGAAGTCGTGTCGGCGACGGATTAGAGTTCGCGTCGGAGGCGACAACCTGGCCGTTCGATCTGCTACCAGCGGTCGGATCACACGGCCACGATCTAATCCTAACCGCCGCGATTTCTTTCCAACGGCGAAGATTCTCCGAGTCCCGAACTGCAGTGCAATTGATCTCACCCGTGCGATCTTGATCCAACGGCGCAGATTCACTCGCCTTAGGGTTTACCCGAGATGGGCCAAGCGGGCGCGCCCATCGGGCCACAGCGCAAGATGCACAGGCCAGGCCCAATACTGTTCACAAGGTTTTTCAAAAGGTTTTCAATTAAAATAATTCCAGAAATTCATTTTATTTATTTTAGGCAATAAAACAATCAGAAAAAATCCAAGAAAAATCTCAAAAATACTTTGAGACATTTTGGACTTAAATAAAATATTTTTGCCAAAACTTTATTTTAACTTTGCATTGATATAAATAAATTTGAATAAAAAGCAATAAACTTAATTTCAAACTAAATCAAATAAATTCAGAAAAATCCAAATAAATTCCAGAAAATCACCAATGCACTTTTAAACAATAAAAACTTAATTAAGCCAAATTTTGGGATGTTACAACGACCAACAATGAGACTGTGTAGAATAGGTCGGCAGCCAAGCACCATGCTATTCTTGTTGTGTCAGATCTGGGTGTTTTGGTGATGAGGTTGTCATGGTAAGATCTCAACTGCCCATCATCGTTGCGTGCGTTATTCTCCTGGTACGCTTTTGTTGCAAATATTTCTCATATTTATTGCACACACTTTTCCTCGTCGTTGCAGAAAGTGATTTGGTTTGTTAAAATGTTCCTTTCTCAAATCTTGTAGCAAGATGTGCTTTTGTTCACTGATGTGATTGATTTGTTGCAATGTGTTATTTTTCGGTTGTAGAAAATTGTTTTGTTTATTGTAATATTTTTTTCTTAAATCTAGCAAAAGGTATTTTTGTTGCAGTGGAATGATTGATTTGTTGCATCGCGATTCTTTTTTTGTTGCACTAGGTTGTTATTTTTATGGTGTTGGTTATTGTGATTATCTTGTTGCAATCGAAAATGCATTTTGTTGCAAACTCATAAATCGTTGTTGTGATTCATAATTTTTTTGTTGCAATAAATTGAGTTTGAGTAGGCTCTCAATTATAGGGATTTGATCCCTTAATTGCAAGTCAAACTCTTCACAAGGTGTTTGATTTGGTGTTGAGTGCTCAACTTTTTTTTTGAATCAAATGATCTAATTAGTTGTATGTTGCGAAGAAATTTTGGAGGAAGGGAGAGGTGACTCTCACGAGGACAAAGGGGTGCACCTTTGACCTAGTGAGATGGTTTTACGTTGCATCGCGAGGAGATCCAACATTTTGTTCTGGGCTCATCAGAAAGATCTAATGATAGAAACAGTGTACGATGCTAGCGCTAGGATTAAACATCTGAACGCTAGTTGCTCCCATGAGAAAATAGGATGATTATTACAGTCATTACATGAAAAAAAATTAAATTGCTACCGATCTTTGTATCCTACGCAACCAAGCTGTCACCCACTCGCACACTATTCCTAATTGTCTGCCTTTCCCACTGCTCCCTATAACCCAAGCTCCAGTGGCTCGTTAGTCGCCGACGCATGAAACTCACCACCGGATCTTGACGCCAAAGAATTGCTCCTCCCTTCCCTCTCCCCCAGTTTTGCACTCGAGGAAAGCCATATACCATAGGCAGGGCTCTTGTGGAGGTTTCCTTTTCTGTGAAGAGTCTAAGTCTGTCGGACTTTGTTGCCCTCGCAGTTGGATCTTGCTAGATTTAGTGGGAACGAGACCAGGGGAGCTTGGGGTGAGCCATGCCAACCTCACACTACTAGATCAAGCCCACCGATTACGAGTTGACTCGTCTCCATCCTCCTCTAATACTCATCTCAAATGTTGATACTAGGTAAGTTGAGTTGTTGCAGCAATTGTTTCCAAATAGTGCAACAGAAGATATCCAATGTTGCAGATGTTTAGTGGTTACTTTGTTGTTGCAATAAGGTTTAATTTTTATTGCAATATGTTCTTGTATTTGTTACCCCAATAGTTCAAAAAAAATTGCACATTTTTGTTCTTGATTTTGTGTTTGTTTCAAGCTTAGAAACTGATTGATGCGCTTCGGGGATTTTTTTTGTTGAATCGGATCTCATCTCCATCCATTCAACCACCAAGCCTACACATTCTGATCCTCATTTTTCACAACCCAGCTTATCCCTCTCCGGTGGCTCATAAGTCTCCGATGATAGGAGCTAACCGTTGTCAGAGCCATGCTCTTCCCGCGCTTCCCTCCCTAGACTAGCAAGGATAGGTTGTCATAGTGACCAACGGCTGAAGGAGCGAAATGGTGCAGTAGACGACGAGCGACGGAGCAAGGTGGTGTGGTCGCTTCCGCAATCTCTCTCCCTCCTCTCAGTATTGCCCTTGTCGAATGAATGGGTTGGCAGAGCTAGATTCGACGGTTGGTAAATAGGCTCTCCGTGAGAATTGAAGGTGGAAAGGAGCGTACGATAAAAACAATCACGTCATACGTCAGGAAGCTAGTTGCATATCTGAAATTCAAATTCCAAGTCGTAGAAATTATTTTCGTTTGGAAATTACCAAATCAACCTAACGCAAACAGCTGTAAAACTAAAAAGTAGCACAACTTGCTTCATTTCTTATTGATCTTTCGCTGAAATTAGCTGGACCTTGCAGGAGACAACAATGGCATTCCAGAATGGATTTGGTATTAATTAGCTCGAATAATGCATGATTGGTACTATGGTAGTATGATTGGAGTTCGGCTCAGGTGCAGGGTCCCTGCACATAGTTATGTGCAGGCCCAATCCCGCGTAGCCACGTATCCTATTAACTCAAGCAAATTAACTCATGATTAATTACCAAATATTGCTGTGATTCGTTAATTAAATATGGAAGGACAACCGCCATTCTTCCTCTTTCCTAGTTCTTCTCTGCTCCCTCTCAGGTCCCAGCTCTCCATCCTGTCTTCTTCCCCACGAGAAGATCGAGAGGTCACAAGGCTGGTGCAAATCCAACGATGATAGACCACATTTTAAGTTGTTCGTTAGGTGCTCCGTGCTCCGTCTTGTTTTTCCATCTGATCACTTGCTATTAGACTGTTTGATCAATCACTAAGTGCAATTACAAAGTTTAACGGAACGCAATACACTGATACACATCCATAAAACAAAACAGTGATAAAAGTATTTGTCTCCTTTGCCCTGAAGCAGGATTCATTTCTCTCCAGAGACTTTTGCTCTTTCAGTATTCAACCTTGCCGTTGCTCTTCTCATCTAGGAGCTCCAGGCAACATACATTGAGAAGCATAGGCCTGCAAGCACCAAATCTGGAGAAGAAAACGGAGGGGATAGCTGCATAGATGAAATCGTTTTGTTTTGGTTGCTTTCTGTTATAGTTGTATAGATGAAGACAGGATGGAGAGCTGAGTCCTGAGAGGAAGCGGAGAAGAACTAGGAAACAGGACGAATGGCGGTTGTCCCTCCATATTTAATTAACGAATCACAGCAATATTGGTAATTAATCATAAGTTAATTTGTTTGGGTTAATAGGATACGTGGCTACGCGGGATTGGTCCTGCACATAACTATGTGCAGAGACCCTGAACCTGAGCCGAACTCGTTTGATTGCACGTACCAAAGGATCATATGATCTATCATCGTGCCATGTAGGAAAGCAAAGAGAAACCGGAACACGTCTTTAAGCTAGCTTCTACAACGAATCCCATGCCTCCACATGCATGGCCCATGCTTAAAAACGAATTTTAGCCGCGTAATAGCCGTGCTTAACTAATCCTTGCAAGTTTCAACAACTAAAATATCACTTTCAGTAGCTCATGGCCTCATGCATTGCATTTGAGAATGAGAGGAAATTAAGCACCGACTAATCGCCTTTATGAAATGCAAGGATATTTGCTTTTTATTTTAGATTACTAATCCGCTCTTATAATCTCTGTTGGGCTTCCGAAACTCTTTTCTTTTTTCCCTTTTCTTTTTGGTCCATGCTCCATAAGCCTTCACTTCACACACTTCTTCGGCTTCTCCCTTACGTCAAATCGAAAACCAAACACTTCATGTCAGGGTTCGTCATTTTTTATACCAACTTTCATCATACTTACGTATTTTTTTTCTGTCTTTTGAGAGGGACTCTGCGTTTATATTGAGAGCAATGGCGTAACGGGGAACGCGAGGTCGTCCCGGCCGAAGGGTGCATCCAGCCCATCTGACATGTAAATTGCAACCTGTAATCCAAAGCACATCCATGGGCCTGTTGGGACGTATCGTTTCGGCATGCCATCTCCTTTGCATGTGTTTGGTTGTTTGCCTGCCCAGGGTTGCTTGCTATGGCACTGTACCACTGTGCTTACATTCACACATTACTGGAAACAGAAAAACGGTATACACTCGACGGATGGGAGTGATACATCGCAATATGGCCGATTAATCAAAATTTATCCGACAATTATGCGTCCTTATTAATATATTTATTTACATTTAGAATTAATTAGAAATATTTTAGCTACCCAAAGGTATTGTAAATTATCACTCTACAAAACATGTTTTACATTTGATTGCTTATACTTCATCCAAAAGATACATACTATGAACACTATGACACAATATTATAACTATTTTATCGTACTTAATCGGACTATACGGTCAATTAATCGTTTGACTGCGTTAATTGCACTCCGATTAAACTATTCCTGAAGGTTTAGTTATTGTCACCGATTAATCGGCCGCCTAACTGTCCGAGTCGGCCGTAGCTAGCTCTCTAAATCCCGGCGCGGGGGGATGTTTTGAGGCCGTGGCGTTCTTGCAGTATATGGCTTCCCTTTGAGGGAGGTATCTAAGTGTTCGGTTTAGCTCGACTCGTTAAGCTAACGAATTGAAAAAACAACTCGGCTCGATAAAAAGCTCGAGTTTCTCGTGAGCAGCTCACGAGCCAAGTCAGCCAAGACGAACATATATACTAGAATATATTGGAATTGAACTTTAAAGACTATAATCCACCAGTTTAGAGGCAGTAGAGATAGTAGGCACCTTGATTGAGATCTAGAAGCAGTGGAGAGTGAAGACGAGTTGAGGCGCTAGTCTGGTGATGTGATTGTCCGTCGCCGTCGACCGTCACCTTTGCTATGTGCTGCCTCCAGTCAACCGGTCTCCATCGCCTTTTGGCCGTCTCGCATGGTGATTAGTGTTTGTGAGTTGGAGTCGTGTGTGCAATGCACGGTGGCAGCTGTGGAAGTGTGTGGTGACTGGTGTAGTGATGCTAGGATTTTGATAAGGCTATTTGATCATATAGAACTATATATTACCAGCACGTGGGCCTCGAGAAAGCATTCACGGACAAAAACTCATAAGTATTTAGTCACCGAGCTTTAGTGAATCATACTCAGCTCGTTAAGATACCGAGTTAGAAATGTTAGCATAAACTTAGGGTTCTTAAGCCTTTAAACAACATTAATCAATAGCCAAAACTTGAACACCAAAATGCGGAAGAAAATACCGTTCGGTGAAGCCATTAGAAATAGATCGGCAGTGATGGTGAGGTTGAAGCAGCGATCGTCGACGGTGACGTAGAAGGAAGAAGCCGTCGGTAGATGATCTTCAAGCCGATCCGGTGCGCGCTAAGGATCGATTCTTAGTTCAATAGGTATGTCAGGAGATTTAGTCTTTTGCGTTTTCTTAGAGATGATCACAAAAGCTAGCCTCTCCTCCCTTTTTATATGCGCACCGCACGACCTGGGATCACAACCATATCCCGGTTGCGCCCCCGATCAAAGCGCAAGAGATGGGATCTCATCCCCTAATATTCGGAATTTTGTTAGTTGGGTGGTTAGCCCAAGATTAATTCCAACATTCTCCCACTTAATCGTAAGGCTAACATAAGTCCACACTTAGCAAAACAGCACACTAAGATAATGCGTTTACAGCAGTCAATTAATGCCACCGAAACCCCATCATCTATAGTATACTATTCCATCTCGATAGGATAGCCACTTAAACTTAACGGGAGTCGGTTTATTTTCTTATGGTCCTAATTTTTCAGGATCAGATTCTGAATTCTTATCATAATTAATTCAGAATCATAGGCTTTCCAATAAACCCATGCTAGCAACATGTTCTCGAAGATATTGGGTGGTAAGCCTTTAGTGAGCGGATCCGCAAGCATAGACTTAGTGCTTATATGCTTAACATTAATAGTTTGATCCTGGATTCTATCTTTCACAACATGATACTTAATGTCAATATGCTTGGCAGCACCACTTGACTTGTTGTTACTCGAATAGAAAACTGCGGCTAAATTATCGCAGAATATCGTAAGTGGTTTTGATATGCTGTCAACCACCATTAGTCAGGAATAAAATTCTTAAGCCATACGATGCATCATCCGTAGCCTCATAACATGCTACAAACTCAGCTTGCATCATCGGCGTTTGGAGCGCAAGTAAATTTGTAAGTCTAAGGGCTGCGCGTTCCGCTCCTTGAATGGTTAGACCACGAGTCCAAGATGTATCTTGGTTCGGGCGAAGGTCCCTACTCGATTCGTGCGTTGGTATTGTATTCATCAAAAGTGCGGATGATCGCACCGAGTTTTTTACAAGCGAGAGGTGGAGCCTCAACACTAGAATGATCTAAACTTAGCTCTCGTAAGGAGAAGAAAAAGAAGAAGAGGAAGAAGAGGAAAAAGCTCTCTGTAGCTCTTACTCCTTTGCCTGTTAGGAGGTTCCCGCCTCCTTTTATTGATCTGAAGGGGCAGGTTACATCGAGAATTGGCGAAGTGCGGGCGAGCTACTTCTAGGGCTTGGTCTTGCCCCGCCGTCGGCCAATCGTTCGCCGATCGCTCGCTTGTTCGCCGACCGGTCGCCTTCACGAGCCTATCTTTGGGTCGGTGGTCTAGCTGGTCGAGTGGTTAGGTAATCCTCCGGAAGTGGCGAGCTGCTCTGCGTGATCCATGTGGGTCTTGGCGAGTCGCGCATGACGTTAGAGTTGCCTCGGAGAGGCGTGTCCTTGCACCGTGGGTGGTCGGGTGATGGGACAGAGACGTGGCTTCAGCAGGCTATCAAACCGTCTTGGGAAGGACCACTGCCCTCGCCGATCACTTGAATGACCGTTCGTAGGGGCACGTGGCCTTAGGTTGACACGGACTCCGCGCGCGCGCGCGCCCTCGGCGGGATTATCATGGTTCGGTCGGAGCCGGGGATCCCGCCCCGCTGCGGTCGGGAACCCGCCGAAGTCGGAGTCGGGGATCCCGCCCCGCTGCGGGGTCGGGAACCTCTTTGAGTCGAGTCGGGACCGGTCGGGAATGGTCTCCTGAATGGTCTCGTAGGCATTTGGGTAGCGGTAGGGACGGCTGTTTAGGCCGGGCCGTATTCGAGGCCGCCGCTTGTCGCTCCGGGCTTTGCTTGTTGCAATTGGGCGTTGGTGCACCTGTTTTATGAGTATTCGCCAAGAGCCCGAACCTCCAATCGAGTTGGCGGACTCGGTTGGGGTTGAGCTTGGTGGATCCGTTCAACTAGGTGGGCCAACGGGGCCTACCGTTTTTGCCGGGGCGTGCCTCAACGCATTCGACGTCGCCGGGATTACGTTCCTGAGGTATGCGAACCGCCGGGAGCCTCTTAATTGCTTCGTTGTGCGCGCCGCGCACGGCTGGGTGTGTTTTTGCTCGTTCGTCTTCTTGACCGCTTCGGGTTCCGGTGGTGGGCGCTTCGTTTTCCTGCGCCGGCATTTATTCCTGAGTCGTTTGATCTTCCTTCGAATGGGTATATAAGGGCGCCACGGGTTGCTCGAGCGGCAGACTCTTAGACGAGAATCCTTTCCTTCTTGAAATGTGTTCAAGACACCCTTTAGTCTTCAGTTTCGGTGATGACATCGTGGTGGAAGAGGATGACCCTTTGAACGAGCTTTGGGTTGAGTATGATCAGGCGATAGCCGAACTCCCAAAGAGAGAAGAAGTAGCTCGCGACGTTGCTGCCGTTGACGCGCTACTTGAGCGATCCGAGGCTTGGGTGGCAAGGGGCCCTCCTAGAGGCAATGGCGCGAGGCGCCGATTGCGATAAGCGCGGCGCGTCGATGTCGTGAGAAGCAGCAGCGGCATGCCATTCATGGTGTGGCCCTTCACCTTGACGGCCGGGCAGGGCCTACCAAAGAAGTCATCTCCAATGACCTCAGTCCACCGACCCCAAGGTGCATCCGTCGGCCGAGCAAGGGCCTACCGTCGGCGTTGTCGTAGGGAGTTTTAGGAGTCAGGTGTAGATAGAGAGTCTTGCGTGTGCCTCATGTAAAGTGGTGTAAAGTTTTGAGCTCACGGCTTTTAATGAAATCCCCCTTTTTTTCTCTCTATGAATGACTTCGTGAAGGAGTTAGCTTCGCTTGTTCGCTTTGATCACTCGGCGCTAGAAAGTTCGCGATCGGTTTCGAGTGGTCGGACGTGCGAACTCGCGGTTTGTTCCTCAAGAAATCTTCCTTTGCGCTCGTTTGGCGCCGTAGCTAATCGGTGCCTTGGTCGGCAAGGATGGCGGGTGCCTTGGAAGTTTTAGTGCCCGAGTGCCTTGGTCGGCAGGGCGGCCGGATGCCTCCGCGAGGTTCCGGTGTCCGAGTGCCTTGGTCGGCAGGGCGGCCGGATGCCTCCGCGAGGTTCCGATGTCCGAGTGCCTTGGTCGGCAAGGACGACCGGATGCCTCCGCGAGGTTCCGATGTCCGAGTGCCTTGGTCGGCAGGACGACCGGATGCCTCCGCGAGGTTCCGGTGTCCGAGTGCTCGCTTAACGTCGTGGTGGACGCTGCCTTAGTCGGCAAGGGCGGCCGGATGCCTCCGCGAGGTTCCGGTGTCCGAGTGCTCGCTTAACGTCGTGCCGGCCGCCGCCTTAGTCGGCAAGGAAGACCGGATGCCTCCGCGAGGTTCCGGTGTCCGAGTGCCTTGGTCGGCAGGACGGCCGGATGCCTCCGCGAGGTTCCGGTGTCGAGTGCCTTGGTCGGCAGGGCGGCCGGATGCCTCCGCGAGGTTCCGGTGTCGAGTGCCTTGGTCGGCAGGGACGCCGGATGCCTCTCGCGAGGTTCCGGTGTCCGAGTGCCTTGGTCGGCAAGGGCGGCCGGATGCCTCCGCGAGGTTCCGGTGTCCGAGTGCTCGTTAACGTCGTGGCCGGACGGCGCCTTAGTCGGCAGGGCGGCCGGATGCCTCCGCGAGGTTCCGATGTCCGAGTGCCTTGGTCGGCAGGACGGCCGGATGCCTCCGCGAGGTTCCGGTGTCCGAGTGCCTTGGTCGGCAAGGACGGCCGGATGCCTCCGCGAGGTTCCGGTGTCCGAGTGCCTTGGTCGGCAAGGACGGACGGATGCCTCCGCGAGGTTCCGGTGTCCGAGTGCCTTGGTCGGCAAGGATGACCGGATGCCTCTGCGAGGTTCCGGTGTCCGAGTGCCTTGGTCGGCAAGGACGACCGGATGCCTCCGCGAGGTTTCGGTGTCCGAGTGCTCGTTTAACGTCGTGGCCGGACGACGCCTTAGTCGGCAGGGCGGCCGGATGCCTCCGCGAGGTTCCGGTGTCCGAGTGCTCGTTAACGTCGTAGGTGGACGCAGCGCTTAGTCGGCAAGGACGGCCGGATGCCTCCGCGAGGTTCCGTGTCCGAGTGCCTTGGTCGGCAGGACGGCCGGATGCCTCGCGAGGTTCGGTGTCCGAGTGCTCGTTAACGTCGTGGCCGGATCTTTGCCTTAGTCGGCAGGGACGGCCGGATGCCTCCGCGAGGTTCCGTGTTCGAGTGCTCGTTTAACGTCGTAGCCGGACGCGGGTATCCATCCCGAGTCCCCGTCCGCGAGGGAAGCTGCGAGAGGAGTAGCTGCCGTCTATCCCACAAGTTTACCCCATCCGCGGTGTGGGACCGGAGGGGTGTGGCGACGCGCGTTTACTGCGTTGGTTTGAACGCCGTGCTCTTGGAGCTAGTAGCGGGTAGTCCGAGTGGGTCTGGGAGGTCCGCCCAAGGGGACCCTTCCGAGCGGACGGTCCCGCAGTAGGGTGTCTGGCCTGCTTGTGGGCGACCCATAAGAAACCTTTCTTTACTCAATCCCGTATGGACCTGGGTCGTCACCGACCCGAGCACAGTGGCCGTCGCTCATCGATGAGCTCCGGGAGAGTGTGAAGTATGGTCTCGACGCGAGTAGAGGTGGTGGGTCGCCACCGACCCCAGGGGACCCACGTGGGGCTCACTCAGACTTGCCCCTCGCTCAAGTTTCACTGGGCGGCCCTACGCCCATCCGGTGGGTTAGGCCTTTTGAACCCTGACTTTGGTGGGCCTGGCGCAAGCCACAAAGCTTTGCCATCTTGGGACCGCGGCCCGGTGGGCCTCTCAGCGCGCTTCGAACAACCGTCCGGCCAAAAGCGGAGACCAAGAGGTAACGGACACGCTGTTCGGGCGGCGTCTTTATGGCTCTGCAACCCGACGCGCGAGATTAAATCTGAGTGGAATTGGAAATCGGGAGTTACCAGCCGTGGCGTGACGAGGGCGACGCGACGATTCGCTCGAGGAGGCGTCCGTTCGGTCGGCGTCGCTTCGCCTCCTATAAGTACGTTGTTGGGGTGCCTCGGGTAGCCACGCTTTCGCCTTCTTCGTCTCCGTCCTAAAGCAAGAAAACGCGAGAGAGCCGAGAAGGAAACCTCGGCCCTCTTCTTCTCACCTTTCCGTCGCTTCCCGCGAAGATGTCGTGGACGGAGTGCTCCGCGACGGGAGAGTCGCGCTCGGCCTAGTGAAGAAGGGCTTCCTCCCGCCGCAGGCACCTCTGGTGGAGAGTGCCGACGGGGCCGTTATCCGCGGCCATGAGCGACGAGGTTGTGGTCCCGCCTCGTTTTTGGCGCGGCTTGACTGCCGCTCCACCCTTTCGTCCAAGGGCTTCTTTTCCATTACAAGGTGGAGGTGCACCACCTCAACCCTAACGGGTCCTTCACATCGCCATTTTCATTACCCCATGCGAGGCCTTCTTAGGGATTGAGCCGCATTGGGCGTATTGTGGCGCACTTCTTCCAGCGAGGCTTTGGAAAGACAAAGCCGTCGACGCGACGGCGCCCATGGGCGGCCCGCCTCCGGCTTGAGCGGGCGGAGCTCCGAGTACGGACATCAAGCCGCCGTCCTCTAACAAGGGATGGCGCTCGAATGGATCTATGTCGGAGCGTTGAAAGCAGCGCCCAAAGCTTTTCGGGCGAGCTCCTGTCGCGATGGAGCAATGGACACGGGCGCCGAGAAGAGGGAAAGAACAAGGTGGCCCCGATCGTGGAGGAGATCGGGGCTCGAGAAACGGTGGCCGGGGATGTTGTCGTGCGCCTTCATGAGGATGCGCGTGCACCCCTCGTGCTCGAGCCGCCCCCATGTTCCAAGATGAGGGGCCGTCCGACCAGGGCAAGGATGGAGGTGGCCGAGTTGGCGCGTCCGAGGTGGAGGCCGGGTGGCGGCGATTATCGGAGGAAGCGCCACGGTGGCGCGGCGCCACCCGGAGCCTTTCTCGTCGGCTCATCCCCCAAATCTGGTGAGTTTGTGGATTTTTCTTTCTGCTTCTTTCTTCTTCGCTCTTAGCGTCGACTGTCGGTCGTTTTGTATCCTCTAGGGGCTCGTAGGCATGTCCTCCCGGGCACCGCTCCCGGGGGAGAAAGAAGCGAGGGCGGCCTCTCGGGCGAAGACCGCCGAGGCCGATTCCCGCAAAAGGCAGAAGGAGGAGAGGAGGAAGAAGAAGCGAAAGGAGCGCGCGGCAAGGCACGCGCGCGGCGAGGACGTATCGGAGTCCACCGCGGTGGGGACGACTTCTACTGATAGTGGGGAGAGCTTCCCCGACTACAGCGCATTCCTTCCCGACCCTCCGGTGAGTGGTGGCTCGAGTTGGCCCGACAGAGCCCGCGCCGCGGGTCCCTCAGCGGGCGATCTGCGGCCGCAGTTGTCGACGCGCCCCGACTGGTGGTAGCTTCGGGGAAGCGGCCAGCCGACCTGCCCCTTGGTGGGGGGCCGACGAAGAGAGCGCGCGTGCCGCGCACCCGCTCCGCTCAGTAAGTATTTCTTCCCTTCTGCTGGAACATTTTTTGTAGAAAAGCCGCTCGGGTGACTTTTAAATATCGTGACGTGCAGCGCCTACACGGGCGTGACGGTGGGCGGCGCGACCACTTCTCAAGTGGCGGTCACGGCGACTCGGTGGTACCGTCAGTCGGCGCCTATGGAGCACGCGATCGTGGACGCGCCCTCCTTTGAGGAGGAGAGATCGAGGCCGCGAAGAGCTCTCACGCCCGCCCGGACGCCGCTGCCGACGGCGGGTCTTCCCGAGAGGAGGGACGCGACGCCGCTGACCATTGCGCCCGATCGAAGAAGGCGGCGGCGAGAAGGTGGAGCGACCGCCGACTCCACCGACGGTGCCGGCCGAGATAGTCCGCCGAGGGTCGGCAGTAGGCTGGCGGCGCGCCGTCGGCGGCGCCGATGCCGAGGCGTCAGACCACCGCCCCAAGGGGGCTCGAGGCCGACTTCATCGCCTCGCCATGGCGCTCTGTCGGCGCCGCTCCTCCGAGCGACAGCGAAGGTCTGCTGCCGGATGTGGCCCGTGGCCGGATCCATGGACCCGGTGAGAGCGAGTGGGCGCCCTTGGCGGCGCCACGCGATTCGGAGGAGGAGATAGGTCGATCCATAAGGGTGCGACCCTAGCCTTAGAGTCTTCAAACAGGCGGCGGAGGTGATGGTCGGGATTCAACCGTCGGTTTGGTAAGCCGAGCGAAGGAGTCGTACTTTGTAACTCTCGATATGCTTCACGCGGTTGTGAAATGTCGTGTTGTGCAAAGATTTGCGGGCCCGTTCGAAGCGCCGAGCGAGCTCCTTCGTCGCTCGGATGCTCGTGAGCGGCGCAGTGGAAGAAAGTGGTCGGTGCGGCTTGAGTTTCGTCTTGCCCAAGAGGCTTTGAACATTGGGCGGACGGAGGCGAAAAACTCCGCCTAGGGTGGAGGAGGCCTCAAAGGCCCTTTACGACAGCGCCTTTGGGGCCGAGGCCTTGAGGGCAAGGGTGGCGGAGCTTGAATCCTCCCGGCGGAGGTCACCGAGGCCAAGGGACGCAAATCACCGCGAGGGGTGGCAAGCGAGCGACCCATCTGCGGTCGGAGCGGGATCAGGCCCGGGAGGACGCCGAACAAGCCCGGTCCGAGCAGGAGACTGTTCGGAAGGAGCTGGCTTCCTTGAGGACGTCCTACGAGAGTCTCAGAGGGGAAGTCGGCAGCCTGATCGACTCTGCGACTGGTAAGTATCTCAACTCCTCCATTGATTTCTTTGGTTGGGGTAACCCGTAGAGGAGACTCATCTGGAGACGCCGAAAACTCGCAGAGGTGCAGAAAAACCTGAGCGTCGCCATGGAGGCTCGGAATGCGGCGGCGGAGACCCGCGACGTGGCGATCGCGGCCAGGGACAAGGCTCTGGCGGCGCTGAGGGTCTCCGAGGATGGTAGGGCCGAGATGGGCGCCGAACTGGAAGCCCTTCGGAGGGCCGGCCAGGAGGTCTGCGCCCAAGTCTTGGGCACGAGGCGAGCCAGCGCACTTGCCCGCTACCGCCCGAAAGTGCCGGGGCTTGTGGAGGCGGTTTGTGATTGCGGGCGCAGTTGGAACCGTCGCCGCTGGTCAACACCGCCTCGCACTATGACGGTATCGACCTCGCGATGGTGAGTAAGCGGCATCGCCGAACCGGACCGGACAGCGTCGTCGGCAGTTCGAGCTCGGTCGAGCCGCATGCTCGAGATCGCCACCACGCCCCGCCCGAGGTCGCCTTCAAGATGCAGTCCTCCTCCTCCGTCTTGGTCGGCCACCGTGAAGAAGAGGAAGAAAGAAGTTAGCCCCTTTTTTTTTCTTTTCTTGCAAAGACTGTGTGTAAACGATCGTAAGTAATTGTAAGCTCGGTTTGCCTCTTTGCTCTCCTTTGCGTTTGGGTTTGACCGACCATAGCCTCAAGGACCACGGGTCGCTTATGCGTGGGTCGGGTCAATTTGAGAGGGCCAAGAGGATAGGAGTCTTGTTTATGCGGTAGTTACGCGCACTCATGGGGTTGGAGTGTTCCGATCGGCCAAGGGTTTTTCCACTCGGGCACTTCCTTCTTCGCAAAGTGCTACTTAGCAACCATAGCGGCCGGGCGAGGCCGAAGCGCCTCGGGTCGAGAGGGTTACCGCCGGGATAGACTCTGTGACTAGTCGGGTCACCACCCACATGAGTACGTGAGTTAGCCGAGTTCGTGTGGGGAAGATTGTTCCCAATCGACGGAAGGTCATCCCACTCGGTGCTTCCTTCTTCGCGAGTGCTCTTGGGCAACCATAGCCTACCGGGCGTGAGGCCGTGAGCACTCGGTCGAGAGGGTTACCGCCGGGATAGACCTCGTGGTCGGTGGGTCACCGACCATACGGACACCATCCGGAGCGGCACGAACGGGCGCCACGGGCAGCCCCGAGTCGTCACGTGGCGACCGGTGCTCGGTTGGGAGAAAGGTAAAGACTTATACCAGAAAAAGAAAAGAGCTTAGGGATAGAATCGCCTTAACTTTTCAATGTTCCGGGCATTAGGAGGATCGACCATCGGCGTCCTTGAGTCGAAGGTGCGGTCGGAGAACTTCCACGACGGTGAAAGGACCTCTCCTGTGGGCGTCGACTTGTGCTTATCTTTGGTTGTCGGACCCGACGCAGAACCAAGTCGCCAATACCGAAGGATCGTCCTCGAACTTGGCGGTACGTGGTAGCGGCGCAGGCTTGTTGATATCCGCCGGCCGCAGGCGGCCACGTCGCGCGCCTCGTCGAGTGGGTCGATGGCGTCTTGTTGCGAGGCGAGCCCCGAGCCTCATCGAAGGCTTGCAATCTCGGGAGCCGTATTCGGTCGATGGGCAAAGCGGCCGGTAGCGAACACCATAAAGAAGGGTGTGAACCCGTCGCCGGTCGGCGTGGTCCGCAGACTCAGAGGATCGGAGGCGGCTCGGCTACCAGCGCCTGCGAAATGCTTGAGCCGATCGAAGATCCGCGGCTTGAGTCCTTGAAGGATCATGCCGTTAGTGCGCTCGACGGCCGTTAGTCGCGGATGGGCTATCGCGCCCAATCGACACGGATGTTGAAGTCGCCACGAACTCGAGAAATTCCTTCCCGTGAACGTGTTCCGTTGTCGGCGATGATGGAGTTTGGGACTCCAAACCTAAAAGCGATGTCGCGGAAGAAGATGGCCGCTTGTACCGACGTGGCGCCACGACCGGCTTGGCCTCTATCCACTTGGTGAACTTATCTACCGCGACGGCGGTGGGTGAAACCCGGCGCTTTCCGAAAGTTCGACCAAATCGAGTCCCAGACGGCAAAAGGCCACGTGATGGGGATCGTCTCGTAAAGCTTGGTGGCGGATCGTCTCACGAGCAAAGAATCGCATCCTTCGCGGTGCGTCACGATATGCTCGGCGTCGACACGCGTGATTGGCGATGAAACCTTGTCGAAAGGCCTTTCCCACAAGAGATCGGGGTCTTTGCGTGGTGACCGCAGACTACTGTGTATGTCGTCGGCCACTGTTTTCCTTGGTCGGTCAAGATACATTTTGGAGGACCGGAGGGACTCCTTTTGTAGAGGTGCAGGCGATCAGACGAAGGATTTTGCCCGCCGGGCGAGGCGCCGGCCTCGGTCGGGTCGGGAAGTGACCCGTCCGTCAAGCGGTCGATGTAGGGCCTCCTCGATCGGACTCAAGTGCTAGCACACCGCGGAGATCCGCCAAGTCTACGCCGACCAGCGTCGGTCGGGCGACGGCAAATCTTTGGATTGGTCGGGTGGCCGCCCCGCCGAGTCGGTGGGACGATGGGCGCAGGAGGTCGGAGACGAAGATCCGGGCGGAGCGGGCTCTCTTTGGAGGCAAGATTGGCGGTGATCGGCCTCGCCATTGTAGCGTCGGTAGCTATGGTGAAGCTCGAAACCCTTGAACCGCTCCTCGGCCGGTGCTTCTCGCGAAGACGCGGCCATGCGGGCGTCTCGGGGCCCGCGACCTTCATGACTTGGTCGACGACAAGCTTGGAGTCCCGTGGGCGAGCCGGCGGCACCGAGGTCGGCGGCGATCCGGAGACCGTTGACGAGCCTCGTGCTCGGCAATGTTGTTGGTCGCGGCGAAGAGCAACCTAATGGCGTATTGAAGCTGTTTCGAGCGGGAGATGATGGCGATTCCGCGCGCGCGCCATTCTTGGTGTAAGACCCGTCGAAGTACATTGTCGATGCTCGGGGTCTTGGCCATTGGTGGTGCACAGGCTTCGGCCCACTCGGCGACGAAGTCGGCGAACTGCGACTTGATCGCCGTCCGAGGGCGTATATTATGCCATGGCCGCTAAGCTCGGCGCCCATTTGGCTATCCTTCACGAGGCATCGCGATTGTGGATGATCTCGCCTAGTGGGGACGTGGTCACCACGGTGATGGCGTCTTGATCAAGTAGTGAACGAGTTTCCTCTTTGCGATGAGCACCGCGTGAGTAACTTCGCACTGTGGGTACCGAGTCTTGGACTCGGAAAGTACCTCATCGATGAAGTAGACCGGCCGTTGTACCTTGAGCTCACGGCCTTCTTCCGCTCGCTCCACCACGAGGGCCTGGCGACGACTTGGGTAGTGGCAATGATGTAGAGGAGCGGCGGTTCACAGTGCCGGGCGATCAGGATCGAGGCGAGGATAGGAAGGCCTTGGCGGGTGAGGGCCTCCTGAGCCTCGGTGTCAAGCGAAGCGGTCGGATTTCTTGGCGGCTGAGCGGCATTCGCGTTCGCGGCGAGACACGAAGCGGCTCAAAGCCGCGGGCACCGGTCGACCTCTGGACCCCTTTGAGGTTCTTGCCGCCGGGCCCATCCTTGCGATCGCCGAGATCTTCTCCGATTGGCCTCGATGCCTCGCCGAGAGCGATGAAGCCTAAGAGCTTTCCTTTGGGGACCCCAAGACGCACTCTGCAGGTTGAGCTTTATGCGAAACCGTCGAAGGTTCGCGAAAGTCTCTTCTAGGTCGGCGATAAGGTCGTCGACCTTCACGGTCTTTACGACAATATCGTCGACATACGCCTCAACGTTGCGGCCGATCCGGTCATTGAAGCACGTTTGCATACATCGGTGGTATGTAGCGCGCGCGTTCTTCGTGCCGAAGGGCATTGTGACATAGCGAGCAGCCGAACGGAGTGATGAAGGAAGTCGCGGTGGTCGGACTCCTTTAGCGCAATCGGTGGTAGCCCGAGTAGGCATCGAGAAAGGAAAGAGACTCGCACCCCGGTGGAGTCGATGACTTGGTCGATGCGAGTAAGGGAATGGGTCCTTGGGGCATGCTTTGTTGAGACTCGTATAGTCAACACACATTCTCCATTGCCGTTCTTCTTTTTACAAGTCTGAGGTTGGCTAGCCACTCGTGGTGGCGCACCTCTTTCTGAACCCCGCGCCAAGAGTTTGGCGATCTCCTCCTATAACCTGCGCCTTTCCTCGTCGAGCGGCGCGGCGTTGAAGCGACCGGCTTTGAGCACAGTCGAGCGCTCAGGAGTGCTCGGCGACCTCCTTTGGAATGCCGGCATGTCGGAGGACCTCCATGCGAAGACATCTTTGTTAGTGCGGAGGAAGTCGACGGCGCGCTTTCCTATTTGGCGGGGCGTGGCTCCGACCCGACGGTCTTGGTCGGATCACGAGGATCGACCGTGACCTCCTTCGTGTCCTCGGCGGATTTGAAGGATCCCGCCCCGATTTCTTTGGATTCGAGGGACGGACTCGCGGCTTCCTCCCGAGCTTGTTGAGTTCCGTAGAGCAACGATCGCTGAGGCGAGCTCGCGTTGCGCGCTCGCGATTGAAGGCAGGCTGGAAAGACGATGCCGCGGTAATGACTCCATGCGGTCGGGCATCTTGACTTGAGGTAGGCGTGGTGGGGATCGCCATGAACTTGGCGTAGCATGGCCTCCCAGGATGGCGTGGTAGGCGCCGGGAAATCCACGACCTCGAAGGTGAGGTTTGGTCGCGGAAGTTTCCGGCTCCCGAAGGTGAGGCGGTCGACTGCCCGGCGGATGGGCTTGTTGGCGAGATGGCGCTATGGAAAGGTGCCTTGCTTGGCCGGAGGCTTGAGCGCGGGACCCCATAGCGTCGAGCGTCTCAACGTAGAGGATGTTAAGGCGCGCCCCGTCCATCGGCACCTTCGTGAGGCGCCGTTCGACGACGGCCGACCACCGGCCGGTACCTCCCGGTGTGGGGACGCGATCGGGTGATCGGTCCGATCAAAGGTGATCGGAACTCCGACCACCGAAGATATTGGGGACGCCGGCGCGGCGGTGTGGACCTCGTGAAGCGAGCTTGAGTCGGCGGCATCGGCGTAGCAAGCCGGTCCTCCGAAGATCATGAGGCGGCCGTCGGGCTCGGGAACTCGTCGTCGCCTTCTTCTCCGCCGTTCGCGGGGCGCGGCGAGCTTCTTTCCTTTGCCCGCGGCGTAGTGGGGGCGCTAGAGATAGCGCCTCGAGGACCCGCGATCCGTGCTTGACGGAGAACCCATGGTTGGGCATGGGCCGTCCATCAATTTCTCGAAGTGGTCGGGCGGCGGTCGGCGCGCCGCTTTGCTGCGAGCGGTCGGCCGTGGCGACCACTGGGTCTCACGGATCGCTTCCGTGCGCGCCCGTTTGTCGAGCGGTCGGGAGGAGACCAGTTTGGCGCCGGGCTCTGCTGGGCCTTTCCTCCTTCGAAAATAGCCCCTACGGCCTCCTCGCCGAGGCGTGGTTGGTGGCGATGTCGAGAGCTCCTTGGTAGTCTGGGCTTGGCGGCCCGGCTTGTGCACCAAGGCCTTGCGAGGTGCCGTAGATGAAGGCTCCCACGACATCGGCGTCGGAGATGTCGGGAGCTCGTTGCATTGGCGGAAAACCTCGGATGTAGTCGGAGAGTCTCCCGGCTGCGCTTGCAGCCTTCGAGTCCCAGGAGTTATCGGCGCTTATAAGTGCCACGGAAGTTACCGACGAAGAGATTCTTCAAGTCGGCCCGATTCTCGGCAGTTTTGGCGGCGGTACTCGAGCGAGCTCGAGCCGAGTCCGCGAGTAGATGGGGAAGTCTTGGATGATGAAGAGATCATCCGTCGCTCCCCGGCCCGACGCGAGCCGGTAATCTTGAGCCGCACACAGGTTGGTGGCCCCTGTACTTGGCAATGTTGGTGGCGCCGGAATCGGGCGGGAAATCGCTGGCGGATCCTTGGCAAAAGCCCGTGGTCCGGGACCATCGGGGCTCGGGCTGCGTAGTGGCGCTCACCATCCGCAACACGTGAGTGGCGGCGTCCTCGCCATCTTTCTTCGCGCCTCGAGGTGGCGCGGATGTCGAGGCATTACCGAGGCGGCGCGCACCGGGTGCGTGAGGCACAGGTGGTTCATGGTGGGGTGCGGTCTTGGCGCACCAGTACCGGCTCCATGGCATGCAGACGGGCCGGTGGCGGAAGTAGCGCGGTGTGGTAGGGCCGGAGGCTGCATGTCTTTGACGGCGCGCGCGCACCACCGGCCGAAGGTTCGGTAGGTAGCTCGGCCTCGGGTTTGCGGGCTCGGAAGGCCTCGGGCGGCATTGCGGCCGCACCACGTTTTGGCTTGCGTGAGGGAAAAGCGAAGGGGCGGTGTCGCCCCCAACTTGTGGTGCTCTTGGCGCGCGCGCGCGTCGCGCCGCCCAGACTTACGCGGGCTCGGGCTCGTCTGCTCCAGTTGGCACGAGGCCGGTCGAGCTCGACCTTCGCTCCTCCACTCTCAGCGTTGCCGTTGGAGCTCGGTAGCGAGCTCGAAGCGTTCGGTAGGCGTGGCTGGTATTCCCCCTCCTATGCCTCGGTCTGCCGGACGGGGACCGTCGTGAGCAGCGGTGGCTACGACCAAATCGGTATGCTCGCCACGTTGCACTCGCGAGTGCCGCTGTGGCGGGATACTCAGCGTCGGGGCTGGGCCGTGGCCGGAAGAGTCTTCCAAAGAACTCGTGGACGGAGGTTGGCATGTAGCCGACCATAGCTACAAGTCGTGGCGGCGGGAGGTGACGGATCTCTGCGCAGTTCGGAGGGCTTTCGCCAAAGGAGGTATAGCGCTCCTCGTGGTTCGGCTTTGGGGCCAGCGGGCGCTCAAGCGGAGTGGGGGACGGCTGCCGGAGATGGTGTCGAGCTCCCGCAGCGCCGCCCCCCGCGGCGGCTGGGATGGCGTGAGCTCTCCTCCGAGGTGACGGTGAAGCCGAGGAGCCGGCGGATCGGCCCGAACACGATCATGCCGTCGTTGGAGAAGAATGCCATCAAGGAGGCGAATGGGAATCCGGAGATCTTTCTTGAAGACGCCGCGAAGCCCCTACTGGCGCGCGCCAGCCGGCGTTTGAGCGCCGCAAGTAAATTTGTAAGTCTAAGGGGTGCGCGTTCCGCTCCTGAATGGTTAGACCACGAGTCCAAGATGTATCTTGGTTCGGGCGAAGGTCTCTACTCGATTCGTGCGTTGGTATTGTATTCAGGGTGCGGATGATCGCACCGAGTTTTTTACAAGCGAGAGGTGGAGCCTCAACACTAGAATGATCTAAACTTAGCTCTCGGAAGGAGAAGAAAAGAAGAAGAGGAAGAAGAGGAAAAAGCTCTCCTGTAGCTCTTACTCCTTTGCCTGTTAGGAGGTTCCTGCCTCCTTTTATTGATCTGAAGGCGGGTTACATCGAGAATTGGCGAAGTGCAGGCGAGCTACTTCTAGGGCTTGGTCTTGCCCGCCGTCGCCAATCGTTCACCGATCGATCGCTTGCTCGCCGACCGTCGCCGCTCTTGAGCCTATCTTTGGGTCGGTGGTCTAGTGGTCGAGTGGTTAGGTAATCCTCCGGAAGTGGCGAGCTGCTCTCTGTGATCCATGTGGGTCTTGGCGTAGTCGCGTATGACGTTGGAGTTGCCTCGGGAGAGCGTGTCCTTGCTTGTGGGTGGTGGTGATGGGACGGGAGGCGTGGCTTCAGCAGCTATCAAAGCGTCTTGGGAAGGACCACCGCCTCGCTCGATCCGCCGAATGACCGTTCGTGGGGCACGTGGCCTTAGGTTGACACGGGACTCCGATGCGCGGCACGCGGCCCTCGGCGGGGATTATCATGGTTCGGTCGGAGCCGGGGGATCCCGTCCCGCTGCGGGGGTCGGGAACCCTGCTGAGTCGGAGTCGGGACCGGTCGGGAATGGTCTCCCTGAATGGTCTCGTAGGCATTTGGGTAGCGGGTAGGGACGGCTGTTTAAGGTGAGGCCGTATTCGAGGCCGCCTGCTTGCTGCTCTGGGCTTTGCTTGTTGCAATTGGGCCGTTGGTGCACCCCTGTTTTATGAGTATTCGTCAGCATCGTTGAAGATGCCGTAAGGGTTTGTTTGGAGCTTTTCCACGAAATGGCTCCTCCCGCAAGAGTGAAGACATAACCTGACGTGGATTTCTTAGAGTCAACACATCCTGCGAAGTCAGCGTCTGAATAACCCATAATCTCAAGGTCATTAGACTTCTTATATGTGAGCATGTAATCCTTAGTGCCCTGCAAATAACGCAAGACTTTCTTAACAGCTCTCCAGTGGTCCAAACCTGGATTAGATTGATATCTGCCAAGCATTCCGGTTACAAAAGCTAAGTCAGGGCGAGTACATACTTGAGCATACATAATGCTTCCGACAGCTGAAGCGTAAGGAATCGACTTCATTTGATCAATTTCTAATTGATTCCTTGGACTTTGGAATAAACCAAACTTATCGCCCTTAACAATTGGGGCAGGCGTAGCAGAACAGTTATGCATATTATATCTCTTAAGCACTTTATCAATGTATGACCTTTGTGATAAGCCTAATACAACTTTGGACCTGTTTCGGTGTATTTCTATGCCCAGAACATAAGAAGCATCACCAAGATCCTTCATGTCAAAATTAGAGGATAGAAATCTCTTGGTTTCATACTGACATATTCTTATCATTTGCTAGCCAATAAGATATCATCCACATAGAGCACTAGAATAATAAATTTGCTCTCTTTAGTCTTAATGTAGATACAATTATCCACCTCATTTTCTTTAAAGCCAAATTTCCTTATTACTTCATCAAACTTAAAGTACCTTTATGCGGGCGCTTGTATTAGTCCATAGATGGATTTCTTAAGGTAACATCCCATTTGTTCCTTGCCTTCCACGACAAAACCTTCTGATTGAGCCATGTATACATTTTCATGCAAGTCACCGTTAAGGAATGCAGTTTTTACATCCATCTGATGTAGCTCCAAATCATAATGAGCGACAAGTGCCATGACAATTCTTAATGAGTCTTTCTTAGACACGGGAGAGAAGGTATCAACATAGTCAATCCCCTCTCTCTGTGTAAAACCTTTAGCTACAAGCCTAGCTTTGAATCTTTCAACATTTTCCTTGAAGTCATGCTTAGTTTTATAGACCCACTTACAGCCTATTACTTTAACTCCATCAAGTATGTCTACTAAATCCCAGACATCATTAATGCTCATAGATTTCAATTCATCCTCCATGGCCTCGAGCCATTTATCTGAATTCTTATTACTTATGGCTTCTTTAAATGAAATGGGATCATCCACCTTCCCTATATCGTTAACATCTTCATTCATGTACACGACATAGTCACTTGGAATGGCTGATCTTCTAACCCGCTGTGATCTTCTTAAGGTTTCACCAGGTATCACAGATGGTTGTTGAAGTTCTTCATTAATTGCTGATGTAGGTTCATCATCAGGAGCAATATTACTAATCCCAGAATCATTAGCTGGGGTTACAACACCAGGGTTATCATTTAGAGGTGTCATTATTTGCGGCACATTAATAAAGGTCTCTTGGATTATCGGTGATGGAACATAAGCCCGAATTTCCTCGAGATCTATATTTCTGGCCTTTGAGCTCCCACTAATTTGACCATTCTCCATAAACACAGCATGTCTAGTTTCTACAAATTTAGTATGACGATCTGGGCAGTAAAATCGGTATCCCTTAGATCTATCGAGTATCCGATAAAATGGCGACTCCTTTGTTTTAGAGTCTAATTTCCCAATATGTGGGTTAAAGACTTTAGCTTCAGCAGATGACCCCACACTCGTAAGTATTTTAAGCTCGATTTTACGCGATCCAGTTTCATAAGGTGCCTTAGGGTGATTTGCTAGGAACCCGATTAAGTATGTTGGCGTTTGTTTTTAATGCTTCCATCCATAAGGTTCTTGTAAACTGGAATAGTGAGCATACTTTGCACCATATCCATAAGTGTGCGATTTCTTCTTTCACTACACCATTTTCTTTGAGGTTCACCAGAGTTGAGTATTGAGCTACTATGCCATTTTCTTGAAGATATTTAGCAAAGGGACCAGAATTTGTCCATAAGGAGCATGTCTACCATAAAACTCTCCTCCTCGATCCGATCGTACCACTTTAATCTTTAGATTGTCTTTGATTTTCTATTTCACCTTAAATATTTTAAATTTATCGGCGATTCTGACCGACCACGAATGGGAAAATATAACCATAACGGAATAATCATCGATGAATGTAATGAAAGAATCAAAACCATCCACTGATGTCACAGGAAAAGGTCCACAAATATCAGTGTGGATTAATTCTAATATCCCTGTGCTTCGGGTAGCCCCTTTCTTAATTTGTTTTACGTATTTACTCTTAATGCAATCAATGCAGGGGTCTGAGTCTGAGAAATCAAGCGGGTGGAGTATCTCTTCCTTAATGAGACGTTCCATTCTCCCCTTCGAAATGTGGCCTAACCGACAGTGCCACAATTTCGATGAAGTCTCATCATCAATTCTTTTACGCTTATTTGTGCCATCACATACATTCATTAACACAGGCGATTCTTTAAGGGAAAGAACATAAAGCTTGTCTCGTTTGATAGCAAGACCAACATCATTAGATTTAAACTTTATTATGCATTGGCTGTTCCCAAACTTACAATAAAAACCTTCATCATCTAATAAAGAAACTGAAATAAGGTTCCTTCTTAAACTAGGAACATAAAGAGCATTATTTAGATGAAGTACAAAGCCATTTTCTAATACTAATGGTAAGGTCCCAATGGCTTCAACTTCAGCCTCCTCCCCATTAGCGACTCTAAGGTTTCGCTCCCCCTTTCTTAGCATCTTCACGGAAAGGAATCCCTGTAAAGAATTTGAAACATGTATAGAGGCACCTGAGTCAATCCACCAAGAATTAGGAGAAAAATCAACATAAAGAGATTCCTCAATAAAGGTGATTTCATCATTACCCTTCTTCGCGAGCCACTTCAGAAATCCTGGGCAATTTTTCTGAATATGCCCATCTTTCTTGCAGAAGCGACATACAACGCTGTTGGATGAAGAGGGTGTTGCAGGAGCTTTTCCTTTATGCTCCACCTTATTTGACTCAGTTTTGGGAGAGAAATTGAGTTTCTTCTTAGACTTATGGTCTCCCTGGAATTTTCTCTTCTTATTGCCAATAAGGTGGACAACGTCCTTCTTATCGGCCTTCAGTCTTTCCTCCTCCTGAACGCACATGTCAATTAATTCGCTCATGGTCCACTTCTCCTTTAGAGTATTGTAATTGATCTTAAAAGGACCAAACTCATACGGTAAAGAAGTCATTATGAAATGAACCGAAAAGCCTTCTGAAATAGCTATGTCCATTCCTTTAAGCTTGGAAGCCATATCGGTCATCATCATGATATGCTCCCTGACACTGCCCTGTCCCTCATACTTGGAAGTGAGCATTTTCATAATTAATGTACTGGCATAGACTTTTGAGGAGCCTTTGAATTGCTCCTCTACTGAAGCCAGATACATCTTAGCATCTTCGGAGTCGGGGATTGCTCCTCTAATTCCTACTGATATTGTGCCCTTCATTATCATCAAGGACATGCGGTTAGACCGCTCCCATTTCTCTGCTGCAGTTTCATAGGACTTCTTTAACTCAGAGAAGTTCTCATCATCAGCAGTAGGAGGAGTGGGAGCAGCCTCACGAAGTGCAAGGACCAAATCCATTATTCCAAGAGTTATGAGCAGTTTTTCCTTCCAGGAGGGGAAGTTATTACCAGAAAGTTGTTCCATGCTATTTAAGGTACTGGCAACGTTTGTAGTGGTCATAGTTGAATAAAATATATACAAATATTAGTAAGCAATTTTAATGTCTGGCATAAAATTAACCCTACGTTGGTCTGGTTAATAATATGCTAATGACAGTTCTAATTCATAATCACCGTTGGGCAGAATATGAAAAGAACTTAACTTTTAATTTAAATGGGTATGACTCATGAATATAATCAACTTTGGTCAGAATATAATCATGATCATAAAATTAATCCCAAAACATTATTAAATTTCTAATCAAGATTTCTCGTTGGTTCCATCTTAATTAGAGACAACTTAATTAAATATTTTATCCAGCAATTTACACTCTTAAAACAGTCCAATCATCATATTAAAAGAATAATCAGCATTTAAATTCTGAGAATATGCTGTAAATTAAACTAATCCCACAAATGTCTAATTTCGGGCAAAATACCCCAAACATCAATTCATAAAAGAAAACAGCATTTAAATACATAAGAAAATACTGTAAAATAAAGAGGTCCAAAACTTAAACATTTCGGCCAAAGCACAACGGCCCATTCGGGCGCTGAGCCCACGCCCGCGGCCCAGCGAAGCGATGCGCGGCCCAAGCAAAAAAATCGTGCGGCGGCCCAAGCAAACGCACGCGCGGCGGCCCAGCAAACGACGCTGCTGCGGGCCAGCGACGACGACGCGTGTCCGCGCGGGAGACAAGCGCGGCGCGCGCGCGAAACGGCGGCACCTGCGCGAGGCGGCGGCGACGCGAGAAGCGGCGGCCGCCGCTGGGAGGCGAGGCGACGGCCCGCGGAGGCGAGGCGACGGCCGACGGATCTGAGCGGACGGACGACTCGGATGGAATCAAGCCGCAACAAAATCGCGCAACGAAGGGAAAACCTAATCCATTCGCTTCCGTCTCCCCGAAAACCACGCGCAGCGCGGCGAAGTGGCGAGAGGCGACGCGCGCAAAGGTGGTGAAGCGAAGCGAGGCGATGGCGAGCACACGCGGTGGAGCGGAGGCCTCACGGGCTCCGACGAAGCGGCGAGGCGATCGGGCTAAAGCGCGCGGCTCCCTAAGACACGCACAAGACGTGCGGCCAAGACCCGACGCGGCTAAAGGCAGCCAACGGCGCTCGGAAGCGGCGACGGACCAGAGCGCGGCGGTACCGGCGAGAGCGGCAAAGGTAAGCCCAAAACCCCTTCTTTAGCCATTAGGTTTTGCTTGATTTGGGGATTAGGGTTCGGGTTCATCAAGATTCAATTGGGGATTTTGGTTCTTAGGGTTTTCCGAAACTCATCTCTTTCTTAATGCTTAAACCGAAACCAAAAACACATAAATCTGGAGTTAATCACCACCTAACCGAATCAAGGTCATATGAATTAATCGGTTCAAGAAAGGCTATTGGTGGCTCTGATACCAAATGTTAGCATAAACTTAGGGTTCTTAAGCCTTTAAACAACATTAATCAATAGCCAAAACTTGAACACCAAAATGCGGAAGAAAATATCGTTCGGTGAAGCCATTAGAAATAGATCGGCAGTGATGGTGAGGTTGAAGCAGCGATCGCCGACGGTGACGTAGAAGGAAGAAGCCGTCGGTAGATGATCTTCAAGCCGATCCGGTGCGCGCTAAGGATCGATTCTTAGTTCAATAGGTATGTCAGGAGATTTAGTCTTTTGTGTTTTCTTAGAGATGATCACAAAAGCTAGCCTCTCCTCCTTTTTATATGCGCACCGCACGACCTGGGATCACAACCATATCTCGGTTGCACCCCCGATCAAAGAGTAAGAGATGGAATCTCATCCCCTAATATTCGAAATTTTATTAGTTGGGTGGTTAGCCCAAGATTAATTCCAACAAGAAAAACGGTTTAGCTCAGTCTATTTATTTTATGAGCTATGCTCGTAACGAGCCGAATTCGAGTAACACGTGAGGTTCGAGCTTCTCTAACAGCCGCTGCCGCCACAAACCAGTCCCTATTCCCCAGATCCCTCCCCCATTCTTTTCTTTCGGAGTCTGACTCTCTTCTCGACCTCGATCTCCCAATTCCGAGCCCCGGACTCCCGGTGAGTTCCACTGATTCGACAGAGAACACAAGGAGCTGCAGATATGTTAGATGCTTCATATTTCTTTCACGTAATCAACATCAAGTAATGGAAAGTGATTGATCCATGTAGTACTTGTAACTTTGTTAGTTCTTGGTGCCATTAGTTCTTGCTACGACCATTATTTCAATGCTTTGTGGTCTTCAGCTGACACTAGAGTAAACTAGAATCTCTTATTCATGCAAATGAAGTTGGTACCGATTTATATAAGGTTTAATGCTCGATTCTTTGTATCAGAAGGTTTGAAATATCGACCCCGGCATCTAGCTCGTCACAGGCAGCACAAAGCTCTGCCCAAGTTGCAGAAAAGTCCAACGTAGCTCCCAATGTTGACTCAACTCCACAATCACCACAACTCACAAGGTACCGTAGGCTGAACAAGTTGAAGAACAGAATGCACATCAGTTAGAATCTGCAGTGTGTCTTGAATTTAAAAGAGTACAAATCTATCTATTATTATATTAAAGTAGAGATAAAAGAAGCCACCATGTTCGCTCTTAAAGTTAGAAATTCTCACATTAATCGGAGAAAAATAAAAAAAATCTATACCGCTAATCATGATGGATCCAGATTATAACGGTCTAGATTAAAAGAAAGAGTTTTTGTTATATACAACACTTATATATAAACCGTCCGGATCAAATAGCCAATTTAATAATTATGTCAGACCTCAAATACTCAACTTGCCACATTAAGAGCTCACGTGTCCGGTTAGAATACTCCACCTGTTTCCATCAAACTTATCTCGCTGTAGGGAGAGGCCAGGTTGATTGAACTTGGCACTGCTACTTTGGATGGCTATCAGTCTCCTGGTGCATAACTAAAAAAGTAACAACAAAAATAATACTCGACCTGCCACGTTAAGAGCTGACGTGTTCGGTTAGGATACCTGCTTGCATCAAACTTATCTCTATATTATCTGTTTCTGTCTAGAGTTCCATTGAGTTCCACAGGCGGTTGTTTATTCGTGTAAACCGGAACACCTTTGAAATTCATATTTTCACCAATCGAACCTACCTTTGTCTCCCATGTTGCCTTTTTCATGCTAGAGACCACGTATCCGAACTGGACACTAATACTTGATGTGTTTGATGTTGGTATGCCTACAAATACCCACAAGACACCTAGGAAAATAGACATAACACATGGTTTACTTCTCACCGGATTATCTGATCTTCGAGTTTTAGCCTTTTTAATTCACCAAATTATCTTACACGTATTAGTCGCCCGATTTCAGAGGTAAAGTACGTATTGGTCGCCTGTTTTCAGAGGTAAAGTGTTTTGCTATTACTCATGTCTTTCATTTATCATGTATTGGCATGTTCATTGGCTGTTGTTTCCATGTCGACCACTTCTTCACATCTAATTATTATACTATATAGTCACAGGTCCAATAGAAATCATGTCTTCGCATCATCTATTTTATTGACTAAACATTTGCTTTTGAACTTTTCGAAATAGCAGCGCTATGGCATACAAAAAGTTGAGTGAGTTGACAACTAGAGGACAAACATGGAATATTAAAGTGAAAGTAATGAGAATGTGGGATTCAATCAATTTTTTAACTGATGAACTTATGAGCCTTGATATGATATTGATCAATGAACAAGTTTCAATCTTCACATATGTAGCTGTATATTTTTTTAACAACCGTTTCGTAAGTGAGGTTTTTTTTATAGGGTGATACAATTCATGCTACTATTTGGAATAATCTGATAGATACTTACAGACCAAAGATCAATGAGAGCTCTATCTATGTGCTCAACAATTTCAAAGTTCAAGAATATGCAAAATACTGTCCGGTGGACAACCATCTTAAGATTATTTTCATGAATAATACAAAGGTGAAAGAAGTGAAAGGATCAACAAATAATTTTCAGGAATACTACTTTGAGTTTGCCACCAGAGAAGCACTACAAGAACGGTTAGATAAAAAACAACAACAATTATCAGGTAAGTCTGTAGTTGCATTCTCATTTTTTTTAAATTCATGAGTCACAATTAATTAATCTTCAAAATTTTCAGATGTGATTGGATTACTCGCCCAGATTGAGCCAGTTAGATCAAGGATGATGAGGAAGAACAGTGCCAACCCCCGACCTTCTGATATTCACAAGATTGAACTTCTAACACCAGAGTACGAACATGCATGCGCCTTTCTTTTAATTAAACATTAAACACCATCTTCATGCATTCACATTAACATTTAACTTTTCTGCAATGGAATTTTCAGGGGTGATAAGATCAGAGTAACACTATGGGGACAATTAGCTCATTGTTTAAGTGAAGTTATAATTGGCAATCAAACAGTTGTGGTTATTACATCAACATTAGTAGAATTCAATGGTAAGTAGAATAATATTACAAGTTATTATGGTCTTTCCAACTACACTGATCTAATAGATTGTTGTGGATTAAAAGCGCAACAAGAATATATAAAGATATTGATATACCAGAGACCTGGAAGCTCATTGACAGGTATTTGACATATTATTTTCTTATTTATCGAACAACAAACTCCATGCCCTTTTTATTCATAATGTCATATACTTATTATTTGTCTTCACTATAAAAAATTATAGGCACTCAACCGAAGAAACTTTAACAAAAATGATGGAAATAAATAGAAGTACTCAAGCGACACTAGAAGAACAAATGCTTTATAACAGACGAACATTACGTGACATTACTGAAATGAGTCAAGACAGCCAACCAAATCAGGTAATGGATCAATATTTCTTCTCAAATGTAATATCATTATTTTCATAGAATTAACAAATGATATTTCAGCTTATTTGATATGAATAATCAATATGATTTTTTCATATTAATAATTGTATATTATTTTTAAGTTCTAACATTCATTTTTTGGTAATTCTATAGGATTTAGTGTTTATAGCAAAAGCTAGGATCGATCAGATACAAGAAGATGTTAATTGGTGGTACATGTCATGTATAGCGTGCAACAAAAAAGTAACGAAAAGAAAGCACAATACCTCTGTAAGTATATTCTACAGAATTGAGCAATGTTTTTTTTCCTATTTACTTTGCATTAACAACAATGCTTTGTTAGGTATGGGATTCGACTACAAATAAGTGATCACACAAGTACTACAAGCTGTACTTTATTTGATGATGAGGCAAAAAGAATGCTCAATGCATCTGCTTCAAACTTGCTTGAATCATTTGATGGGAAATCCGAAGAAATTCCCAAGATTATACATCAACTATGCAGAAAGACACTTATCTTTCGGTTCAATCTCAACAACCAAATTTTTATTAAAGGCACTCCAAGCTATGCAGTAAAAAAAATTTATTCCTGATGATAAGCTTGAGATGCAGTTTTTGAATGATAAATATAAGAATGTATAATTTCATTTACTCTGTTGAAAAATCAAATACATATATTGTTTTAAGCAAGAAAGCTCAATAAAATTAACTAAATTCTTTGTGAATTATTCTTGACAGGATTCAATGGACGATGCAGCAGACATTGTACCAAAGAAAGGGACAAGTAAATTGAAGGAGCCAGTTAAAAAGGTCTTAAACATATAACCATATATACTTCCTTATTTGTTTTAAAATATGCGACTAAATTTTCTCAAACTGTTTTGATTTTGCAGAAACAAACAAGCAATGATGCACCTATCGAAAAGAGATCTAGATCATTGGTGCAGCTAAAAGAAGAACTGAAAGATAATGATGGAAATATATTTAATCAAGAAGTTTATGAAGATGAAATATCTTCATCAAGCAAACCTCACCGTGCCAAAAAAAGGAGGCAAAGATATATTTCAATAGAAAGTGACTCTGACGAAGAGTGCTATTCTAAAAATACGCTAGGAGAGAGAGGACTTGAAGATGAAGACTCAGATGCTGATTGTGCCAAAAGAAAGTCTGCTGTTAATGTAGCCATAAAGGATGCAAAAAGATTGGCTACAAAAGTTAATTGCACAAAAACACAAAGTGTTGATGCAAAACGTCAGAAGACATGCAGTCTACTAAGGGATCAAGCATACCAAACAAGACCTAAGAGAACAAGAAAAATGAACACAAAGTATGCTGAATAGTTGATTATCCTGTAAAATGATTGAAGAATAAAGATTTAAATATATTATATTTCAGAAGATCATTGTGTGCAACGCAGTATATAGGAATTGATTAGTTCATTATAGTGTATTAACAAACTCAAAATATTTCATATGACAACATCCAAATCCAATTTCCTATATGCGCTTTCATTTGTATTAATAATTAGCAAATGCAAATCAATATGAGAAATTGCATGCTCATGCGTGTATATGTATGTGATGATCGATGTATGTATCACCTTCGTGTTGCTGAGCAGGAAGCTTTAGAGCCCAGCTCAGAAACCACCAGCGCTTCAACTCACTGTTGTTTCGTGACACAGGCAACGCCTTGGTGCACACAATCTCCCACACCATCATATGCCAGAGCTCTGCTTGCATGTCCTAAACCACAACCTATGGTTCATGCCTCATTCACACTATAATAGAAAATGATTAGTTTATTATACTGAATTTGTAAACTCAAGTATTTCATGCAATGACATCTAAATCCAATTTCCTTTATGCACTTTCATTTAAGAATTTTATTACCACTCTAGCTTATTTCATGCTCTGAAATACAGCTTGAGATGAGAGATAACTAAAATTGCAAATGTGTTCATTCAATCTAGGGATTCATAATTAGCAGATGAAAATCGATTTCAGAAGATGAATGCTCATGTGTATATATGTATGTGATAATCGATGCATAGTGTCACCTTGATGTTGGGCACGTACCTGCAGAGGCTGGCAGCCGCTCTGTGCTCGGCCTCGCTAAACCTTATTGCTACCAACCTCCAAACCATTACCAAACAACCCACCTTGCACGCTGACAACATCGAGCACATAGCCGTTTGTGGCGTCGACAAATCCCCCCATAGCAGGTTCAATGATAGAACCGAGGGCAAGCAACAGCTCAACTCCAGCTCGCCGTCGACGCGTGTATCCATCCATGTCGTCGCTGTTAGGGTTTGGCCGCATGAGAAGAGTATACTAAATCTGCCAAAGAAAAGGGGAATAACATAAGCGAGATTGCGGTGGCTAGCGATTAAATTTGGCACGACAAGCTGCTAATCAGATTTGGCATTGCATGAGAGTGGAAAGCATTATAGGAGGGTGGAAGCAAAGAAGATGAGGATAAGTTCGTCACATGTGAAAGCAGAGGGAAGTAAAGTTGAGTGAAGTAATCGATTTGACTATAATACTCAAGTTGTGTTGGGAATCGTGCTGAGCCCTCCACTTTTTATTTTCTGTATGAATACCAATTAGCATATAATAAATAAATTAAATACAATTAGTATTCGTGTATCCCCAGTTCAGGGAAAGGCTTGAATATTGCCCTCTATAAAGCAAATCTACTATTCACGAGACAATAGACTCGTCCTAACAAAATCAACCAGAGCACATTATCACGGTATTTCTTTTTGCTTGCTCTTTAGTCCTTATACTTACCCTCTTTTCTAATGACTATATTTTTACAATCCTATTTTCGCTGTATTGACACTATAGATGTTCAAGAAGAATTGATTTTTTCAAAGCAAGAAAGATCGTTCAACATTGACAATGTAAGTAGATAGCATCACCACAGTTTAAAGTACCACTTTTTTCATCCAAAACAAGAAAAATCATTCAACATTGAAAATGTAAGTATTTCGCAGAAAAAATATGTACAAAATTTCAACATTAGTCACATCTTTTACCACTACTTCCATTAATTATAACTTTCATGTTTCCTCTATACATGTTGCAAATAGAACAACACCCCTACATTGACAAACAATCCAAAATCATAGCGTCATATTAGTTAAATATTATTGTTCTCCAGATGGCTTCTAAGTTATAGCTCCATATACCACTTTCTTCATTATTATTCCCTTGATGCCTTCTAAGTCATAAATTCATGAAGCTAATTTTGAATATGTCAGATCTCATTGCTGCATAGATTTAAACCATATCTTTACAAATTTGGATAATTAGATCAGGCCTCATTGCTTATAACCTGGAGTCTATGATTGTCGAGAAAAGTGATCGATCAACATGTTTGTTTACATCAACAGCTGCTCTCCTCGCGTCACACAAAAAAAATTGCTCCTCTCCCTGCTACAAACAGGATGATTAGAGGCCTATAGAGTCTAGACTTTCCTGCCCACCTCCATGATACGGGCACAGCAAGGGAAGAAAAGACAGCATGATAGAATCCAATTCGCTGTAGGGAGAGGCCAGGTTGATTGAACTTGGCACCGGAGCTTTGGATGGCTACCATTCTCCTAATGCATAATTAAAAAATTAACAAAAAACTTGAATAATACTACACGTGCCACATTAACAGCTCACGTGTCCGGTTAGGATACTCCAACTGCTTCCATCGAACTTACCTCCCATGTTATCTGCTTTCGGCTAGAGTTCATACTCCACCAACCACATTAATCACAACACAACAATCTATATTGTTGTTCATGGTACATCTAGATTGTAACGGTCTACATTAAAAAAGATTAAAAGAAAGAGTTTTATAATTTAATAATTATGTCAGACCTCATTGCTGCATAGTTTTAAACCATAACTGCCACATTAAGAGCTTACGTGTCCGGTTAGGATACTCCACATGCTTCAATCAAACTTATCTCCCATGTTATCTGTTTCCAGCTAGAGTTCATACTCGACCACCCACATTAATCACATCACAAAATGTTTATATTCCATCAAAATTATCTCCCGTGTTGCCCTTTTTCAAGCTAGAAACCACGTATCCGAACAGGACACTAATACTCAATGTGTTTTATGTTGGTATACCTAGAAATACCCACAAGACAACTAGGAAAATAGGCACAACACATGGTTTACTTCTCGCTGGATTATCAAATCTTCGAGTTACAACCTTTTCAATTCACCGGATTATCTTACACGTATTAGTTGCCGGATTTCAAAGGTAAAGTGATTTGCTATTACTCATGTCTTTCATTTATCATGTATTGGCATGTTCATTGGCTGTTGTTGCCATGTCCTCCACTTATTCACATCTAATTATTATAATATTCACAGGTATACTAGAAATCACGTCTTCACATCTTCTATTTTATTGACTTAACATTTGCTATAAATCATATTATAGGAGACTATTACAACAGATTGCATCAATTAACAATTAATTTAATTAAGAAATACATTGCTAACAAGTTAATAGTTGAAGCTCAACAGGGGCTCATTTAAATAAAGGAAAATGACAAACAAGACCAATGTAAGAGTAGCAAGAATGAAGAGAAAAGAAAAACTTGAACCGAGAGAAGCAAAGCGTGCAAGAAAAGACAATACCGATATAAGCCATACAGAGGAAACAAGGAAGACCAATGCAAGACTAACAAGAATGAAGAGAAAGCAAAAAAATCCAAAAACTAAGGGAAGTTAAGAATGCAATAAGAGACAATACCCAATTAAATCTACAAGTCAACATCCAAGCATTCAACAGCAGCACAACTTCCAGACACACTAATAGCAAGATATGGAACTTCGGAAAGCCAACATACAACTGCCAACACTGCAATGCACTACTATGGTGTGAAGAAAGATTAAGATCCAATAGAACAACCAAAAGACCTTCTTTTGAATATGCTGCAAACAAGGAAAAATAGATCTACAACCACTAAAAAAACCTCCACCTTACCTTGCGAACCTGTTAAATAGCAAGGGAAATGATACAGCAAACTTCAAACATAACATAAGGACTTACAACTCAATGTTCTCATTCACATCAATGGGAGGAATTGTAGATAAAGAAATAAACAATGGCAAAGGACCAAATGTTTTCCGTTTGCATGGCCAAAACTACCACCATATTGAAACTCTTTTACCAGAAGAAGGCAACAAACCACGCTTTGCACAACTGTATATCTATGACACTGAAAATGAGGTGGCCAACCGGATAAATGCTTCGAGAGGCAACGATAAAATCTCATTAGTAGATCCTACCATCGTTGTCGGTCTGCAAAAAATGCTGGATGACAACAACATTCTGACAAAATCATTCAGAATGGCAAGGGATAGGTTCAAAGAAGAAGACTACCATGATTTCACGTTATGACTAATAAGTGCAAGGGGAAGAAACGGGACGCACGGCATGCCATCTGCATCTGAAGTTGCAGCTTTGGTAGTGAAAGATCCTACCGAAGAGAGCGAAGGACGAGACATTGTTGTTGAGTACAAGGATATGATGCCTGAAGGATATCAGAAATACATCCAAAATTCATGTCCATGCAATACCCGCTGTTGTTCCCATACGGCGAAGATGGATTTACACTTCAAATACCATACAAACAAAAAGAAGGGGTTAGCTACAACAGGGAATATGTAACTATGCTAGAATACTTTGCTTACTACCTCCAACAACGTCCGGAGCAATCAATGGCACTGCTGATGTCTAGACGTCTATCACTACAATTTTGGTGCGATGTATGGACATGCATCGAGCAAAACAGACTAAATTGGATCAAAAAAATCAAGGGAAACTAAGAACAAAACTTTACAGTGGATTGCAGGATGCAATCGAGCGAGAGGGGACAACAGAACAGAGCAAGTTGGAAAAAAGATAATTCTACCTTCAAGTTTTACAGGAAGCAGAAGAAACAAGGCACAAAACTTCCAAGATGCAATGGCAATCTGTCGTTGGGCTGGATATCCATACATCTTTATAACATTCACATGCAACCCAAAGTGGCCAGAGATACAATACATGCTAGATGAAGCAGGAGGTGGCCAAAAACCAGCTGATCAACCTGATACTGTAAACCGAGTATACATGATTAAACTAAAGGAGCTACTAAGAGACATAAAAGAGAAAAAACACTTCAGAGAAACTACAGCAAGTGTCATCGACTAACAATCAATACTTACATGCATTCTAAATTTATATTAGTAATAAAAAAACTAACAATTATGAAAAAATGCAGTCATCTACACAATAGAGCTCCAACAAAGGGGACTACCACATGCCCACATACTACTATTTCTTAAGGACAAAGACAAGTGCCCAGAGCCATGGAAAATTGACAAAATAATATGTGCTGAGATCCCAGACAAAAACAATGACCCAGAGGGGTATGCAGCAGTTGAGAAGTACTGATGCATGGACCATGCGGAGAGGCAAATCCAAAGTCACCATGCATGATTGACCATAAGTGCACCAAACACTTTCCAAAAAGATTCAATGCCCATACAACAATCGACAAAGATGGCTTTCCAATATACAGGAGATGAGACGACAGAAGGCAAATCAAAAAGGGTGTTGCCATGCTAGACAACAGATTTGTCGTGCCATACAACAAAGATTTACTGGTCAAGTTCCAGGCACACATAAACGTGGAGTGGTGCAACAGGTCTAGGTTAATCAAATACCTGTTCAAGTACTTCCACAAAGGCGATGACCATGTGACAGCTTTACTCAAGGCAAGAGATGCATCAAACGACAATGACGAAATCAACATATACCTACAGATGAGATACATATCAACAACAGAAGCATGCTGGCGGATATTCCAATCTGATCTACATTATAGAGATCCACCGGTTGAGAGGCTAAACTTCCATCTAGAGAACAAATAGTATGCTATATTCCCAGACTCAACCGAAATTGACAGGATAATAAGAAAGGAAGGACTGAAAGACACTAAATTTACTAAGTGGATGGAAGCAAACAAATACGACAAAGAAGTAAGAGAATTAACATTCGCCGAGTTCCCTTCAAAATGGGTATGGAAAAGTGAAAAAAAGAATTGGGAAAAGCGAAAATGAGGTTATGCAATTGGAAGAATCTACTACGCACATCCCACAAGTGGCGAGAGATACTATCTCAGGATGCTACTCAACAACATAAAAGGATGCAAATCATTTGAGGATATCAGGACAGTGAACGGCATCGTTCACCCAATATACAAGTCCACATGTGAGGCGATGGGATTTCTTGATGACGACAGCGAGTGGATTGAATGCATCAACGAGGCGTCCAACTGGGCATCTGGAACTCAACTGTGTCAACTATTCACAACCATAATGACACATTGTGAAGTAACAAACATGAAAAATATGTGGGATTCAACCTAGGAGCCAATCTCGGGGGACATGGAACACAATAGAAGAATTATACTAAACTTTCCAACACTGCAATTGACTACTTCGCAGAAAAAGTTGTACGCGTTGATCAAAATAGAGAAACTAATGGGACAAGTGGGAAAGTCACTAAGGGATTATCCAGACATAGAACTACGAAATGGTACAGAGCTAGAGGAACTTGGCAATAAACTGATAAACAAAGAGAAAAACTATGACAAAGATGGACTTAAAGATGAGCATCTCACCATACTAAAAAATCTAAATACAGACCAGAAAAAAGCATTTGATGCTATACTGGAATCTGTCGAAAAAGGGATGGGAAAGCAAATTTTTGTTGAAGGCTACGGCGGAACTGGGAAAACATACCTATGGAAAGCAATCACAACAAAAATACGATTGGAAGGGAAGATAGTACTTGCAGTGGCAAGCAGCGCTTCTGCTCCAAGGAGGGAGAATGGCACACTCAAGATTCTGCATTCCAATAAAAATCAATGAAGAATCAACATGTGAAATAAAACAAGGAACACATTTGGCAGACTAAAAAATACATCATTAATACTGTGGGACGAAGCTCCAATGACAAACAAACACTACTTTGAGGCACTCGACAAAAGCCTAAGGGATATACTAAGGTTCACAAATGAATACGGCGAAGAAAGACCATTCAGCGGCATGACAGTCATACTAGGAGGAGACTTCAGAGAAATCCTACCAGTCGTGCCAAAGGGAAGGAAGGAACAAATAGTGAATGCCTCAATCAAACGCTCTTACCTCTGGAAGAACTTCGAAGTAATTAGGCTCACAGAAAACATGAGATTAAACTATATGTCTAACGATCCAAAAGAGAAGCATAAGGTTGCTGAATTTGCCAAGTGGATACTAAATATCGGTGATGGAACAACAGAATCAGATAAAGGGGACGAGTGGATAAAATTCCCAAACGACCTTTTGCTACAAAAAGGAGATGACCCAAAAGAAGCAATCATCAAAAAGCACATACCCAAATTTCCTACAGAACTACCGTAATTGAGAATTCATAGAAGAAAGAGCAATATTGTGCCCGAGGAACGAAACGGTCCATGAGATAAATGAGTATATAATTAACAAAATAGAAGGCGAAGAGATTACATACCTAAGTTGTGACATTGTGTGCAAAGCAACAACGGACAACAGAATGGAGCATATATATCCAACTGAATTTCTAAACAGCTTGAGATTCCCCGAGATCCCAAACCACAAACTAAAGCTAAAAGTCGGCCTCCCAATGATGCTACTTGGCAACATCAACCAGACTGCAGGTTTATGCAATGGTACAAGAATGACAATCACTCAGCTTGGAAAAAAGTACATCGAGGCACAGATCATCACAGGAACACATGTGGGAGACAGGGTATATATACCTCGAATCATCATGTCACCAAGCGACTCCAAGTGGCTGTTCGTGCTCAAAAGAAGGCAATATCCTATGACAGTCTGCTTCGCAATGACAATAAATAAGAGCCAAGGTCAGTCTCTGAACAAGGTTGGCCTATACTTGCAAAAACAAGTATTTTGCCATGGGCAACTATATGTAGCATTATCCAGAGTAACAAATAGGGATGGATTGAAAGTGCTAATCGATGACTCAAAGTGTCTAGCTAAAAATACGACAAAGAATATTGTCTACAAAGAGATCTTCTAAAATTTTATTATGATCTCAAGTTCTTCAAAAAACAATAAAGCATACTATCTTGCTCATTAATAAATTTATAGGGAATTAAAATGTCTGATGATCTCTATACTTGAATATCCACAAAAATATTATAAACATTAATTATTGATTCATGTTTCCTATTACAGTAAAATATTGAAACTTGCACCATTCAACGAATCCTATAACGTCAAGCTGCTATTATATGTGCATGAACACGAAAACAGAAAAGCTAAACAAAACACAATTTATGAAGTGCACATTTATCAAGTGGTTGCAGGCTACTTGAAAATTAATAGAATTGACTAATTTTCAAGATAAATTATACTACTTGAAAGGTGCTAGGTATTTGAAAGATCGAAATGGCGATCAGAGGGGGGTGAATGATCCCAAATAAAATTTCCCCACTCAAAGTACTCCAAACACTCTTGCAATAAAAATCTAAAGCACCCGAAGATTTTCGTCCAAACTGGTGCTTCTCAGATTCACACACCCTCCAAAATCCAGAATAATTAGACAACTATGTGTACCCCTAGCTTGCATGGATAAAAACCATGAATCATGTGAGGGGTTTTTTAATCACAATCCTGGTTGTCAAGTGTCCAAACAAAAGAGGAATCAATTCAAAAGACTTCTTTTCTAAAAGAGATAAAGCTAAAACACCAAAGTCTCTTTTCAGAAAAGTTAAAGCAGATTTTCAAAAATTATCCTCAGTTGGAATAGGTGGTTGGTGAGTTTCTGTTGCTCTAAAATTTTTGAGAAGTTTTTTCCCTGCGAGCAGTTGAGTTGTGAAACACTCCACCAAAAATCACCTCAGAAAGCTTTGTAGAATAAGAATGAAAAATCAAGAAATACAGATAGTCAGGAACTTCGACCAGAAAGTTTGAGGCTTGGTTTTCACTTCATAGATCTCAAATGGTGCAACCAGTGGACTCAAGAAATTTTATAAAGATGGATATATGAGTCCTACACCTTCTCCAACAAGAATCACTCAAAAATGGGTTTGATATATTTTTATAAAAATCAAACACTGACTGCTGCGCGAAGAACAAGTTCTGGACAGATTTGCAATTTGATAAAAAAACTTGATCTCTAGTCTATCCAAGGGTGTAAGAAAGATGTAGAACCAAATGAACACCCTCAAGACATCCTAGAAGAACAGCATTTAGAAGGAGGGGAGGCAATTCCAGATTGCATAAATGTAAATTGCAAGAATGTAAGTGCTGAATTTAATTGTGGAATTTAAGTGCATAATGTAAATTGCGTAATTTAAATGTGTAATGTAAATGCACAAAGAAAATAAATGATTTGATGAAACATTTCATTTCTGGAAGGAGAGGTTACAAAGCCTCACATTCATGTGGGCAAAGCTCAAAGGAGCATCAAAAACCTCAAAACCTTCAAGAGAAGGAGGCTACCCCTCCACCCCTATTTATACTACTCTTGGGCCACCTACCACCCTTGGATGAGTCCCTCAACCCTAGAGCACTCATCTAAGGGCTAGGATTAACCCACACACACAGCCATGCAAGGGCTAACCCAAAACCCACACACATACCGGGTTTTCTTGCACGGTTTTCAAAGCATACTACCTAGACCCGCTAACCTATCAACTAGACCTCAATCAAGCCCTCATTGATCCACGCGGCATCTAGCTAGCATCATCTCCTTTCTTTGTCTTCTTGACTTGCCCGGACTCCGTCTCCGATCATCTTCCGGCGATCTCCCAACCGTCTGGACCTCCGACGCTCCTCGCCTAGTCCCGGTCATCCTCCGCCTCACCATGACCTAGCACCGTCGCCCTGCAACCATCAAAGACAAGGAAAAAACCTTTCATTAGCAATGCCCACAAAGATATTCAATGATTATCCCAAAATCATTAATCGATCATAATTGCTCTCAATGGTCCGGTGCTACTACCCCTAGGCCGGTAGCACTAAGAAGAGCAACCAACACTCAAATTGCTTCAAATCCAATTCAATTCAAATCAAACTCAAACTTGAGCACACCTTGCTCAATAAAGTCAAATACTCATCACAAACATGGATGGACCTCCACATGGTCCTTCAGTATTTGATGGAGACATAACCAACATTACAGCCTAAAAATCTACCAAAATAATTACTATCATGCTCATTTATGTTCAAAGCGATCATTTCACTCTTTTGGAAATAAATTCAGAATACTAAAATTTGTTCAAAGCAGAATATCAAAATTATTAGCACCATCCAATTATCTAGGGAAAGCAAGGCAATAACTGGATATTGGAGGTTCAACACTCCTCCAGTGCAAAAAAACAGAAACAAAAACTCTAATTAATCATTTCTCACCTGCTACACTGGAGCTAAAGAGATATCACATCCCTTGGCCGCCAATACATCAATAATCCAAAATTTAACAACTGCTTTCAATTTAATTCAGCCAAATCAATATGATAGAAACCTAACCTCTGACCTGAACTCCCAAAGTATGTGGCACAAATGCGTTGTTTCAAAAGGAAAAATCTAAAGAGGCTCTCCCTAGGTTCTACGCAGGAATTCTTTCTAAGCCTCAAAGTGAGAACGATCTTATGCTACGCGCTTTACAATTAGATCGGAAGCCATATCAACCCTCCATAGTAGGGTCTTTGCATTTACAACCGGTATAGAAAAATTCTAATAACAAGAATGAACAATAAACTATCACCGAAGCCATATATCTGAAATGATAGATTCAAAGCCCTTAAAATTTTAAGTTTCTGAAATATAGTGATCCATAGTACATAATTGATTCAACCCACAACATAATGCCCAATCGATAACTTAATTAATAAATAATGTTTTAGAAAATAACTTTCACAAACATGGTGAGGAGGAGAAGCAGCTAGAGGCGCGAACGCTCGACAGGGGGACGGAGGTGCTGAACTAGGCATGGAGGCGCTGCCGGTGGCGCAAGATCTCAGACGGGAGCGGAGACATGGCCGCGGAGCACAGCCAACATATATTGAGAAAGAAGACTTAATTAATCAAGAAAACTACAACTACACTGAAAAGGGAAACAAAAAATTTCAAATAAAGAAAAAAGAGGAACCTTACCCATTCATCTACAACCATTGGACATCGGCTAAGCATCAAATCAACCTTGGCAGGGCAACAATGACGGATGCCTTCTAGATTCCTTGCCAAAATCTTCTGTACACATAGTCTGGTGCTTATGCCATGGATGTAGAATAAAAGAGAAACACACACAGGAAGAGAGGGAGAGGGAGAGGGAGAGAGATTGGGAAACAATCTTACTAATGGATAAGACTACAACGAAAGGAGGATATGCATAGAAAAAGGTAGCAGCTCCTTTCACCTTAAAAGCGTGTTTCCTAACAACTTATGCTAAAACTATGTTTCGAAGATAATAACTTGCACTAATATTGACGAATACTGCACTGTGGGTACCCAACGGCCCAGATGACAAGCAGGCTGCGTCAAGCCCAGGTCCAACCTAACAAGCCGCCCCCGGGCCCAGCTCCGACCAAGGGACATGCGGGGCCACAAAAGGACGCTCGTCCCCGACCAGAGTAGGGCGAGCAATCCCGACCAAGTGGGACGCCGACCCCCGTCACAGGTCGGGCTCCCCCGAGCCCCAACCAAGCTGAGGCAACCTTCGCCAAGGGCCACGTGTCAGGCCTCCGTCGATTGTTGGCCATGTGCCCCACGGACAGGGTCGTTCGAAGTGACCGTACGGGGTAGGTGGCCCCTTTTCGAGGCAGCACAAGGGTTGCCCAAGTCAAAACTCCAGTCCCATCCCCCAGTCACACGAAGTATGGGGATGCGCTCCCTCCCGAGGCAGCGTCAGGGCCACGCTTCGCAACATCAGCACCTGACAGGTTCCCAGAGGGCAGGTGCGTTGCTTCCCAAGGAAACGGCGAGCTGCTCTACTCAGCAAGCCTACCAAACCCGGTGTGGGCGAGGCCGGACGGCGACCAATCACCAAGACGAGGGACTAGAGCTCCTAGTATAGGTTTTCTCCTTCCTTCCTTCGCCCATTTCTCAATGTAACCTGCCCCTCCCGACTGTATAAAGGGGGACAGGGCCCTCTGGGAGAGGGAGATCTCCTCTTCTCACTAAGTCTTTACGAACAGACAACGAACACTCTCGTGTTCAAGCCCTCAGCCCCCGCTTGTAAACGTGGTGCAGTCGACTGCATCCAAGGCAATACAACACCACCACACGAATTGGAGTAGGGACATTCGGCCCGAACCAGTATACATCTTGGGCTTTTGAGTCTAACCATTCAGGGAGAGGGAACGCGTGGCCCCTTAGACTTACAAATTTACTTGCCGATGCTCGAAACGCCGACAAATATCTTCTGTTAACATTACCATTGTTTGCTGAAACTTTCTTCATAAAAAAAATTAATATGAAAAGCAAAAAAATGGAATGAAATACCTTTTCGATGGAACGTGTGCAAAATAACATATTATGGTATGAAAAAAACCCAACGATAACAACCAAAATCATATAGCAATCTTAAAAAAATAATATGTCATGTAGCCAAATTTTAATATAGAATAAAAAATATATATATATATATAATTTTAAACTACATTACGTTAGGCCTTTCAATGCCAAAATTTAAAAAAAACAATGATATCAAATGTGAAAGTCTCATAAAAAGACACAAAAAATGCTGAACTTTTACTTAAAGAAAACAAAGAAATCAAAAGACAAAAAAATTAAATAGGAATAAAAATAAAATAACATGAAATAGCTTTCAGGAATAACGTATGGTTTAAATAGTCTACAAAATACATTAATATATTGTCAATCATATATTATTTTATACTACAAATTTAAAAAGAAATCTAGACGCGCAAATGCACGGGCCACCCTGCTAGTTGGGGGTAAATGAAAAGTTGAATGTATGTGGTGTCATTATAAGCTTGGAGGAGAGAGAAAAAATGGCACCAAACACTTGCATGACCATCCTGCATGTTGTGTTGTTCGACAGCCAACAAAAGGGCCAAAACAGAGCCAATTGAGATAATCAAAGAATCCGGATGATAGAAAAGTTGGTGTGGAGAATTAAATTTTTGACCAAGAAGTAGCTAGGAAAGAGCTTTCATTAATGATATGCATTCATGTGTACCCTTTAGCTATGGTTGAGCATGCTGGCTTCCAAATATTTTGTTCTTCATTACAACCAATGTACAAGATGGTGTCTAGAAATACAAGCAGGAAGGATATTTTAGGTCTACATGAAACCCGAAAGATTATGATGGTGAGGTACTTTGCAAAATTCGATAATCGAGTAGCCATCACTCCGGATGTGTGCACTGCGGACCATCAAAAGCGAGGATACATGGCAGTAACTGCACATTTTATTGATGGTTCTTGGAACCTAAAAGCTTCCTTGTGAGGTAAAATTAAAGTTTGTACATTCATTGTCATTTGTGCGGTTATCATGGTTGGATGCATATGATAATTTTTCTTTTATTTCAGGTTAATTTATGCGTCATGCCCACATACTGCCAAGGTTATATGACATGCCCTACATGAGTGTTTCGCTGAGTGGCACCTTTAGAGGAAATTGTCCACGTTGACATTGGAGAATTGTTCCACAAATGATTCCCTTGTGGAGAATTTACAAGATAAGTTGGATCCTAGATCTGTTATGTTGGGTGGGTCATAGTTGCATATGCGTTTTTGTGCCCATATATTGAACACAATTGTGAAAGATGGATTGAGAATCTAATTGTGAAATTAATATGGATCGAGTGTCTTGGATGATCCTATTGAGAAGGTCCATGATAGTGTTTCTTTTTGGTCGGTCACACCAAAAAGTCGTGAGAGCTCTGAAAAGATGTCAAACATATTAAACATCTCATACGAGAAAAGGCTAGCTCTTGATTGTAAAACTAGATGGAATTCAATATATATCATGCTAAGCATTGCAATAGAGTACAAAGAAAATTTTGAGTATCTTAAGCCACGTGAAAGGCTATTTACTTCTTGTCAACTGACGAAGATTAGAAGTTTGCAAAGGAAGCTTGTGATAGATTGAAACGTTCTATGATACCACTGATTTACTATAGGGAACTACTTATGTTACAGCTAATATTTTTCCTAAAATCTGTGGCATTCATTTGGCAACGTGGAAATTACAATCTAGGTAAGTAATATACATCTGGTACTTGAATATTTTATTTCATTTCATTTTATCCTTGCCTAAATTTACTCTTTAATGTAATAGCAACGAAGCTATAGAAAAAAAAGTCCGACAAAATGATAAACAAATTTGAGAAGTATTGGAGTGAAGTCCATGGTCTTATGGCTATTGAAACTGTTCTTGATCCAAGATATAAACTTCATTTGCTGTAGGCTCTTTTTGGTTCTCTCTATGTATATGAACATGCAGAGCATTCCATGGAGGATGTGGCTACATCAGGTAGTACTAGCACTGCTACCCAAGGCCAAGGAGAAGATGAAGTTTTTGACATATTTGATCAATACACATGTCTTCCCATCCAGCTGTTTCTTTTTCTCAGATGTGTACAGAGAATTGGATTTATACTTGGAAGAGACACCTCCCTAGAACACGAGCTAGACATCATTAATTGTATAAGTTTGGAGGAATTAAGTATCCTACTTTGCAAAAGATTGCACATGATGTTTTGCCTATCCCTTTAACAATTGTGGCCTCAAAATCTGCCTTTAGTACTAGTGAAAGAATACTCAGTCCACATCATAGTCGATTTGCACCAAAAATTGTTGAAGCACTGATGTGTATGCAAGCTTGGTCTCACGTGAACATGTTAGGTAAATAATATGCATCTAGCACTTTAACCTTGTATTTCATTTCATTTTATCCATGTCTAAAATTACAGTTGATTACTCTTTAATATAAGTGAAGGCGATTTCAAGTAGGCAAATGTGAACTTATCTTTAGAAAGATGATCAAGAGATGATGGTAACAACATTCCTATTTATGCTTACAAGTTACAAGTAACATCAGAATTTTAATTATTATCATCTCAATTAGAGAAGTGCTTCCATGCTTTTCTTTTTAACAAATGCACAAATATTAAAGCATGAATGAAAGATAGATAGCGATTACTTACCCCTTCGCTTGTTTCAAGATTTGTGCAACTTGTATTAGGAGGAAAAGCATTGAAGCACTGCTCAATTAATTTGAATTTGAATTTGAATTTTCAGGAGGACAATGATTCTACTATCACTGATGTTTAAGGATAAACCATTTTAGTTTGCTGTTGCTGCCTTGAGCTGCTATCGATCTAGTTATATGTTCTAGTTGGTGTCGTATTTGGAGACTATTTGTATTTCTAAGCCCTTAATCGATCTTATGCACTCTATGATTGTCTAGGGTGAACTTTGTGCTAGTTGGTGTCGTATTTGGTGTTAAATTTGTACTTTGAGATGAACTGGTGTTAAGTGAATGTTCTTGAATTTTTACTATATTTTAAAGTTTGTGTATTGCTACTGTGGTTTCACAGTACTGTGCATTTGTACTTCATTCTGTCAGCTTCTCTCTCCTCTATGGGATCCTATGGGGGTCGAGTTCCCGTAGGGATCAGAACCGAGGGTCATCTTCTCCGTTAGCTCTACTAAGGCCTGGGCGGAACTTCCCTAGCGGGTGTTGGGGCGGAGCACAGGGGAGCCCCTCGTCGCCCCCACCCCGTTGCCATCTTGATAGAGAATCACCGACTCGACATCAAATCAGCTTTACTAGAGACGCGGTTGAGGCGTACGCACCTAGTGTTGCATATGTTTCCATACGCTGATCGATACACTGATACACTTTGACTCCCTAAGCTCTTGGTTGGGAGGCTTATTCCCCATTGTGATTCCAATGAATAGATTGAAATTTTAGTTTAAAATTTTGATCCAGACCCCGATCGAAAATAAACATCTTAAACAAGCCCTAAAAGTTCTTATCCCTCGATCCCTGCGAATGCACGCACGCATGCTTTTCTCGTGCGTATGCATGCATCGATCAGCACGCGGGGTGCGCACGTACGTGCGCCAACAGCCTCGGCCATGTCCATGTGACCGCGCATCGATCTCGATCGCACGACACGACTGTGGCGTCACAGAGACCTGCACCACCACCCACCTATGAGGCGACATACGGGTGAGCACATGAGACGCAGCGGGAGCTCGATCGAGCAGTAGGACACTGGCCCGCACTGTTCATCCAACGCGGCTCACACTAAAAAGGTAATTCTTTTGGCCTGTAAAGAACGCCGGCGCGCACAGCTAGCTAGCGTGCATTATTGCCTGCCTGCGTCGACAGCTGCTGCGTATCGGCATATGCCTTGCCCTTTTCCCAAAGAAAGCTACATGTGTACAGTTCCTCTTTGATCTTTTGATCCTGTAGTACGTACATATGCGTGCTACACTTTTTGCATGCATGCATGCTTTGTGGATCTAATGAAACTAGCCCTTGTACGTCTTCGGTCGATTTCGTACTAATTTGCACTGTCAGCTTACCAGGGCTCTGCCCAGATGATATCCAACTCTATGGGCACGCATGCAGGCATGCAGCTCTGTCAATCGTATCAGTCCATATATGTCCCCACTCCCCACTAACTCGCCCAACATTGCATGTTTGCCATGACGATATATGTGCAGCTAGATGTGGGCAAGGCACAAACCGGTATGCATGCGAACGGTACGATCGGCACGGCACGGCACACCATGAGGGGTCGGTGTGGCACGCTACAGGCATGACACGGTACGAAGCGCGCGTGGCACATGACAGGGTACAACGGCACTACACAGGGCATAGAATAGGAAGACAAGGTGGAGAGTGAGTGCCTGGTCGGTGACACTCTATCCTGTCGCTTGCCACGTGCGTCCGTGCCACCGATGTCGTGTCGCTTGGCGAGCTCAGCCAACGACGCCCTGACCTGCCTCGGATGAGACAGATAGGGGGAGGCAGCGATGGCGGGGGGAGATGGGGAGTCGGTGATGGCAGAGGGGGAGGCGGCGACGGTGAAGAAGGGATAGGCATGCGACGATGGAGGAGGCAGAGAGGACAATGATAGAGAGGAAGGTAGCAATGGTGAAGGGGGATAGAGGGAGGCGATTGACAAGAGAGAGGGAGAGATCAATGGGCTAGAGAGAGATGATGGTGAATAAAGAGAGAGGGAGAGCAACGGACACAAGACGCTCAGAGATGGAGAGAGAGAAGTGAGTCTCAGGGACATAGAGAGGGAGCAACGGGCATATGTAGCGCCGTTGAAAATGACATGACAAGGCTATTGTTTTGGTACTATTCCACATCTCCACAGCTATTCCAAGTCTCTACTGTTTTGGTACTATTTTAGATCATTGGAAAAAAGTTATCTGATTGGAAGGGCGCCTTCGAGGGAATCGGTGAAGCATTTTATTTTGATTTTTCTGAGACATATACTCGTATTCATAACAAGATTTTTTAACAGTTTTCGACAAATATTACGAAAAGTCAATAAAAGTGAAGTAAGAAGAACTGCCTCAATAATACAACAAGCACGAGACGGTTCGAGTGCTTAAAGCGTGTGGTAGAAGGTAAAAAGCAAGGTGTCTAGTGCATCTTCTGAAGCAGGTCTCAATAGAATCCACGAGTAGAGATCAACCACTATCTCGATATGTCTTTCGCGGAGACTGAGCTTAACACCACAAGTAGCAATGAATTCAACTTGCTCTTTGTTGTGAAAGAATCACCAATATATTTATCCTATGCTATCACAATTTGTGCAGTATGTATTTATGGTTATGGTGTCGATCGTCTTATCGGAAATCACTTTCAGTTTAGTGAAGAGGATATTTGAGGTAAAGAGGTCGTCTCTCACGTTTGAGATGGTTGAAACAATCATATGTCTCAAAGAGTGGAGTATACAGATGAGAGAACACGATATCAGACCGAGGATCCGGCGATCGCTAAAGCGTTAGACGACATTGACTGCCTCGACTAGTATATATATATATATAGTTATTATACTCTTTTCCTTATCGGGGTACTTCACATTGAGGTGTAAGTTTTTAACACGGCAGTAACTCTATACCCGTTAAAGAATGAATAAAATTAAGTTTTTCTCCCAATACTTGTTTTTACTGTCTTAGTCTCGAACATCTCCCACTCCTTTACTCTCCCCATAATTATGTAAATGAACCAATGTGAACTATCATGACTTGTCATTAGGTCATGTTTGGACTCACCATACATTAGTCTAACCGGTTGGGCTACGGCACTGCACGATATAGACCACGACCTATGGTGCCTGATGCCCAGATCTACATATGTACAGCAGCTAGCTAGCTCTGACACTAGTCCAATACATATACATACCACAGATACGATGTTCCGTTTCCTGTTCATTTACAGGTAATAATTGGACATAATAATTAGCTTCGTCAGAGATCGATGTACGTGCATGCATGGAACAAACTGCAAACTTTAGCTGCGCCTGGGGTACTGTAGAGTGCGTGCATAGAACGAACTGTGGCTTCACCAGCTGACACGACCGGATTACCAAAGAGATTGCTTGTCTTTTGATTGCCTGGTCGATCAGTCCATACTAGTACGTAGCTAGCTAGCTTCATGCCTACTCAAGTAGGCATCATCCTTAATTGGTCTATGCATGTACTGACGAGGGCACGTTACTATATATTAGAGCAAGTACAATAGCAAAGTCAACTACTGGTTAATAGTAAGTTAAAAGCCAGTTTGTACAATAACTGTCTCTAAATGTTGTCTCTAGATGTTGTGCAATAACTATCTTTTCTCTCTTGTACATAAATGATATACCTATGCTTCTGTGCAAAGCTGGCTACTAAATAAGAGCCAGCTCTCTTCTCTTTCCTCTTTTCTCACTCCTCCACATAGATCAAAACTGATGTGTACAGGTTAAGAACCAGCTGACATGGCTTTATTGTACATGCCCTTAGAGGTCGGCATTAATTGGATAGGACTTTTCCCAACCCAAGGTTCGACACGGCTCGAATTAGAATGTGCCCGGCTTGTACCAGTCCTGTTAATCAGGCACTGCACGATAGAACAGGCTATGTTTGGATTGGTACAGCATGGCACACATGCCGCATGTGTACAGCAAGGTCCACATGGCAACTGATAGGACTTGTGGCAGGGCACGCTGTCTGCGGCATGACTCGCGGCAGGGCCTGTGACACATGGTCAGCAGGGATTGGGGGAGAGGGATCGTACACTGAGGAGCATTATGTACTCACGTCGGCACTACAATATCACTAAGTATCGATTTAAAAATGAATAAAATTTAGGCAGTGCGTAGTAGCGACCGCGGGGCTCTCTGAGTCTCTGTCCTCGTTGTTATTCCTGTGCTGACATGTGGTCCTTAATTTGCCTGTGCCCTAGCATCGATCTGCATCTTCTGTTTTTGCTTTCCTTAAGGTGTGTTTGGTTGCTTATACCAAGTGGTATATATATGAGATGGTTTAAGAAAAAAATCATCCATGTGTTTGGTTGCTTAAATGAAACCTTCCCATCCTGGATGATAAGATACAAATTTGAGGAATATCCCATATAGATGCTGAATCATTCTATTCACCTAAAACAATAGAATCAAATTATACAAAATCATATCATTCCATTCAACCTCATCCTACCCACCAAATACACCTTTAGTACAGTAATAACTCGTACCACGTACGTGCTGCTGCTTTTTTAAAAGCATTTATGATTAGCCATCGTACCCGGCCGGCCGGCTCTCGTCAGTCGTCACGCTGCGTACGTGGTCGCGAGCCATCTTGCTGTCTTGGCTTGCTTGCTTCTCTTCTCTTCCAACTGTGTCGTACGTTCGCCTAGCGTTATACGTTGGCCGCTACATTTGGAACAAGGTATTTTGTGCGGACAATTTGGCTAGTTCTGGCAATGTATTTTTTTTAAGTTCCGGCAATGTTTAACGTTGTATTGTTCATCTCATCGATCGTACGTCCGCATTAATTTGTACAGATGCATAGCAATTCTGGTGCAAGTATTACTACCATCTCAATTCTTACTGGCCGTTTGGAAGCCTGGCTAGTTAATCGGGCCGGTCAATAATCGACAAAGGGTGCATGTGCAGAACAGTTCTGGGGGATGTGTGATGTGGTTCTATCCCGGTCCACTCGACTATCCACATGCATGGGCCGTGCATGCCCTTGTAAGTTGTAACACCAGCAAATTTACATGGCTGTAGTAGCACTTGCATGTGTAATTTTGTCGCGGTTACAAGTTTACACACCTCCACCAGTCCGACCGCCCACATCGTCCGGCTCGCTCAGGTGCCATGGTACGTACGGCGACCTGTCACGCATGCATGCACTATCTGCCCGGCCGGACGGGCTGAAAATCATGCGCGCTTTGACCCGCAGTCGCGCGCCGCGAATCCGCCGCCGGCCGGTCGCGCGCTGCGGGAAAGGCAAAACGCAGAGGTAGCTAGGTAGATTTAGCCGTTTGAGGTGGCTCAAAAGATCTTGCTGGGATAAAAAGGTTATCTCATCAGCTGATCTCATTAATAATCTGAACATGGCATGGCCTGCGCCCACAAATTGGAGCGAGCGGGTGCATGCATGCGACGCGGGCAGGAGCAGAGCTGAGCTAGCTAGCTGCAAGCCTGCAACTGCATGCGCGCCCACTGCGCGGCGCTAGACTGCACTGCGCTGCATGAAGCCTGGACGCAGAGCTGGTCCAATGGGGAGACACTGCCTCAAGAAATCTGGAACTGGTACACAACAGTGTGGGGCGCTTAAAAGGGCACTTGTCTCGCGCATGCAGCTGTACGCCCAGGCAGCTAGCCAGCCACACGTACGTATACTCAGGGGCGGAAATGGGTCTTGGGCCAGTGGGGCCTGGGCAGTGGTCTAGCTCAAATCTATACCCCTTTATAATGCATCTAAGTATTTTTTTCTACGTCAACCCCAAATAATGCACCACACTAGAGATAGTCCAACCTTCATGCACTCAGCGAAACGTCCCCAGAAACTTACCTCCATCAAAATTAACCTCTCAGATCTTTCCTCAGCTTTACTCACCCACATCCGATGGCCATTGTTTAATGTGTCTAACTCATCCCTGTAGCCCACAACAGATCTCCCCCACCTCCAGCATTATCTCAAGGAAAAGGAAACAAATATCCTGAAATTAAGGAAAAGGAAACAAACGTTCTAGAAAAGGAAAAGACCATATATTACGTGCTGGGAAAAGGAAACAGGAAGACATGGCACTATACTAGTAACAGTGAAAAACACTGTATATATTTCATTTGGGCCCGAGGCGCCAGCTGGCCCAAGAACCCTAGGCCTTACTTTGTGCCAAGCTTGACCAGGGGTGACGAATACTTATAACAGGGGTACCCCAACCCTGTACTTTCGGCAGATTATCCAACAATCTAGATTTAGATTCAATATGTACATTTTTTACATAAGTAAATCAAAATGCCCAAGGTGACCAATGGTGACCTCAAGCTGACTCAAGCCCAGCAGCCGCTTCGACCCACTCACCGATCAAGCACTGCAAGGCCACACGGACCTCCTTCCCGACCGATCGAGGGAATGTCTCCGACCGAGCTAAGCTCCCGACCTCCTCGTGAGAGGCCCCGGCCCGACCAAGCGTGGCTCCCGACCGCAGCGGTCGGAATCCTCGACCGATCGTGCCAAGACCACCGCCAAGGGCGCGTGTCGAAGCCTCTACCGGACAACCGCCACGCACCCCACGGCGGGGTCAATCAAAGTGACTATACAAGGGCGGTGGCTCGTTCCCGGAGGGTTTAAATGATCGCCAAGTCATGCTCCCGATCCCATCACCGGTCGATACAAGACGAAGACACGCCTCTCCCGAGGCAACACCCACGCCAGCGCAGAACGTCAACACTCGTAAGGTTCGCAGAGGCGTCACGCCGCTTCCGGGAAATACCTAACCATACGACCGACTAAGCTACCGACCAAGATGGGCAAGGCGGCGATGATCGGTCACAGAGCGAAGGACCGAGGCTCCTAGTGTAGGTCGTCTCGTCCTCTCCCATTTTCGATGTAACACGCCTTCCTTTCGTATAAAAGGAGGCGGGAACTCCCGAGAAAGCAGGAGAGCGCCATCAAACCCATCTCGCTAAGTCATTGGCACTCTCGCTGTAAACTTTGTGCGATCATCTGCATCAAGAGAATACAATGCCACCACACGAATCGGAGTAGGGATCTTCGCCCGAACCAAGATACATCTTGGACTTCGAGTCTAACCATTCAGGGAGTGGAACGCGCGACCCTTAGACTTACAAATTTACTTGCCGGTGCTCAAAACGCCGACAGTTGGCGCGACAGGTAGGGGCCTTCGTGCGTCTTCATCACCATCTCCGGATTCCGCTTGCCTTCCTGATGGCATCTTCCACCTGCGACGGCAGATGGTCGCTACTGGGAAGCGATCCGCCGGCTCCCTCAACTTTGCCGTCACCTCGGCGGGAGGGCTTACGCTCATCCCCGCCGCCACGGAGTTCCGACGCCATCGAAAGCCTGGCGCCATCTCCGACGACCGCCAAGCTCGGCACAGGCGCCGCGAGTCAGAGCCGGAGCCGAGGAGCGCCCGCCACGCCTCGGCGAAGCTCCCATGGCTCGACAGTGACCGTGTCACCCCGCAGCTCGCGACTTGTGGCTATGGCGGCTATGTCGGCCTCTATCCACGAGCCGTTGGAAGACTCTTCCACCACGACTCCAGCTCCGAGACGGAGTACCACTCACGGACGGCACTCTCGCGAGTGCAACATGGCGAACCGCGGTCGATTAATCATAACCCGCGGTTACGGGGCCCCATCTGGCGACCGAGGCGCAGGAGGGGGAACACCGCGCGATCGTCTTTCAACGCGCTCAAGCCGCCGCCACGAACTCCAGCGACAACGCCAAGAGTGGATAGGCAAAGGTCGAGCTCGACCAACTCGAGCCAACTTGGAGCGGGATGAGCCCGCGACTCGGCAGTGCGAACCACGGGTTCCCGTCAAACATAAGTACCGGATCGAAGTCTCGAGGCACTTCCTTTCCTGCGCCCCACGACGCCACGGGCAAAGGAAAGAGCTACCACGCCCCACCGCCGTGGAGAAGAAGGCGACGACGAGTTCCCGAACCCGACGGCCGCCTCATGATCTTTGGCGGACCGGCGTGCTACGCCGACAAGCGTCGGCTCAAACTTCGCCACCGTAAGGTCCACACCGCTTCACTAGCCGTCCCTCAATACCTCGGTGGTCGAATTCCGATCACCTTTGATCGGCCGATCACCCCGACCACGCCCCCGGTAGGAAGATACCGCGGTGGTCGACCATCGTGCAGGAGAAGCGCCACCAAGGCGCTCATGGATGGCGGCGGCCTCAACATCCTCTACGTGGAGACGCTCGACGCCATGGGGATTCCTCGTTCGAGTCTCCGACCGAGCAAGGCTCCTTTCCACGACGTCATCCCCGCCAACAGCCCATCCGCTGGGCGCATCGACCGCCCGTCACCTTTGGGGAACCAGGAATTTCCGCACCGAGACCCTCACTTTCGAGGTTGTGGATTTCGGCTCTATCACGCCATCTTGGGGCGGCCATGCTACGCCAAGTTCATGGCAGTCCCCAGCTACGCCTACCTCAAACTGAAGATGCCCGGGCCACGAGGAGTCATCACCGTGGCATCATCTTTCCAGCTTGCCTACAACCGCAAGCGCAGTTAGCCAGAGATCGCCTCGGCGATCATCGCGTCTGCCGAGCTCGACAACCTCGGAGGAAGCCTCGAGTCCGCCCCGAGTCCGGCAAGTCGGGCGGGATCCTCAAGTCCGCCGAGGACACGAAGAAGGTCGCGGTCGATCCTGCGATCCGACCAAGACCGTCCGGTCGGAGCCACGCTCCCCGCCAAATAGGAAAGCGCGCTCGTCGGCTTCCTCGCGCCAACAATGACGTCTTCGCATGGAGGTCCTCCGACATGCCAGGAATCCCAAGGGAAGTCGCCGAGCACTCCTTGAGCATCAGACCAGGCTCAAAGCCGGTCGCCAATGCCGCGCCGCTCGACGAGGAGAGGCGCAGGATCATAGGAGGAGATCGCCAAGCTTTTGGGTGCGGGGTTTATAAAGAGGTCCGCCACCCGAGTGGTGGCCAACCTCATACTTGTAAAAAGAAAAATGGGCAATGGAGAATGTGTGTTGACTACACAAGTCTCAACAAAGCGTGTCCCAAGGACCCGTTCCCCTTGCCCCGCATCGACCAAGTCGTCGACTCCACCGCGGGGTGCGAGTCTCTTTCCTTTTTGGATGCCTACTCAGGCTACCACCAGATAGCACTGAAGGAGTCCGACTAGCTCGCGACTTCCTTCATCACGCCGTTCGGCTCGTTACGCACGTTACAATGCCGTTCGGCCTAAAGAACGAGCGCCACGTACGGCGATGTATGCAAACGTGCTTCAACAACCGGATCGACCGCAACGTTGAGGCCTATGTTGGCGACATCGTCGTGAAGACCGAGAATGCGCACGACCTTATTGCCGACTGGAAGAAACTTTTGCGATTTCCGACGGTTCAGTATAAAGCTCAACCCCAGAAATGCGTCTTCGGGGTCCCCAAGGGGAAGCTGCTCGGCTTCATCGTCTCTGAGCGAGGAATCGAGGCCAATCAGGAGAAGATCTCGGCGATCGCAAGAATGGGCTCGATTCCTAATCTCAAAGGGGTCCAGAGGCTAGCAGGGTGCCTTGCCGCCTTGAGCCGTTTCGTGTCTCGCCTCGGCGAGCGCGGAATGCCGCTCTACAGGCTGCTCAAGAAATCCGACCGCTTCAGCTGGACCCAGGAGGCTCAGGAAGCCCTCACCGCCTGAAGGCCTTCCTATCCTCACCTCCAATCACGTCGCCTGCACCAGCGAACCGCCGCTCCTCTACATCGCCGCCCTTTGCTCAAGTCGTCGGTCGCGGCCCTTGTGGTGGAGCAGCGGAGGAAGGCCGTGAACTCAAGGTACAACGGCCAATCTACTTCATCAGCGAGGTTCTTTCCGAGTCCAAGGCTCGGTACCCACAGGTGCAGAAGCTACTCTACGCAGTGCTCACCGCCAAGAGAAAGCTCGTCCATTACTTCGACCAGCACGCCATCACTGTGGTGACCGCATCCCCACTCGGCGAGATCGTCCGCAACCGCGACGCCTCGGGGAGGATAGCCAAGTGGGCGCTCGAGCTCAGCGGTTACGGCATAACGTACGTCCCTCGGACAGCGATCAAGTCGCAGGCCCTTGCAGACTTCATCGCCGAGTGGACCGAAGCCCAGGCGCCACCGGTGATCGAGGACCCCGAGTACTGGACAATGTACTTTGATGGATCCTACACCAAGAATGGCGCGGGCGCAGGAGTCGTCATCATTTCCCCACTCGGGAACAAACTTCAATACGCCATCAGGTTGCTCTTCGACGCGACCAACAACATAGCCGAAGCACGAGGCTCGCCACATGATCTCGAATCATTGCCGACCTCGGCGCTCGCCGACTCTGCGTCGCGGACTCCAAGCTTGTCGTCGACCAGTCATGAAGGCTTGAGCCGCGAGATGCCCGTATGGTCGCATCTTGTCGGGAAGCGCGCAAGCTCGAGGAGCGGTTCAAGGGTTTCAAGCTCCACCACGCCTACAGACGCCACAACAGTGAGGCCGATTGCCTAGCCAATCTTGCCTCCAAACAAAGGGTCGACCCCACGGGATCTTCGTCTGCGACCTCTGCAACCTTCCATCGGTTGGACTCGGTGGCCTGCGGTCTCCGATTCACCTAGCACAGATCACCCGGCCGCCGCGGTCAGCGCAGACAGTCGGATCAAACGCAGCGTCTTTGTAGCCGAATCCGGCGGAGGAAGCTCTTCATCAATCGTTTGACGGATGGGTCGCTCCCCCCTGACCCGACCGAGGCCCGGCGCCTCGCTCGGCGGGCAAAATCTTTCGTCCTGATCGGCCCAGACCTTTACAAAAGGAGTCCCTCCGGGGTCCTCCAGAGATGCGTTCTGGCCGACCAAGGGAAGCAGCTGCTGCTCGATATCCATGGCGGGGTCTGCGGCCACCATGCTGCACCCCGATCCCTCGTTGGAAAGGCCTTTCGACAAGGTTTTTATTGGCCGACCGTCGTGTCCGACGCCGAGCAGATCGTGCGCACCTGCGAAGGGTGCCAATTCTTTGCCCGGCAGACACATCTGCCAGCTCAAGCCTTGCAGACGATCCCCATCACTTGGCCATTTGCAGTTTGGGGACTTGATCTGGTCGGGCCCTTCAAGAAAGTGCCCGGGGGCTTTACTCATCTCCTATTCGCGGTGGATAAATTCACCAAGTGGATAGAGGCCAAGCCGGTCGTGAACGTCACATCGGTACAAGCAGCCATCTTCCTCCGCGACATCATTTTTCGGTTCGGAGTCCCCAACTCTATCATCACCGACAACGGAACGCAGTTCACAGGAAAGGAGTTCCTCGAGTTCTGCGATGACTTCAACATCCGTGTCGATTGGGCAGCCGTGGCCCATCCGCGGACTAACGGCCGGTCGAGCGTGCAAGCGGCATGATCCTTCAAGGACTCAAGCCACGGATCTTGATCGGCTCAAGCACCGGCATGGGCGGTGGGTGGCCGAGCTGCCCTCCGTCCTCTGGAGCCTGCGGACCACGCCCACCCGAGCGACTGGGTTTACACCGTTCTTCATGGTGTTCGGCGTTGAAGCCGTCTTGCCACAGACACAGAGTATGGCGCCCAAGACTACAAGCTTCGATGAGGCTCGGGGCTCGCCCGCAACAAGACGCCATCGACCATTTCGGCGAGGCACATGGCGTGGCCATCTGCGATCACCAAATATCAACAAGCTCTGCGGCGCTACCACACCGCCACGTTCGAGGGCGATCCTTTAATTGGCGACACGGTCTGCGGCGGATCCAAACCGGCAAAGACAAGCACAAGCTATCGCCATACTGGAAGGCCCTTCACCGTCGTAGAGATTCTCGACTGGCACCTTTCGACTCAAGGCGCGACGATCGCATCCTTCCGAACGCTTGGAACATAGAAAAGTTAAGGCGATTCTATCCTAAACTCTTTTTTCCCTGGCGTAGTTTTTACCTTTATCTTTCCGAGCACCTGGTCGCCTGCGCGCTCGAAGCGACCTGGCGCCCGTCGAACCACCTCTAGTCGGCGTTTATGCGGGTCGGTGACTGACTAACCATAAGGTCAATCCCGGCGGTAACCCTCTCGACCCAAGCGATACGGCCTCGCCCGGGCTATGGTTGCTAAGTAGCGCTTCGCGGAAGAAGGAAGTGCCCGAGTGGAGTGACCTTTTAGTCAGTCGGGAACACTCCTCCCCCGCGCAAACTCGGCTAGCTCGCGCGCTCATGCGGGTCGGTGACCTGACTAACCATAAGGTCAATCCCGAGCGGTAACCCTCTCGACCCAAGCGTTACGGCCTACGCCCCAGCGGCTATGGTTGCTAAGTAGCGCTTCGCGGAAGAAGGAAGTGCCCGAGTGGAGTGACCTTTTAGTCAGTCGGGAACACTCCTCCCCCGCGCAAACTCGGCTAGCTCACGCGCTTGTGCGGGTCGGTGACCCGACTGGTCACGAGGTCCTCCCCAAGCGGTAATCCTCTCGACCCAAGTACTATGGCCTACGCCCCAGCGGCTATGGTTCTGACACTTCGTGGAAGAGAGAAATGCCCAAGTGGAGTGATCTTTTGTCGGTCAGGTACACTCCTATCCCTTACAAGTGCGCATAACTGCTGAGTAACCAAGATTCCTATCCTCTTAGCCCCTCTCGAAGCAACCCGACCTACGCATAAGTGACCTTTGCTGTCCTTAGAGCTATGGCCGGTCAAACGTTCGCCAAAAACACAAAAGGGGCAAGGGGCGTACTGGAACTTGTTAACCTTAAAAATTGCTTGTGAGCATGATAGTCTTTACAAATTAAAAGAAGGTTAAATCTAACTGTTTCGTCCTTCCTCGAGGGCGACCTGCGGCGAGACGTGGCTGGCGACCTCCCGAGCGTACGGCTCTACCAGGAGCTCGAACCTGTCGATCTCTCCGTCGGTCCGGTTCCGGCGACGCCATCGCCACCACCGCGAGGTCAATACCATTGTAGTGCGAGATGGTGTTGACCCGGTAGGAGGAAGCTCGGCGCCGTGGCACGACAATCACCGCCTTCTCAACGCGCTCGTAACTTTCGGGCTAGCAAGGGCGCCAAAGCGCTCGAACTGCTGCGCGGCTCCAAGGACGTAGCGCGACGCGTCGGCCGACCTGCGAAGGGCCTCGGTTCATGCGGCCGGCTCGGCCCGACCGTTTTCGGCAACCTCGGCGCGCAGAGCCACGTCCGCGCCGTGACCGCCGTCCACGAACTGCTGGCGTCCTTCCGTTCCTCAACCGCAAGGCCCAAGTTCTTCTGCGCCTCTGCAGATGGCAACGGCGCCAGATGATCACGACTTACGAAAAGTGCCCACAGAATTAAATAAGAAGTTGAGACCCTTACCGGCCGCGGAGTTCGCCAGGTTGCCGACCTCTTGCCTGACCGCCTCGTAGGAGGTCTTCAAGGAGGACAGATCCTTCCGAGCGGCCTCCCGCTCGGAGCGGACTCGATCGGCGTCGCCAGAGCTGGTCTCGCTCGGTCCTGAGCGGTTTGCACTGTGCTGCGCGCCCTCTGGCGGTGGTGGCGGCATCCCTAGCAACGGTGGCCTCTGCCAAGGAGGACTCGAGCTCCGCCACCTTCATCCTCAGGGACTGGGCCCCCAGGCGCTCATCGAAGAGAGCCTTAGCGGCCCCCTCAAGCTCCTGGCGGACCTTCGCCGCCTCCGACCGCCTCACGCTCAGCGCCTCTTGAGCTAGGCGCAACTCAAGGCGCAACTGATCGCGTTCTTCCATGACAACCGCCCGCTGGCTGTCCGAGCAAGCCCGCAGATGCTGCAAGGTGATGACTAACCGTTAGTCTCACGGTAGCGTCGTCGTAATTTTATAAGTTGGGTTCTTTCGCCAACTTACGGTGTCGGCTTGACTCCCGACCATCGCGTCAAGCGCTGGTGGAAGATTCGGACAAAGAGTCGCCCTTTCGGACCCGGCTCCATCTCCGCCGGCGTCGAGCGCCTTGTCAAGAGCGACCCACTCGCTCTCTTACATTCCGATCCACCGAGCCCGACTCGGGGCCTCTCCGGCGGGCCTGATGCGTCTGCTCGAGCGGGCGCTACCGTCGAGCACCATCGGCAGCGATGGTAGGGTTGGTCCCAGGGGTCCTCGGCGACCTCGCTGCGGGACCTCGGTCGGCACCTCCCGAGGCGGGTCGAGCACCTCGAGCACCAGCTCGTCTCGGCACGATCGCCGGCGGCGCCGCCATCTCTTCCTCCGCGAGGATGACCACATCGGACGGCGGTGTCCCCAATCGAGCGTCGGAAGCTCCTCGCCGACCTCGACCTCGGGCGGCGTGCCCTCGGTCGCCCGGCACCACGATCGCGCCGACCGATCGGCGCCTCTCGAACTTCTGCGGCGTTGTCCCTGCGGAACCGCCACGAGGCGAACCACGGTCACACCAAAGTATAGATACCGCACGTGCAAAACTCTAAAAGCGGTTGAACGGCTTTTACGCAAAAATGTTTGAACAAAAGAAAAAAGTAATTCGAGCCGAAGCGGGTGCGCGGGCGCGCTCTCTTCACGGTCCCCCTCCGAGGCGCGATCACTGTCGCTTCCCTAAAGTCGCCTCCATGAAGGCGCTACGATGGCGACGACCGCACCCTCCCGAGGCCCTCACCGCGGTGCACGAGGTGTTCCTCCGGCAGTCCACGCCGGATCACGGCCGGTCGGCGGGTGGAAGAAACCCACGATGCAGCGTGGCCAGGGTGCTTCCCTTCTTGTCGGTGGAGGTTGCACCCACGCAGGTGGCCTCCGACACGTCCTCGCCGCATGCGCTGCCTCGCCCAGCGCTCCTTCTTCTTCTTCTTCTCCTCCTTCCGCTTCTTGCGGGGAGGAGTCGGCCTTCTGACCTCGCCGGCTGCCGCCTCACCTCCTTGTCTCCGGGAGTGGTGCGGGAGGACATGCCCAAGAGTCCCTAGAAGATAAAAAGCACTTTGGTCGGACCGGCGTTAACGCAAAGAAAAGAGGCGCGGGAAGAAGTCCGGCCGACCTACAGTTGGAGGGTGGGTGCCGAGAATGGCTCGGGTGGCGCTGCCGCTCTCGTGGCGCTTCCTCCCATGACGGCGACCACCGGGCCGACCTCCGTCGCGGCCGGCTCGGGCTCGCCATCCTCATCCGGTCGGACGCTTCCTCGTCACGAGCAGGGCGGGTCGTGCGCGAGAGGTTGCACGCGCATCCCCATGAAGGCACGACGACCACGCCCCGGTGAGCCCTTGCCTCCTTAGGGCCCCTGACCGCTCCACGATCAAGGCCACCTTGTTTTTCTCGCTTCTCGGCGCCCGGTTCCCTCCTCCCCGCCACGGGAAGATTGCCGGTGAAGGGCGGGCGCTGTCTCCGGCGTTCGAGCATAGAACCACTCGGGCGCCACCCTTGTTGGACGGCGGCGGCTTGACCTCGAGGTACTCCGTGCTCGGTCGGAGCGAAGGCCGAGGGCGAGCCACCAATGGGCTGCGGCGTCGTCGGCTTGTCCTTCGAGCCTCGCTTGGAAGAAATGCCTCCCAACGCCCAATGCGGCTCGATTCGGAAAGCCTCGTAAAGGGTGATGAATATGGCGATGTGGAGGACCCCGTTGGGGTTAAGATGGTGCGCCTCCGCCTTGTAATGGAAGAGCAGAAGCCGCGCTCGAAGAAAGAGGCAAGCACCACGACCTTGTCGTCCCCCGACGAGGGGGCAGCCGCTCTCGTCGGCACCCTCCAACCGGAGAGATCTTGCGCAGGAGGAAGCCCTTCTTCACCAAGCCAAGCGCACGGCGGTGCAGGCGAGCACTCCGCCACGACATCTTTGCCAAAGAGGCGCGGAAGGCGAGAAAGAGAAGGTTGAGTTTTCTTTTCCTTGGCTCTTTGTTGATCTTTTTTGTCTTAGGGACAGGAGGCGAGGAAAGCAAGCAAGCGTAACTACTCAAAGCGCCCCGGCGACGTATATATAGAAGACGAGCAGACGCCGACCGAACAGGCGCCCCCTCGAGCGAAGCATCGTGCCCACTCACGCCAGCCTGGTAACTCCCGGTTTCCAATCTCACTCCGCATTTAATCCTGACAAAACGGCAGAGCCATAAAGCCGCCGCCCCCGGGCAGTGCGTCCTAACCTCTCGATCTCCGCCTTGAGGCCAGGATGGTTGCTCCGGGGCACGCGCGAGAGGCCCACTGGGCCGCTGCGGCCCCAAAACGGCAAAAAGCTCCGTGGCTTGCGCCGAGGGCCAGCTAAAAGCTGCGGGTTCAAAAGGCCTACCCCACCAGATGGGCGTAAGGCCGCCCCAGCGAAACTTGAGCGAGGGGCAAGTATGAGGTGAGCCCCACGGTGGGCCCTCGGTTAGGTCGGCTGACGACCCAATCACCTCTACTCGCGTCCGAGACCATACTTCACACTCTCCCGGGAGCTCATCGATGAGCGACAGCCAGTGTGCCTGCCGTGTCGTGACGACCCGGGCCCCATACGGGATTGAGTAGAAAGGTTTTTATGGGTCGCCCCACGGCGGGGCGGGACACCCTACTGCGGGACCGTCCGCTCGGAAGGGTCCCCCTTGGGCGGGACCTCCCAGGACCCACTCGGACTACCTATTATATGCTCCACGAGCACGGCGTTCAAACCAACGCGGGTAAACGCGCGTCGCTCAACCCCTCCAGGTCCCACACTGCGGATGGGGTATCGTGTGGGATGAGCGGTGGCCACTCCTCTCGCGGCTCCCGCGCGGGCGAGGACTCGGGATGGATGCCCTACGTCCGGCTACGACGTAAAAGCGAGCCTACGTCCGGCTACGGCGTAAAGCGAGCCTCGTCGGCTACGGCGTAAAAGCGAGCCTACGGTCTAGCTACGGCGTTAAGCGAGCACTCGGACACCGAACCTCGCGCAGAGGCATCGCGGTCGCCCTGCCGACCAAGGCGCGGTCTAGCTACGACGTTAAGCGAGCACTCGGACACCGAACCTCGCGCAGAGGCATCGCGGTCGCCCTGCCGACCAAGGCGCGGTCTAGCTACGACGTTAAGCGAGCACTCGGACACCGAACCTCGCGCGAGGCATCGCGGTCGCCCTGCCGACCAAGGCGCGATCTAGCTACGACGTTAAGCGAGCACTCGGACACCGAACCTCGCGCGAGGCATCGCGGTCGCCCTGCCGACCAAGGCGCGGTCTAGCTACGGCGTTAAGCGAGCACTCGGACACCGAACCTCGCGAGAGGCATCGCGGTCGTCCTGCCGACCAAGGCGCGGTCTAGCTCTGACGTTAAGCGAGCACTCGGACACCGAACCTCGCGCAGAGGCATCGCGGTCGCCCTGCCGACCAAGGCGCGGTCTAGCTACGACGTTAAGCGAGCACTCGGACGCCCGAACCTCGGAGGCATCGCGGTCGTCCCTGAGACCAAGGCACAAGGCAAACTCATTACGAAGACATCCATAAAGGAAAAAGAGGTTTCATTATAGGCCAGCGTGCTCAAACTTCACACAACTTTGCAATAAAGTACTCGCGGATACAAGAATAGTTACGCTACACTACGGCGGGACCTCCTCGCGCCAAAGCCTTTTAACATCCGTGCGGCATCGGCGCACCGGCGGCATGTTGGTAGGCCCTTGCTCGGTCGACGGGACGGCCGCGCGGTGCGAGGCAGACGCCGATCGCCTCTGCCGTTCAGCGACATCGACGCAGCCGCACCAACTACAGTCGGCGTCCTCGCGCCATCGCCTCTAGGAGGACCCCCCTTGCTACCTCGAGTCTCGGGACGACCTCGAGCAGCGCATCGATGGCAGCAGCATCACGGGCTGCAGCTTCTTCCTCCCGAAGTTCGGCCATCGCCTAGTCGAACTCGGCCCAAAGCTCAGCCAAAGGGTCTTCTCCTTCTACCCCGACATCATCACCAAAACCGAAGACTAAAGGGTGCCCCGAAGCCATATCAAGAAAACAAAGAAAGGATTCTCGTCTAAAGATTTATCCCTCAAACAAGCCATAGCGTCCTTATATACCCGGACGGAGGGAGGTTGAACGTCTCCAGAATGAATGCAAGCATCGGAAAAAGCGCCCTCCACCGAACCCGGCGATCCGAAGACGGCGGGCGGCGCGCCGATCGTCTGCGGCATGCCCAACGAGGTAATTCAAAGCCCGGCGTTTGAATGCCCAGGCGAATTCGAGGCGGCCGTCGGATGCGTTAGGGCACACTGCACAAATCGTTTGACCTAATCGGACGGGCCAACCACTCGGGCCCGATCACCATTCTCATCAGAATCAACCCCGGCCGAATCTGCAGAAATCACTCGGGGTTGGGGCTCTTGACGAATACTTATAACGGGGTACCTAACGGCCCAAGGTGACCGGTGGCGGCCTCAAGCACAGACTCAAGCCCAACAGCCGCTTCTAGCCCACTACCGCAGAAGCACTGCAAGTCACACAGGACTTCCCTTCCCGACCGACCGAGGAATGTCTCCGACCGAGCTAAGCTCCGACCTCCTCGTGAGCGGCCCCCGGCTCCGACCAGCAGGCTCCCGGCCCTCGCAGCGGTCGGAATCCCGACTCCGTCGTGCCAAGACCACACCGCCAAGGGCCACGTGTCGAAGCCTCTGCGGACAACCGCCACGTACCCCACGCGGGGTCAATCAAAGTGACTATACAAAGGCGGTGGCTCGTTCCCGAGAGGTTTAAATGGTCGACAGAAGTCATACTCCCGATCCATCACCGGTCGCATCTGATGCGAAGACACGCCTCTCCCGAGGCAACACCCACGCCAGTAGCGACAACGTCAACACCGTAAGGTTCGCAGAGGCGGTACGCCGTTTCTCGGGAAATACCTAACCATACGACCGACTAAGCTACCGACCAGCATGGACAAGGCGGCGATGATCGGTCACCGACAGAAGGGGACCGAGGCTCCTAGTGTAGGTCGTCTCGTCCTCTCCCAATTCTCGATGTAACCTACCCTTCCTTTCGTATAAAGGAGGCGGGAACTCCGTAAGCGAGGAGAGAGCGCCATCAAACCCATCTCGCTAAGTCATTGGCACTCTAAACATAAGCGTTGTGCGGTCATACATCTTGAAAAGAATACAACGCCACCACACGAACCGAGTAGGGATCTTTGGCGAACGGTATACATCTTGGACTTCGAGTCTAACCATTCGGAGTGGAGCAGCGACCCTTAGACTTACAAATTTACTTGCGGTGCTCAAAGCGCCGACAAGGGCGAGGCAATCGGCGAGGTCATCACGCGCGGCGAGCTAGAACACTCACGCGATCCACGCCGCTCGTCGAGCTCATTGCCGACCGACCCCTTCTACCGTCGGCCGGCCGTCGCTCCCGACCGAGACGCCCGCTACCCGCTGGCGGAGCTAACGCCGGCTTTGCTCGCGGCGCCATTGCCGTTGGCCGGCCGCCGCCCCACCCGCCCCACCGGCCATTCGCGCTCGACCTCGGCCCGCCATTGCCACCGCCAATGACGTTATTTGCTCTTTCTTTGCTTTCATGGCGTTGCGATCCGTAGATCTCGGTTGGCGCGCCGATCCACGGGTGACGGTGGCCACGACCGACCGTCGCTCGGCCCTCTACCGTCCCCGGCACCGCCCCTCGACCGTCGACCCCAGCCCCTCGCGGCCGCGTCGTCTGGTCCTCTCCTCGACACTCGGCAAGTCGGTAGTTGGAGTTTGGCTAGTGGCCTCTGTGGTCTCTCATCTCTGCCTGACTGCCTCTCTGGTGAATGGCGAAAGTGAAATCGTGAATTTCTAGTTGATAAGTTGAACATTGGTGATTGACTGATTGGTGAAACTGTGAATTGATGATTAGTGAATTTATGGTCTATGAATTGCCAAATTGTACTACTGTAGTTGAACATTGATTTTCTAATTGTGTGATGAATGTTTGTTCCATGGTTGCTTTTTTTAGGTCCTCTGTTTATGTGATCATCTAGCTCTCCTGGACAAAAGTGAAACTCATGCTCTATGCAGGTATATAGTAGTGAAAACCATTCAAATCTTAGATAAGTACTAGTTGCATTTTAATTTTAGAATGTTGATTGATCATTGATATATTTGCATATAATTCAGATGCTATAGAGAGAGCATGGCAAATATATACTCTTGAAGGAAAGCTATCATGATTTGGTGAGCTTGATCATTCATGTGACGTTGCTAATTGCTAAATACATGATAAAGAGGTCGAAGCTAAATATGATAATCTCAAATGCATCAAATCTTCCTTAATTATGTATTAACTTTTCTACCACTCCATTATGCTATATTGTTTTGATATATTTTATATATTTAATTGAAATATTAAGTATGGAATTCATTTTTTTTAATTGTGTATTTGTCATGTTCTTTTGTCGTACATAAATGTTTGTAGTCTTTAATAGTAGTAATAATCAGTTATTTTCGGCCTAAGGTGTAGAAAAATCCTAGCTCCGTCACTGCGTATACTACGTCCGTTCATGTACTAGATACAAAGGTGCATGGTGCCACGGTGGTGTGTATATATGGATCGGATATGGTAACTGCTTCTAAGCCATCAGCCGCAGGGGTATATTTCTTTGGGGGGTCAGTTGAATGCACGGGACTCTTTATTTCTGTCGTGCCGTGCAACCAAAACACATTTTTTAATTAAATAATCAAATCATGTCACGTGTTTATAAAAAATAAAATTGTATTTTTAAGTTATCATAGAGAGAAGTAGGTAATAATCGGACCAAGGGGAACGGGTTTGGGTAAAAAAAGAGACGACGTTGGTTTCTTTGTTATTCCACAGCTATATATCGATGCGTTGTTTTTATTAGAGAGAAGGAGGAAGAGGACAGACGACCACCACTAACTTATATATATTTATATATTAGTAAAGATATATTGCATTTGCAAATTTCAATGCTATGCAAATATATCTCCTGTGGTAGTGCTGTGCTGGTGAAGTGGTGATTGCCCTGCACACACGCACAAGCAAGCAGAGGCCTGCAAGCAGCTGCTGTGGCAGCTAGCCGCAGCAGCGTTGCCTCCCTGGCCTGGCGGTCCCTTGGATCGCAATTTGCAGCCCAAATCCAAATGCAATCTACTGCCATTTTGAAAGACCAACTTGAGTTGGCCTCGTCGCTCCTCGTGAACAAATATGTTGCCTGCAAAGTGTTAACCTGTGGCCTGTGGGAAAACATTGGTACGTGGTGCCTGCTGCATGGCTTATCTGCGCACCTGTTATGTGTGTCCGTGACGCAGGTGCTGTTCCCTTTTCTCCGCTAGTCTGCAGATGGACAACGTACAGCTAGCTCTTACACCCAACATTACTCCTATATATGCAGCCAACAATTAACCAAACAGAAGTTACCGAATGTCATAGCAAATTATTGGACATGGATCCTGTGCAGTTTGAATGGGCCGTCTAATGTAAAAGCGATGCGCAAGATTTTTTGAGGTGCTATAGTAAAACACTGTAGCAACCATTTTTTTTAACGATCTAGGCTGCCGATTTGCTCGATCCAACGGTTGAATTGAATGTACCCGTTCAAGCTGCAAGGATCTGTGTCCCAAATTCTTGCAGGTTACTCCTCCTCGGCTATAGTTAGTAATTGTGACATGGATTTTGGCTTGTAGGGATATTAACATCGGTACAGTTAACGGTCCAGTTAGTGTAACTAGTGCCGTCCTTTGCCTATCGTTCGTGTGCACAATTTGGAAAGTCGGATGGTTTAAATGAAGATGCACGCTCTACAGTATCTCCTTTTGAGATGTTTCGAATATCTGGAGTTGCTTCTGTTTCCAGAAACTGATTCCCAACCGGACGAAAAGAAAAGGGAGTAGGGGTTGGACACAAGGACATGTACCGTTTTGAGTGCACTATGGACAAAACTACCGGTCAGTGGTATTATTACTGCAGAGGTACGACACTCTATATGTGCACGAATCAATGTATGCATGCCATGAAATAGTTGTTGATCCATGCCTGCATATGCCAAATTTTAATGCAAGTTGATGTTTTGTGAATGACTTTAACACTTAACTAAAAAATTTGAGGGATTTCTGCCAGTTTGGGCTATTGGACCCAACCCTACACAAAAACTGATGAGTGCAATGTGTCTTGCACTCCTTACTACCTCTCCTCGCACTGCACCTCGTTGATTCTGATCGAGAAGAGAGATGCGCTGCTGCCACCCTTCCCGCATCCTCCCTCCGGTCCGCCACCTTCGTCTTCGCTCCTCCTCATCTTCCTCTGGCACCTCTTTTCCTCACGCTTCCATCTCGTTCACCACTGCTGCTGTCGTGGCCGTCTTCTCCATCTCGGGAGTCATCCCACGCCTCCTTCCTACCTCGCGGCGCTTTTGATGCATCTCCCAAATATAAGAAAAAGAAAGGGGCATGCGGCAGAGAGTCCCTCGGCGGCGGATCACGGCACAGTGCATCAAGCAATCGGCTTCGCTGATGGTGTTGGCAACACTCGGCTTAAACTTTGCAAGAGATGAAGATTCAAGGCTTAAACTTCCGGTGCACGTACGAATCGTTAAGACATCCAACGGTTAGAATTTAAGTGATATATCACAAAAAGTTTTAGTCTGGTGTTGTATATCAATTCCGTAACGTTCCAAGCCAAAGGTTTGCATCACACGATAGGGTCATCTCTGCATGCACCTTACAGCCGCAATGGCATCTTGGCTCGGGCCAGCCCGTACCACATTGTTCGCACCAAAGACTGATCCTTTCTTTGGATTAAGGTGGCATGTCGGTGTCATTGCCAACTGTGGTACAATGTATCATAGTGCTAATCATCATGAGTTTATGTTTGGGTAAAGAGTAAATCATACAAAACAACAAAATGAGTTTTTTTGTGGAACATCTCAAAGGTTCTAAATACTGTACTAAAGGAACTTCTAATTTAGTTAGCAAGTTAAAATCTAAGGTTATGTACATGTATCTTTCCCATCTGTACTGGATATATCAATCACCCCACTATAGGTAGTTTACTTGCCTCTCTAGATCTACAGCTGCAAGTTCCCAACTTGCGAGCTGCACAAGTCCATTAGGTCAGGTCGTATATGCATCAATGCATCCAAGGTAGGATTTATATATGTACGTATAGATGAACACATAATAATTTCTGTGCGTACTAATATTGCAAATATTATAAAACCAAGAAAGAAGGTGATAATTATGGAACAACTGAATTCCCAACTCTTAACTAGAAAGGGTAGGCTTGAAACTTCAAGAAAGTTCTGATCCATGGATGCCATTCATGGGACCCGTTTCAAAAGCCAATTCCAAGTTTGTTTTCTCCTAGCGGATGAGCCCGAGCATGCACCCCGGTATGTCCAAGCCAACTGCCACAGGATCATATCCACAAGATATCCACCCAGACACATGGGGCCTCTGAATTGATAAGCACAGACACAAACACATGGCGTTGTTCAGCTAAAGTTAGCATCTCTGTTCGTGAGTAGTTTTATTTGCGCGCGAGCGCGCGCATACTTTGCAAGCTATACATTATTCGATTCGATCGATCAGTACGTGATTTCGACGTGCATAGTTGCGTACTGTTGAAAGATACAAAGTAACACGTCGGTACTGGTGCATTTGATACCACCATGCTGTCATGTATTCGCATCACAAGTTCACAACACAGCCGGCTCAGGAAATTATTTTTGAGTGGTGCGCTGGGCCGATGCAGTGATGTAGAGTGTAGTCAAAGCAAGGTCAACCAGAATGCTGTGAAGCTATGAACCAGAACCAATGAATAGCTAGCTCCCCATATCGTCCAAGCATGCACCACAAGTCAGATACAGACTACAGAAAAATAAAACTGAGACACTGAGTTATAAAAAAAACTGATACAGACTACAGTCATCACTAGGAGCCAAACTAACATCTAGAAACACCGGACTACTCGGCATTAAGGCCAGATACTATTTAATTAGTCCAATTAAATGAAACCAGGTCTGGCCTTTCCTCAATTGTAGATGGTTCCTTAGGTACCCACTGTCATAGATACATCTGCAGCAGGGTTCAAAAAACCGTCGAAAACCGCTCGGTTTTCGCGAAAACCGGCCGTACCGAGCCGGTTCGGTAATTAAAACCGTTCGGAAAACCGGTCAGATGAACAGTAAATTCAAAAAATGAAGAAATTTAGCAACAAGTGTAAAAAAAATTTGAAATTTTTTTTGTGCGTTCCTGAGGTAACCCTAATGATTTTATAAAATTTTCAGATTATTATCAAATATGTAAAGTTTTAAAAATTACAGCGGTAATCTTGTCACAATATATGCTCTTGATTTTTATTTTCTAGGGCACAAAATTAATTCTAATATTTATTAAACTTTTTTGATGTTATAACGTCATCAAAATGATTATGTAAAATTTTGAGATGATGATCGATATGTGTATTTTTAAAAATTACGAAAGTGCTATTATCATTGTATATGCTCTTACATTTTTGATTTTATATGAGAAATAAATGAAGTCTAATATTTCTTGAAATTTTAGTACATGATCCTTTGGAACTATTTATATTTTTAGTAAAATTTTAGAATATAATAAATCATTTTACTATTTATAAAAATCTGACAGTGTATTTGTTCCTTTTCATTAATTTCTATTTTAGATTTTTTAGAAGAAATAAATGATTTAAAAAATTGTAAAAATTTCTCTTAGGTGTTTTATAGATTAATTGGGATTTTTTTTACATTCTTAAATTTTTGTTTGCAATTTTTTCAATTTGTTCTTATATTTTCACTATTTTTCCTTACATCGCCGGTTTGATGTTAGTTCATGTAGGTCGAACATGTTATTTTTGCGACAATGGAAGAGTGACGAAGCTATGCTTATGCCTACTCCACAACTTCAATTTAAATGCATTATAATGTAAATGGTGTTGATAAGTAAATGGTAGTGAAATTGCAAATGATTTTGCTTTGTAGTTATGTAAATGCTGATTTTTGCACTTATGTGATTGTAGTATTGCAATGAAAGATTATTTATTTATATATTATTGCTAAATACATAACTTACAACTTCTAATTCTCTAAAATATAGCAAAGGTCATGTCGATTTTTTTCCAAATTTAGGAGAGATCATTCTGGAATTTTTCACGTTTTCACATACCTTATTTATATATTTATTATATTTTTACTCAATTTTAACCTTTCCTGTATTTCTACAAATTTTACAATATTTTTTTGCATTTTTTCCCAATTGTTTTCGATTTTCCCCCAATTTTCCAACCTCGGGCGGTTTTCTCCAAAAACCGCTCGGTTTTTCGTCAAAAACCGCGGTTTTCGTGATCTCGTTTGACCAAATTTCAAAATTTTCAAATTTGTAAACCGTTCGGTTTTTCACGGTTTTCGAGCGGTTTACCGCGAAAACCGGTACCGCCGACTCCGCGAAAACCGCCCGCGAAACGGTTTCGTGAACCCTAATCTGCAGTTAAGATGTTTGGTCGCCATTGGCAGCACGGTTAGCGCGTCTCTTATTTCCACGTGTCGAAAGTACTAAGGGTGTGTTTGCTCGGTGGGATGAGGTTGAATGAGATGGGATGTTCGTGTACTATTTGGTTCCATTATTTTAGGGGAGTGTCTAGCCTTCATCCGGATGTTTTGTTTCTTACAAACATCCAAATTTTAGACCTTTAGATCAAAGTATCAAATCATCCATCAAAACAAAATCCCACCTCCCTTTCACATCTTACGGATCTCACCGCAGATCCAATGCTCCAAAATTTGGATGTTTTTTTGCTAAGAAAACATCCGGGTGATGTTTATCAAAACCCTTATTTTAAATGAATGGAATGGTTCAGTATCTATAGAAAATATTTCTCAAATTTGTATCTCACCATCCAGAACGGGATGATTCCATTCAAACAACCAAACATATAGATGACTTTTTTCTTAAATTATCTCATACATATACCACTTGGTACAAGCAACCAAGCACACTATAAGTGACGAAGTACCACACTATGTACATGAACAGTCGCGTTGAATGGCGCAGACGTAGATCAACGGCGTCCATTCTTTTCACTTCAGTCCCAGTAAAACCTCTTTTACTAGCACTCCTGACACTGAAATATGCCCCAATATATCGGTTCGAGACGCAAGTACAGAAACCGCGTACAAACGCACCAGCCGCAGCAGAGAGCCAGAGAGGCAGAGCGCCCCCAATAAATTAAAAACCGCCAACCCAACCTGGGGCGGCTACGGCGCAGGGCAGGGCAGGGCCCCTGGGCCAGGCTGCGCGTCCCGGTCAATTCAGCGGAGCATCAGAGCTAGCGATCGCATTCAAAGCCCCAACTCCCAAGCCGGAGGTGGCCCGGTCGGGCGCGGAGGGGCAAGGAACGCGTGCGCTTGCCTGCCCTCGTCGTCGTTGGTCGCACGCACGTCCCGCTACGCCTACGCGCGTGTGGGATCGATCGATCGGGTCGCGGGGGCGGGGGCGGGGGCGGGGGCGGGGCCGGTCGACTCGACTCGGCGCCAAGTCGCCAACCACCGGCGCGCCTGCACTCGTGGGAGGGCGCACCGGCCCACCCGCGCGTAGACGCCGCCTGGGCAACAGGCTCGGTGTGCGAGACCCCATCATCGGCCGAGGCGGTGCGTGGCAACGCGCCGGCCGGGCCACCCGGCCCTCTCGTCACGTCTTTTTCGCCGTTTTTATGGCTCTGCCCCCGCGCTTGCGAGCCTGCCTTGCATGGGGCCCCGTCCACTCCGACCGGTAGCTAGGGTGCCAAACGCTGTACGCCTAGATCTCATCCTCATCTACCTTGTGATATCGATGCCTACATGGCTACAAGATATGTAGAATTGTAGACTAGTTCAGTACTGGATAACTAACGCTAACCACTCGATCGATCGGTATTTCTGTAGAGGTAACTAGCCGAGTAAAGTCGATGGATGCATGGATGGATGCGGGCAAGTTGCAGTGTAGATTCCGGAAATTGCTTGAGGACGACGACTTGATGGCCTGATGGGTGTGGCTGCATGCGATCGATCGATAGGACCGTGAATGGTGAATTTATGGGCGGCTGGCTAATCGGACGCTTCCATGCAAGACCAGCTTTGCCAGGGAGAGAACCTAACAGGTGTACCAACATGTGTCCGGAATAGGAGGACCCCCACCCAAAACCTGCGACTCTGGACCATCTGGAAAAGGAGGAAAAGTGGTAGCGACATTTTGGTAAGAAAGGCAATCGATCTGAACGAGAAGGACCATCCGATCGGTTGTTCATGCAACGAAAGATCTAAGTCTGTCGCTAGCAAACTAGAACACTTCAACGCTACATATTTAACGACTCTAATATCTTTTGTTTTGGCAGCCTAGCTAGTACAGCTCGCCATGTTAGTGTTTGTTTGGAATGTAGGCAACACAAAATGAGGAATGGGAAACATACAAATTGATTGGGGTACAGTTTCGATCAACTTAACTTTAGCTAGATATTTTCAAGTACGTACAAAAATAAGAAGATTCCGTGGATCGATCTCAACAAAATAACACCTTAATATTTTTTGAACAAAATAGCAAACCTTATAATTTCTATTACCTAAGTTAATTATAATTATAATAAATATTTACGAAGTGTTATAAAATACGTGTAGGACATGTGCATATACTAGTATACTAAATAATGAAAATCCACATGTTTGAAAACAACCTTAATCAAACATGGGGCGAGGTAATGGCAATCAAACCTAATCATTATCTTTAGACAATTGTAACAATCTTAAAAGATCGTCCTCACTTTTAAATTTGGAATGACATGAGAGCTCACAACTACATTTTAACTAATTTTCATTTGTCAATAAGAGAATCATGCATCTTTGAATCTACTTGGCACCAATAATTATGTTGGATAATTCAAAACCCATGCGCCAGCTAGCCAAGTTAACCCAAAACACCCCAAAAATCACCTAAAAAGACCAAACACCACTTGACATTGATGCTTGATGCTTCCCTGCCGGTTGCTATCGACTATAGTGGAGTAGTACATCCCATAAAGACATCACATTGACAGGGTTCAGCGCAGGGAAGAGACAGAATAACTCAAGAAAACGAGAAATAATTACTCCTTTAAACAAATCTAGTGATGATGAATAATGCTTTTTCACCTTCCCAATCTTCACCAACCTCTCCTACATCCCTACAAAATCTCTAAAATAAAAAATTGTCCCATAAAAAGCAAATTAACTGCTAAAAAATACAGTACTTATTCTAGCAACCTCCTTTCCTTCGTATCATGGCATGTGGTGGATGTGCGATACAAACAACAGTGATGAAATCAATAGCATAATGTAAACCAAGCCCAACAGCAGAAACACGGTATAAGCCAAGACAGAGCTCGACCAAACATAGCAGTGAAGCTGAGAGGATAGCGCAAGCTAAATCAATCATAACAAATTTACACTGTGGGTAATATCATTCTTAACCGTAGCAAAGTTAGTAGTAAAAGAAAATGAAAGGAACGGCAGAGGCAATACTGTAAATACAGGGAATCGAGGAGGGCATGCAGGAGGCCAGGAGCAGAGGGCTAGCTAGGGGGAGAGCAGCTGGTTACCGTCCGCAATACGCGGGCCGGGCCCGCGCGCAGGATGTGACCGGGCCCTTAGGGCCCACGTGGCGGGGTGACGTCAGTGGAAAAGTGATTGATGGACGTGGCCTAGGGATCCAGGCAGGAAGATTCCAACTGTCTGGATGACGTGGCGCCGGCCATCCAATCCCGATCGCCCTCGTCGGTCCCTCTCGCTCCTACGGCCCTATCCCCTGCTTATCTACCTGGAGCGGTTTCAGTAGTGGTGGTTGCCAGTTCAGTACGCAGGAGGGGAGTAGCAGTTCTCGGGGATCCCTCCCCAATCGTCAATTCGTCAGTCACTACCATGATGCCCATCCGTCCATGCGCAACGCTTGCCTGAAACATTCTCTCCTCCTTTTGAGGCATAAGCCGTGGTATCAGGTGCTATGTTCGGTAAGATAATCTGTCGATTAGTAACAGCTACTAGTAGCAAAGGTGGCTAGCTACTGCCTCGTTGTAAGCCTGTAATGTTAAGGAACCTCGTTATCGAATAGTCCGGTGTTCCCGAACAGATCTGAATTGGAGAACAGAAAGAGAGAGAGACACGTGTTTAGGGAAGCGGCAGTGAAATTCTTTATGCTAATGAATGCTTGTACATTAAGGGGACCCTCCTCCTTTTATAAGCGCTCAACTAGGGTTTTGGCTAAGGGACCACATGGGCCTTGATGGGCTATTAGGGTTTCCCAACACTCCTGGGCCCTTTGCCTTGAGATGCATATGCCTCATTAAAACTCGGAAAAACCAGTGGGAAAAATACTTGGAGAAAGAGTACATAGCATACGTTACTATGTTGCACGAATTGCCTCGTTAAAAACCTTATGCAAGAAAACTTCATGAAAAACTTGCTAAGGAAAAGAGTACAATTCACCCAACTTCAATTGCTAATCTTCGAGATTTATGTTGGGTATTCATAATTCATGCTTGAGATTCATGTGGGAGTATGTGACATATCTCCCCCTGAAATCTGCACTTCTCTAAGTCTCATCATCCCAATTCCTTTCACGCACCTTTCAAAGGTAGATGCTGGGAGTAATTTAGTGAACAAATTTGCAAGATTTTCACATGACTTAGTATGCAATATCTTGATCTCGTTCATCTTATGCAATTCATGAGCATAGAAGAACTTGGGGTTGATATGCTTCGTGAGATTGCTCTTCACATAACCCATTTGTGCTTGAGCAACACAAGCTGCATTATCTTCATAAATTATCGTGGGAGTTTGCTCAATGTTCAAACCACACGACTTACGGATGTGGTGAACCATTCTTGAGCCATGCACATTCACGGGATGCTTCATACAAAGCGATGATTTCGAGTGGTTTGTCGGCGTCGAGACAAAGTGCCGCTTAGACGACTTCCAAGAAATTGCTGTTCCTCCACATAGGAAAACATAGCGGTTTGGGACTTGCCGGTATGCGGTCCGATAAGTACCCGACATCGGCATAGCCAACCAAATTCAATTCATTATTTCTTCGAAAAAGCAGACCAAGGTCTTTGCTTCCTTGGAGGTAACGGAAGATGTCCGATCCTTTCAATGCCTTTTGGTGGGTTACGCATTGTCTGAGCTAGCAAATTCACAGTGACGCAATGTCCGGTCTAGTGCTATTCGCAAGGTACATGGCGCTCAATTGCACTCGGATATGGGAATTCTGCTCCCAGAACTTCCTCCCTCTTCTCTAGGTGCGTATGGATCTAGGTGCGCTTGGAGTGACCTTGACCATTGGAGTCTTCGCAGGATATGCTTTTCAAATCCAAATCTTTCCAACACTTTCTGCGTGTAGGTTGATTGATGTACCAAGATTCCTCCTTGGACATGTTCAAGCCGCAAGCCTAAACAAAACTTGGTTTTACCCAAATCTTTCATTTCAAACTCGGACTTCAAGTATGAGCATGCCTCTTCAATTTCTTCATCAGTCCCTATGATGCTCAAGTCATCTACATAGACGGAGATTATCTGAGAATCCATTCGGGATCATTGTATAAACACACATGGACAATCTTATTTGTTTGTGTAGCCTTTCTTGCAGAGAAAGTCACTCAGCGATTGTACCACATTCTTCATATCGCTTGACCCATACGGTGATTTCTCAATTTCACACTGCAGGTTTCTATTTGCTCCATCTTGGTTGGGATAGGAATTCCTTCCGTACTTTCATGTATATCTCGAATCCAAGTTTCCATACAAGTAGGTGTGACAACATCCATTAGCTTCATTCTCAACTTCAAGTTGACTGCCATTGAGATCAAATATCTAAAGGTAATTCCTCCCATGACCGGAGAATAGGTTTCTTCATAATCAACTCCGGGCGTTGAGTGAAACCTTGAGCTACAAGCCTTGCTTTATACCTTACAACCGTTGTTTTCATTTCTCTTAGAACAAAGACCCATTTGTGACCTACGGGGTTTATATGGGAAGGTGTGCGGCATACGGCCCAAACACCTCTCTCTTGTTCAGAGAGACTAACTTTGCGATGATTGCCTTTTCCATTCTTCCCAATCTAGCCTTTTCTTGCACTCTGCGAAGATGCAGGCTCGGGATAATGATCAATGATTGAGGCAATCTTCTTTGCAAAGTATGCATCAACGTTGGCTGTTGCTCTATTCAGGGATTCTCCTGTTATTACAAAGTTTATGGCCATTTCTTCATGGGGTGCTTCATGCACTTCTATTTGCTCTTATTGCTATTCCCTATCGCAGAGCAAGTTCCTTTAGCTTTTCATCGCCTATGTGTGCGCACACATTATTTCCGTGGCTTCCTTGATGGAAGATTCAAGTCAGGAATTGCCTTTCTGTTGGCTTCTTTCGGTGCAGTCTCAACTGGCTCCCTTCTTTCCTTGGGGCATTTTCGTGATTGGTTGTGGTAAGTCCTCTTGCCCGATTTTCTCAGGCGTCTCCGGGTACTTTGGGTTTGAGGAGCAGTTTCTGCTCTTTTCTTTGAGGCCTCTGAGCAGGTTGAGGATACCTTCTATTTTCTTTGGTATTTCCACCCTCTCGGTGCATTCCTTGCGGGTACATGCGACTTAACCACGCCCTTCGGATCACAAAATGATCAGGCGGTTCATTTGCTAAATTCTGCAAATCAATTATCTTCTGGATTTCTTGATTTGCTTCATTAGTGCGGGGGTCATGTGCGGGGATCCCAGTGGAATGCCATATAATTTTCCGACATTTTTTATCCAAAGGTTGGTTTCCTCCCCCTAATGACGGGAAACGATCCTCGTCAAAAATGCAATCGTGAACAAGGGTGTATGCAAATCTCGATCATGGGTTCCAAATACGATTATGGATGCACTCTCATAACCAACGTATATCCCGGACTTGCGGAGAGGGCCCATTGCGATCCATTGAGGGTGGTATAGGTACATATACCATACACCCAAATTTTCTAAGATGGGAGATCTTGGGATGATCCGTGCACAAAGTGCATAGGAGAATGGATGTTGTAGGCCGACGGTCTAAAATTGATAAGAGCTGCTGCGTGCGGGCTGCGTGTCCCCAACAAGTGTTGGGCAAGTTACAACTCTGCAAAAGCGGTGCGGCAATGAACTTAATCCTCTTTATTAGTGCTTACGCTAGTCCATTCTGCGTATGGACGTGCGGTCTGAGTGCTCAATGCTATCCTGTTCTTTGTGCAATAATCATCAAATGACTTTGAAGTAAATTCTCGGCATTGTCCATTCTAATGGACTTCACGCGATGATCGGGAAAGCATTCTTAATTCTTATGATCTGCGAGATCGACTTTGCAAAAGCATGGTTTCTTGTTGACAACAAGCATACATGCGACCATTTCGAGGAAGCATCGATGAGCACCATAAAGTATCGAAGCGGCCACGGCAGGGCTGAATCGGACATAAATATCCCCTGGATACGTTCCAGAATGCGGGGATTTCACTTTGCACTTTCATGATAGAGGTCTAGTTATTAATTTCGGTGGCACATGCATGGCACACAAAATCTTCATGATTCGGAAATTTTTAACATTAATGCCATGACCACGTGAGTTGTTCACTATATTCCTCATCATTCTAAGACCGGGATGACCTAATCTACCATGCCATAAAGAAAATAACTCGAGCTTCTAAAAGCAGTCTTCAAGGAAGTATACACTTGGTGCATGAATATTCGTGTAGTACAACCCGATTCATATGAGGACATTTTTCTAATACCATTTTCCACATACGCGTGCTTCACAATGCACAAGTATTCTTTGCCATTTTCTTTATTGGTTTCTACGTGAAAACCATTGGCGCGGATGTCTTTAAAGCTTAAGAGAGTCTTGCGTTGATTTGGGGTACAAAGGGCTTCTTCAATTACCAAAGTTGTACCCATAGGCAATATAATAGTGGCTCTTCTGAGCCGATTACATATGAGTCGCTTCTGCGATCGTAGTAATCTTTCAGCGTTCTTCGTGATCATTGGAAATACTTAGACTCTCTTAAGATGGTATTTGTTGTGCCACTATCAACAATGCATATCTCTTCCATTTGGGCACTACACGATTTCTAGATAAAAGAAATATAATTCTAATCAGATAGAGGCAAAAACAATCCAAATATTACTTGCAAAATTGAAGAATACTGGAATAAAGAATAAATTGCGTATTTATTCATGAAAGAAGTATGCTCTTCTAGAGCTTACAATTCATTATTCAAAGAAAATGCTAACAACCATAATCTAAAAAAAACATTAAACAGAATATGTAAAATATGCATTAATTTCTGCTTCTATGTCATCGGCAGAAGTTTTCTCTTCATTTGCCATAATAATGGTGCGACATCGATGTCGGGCTATTCGTGAGGATGAGGCAAGTGGTGTGTCTACATCCATGACATCATCATCACCGATGTTGGCGAAGTGCGCCTCTGCGGGGGCGTTTTCTTTTGCCTTCTTCTTAGCCTGATATGCGTTGATCGCTTCCTTGGATTCTCGACATATCTTCGACCAATGTCCCCAAGTGCCACACTTGAAGCACGTTTGGTTCTGCTGTCCATACGGCTTGGCGTGCGACTTTTCTTTGTCATCCCTCTTCACAGGGGCTTTGGACTTTCCTTTGGCCTGGGGCCTCTCTTTTCCACCCTGCTTGCCCTTCTTTCTATGAGTGGGCTTTCTCACCTTGTAGCTATTGGCATTGACTTACGTGCGGTGCCTCGTCGGTGGTGCGAGGCGTAGTTCTTGCGTAGAACATCGTCTTGCGATTCCGCAACTTGCATTACATCAATCAGTTCGCTATACTCCTTGTATGCGTCCTAACGATAGCTGCGTGCACTCTGGATAGCATTAGGGTGGAAGGTAGAGAGAGTTTTCTCAATCTTCTCTTCATCAGTGATCTTCTTGCCACATAGAGATAGATTGGTACAAATTACATGCAAGGCGTAATTGTACTCGCCACGATTCGAAGTCGCAAACCTCGGCGTACCCAATCTTCTTGTGCTTGGGGCAAGATGGTGTACTTGAGCTTTCGAACCGCTTCAAGTGCGGTCAAAGTTCAAGTGCACTCTCCTCGACCATATATTCATTCTTGAGTGGTGAGAGGTGGTGCACGAGAAAATGCGAGCTTGATCGTTACGCTTTCGTGGTAGGTTTTGCGTCTGCGAGGACCCTAGACCAATCGCGGGCGAGCTTCTTGTCCCCAAGGACGATCTTTACGTCCGATGCCCAAGTGAGATAGTTCTGACCGTGCGGGGCCAGTTCTTCAAACTCACGATTCACACATCTGCATGATTTCAAAATTCTGATTTAGATTACTGCGTGTAATCTGATAGAAAAATGGTTGCAAAAGCATAAAGTGCAGAAAATAAAATCATATGCATTGCATTATATAAAATAAAGCAACGGATTCAAAATTCATAAAACAGAGAAATAGAGCAAGAAAAATTAAAAACAGGGCCAAAAAATCTTCTTGATTTTCTGGCAATTTTTTTTTTTAAAAAAAATTCTGCAATTTTTTTTTCTCTTTTTCTTTTCTTTCCTTTCTTCTTTTTCTTCTATTTCTTCGGCCGCACAGCCGGTTGGGCTTCGGGCCGTTTTTCTTCTCTTATCTTTCCTGCCGAATCGGCCTTTGAGCCTTGCCCATCTCCCGCTTGGCCCATTTGCTGCTCGGCCGGCATAGCGCGGCTAGGTTTCCCTAGCCGCCGCTACTTCCGTCTTTGCGTTTCTTTCTTCACGCGTAATGCAAGTGCTCCTTTGCCCACGCGCCTCCTCTGCCACAGCCGATTTTGGCTTCTTCCCCACGCGTGGCTGCTGATTTGGCTTCCCCACGCAACTTGCCAAATTGTTTCTTCTTCCTGGCGTAATGCAAGTGCTCCAGCCGATTTGGCTTCTTCCCCACGCGCCTCCTTTGCCCGGCGCTGCTTCCACGGTGCTCGAGCAGCACGGCGGCCGGCGTAGCGCCGCGGTGGCGCACACCACCGCGGCGAGTTCAGCGCAATGCCGGCCGGGCAGGATCGGCGAGGCCGAGGCGACGCCGAGCGGGCGGCAGCGCCGGGGCTATTCGGTGAGTGGCGGTGGTCGAGCCGGTGGGCGGTCGCCGAGGCGGCGAGGCGGCGATCAGCCGCGAGGCCGACACGGCTTCTTGCCGGAAGGCACGGCTTCTTGCCGGACGCAAGCCGAAGCGTGGCGGCTAAGCGCGAAAGTCTGGCGCCGCCGTCGGCGCCGGCGAGCTCGTCGGCCGCCGTCTCGCGCGTGGCGGAGTTCGGCGGCGGCTCGGGCGGTGCCGTCGCCAGCGTTGTCGCGGCAATGAGGCTCAACCGTCTTGCGGTGGATGCGTCGTGCTACGGGCGCGAGGCGACGCTGCGGCCGTCTTGCCGGAGAAGGAGCGCCGGCGACGCTGCGGCGGCGCAGACGGAGGTCGGCGGCCGGACGGCTGCGGGCCAAGGCCTTTGCGGCGGCGGCGGCGACGCTTCAAGCCGACGGCTCCGCGGCCGACTTCGAGCCGGCGGACTTCGAGCGATCTTGGTGCGAGCGCGCGCAAGTGGTGGCGGCGGTGGCCGGGCTTCAAGCGGCGTGCACGAGCCGGGGTTTCGCGATGCTTCGTGACTTCATGTCATGCACGCAAACCGAGAGCGATGTGATGGTGGCGGCTGCGCGGAACCAAACGCATATTTCCCTTTTTTACGTGGATGATGCATGTGCGATGTTGCTTATAACCGTGCCACGTGATGCAAATATAAAGCAGATGCGACGGTAGATGCATGCATAGGAACGACAGCGATTAGATACAATCACCAATTCTCACCTCTTCTCACCTTTTCAATTCTGATCTCCGTAGAGCAATTCGTGCTGATAACGTGTTAAGGAACTTCGCTATCGAATAGTCCGGGGTTCCCGAACAGATCTGAATTGGAGAACAGAAAGAGAGAGAGACACGTGTTTAGGGAGAGCAACAGCGGGAATTCTTTATTGCTAATGAATGCTTGTACATTAAGGGGGGACCCCTCCTCCTTTTATAGCGCTCAACTAGGGTTTTGGCTAAGGGACCACATGGGCCTTCAATGGGCTGTTAGGGTTTCCCAACATGTAACACGTGAATTTCGTAGGATTTTCATAAAAAAAATTGCATGAATCATAATCCGTAGCAAATCCTATAAAACTCATGTGTTTCAGGGCTCAATTAAGATATTATAACAAATTTGCATTGGCAGCTAGTACATGCATCGCGTGCGTGTGTGAACGGTAAAAAATGTATGTACAAGCTTCAAGATTTACATAATCTTAATTAAGAAGCTAAGTCATGTCCATACTCCCAGTCGATCGAGCACATTGTGTTATAGACTTATTGTGCATAGCAAAAGAAGGGCTCAATTGCGTGAGAAGCTATACTTTTTGTGAATACAACACATGTATGGTATGGCACGTTTGGTTTCTGCATGGATTAGGATGGTCTAACTAGTGAATTTTAGTAAAACTGTTTTTTTAATCTTTTTCTAATATAGTACTGTAATGTCTTATGTCTTCTTTTTAAGTATGGATCTTGTGCTTGACTATATACATATGTATGTATACATATATCTATATGTATATCTATATACATATGTATATGTATAGCTATATACATCTGTATGTATATATACATATATGTATATAGTATGTATATATACACATATATACTACACGTATATACATGTATAATGCACGGATATCATACACACAAGCTAGGCTGCATTGAACTACTGGTGTAACCTAATGTCCTCGAGCAGATATGGGCTATACGTACAGTATACGTAGTATATAATAGACTCATTCAGGGAACTGTTTTTTTATTCTATCGTTGCAGCAATTGTACTTTAATTGACTGGCTAATGAATGGAGAAACCAACAAGGAGATATCTATATATATCTTGTTCACAAGCATGCAGAACAGAAATCATTGAAGCATCGATCCAACCAGAGGTGCACTGATTTTTTTTATGCTGAACTGCAACTTTTCTATCTAAAAACAATTTTATATAAACAAGGAGAGAGATAAGAATTTGCATAATATATAATTACAAGCGAGCCACCTGTCAAAGCACATAGGAGTTCAGGAGCAACAGTTTACTTCGTGTTCGAACGCCTGTTGTTATAGTATGATGATTTGAGTCGTGCATGGAACGCCCAATGGATGCGTTGTATGAGAAGTTTCAGGAAAGAAAATATTAGCACGCATATATATAATGGCAAGTGCTGTTATTATTTATGGAGTAGAAAATACAAATGACCAACAGTAAATGTATATGTATATGTATATGTATATGTATATGTATATGTATATGTATATGTATATGTATATGTATATGTATATGTATATGTATATGTATATGTATATGTATATGTATATGTATATGTATTTTTAGCCTTAGTAAATATGGAATAACTAACTAGCCGAATTTTATGTGTAATTGGGTGACTAGATATTATAATACCTATAAAAAAATAGAGTTGTATTTGTTACCCAACTCCAATACTTATGTAGCCCAGCTACTGGTGACGGGTTCATTGACGAGTGAAAGAAACCCTTGAATGACAATTGTATTAATTTCTTAAACAACTTTAACAGCTCCCATACCCATTTGATTGCACTATTATATATAATATGGATCCAGTACGTGGTAATTTCTAACCCTTAAGAGTGAACGTGGTGGTTTTTTTCTATCATTTTAATAATAAAAAATAGATAACACTGATCAACCAATAATGGAAAAGAAATTGCTATTATCAAACCTAGTGAAATTACCCACGCAATTGCACGGCAATATATTAAGATATTCTGCTGTCTTTCTTATGTAGCTCTAATACCTACGACTGAAATACACTCTAGTATCCATGTATTACTAATCTGCGCCGTTATAATTTAGCCCTACAAATATAGGCGATGTAGATCCTTCTTTTTTCCGAATAATGAGGTAATTTCTAAGATTTTTCCCTTCAAGGCTTATTATGGACTTTTTTGCCCACAAAACGAAAGAGGTGTCTTGAATCTCACAGATTATTTGTATTTATATATATAAGTTTTGTAATTTTGCTCTAGGTCAGAAGAAAAGTAGAGTACATCTTAATTAATTCACATAACTATATATAGAGAGAGATGTACGCCCACTCGAATGCATGCATATTATATACGTGAAATAAGTAGGACAGTACGTACAACTACAGTTACCATATTAAAGGTAAACAACCGCACTGATTAAGAATGTCGCCGGATCCTCCATCTAATCTAGGGACAAACTCTGAAGGCTGCCTGATGCGTGAGTTGTCACCCACTGAATTCAAATCACAAAAACCTACAAAATAAAGGTACGTAGGTGTGGCAATTTAGCACTTAATTCAAACCAGACTCAAAAATTTCGTAGAGTTCAAGTTGATCTTGCCAATGAAACATAGTCATGAGCGATTGTTTAAGCCAGAGATGATAATTAGTTATTGTTACATTTCGATATGTTAATTAAATAAATATAAATCCCTCCCTTTACACAAAACGTAATCATTGACAGACCACCATTTGCGGCTGTGCTTTGGCCTTTTGAAATTTTTGATAAGATTATCTTTAGTTTCATCCCGTGCCAAGACGCTACGACACAAGTCCTCCCAGCTGCCTCAGATCGAAATGCCTCACGTCATAATATACACTAACTAGGACAGGCGATATTTCTACCCTTGCACTCTAGCTAAGTACTTTGCGCCAATTAAACAAACTTTATCATTTCGTTGATTTAGCTTCTCAATCATTTGACATCTGATGCTCACACTTTAGTTTATTCCCCTCCATCAGACACAATGAATATTTTCTTCGCTAGCTTGTGCATTTTGTGACACCTTCCTGTTAGTTAGTACCTATATATGGATTTTTTTTTAAAAAAAAACGCAAACTGATGCTTCTTTAGTGGTTTAGATCAGTCATATATTATCATCTCAAAGACTAAACCGGTATACCACTCTTGCCTAACCGGGCGGTGACCACCTGATCTATCTCAATTTCATCTCCACATGTTGCTTTTAATCACCTCTTCTTTGCAAGCAGGAAAAAATTAAATCAGCAGTTCAGAAACTACTAGCTAATTAAAAACATCTCACAGATATGGCATATTGCTGATATAGTAGCAATTATATATCTGGCGGCCGCGATGTTGTTGAACATTTGAAGTACTTACGAGAGAGAGGAATTTATGCAAGATGCCCTTTTAGTGTTGCCCTAAGGGCCAAGGGAGAAGTTAATTATCTTATACATTATGCATGTCAAAGATCCTCCACTAGCCCACAATTTCAGGTCCCTGCTCCCCCCTAATGCTGCTTGGCCATTTGCATATTTTTCATATTTCCTTTCTGGGAGAGGGGCTTGACTCAAGTCACTCAAGCTGTATATAACAACATACTATATGTCCACTGTCTTGCTAGCTAGGTCTCAAAAAGCTGAGAAATGGATTGGCCCTCCCTTCTTTTCCACCCTTTTGTTCACGCATAGTGATCCCAAATTCAACCCTTTAGGCCTTTAACAACTGGTGCCATCCAACTTTAAACCAACAGAAGAAAAAAGTAGAGTATTGCTACGCGTACCAATTGATAGGATTCTGTCTGTTAATATCAAAAGTGACGTCTGCAATAGATATGCATGCGTGCAACTTTGCTAGCTAGCTTTATTTGTTGCAGATTAATATGCAGCATTTGTAGTGAGAGTAGTACGTACTGTATGTAGTATACAAAAGGTTGTGTGGCTGAGTTGCACTGAAAAGAGGGGATGAAAAGGAAAGGCTGAGTACTTGGAGCATTGTTGTCTGTCTTACCTGTAACAACCAACATCTTTTGCTTTTATCATTCGTCCATGTTAGCTCCTATTACAACACTAATTAATCTAATACTGATGAGCACACCACCTTCAATTAACATTGGGGACCACTATCTCCCTGTAACATGGGCCCGGTGAACACATTAGACAACGGGTAAAAACTGTGGTTGGTAGCAATTATGTTTTATGAGCCTCTGTACTATGCATTTCGAACAACTGAATCAAACAATAATAGAGTGTGGTGAGCGTGCACTCAAATTCAACCAAAAGAGAGAGAAACTGCGTGCATATATATATATATATAGAAACAATAAGTGCTTGTTCCATAAGGATGTTTTAATTGTGATTAGTCACATCCACCTCAACCAAAACTCTCCTACCACAAGGGATCATACATTCATGGGGTTTCTTGGAGGTGGTTGCAATTTTTTATTTGATTACTACTGCTAGATGCATGCATAGAACAATGTTTTGCTTTCTTTTTATCCAGAACTCACAAATTAAGCACCAACAGGCAACAGATGCATCAGCAGAACCTTAAAAATCATTCGTTGACTTGCCTTTGGAGCCTGAATTTTAAGGTAGCCGAATAGTCATCACCAACTTAATAATTAACTGAACTTAAAATCTGTAATTGAGCACCGTGAAATTAATGAATTCTTTTTGGGTAAGCCGGTAGGCATGCTGTTGGCACCGAAAAAGAGCCAATCAGCTTCAACACATGTGAACATCGGGTTCAAAAGGGTTTAAGGCGTGTCAGTTAATTTGATCCTGCAATCAATAAGAAAAAAAAATCTAAACAACTATTACAGCCGATTAAACTATAAAGATATGTTTTCCCGAAAAAGGCGATGCGCAACAAGATCGGTACAAAAACAAACCTGTGATAACTGGCGTAAATCGATGATGATCAAAACGGCGATGCACAACTTTATTGATAAAAAACGAATTACAAAGATATCTAAAAAGCTATTTATAGTCGACAGAAAGTAAACAAAAGTAGATGCGAATAGTTGCTTGATTGGCTGATGATCTTCGTTTTGCCTGTCGACCCCTTTTTTATAGTGTCCCAGCCGATCGTATCCTTCTCCAATTCCTAAATCGATCATATCCTTTTCTGATTCCAGAAAATCCATGATTTGTATCATCCTCAACTTCTAGAAAACAAATTCCACTTTGAGCTGATATCAGTTAGAACCCTTTATCCATACTTAAACTATATTTTCCTAGATCGGCTACTTCTGCCAAATTCTGGTGGCATATGCATCTGTCTCTATGCGGGAGTACGCAGGATGGGTTGTTTACGAGCCTTTGGCCTAAACCGACACTGTATTTTTTTTCCATCTTATAATACAATGGCATGCAGTTCTACTACTTATTCTCAAAAGAATATACACAAATAATATACCCGAATAGATATAGGAACGTTGAAAATTCCCTATAGCGAAATCCGGGCAGGTATAACTTTGTACTGGTACTGGCTGCTTATAAGGGAATAACCAGCTGGTCATATTTGGTAGGTTTTAATGATTCAAAGTGGTCTAAAAAAGCAGAGATAACCTAGTCAAGGGGCTATTTTGATCTTTTGGTAATTTCAGCAATACCTGTGGCCACGTCTCTCCCATCCATCTTCCCATAATCGATCTTGTGGTATATATTATTGTGGCAAACATAGTTGACAGTAGGGATCAAGGTGAGTCAGAGATGAGTTAGGCCCACACCAGACAATGGTCAGAGGAAAAGGATGAGGGTTCGGCAGGGCTCTTGGTTGGGGCCCTGAGGTACTTAAATTAACCCAGAAAGAAATAAAGAAAAGGGCCTTAATTTATCGAAGTAGAGATTGGGCTACGTTAGCCATATATAGCATCCGAATTAGATGTTCATCCAACTCTTTGGTACAAAGTAAAATGTTTGTGCTCGTCAGTTGCATGCCAGAATTTTAGTATATTTTAAGTGTGTTTACAAGTTGTGCGATTAATTAATAAATTGGGTTGCTCCAACAATTTTTGGCCTTTGCAGAGTAGTGTTTTTTTTTCATCAAACATGAGGTTTGACTATATGACCGATAAGCTACGATATTTTTTAAGGTATAAAGGTCCCTGATTTAAATTACATTGAACACTACACGGTCCCAGACATTACATTTTGGTCCAGTAAAGAAAGAAAATTGCAAGCCATAAAAAATGGACTAATCTGCAAATTGCATTTCATCACATAGAAAATGCCAAAGATGTCAAACGTGGCCGCCGCTGACCTTTCTGTGATGAAATCGCTAGAGATGAGTGTGACAGCCAGCGCAAACCTTCTAGAGGTTCTATTGGCGGCTTGTTCGGTGGAGGTGTAGATTTTCTGAAAAGCAGTGACGAGGATTAACACTATTGCAGAACCACTTATCACAGACAATCAATCACCTCTTGGTTGGTTGTGTCTTCGCACGGCAAATGTGGGTTAAAACCCTTACCCGGGTTGTTTTGTCGACTACCAGTCCAAGCCATTTCGAGGATCTTCACGGTTGGTGGTTTGCCTCCAGGAATCGACTTCCTAAGGTCATCAAGAAGGCCTTGGATTCCCTCTTCATCCTGGTGAGCTGGCACCTTTGGAAAGAATGAAATGCTAGAGTGTTTGAATCGCACCTCACCTCCGTAGATGACTTACTCGATGCAACCTGGGAGGAGGCCGCATAGTGGAGGCTCGCTGGTGCAATCCAGCTACGTCTGCTCACCTAATTTCCTAACCTCTCAGTGTGTTGCTACCTGTGTTTGTAGTCTGCTCGTGAGCTTTTGCTGTCTGTGATTTTTCCTTCCTTTCTTTCTTTTCTTTTTTTTTTTTGAGGAAAAACAGGAGGAGAGGCCCCCCATTGTGTAATAAATATATTAAATAAGAGAGTATTTACAATACAGGGAGAGAAAAGGATATACAAAAAGGAAAAACTAAGAGAAACTGCTCAACCAAGAGAGAAAGGCATCCTTAAGGGAAGGCTTAACACTATAGATAACCAAAGAAAAAGCTTCCCTAAACTCTTTTTTTCCAAAGCACTAAAGAGAGGATTCCATGATCGAAGATAATAGAATTCCTGATCTTCCAGATCGTCTAGCAAGTAATGATGACAATTTCTTTGAAACAAACCACTCTATGCTGAACCTTAGCCTCTTGAAGAAGGTCCACGACCTCCAAAGAAAGATCAAAATGAATATGCAGAAACCGCCATCACCGTTGACTAAAATGGCACTCAAAGAACATATGATAAACAAATTCTTCCATATGAGAGGCACAGAGCACACAGTTATAATTATCCAAATAAAGTCCTTTCCGCCGCAAGAGTGCCCTGGAGTTCAGGCGATCTTTAAGCATCAGCCAAAAGAAGAATTTATGCTTATTGACACAATAAGATTTCCACAGCCACTTAAAAGGCAAAGGAATGTTGTTCTGTCCAATGAAATGATCATATGTTTTCTTAGAAGAATAAATAGGAGAACCCCAGATATAAGACCAAGAATCGTAGATACCCGCACTCAAGGAAACAGACAGCAATCCTTGTCTCAAAAGATGCAGCTGCAATGAAGCCGTAGGAGATAAAGCAAGGTTGAATTTGGAATCAAGATCAACACCATCAAGAAATCCTGCAACAGAGACATTTGCATTCTTTGCAAAAGAGAACAGATGAGAAAATTCAGCTTGTAAAAAGCCCAGATCCTAAACATCTTTCTAGAACAAACAAGATCGACCATCCTTAACCAAACAAGAAGCCATGCCTCTGAAATTATCGAAGATTCGAATAAGATCTTCCGACCAAAAAGACCCAAGCAATCTGCAAGCTTGAGGAGCAACTAGGTTCTTGTAATAAGAGCACCACAATAGCTTAACCCAAGGTACATCCTCAATTTATGAAGATTCTTAGACAAAAGTCCTTTGTTATGCACTCTAAGATTTAGAACACCAAGCCCCCTTGCTGCGTTGGTTTACACACTTCATTCCAAACAACCAAATATCCACCCTTCGTGTTGATATCTGACCCATGCCAAAGGGAATACATTCTCAAACTATCAATTTGCTGAACCACTCTTGTCGGCAATTTTAATGAGCACATGTGATAAGTAGGCAAACCGGAAAGCACTAAGTTCAATACTATTAGCCGACCTCCATAAGAAAGAAGAGGCGCCAATCCTGACAGCCTTCTACTAATACGATCCAGAAGAGGAAGATAGTAATGAACCTTTGGTTTAGTAGTGCCCAAAGGAAGCCCAAGATAGGTAAAAGGCATTGAAGAAATCTTACAACCCAGTGTGCTGGCTATAATTTCCATTTTGTCCGCATCCACATTAATCAGCACCAAAGAAGATTTGGTGAAATTCACTTTCAAACCCGTAGAGTCCGCAAAAGAATGAAGCAGACACTTTAAAGCGAACAACTGCTGAATATCCGCTGGCATTATCAAAAGTGTGTCATCTGCATACTGAATGATAGGATAATCCTGAGTAGCATTGGAGGGAAAAGGAAGAGACAAAAGACCGCGGTGAAATGCCTTGTTGACAATTGATTGGAGGAGGTCAGCTGCAAGCACAAACAAGAGAGGAGACAAGGGATCACCTTGCTGGAAACCCCTTTTGCAATGAAAAACCTTTCCAGGGACTCCATTCAAGAGAACAACCGAAGATCCTGAACTAAGGATTAGATGTATCCACTGCAACCGTCGGGCACTAAAACCTTTCTTTTGAAACATAGACAAAATAACATGATGTTCCACCATATCAAAGGCTTTCTCAAAATCCAGCTTAACAATAAAAATCTCTTTTCGAGATAGGTGACAAAGATGTAAATACTGAAAAGCCCAAGAAAGACAATCTTGGATAGATCTACCTTTAAGGAAACCATATTGGTTCTCATGAACTACCTTCAAAATGACTGCTTGGAGTCTACTGGCCAGAAGCTTTGTGATCAACTTCAGAGAAGAATTAAGCAAGGAGATCGGCCTATAACATTAACAGTTTCTGGAGAGGCATTCTTTGGAATGAGAATAATATACGATCCATTAATACACTGAACATCCAAAGAACCCTCATAAAAATCCTCAGAAAGCTTATAAAAATCTGGAGTAATAATATGCCAACATTTAAAAAAACAATCCATTAAAACCATCTAGCCCAAGAGAGTGATCAGCTACCATATCCTTAATAACTGAATCAATCTCATCTTTAGTAAAAGGTTGGTCTACATCATGAAGAACATCAGGAGAAATAGAGTCCACCACAGAATCAAGGTCAAAAAACATACCTTAGCCTCAGAAACAACTAAACGAGCTTGAAAAGCATTCCAAAGTGCCACAGCTTTCAAGTTATGATCTGTAAAACAAGACCCATCAAAGAGAAAAAGATGGGAAATGAAGTTCTTTCTATAAGAATTAGAAGCCATAGCCTGAAAAAGCTTATAGTTTTCATCACCCAATTTAACCCATCTAACCGACTCTCTTTGCTTCCAATAAATCTTTCCTCGCATCAACATGTTGACAAGATGAATCTTAATAATGTTACGAAAATTCCGTTCAAGGAGCGACAAAGGTCTCTGGTCCTCTAGCCCATCAAGCAAAGCCAACACTAGTTACAATTATTAATTATCTTACTTAAATTAGGCAAGCGTTTGGCCCAAATCTTAAGCTCTCGACGCAGAACTCTGAACTTGGAAGAAATAAGCCAAGCTGAACTGGAGCCACTAAGAGAAAGACTCCAAAAAAATTAACCACGTCAAAGAAACCCTTCAAATTAGGCCAAAAATTTTCAAATCGAAACACCTAAGCTCTAAGAATAAAGGTACCAATCTGAAAAACATATGGAATGTGATTAAAAAAAGCCGGGCTAGAGGAACCACCATAGTATTAGGAAAAAAGTAAACCAATCAAGCGAGGTAAACACCCAGTCCAACTTCTCTAACAAAGAATTATCTTGCATATTACTCCAAGAAAAGGATCTGCCTTTAAAAGGAACTTCCACCAAATTCAAATGATGAATAAGATCATTGAACATGATCATGTCAGAGACATTCCTACCAGGTTTATTTCTATTTTTAGGATTGCGCATCAAATTAAAGTCTCCAGCCAATAACCACAAGTCAAAACAAGAAATATCCACATTGTAGAGACCGCAAAGGATACGTGAAGGGTATGTTCTAACGACATATAGAAATTCCGGATATCATGGGCCCAGTTCTATGGGATAAGATATGTGCGAAAAGGATAATTCTATATTAGAAAGGACTCGATCACGTTCCCGTTATGAGGAAACCAACTCGAGTACGCCTGATATTCCGAAAAGTTTGGATATGCTGTGAGGATCACGCGACATGGACTCCACATCGGCTACGATCTGTTACTCCAAACCGACTACGACTCGATTTGAGGCCGGGCTACCCCAACTATATAAGGCCAGGGGTAGGGGTCCTCGGGAGAGGGAGGGCCTTCTAGATCAGACAAAGAAAAGACTTTAGAGCTTTGACGGTGAGCAACCAGGAGTCGATGACCTGCACTTCATCCACGTCCAGCCGTAGTTTAGCCATAGCTTTGATCCCATCGTCCTTGTAAATATGGCTAGACACATTGCTTTGTACTTTGTTCATTGACTCCACATATCATCATCCATACAGGAAGTAGGGTGTTACTTCGTCGGGGGCTCGAACCTATCTACATCGTCTATCTCTGATTTTTGTGCTTGACTTTGCTAACCTGAATATACCTGAAAGTATAAGTTTATTATCGATTTCTAACCTTCGACACCATTGACCTCAACGACCAGTCAAAAACTGTTCGGATAGGGTCAGGAATGGGTGCTAAATAGGAAGACACGGTCATTGCTTTCCTCTAGGCTAACACAGATGTGTTTGCGTGGAAACCATCTGACATGCGTGGGGTCCTAAAGGAAGTAATAAAGCATAGGTTAGCCATACGGCCTGACATACGACCAATGAAGCAGAAGCTTAGGCGATTCGCTCCTGATCGGCAAGAAACCATCCGACAAGAGTTGAAAAAGCTCTTAGAAGCTAGTTTTATTCATGAAATTGGTCATTCAGATTGGCTTGCGAACCCGATCGTGGTCAAGAAATTAAATGGTAAGTGGCGTATGTGCATCGATTTTACCAGTTTAAATAATGCTTATCCAAAAGATGATTTTTCTTTACCCCGAATTGACCAACTAGTCGACTCAACAATGGGTTGCGAATTGATGAGTTTTTCTGGATGCATACTTAGGTTATTATCAAATAAGCATGGCAAGAGAAGATGGAGAGAAAACTTGCATCATAACCTCCTTTGGTGTCTACTGCTATAAGAAGATTCCATCCGAGCTGAAAAAAGCTGAAGCCACGTACTAGCGCCTTATGAAGAAGACTTTTATTAGTCAAATAGGGTAAAATCTAGAAGCTTATGTTGATTATCTCGTTGTAAAGAGCAGCAAAAGCTCTAACCATTTGTCAAACCTAGCTAAAACCTTCAATAATTTGAATAAACATGAGGTTAAGTTGAATCCAAAAAAGTGTGTATTTGGAATTTTTTTCTAGAAAGTTGCTTGATTTTCTTGTTTGTTCTAGAGGTATTGACACTACTACAGAAAATGCTATCACAGGCGGTTCAAAATCGTCATCACAGACGGTTTTCTGAACCGTCTGTAAGCATGTGTCAGTGATAATGTAACGCATCACAGGCGGTTCAGAAACCATCTGTGACATGTGATTATCATAGACCATTTTTATCAGGAACTGTATGTGATATGTGCCTATCACAGACGGTTTATATCTAAAACTATCTATCATAACCTTTTTTTACTTTCCTCCCTTGGCAGAACTTCCATGAATAATATGTATTATTTGAAATTTTCTTCCCCTTAGATATTTCTGCAATGACATTTACAAGGCACAACTAGTTATAAATTTTGTAATTGAATATCTAAACTTCTTAGATTGTTCAAGGCACAGTTTGTCTGGCTAGGATCATCTTAAAGTATGAACATTTGTAGCACTTTCATCAACTTTCTTATTCTAATATTGACGGATTCAAGGCAAAATTCAATTCCATCCACACTTCATCCTGAAAGTTGTCATGCACTAATTTATCTTCCACTTCATCGTAGTACCCAAATGAGAATACCATAGACAACCTATTTTCATTCTGGTCTTGGCCATGAACAGGACCAGAGTGATCCTATTACTACACAAGATCAGAGTGAAAATAAATTGCCTATAGTATTCTCATTCGGAGATGAGAATGAAGTGAAAGCAATAAATCAGAGCATGAAAACTTTTGACACAAATTGTTGATGGAATTGGATTTTGCCATGAAATCCATCAACATTACAATAAAAAAAGTAGATGAAAGTTCTACAAATGTTCATACTTTAAGATGATCCCGGCCAGACAAGTCGTGCCTCGATGCATCTAGGATGTTTAGGTATTCAATTACAAAATTTATAACTAGTTGTGCCTGGTAAGTGTCATTGCAGAAATATATAAAGAGAAGAAAACTTTGAACAACAGATACTATTCTAGAAGTTCTACCAAGAGAGGAAAGAAAACTTATGGTTCCAAGAAGCAAGCAGCCACTTTTTAGTCATTGGATTAGAGATAAGCAAATATTAAGAATAATTTCAGGTGACAATACAAGATATGATACCACAAATATCAACAAGCATATATACAATGAGAAACAATATTAATTAGTTCATAGATCAAGACAAGTAGAACTTAGGGTTTTTCTATGTCTGCCATCATATGTGCCATAGCTTTCGCAATAGAGGCTTTTCGGTTCTCTCTAAAGTTCCACAGCTCCAGCATTGTGCCCACTTGTTTGACACGAAAAACTGATTGACTTCCAATCATATCTCTTAATCCCTACAAAAGCGATAATGTTGCTGTGAAAAGGGTGTCTTGGTATATTATCAGTGATCACATCAAATTAAATACTAGAAACCTTTATATTACCATTGTAAGCTCAACTTTGGCTTCTTCCAGCTCTGCATTCGCTCTGCACTTCTTAATGATGAGTGCCTTGTTAAGAGAATCAATATCTTGCGATTTATCATCTATGTCTTTCAGTTTTTGTTTCATGTCATAAATCTTTTCTGTTAACTCAGACTTTCCCTTTAGTTGTTCTATCTCTACCTCAAGTTTTTGTTTAGCATCTAACAGCTTTTCCATGTCGTCGATCTTGTTTGTAGGCTCTATTTTATATATGTGTGCAATTTGCAGTCACCGGGACATATAATATATATATGATGAATCACGACAGAAGTTAAACATCTAGATATTTTTGGAATATAATGATCACAATTTAAATCTTGCATAAATGACATAATCGAAAGGATAAAGCAATTCATAATTATAATGTTGACTTGACATTGAATCATATCTACTTAATAGATTAATGAGTAATCGTATGATAGAGTGCTCTCAGGTATCGAGCTACTAAAGGTTAGACCTTCGGCCTTCTTGCCACAAGGTGTAGGGCTGCTAGAGACTAATATCTTACCTCCACTACACCAAGGTCATATAATCAAAATTAAACAAGATAATTAACTAAGCAAATAAAGCCTTGAACTCTTACTTTCCTAAGTTATGCACCATAAAGTATTTAAAGTCAATTTCACTATTTATGGTATGATCATAGAAAGATCAAATTAATGGTCAAATAGATCATATAAAACAAAATATGACATGATTATAGAAAGATTAGAAGTTCTAAAAACAGGGCATCTGTCTGCTTTCTACCAAGACATCCTCAAGCTCAAAGATAGTAAAATAACATACATATACATGTACATGTACATGTATATATGTTTGTATATATATGTATATGTATATGTATATATATAAATGCCTATGGTCTAAAACAAGTATTTTTCCTATGCATTGCATGCGAAAAAGTTTAAAATATTTTGGATAACGAGTTCAACTAGCTTACTAACTAGTTCAAACAAGTTTGAATTGTTATAGATGGGTATATACCCTAAAACTAAAATTTTTGAAAAAATATACCCGAATTTAGCTTGAATTCGCGCCATTTGAAATAATGGTGCTCTGACACCATGTGCCCCTTTTTGGTACAAATGTGTGTGCATATATATATGTTTGTACGTGTATGTGTATGTGTATATATTAAAAAGTTATATCCACTAACTACAATCAATACTATTTCTCTTTTCTCTCATGCAACCACATTATCCCTATTGTTCACAACCTTTGGATGAAAATTGAGTTTCATGGATGTTCTCTCATTTGCATTATCTTATAATTCTTTTCTCAACCATGTTTCACCTTGGTTTGTTGAAACATTACAACAAACAAATTGATTTCTACAAATTCCTGTTGCAACGTGCGGGATATTCTTCTAGTTTATTAAAGGCTACTCACCGGAGATTGTTGCATTAGCTACGAACAAGACCATCACCAGCACCAAGGGGATGGCATTAGAAGGCGCCATGGCAACTAGTAGTGATGAGATACGTACTAGAGTGGAGGAGGGAGGCTAACCTCAGGAAAATGGAGTCACCAAATGCTCGAGGTCGCAGAAGCGTAGGGGCACACCACCACCGAGATCTCTACTCCGATAGAGCCAGCGAGAACAGATGGCTTCAGCAACTATATCTAGATCTAGATTTGGACCAAGGGGCCAAACCGACGACTCATGAAGGCCAACAAGAACAACTCCTCAATAGGGACAATGATGATATCCGCTCGAGAATATTTGTTGGCGCCAACTAGCACCGAATGGAAGAACCACCAGAGGAGGAGGGAAGAAGACCTACTCTAGGGTAATATATAGGGGGAGCTGAGGGATGGCCGGATGGGATCCACTCCCACTTGATGGTGAGAAGCAGGGGAGGAGATAAGGGATGGGGCTACGACGCTGGAAAGAAAGGAGGTGGTTCGGTGTTTTCTTAGGGCGGCAAAGTTCGAGAGGTGGCCTTTTCGTTGGAGCTGGCTGAGGAGTTTTTCATTTCTTTTTATATACATAAGCTACGTTATTGGACTATTGAATTCCTTATTCCAAGCTTTCAGCGTGCAAGCTTAATTATTCTTTTAGGATCCAAATTATATATACAAAATTCAGAGCAAAGCTTGTAAAGACATAAATCCCTTTTTTTTGTTGCTTTTTTGTGTGTGTAGTTTCGTTTCGCTCTGTCCAACTCCTAGTCCAAGTGTACGGCAGTAAGAGGCTATGTTGAATACTTGTGTGCACCAGGTCCATGGCAGCCGAAAGTAGGCTCCACAGATTCTAAGGCTGGCAAACAAACGAGGGAGCAAAGGCTAATAGGCAAGGGAATGGAATGATTACTGGTTGAGCTGGCTCTACTTTATTATCTCTTTCTTTGCTGTTTTTGTCATAATTTTCCTAAATATATTGTATGTTCTTGCATGATTAGTTTTCTTTCTTTTTTTTGACAAAGGAGGTGCTTGGCATGTTATACTTATAATTTGAAGCACATAACAGGAAACAGAAAAACATCCATAATTCAGTAAATACAAAAACATAATACATGGACGGCTACTTGGAAACAAAAAGGTTTTCAATACCAAAAAAATTCTGTTCTGCAAAAGTTTTTTTCCCTTGTATATTTTGACTTGGAGAGTGGCGCCAACAGTGGCCAGAGCAGTCTTTGGGGATTGGGTGATAAAGAGCACCGCACGTGGAGTCTGAGCCAAGTGACTGCCTCTCCACAGTTTAAAGATTTTTCCTTTTTACTCTAAAGAGAGAGAGAGAGAGAGAGAGAGGAGAAGCAGAGAAAAAAGAAACACATTTCAAACAGCAAAAGGGGAAAGAAAATAGATTGGGGTGTTCTCAAAAGCAGCCAATCCACAAAGGAAACATCGCTTTCCATCCCACCAAATAGCTAAACCTTGTTTGAGTTAATCCGCAGCATATAGTATTACAGCGCTTATTCAGGGAGAGGAGGGGAACAGTGCCATCGTATTGCTGGCTTGCTGCTGATCAAACGGGAGATTCGATCGTTAGTTACCATCGATCGGGAGAAGGCTCGGCTAACCTGCTTCGCTGGTGAACCTAATAATTTCCCCCCTCCTCTCACGCACCCGTCTCCTTCCATGTACACTCCTATAGTCTCTTTTCTCCAGCTCCTCTCTCCCTCCCCCTCTCTCTACGTCAAGATTCCATTTAATTCATTCATCTCTCTCCTCCAAGCCCTACAAAGTACACTATCCTCTTCCTCTCTCTTCCCACCCCCTCCTAGCTAGGGTCATCTGCTCATGCTCCGCCCTCCTCCCTCTCCCTCTCCCTCTCCCTCTCTCTCTCTCTCTAAAATCACAGATGAACCTTACCAAAACGCCATAAAATAGTGCGTGATCTCCCACACGCACACACAAACACAAGCTCAACACCCTCCATGTTTCCCTCTCTCTCTCTCTCTCTCTCTCATCATATCATATGAGGAAGGATTCTTTCCAACCTACAATCTTTCCCTGATAGCTAGCTCTTTCTTGGACTACCTCCCTCTCTCTACCACCACCGCTACATCACACCTAACCTTCTCGAGCTAGACCCACAAGAAGAGGCCGTAGACATCAAATCCGTTCCCCTCTATTAGCTTCCAAACAACCACTTCCTTTACCCGGCTAAAAAATATACACGCAGATATATTTGTATGTGTGTATATATACCATGGCATAATTGACCATGGACGTCGCCGGAGACGCCGGAGGAGGCCGCCGCCCCAACTTCCCCTTGCAACTCCTTGAGAAGAAGGAGGAGCAGCCGTGCTCCAGCTCGGCTGCAGGAGGCGCCTCGGCGGGTGGCAGCGGGAATGGATCAGGGGCGGGCGGCGGGACCGGAGGAGAGGTGCAGGTGCGGAAGACTGCGCCCAAGCGGAGCTCAAGCAAGGACCGGCATACCAAGGTGGAAGGGAGAGGGCGGCGCATCCGGATGCCGGCGCTGTGCGCGGCGCGGGTGTTCCAGCTGACGCGGGAGCTGGGCCACAAGACGGACGGCGAGACCATCGAGTGGCTGCTGCAGCAGGCGGAGCCGGCGGTGATCGCGGCCACTGGCACCGGCACCATCCCGGCCAACTTCACCTCCCTCAACATCTCCCTCCGCTCCTCCGGTTCCTCGCTCTCCGCCCCGGCCCACCTCCGCGCGGCCTTGCCTAGCCCCGCCGCCTCCGCGCGGTTCGGCGCCCGTGCTGACGCGTGGGACCGGGTTGTCGGCCTCGGGTTCCCCTCCGAGAGCCCCGCCTCGTCGTCATCGTCGCCGTCCCCGCTGTTGCTAAACTTCCATTCGGGCAGTGTTGGCCTTGACGTGCAGCCGTCGCCGTCGGCCGCTGCAGCAGCAGCCGACCTCTCCAGGAAGAGGCGGTGGGAGCAAGAAATGCAGCAACAGCAGCAGCAGCAGTACCAGCAGCAGATGGCGGGGTACACGCAGAGCCAAATGGCGGGCACCGTGTGGATGGTGCCGAGCAACAACTCGCAAGGAGGAGCACCTTCCGGTGGTGGCGGCGGTGGTGGAGGAGGAGGCAGTGGCGAGTCGATTTGGACGTTCCCGCAGATGGGAAGTGCCGCCGCCGCGGCTGCCGTGTATCGGGGGAGCGTCCCGAGCGGGCTACATTTCATGAACTTCCCGGCGCCGATGGCGCTGCTACCCGGGCAGCAGCTGGGGCTTGGCCCGGTGGGAGGCAGTGGCGTTGGCGGAGGCGAAGGGCACATGGGGATCCTCGCCGCGCTCAATGCGTACCGGACACAGGCGGCTACGGATGCCGCCGCAGGCCAAGGCGGAGTAGGAGGAGGTTCTAGCCAGCAGCAACACGGAGGCGGCGGCGGCGGGGTCGAGCGGCACGAGAGCATGAGCACCAGCGAATCATAGGACGGCCGCGTCTCCGAGGATCACATGCATTGGTCTGGTGTGGCTTTGATCTGTTCTTTATCTTGGTTTCCGTTTTATTGTGGTTTCCTTCCTCTCCTCCCAGACAGTCTTGCAAGGATTACACTTGGCTGCATTCCATGGCATTTGGATCAATCTTACGTACGTTGTGCTTGTGACTTTGTGAGTGAGAGAGCGAGGCGTGTGCCATGGGAGAAGAGGAGGGAAACGCAGCAGCAGAGAGATTGTTCATTTTATTCTTTAGCTTTAGGGTTTGATCAACTGCGAGCTGAAGAAAATTTTATCAGGCATGCCATTCATCTGTAATGATGGTTAATTTTTTTCCCAGATGCTAGTTCTAGCTCTCTTGTTCTGCTACAACACCGCCACCATTCCATTTTGCATTCTTGCTGTGTTCCTTAATTAATTTGTTCTTTCAACACTGGATTATTCTCTATCAACCACTAGGGTTTTTGATCGGCCCGGGCCGCCTTTCGTTTTCTCCCACGCTACTATATTCTGATCATAACAAAAATGTATAGCAAAAGTGTTTGGATGAGTACACAACAATGTTCCCAAACTAGTCATTAGTACAGTAGGATGATGATGTAGAAATAAGGTATAGGAGACGAGGCTGGCCAGCTGCGTGCGAAGGTTTTTATCATCTGATGGGGGAACAATCTGCAGAGAAGCCGAGCTAGCAACCGATCGATGGCGAGGACCACAACGGCAGGAGAGAGAGAACTGAGAAAGAGAAGCAAGCGAAGACCGGCGCGCTGGCGCGGACTCGAGTCCAACAGTGACGACGCGAGGCCGTATTTTTATTGAAGCCGTCAATGATTTTTCTCACACGCGCGTTACGGCGCGGTCTCCCCCCTCGCACCAACCGTGCCATGCCATGGCAGATGCATGGCACACCGCGCGCCCTCCTCTCGAAAGAAAAAACCGGCGTCCAACGGCACCGGGACGTACGCGCCGAGCTCGAATTGTACATCTACAGCCGCGGCTACAGCGGCAGCGAACACAACACGCCGAGGCGAGCAGGCGGGCATTTATGGCGGGCCTTGTCGTCTCCCCCTCTCGCCCCGCGCTCCGATCTCCTCACTCCCACTCTCCGCGTCCTCCTGCTTTGCTCACGCTGCCAGCCTCAGATCAACCGGCCAATCCATCCATCCATATAAAGCAGGGAAGGCAGCGTAGGGCAGGGCAGGCACCAGGCAGGCGCGCGCGTGTGTATGGTCCTGCGCTCCATGGTTGCCCTTCTTGGTCGATGCTTCGACGTGGTACGTTTTTAATTGCATGTGCCTGCCTTTCTATATCCATGTGTTCGCTCTCGTTTTTTGCTGCAACTCGGGGGGCAAAGGCAGGGGGCCATCTATGTAGCTGGTTGGTGGTTGGCACTATGGATGGATCTGTGTGCTTGTGCGACGGTGGGTTGATGAATTTCTCGAGGAGGGGTTGGATGGATAGATGGCCAGCCGGCCGGCGTATAGTATGCCCTTTGGGGAGGGGGTGCGCCCTTGTAGCTATGTACGTGCCTGATCGCTGACAGGAGAGTTAATGTAGCTGCATATGAGCATGTCGTGCTGATTTGCAGCTCTAGGCGGCCTTTGGGAGACTGGTAATTAAGCTTGTTCGGTTACTGAAAAGTGGGGCTACACGTAAGTAGAATGTGTTAACGATTTAGGTTATGTGTCAAGTGATGTGAGACGTGATTAGCTGTAGCTCCATATGACTATGTCGCGTTTATATTTAGCTTGGAGCGGTTTTCAAATAAGCTATAAGCCCGTTTGGCCGCTGACAAGTGGAGCTGCACGTGAGTGGGCTATGTTAATGTTTTGGACCTACGTGTCAGTGATTGGTGGCATGATAAGCTGGCCAGCTGAACGTGGTCAGCACAGTCCAGCTGCCTAGTCCAGGAGGAAAAGAGGGGGAAGGATGAGGCCAATACCGTGCTGGAGCTGTCGGCTGTTCTCTGTGCCATATTGGAGTTGTCACATGTTGAGCTGATTGGGTGCATTGAGTGGTGGTGGTAGTAGTAGCCCGGCCCCTAAACACATGTGCTCTTGTCGTGTTTGGACGTTGCTCGCTCTGATCAGACTTAAAACACAAACGTCCATTTGTGAACACGGACTTAGCATGACCCTGTTGTTTTGCTATTAGCCTTGTTTACCTTAGTGAGATCTATCTCTCTCTCTCTCCGGGGTCAAGAAGAGGACTTGACAGTTGACACAAATGTGCTAATGTCTCCCTGTGTGCGAGAGAGAGAGAGAGAGAGAGAGAGAGCGCACTGCAGGTTCACAAGTTGGGAAACAAATGTTTATGGTGGACGCAAAGCAAATGCAGGCCATTTCGAAGTTCAAACACCTTACTGTATGTGTCTTTTTGTCTACTGCCTGCTGGCTTTTCCGCACTAGCTAGTCCACTTCAAATACACAATGTAAACAAGGAGATCGATACGAGAAGAAAAAAAAAAGTTAATGCACAAATCATCTTTTGTACGCATGTTCATGATTAAGTAGGTGCAAGAACATTTTCTAGTGCATGCATGCGCCATCCAAAAAGCCTGCTTAGCTCATCATCGCGTTGTTTTTCTTCAAAACAATTGAATACATGCATTTCAGTAAGTATCTAATTTAGTTATACTTGTTGATGAGTTGAAGAGCTAGCTTTTGAAGCGAGCTCTCATTTTGACTTCGCTTTTGTCAGGACTGTGCTTGTGCGCATTTTTCTTTTCAAAAGATATATAGCTAGTGTATGTGCGTGCATGTCGAGGTGACAACAAAATTACAGGAAATTCATAGGGATCATGAGTGTAAAGTAACAACTAACTTATCGCAGAGCATTGAGTCCTTTGCTACACACTCCTTTTTCTCCATCTCTTGCATAATTTGTTCACAGGAGAATCGAAGGAATCTGCAGCGGCCATGGCTAGCTAGCTTGTAACAGGATGTCCTCCTCCTCCTCTCTTTATCACTTTATGGCCGGGATGCAGTCTTCGACCTCAAAACAGCAGCTTTATGTGATCAGATATTGTGCATAGTGTAGTGTGCAGCGATGCATATTACTTGCTTTTTCGCAGTGCATGCTATAATTCTTTTGCTCCCCTTCCTCTCTCCCTGTAGTCCTTTTTCAGAAAGGTTTTGTCTCTCAACTTTCATCCTCGCCTGTCGCGCTGCTGCTGCTGCATGCCCTCGATCTCCTTTCTGCGCCTCGAGATCGACTGCGCCATGATTTACGTTTGATGGACCGATGATGGTCGTTCATTGCAGAATTCTACCCTTCAACCCATCATTTCGATCAGTCACTCCAAATTATTTCACCAACAATTACTACATTGTCACGAATTAATATACATCCACCTAGCTATGTCTGAATGAAGGCTACCATATCATGAAGAATATATCAACGTTCAGATGGAATACTGAAGAAGTGCAATGGCGCCAAACAGAATGGAATCAGGGAATCATATACGGATTAGTTTAGTTGTACTGGTAGACTGTAATTCTTGTCTGTGCTGCTGGAAGCTGGCCTCATGCATGCATGCTAACATTCCTAGGCAGGTTTGCCTTCCTCTAGGCCAATATAATGAGATTAGAAGACACTAATGATTTTAAATTAGATTTCAGTGGTCCTTGCTGCTTTGATGTTTAGTGCGGTAGATACTCTATATATTGAGGCTTAAATTATCAGAAGAATATTAATTAGGACCTATGTGTAGTATAAGATAAGATATGTTTGATTACGCATGCACTCACTGATCACACACACACCCAGCAGAGAAGAATCTTGCCCCCTGAAGGACAGAAACGGACTTTGACATATTTTTAACTGATTATGCAGCCAATAGATGTTAGATAAATATTTGGGTAGTGTTAGTAATCCGATGTAGTCCCAGATACCTTTCTTACTTTCACAAGCACTACGCTCCCTTTCCACAACCAAAGTCAAATAATCAAAGTTGTTTCTTGAGCTGAATGATTTGATTTACCTTTAAAAATATGCATTTTTTAGCAGCAATTTGAGTAGCTAGTTCGAATCATTAAACAGAAACTGGTTAAGTCTGAGCCAAGTGGATCGATTTTTTTTAATCGCAAAGATGATGTGACTTTAGATAATGCTTCCCTTACATGAAGATGAATCATTACCCCAGATCATCAATGTCCTTAAACCACTTTTTTTAAAAAAGAAAAACAAGCAGCCTCTAGCTAATACAGCTGGAACAATTAGTGGACCTAACCTAGCTTTTTACTGACAACCCGGCCAGCTTAATCGATAAGTCCGGGTATAAATTGGCCTTTTATATATGCATATCAAGTTTATCGAAACTGTATATACGATGTTATTATACATGCCCACTTTTAAGGCAGTAGTGTATCATGTGAAGTATTCAACACCGATCGATCCAGCAGCTAGCTCAAATTCATGCATGAGGAGGAGAGGGCGACATGGGTCAAGCAGGCACAAATTAAGACGGAGAAAAGACATAGGTCTCGCGCGCGCGCCATGGCCCATGCTAGCTCGTTCGCACGTCTCCAGGCACAAATTGATTTTAAAATTTCTTTAAAATTATGTGGAATCCATGCGTTTCAAATGAGAAGAAAGGCATCCAGGCAGGCGTTGGGAAAAGTGTTGGATAGACGATCGATTGATATTTGATATACCTGTCGATCCGGCCACATGCATGAGTACTTTGCAATTAAATACTAGTGACCACATATATATAATGGCCAGGCGGTCACGATCGATCGCAAGCTAGCTAGCAAGCAAACTAGCTACATATATGCATACCAATCACATCGATCGAGACGATTCACGAGAAGAGACGTCGCGATCGATCCAAGTGGAGGCCGGGCGGCATCATGGCCAACAGCGACAGGACGACTGCCACGAGACATTAGGCTATCAGCAGATTTGGTGAGCAGTTCCCGGACGGGAGGACCGCCCTGCGCAGCTTGTCCTCGATCCCGGCCTCACTCCCGCGCGCGCCTGATGGGGGCGCGCATGCATGCATCATTCTATCTAGCTACTGTGGGGATTCGATCTCCATCCATGTCTGCCTCCTCCTCCCGTCTCGGATCGAGTTCCTGCCCGGCCGGACGGACGGGCGGACGAGTAGTTTCGCGCCCGAAACCCCGCGCGCACACACTTGTCTTGTGCGCGTGGGAGTGAAGGCGAGGAGCGTGACGAGTCGGCATAGTCTAAACGCGGCCGGTAGCGCGCTTCGGTCTAGCAAATCTCCTTTTGCTCGATCTGATGACATGGGAGAAAAACCACCCGTCACTGGTGCCAGAGTCAACGTGTTGGGCCAGCAAATCGGGCACTTTATGTTTGGTGTTACAGGATTAGATTTTGTTGTAACACTACGAAATTGTGTGGTGTGATATCAGTTGTCTATATATTTTGTCACGTAAAATTTTTGTTGACACATAAGGGAGAGGAGAAGGAGAGAGAGTACAACTGTATCTTTGTAAAGAGTTGGTCATATAGACAGCATAAAATACCATTCAATGAGTTATCATTTATAATAAACGCTTTTTCATGCTATAATTAAAAGATTATAGAATCTTATAGATACAATCTAAGATGTCATTTATTTTAGAAGTTGTATTTAGTTTTATTTTTGAATGATAGTACATGGCCTTGCTGTCCGTGTGCTTTAAATTAATCGTTTTGTTAGATCTTTTATGTAGGCTGCGCGCGCCACAATGTAAAGTACCGCCGGCTTGCGCTAGCAATGATAAACTTGGTCGCTGAGCTTGCATTAGGCTCTTAAGCATTCAGATGTACGTGTGTGGCTGTAACTTTTCTTAAGTGGTTATGATAAAAAAAAAATTTTGCAGCTACAAGCCCAGGTAAATCCAGAGATGTAGGCCCAACAGTTTATGCTCGTTTCATCTGCATGGGCCAAGCCACGTCGGCCCAATTCTCGTGGTACCCTCCGCAGAGAGAACTCTACACGGACGTCTAGGTCCACGCGTCGTGCACGGTTTTCACCGGAAACAGTCGTCAGGTCAGGGTCCACGAAGCAAAGCACGAAGAAACAAGAAAGCGTGGCGCGTGGGTTGGACTTGGCGGAAGGGTGAAGAAACAAACACAAGAAAAGGGCAGCCTCCTGAACGAAACCCCCAGCGGCCCTAATAAATCAGCATTGCTACTGTTTGATACTGCTTCTTCTCAGATTTGCGGTTTGGGGGAGCAGAGTGCGGAAGAAATGGGGTCCGGGTCCGGATCTTTCCTCAAGGTGGTGGTCAAGAACCTCGATGTTCTTGCGGGGTACGCTTTTCCTGATCTGATTCCTCTCTCTCAGATGTTCTTGGGCGGATTAGTTTTGTGTTTCTTGTTGGATTGGTGAGCTGCGCTGCGATTTCACTCGAAGTAATCGTTCTCTACCTTCTGTTGAGACTTGAGATACCTGGGAAGGGGTGAGCCAAAAATTGTCTCATTTGCTGCCTGTAGTCTCACTTTAAATCTTGAATGGTTATGTTCGTAGGAACTTTGGTTGGGGGTGCATACAGTGCGAAGACTTTGCACATATGGTTGGGTCCTTTTTCTTTTTTTGGACGGAAGGGTTGAGGGTTTTTCGTTCATCAGAGATTGCTACATACCAATAGTATTAGCAGAGGACTGATTTATCATGCTGCAAATGAATCTACGAAAAGACCTACAGAACATTAATGTAATGAAATGCCGTATAATCTCCCAGCTTAGGACTTCAACATATGTGATCTTCGTGTTCTTTTTCGGAAGGTAACTAATTACGTAGATTCGTTTCTAAGATTCTTTGGAAAGACCGAGCATCACATAATAATCCACAGAAGGATTAACCATAGGATTCCAACATCCAGTTAGTACCTTTGATGAAAGTTTGCCTACCATTTTACAAATTGGGCTGGTTGTTTGATTTTACATCTTCTGCACAACTTACTGAAATCTTTCCCTGTATAGCAGTGTCATAATCAGGATAAGTTCGCATTGTATAAAACATATGGTACATAGCCATGTGCTATCCAGAAAATATAGCTAACTAGTGATTAGCAAATGCGATAACCTTTTACTTGTTATTAGCTTATTTCTGTTAGTTAAGTGACACTTAATTGAGGTCATGTAATCATGGTTTTATAAGTTGTTGGACGCCTCTGCTGTAAATTTTAGGAAAGTTTTGATTCTCTGTTAGTACTGAGGTGCTTTTATTTTTCTTGCAGGCCGATAGTTACACTCGCTTATCCTCTGTAAGTCAATGCCTTCTCTAGTTAAATAACTACAAAGTTATTCATATCTTTCCATTTTATGGTAACTGTTTTTGTTTTTCTCATTGGACATATTTACAGATACGCGTCTGTTAGAGCAATAGAAACAAAATCTGCTGTAGATGATCAGCAATGGCTCACATACTGGGTGTTGTACTCATTTATCACTCTATGTGAGCTCACCTTTGCTCCAATAATTGAATGGTAAAAGGCACTTCCCTATCTCACGAGACTTTTTTTAAAAAAATATTCATTGTTTCCTGTTACCTTTAGTCTGATGTGATTAGATCTTGGATCTTTACAATGTTAAGCTCTGAAACCTTTGTTGTCATTGTAGAACATTCTGAAAAGAGCAATAAACAAAAATGCATTGTTCTATGAAATAGATTTCTTTACTCTTCACCTTCTATGCTTTAGTGGTTACTTTATGATTTTCAAACCGATTTTACTGATTATTGGAAAATTTTGGCCGAAAAATTCATATCAAGATTTGAAATTTTTAGGTTAAAACGAAAAAGATCAATAAAAGGTGCAGCTTTGAGGGTTCAAACTTCAAACACACAAATTGCCTTTTCCAAGGGTAGGGATGTTACAACAAGTGCGCATGCACACATGTGCTTTGATATGGTTGTGAATGTCTTTTATATTTGACAAAAAAAAAAAAGGAAATCTGATTTATTTTTTTTTGCCGGTATGAAATTTACCCCGCAGGGGAGGGGGGATCCGCTTGGCTGATTTTCTGAACCTTGTTCACGAGAGCTGTATGCTAAGTACATCAAGAGATGAATGTGTATGCTTACTAGACTAATCTTTGCACTTTGCAGGCTCCCTTTCTGGTCTTACGCAAAACTGTTTTTCAATTGCTGGTTGGTCTTGCCCTACTTCAATGGTGCCGCGCATGTTTATGAGCATTTTGTGCGGCCAATGATTGTGAACCAGCAAGCAGTAAACATCTGGTATATTCCAAGAAAGGATGATTCAGGTAGACCTGATGATGTAATCTCAGCTGCACAGAGATACATTGAACAAAATGGATCAAAAGCATTTGAGAATCTCGTCAACAAGGTACCATCCATTCCCATGTAAATTTTTATAATGCTCGTTTGTGAAAATGGTGGCAAGTTGGCAACAGTTCTCATTTGTGCAGTGAGAACCATAGCAATGTGTCTCTACAGAGATGCTATGTCACTGATTAGTGATTACAGACTGATTTTTGTAATGCATGATAATGATTACAGAGTTTTAGTTATCAAGCATTCCATATTAGATGTGACATGGTTATCCTTTTCATCCACTGTATCTTCTTTTATGAAAGATGATATTAGTGATGTCCCACGTTTTCAGGACATTTAGACCTAGATCAAAGGCTCATTACCAAAATAAGTGTAAGTCAGAGCTAAATAGTTACGATTGTTTTCAGGCAAAACTCATAAGCTGCCCATCTAAAGAAAAGCTGAAGCCAGTGGGAGTGACTGTTGAGAGTTTTATGAGCCTATGTGGGTTTATAAGATAGGTTCACCCAAAAAGTATTGAGGGTGTCTAGTAAGTCGGATAATTATGCTTAATAATTAACACTAAACTTAATGAGCTGCCTTTTGAGATGAGCATAATTAATGTGCATGCAAGCCCTTGGCAAGTAGTTTTTGATCCCCTTGCTCAAAGAGCGGAAAGCATATCTATATAAATAAAAACAATTGGTCATATTCAAGGCACTTCCTTTGTTTTAAAGGGAAGAAAAATCTCACAATAATCCTAAAAAAGAAAAAATTATAGAAATTCTTGCATTAATCGAAACAAAAAGAAAAAGATCTCCACCACTTATTTTGGTGGGACCAGATTATAACGGTGCAGATTAATCATATATAGATATTAGAGTTATATAACAAATACAATTGTATTTCAATTATAGGAAGTATAGATGTATATTGTAGACAACTGTATTACAATATTAGCCGCACCGAGTAAATGTGCCAGTTTTATAGAATGCCAAAGTGGAAACCATTGCATCACCTTACTTTTTTTCTCTTTTGCAACTAGCATCCTTTTTGTTCACACCAGAGAATACAATGTGTTTGTGCGGAGTAATCATAGTCTCATGCAGTTTAGGACTTCAAACACAAGGCGCTCAATCTTGGAGGAGGTGGAGGTGGAAAGGAGAGCCAAGGCTGAACGAGAATCAGAAGCAAGGGATGAGAATCCTTTCTTCGATCAGAATTACAGATACTAGACAGCTCTTTTGTTCACACGGCAGGTGATCAAAATGTATGTTCGCCTGCGAATTGCTTCTTTCTGTACATTGTTATAATGTTTGGGTTTGGGTGGTTCTTTTAGAATATCGAGGTCGTCCCCGAGCATTTCATGTAACTTCCACCTTACTGCAGGATTCATAGGACCAACTTGAGGATTACATTTACCTGCTGAATTAATATTCTGTAGCTGAACAATCGTGAGCTGTTGTAAATAGGTTCTGGCTTTGGATTGTTGGGCGAGTCTGGACGGTGTAATGTTCTTGTCGTGAATCTTTCACTGTTACTGGAAATTAAGTATCCATTGAACTCTAGATTGGTGTTTCGGTGATTGTGGGACTGGTGGTTCAGGATTTAGGAAAAAGAAGTTTGCCTACATCTTTCTAGCTATATTGTCGTCCGATATAAGATTGGCAAAGCATCCGATTGAGAGAGAGAGAGAGAGAGAGAGTGCAAGTCCAGTGGGAGAACACGGGTAAGCACGTGTCAAATTCACTCCTGCTTCCTTAAGCAAATGATCATCGGAATTACTACTTACCAAAAAATAACCTCTCAACAATTCAAGCGGGTGGTAGAAACTAAAGAAGCAAGAATCTCCCAACAATTTGAGCTGGCAGTAGAAACTAGATCCAAAGTCGTACATAAATTCACGGGTATGACAACCTTAAACAAGTTTTAGTTTAAGAACAACCTTCTATGATGATGCCAAATGTCATCTTCTCCATCTACTTTCACCTTTCCTCATTCCCTCTTACCTAGTTACTTTCCCCACCTCCATTCCTTTTCTCTAACAAAAAAAAATAAAAGTAGAAAATTTTAAATGGGGAGTTTTAAATAAAAAAAGCAACTAAAAAAATAAATCAAAAAAATTCAAATCAGAAAGTTTCAACTCAAAATTTCAAATAAAAAAAGTTTCAACTCAAAAAAATCCAAATTTAAAAGTTACAAATCAGAATATTTCAACTCGAAATGTTTCGAATCAAAAACTTTCGAATTAGAAAGTTCCAGCTCAAAAATATTCAACTCAAAAAGTTTCAACTCGAAAAGTTTGAACTCAGAAAACTTTCAATTTAAAAGGTTTTGGTTTAAAAATTTTAGATTAAAAAAATTTTTTGGTGCATGTGCGACTAGGTATAGCGTTCATGCGCGACTGGTACTCCTCACCGAAACATCTTCCCACACGCCGCATGGAGAAGCGCTTTCGTGGCTCCACGTGCTACGCGATGGGGTGGACCGCAAGAAAGCATCGCTATGGGCAACCGTAAATTAGTCTTTCTGTAAATTAACACAACCAAACGGCAGCTGGAAAGACGGGTAGAGTTCGCGCACGGCCACTGCGTCACGCCGCCTCACCCTCGTGCGTACTAGCTCTATCTAGTGCTACCGACTCACTCCATGTTGCGCGGCCGCCGCGACGCTTATTACCTCTCCCTGCCGGCCGCGACCCGCGCCAACCTCGTGTGCAACACAGCACTTTACGGCTGCTCCTCACCTCCTCCCATGATGCCGCGAGGTCCGTGATAGTCGTTGCCAGCCAGCCCAAGGCCGAAGCTCGGAACGCGCACGCGCAGCCCACCATCTCCTATACCGACGCATTCCAAGTTTCCAACAACCACCATGGCACGCGGCACGTAGCTGATCCTACCCTTCTTATCTACGCGGGCATGGAGACACTGCCTGCTGGCTGCTACCACCCTCCTCTAGCGCGACTGCCTCGGACGCCGTCGTGTGTTGCACACTGCCGCGCTGTTATGTGTCGGAAGGTGAAAAGTGCGCGGCAACAAGACTGAAGGAGCGGGGCGGCATTTCTGAATGTGTTTGTATTTGGGTGTTGGTGTTTGGTTTGTGTCTGAATATTGAGGTGTGTTGGTGTGGTATAAGATTGTTGGGTCCACTTGTAATAGACTTAGAAGATGGGTATAAGTACCGGCTCGGAGGACTCGTTTGGGGGTCGAAAAAGTGAATTCTCAAACCAATTCTCCATCTACTTCTCTGTTCTTTTATTGTTCTCTACTCTTCTCGTCTCTTCCTTCTAGAATGATCGTATCAATTGGTATCAGAGCCAGACTTCTGCGCTGGCGCCTAGGAAGAAGCAGTCAGTGGGAGGTGAAGATGGCTATAGCCATGGCGTCCGTGGAGAAACAATTCAAAGGTATCAACGCATTGTTGAAACAAATTCTGGATTATGTGCATGGGGTGAAATCGGAGATCGGAGAGGTGCGCTCGATGGTGGAGGCCGTAAGAGGAAGGGTGGAGGTCTTGGAAGCACAGCCCGAGGTAGGCTGGCTGGCTGCAACCCAAGGAGCATCATCGGCAACAGCAGTGACCCATCAGCTTGCTCAGGTGACAGTTCCACCATCAGTGGAGGATTTTGCAGCGACCACCTGTGCAGGTAGTCAAGAGCAGGTTAAGGGGAAAGCGAAAGGAATTCTGGGGTGTTCTCCGGTCAGAGGGAAGCCAGAGTGGGTACCTGCTACACGGGCAAATGATTTGAAGAATAGGAATGGACAAAATGTCAACCCCAGTTGGCAACCACGACAATCTCTTCCCAAATTGGAATTCCCAAAGTTTGATGGGGAAAACCCCCGATTATGTAGGGAAAAATATGAGAATTATTTTGAGGTATTGGGAGTCAATCCGGAACTGTATATTCGGTTGGCATCTCTTCATTTCACAGGCAACGCAACGCTTTGGTTGCAAAATACATAAGCGAAAGGGAAGTTCGAGGACTGGGAAACTCTTTGTGATGTAGTAGACAAGAGATTTGGCAGGAATCTATATAGGCGTCAGATGAATCAGTTGATCAATCTCAAACAAACAAGCACAGTGACAGATTATGCTGAGAGGTTTGGGAAGCTCCAAAACCATCTACTGTTGTATAATCCAGCACAGGATGACACATTTTTTGGGTGGTCTACGGGAGGAAATCCGCACTGCTATAATTCTTCATAATCCTGAAAATGTGGATATGGCGATGTCATTGGCATTATTACAGGAAGAGGAGATAGATAACATCAAGAGGAGGCCTTATCACAAGGTAGACAGTAAGGAATTCAGCAAAGGGGAGGTAAATACTTGGATAAATTCAAGTCCAACAACAAGTTAGAAGATAGCAAAAGAATAGAAGACCAAAGGAAGAGTATGAATAGCCGTTGGGAAGAGAAGCTAGAAGCACTGAGAGCATACCGAAAGGCCAATGGCTTGTGTTTCACCTGTGGAGAGAAATGGGGAAAGGGTCACAAATGCCCAGATCAAGTGCCTATGCATGTAATTGAGGAACTAATTGAGGTGTTACAAATATAGTCAGCATTAGAAGGTGACAATGACGAAGCTGACAACAATTGTGGAGAAGAGTTACTGTTAGTCACAGAGTAGCCATGTAATGGAAAACTCAAGCGCAAAACACTGAGATTGCAAGGCTTGATAGGCAAATAGGAAGTACTTATTTTGGTGGATTCTAGAAGCACCTACTCGTTTATTAGTGACAAATTGCTACAGAAACTACACTGTTTGACAACAAGTATTGAACCTGTGAGGTTAACCATCGCTGATGGAAGATCTATGATATGTGATAAAATGGCACCATCTTTGGCATGGTGGATTCAAGGACATTCCTTCCAGCATGATATCCGGGTGTTATCTTTGGGGTGTTATGACATGATTCTTGGCGTCGACTGGTTGGAAGAACATAGTCCTATGTAGGTGCATTGAAAAAATAGATGTGTCAAATTCACACACATGGGTCGCAGAATCATGCTTCAAGGAATTAAAGATGACCAAGAGAATAATAGATGCATTAATGCTAAAGAGCTGAAGGTTACTAAAAAGAGGAGCAGTGTCACATATGGTGCAAATGTACCAAAGTTCAGATTGGGATTCAGGGACAAAGAAGGTGGAAAAGAAGGAATAGATGCCAAAGGAAATAAGTGAGGTGGTGAAGAAGTTTGAGCAATTGTTCAAGGAACCTACCCAATTACCCCCGAGAAGAGATTATGATCATTCGATTCCTCTAGTACAAGGTGCGCAACCGGTGAATCTCAGAGCATACCGATACTCACCGCAACAGAAGGATGAAATAGAGAAACAAGTGGAGGAGATGTTGTTGAAGGGAATGATCGAGCAGAGTACTAGTCCTTTTGCCTCGCCGATACTCTTAGTTAAAAAGAAAGATGGCTCATGGTGTTTTTGCGTGGACTTACGCAAGCTGAATGCCATTACGGTGAAGAACAAGCACCCTTTGACGATAATTGATGAATTATTGGATGAACTAGCAGGAGCTTGCTGGTTCACTAAATTGGATTTACATTCTGGTTATCACCAAATTAGAGTAGCTGCGGGAGAGGAATATAAAACTGCTTTTGGGACCCATCAAGGGTTGTATGAGTTTCTGGTAATGCCCTTTGGACTCATGAACACGCCAACCACCTTCTAGAGTGTTATGAATCAGATCTTCAAACCTCTGTTGCGTCGCTGTGTATTAGTGTTTGTGGATGATATATTGGTTTATAGTTGCAAGTTGGACGAACGTCAGTCATCTTAAGGAAGTGTTTGGTATACTGGAACAACATCAACTATTTGTCAAAATGGAGAAGTGTTCTTTTGGCCAGCAGAGATTGGAGTATCTCGGGCATATCATTACACCAGATGGGGTAGCCATTGATCAAACAAAAGTTCAAGCTATGTTGGATTGGCTAGTGCCCAAAAACTTGAAAGAATTGAGGGGATTTTTAGGGTTGGCGGGTTATTACCGAAAATTCATCCAGAACTATGGCATTATCTGCAAACCCTTAACAGCATTATTGAAGAAAGGCACACAATTTTTTTGGACACCGATAACTGAAACGGCTTTCAGAACATTACAAGAAGCCCTGGTACAAGCTCCTACCTTAGCTTTACCAAATATTTCCAAGCCTTTTGTATTAGAAACAGATGCAAGCAATAGTGGCATTGGTGCAACACTTATGCAAGAGGGACACCCAATAGCTTTCTTGAGCAAGTCACTAAGTACAAAAAATCAGACTTTATCTACTTATGAGGAGTGTTTGGCAATCCTAATGGCTGTCTCAAAGTGGCGATCTAACTTGTAGCATAGGGAGTTTATCATACGAACAGATCAAAAGGCATTGATGCATCTCACTGAGCAGAGGTTAACTACGGAAATTCAGCATAAAGCATTTATTAAGTTGTTGGGGTTGCATTTTCAAATCCAGTACAAGAAGGGGTAGACAATGCAGGAGCGGATGCTCTGTCCAGAAAGCCAAACACAGCTGAGGTTCAAGCGATATCGGCAAGTATTCCAGCATGGATTGAAAACCTAGTGGTGGGATATTAGAGTGATGATGAAACTAAACAGTTGCTAACTGAATTGAGTATAATGGGCTCAAATGAGAAGGGTTTTAGTCTGCAAGATGGAGTTATTTGTTTCAAGGGACGAATCTGGATTGGTAATAATGCCTTAGCTCAGCAACACATCTTGCAAGCATTTCATAAAAGTGGGATTGGTGGTCACTCCGGTATTCAGGCAACTTACACAGAATTCGGGCTTTATTTGCTTGGCCTAAATTGAAGGTTACAGTTGAGCAATATGTGAAAACCTGTGAGGTGTGTCAACAAGCAAAAATTGAGCATGGATTTCATCGAAGGATTGCCCGTACCCCGTAAGTATACAATAATTTTTGTGGTAATAGATAAATTTTCTAAGTATGCTCACTTTATACCCTTAGTTCATCCCTTTACAGCATCACAAGTGGCTCAGGTTTTTTGTAATCAAGTTTACAAACTACATGGGTTGCCACAAATCATTATCTCAGACCGAGACAAAGTCTTCACGAGCACATTTTGGCAAGAGCTATTTAGGTTGTTAGATACTCAGTTGAATATGAGCTCGGCGTATCACCCACAAACTGATGGTCAAACCGAGCGGCTCAATCAATGTCTGGAAACATACTTAAGATGTTTTGTTCATGCTTGCCCAAAAAGATGGTCAGATTAGCTTGCTATGGCTGAATATTGGTACAATACATCTTACCAATCGGTTGTTGGAAAGACTCCTTTTGAAGTACTGTATGGTCATCCCCCTCAGCACTTCGGTATCTCAAACTTGAATGTAAATGATGTGACAATGTTCAAGAGTGGTTGCAGCAAAGAGAACAGATGACCAAGTTACTGAAGATGCATCTGGATAGGGCGTGCTTGCGAATGAAAGCTCAAGCTGACAAACACGGATCAGAAAGAATTTTCCAGGTTGGTGATGAAGTCTATCTCAAACTACAACCATATGCTCATACATCGCAACACATAGTAATCACAAGTTGTGCTTTCGCTTTTATGGACCATATCGCATATTGGAGCGAATTAGAATGGTGGCATATATATTGGATTTGCTTGTTCATGTTTCTCAACTCAAGCGGCATATCTCTCCATCAACAGCGGTGAATGATGATCTGTTGATCAGTTGTATTCAGGAGGAAGCAAACCATGGGCCAGCAGAAATATTAAAAAATCAGTGACATTGGAGAACACTGCAGCCATCACAAACCAGTTTCCGTCAGCGCCGGCTTTGGGTCAAGCCACATTCCAATGGGGAGGGGATGTTATGTGTTGGAAGGTGAACAGTCAGCGCCGGCTTTGGGTCAAGCCACATTCCAATGGGGAGGGGATGTTATGTGTCGGAAGGTGAACAGTGCGCAGCAACAAACTGAAGGAGCGGAGCAGCATTTCTGAATTTGTTTGTGTTTGGGTGTTGGTATAAGATTGTTGGGTCCACTTGTAATAGACTTAGAAGCTGGGTATAAGTACTGGCTCGGAGGACTCGTTCGGAGGTCGAAAAGTGAAATCTCAAACCAATTCCCCATCTGCTTCTCTGTTCTTTTCTTTTTCTCTACTCTTCTCATCTCTTCCTTCTGGAATGATCCACGCGCACGCATACGCAGATGCCGCACCGCTGTTGTTACTTTGCCACATGCACGGGCACGGTGGCTGCGCTTGGCACCACCCACCAGCACCATATGCCCCGTGATACCGTGTTTTTGGTAAAGCATGTTCCCATGCTCTGCAGAGACGCGATACACCGGAACTAAAGGTCACAGCTGAAAGTGAGATATAACACACGGAGTAAGAAAATATTCTTTACACCCGTGAAAGCTGACCTACTGCGCAGGGCAAATGGTTATGCTGCCGCTTACAGGTCGAACATGAAGATTCGTTTTGGTGCAACGACACGGAGAGACAGGCTACTACCATCCTGGAACAGAAGCACCCTGTGTTACTTTTGTGCAAGAATCTGACGTAGCCCCATTATCCATTCTGGGACATGATCTTTAGGAGTACTCCCACGTCAGAAGATTCTTCTGCAACCTTTCTGCAAGCAGCTACAATTGCAAACAAGCTTAACATATCAAGTTGTGTCTTTGTTGGTGATTGTCAGGTTCTTCTCAAGGCGATTTCAGCTAGAGATCCACACACTAACCCCGCAAGGGCATTCGACCATAAGGCCATTACCACTGCAGATGAAAGAAAAGTGTCAATCTATGCTAGCTAAATGCATTCATGTTTAAAGGGTCTACGATGAAAGAAAAGTGTCAGTCTATGCTAGCTAAATGCATTCGTGTTAAAAGGGTCACTACTACACATTATAACAGCACAGACGGTTCGGAATCGTTATCACAGATGGTTTTTCAAACCGTTTGTAACCATATGTCAGTGATGTAAGTGCACGTCACAGACGGTTCTTAACTCGAACCGTCTGTGATGAGTACTCATCACAGACACTTCTGGTTTCTTGTACCATATGCAAGAGGCCGGCAATCATCATGAAGGAATACATCGAGGTTTCTTGTACCACATCTAATCTGGCACTAATTCAGATAGTGGTGACAAAAGGAAATAGGGGAATTAAATTAAACAACTGAATAAAATATGCCGCCTAGCACACTAACACCACCAAAATGTTGAGTGATACATCTACCATATAAACTTAATGCTAGATTTTGTACTCACTAACTTATTCATGTCCTTCCTTGATTCTTCATTTCATCACTAACTTATTCATGGCACCCAATGTATCATCATTCCATTCCTTAGCTAACAATATAATAGAAACTTAAACATCAATTATACTGAAATCACCAATGCTCTTATCCAACGTAAGGTAAATTGACACCCCAAACTATGTGAGGCTCGGAAGAACAAAATATACTTCTAGATTTTTCATTGTTAGTGATGCAAAAACAGCAAGGAATTATTAAAAACGATAACAAAACTAAATCAAACATCATCTAACAAAACTTATGTGTCTTCTTTCAGAAGTTCTTATATGTCTCCTGTAACAGTCTTCTCAACCATAATAACATTAGGACTGCATATTTCCACCATTTTACTAATAGCCCTCTCCAGATGGTCCTTTTCCTAATTGTTAAAGACATGAATAGGAGATCTTAATCTTCTATCTAACAAAACTGAACTTAATTTACTATTCGCATACATATATATGTGAAGTCCAACCTGATCCATTGAATTAAATGACGACAAACCAACATCAGAATGCCCAAGGACTCCTTTCATAAGTAGCAGCATAGGGTTATGACAACTAGTTGGCATGTGCTTATGAGCAGTGTTCTTCTTGAAGACTAATCCATCAGAATTCCCAAGGACTCCTTTCAGAAGTAGCAGCCTAGGGTTATGACAACATTATTTTTTTAAAAAAAAAATTGCGAGCAAATGTAACAGTTCACACTAAAAAGTATGAATACTCATTTAATACCTGAATTATTCTTTTCCATTCGTTTCAATCTTCAAGCGTCTTCAGTGTCTTCTTTACTGCTATAAAGGGAAACTCCATTTCCCATGCAGCAAATGAATCAAGTGCACCATAAACGTCCTCCTTTACATTAGACAAATCTTTAATCTGCAGGAGATGACAAAAGACTTAGCCGTTTGAAACCACTCGAGGAAAAAGCAATATGTAACTACAAAAGGCATCCTCCAAAAGGTAAAATGAAGCACTGGCTATGCAATCTTTTGGTGCGTACATCATAGAGAACACATAACTGCAATTTGTTAAAAGCTTTGAAATAATTACAACTACTGAAAGCTGAAGAGCTGTTGCAGAAAGCTGAACCAGAGAACAATTGTTTGTGAGTAGGCATGAAGTAATCAGGTAATCTAGCATATCAACATGAGTATATACTCTAAATTGTAGTTACAATAGCGAAATGTACAAGAACCTCACAAATTGGACAAGCTTTTGTGACTTGGAAATGGTTCCGATTCTCTTATCAGTTTTCCACACACAAGGATAAGTAGCACCTGGACACCTGGCACCACAAACCTAAGCCACATATTGTAATCAACAAATCAGGATAAGTAGCACTAGCAAAATTGCAGCAAGCACATGTTGTACAGGCGAATTAAGCTCACCACTAAAGAATTAAACTTTTGAGGATGTGGAACAGCAGAACTTTTGACTATATATGAGTCACCGTACTTAATAGTAGGTAACTTTCACAGTGTGATAGCTTCACTCCCAAACCAAAGAAAAGCGTAACGTATTCAGTATCATTCATAGGAATAACATTTGCTACCTTAGGGGGCAGGGGTCGCTTCCAAATCACAAATCCACAACACAACATGAACTGATCCTTGAGGCAATTCTGCAAGCTGTAATTTCACCACTAACAATATCACGAGACTAGAACAAAAGCCCATCAGAACCCAACTTAGATACTTAACAAACTAAGCATTCCATTGAAATTACTAATTGACGCATGGTAGTGACAACTGATTGAATGCAAAATTGATTCACCGCGTGCGCACGCACAATAAGCCAAGCCATCACTCTACGTTTACTCTACTCTAAGCTGCAATGTAAAACTTGACAGGATCGAAGCACATAAAAACCCTAACTTGAGCACTTAAGTGGCCTCCAGGCCACCAATTCCATCACAAGAAGCTAGTCAAAAGTCCGAAGGGGGGAACCCACCGATCCGAGAGCGGCGAGGAAGACGCGGGCGAGGTCGAAGACAAGGCGGCCGCCGCTGAAGCAGACACACGGTCATCGAGCTCCCCGCCGCCGCCGAGGAGGAGGATGACGATGACGCAGCAGCGACGAGGAGCGGCCGAAGGTGGATCTACGACGACAATGGAGGGGAGGATGTAGCCATCGGCGATGACGATGGAGACGTGGCTGGGGGGAGGCGCTGGGGGAGATATGGGCGAGATGCAAGAGGCGAGAGCGCCGCTTGGGATGTGCGACTGTGCAGACGTCCGCCTCCCACCCGCGCCTCCGCCTCCGGCCATCGGATCTAACGGGGATCCGCCGGACCTAGCGGAGGAGCGGACCGGAAGCCGCCAGATCCAGCGGCAACCGGGCGATGGTGACCTGGGGAGAAGAGAAAAAGAGGTGAGCGGGGGAAGAGAAGAAGGAAGAGAAAGAGAGAGGGAGAGGGAGGAGGGAGAGATGGGGAAGGGAAGCCGGAGAGGGGCGTCACTGCCGAGGAAGAGGGACGGCGGCGCTCGGGGGAAGGCGGTGCTCTAGGACGAGGGAGGGGATCCAAGCCCTGCACCAGAGAGAACCACTGCGGGCACGCTTGGCATACATTTGGCTCGATCAATATTGCACACAGTTTTTTTCATTATAGAAGTTTTTGAAAACCGTCAATGATAAGAGGTCTAGTATAAATCCTTTTGCAACAGTGGATCTACAATCAAGAGACCCATCATCTGACAAAGCAAGCTCTAGGAATGAATCGACAATCTCAGGTTCGTTCTTGTAGAAACAGCATGCATCAGCAAGCTTGCCCTGTTTTGGCAGCACAAGTAATCTGGATTTCGCTACGAAATCATGTACAATCATCTGTGATCAATGAAAAAAATGCAGCCCCTATTAAAAAACGTTCAGAAGATTCTCTGAGTTACTTGTCTTCAGAAGTGTCAGTTCGCGGCACCGCCAGCGAGTAAAAGATGGAGTGCATTTAAGAAGCATTGCTCATGGTATTACACGCTTGAATGTGGCATTAAACCAAGTACTGACACCGAAAGTAAAACATATACTACCCATGATAGCATGAATTATTCTCCAGTGAAACCAGGGAGCGTGCTAAGTCATTGAACAGAACACAAACATTGAGTTGGCCACATTTTCCAGTACAAATCTAACCTTCTCACCCTATAATACATGCTCAAAATCTTATTATCAACACAAATTTTGCTAATTAATTGAAATTCTCTCTCTTGAACAACTGTAATATGAAGACTTATAAAGCAGCAAGTATTGACAAACCGCAACCAGTTCTTCTATCTGTATGTACCACTAACTTCCAAATATGGCTTGACCAGATCTGCTCAATATACGACACCACTGCACCAAAGTCAGGTTCTTATTCTGGCTTCGATGCAAGCAGCTTCAAGCCTGCCCCTTCTATGCAATGCAGGCCCTTCTCCATATAGTTGCTTCGGTCAAAGTTGGTCACAGCATTTTTGCCACGAATCTCAATGGCAGCAATATCATAAGCTTCTGCTGCTTCTTCCTCAGTTTCTAGTTCAAACAAGAGAAATTTCATCAGCAAATTGAAATGAATTATTATTTTTTTTCAAAAAAAAGGAAAGGGCGATCAGGATGTGCAGCATACTGAAAGTTCCCAGGTAAATGTCTCTAGTTCCAGCAACCAGTCCTATGCGTGCCTGCCATCTCCCATCTTTCTGCCTTCTATCATAGGGACATGATATTAGATGAGTTTGAGAAGTTTTAAGAAAAGTTAGTCCTCTGAACAAAATGAGAGAGCTCACCTTGTAACTCCTCTATAAATAGAAGCCCCTCTTGAGAAGCAGCTACTCCTCCTGCAGGACAAAATAAATTGCCAGTCATTGCTCTATTTAGTACAAGGAATGAATATACCTATGATATACCTTCTCAAGTATGTCACGCATTCCTCTCGAGACATGTCCCTTATGTCCTCCCGTTCCTTTTCGTATTCTGAAACCTGAAAGAATATTGAAATAAGATCATCATGTACTTAATATATATTACTGGAAAGCAAATGAAAAAAAAAAAGACTTGCCGAAAAGTTCAGCTTTGTATTTTGGCCCCAGTATTTAAGAGCAGCAACATCATATGCCCTGGCAGCTTTTTCCTCAGTGTCGTAACTTCCTGCATAGTAGGAAATTTCGATAGAAAAAACAATCAAACCCTAAACATCAGAAACTAAGACACAAGGACAGAACTCGAATAAATAATGGTTACCTAAATAAACTGAAGCACCGCCGCGGCGCCGCATAGGAACATCATTGCAAGAAAACATTAGTAACCACTCAGAAGTAACTAAATACATATCTATGTTATATCTTTTCTCATTTGCTACAGAAAGAAAAATAATAAAGCTATACGGACCAGAAATCAAAAGAGTTAGCATGAGATAGGTTAAACTACCTTAAGTCCAGGACAATCAAATGCTCTGCCTAATTTTGAAACAATTCAGCAAAGGTGTTCAGCAATAATGCAATATTCAATACTTGTTAAGAAGATCCCCTCCTAGGCATAGGTTTAAAAACCAGCGCCGATTGGCAATTTAGCCAGGGAAAAAAACATGGCTGGTACCAGGTCCAGTCTGGTCCGGTTCAGACAATGGTCCAGCAAATCTGTGAACTGGTCACTCAGGCAGTTCATTGCCTGGTTCATTGCCTGGTCCGGGTTTTAAAACTATGCTCTCTGGGTCTTAGGGGACACAACTCCAAATTTGGATGATAGTAAATACACATTAATAATGCATAATACTTTATCTTCGTGCCGTATAAAAGATACGGACAAATTCAAAAGTATCTCCGCATGCTGCAGTGCAATAGGATCTCACAGCTCGTTAAAGGCATCCTAAATATAAGCTTCACTAAGAACAAAACAACTTGAAATTTAATCATGGACACAATTCCATTCACAGTTATGCACCTCTTTGGTCATTTCTATTGAAGGAAGATATTTATGAAGCGATACTTGGAAGCTAGGTCCGGCTGATGTGCAAATGGTCCCAAAGGTGAGATAAACTAGGTGTATCACATAAGTTTTGCCTATTAAAAGGTATGTTGAACCAGTCCACTTTGCTGGAGCTCGGTTAACTGATAACAGCACTGCAGCCCAAGTGTGCAACGCTAGCAGTAGTAATTGAATCAGACACGGAAAAAGAACATCTCAAGATGCAACTGGGGAATTTGGACATAAAGCAAAGTTGTAACACACAGAAAAAACAAATTGCTACCTTCCTGACACAGACCACTAAAGATAATATTATGACATAGAGAAAAATCGCAAATACAAGAGCACTTCAGAGTGATAAATTTCTCGTTTATCCTTCTGCTTGTAAAAAATAAATTTGATGTTTAAGCAAATGTGGCTTGGAAATTGCAATGCAAATTTGCACATTTTCTCAAATTCTTAATTATCCTTTTTCCTTTCTAACACTGACACTGACCATATTAGCCATGAACATCACACAAGGGCAGAGAATATAGTAACAGAACATACGAGAGATAAATGCTAGAAATACAGGTCAAATTCTAGCTACCTCAAAAACCTAATATTTAAAACAGCTAGTCGTAATTATAGGGTAAGCATGTCTGGATAATTTGATCGCAACATACATGGAAAAGATTAGGTGCAGAAAAGGGTAATAGTGATTCAGCTAAAATGTCTACTACTTCCCCTTAGAAAGCTCCAAAATAAAAGGGAATACCTTGCTTTCCTTTCCTTCTCCGTCCTTCTATTCTGCAAGAACTGTCCCACAAATGAGCTTCAAATTTCCCACTCCACCTATGCCTGAACAATTGATGATACTTCGATAAGTAGATCCCTCTATGCTTAGTTAAGCTGGTGAAGTTACAGATGAAACGCCTTATTTTGTTTCAACTGATGAACTACAAATTATAAGAACACACCCGCCAAGCTCACCTAGTCACACCATGGAAACTTGATGACCGGGAGCCAGCAGCTCGCACCACAGTAATTTCAGCAGGAGCACCTGTGGCACCCTTCTCCTCTCTATACCCTACAACTGTTACAGAATTGATAGAATCTCCAACTTCCTCCGCAGATTCATCCTTCTTGACAACACTGAGAACTTTAACTCTCTTACCCCCATCGCCACCATCAGCACACCCATCATTTTCCGCCAAATTTACCAAAGCATCCTTCTCCTTGACAGGGTTCTCGCTATTCAAAGGGTCCACTGAGTAGTTCTTCACGTCTGTATAGCCTTGAACTTCACCTTCATCGACTTCCTCATTCTTCAGGAGCTTCTTCTGATCAACACCACTAGACTCCTCTACCTTCCCGGTGTTCGAATCCTTGCCTCCTGACTCCGCTGCACCTTGCAAGTCATCATTCTCCCTAGTGGCGGCAGCCGCTGCAGTAATTGCTGGCAACGAATTCAGATTGATAGAGTGACTCCTCTCTATCTTCCCCTCATCCCCTGATTCCCCCGCAGGCTTCTCCTCCTCCAAAGAACCCTCCATTCCCTTCCCCGGAATAACTTATAACTCCTTCCTCTGATTCCCTCGTCTATGATGGGAGCAAAAATAAAATAACTCCCAGAACCCTAACCTATCTATCAACCTCCCTATTCACAAACTATCTGCAAAACAGGTGAAAAACGAAAATAATACAGACAAAAAACACACGGTTAGATCTAAAGAACTATATCAGAAAAACTATGTAATCACTCTATCGCTCCAAACAAAACCTAGAACTTGAAAGAATCGCGGGAACCAAGAAACCGGTGGTGTCCAGTTCCTTCGGCCGCAGCCAACAGCAATTGACGGGGGCGGAAGATCCGGAAGCCCCCGAAGATTGAACGCACGCCCAAGCAAGCAGAGGAAAAAAAATCCTAGCGACGGTATTAATAACACAGCGAGGCAACAAAAATGGAAAAATTATCGAGGGAATTGGCTACCGAGGCAGGAAATAAATATAGGGGAGAGCGAATTTGGAAAGGAAACGACGAGAGGAGACGAACGCGAGCGAGGAGGCGGGGGCAGCTTAGTGGAGAGTGATGCAGGAAACAACAAACGAAATCGCTGATGGGAACAAAAAAATTTGGGCAAACCGAGAAAGGAAAGTAAAAAAGAACATGCATAGCGCGAGTTTTGTTTCTGGTACCGATTAATACCATAAACAAAGTACGGTTATAGTCTATAGTATACTGATGTTGCAAAAAAAATTTATCTATAGCATATCTGATAAATACTAGTAGCGAACAGCAAGGACCGAGATGCCCTTGCCCATCTGGGTGCTCTCTATTTACCTATGCCGTGTGGTAGAGGTGGCTAAACGGGCTACCCGACACAGTACGGCCCGTTTAAAAATAGGCAAGATCCGTTTAGGCTCGGCTCGTAAATGGGTCGTGCTGTGCCGGCCCACAGGTCGGGGTGGCGGTCCAGACACGGCCCATTAGCCTCTCGGGTCGTGTCGTGCCGGCTCGGTCCTTCGCGGGCCAAACGGGCCGGGTCGGCCGTTTAGCGTCAGAAAATTTGAAAAAAAAAACAAAAAAAAATGAAAAAATTAGAAAAATAGATAAAGTATGGTAAAAAAATGCAAAAAATATGAAAAATTTCAGAAAAATGGGAAACCTTAGAATAATTTGAAAAACTCGAAGGATGAAGAAATTTTTTTTAAATATATATATATAAATTAAGAAAAAGCTGAAATACGAGATAAATTCTAAAACGAGACAAATAATTTGAATTAAATAATGAGCTTTATTGATGTTTGGCTGCCTCGTTAAAAACTTTGCCAAGTAAAAACTCAACACGAGAAAACCTTGGCAATGAAAAAAGTCTGACCTATAGCTCGGTGATCTGATAAAGAAGTGAAGATTACAATTATTCTTCCTCATTATCTAGATAAAGATTTTGAGCGTCTCACTTGACTCGATATTTTACGCGGTATGTTGAGCTCGTTGATCGACTTGTTCCCAATCTTTCACGGTGAGAAGTATTTCAACCATCTCATTGGTCGATTTGTTCTTCTCCTCGATGATTCTTAGGATAGGTGAAAGCGGACTCAAGAAAGCCGTGCGACAGAGCTGTTAACACATCCCGTGCTAGTATGGAAAGCATCGGATATGTTATCTTGTGCTCGTGCCACCACTGCAAAATGTTGAAGTCCTCCTCTTGCTTCTCTTGGTAGTTGACAGTGTCGCTGTTGAGATAGGCAGCTAGCTCCCCACCACTTGATGTGTCCGCACTTGTCGTTGATGTAGTTGAACTCCTTGAGGAAGAGACACCTGTACCCTATATCTTTCCCCACGCGGTTTTCTTCTTACATGTTGTGGGTGCTGGTGGATGTCGCTGCATGTGAACTCCAGCAAACTTCCGATCGTACTTATCATAAACTTCAGATAAGTTAGTGCGGACATTTGAAAAATAACTGGAATAATCAGTACCTACCGCATCACTTAAAAGTGAGAGAACGTTAGAGAATCCTCGAACTTTAGCTCTAGGATCTAAAATAAATGCAAATGCATATAACATAGGAATTTCTCGCCAATATTTCAAAATTTTAGTTTTCATAGCATAAACAGCTTCCCGCAATATATTATCATTTTTGTGGCTTTTAAGTGGGTAGCAATTTCTAAAATATGATGCACAATTAAAGGAGATGTTGAATAATAAATTCGAGATAAAGCAAAAGTGGAATCAAAAAAGTTCTAAAAATGAAAGCAAGTATTTAGCAACATACCAATGTTGCTCTGTGAATCTGGGTTGACCATCCAGGTATGCGGCGGTGCGTGTTAATAAAAGCAGAAAATGTGCTCTCATATGGTATGACATTCTTAAGCATCAAGTAAGTAGAGTTCCATCTAACAGGCATATCCAAACCAAACTTACGCGGGCGTACATTCATTGCAATACAATAAGTTTTATATGTTGCCACTCGTTGATTAGAATGAGTTAAGAAAGATATTGCAGTGCGAAAAGGTTCAATATACTGATTTAATCTCTTTAAACCAGATTTAACTATAAGATTAATAATATGGCAAGCACAACGCTGATGTAATAAGAAAGATTCAGCATATGAATTGAAAAGCGGAGTAAGTATGTTCATGGCAGAAGTATTTGCGGAAGCATTATCTAATGTTATTGCAAAAATCTTATCACTAAGGCCAAAATCTTTCACAACTTTTACAATACAATCAACAATATTTTCACCAGTATGTGCTACATCAATTAATTTGAATCCTATAATTCTCTTTTCTAGTTGCCAATCATCGTTTACATAATGAGCAACTACATTAAGGTAATCCTCTTTAGCTCTACCACTCCATATATCAGATGTCAAAGACACAGAAAAAGTACAGGTACTAAATTTTTCTTTTAGGTTATTGCGATAATTATTATAATATTTAATCAAATCTCTAGTTGTTATCTGTCTAGAAGCTGCAGAAAACCTAGGATTATGGCGGTCCTAATAAAGCTTTCAAGCGCGGTGACTCACTAAAGTTTAAAGGAAGATCTTGAGAAGCGATTAAGCGACAAAGAGATTCACGAGCTACCTCGAGATTGTAGTCGATTCGTCTGCACCGTCGGGTTGTATCTGCAGATCGTCGCCTCAAAGCCATTCCGCTTTTTTCTACGGTGTCAAGCATGCCTCTTCAAGTGCCCGTTCCACGAAGATTTCGCAGTTAATTTATGCTTGCAATATTTACAAACAGCATACCTGATTTGGACGTCGTTTGATGTCTCAAAAATCTAGTCGAAATCTTCCCAGACTCCCGATGTACTGTGTCTTGTTCTTTTCGCCCCGGTGCTTGCCGACGCAGTAGCACTTGTAGAGCCTGAAGATGGCACAGCTCCTGCAGCTTCTTCGGCATATGATGCAAAAAACTCCTCGGGTGAAATACCAAAATCAGAAGCTGGGAACGACGGAAAATCCCCGGGCTTCATAAAACAAACTACAAGAAATAATGACGCTATTAATACTAAAATATGATTTAAAATACTAAAAAAATGAAAAAATAAATCACAATTATCACCTTGATTTCTTTACAGAAGCCGAAAGCCAAATTTCGGATTTTTGAATTTTTGACAAAACTATTTTTTTTTTGCCAAATTACCACTAAGAGCAAAAGAACTTCCACAAGAGAACGATTAGAATAGAATTCAAGATTGCTAGTGTAGAAATGGGGAGGGGGCAGCCACCTATTTATAGGAAAAATTAGGGTTTTTTTTAAATTTTTTCGGATTTTTTTTGAATTTTTTAAGTTTGCAACGGCTATTTTTTTAAGCGGGCTAAGCGGTAGGGTGCGCGTGCGTCTTGGGACCGCCGTCTTGCACCTCAGCCCATACGGCACACTCGGTTGGTAGGCCCCTGATCGCGTCTTGCGTCTTGGCCCATTTGGCCCGGCCCGTTTGGCCACCTCTACCGTGTGGTCTCTCTTTTACTATACTAGATGCGTACGAGTGGCATCACGCCAAGTAAGCGTGTCATACCGTGCGAGGGTGATTTTTCGGAATCACAAGTTTGTTAAAAAAAAAGATGATGGGAGAACCTAAACAAATTTTTGAAATTTTTTAAGACGTCTTTTGCAAAAGAGCCAAGGATTCAAACGAAAATTTTGGAATTTCTGAAGGGACCTAAACGCAATTTCAAAATACCCTAATGGCCTTTTTGGAAAAGAGCTAATATGAGGATTTGAACGTAATTACGCAATTTTCAAAAGGCCTTTACACGAAATGGTGACATGGCATGGCTGCCTGGCCAGGAACTCCTCTATCTTTAATATAGGTAGTATTCATCGGTCTCACCTGCTTTCTCTGATTCCCCTTTTCCACAAGGAACCGTAGCCCACGCCGTAGCTCAATTAGGAAAAGATGTCGGCCTCAAAGCGCACCTCTATGAGGTCAATGTCTGAATGGTCCTCCTCCGGTGTGAAGCCATATGGATCTCAGACGCAACCATCTTTCTCAATTCGAGATCCACTTCTCTCGTTGATCGATTGCCCAAAGTGTCGCGTGGAAATTAATAGGTGTGAATCAAATAGCGTTGTAAATCCGGAAAAAGTGTATTACAAGTGCCCAAATAAGTCTAGTGTAAGTTGATTGATTTAATTGCTCGCATGTCATTTATTGACCTCATTGTTATTCTCCGCCACCACCTAACCAATCATAGCTTGCTGAGCAATCTCGTCTTCATGAGCAACCTAAGCTTCTTGGTCTTGGAAAAACCTCGGCTACTTGGTCAACCTCAGGCAATGTCTCGTAGACTATCCCACATCCACGTACATGCTTATTTCTCTCCTCAAAGCATTAGTGTCAAACAGACGAGTTAGGTCATCATCAGAGCAGCAGAGGCACTTCTTGAGCGAAACTATCCATGCAACTAATGTTAGCTGTTTGGTTTAAGTTCACCAGTAATGTGCCTTAATCTCATTAATCAACGCACTCATAGAAAATGTTCCGCAAAGAGCACTCGTGACTCATCTCTTCCCTTTGCAATACGTCTTCGCACTATCCTCGCGTGTATACGACTGCATTTGAATGTTAATGTGATATGCTATATCAAATCCATTATGTAACAACAATATTAATATCTATAGTCAACACAATCACCATATGTCTAAAGGTTACTTGGCTCACAGGTATATGGTAGCTTTATATCCCAAATCCTAGATCTAACATGTGTATTAGAGATTGAGGATTTGAACTTATCCACTGGGGTGTTCACTTCGATCCATCATTTTCGACATCCGAGTGTACACCTCCCAATCTCATATTTGCCTAATAGCCAACAAATGATTAGGGTCTAGAAGAACCCGAAATGCAATACAAATCTAGAGGGAAGTACACCAATATGCAAACTCCTCTCCCGACGCCAAGCCTTTTTGTTGCCATAGTCACAAAAATAGGAGTAACAAGAGAGGGTGCCATGGTAAGGGTGAAATATGGTTGGGTTGAATCACGTAGACATGGTCTAGAGGGTATTTTCGTCCGATCAGATCTTAGGTTTCAAAATAAAACCAAAAAACAACAAATTAACATATGTGTTATAGATAAAAAGATTGTAACATCTAGGTGCTATAGATTGAAGCCGGAATTTATTCGTGGTACCGAAAAGAAACTTAAGCTATGGATGAAATTTCCCACAAAAAAAAACGGCAGTAATATATGATCAGATATTTAGCCCCACCTTAGTAGTGATGCCGGGATTAACGACGTAAGGGGTATATAATTATTAATTAATGTGTGTTTATAATTTGAATCGAGATTTGCTAGTGACGATAAATCGCGAGCTAATTGGGGGGCGTTTGCATCGTGGGCGACGCCCTCGCGATGCGTGCCAGGCTGGGGGAGCCGGGCGGTCCGTGCCATGCTGAGGCCCCGCACTATGGCACGGAAACGTGAACCGGTGGACGGCTGCGGTTTCGCGTACTAGGGCGGGTCTGCGCCCGTTCTAGCGGAAGAACCAGGAGGGAGTTGGTTAATCTGGAGGCGTGCAGTTCGACCGCCTTGACCGTACGCGCCGCGTGGGCGCTTTGGACGGCCCGGAGTGGCGGACGGTTCGAGGGGTCGGCCGCCGCCGCCTGCGTCGTCATCTGACTGCAGCACTGCAGCAGCAGTGGTGCATCGCGGCCGCGGCCGTTCCATCTGAAGTCTGAAGATGAAACTAGGTGGGCCTCTGCAACTTGTTTGCAAACGTCAAACTTGTCTCAGAAAAGCAAAACGTCAGACAATATGGGAGTACTGTTTAACTATTGACACCTCAATAATCCAGTTATCGCTTGGCTGTCCAGAGAATGAAAACGAGTCGGATATTTTCCGCCCGATTCGGAATCGGATCCGGTAACTGGCTTGGCTGTCTATAGGGATTAAAACGGGTCGGATATTTCCCGTCCAATCTGGAACCGATCCGGTCGGGACCGGATTTTACTATCCGGTCGGATCCGGGATTGGATCCAGATACTTGAATCCGTATTCGCGATCGGATCCAGAGTATCCAATATCCGGTAAATACGGGATGGGATCCGGATATTAGGATTTTTCCTATTCGGATATCCGGATTTTTCCTATTCAGATATCGGATTAGATATTCGGATTTTTCCTATTCGGATATCAACAAAGCTCAGCCCATTTTCATCATATTTTTTTCCATATCAGCACATTTATATTAACAATTAGTTGGTTCTATTGATCCTCAAGTAGCATATTCTTTCTACGACGTCTATTGAGTTTGATTGATGTATAATTTGTTACTATAGTCATGTACTCATATGGTTTTAATTGAATATATACTACTTTATATATGCGTGCATTATCCGTGTATCTTTATCCGTTTTCGACCCGAATCCGCCCCGTATCCGTATCCTAAATAACGCGAATCTGTATCCGTATCCGTATCCGGTTCCGAATCCAAAAAAAAAAGGTTAAAATATGGGAAGAACAATATCCACCCGTATCCGACCCGTTTTTTCACCCCTAGCTGTCCACATTCAAAACTTTCATAACATACTCGTTTAGGCTAATGGATCCAGCAGAATCAATTTATGTAAATTTATTTTAGAGGAATTCGTGTAAATATGATGCATGTGGAGTAAGAAACCAGCGATCAAATCTTCACGGGCCTAGGTAATCTCACTCCTGAAGTCGGGCTTCGTGAGAACGGCGCTACACTTTGATGGGCTTAGTTCTATTGTTATGTTACAAACCTATTATGTTATGGGCCCTTACAACGGCGCGACACTTTGGTCTAATACAATGGCGGGAGTCTTGGGCTACGTTTTTTTGTTTGTTTAGAGAGGAGGGTGTCTTGGGCTACTTATGCAGGACCATAATATCTATAACTAAAAAAGATGGGAAAACAACTTTATAACGGCCTAGCTAATGTGGGCTTCAGAAACAGCTTGGTGAGAACGATGCCAATGCTATAGACGAAAACAGCGACTGAAACAGAGTTACGTGGTGAATTTTCTTACTGGAAGATTATGGCCGAAGAAAGCCCACGACTCCTCTCCTCTGATTACGATTATTTGAAAGGCTCGCAAGCCGTAGCCATTGACGCCACTAGGATGAAAGGCTGCGCCTGCGCCGGCTGTCTTATGTTGTCATCTCTTGACAAATTTAAACGAACTACGAAGCAAATTGGGAACCAAATATAATCGGTTACAGATCGAATTGGATATTACATACAGGAGACCCACCGTCTAATTTCGTACGTGTACCTTTTCACATGAATGTGAATACGAGTACGACTCGATCGAGCAACGAGAACATAGCACGAAGAAAAACAATACAGTACACCTTCATCCACCAGACCACCACACGCATGGCACATGAGTCTGCAAGCAAAGGAACCGGAAGTCAAAAGAGGATCGTGCTCCTGCAACCTGCCCATCACCAGCTGCTCTCCTGCGCTTACTGCATCGAATCCCGGACAGAGCTGATGGACAGGTATGTACTGCTACTGCGTCCCAGAGGGGAAAAGAAAAAAGGGAAATACATGTGCTTTTTGTTTGCTTCCCAAAACGAGCTCGCTGCCCTGTGGCACGGTCAAAGATTTCCTTGGGCCTATTCCCCGATGCCGCATCTGCCGCCCAGATCTCCGAGAAACCGGTCATGGTGCGATTGGGCAGGTGGACATGGAAGTTTCAGGTCGTTACCTGACTCGGCATACCTTTATTTTATCGCTGTACCGACAGGGGAACGTGACTTCCACAACGGTGTGTACGTGTGTGTATTATCTTTGAGCACGAGCACGGCAATTTCGATTCCATATGCATGAAGGCATCACGAAATCTATAGAATCTTTTATCCCCTTCCTTTAGAGAAAAGAATAACACTATCGCAATTTCTCAAGCAATCCCGTTTCATTCAAGGAGAGGAGCATTCCGCGGACCAGCGCGCACCACAAGCAAAGGCGGAATTTGCATCAGCTCACAGTAAGCTGCTCACTACAGTAAGCAGCGCAACCATATACGGTATAGTCAGGGTGGGTCCAGCACTAGGCCAAGGTGGCTGGCGTACACACTAGTGCTAACGGCACCGTGAGTACCTCTTAGCCTCCTCTAGCCGGAGAGCGAACGTCGAGCGGCGTGCAAGCATGCGAGCCGACGGCAGGCTATCGGGACCAAGGAGGCAGAGGCGTGCGAGCCAACGGCGGACGGCGGGTTGCAAGGGAGTGCAGCAGGGCGGCAGGCAGTAAGGGGCGGTGGGTGGCGCTACAGTGTGATGCAAGGATCAAGCCCGCGGCGGACATCAGGCTACAGGACGTACGCCGACCAAGCAGCGGGGGGACGAGCGTACATCGGCCGAGCGGCATATGAAGAGAGCATTCGGCAGCCAGTAAACACCTCTATGATTTGATCATCTTCCGCCACTGGGTATACCAGTACTAGTACCCGCTAAAAGCTGCCAGTACTAATAATAATAACTCTCGTTATAAGCGCAAGAATCCTTGGCCTCTGGCCGGTGCCACGTCGCCCCCTCACGGAAAGGCTCTCTGGAAAATTAGAAATTGCGTTCAGATCCTTCTGTCGTTTTTTTAACAAAATGGACCGGGAAAAAAATAAAATTACGTTTATGTCCCTTTACGGTTTACGTTCAGGCCTCTACGGTTTACGTTCAGGTCCTTCTTGCGGTTTTTAGCAGGGTGAACCCAAAAAAAAAAAACAATACGTTTAGGTCCGGTTTTCTCTAAAAAAACTTCAGATTCACTAACAGTTTATAGCCGTCCACAGATTCGCCGACGGGGCCTAGCAACCAAAAAACAGACAATACGTTTAGGTCTAGTTTTCTCCCAAAAAAAGGGGGTCTGGTTTTCTAAAAAAAATGTAGATTCGCCGACAGTTTATAGCCGTCCACAAATTCGCTGACGGAGCCTAGCGACAAAAAAAAAAAACAATACGTTTAGGTCCGATTTTCTCCTAAAAAATTGATTTGCCGACGGTTTATAGCCGTCCATAGATTCGCCGATGGGGCCTCGCTGACGGTTTATAGCCGTTCATATATTCGCCGACGGAGCCTAGAGATCCGTTTTTTTTAAAAAGGAACCCAAATCATCAGGTGGTGAGATTCCACACGCCGATGAGGCCTAGCGACCAAAAAACAAACAATATGTTTAGGTAAGGTTTTTTCAAAAAAAAAAAGACCCGGTTTTCTCCAAAAAAAAAACCTGCGGATTCGCCGACGGTTTATAACCGTCCACATATTCACCAACAGGGCCTAGCGATAAAAAAAACAATATGTTAAGATCCGGTTTTTTTCAAAAAAAAAAAGTTTCGCTGACGGTTTATAGCCTTCTATAGATTCACTAATGGCCCTAATGACTCTTTTTTTTTTAAAGAAAATATAAATTATCATGTATCGAAATTCCGTACGACGCGGTGTAGCGCGTGACACTAGCTAGTGTTCCGTATAACTACTGGCCTGGTCCAATCCGTACGTACCATGGAACCAGTATACTTTTCCGTGCAAAATTTTACAAGACCTTTCTAGTTTCTACCCCTCGGTCCGTCGCTCTACCTTTTGTGGGCTTCGCACTGCCAGCTCCTGAACCGAACCGAACCGAACCGTACTGCTAACAGAAGCAGCACAACTGCAGCGCGCAAAGATTTTTGTTACTGGCCAGTGGACACTCACTTCGATTTCCCGCTCCACACCAATTCCGCCCCACCCCGCGGGTAGCGCGGCGGAGCCTTTTTCCGAGTCTGTCGCGGTAGCCGGTAGCGGCAACCCGGTCATTGCGTTGCACTGTACGCATGGTCGCCAACTCGGCAGTACTGCGCGCGCGCGGCCTCCTTTCTAACCGTCGGCTCGATATATTGGCGGATGGATGGACTCGGCGCCGATGGAAGCGGTGCGCGCAGCAGCAGCCGCTCTGACAGAATGTCCGATCCGTACGGGCGGCTCGAGCGGCTGCGGATCCCGGCGGTGGTTTGTGGTTGGGCGCAGGGGCTGCCGGCCGCTAGGCGAGTCTGCTGGCCGGCTGTGGCGTGGGGCCGGCGAAAGCGGCCGGTCCTTCTCCCCCACTTTACCCGCTGCTCCCACGATGCTGAGCAGAGGAGAGGAAAAGGACACTAATTGCCAGCCAAGGAACGGGTCGGGGTGCAGTGCGTTCTATTGCCACGCCGCATGCCACCGCCTAGCACAAGTGGCGGAGCTCTAAAATTCCAGGCTATCTGACAGTTTAGGATAAAGATTCGTTTGCGAAAACATCATTTTTATGACGTTTGCTACGATAAAGTTATACTGCATTTACATAACTTATTGTCGGAGAGCTCAGAAAATCACCCGCTTTGCCTAAAACGTGAATCCGCCGGTGCCTAGCACCCACCCGCAATGCACATTTGCATATTTGCATTGCATTCCACCGCTAGATTGTTGTTGTACCGAAAAATATGACGATAGATTGATCGGCTCAAACACACTGTGAAACTTATATCACAGACGGTTCTAGTTAAAAACTATATGTGATATGTGTTTTCACAATAGGTAGGGAAATCGTCTGTGATATGTGTCGTAATATCACTGACACATGCTTACAGACGGTTCAGAAAATCATATATGATAACGTTTTCGAACCATCTGTAATAGTATTATCTGTGGTAGTGGATCTTCTACGAATTTCATTATGACGGCCCTGCATCGGCTCAGATATTCTATCTTTAGCCGAACGTTGTTGTCAATCACCTTAGTGTGGATAATGTTCCATCGGACAAGTATATGGTAACAGTAGAACTGACCCTCTTTCCCAATAGAACTGTCAAAAGGGGCATCGTTGGTAAGCCTTTTTCAAGTAACCGGGCCAGTACATACTATCTGGGTGACGTGCAGGATAACATGGTATGTTGCTTCTTCTCTTGTACTTTTCTACTTTTCTAATAGCTGGGAGAAAGTTGGCTTTGGCTTGTGAATCAGCTTTTGTGGTGACGATGCTCTCTCGATCTTGTACCACTTGCCGATCTACAAATCTTCCTTTGGCTTGATGGTCCTCGAATTCCTCTCTTCACGATCGGTTTCTATTCGCAATGAGTTGACCCTGATCTTCATGGTCTCTTTTTTTGCTAGAGCTTGACTGATCATGACGTGCAATTTTTGACCCGTATCTTGCATTGGCTATTTTCCTTTTCCAGAACATCAAATGTCGGAACCTCAAAAAACACTTCGAAATCCTCTGTGTATATTGTACTAGTCCAGAAAAAGCTAGTACACAGTGTGAACAAAACTGATAACACAACATATCAAACACACTTTGTTAATAATCAGAGTTTACAATAAAAATGGCACATGGGCCGAATAAATTAATACAACGGAAGACAGAAAGAAGTAGTAGGGCCTAGTAAATTTGCCACAGGCAATTGACTAGGAAGCAGCCTAGTCCTTCTGGTCATCTGTCGTAGAACTCCTCTAAATCAAAAGAATAAGCAAGTGTGAGTACAAAACTACTCCGCAAGTCACACAGTAAATACAGTAATAATGAAGAGTCACAAAAGAAGACATAATACGGTTAATTTAAGCATGAAGCAACATTTTAAATAAATAAGTAATTTTCAATACGTAATTAATATAGTAAAAACCGAGTTTTAATCCAATTTTCAACACGGGCTCCAACCCAAAGTTTCATCCCAAATTTCCCTATGTGGACTCTCTCCACTTATAAACCACTTTTCTGAAACCATTTTTGAAATATCAAAATCTAATCCGTGAAAGGCTTGATCGGCATGCCCATGACCGTGGGCGTGGCTAATCGATTAGTTTTACACTCTACAGAGGTTGTACAACTTTACCCACAATACATGATTATCTCTTGTTTGCCAAAATATACACTTTCTTTTGTATGCGGCAGAGAAATTCAGGACAAGACCCCTATAAAGCTCTATCCACATAGTCATACCCGCTAATATTTCACTGCTGGTAGGGTTAAACCACCCAGATCAGAAGCCCCCTCTTGCGCCAAGTGGAAGTCTCACGCTCACACCACTTCATCCTAATGGCACAACTGTCCATGGTATATTGCAATACGGATAGGCAGGTCTGTCCTATTCCAGACTTGTGGTAGTATGGTAAGGCTTTACATTCAGCATGACACAGACCGGTTCTTAACTGACTAGGCGAGCTTATCACAAACCCAAAACTATGGCGCCACCACCTGACAACCAATTTTTGCCCGGTATAAAATATATTTTCACTTTCTTTTGAATAACATCATCTTTCATAACATTCCATGGTGCACCGATACCAACGAATAACTTTATTTTCAAAATAAATCTTGATTTTTCATAAATCCCCAAAATCCCTAAATTCATATCTAATCATGTATAAGCCATTTACTATATAACACTAGTTAATACTATAATAATGTATCAACTAGTGATATTTTGCTCTAACATGACAAGGTATAAATATTTCAAATTCAATTGAGGTCATAACAATTAGGAGTAACTAATTATTTAAAATTGTGATTTAAATTACATCGATAAAACTATGCATGCAATAATTTAAATCAAAACATAATCTTTAAATTCTGGGATCAATACGTTCAATGGTGTAACTTGCCTTGGTCGTAGAGTAGCTGCTCGGAATCGTGGGCTGCGAACTCCTCCGGCTCTTTGAAATCTATACGCGAAAAACATCCAAATTCAAACAAAATTCAAATAAAATACCAAACCAGTATAAAAGAGAAATTTAGAATTTTAGATGAATTTATAAAGAAAAATTGAGCCAAACGAAGTTCGAACGGGCGAAAACGGACTCCTGGAAGTTTGAAATCATAGCGAGAGAAAAAGAAACGTGTTGTATCTAGGTTACTGTACCGTCGCGGTATTGTTCATGTGCGAGAAAACAGAGGGCTTCTCTCTGCCGTGTACAAGGAAATCAGGCAAAATCCCCGTGATTGAGTGCTCCATGACCCAAATTGGTTGAGGGGAATGCTCCCTACGTTCTTTAACACCTTGTGACGAATACTTATAACAGGGGTACCCCAACGGCCCGAAGTGACGAGCCGGCGGCATCAAGCACAGCTCAAGCCCAACAAGCCGCTCCCAGCCCACTACCGACCGAAGCACCTGCAAGGCCACGCGAGACATCCCTTCCCGACCGATCGAGGCGTCTCGACAAGTGAGCTCCGACCCTCGCGGGTCGGGATCCCCGACTCCGATCGTGACAAGGCGACCCGCCCGAGGCCGAGTGTCAAAGCCTCTACCAACCAACAGCCACGTACCCCACGAACGGGGTCAATCGAAGTGACTATACAAGGGCCGGTGGCTCCTTCCCAAGAAGGTTTAATGAGTGATCGAAGTCATGCTCCCGATCCATCGGTAGGTCACATACGATTACTAAGACACGCTCTCTCGAGGCAACACCCACGTCGGTAGCGATAGCGTCGGCCTCGTAAGGCTCGCGAGGCGGTCTGTGTTTCTCGGGAAATACCTAACCGCCCTGGCCAACTAGGCAACCGACCCAGCATGGGCAAGACGGGTGGTGATCAGTCAGCGGAACGAAGGACCGAAGCCCCTATTGTAGGTCGTCTCGTCCTCTCCCAATTCTCGATGTAACCTGCCCCTTCCTTTCGTATAAAAGGAGGCAGGAATCCCCGTAGGAGGGAGGATCGAACCCATCTCGCTAAGCCATTAGCACTCTCGCTTGTAAACTTTGTGCGATCATCGATCTTGAAGGGAATACAAGGCCATCACCTGGCTGGAGTAGGGACTTTCGGCCCGAACGGTATACATCTTAGTTTACGAGTCTAACCATTCGGGAGTGGAGCGCGGCCCCTTAGACTTACAAATTTACTTGCGGTGCTCGAAACCCGGCGGTTAGTGCGCGGTAGGGGCCTTGGCGCGTCTTCATCATCATCTCGAATTCGCTTGCCTCCTAATGGCATCTTCCACCCACGGCGGCATGCTGCGGCGGGGCGAGATCGCCGGCTCCCTCAACTTTGCCGTCACCTCGGCGGGAGGCTTACGCTCATCCCCGCCGCCGCTGGAGGCCGGCGCCGTGAAAGCTTGGCGCCATCTCGGCGACCGTAAGCTCGGCTTGGCGCCCTGCGAGTCCCAAAGCGAAGCACGGGAGGCGCTCGCCACGTCTGGCGAAGCTCCGTGCGCTGGGCGAGGCCGTGTCACCTCCGCGAGCTCACAACTTGCGGCTATGGTGGCTACATGCCGACCTCTATCCACAGTCTTTGGAAGACTCTTCCGACCACGACTCCAGCTCCGACACGGAGTACCACCGCATGGCGGCACTCTCGCGAGTGCAACATGGCGAACGGTCGATTTAATCATAACCCAGCGATTCACGGGGCCCCATCCGGCGCCGCGAGGCGCAAGAGGAGGAGCACCGCGCGAGCATCTTTGACAGCGCTCAAGCTCGCGCAGCGAACTCAATGACAATGAAGAAGGCTGGATAAGCGAAGGGTGAGCTCGACCGGCTCGAGCTAACACGGAGCGGGATGAGCCGAGACCAGCCAGTGCCGGCGGCAGCGAGCCTTGCGCGATAGGTACACCACAAGGTGGCGGAAGAATCAAGCGGCCCCAGTTCTTCCCCATGCAAGCGAGCGTGGCGCGGCTGCGTCTTGCCGAGGCCTTCGGGCCGCCCCGGCCGAAGGCCAAGGCCACGTGCGAGAACCGGAAGTGGTGGGCGTGCGGCCGTGCAACACATGCGAGCCTCGGCTCCTACGCTCGGCGCCACCTCGCCACCGGGCCCGTCTGCGCCGCTCGGCCGTTGGGTCCGTGGCGGCGCCACACCACGAACCACCCGGGCCTCGCGCGCCCGGTGCGCCGGCGCCTCAGCGGCGCCAACGGCGTTCGCGCCACCCTCGAGCACGGAGAAAGCGGCGAAGGAGGCCGTCCACTCACGTATTGTGGATGGCGGGCGCCACCGCCGTAGCCCAAGCCCGATGGTCGGACCACGGGCTTTACGCGAGGATCCGTCGGCGGTTTCTGCCCGGTCCGGCGTCCACCAACATCGCCAAGTACTGCTGGGGCCACGAACCCGGTGTGCGGCGAAGACTCTGCGGCTCGCATGCGGGCGGGAGCGACGGATGATCTCTTCATCATCGATACCTCCCCATCTACCTTGCGGACTCGGCGAGCATGGCTCAGTACTTGCCCGCCAAAACCATCGAGGCTGGGCGACTTGAAGACCCTCTTCGTCGGCAACTTTGAGCAGCACCTGGCGCCACAGCAGCTCCTGGGACTGAAGGGCTGCAGCGGCGGCCGGAAACCCTCGGGATTACATCCGGCGGTTTTCCGCCAATGCAACAGCTCCCGACATCTCGGCGCCGATGTCGTGGGAGCATTCATCTGGCACCTCTGCAAGGCCACGGTGCACTGGTGGTATCTCAAGCCCGGGACCACCAAGGAGCTCCTCGACATCGCCAACCACGCCTTGGCGAGGAGGAACATGGGGGCTATCTTGAAGGAGGAAAGGCCCGGCAAGAGCCGGCGTTGAATCGGATCCCCTTGGGCCGCCCGACAAGCGGAAGCGGCATGGAAAACAGATCCGCGAGTCCCAAGTGGTCGCCACTGTCGATCGCCCTGCCAAGCAGCGGGTGCGACCAACCGTCGCGCCTGACCACTTCGAGAAATTGATGGACAACCCGTGCCCAAATCACGGGTTCCCCGTCAAACATAAGTACCGGGACTGCGAAGTCCTGAGGCATTTCCTTTCCTGTGTCCCCACGACGCCGCGGGGCAAAGGAAAGAAGCCGGCCACGGCCCCACGGGCCGTGGAGAAGAAGGCGGACGACGAGTTCCCGAACCCGGCAAGTGCCTCATGATCTTTGGCGGGCCGTGCTCGCCAACAAGCGTCGGCTCAAACTGCGCCTACAGTGAGGTCCACACGCCTCACTAGCCATCCCTCAATACCTCCGGTGGTCGAGTTCCGGTCACTTTCGATCGGTGATCACCCCGACCACATCCCGGTAGGAAGATACCCGTGGTGGTCGACCCCATCGTGGGAAGAAGCGCCTCACCAAGGTGCTCATGGATGGCGGGCGGCCTCAACATCCTCTACGTGGAGGCGGCTCGGCGCCATGGGGATTCCTCGCTCGAGTCTCCAGCGAGCAAAGCTCCTTTCCACGGCGTCATCCACGGCGGCGAGCCCATCCGCTCGGGCGGTCGACTGCCCGTCACCTTTGAGGCAGGGAATTTCCGCACCGAGACCGTCACTTTTGAGGTTGTGGATTTCCCGGCTCCTATCACGCTATCTGGGAGGCCATGCTCGCCAAGTTCATGGCGGTCCCGGCCTCGCCTACCTCAAGGCGAAGATGCGGGCCACGAGTCATCACCGTGGTATCGTCTTTCGGCTTGCCTACAAGCTGCGGCCGGGCGATTGTGAGCTTGACTCGGCAGTCATCGCATCTGCCGAGCTCGGCAACCTCAGGAGGGAAGCCTCCGAGTCCGCCCCCGAATCCAGCAAGTCGGGAGCGGGATCCTTCAAGTCCGCCGAGGACACGGAGAAGGTCGCGGTCGACCCTTGCGATCCGACCAAGACCGTGCGGGTCGGAGCCATGCTCCCCGCCAAATAGGAAAGCGCGCTCGTCGGCTTCCTCGCGCCAACAAAGAGCGTCTTCACATGGAGGTCCTCCGGCATGCCGGGAATCCCAAGGAAGTCGCGAGCACTCCTTGAGCATCAGGCCGGGCTCAAGCCGGTCGCCCAGCGCTGCGCCCGCCGGCGAGGAGGCGCGAGGATCATAGGAGGAGATCGCCAAGCTTTTGGTGCGGGGTTTATAAAGAGTCCGCCACCCAGTGGTGGCCAACCCAATACTTGTAAAAAAGAAAAATGGGCAATGGAGAATGTGTGTTGACTATACAAGTCTCAACAAAGCGTGTCCCAAAGACCGTTCCCCTTGCCCGCATCGACCAAGTCATCGACTCCACGCGGGTGCGAGTCTCTTTCCTTTCGGATGCCTACTCGGGCTACCACGGATAGCGAAGAGTCCGACTAGCTCGCGACTTCCTTCACCACGCCGTTCGGCTCGTTACGCTCACGTTACGATGCCGTTCGGCGCAAAACGCAGCGCTACATACGGCGATGTATGCAAGCGTGCTTCAACAACGGATCGGTACGCAGCGTTGAGGCGTCGTTGGCGACATCGTCGTAAAGACCAAGAATGCCCACGACCTTATTGCCGGCTGGAAGAAACTTTCGCGAATCTCGGCGGTTCCGTATAAAGCTCAACCAGAAATCGTCTTGGGGTCCCCAAGGAAGGCGCTCGGCTTCATAGTCTCGGCGAGGAATCGAGGCCAATCGGAGAAGATCTCGCGATCGTAAGGATGGGCCAGTTCCTAATCTCAAAGGGTCTAGAGGCTAACGAGGTGCCTTGCGCCTTGAGCCGTTTCGTGTCTCGCCTTGGCGGCGCGAATGCCACTCTGTTTGCTCAAGAAATCCGACCGCAATTTGGACCCGGGAGGCTCGGGAAGCCCTCACGCTGAAGGCCTTCCTATCCTCACCTCCGATCTGGTCGCCCGGGCACCAGCGAACCGCTGCTCCTCTACATCGTCGCCCTTGCTCAAGTCGTCGGTGCGGCCCTTGTGGTGGAGCAGCGGAGGAAGGCCGTGAACTCAAGGTACAGCGGCGATCTACTTCATCGTGAGTTCTTTCCGAGTCAAGGCTCGGTACCGCGAGTGCGCGAAGCGCTCTGCGGTGCTCATCGCCAGAGAAAGCTCGTTCATTACGCCCGACTAGCGCGCCATCACCGTGGTGACCGTGTCCCCTTCGGCGAGATCGTCCACAATCGCGATGCCTCGGGAAGGATAGCCAAGTGGGCGCTCGAGCTCGGCCCGCCACGGCATAACATCGTCCTCGGACGGCGATCAAGTCGCGAGCTCGCCCGACCGTCGCCGCCGAGTGGGCCGAAGCCCAGCGCCGCCGTGTCGAAGACCCAGTCTTGGACAATGTACTTTGATGGATCCTACACCAAGAGCGGCGCGGGCGCGGGGTAAATCATCATTTCCCACTCGGGAACAAACTGTCGCCATCGAGTTGCTCTTGTGCGACCAACAACATCGCCAGTCACGAGGCTCTCGTCGTGATCTCGGATCATTGCCGACCTCGGCGCTCACCGACTCTGCGTCGCGAGGACTCCAAGCTTGTCGTCGACCCAGGTCATGAAGGCTTGGCCCAGAGGCGCTGTATGCTGCGTACTATCGGGAAGTCGCAAGCTCGAGGCGGTTCAAGGGTTTGAGCTCCACCACGGCTACAACGCGCTAGCGGCGAGGGCGATTGCCTAGCCAATCTTGCCTCCAGTGAAGGCGATCCCACCGGGATCTTCGTCTGCGACCTTACGCAACCTTCCATCGGTGGACTCGGTGGCCAGCGGTCTCCGATTCACCTAACACGATCACCCGGCCGCTTGCGGATGGCGTAAATGGCGGTGATCCGCGGCGTGCTAGCGGTGAATCCGACGGGAGGAAGCTCTTCATCAACCGTTTGGCGGACGGGTCGCTCCCCCCTGACCCGACCGAGGCGCGGCGCCTCGCTCGGCGGGCAAAATCTTTCGTCCTGGTCGGTCTAGACCTTTACAAGAGAGTCCTCCGGGGTCCTCGAGGTGCGATACTCGCCGACCAAAGGGGCATTCTTGCTCAATATCCATGGCGGTCTGCGGCCACCATCTTTGCACCCGATCCCTCGTAGGAAAGGCCTTTCGACAAGGTTTTTATTGGCGACCGCCGTGTCCGGCCGAAGCGGATCGTGCGCACATGCGAGGTGCCAATTATTTGCCGGCAAACACATCGCGGCTCGGGCCTTGCGGGCGATCCCCATCACATGGCGTTTGCGGTTTGGGGACTCGATCTGGTCGGGCCCTTCAAGAAAGCGCCCGGGGCTTTACTCATCTCCTAGTCGCGGTGGATAAATTCACCAAGTGGATAGAGGCCAAGCCGATCGTGGCGTCACATCGGCTGGCGGCCATCTTCTTCCGCGACATCGTTTTTGATTCGAGTCCCCAACTCTATCATCACCGACAGCGCGCATTCCGCGAGGAAGGAGTTCCTCGAGTTCTGCGGCGACTTCAACATCCGTGTCGATTGGGCGCCGTGGCCCATCCGCGGACTAACGGCGGTCGAGCGTGCGAGCGGCATGATCCTTCAAGGACTCAAGCGCGGATCTTGATCGGCTCAAGCACTTGCGAGGCGGTGGGTGGCGAGCCGCCCGCCGTCCTCTGGAGCACTGCGGACGCGCCCCCGGCGGCCGGGTTTACACGTTCTTCATGGTGTTTGGCCGAAGCCGTCTTGCCATGAGACCTAGAGTATGGCGCCCCAAGACTACAAGCCTTCAATGAGGCTCGGGGCTCGCCTCGCAACAAGGCGCCATCGACCCGGCTCGACGAGGCGCATGGCGTGGCCATCTGCGATCGGCCAAATATCAACAAGCTCTGTGGCGCTACCACCGCCCCGAGTTCGAGGCGATCCTTGGCTCGATGACCTAGTCCTCTGGCGGGTCCAAACCCGGCAAAGACAAGCACAAGCTATCGCGCCTACTGGAAGGCCCTTCACCGTCGTGAGGTTCTCCGATACCTTTACCCTTCCGAGCACACAGTCGCCATGCGGCGCTCGAGGCCTATGGCACCCCGTTGGTATACAGTGGCGTTTATGCGGGTCGGTGACCGGCCCAGTCACGAGTCCTCCCCGAGTGGTAACCCTCTCGACCCAAGCGTTACGGCCTACGCCCCAGCGGCTATGGTTGCTAAGTAGCGGTTCGCGGAAGAAGGAAGTGCTCGAGTGGAGTGACCTTTTGGTCAGTTGGGAACACTCCTCCCCCGCGCCAACTCGGCTAGCTCACGCGCTCGTGGTCGGTGACTGGCCCAGTCACGAGTTCTCCCGGCGGTAATCCTCTCGGCCCGAGTGCTATGGCCTACGCCCCAGCGGCTATGGTTCTGGCACTTCGCGGAAGAAGGAAATGCCCCAGTGGAGCGATCTTTCATCGGTCGGGGACACTCCTATCCCTCACAAGTGCGCATAATTGCTGAGTAACCAAGATTCCTATCCTCTTAGCCCCTCTCGAAGCAGCCCGACCTACGCATAAGTGACCCTTGCGGTCCTTAGGGCTATGGTCGGTCAAACGTTCACCAAAAACACAAAAGGGGCAAGAGGCGTACTGGAACTTGTTAACCTTAAAGATTGTTTACGAGCATAATAGTCTTTACAATTGAAAAGGAGAATAAATCTAACTGCTTTGTTCTTCCTCGAGGCGACTGCGCCGAGGCGTGGTGGCAATCTCTCGAGCGTGCGGCTCGACCAAGAGCTCGAACCTATCGATCTCTCCGTCGGTCGGTTCCGGCGGCGCCGCTACTCCCCACCGCGAGGTCAATTCCATCGTAGTGCGAGATGGTGTTGACCGGCGCCGAGGAAACTCAAGCGCGCGCCCGGCAATCACCGCCCTCTCGGCGCGCCGGTACTCGGGCTAGCAAAGGCGCCCGAGCGCTTCGGGCCCGCCTTTGCTCCAAGGACCGTAGCGAGGCGTCCTTGAAGGACCGAAATGGCGAGCAGAGGGGGTGAATGGTCGCAAATAAAAATTCCCCAAAATACTCCAACAAAAACCTCGACAAGATCGCTCAAAAGGAATTGTGAAAAACCGAAAAACTAGACAACTATGTGTACCCCAAGCTTGCATGGATAAGTACCATAAAATATGTGGGGATTTTGAGTCACAATCCTGGTTGTCTAGTGTCCAAGATAAAGAGGAATCAATTCAAACTCTTGCTTTTAGAAAGGACATCAATTCAAATCACAAAAGTCACTTTCAGAAAAGCAAAAGCAGAATTCCCAGAACTTGTCCTCAATTTGCACAGGAGGTTGGTGGGTTTCTGTAGCTCACAAAATTTTGAGACTTTTTCTCCTGTGAGAATCAGAGTCTTGAAGAACTCCACCAAATTTCTCCTCAAAAATCCTTACAGAAAAACAAGAAAAATCGAAGAACACAGTCTGGTCAAGAACTTCGAGCAGAACGTTTGGGGCTCAGTTTTCACCTCATGGCGCCCAAACGGTACAACAAGTGAACTCAAAATTTTTCTGCAAGCGGATATCAGAGTCCGCACCTCCTCCAAGAAGAATCACTCAAAAGGATTTTTCTAGATTTTTACAAAAATCATACACTGACTGCTGCGCGAAGAACAAGTTCAGAACAAAGTTGGAACTTGAAAGAAAAGATGTTCTCTACTCAATCCAAGAGTGCAAAGAGATGTAAAACCATATGAACATACTCAAAACATCCAAGAACAGCAGCATTTAGAAGGAGGAGGCAAATCCAAATTACTTGAAAGTAAATTGCGGGAATGTAATTGCGGGAAAGTAAATGCTGAATTTAAATTGCGTAAAGTAAAGACATAATGTAAATCATAAAATAAATTCAGAGGTGGATGAATAAAACTTTCATTTCTGGAAGGGAGGTTACAAAGCCTCACATTCATGTGGGCAAAGCTCAAATGAGCATCAAAAACCTCAACACCTTCAAGGGAAGGAGGCTACCCTCCACCCCTATTTATACTACTCTTGGGCCACCTACCACCCTTGGATGAGTCCCTCAACCTAGAGCACTCATCTAAGGGCTAGGATTAACCCACACACACAGCCATGCAAGGGCTAACCCAAAACCCACACACATACCGGGTTTTCTTGCAGTTTTCAAAGCATACTACCTAGACCCGCTAACCTATCAACTAGACCTCAATCAAGCGGTCCTCATTGATCCACGCAGCATCTAGCTAGCATCATCTCCTTTCCTTGTCTTCTTGACTTGCCGGACTCCGTCTCCGATCATCTTCGGCGATCTCCCAACCGTCGGACCTCGAGCGCTCCTCGCCTAGTCCGGTCATCCTTCGCCTCACCATGACCTAGCACCGTCGTCCTGCAACCATCAAAAACAAGGAAACTCCTCACATAGCAATGCCCACAAAGATGTGCAATAAACCATGCAACTCACCACACAAGGTGTCCATACGGCGGTACAACTCAAATTGCTTCATTTTGAAAATCAATCCAAATCAAACTCAAACTTGAGCACACCTTGCTCAAATAAAGTCAAATACTCATCACAAACATGGATGGACCTCCACATGGTCCTTCAATCTCCCCTTGATGAGTATATTGACAAACCACACAAAAGGCATAAATTTGAGTTTGAAGAAAATGAAGAAGAAAGCAATTTTAGTTGCAAAGTCAAACTTGGTCCAAAGATAGAAATTAAATTAAACCATGACCAAGTTGTGAAGAGGAATTTAGATTTTAGAGTTAAATTTAACAAAGAGCAAGTTTTCAACAAAACTCTAAAATCCAACTAAACATGTCAAATGTGATTATGAGATTATGATCCAACAGTAGTAGCATAGTTTTACAAAGATCATAATAACCAAATAAGCATTCACATTTTATCTTTTAGTGATGCCTTTTCTCGTTTTCTCCCCTTTTGGCAATATAGGCATCAATTTTTTTATGTATGCATGAAATGCAATCGAAAGAGCTTTGAAGATTATCAATTGATCAAAATGGAAGGATATTACACCAAGCTTGTCAATTTGAGAAGATGACTAAACTAAGACATGTCCAAGTGCAAATACAAGCTTAGTTTTGAATATTTCATTTTAGCAAGATTTGACAAGTGCAACACTTAGCTTTAGTTTCAAAAATAGAAGAATAGCTACTCTAAGGATCAAAGGAAAACCTAGAGTTCAACCTACTCAACACGTTGGGGAATCTAGAAGAGCATACAAGGTCCTTGGGCTCATTTATCACTTAATGCAAATTTTGATTTATCATCATACAAGACATAGCGGGGTGCAAATGTTTGACATTATTTGCATTCTTTACCCACATATGTCTTTGTTTTAATTTATTTGCATTTTCTTTTGACAACCAATTGACTCAAGCCGTATCGACCATCTCAAGATGAGCTCTTAAGAGGATGGTCTAGGTCAAACACGATGTATTCAAGTTCATCCCAAGTGCAATGGGAAGCGGTCTTGTGAATACAAGGTGTTGAGTCGTATGTGCACAAGAAGAGTCAATTTTGTTTAATTTTCATTTTTAGCACAACGATTCATGAGCAATTGAAGGACTCTGCATGGATCAAACTAGTTTCACCCAAGTTGCTATAGGGACTCTAGAGAACTCCTAAATTTCTCAAATTATGGCACAAACCTCTAGAGAAGAAACCTAGCAAGTAAAAGCAACAAGTTTCATCAAGTTTTTCATTTAAGGCTTATTTCATCTTTAAGCTTAGCAAGTTAAATGAACTTGGACATACCTAAGCTAGTGATTTTCTTCAAATGATGTAGCATGGTGTATAGCATGAAGAAGAAATCAATTGCATAATAGACAAAGCTCATTAAACAAGAAATGCAGTCTATATGCAATGCATGAACAGATTCCTAAACTCCCCTCAACAAATGAATCAATTTTAAGCTCAAATCTGGTTAAAAATGAGTTATTATCAAGATTAGGCATAAAGAAGACCCAAATGAACTCAATAACAACCGAGAAAAAGCAGAATGAGGAGAAGAAGTCGAGAAGCGCAAAAGCTGGATGGCTATTGAGTATAGATAAGATAGAAGAGACTCACTACGGCTCGGACTCACTCTTATCTTCCCAGTGGTGACATAGGAAGGCGACTCTAGATCCCAACTAAGGAGTGCACAGGACCACTGTCTACCAGGAGGCCCAATACCGCTAGACTTATAAGGCGTGAGGAACTCAACCTAGAGAGAAGAGAGAACAGACTAATCACGCATGATAGCAACCTAAAGCACAAGATAAGAGGTCCATCGAGGCATGCAGAAGTCTAAGTGAGTGAACTCAACTCAAGAAAACAAGCCCAAAGTCACCCGGAAGAAACACAAAGAAAAGAAAAGTGGAAGAAAACATATAATACATAATATACAAACCGGCTCCCCTCACGAAAGGCGTAGGGCTCACGACTCAAGCTCACTCCTCAAGGCAACAAATCGGAGCTATCCAAAGGCTTGGTGAAAATATCGGCTAGCGAAGGTCACTCTCTCTGGCTGAGCGCGATATCTCCTTCTCCACATGGTCTCTAAGGAAGTGATATCTAATATCAATGTGCTTGGTCAGGGAATGTTGCACTAGGTTTTTAGCAATGCAAATAGCTGAAGTGTTGTCACGAGAAAAGTGGCACACTCTCTATCTCTAACCCATAGTCCGTAAGGTCGATCTCATCGAGCACACAGCTCTGACAACTCATTGCGACAACATACTCGGCCTCGATTGGGTGTGCAACTCGATTGCTTCCTAGATGACCAAGAAACAAGAGAAGTGCCAATGAATTGGCAAGTGCGGAAGTGCTCTTCCTATCTATCCTCTGACCCGACAAAGTCGGCATCGGAAAAGGCTCTAAGAGATAGACAAGAAGGCGAAGAGTACCAAATACCATAATCGGTGGTATACGAAGGTACACGAAGATCGCTTGACCTTTGGCGGTGAGAGGCGCGAGGAGAAGCTTGAAATCGGCGCCACGGACACACGACAAAATGTATGTCCGGCCTCGAAGCGGTGAGGTACAAGAGGAGCCGATCATGCTCAAACTCCTTTTGATCGCGAGGCTCACCATCCTCATCGGGCTCGAGGACAGCGGTGGTGGCCATAGGAGTCATCACGGCTTCCCATCGGACATGTCGAAGCGCCTCGGGAGGTCACGGGTATATTTGCCTTGATGCAAGAAAGTACCCTCCAGTGCGCTTGATTTGGAAGCCAAGAAAGTAGCTCAACTCGCCCATCATACTCATCTCAAACTCTGTGCTCATCACCTCGAGAAAGCTGAGACACAAGCGAATGAGATGAGCCACCAAAATTATATCGTCCACATAAATCGGACAAGAAGAAAATGAGACTCATGGTGTCGATGAGCGAGTTTTGTCTACTATACCCATTTTGAAGTCATGGTGAGAAGATAAGACTTGAGCCTCTCATACCATGCTCTGGGGCTGCTTGAGTCCATACAAAGCTTTGGAGAGCTTGTATACATGACTCGGAAACTTGGGGTTCTCGAATCACGGAGGTTGTTTGACATAAACCTCTTCCTCAATATAGCCATTGAGGAATGCACTCTTGACATCCATTTGATAGAGCTTGAAGCCACGGGATGCGAGAGAATGCAAGCGGGATCCTAATAGCCTCTAGTCTAGCTACGAGGGCAAAGGTCTCCTCAAAGTCAAGACCCTCAACTTTGAGAAAAACCTGCAACTAGCCTAGCCTTGTTGCGAATGACAACCCCATCCTCACTCTGCTTGTTTTGAACACCCACTTGGTCCCAATGACATTATGACCGGATGGGGCTCGACAAGCTGCCATACCTTGTTCCTCTCAAAGTTCTCAAGTTCCTCATGCATAGCATTAATCCACGATTCATCGGATAATGCATGAGAAACATCTTCGGCTCAAAGGAGGCAACGAAGGCGAGTGGAGGCGGCTGGACAAACTGATTTTGGCGAGTGGCGCGCTCAAGCAGATCACCAATGATCGATCGGTGGATGAGCTTCTGGATATGACGGGAGGACGAGAGCGAGTGGCCTCTACCTCATGCACGGAAGAGGTAGGAGCAGAGCCACTCATGAAGGAGAGTCGGAAGGCAAGGTGGTCTCACGAGGTGCGAGAAATGGAAGCAGGAGGCACCTCGGGTATAGAGGCTGGATCGGTGGAACACCATCATCTCCATCATCCTCATCTTCTACAAAGATGGTCTCGGAGGGATAAGAAGAGCACGAAATATCGAGGTCTAGCTCTGGGCTAGCCTCATCAAAGGTCACATCACAGTCTCTATGATCCTATGCGCATCAACACTCCAGGACCCTATAGCTACGAGAAGAAGTCGAGTAACCTAGAAAGATACCATCGGAAGAGCGAGACTCAAACTTATCTAGGTTACGGACTTTAAGATAAAACACTTGCAGAAAGCGAAAATGAGACACCTGGGCTTTCGCCCATACCTCAACTCATAAGAAGTGCGATGCAAATGTGCTCTCAAAACAGCGATTAGAAACATGGCAGCGGTAGCTATAGCCTCATTAAAACTTCCTAGAGTCTTGTGCTCGTCTAGCATCGTCACGGCCATCTCAACGAGGTCTGTTCTTCCTTTCCACTCGCCATTCTGCTGAGGCGTAGGAGAGAAGAAGCGATGCTCTAAACCGGACTCCACACAAAAACTCTCAAAGTAGGAATTCTTGAACTCCGTGCCATTATCACTGCGTATAGCTCGTAATGCACAGGAGCTCAATAGACAACCTCTTGATCAAACCCTGAAGTGAGAAAAGTCTCATCCTTGAGGCCATGAAGAATACCCAAGAGAATCTAGAAAAATCATCAACGATGACAAGAACATACCACTTCCCTCCTGCTTGTTGCACTCTGTTGGACCAACGGTGTCCATATGTAAAAGCTGTCACGGTGCATCAGTCATCACTACGGTGATTGGAGGATGAGAAGCGATAACCATCTTGCCATGTCGGCAAGGAGAGCAAACTAAGTCTTTGACCATCTTGAGTTTGGGCAAACCCGAATGAGATCGTGGTCGCTAACTCGGGTCAAATGATCAAAACCAATGTGACCAAGTCTCCTATGCGAGAAGGAGAGATCACGGGACTCGAAGCAATCAAACATCGAAGAGAGTCTCGGAAGAAGCGGAAAAATCAGCACGAAAGACTCTCCCAAATCTAGAAATCCATAAACTAACCCTCCGATGAATCAAGGATTCTCAGGCATTACTCTTGAAGCTTACCTCGAAAGAGTCATCGATAAGTTGAGAAGCAGAGAGCGGATTGTATTGCGACTTACTTACTAAGGCAACATCTTTAAGAATGAAATTTTGGTTAATGCAGATGGTACCTTTAGCAATGACTCTACGAAGATGCATCCCAAAGTGATTAACTCATCACGGGGCTCGGACTAGGAAGAGAACCAACGAGAATCTCGGTCATATGGCGAGAACAACCGAGTCAACAATCCAAACATCGCCCTTCCCCATCAAGCGAACTGATCAAGACACAAGAGAAAGATGACTCGATCTTGGGATAGAGTGAAGACTTAGGAACCCAATCTTGAACCATCGACACCTCAGTACCGACCACGAAGAAGGCGGACTCGAGTGTCTCTCTGACGCTCAACTCTCACACGATCGGGAGCAACTCGGTAGATAATCTAGGAGTCAAAGCGGGTTGTACGCCGTGGTGCAAAAGCGGACCATCCCGATAAAGTGCTGGATCTCCTACGAGAAAACACCTCACGCCGTGATATCTACCTCGATGGGAAAAGCGAGGAATATCAAGAGGGCGGCGGAAAAGCCCGACTCTGAACAGCTCGGGACTAAAACTCGAAGAACTAGCATGAAAACCAAGTCACGGGCTTTGCCCAAAAACAGCGACTCTCTAACTTTGTCTAGAAGCGGTGTGTGTCTTAGGAGCACTCAAAGTGCAGGGATGACCACGAATACCCCTAAGAGCGACAACACGCTCACGCCGAGTGATCTTGGCGCTGAGCGAGAAATCTACTAGGTGACCATCCTTCTTACAGAAGGTGCATGTGTACCGCCTTGCTAGAGGCGAAGCAATAGGAGTAACACCCTTACGGTGAAGTCCTATGGACAACCCAGTGAGACCTAAACACGGTGGTACTCACTCTGGGAGCTACCACAATCTCACCACTCTTGGAGCCGCGCACTATGGTGGGAGGATGCGCCGGCGTGCTCAAGGGATCAAATCCTAGACCTTGATTGAATCTACTAATCTTGGATTGGTCTAGAATAAGATTGAGCTTCTTCTTGCCTCCAACAAACTTCTCGAGAGTGCTCATAAGATCTTGGCAATCTCGGAAGAAAGAAGCACAAGAAGAGCAGGGGAAGGAGAGGAAGAAGAACCGAGAAAGATGAGCTCTCTCAAAGACGTGCATTTTCTCCTCGGCACGGTGCCTCAATCTTGAGGGCCTCACAAGAAGCGCAAGGAGCATCTCTAATTCTATGGGCTTGGTCTTCTAATTTCTTCCTAAGCTCGACATGGATTTTATCCAAGTCCCCACAATCTCGATTACATCGCATAAGCAATATTTTGTGACTTATCTAGTAAGTCCTTAGCAAGTTTAGCACACTTGACATTCTGGGTTTCATTGTCAAGTTTTAATTGCTTCTGACCCTCACATGAGTTGATTGGGTCCTTAGAAGCATGTGATTCAAGTTCATTGTTTCTAGCGTAAAGCTTCCTAAGGTGTTCGCTCATGGCATCAATTTGGCAAGCAATTTAGGGCAATTAGAGCATGATGGAGTGGAGTGAGCATGAAGAAAACTAGCCTCAACAGAATAGCATCAACAGAACTAGTGCTAGCATTCTTCAACCTAAGACCATCAAGTTCAACAAGCACACTATCATGTATGGTCCTTAGGTTCTCCAACTCCACAAGAATAGCATCACACAAGAGCAATCATCGGTGACTCGGGAGGAGAAGATCTAAGTGAAGCTAACTCCGAGTCAAGGTACCTACTTCCTTCTCAAGCTCCGTACACCTAGCTCTAGCTCTAGCATGAAATTTTCCTAATTTGCGAAAGCCGTTGAGTGGTCATAGGAGGTACCTCGTCCAGTCATTGTAGAGCTGAGTCGCGATGTCGTTGGTGTCGGCCATGAAGCACATCTGGGAGAAGTCGTCGCCGCCTTTCTTCTCTTGCGGATCATCCTCGCCCTCGTCGCTCCATGTCTCCGTGTCGGAGAGGTTGATGTCGTCAAGCGCGGCGAGGACGCGGTGGAAGAGCTTCTTGTTCTTGGAGAAGTTGCGGTACTTCTTCTCGTGCGCCGGTTCACGAGCTGGAGGCTTCTTGTTGCGGTTCTTGTCGGTGTAGTCGTTCTTGCCCGAACCGCCAGCGTCGTTCTTGCCCTTCTCGGCTTGGGACAGTTCGCGAATGTGGTTGGGGCCACCACACTCGAAGCGGTGATCATGCCACCTCTCTTCCTCTCTCTCACCCTCTTGTATGCATGAGAAAACTTGCGGCGAGAAGAGCAAGCTCATTTTCGAAATTTTTCCGATTGGTCATCGCTTAGCTCGCAAAGGCGGAAGAGAGAAACCAATAGAAGGATCGGAAGAAGAAGATCCAATGGGATCGGTGACCAAAGCCATCGGTGAGATTTCGTCTTCCGAGAGGCGACATCGATCTCATGAGTCTTGAGGCGGGAATAAAGACCGTCAAGAGTCGAGTCGATAAGTCGGTGGTGTCCTTGATGGTGGTCACCTTCATCTCCCAAACCCGAAGGTCGAGTGCGGTCAAGAAATGCCGAGCATTGTCCGAGTCGGGGTATATGCAACCAAGCGCTCGGAGGTCGCTCAAAATCTTTGTAAACCGACCAAAACACTCGTCGAGACTCTCACCGGTAGCGTTGATCAAACTTGTTGTACTCGCGCAGGCTGAATCTGCCTCACGGTCTTGATTTGAGTAGAGCCCTCATGGTAAGCATCGAGGTTACCCAAATCTCGTGGCGGAGCGAAGGTGAAAATCTATCATACTCACGCGGCTAAGACCCTGTATGAGAATGTTCCTTGCCTTAGCATTCGCCTCAACGTCAACCATATTGATTGCCGTGACATTTTCATCAGCAGGAACCTCATACGGGAGTTTCACCTTTCGCCATATCGGTATACAGGCGTGATGTATGACTCCATCAGGGATTTTCAAAAGGAAAATCAACTCCATTAAAGATGGGAGGCTTGGTGGAATATTTGTCCGTCGCCATGGCTCTTGAGACCGGTCAAGATCTAGAAAGAGCAGAACCGGCTCTGATACCAATTGAAGGACCGAGATGGCGAACAGAGGGGGGGTGAATGGTCGCAAATAAAAATTCCCCCAAAATACTCCAACAAAAACCTCGACAAGATCGCTCAAAAGGAATTGTGAAAAACCCGAAAAACTAGACAACTATGTGTACCCCAAGCTTGCATGGATAAGTACCATAAAATATGTGGGGATTTTTGAGTCACAATCCTGGTTGTCTAGTGTCCAAGATAAAGAGGAATCAATTCAAACTCTTGCTTTTAGAAAGGACATCAATTCAAATCACAAAAGTCACTTTCAGAAAAGCAAAAGCAGAATTCCCAGAACTTGTCCTCAATTTGCACAGGAGGTTGGTGGGTTTCTGTAGCTCACAAAATTTTGAGACTTTTTATCCCTGTGAGAATCAGAGTCTTGAAGAACTCCACCAAATTTCTCCTCAAAAATCCTTACAGAAAAAACACGAAAAATCGAAGAACACAGTCTGGTCAAGAACTTCGAGCAGAACATTTGGGGCTCGGTTTTCACCTCATGGCGCCCAAACGGTACAACAAGTGAACTCAAACATTTTTCTGCAAGCGGATATCAGAGTCCCGCACCTCCTCCAAGAAGAATCACTCAAAAAGGATTTTTCTAGATTTTTACAAAAATCATACACTGACTGCTGCGCGAAGAACAAGTTCAGAACAAAGTTGGAACTTGAAAGAAAAGATGTTCTCTACTCAATCCAAGAGTGCAAAAGAGATGTAAAACCATATGAACATACTCAAAACATCCAAGAACAGCAGCATTTAGAAGGAGGGGAGGCAAATCCAAATTACTTGAAAGTAAATTGCGGGAATGTAATTGCGGGAAAGTAAATGCTGAATTTGAATTGCGTAAAGTAAAGACATAATGTAAATCATAAAATAAATTCAGAGGTGGATGAATAAAACTTTCATTTCTGGAAGGGAGGTTACAAAGCCTCACATTCATGTGGGCAAAGCTCAAATGAGCATCAAAAACCTCAACACCTTCAAGGGAAGGAGGCTACCCCTCCACCCCTATTTATACTACTCTTGGGCCACCTACCACCCTTGGATGAGTCCCTCAACCCTAGAGCACTCATCTAAGGGCTAGGATTAACCCACACACACAGCCATGCAAGGCTAACCCAAAACCCACACACATACCGGGTTTTCTTGCAGTTTTCAAAGCATACTACCTAGACCCGCTAACCTATCAACTAGACCTCAATCCGCGGTCCTCATTGATCCACGCAGCATCTAGCTAGCATCATCTCCTTTCCTTGTCTTCTTGACTTGCCGGACTCCGTCTCCGATCATCTTCGGCGATCTCCCAACCGTCTGGACCTCAGCGCTCCTCGCCTAGTCCGGTCATCCTTCGCCTCACCATGACCTAGCACCGTCGTCCTGCAACCATCAAAAACAAGGAAACTCCTCACATAGCAATGCCCACAAAGATGTGCAATAAACCATGCAACTCACCACACCGTGTCCATACTAGTAGTACAACTCAAATTGCTTCATTTTGAAAATCAATCCAAATCAAACTCAAACTTGAGCACACCTTGCTCAAATAAAGTCAAATACTCATCACAAACATGGATGGACCTCCACATGGTCCTTCAGTCCTGGCCGGCCTTGCGAAGGGCCTCCAGTTCTGTGGCCAGCTCGGCCCGACCATCTTCGGCAACCTTCAGCGCCACCAGAGCCGCGTCCCGCGCCGTGACCGCCTTGTCACGGGCCTGCTGGGCGTCCTTCCGCTCCTCAACGGCGAGGCCCAAGTTCTTACGCACCTCAGCAGAGGCAGCGGCGCCGAGATGATCGTGACTTACGAAAAGCGCCCACAGAATCAAATAAGAAGTTGAGACCCTTATCGGCCGCAGAGTTCGCCAGGTTGCCGAATTCTTGCCTGACCGCCTCGTAGGAGGTCCTCAAGGAGGTCAGGTCCTTTCGAGCGGCCTCCCGCTCGGAGCGGACTCGGTCGGCATCCTTCCGAGCCTGGTCTCGCTCGGTCCGCAGACGGGTTGCCTACGCTTGCGCTGCCCCCTCTGCAGTGGCGGAGGCGTCCCTAGCACTGGTGGCCTCTGCCAGGGAGGACTCGAGCTCCGCCACCTTCGTCCTCAGGGACTGGGCCCCCAGGCGCTCATCGAAGAGAGCCTTAGTGGCCCCCTCCAGCTCTTGGCGAACCTTCGCCGCCTCCGACCGCCTCACGCTCAGCGCCTCTTGAGCTAAGCGCAGCTCAAGCGCGGCCGGTCGCACTCTTCCACGGCAACGCCACGATTGTCGAAAGGCCAGAGAAGCTCAGCTTTGCCCTCCGAGCAAGCCCACAGATGCTGCAAGATGCGGACTATCCGTTAGTCTTGCGGCGAGTGCGTCATAATTTTACAAGTTGGGTTCTTTCGTCAACTTACCAAGCTGATCGGCCGGACTCCCCCGGCCATCGCGTCAGCCTTCGGTGGAAGATTCGAACAAAGTGTTAGACCCTTTCGGACCTGCTCCATCTCTGCTCCGGCGTCTAGAGCGCCTTGCTGAAGAGCGACCCACTCGCTCTCTTACATTCGCCACCGACCCGACTCGGGGCCACTCCGGCGGCGGGCCTGATCGTCTGCTCGGGCGGCGCTACCGTCGAGCACCATCGGCAGCGATGGTGGGCCTTGAGGATCCTCGGCGACTGCGCTGCGGGACCTCGGTCGTCACCTCCCCATGGCGGTCGGACACCTCACGGCACCGGGCAAACCCAGTAAGCACGATCGTCGGCGGCGCGCCGCCTCTTCCTCCGTGAGGATGATCACGTCGACGGCGGTGTCCCCAATCGGCGTCGGAGCTCCTCGCCCGACCTCGGCCTGCGTGGCGGCGCGCCTCGGCCGCCCGGCACCACGATCGGCGCCGACCGTCGGCGCCTCGGGAACCTCTGCGGCGTCCGCCGCTCTGCGACTCCTCGGTGTTGTCCCTTGCGGAATCACCACGGGGGCGCCACGGTCACACTGTATAGCGCGCACATCACAAACACTTAAAAGCGGTTGGCGACTTTGCGCAAATATGTTTGAACAAAAGAAAAGAGTACTTACCGCGGCGGAGTGCGCGGCGGCGCGCCTCTTCGCGGTCCCCCTCAGAAGGCGAGATCTGCGGCGCTTCCGAAGCTGCCTCCCGCGGCGCGACGATGACCGCGACCGCGGTCACCCTCCCGAGGCCCTTTGGCGCGGGCTGTGGTGTGGCCCTCCGCGAGTCCACGCCGGACCACCGCCGATCATCGTGGTCGAAGGAACCCACGGTATGCGTGGCCGGGGTGCTTCGGCTTTGTCGGTGGAGGTTGCACCACAGCGATGGCCTCAGACACGTCCTCGCCACCCGCGGCCCTCGCGCGCCTCATCTCCTTCTTCTTCCTCCTCTCCTCCTTCCGCTTCTTGCGGGAGAGTCGAAACTCTGCGACCTTCGCTCGGGCCGCCGCCCTCGCCTCCTTATCTCGGGAGCGGCGCCGGAGGACATGCCAAGAGCCCTAGAAGATAAAAAACCTTGGTCGGACGGCGTTAAAAGCAAAGAAAAGAGGCGGGAAGAAGTCCGCCGACTTACGGATCTGGAGGGTGGGCGCGAGAATGGCTCGGGTGGCCGCCACCGCCTCGTCGCGCTTCCTCCCATGACGGCGGCCACCGGGCCGACTTCGTCGCGGCGGCTCGGGCTCCGCCATCCTCATCGGTCGGGCGCCCTCGTCTTGGAGCAGGGGCGGGTGCATGCGCAAGAGGTTGCACGCGCATCTCATGAAGGCACGCATACGACCACGTTCGGTGAGCTCTTGCCTCCTTAGGGCCCCGACACGCTCTCGATCAGGGCCACCTTTTCTTCTCGCTTCTCGGCGCCCAGTTCCCTCCTCCCGCCACGGGAAGTTTGCGGTGAAAGGCGGGCGTGTCTCCGACGTTACGAGCATAGAACCACTCGAGCGCCATCCCTTGTTGGACGATGGCAGCTTGACCTCGAGATACTCCGTGCTCGGCGGGCCAGAAGCGGAGGGCGAGCCACCAATGGCGCCGCGGCGCTCCGTCGGCTTGTCCTTCAAAGCCTCGCTTGGAAGAAATGCCTCTGACGCCCAATGCGGCTCGATTCCTGGAAAGCCTCGCGAGCGTGATGAATATGGCGATGTGGAGGACCCGTTGGGGTTAAGATGGTGCGCCTCCGCCTTGTAGTGGAAGAGCGACCTCGGACGAGCGGTGTGCGGCAAGCGAAGCGCGCTCGAAGAACGAGGCTAGCACCACGACCTCGTCGTCCCGCGCGGCAGCGGCCCCGTCGGCACCCTCAACCGGAGAGATCTTGCGCGGGAGGAAGCCCTTCTTCACCAAGCCGCCTAGCGTCTGTCTGGCGAGCACTCCGCCACGACATCCTTGCAAAAGAGGCGACGGAAAGGCGAGGAGAAGAGAAAGCTGAGTTTTCTTTTCCCTTGGCTCTTTGTTGTTCCTTTTTGTCTTAGGGACGGGAGGCGAGGAAGGCAAGCAAGCGTAACTACTCAAAGCGCCCCAGCAACGTATATATAGAAGACGTGCAGGCGCCGACCGAACAGGCACCCCCTCGAGCGAAGCGTCGTGCCTACTCACGCCGACTGGTAACTCGGTTTCCAATTCCACTCGGCATTTAATCGGCGAAGCGCGAGAATATAAAAACGCCGCCCGGGCGGTCGTCCTGTAACCTCTCGGTCCCGCCTTGAGGCCGGGCGGTTGCTGCAGGAGTGCGTCACGAGAGGCCCAGCTGGGCGCTGCGGCCCAAGCAGCAAAAGCTCGTGACTTGCGCGGGGCCCAATAAAGCGTGGGTTCAAAGGCCTACCCGCGGATGGGCATAAGGCGCCCAGTGAGAAACTTGAGCGAGGGCAAGTATGAGGTGAGCCCCACGGTGGGCCCTCGGTTAGGTCGGTGACGACCCAATCACCTCTACTCGCGTCAGAGACCATACTTCACACTCTCCGGGAGCTCATCGATGGCGGCGGCCGGTGTGCCACAGGTCGTGGACGACCCAGGCCCATACGGGATTGAGTAAAGAAAAGTTTCTTATGGGTCGCCCACGCGAGGGCGGAGACACCCTACTGCGGGACCGTCCACTCGGAGGGTCCCCTTGGCGGACCTCCCGGGACCCACTCGGACTACATTATAAGCTCCACGAGCACGGCGTTCAAACCAGCGCGGGTAAGCGCGTCGCTCACCCCTCCGGGTCCCACACTGCGGATGGGGTATCGTGTGGGATAGGCGGCGGCCACTCCTCGCGGCTACCCTCGCGGGCGAGGACTCGGGATGGATGCCCCACGTCCGGCTCACGACGTAAAGCGAGCACGCGTCCGGCTACGACGTAAAGCGAGCCACGTCCGGCCACGGCGTAAAGCGAGCACCGTCCGGCTACGACATAAAAGCGAGCCCACGTCCGGCTACGGACGTTAAGCGAGCACTCGGACACGAACCCCGCGAGGGCATCGCGGTCGTCCTGCCGACCAAGGCACGACACTCGGACACCGAACCCGCGCGAGGGCATCGCGATCGTCCACGCCGACCAAGGCGCGGCACTCGAACACGAACCTCGCGCAGAGGCATCGCGGTCGTCCCTGCCGACGAAGGCGCGGTCTAGCTACGACGTTAAGCGAGCACTCGGACACGAACCTCGCGAGAGGCATCGCGGTCGTCCACGCCAGCAAGGCACGGCACTCGGACACCCGAAACCCACGCAGGGGCATCGCGGTCGTCCCTGCCGACCAAGGCACGGCACTCGGACCCCCGAACCTCGCGCAGAGGCATCGCGGTCGTCCCTGCCGACCAAGGCACATCACTCGAACCCCCGAACCTCGCGCAGAGGCATCGCGGTCGTCCCTGCCGACCAAGGCACGACACTCGGACACTCGAACCCCGCGCAGAGGCATCGCGGTCGTCCCTGCCGACCAAGGCACGGTCTAGCTACGACGTTAAACGAGCACTCGGACCCCCGAACCTCACGCAGAGGCATCGCGGTCGTCCCTGCCGACCAAGGCACGGCACTCGGACACGAACCCGCGCGGGGGCATCGCGGTCGTCCCTGCCGACCAAGGCACGGTCTAGCTACGACGTTAAACGAGCACTCGGACACCCGAACCTCGCGCAGAGGCATCGCTGTCGTCCCTGCCAACCAAGGCACGGCACTCGGACACTCGAACCCCGCGCAGGGGCATCGCGGTCGTCCCTGCCGACCAAGGCACGGCACTCGGACCCCCGAACCTCGCGCAGAGGCATCGCGGTCGTCTCTGCCGACCAAGGCACGGCACTCGGACACCCGAACATCGCGCAGAGGCTTCGCGGTCGTCCCTGCCGACCAAGGCATGGCACTCGGACACCCGAACCCCACGCAGGGGCATCGCGGTCGTCCCTGCCGACCAAGGCGCGGTCTAGCTCTGACGTTAAGCGAGCACTCGGACACGAACCCAGCGCAGGGCATCGCGGTCGTCCTGCCGACCAAGGCGCGGTCTAGCTACGACGATTAAGCGAGCACTCGGACACCGAACCTCGCGCAGAGGCATCGCGGTCGTCCCTGCCGACCAAGGCACGGTCTAGCTACGACGATTAAACGAGCAACTCGGACAACTCAAACGAAGCAAACTCATCACGAAGACATTCATAAAGAAAAATGAGATTTCATTATAGGCCAACAGGCTCAAACTTTACACAACTTTACAATATAGTACCTGACAGATACAAGAATAGCTACGCTACACTACGGCAGGACTTTATCCGCGCCAAGACCTCTTAAACATCCGTGTGGCATCGGTGGCACCGAAGCGGCATCTTGGTAGGCCCTTGCACGTCGGACGGGACGGCCGCGCGTTCTGCGAACCGTCTGTGCGCGCGCTTCTGCCGTTCAGTGACATCGACGCAGCCGCACCAACTACAGTCGGCGCCCTCGCGCCATCGCCTCTAGAAGGGCCCCCCTTGATACCTCGAGCCTCGGGACGACCTCGAGCAGCGCATCGACGGCAGCAGCTTCAAGGGCTACATCTTCTTCCTCCCGGAGTTCGGCCATCGCCTGGTCATACTCAGCCCAAAGCTCGGCCAAAGGTTCTTCTTCTTCTACCGCGACATCATCACCAAAGCCGAAGACTAGAGGGTGCCCCGAAGCCATTCTCAAGGAGCAAAAGAAAGGATTCTCGTCTAAAGGCCTATCGCTCAAGCAAGCCATAGCGTCCTTATATGCCCAGACGGAGGGAGATTAAACGTCTCCAGAACAAATGCAAGCGTCCCGAAAGCGGCGCCCTCACGAACCCGGCGATCCGTAAGACGAAGCGGCGAGGCGCGTGCCGCGTCTGTGGCACCACGAGGTGATTCGAAGCCCCCGGCGGTTCGAATGCCCCAGGCCAAATTCCAGGGCAACCGTCGGATGCGTCGGGGTACACCTGGCAGAAATCGTTTGACCTAATCGGTCGAACCGACCACTCGGGCTCGGTCACCACTCTCATCCAAGCTCAACCCCCAACCGAATCTGCCGAAATCACTCGGGGGTTCGGGGGCTACTAACGAATACTTATAACAGGGGTACCCCAGCGGCCCGGCGATGGCCGCGGCCTCAAGCACGCTCAAGCCCAACAAGCCGCTCCCGGCCCACTACCAGCGAAGCACTGCAAGGTCCGTGAGCATCCCTTCCCGACCGATCGAGGCGTCTCGACAAGTGAGCTCCCAACCCCGCAGTGGTCGGGATCCCCGACTCCGATCGTGACAAGGCGACCTGCCAAGGGCCGAGTGTCAAAGCCTCTACCGACCATGACCACGTACCCGACGAACGGGGTCAATCGAAGTGACTATACAAGGCGGTGGCTCCTTCCCAAGAAGGTTTAATGGTCGACGAAGTCATGCTCCCGATCCATCGATCGGTCACATACGATTACTAAGACACGCTCTCCCGAGGCAACACCCACGTCAAAGCGGCAGCGTCGGCCTCGTAAGGCTCGCGGAGGCGGTGCGCCGTTTCAGGAAATACCTAACCGCCACGCCAACTAGGCTCTTGACCAAAGCATGGGCAAGGCGGGTGGTGATCGGTCGTGAACGAAGGACCGAAGCCCCTAGTGTAGGTCGTCTCGTCCTCTCCCAATTCTCGATGTAACCTGCCCCTTCCTTTCGTATAAAAGGAGGCAGGAATCCCCGTAGGAGGGAGGATCGAACCCATCTCGCTAAGCCATTAGCACTCTCGCTTGTAAACTTTGTGCAGTCATCGGTACTGAAGGGAATACAAGGCCATCACACGAACTGGAGTAGGGACTTTCGGCTCGAACCAGTATACATCTTGGATTTCTGAGTCTAACCATTCAGGGAGTGGAACGCGCGGCCCCTTAGACTTACAAATTTACTTGCCGGTGCTCGAAACCCCGACACCTTGTGACATGGTTTTATGTGGAGGAGAGGCACTAGAGTGGAGGCAAGCCCGCGGTGGTAGGAGTTTGGGAAGTAGGCCAGTTCTTCGCAAAATCCTGAGGTTTTGAGCACAGGAGAGGTCTTGGCGAGGTGAGAAAAAGGTTTTGGAGGTAGGAGGGGTCCTCGGGGTGGATTTTATAGTCGCGGAGAGCTTGGAAATAATGGAAATGGATGAAAATTTGGAATTCTAATAAGGAGAAAAATCCGGCATTTAAGACCAAAATTTTAGAGTAATTCGGATATGAATGGATAGAGGGGATTGTGAGGAATCTGATTAACAATTTTTTTGAAATTTGGGCTCGAAAATGGTGGATAATTGGAGCTTCCCTTAGCGGCTTCCATGGAGGGGGGAGAGAGCTCTCCTCTGGACATTGGCTGGACCTAGGAGAAAGGTATGACAGGTGGGGTCCTATCCCACATGTCATTTTCGGATTTTCGTGATTTATTTTGTGCTGAAAATTAAATAGGCTCGAAAAAAATAGTAAAATGGCTCTAAAAATCCTAAAACAATTATATAAAATACTATGGAATATTATTAACCTAATAAAATTGTTTTTGGAAATTTTTGGTTTTTAATTTTTCTGCGGAAATTCTTTTTATAAAACTAAAAATTGCAAAAAGACTTTATAAAATCCATAAAAATCAGAGAAATTACAAGGAAATTATAAACAATAATTAAACCAAAAATATGCAAATTTTTAGGTTGTTACAAACTACCCTCTTAAAAGGAATCTCGTCCCTCGAGATTCGGAGAGGCTAGCAAGAAGCTAGGTTTACAAATCCTTCAACTTATACATTGGACATACCCTACTACATGTCTTGTTTGGCCTGAGTAGTGACATTGTTCAATCTTCCTCTGCCTAGGATCTGTGGCCTTCTTGATGTATTGTTGGAGACTCCAGAGACAAGAGGTGAATTCTTCTGTGTTGTTTTTTGCTTAGGTGCGTTGAAGATTGCTAGGCTGTCAAGGCTGTTCACCATAGCTAGCTCCTAGAAGAAAGTGACTCTGGGGACTTTTCCACCTGCTCTTGCTATTATGAATCTGACTAAATTAACTTCTGAAAGGACCAAAGGTGGAAGGGTTGCCTTACGCTTCTTAGGATAGCCGTTAGCATAATGACCAATCTTTTGACAATTGTAACAAGTCACTTGGCATATTCGTTCTGGGGCTACAATTATCACAGTGGTGTTATCGCTTTGCTAAAGGTTGATGCTTGTCTTTTAAGGCATCCCTTTTCCCTCTGACTCTGCTTGTCAAAATAGAGATTAGTTGCTATTGATGTCAGCTTGTTGTTTCCCTGAGTTGGACTGCTATGGTTGGGGTGTTGCAATTCTTGCAATGACACAACTGATGTAGATGACAATTTTCCTTGCCTTATTAGTTCTTGCATAACAACATTTAAGATTTTTTCTCTCTGGTGTTGAATTATGGAGGTCAAAACCGAGTACATAGGGCATTGCACCAGGTTATGATCCTATCCTTCACAAAGGAAACATGTAATCTTTCCCATATGACATTCTCCAAGTGGGTGATTCTTTTCACAGCTAGAACAAATGATTTGGTGCTCATCATCGGTATGTCCTATCTCTCCACAACGAATACATGCACGCTCTTCTGACTTGTTCGGTTGATGGCAACGTCCAGATATACCATAGCGTACATGAGTAGAATGCTTATCTGGATTTGTTGTGATCGCGATGTCTTTGTATGGTACATTCTCCCTTATGGTTTTAAGTATGTTTCTTGTTGTCTTGAGGGTAGCTGATCTTGTAGATGTTGGTAGTCTAGCCTTCATGAATTCAGACTGCCTAGATCGAGGTGGTGCAAGAGCTTGTGAATTTGAAACAGGTGTAGCCTGATTACTGATATCCTGAGTAAGATGTTCAATGAGCTAATTCTGATTAGTCAGCATTAGCTGCCATTCCAAGCCATAAGCCGGTGGTGGTGGTACTGGGGTATTTCCACTTCTAAAGGCTTCATTGTTCTGGTTGGTCCCAAATTCGAAGCGACGGGTGTTCTACATCTGTTGGGTTTCGAAAAGATAGGAAAGAAGAAGACTGAGATCGAGGATAAAGATTGCACATCCAACGAGGAAGCAATAACACAAATTTTTTTCTTTTATTGAAATAACTTATTTACTGTGGCTGCCCAACAAAAAGAGGAAATAGGACAACTCACAATGTCGTCTACTGAATTGGATAGCTTGGACTAGACCTTAATTAGGGTGTCTCCTAAGAACTGATTTTGACATTCATGGCATTTGTGGCTTCATTTCTTCGAGGCGAACGTTGGAGTAGATTTGAAACATATGTCCATCCATTGCTTGCTTCATGCTTATCTCTGGCTATCTAATTATTTGAAAATAGAAAAGAGATGGATGCAACTTATTTCCAAATAAGGATTGGAGGTAAGGAAAAGATAGAGCAAGATGAGAACTGTTCTGAAATAATTTATTATTTCATTAGTATTATGTGAAAAAGAATGATGCCATTTGCAATACCTTCGCCTTTTGATTTCGACAGCTGATGGTATAATGTGTCCTTTAGGCAACCATATTATTTTTTATTGCAGCAAAAGATAAAAATACGGTCATATTTAGAAACATCAAAAGTATATTTTATTTCTGACTTATTTTTAGTCGGCTTGAGTCAGAAACAGACTAAGGACTTCTTAAACATCTTAACCCATTCAGCTATATTTATTTTAGCCTCGTCGTCTTCATATGAATCACTCGATCCGTACTCGATGAGGTTGACATTGGCTTTATCTTTATCCTTGTTATTACTACTATTTTTGAACTTATCTCTAAAGCCTATGTTATTGGTAAAACGGTTTTCTTGAGATGAAACCCTAGGTAGCAGATGACTTAAATCGATAAGTTCCTGCCCACCGAATTTTTCTTTCAGCTAGAGAATTAACCCTTTGTAAGGCTGAATTGGCTAACTAATTATCAAGCAAAACGACACTAAAACACCGATTTCTCACTTCCTTAAATCTCTTAATATAATCTGTAACCGACACACCAAATTTTGTCGGACAGAACTCAAGTCGAAAATTATGAGTTTTAGACAAGGTTTGAAAATTCGGTTTCGGAATAAATTTTGTCCCTCGCCGATCGCGAGATTTCGGCGAAATTTCAAAATTTCGGAAAAATTTCGAACGAAATTTGAATTTGAAAATTCAAATCCGGTCCATATAGTAACGAAAAATCCCGAAATTCGGCGAAAAAACCCGAAATTTTGGGCGAAATACCCAAAATTTTGGGTTTTTTGCAACGGTAAAAACTTGCGTCAAACTGTGTCGAAAAATTTTGAATTTTTTTTGGAGAGTCCTGACACATTGATGATATTTACATAAAAATTTCAGATTATTATGAAGTCTCTGTAATTTTTAAAAATTCAAACATTGCTACTGTCGTGATAAAACGCTAACCGGCAATTTTGAACCGAGTGCAAAATGGTACAAACCACGTTGTAAACACTTGAATTTTTTTTGCATGGTTATGATGTATCTATAATGATATCATAAAATTTTCAGATGATGGTAAAACTGTATGAATTTTTAAAAATTCGAACAGTAATATTGCCCTGTTAAAAGGCTTACCGACAAAATTGAACAAAATGAAAAATTATATAACCACGTTAAAAACTTTTTAAATTTTTTGTGGATGGTCCTTATGTAACATAAATGTTTATTTAAAATATTTAGATGATGATCATTCTCAAATAATATTTAAAAATTCAGACAGTGCTACATCCTGATAAAAGTTTGACGGTCAATACATAGATTTGTTTTAGCAATAAAAAAGTTTTAAATTTTTACAGAATGGTTATAAGGAAGTTTTTAATATCTAATAAAATTTTTGAATCATGATCACACTCCAGTGAATTTATAAAATTCTTACAAGGCACAGTACCATTTATGTTCTTTTCTTTTTTATTTTTGAAATATAATATAACAAACGAAGTTTAATGTTTACATAGATTTGATTGACCAAACAAAAAAAGTTGATTTTTTTTTTAAAATTATATAATGTTACTTATGAAATTATTAATCTCTCACAAAAAATTTAGATCATAATCACACTCAAGAAAATTTATAAAATTTTGATAATGTAATTGTCCCAATTATGTTCATTCTGTTTTTGATTTTTTTAAGATATAAAATGAAGTTAAATTATTTTTAAATTTTTTATGTGTGATTCTAAACTACTAAATATAGTACCATAAAATTTTCAGCTCATTATCAAGCTTGTAAAAGTTTATAAAAATCTCATAGTATTTCTGCCAAAAATTTAAAATATCTAAAAAAATCGGTTTTTCAACAAATTTTCATAGGAGATGACTTTCTTAAGGGTTATTGGACCAAATCCGGCCAAAAAACGCGAAATTTCGGGTTATTGTAGCAATTTCAATTTTTTTTATTTTTTCGGCCGGTACTTCAGATTTGGGGTGGTCCGAATTCCGAAATTTCGCCGAAATTCGGCGAGATTTGGAACCCTGGTTTTAGACTCCCAGAGAAAAAGTACTCATGGAATCGGCTTTCCAAATCGGTCCAGAAATTGACCGAATTTGGGGGTAAACTTGTGAACCACGTAAATGCAGCTCCTGACAAAGATAGCGGGAACAACCTAATCTTTAGTCCATTGGACTAAGCAGCTTCACCGCACTGCGCGATAAAACGTCTGACATGCTCTAAAGTGGTGATGGAGTCATCCCCTGAGAATTTTGCGAAATCACGAACTTTGAAGTTATCAGGATAAGATATCCAATCAATATAATCAGGGTATGGCTTCTGATAGCCTGTAACCTTCCCCTTGGGTTGTATGTCAAATTGGTCTCACATTATGGCGGATATCTGATAAGCCCAATGCACTGTATTAGCTGATACAGTGTTAGAAGTTTGCCAATTACGTTCGTAATTGGAATGTTGACTTCTGAGCGTAAGATCGGGTTGATAGGTTGCTTGAGCCGATGGGAGCTGATGAGGTTGCTCATAGCCGATGTTATTTTTCCTAGTAATCGACTTTGATACTGGGACGAAGGGTTCTGAGTACGTTAGAACCATGTATGGAGCCATATTCCTCCGTGGAATCGGCTCAGGGTACTGTGGGTGCCTAGGAGGTTCAATGTAAGGCCCCCATTTTCGATAAATGAATATCAAAAATGGATACCATGTGCATACAGTACTAGTACCATGATCAGTAGCTAGTACGCACAAATACAAATTGATATCACAGCCATATACAACTTTATTATTATTACAGCGGAAGTAAGGTACATAACATTCTTACAATACCAAAAGTAAAAGCATAACAGTGGAGACATTCATCTTGTAGTATGCCTTTTAACCCCAAAATCCCCACAAGCAACTGACAAGGAGAACCCTAGTAAAATTCATCGTTCACATCCCCGAATCCTGCGTCATAAAAGGTGTCGTCGGGGAAATCTGTTTCTTCACCTAAAAACATCAACACGGGCAAGTTGAGTACTTACGTACTCGCAAGACTTTTCAAAACCTATTATATATGCAGCCATTCAAGGAAAGGCTCATGGTTGTTTTGCATAAAGCTAAATTGGAATGTAAATACAGAATAATAGATTGTAAAACGAAATTTAAATAAAAGCAGCTTAATACTGAAAGTAACGGAATGTAAGCATAAATAAGTATCAAATACACGGTATCATGACTATTTCAAGAATCATTTCTCTCATCACAAAGAGAAATTGCTAAGTAACCATTCCTACCGGTCCCAGATAGAAATCCGAGTTTTATGAAAATATAAAGCGATTAACTAGTCTTTGGCGCACTAAGATCCCATAACCGCGGAGCGGCTTTTGAAAAGTTTGACACTCTGCAGAGTTGTACAGTTTTACCCACAAGTAATGATCAAACTCTTTTGCCAGGCCAGTAACACACTTCCTTTGGTGTGTCGGCAAGGAGATCATAACTAAACCGTTACATTGTTTAACCCTAACTTTGCACCAGCCCAGTGACGTCAAACCCGTACTATGGTATTTATGTTTGCACAGTCACTGCACAATAATGATTAAGCATGTCCATAATATGACATTCACCGTTGTATTAGCAAACGTGACACCCAACACCTCGGTGTGGGCGCCCCTACGAGCAACCAGTCACTGAAGAAGCTCGTACTACTCCGGTCTACCAATGTGCAAAGCTAGTTTTAAGCAACTTAATAAGTTAGAGCTGTCCCATACCAGCACTTGTGGTTGTACGGTAAATTCTTGGGTTTAACGAACACGTAGTTCGGTCCTTAATCCGACACGGGCAATAATCTCCCCCTACACTACGTACAAGTCCCTTGTACACCCGGCTATTGCCAATAATTGCCCGCATCAAAACCATAGTTTTATTTTTTTATTTTTGATCAAAATACCAACCAAGAAAGGTTATACCCACTGAATGTCATATCCAACATTTTTAATCATGTCAAGGTTTTATGTTTATTTAAGCATGGCTAAGCATATCACTAAATGTGAGTAACCAGTTGACATTAAATAATGTCTAAGCTATCCTAGGATTTTCAAGGTTCACAAATTGCTACTTATCAAGGAAGTTCCATAAGTCTACAGGTAGAACTACTAGTACCCATAATATAGCAGACTTTAGTAAAATAAAGTATGCAGTAAAACATTTAATGAAAACATTTATAAAGCGGGATCAATATGATCAAAGGGTGCTTGCCTTGTTGATGATCCTCGACGTCAAACTCGATCGTCGAATTCACGAGTTTAAATCGGTGCTACGTCGAATAATAATAACATGGCAATTCCAACAAAACGAAAGGATCAGACATAAGAACCAAATAAAATCAACTGTTTGAATTAACATATTTGTTGTTCATTGATTTACAAGTTTTCTAAACATTTTCTGATTAGGTTCTTATAATAGCCAATCTTAGTTTCTTGAATAATTCACTTTCATTTATCATTTTCAGAGACCATTTTTACAGGTTTCATTAGTCTGGATTTTCAATTTCTAAATTCTGAAATTATTTAAATTGCTATTATGGAACCACTTTCTTACCCTATATTATACTTTAATTATTTTCTATGGTACACCCTAAGTATTTTTGCATAATCAGGTTCCTAACAGAGCATGGAGTCTAATAAAATTTGTTTCATTCAATTTGAAGTTGAATTGCAGAAATTCTATTCACAACATATTTCAAATTCTTTCTTTAAATTTAAATCTGTAATTCAAACAGAATTCATTTTGAAATATTTTTGCATATTCTGAATCTTCATGATTTTAGATGAATTTAGAAATTTATTTCAGTTCATTTGGTTGGATAGTTCAAAAGATATTCAAGTTTGAATGCATTCGGTTTTAATTAAATCTGAAAATTAGAAATTATACTAAATATGGAAAGTACGCTTTCTGATCAGAACTACGCTTTCCCTTTTTGCGCTGCGCCGGACCGAGGCACTGACATGCCGGGCCCATCTGGCAGCGGGTCAAGCGCGCGGAGAGTGGTCGACGCAGCGCATACCGACCGACCGACACGCGAGGTCGCTCTGGGGCCCATGTGGCAGCGACTCAACACAGTGAACACGACTGACAGGGATGGCCCGCACGTCAGCGTCACCGAGCAGGGGCGCGGTTGCGAGGTTCGCCGGCAGCGAAGCACGGCCGGAGGGGTGGAATGGGTTTCGGATTCTTGCTCAGTGGGTCCGTGCGCATCTATTGGTGGTGGCGTTTCGGCCAGGGGTGGCTGGAGGCGACCTGCCACGGGAGAGGGGCGGTGGAGCTCACGGCTCACCGGCGTTCCGTCGAAACGACGGCATCCCGAGACAAATGGACAACGCAGTGAGCATCAGTGAGCTGCTAGAGTTCGGTTTTTTGCTTTAGCGCAAAGAATGAGGCATCGGGAAGGTGTTCTCACCGTGTGACTACGGCGGCGGCGGAAGTAGCTCGGAGGGGGAGCTTGCCGGGGAAGAAGAGGTGAAATTGAGGCCGGGAGAAGGTTCACGGGTGGTGAGGTTGCTGGACGAGGTGGTTCGAGGAATGGCGCGATGGAGAGTGAGTTCGGGCGTTTTCCTCTTTTTCGTGTTTCTGGCCGGAGATGGGGAAGAAGACGGTGTTCGGCGACGCTGGGCGGTTTGGTTCGGCTTTGAGTGTTCCAGGAGTAAATACAAGTGCTTGCGACGCTTTGGCGGGGTTTAAATAGGCTAAAGAGGCAGCGGCACAGGGTTTGGACGCAGGGGGCAAGGCGGCGGCTCGGACGAGCGATTTCGCGGTTGTTCTGGCACGGGAGAGAGAGCATGAAGGTCGAGGCGGGTGCGGTATGGCAGGGGTGATGTGTTGGCGACCTCGAGTGGCGAGTTGCAGCCACGGACGCGACAAAGCGGAAGGCGGCGAGTCTCGCGAGAGAACGAGAGAAGCGAGAAGGAACGGAGAGATGAAGGCGACAGTGGGTTCAGGCATCAATGAGAGAAAAGAAGTCGGTCGTAGGGACGGTGTCAAAGCGGGTCCACACGCCGTGAGACAAAGGTGGAGCTGAGAATAATTCGGACAGTCGAGGTAAACCGGAAGTTTAGGCTAGAAGATAAACTTAGTATTTTATTAAAATTTTTACGGAGGTCGGCAATGTAAATAATACAGTCTAGTAAAATTTTCAGATAAATGTGATGGGTAAAAATATTATTAAAAATCTGACAATGCACTGTTGAAGACTTTTACTGATTCTGTATTTTATTTCATTTAGGGTTAAAATAAATTTATTATTTTATGAAATTTTTTTGAAGGATTGTTATTAATATTATATACCTTAAATAAAACCTTCATAATTTTATATTTTATTTTTAATAATTCTAACACTGCATTTTCCAGCTTTTAAGATTGACTATTTTTGAATTTCTAAAATTAATAAATGAAGATATAAATTCTTAATATTTTTACCAGGGTTGACTTAGGTTAATATGTCAGCATGGTTAAAATTTCAACTCTGGTTAAGGTAAGAAATATTCTGAACAAATCTTTTGGTTTAGATTTCCTACTTGTCTCCTCATGATTATCTTTGTATTTTATTTTATTTTATTAATGCCAGGACAGAGCAAGAGGCATAATCATGATTCTGAGATTTTTAAGAATTTACTGTCTTTAGGTTTTACCTTTTTATCTTTTACCATTTTACTGTATAGCATTTTTGGATTTCTTTTAATAAGAAAAAGGCCAAAAGAATTTCTTTAATTCAGGAAAAATCAGAAAACATGACAATAAATCATATGGATATTTTTAATATTGCATTTATGATTTTATTGAATTTCGGGTTGTTACATTCAATCAGCTGCGGAACCGATTGGAAAAAAGCGTAAAATGGCACTGATGGTGGTAAATTGGCTGGTGCATTCAACTTTGCGATATCGGTATATGCTTGATAATGTACAAACCCACTTGTACGAGGATCTCGTGGCAATACTATAGTCTGCTGGGTTGGCACCATGGTAAGAGACGGAGTTGCAGCCGATGGCTTAGGATCGGCCATTAACATCGAGCTTTGCGTGTTTGGTGCTACCGAATAAATCAGGTAATTAGGCAGGGTTTGCATTGGATCGAGCAGACTTCTGGTTGATGCCAACTCTTGGGCTATTGTCTTAACACTGTTGGCTATTATCGGCTTAAGAGTTGTGACGAAAGCCGATGATTGGTTAATCAAAGCATGGTGCACATATTGATTAATCACAGCAGATAATTTTGCTTGTGCGTACATGTATCGACTTACCGATGTATCGGTAGTACCCGTGTCGCCGAGGGGATTGACCATCGGCAATGCGTCTTTTGGGTGACACCACGTTGAGTTTTCTGATAGCAACGTAGCATCATCTCCTCGAGCGTAGCCTTCCGATCCTCGATTTCCTTGCGCTGTTCTGGTGTTGAATCATCCATCGTTGGAACGATTATAGCTTCAGTGTTGAGATTAGACGACGGAATCGACTTTCCAGTAGAAGACATCGCGTCCACCTGGTGTGCCAAAAGTGTGTTGAGCCAAAAAATGTGATGACGGATTGATCGGATCAAACACACAGGAACGACGGGTTCAAGAGGTTCGAGGCGTGCCATCCGATTGATTTGACCCTGCAATCGGCAAGATGGATGGAAAATACGCTTATAGCTGATCTATGGTGATAATCGCCAATGATCTAAACATCTATAAGAAGCCGATCAAGTCAAAGGTGACGATAAGTCTAAACAGCATATTAGGGCTGATTAAATGGTTGATAAAGGAAGATTTTCCCAAAAAAAGGTGATGTACAACAAGATCGGAGAAAATCAAACCTAGAGTAATCGGAGAAGATCAACAATCGGCGATACACAACTTTATTGATTAACGACGAATTACAAAGAGATCCAAATTATAGGACTAAAACCGAGTTAACAGGAAAAAGTAAATAAAAGTAGATGCGAGTTGTTTGATTGATTGCATGATCTTTTTTGCTTGCTCTCGATCCCTTTTTTATAGTGCATAAGCCGATCGTATCCTTCGCCAATACGTTGCTAACCGTGATCCGTATCAGCCTTTGTAGGATAAAATTCCATCTTTGAATCAACATTAGTCATAATCCTATTTTTAACTTAATTTTTCCCTTTTTAACCGGTATTAATAAGAAATATATATTTTTATTTTTAGGCTGACAAATTAGTCATATGATCTTGTGAAATTCTAACGCTAACAGTTGTATATGTACACGCAGCACCAGCTAGCTAGAGAAATCGGTCGATCCTTGCATTGCATTTTTTCCACGTACGTGCATGCGATGTTCACCTGCATGCCGGTGTCTCTCTGTCTGTTGCATTTCGACCATGCATGCAATTGATCGATCGGTGAGGCCGAGGCGGTGATATTTTGTTGGGTGGTGGAAGATGAAGTACTTACAATTATTCATGCAAGAGTACACTTTGGGTCAAAGAATGGGCAATCATTTTGAGTTGGAAAGTTGCAGGGGATAGCTGGCGCCTAGACTTTAACAGGACCGCATGTGTCAGGAATATTGTTTACACTATACATATCTAGCCATTTTATCTTGTTTTTCTTTTCAAAACTAATTCCTAACGAATACATTCATAAATATAGCTCCCTCTTCTATTGTATAAGATTGGACAGATAATATATATCTTCTATTGTGTTCGGAGAGCGCGGAGTTAACCAGCAACATGGCAGTGCACAAGAGTGCGGCCACGGGATGATTCCTTTTGTGCTACTCAGGCGCGGGCACTGCCCTCATGCCAGCTCTGCCCGCTCGTGCCCATGCCCGCGTTGCACCACCCGCCCGGCCTGTGTTGCCCGCCAGCGCTGCCTTGGCCGCCCTCTTGCCCACGCGCTTTGCCACGCTTGCTCGCCCTGCTGCGACGTCGGCTAGCTTTCGCACTACCCAAGCGTGGCCAGACATAGGTGTCGTGTATCTTTCGTGGTGAAAAAAATTGCTATTTTTATAAATACATTTTTGGAGGATAGTTTTGCAAAAGGAATAAACACAAAGGGACTAAATAAACATATTTTTGGAGGATCGAGATTTGATGGCGCCTTAGCTGCGTTGCAACGAACATGCAAGGCCGAGTCCGATCGATTGATTTATATGTGTTGTTTTATGGTGACTTGGTGAGGTCAAAGACTGGATCGATGCCGGAATTGACACGAATCTCTCTCCCCCTTGAAATCTTTACGGAGACACTGTACGTTAGCTCACTGGTGAAACATAGCTAGTCTGGTTCAGACCAAATATATGTACCAGGCAGATATTTTTACTATACTACTTTCTCGTGTGAAAAGATGCTTCTGGCAGTCGTTAACGCCGAGTGATCAAATCTTGACTAGGTGCAGTTGGTGTTCACATTTTTGACCGCGCAGGCATAGAGGTGGGCGTCGTGCCAGGTCGGGTCGGCACGGGCCTATCGTGTTTCGGATCTAAACCGTGCTGGGCCGCGACGGCCCGTCGTGCCTGTCGTGCCGTGCCGGGCTGGCCCGGCTCGTCTTCGGTGAGCCCAGGCACGGTCCATTTGTGTTTCGTGTCGCTTGTGCGCGTGCGTGCTGTGCCCAGCCGACCATTTACACTATTGCGATGAGAGGAAAGGACCCGAAGTTGCTTATAGTAGTGTGCGTATACAGTGCTACGGTATGAAATGAATGTATAGCCTAGTTGGCATTGATGTAGGAGATTATGGAAGACATCGATCAGTGCACGTTACAAACATATATATAGTCAAAAAATAAACAATCGATTAGTGCATACTAAATGGCAATACATGCACATTCCTATGCATGAGTACATTACACCATCACATGTATTGTCCTTGGCTCCCTGCATACTCTCTCTCCCCTTTTCCCTCGAGCCAGCCACGCTCACGGCCCACCTCCCTCAGTCCCTCTGCCCGGCTTCCACCTCCCCTCCGCCTTGTCTTCCCCGCTCCCGTCTCACCTCCCTACCGCCTCACCAGTGCCTCCCCTCTCCTCTCCCACTGACACGGGTCGAGCACTCAAGCTCCCCTCCTCTACTCACCTGTCGAGGTGGACGCGATGCGGCATGGGAGGTGAGAAGCTCGGCACGTTGTCGCGGGTTCGACCGCGTGCCGCCGCGTTGCCACGGGCTTTCTTTGCGTGTTGCACGGCCGACGCGTGCGCCGTCGGACGTCTGCGTGCCTCGACACGAACGGGCTCGTTCGGTCGTCTGCGCCGAGCACGCCCATACTATCGTCTTGCGGGCGGGCCGCCCATCGTGCTTTCGATTGAGCGAGGCGGCGACGCCGGACAACCGTCTTGGACCGGCCCGGTCCTTTGAAACGATGTCGTCTTGCGGGCCACGGTCGTCTTTGGCCGAAGCGTGCCTCGAGCCGGCCCAAAATAGCCCGGCCCAGTGCCCACCTCTAGGCATACGTGCAAAAAAATTTCACACGAGACGCTACGACTACGATACCACTCCCTTCCTTTGTAATATTTAATAGAAGTAGATCAAATTTATTTCTATTAGATACACATTAGTAATCAACTCATTTATATGAGCGGCCTATATGTTTTGAAAAAAATGATCTTGTTAGTGTAACACAACATTATAATATAACGTCATAATTAACGTAAAAAAAACCTAAAAAGTTTCATATTCTTAAATTTCATCTTTGGTGTGACGTTAGTTCCCAAGTTGTATATATTAGCCAGTAATGTTTAAAATCATAAGTTGTACTTATGGAGTTTTATTTTCCCTATCTCAACTATGTAGTAGATTTCAACTCGAATATATATATATATATATATATATATATATATATATATATATATATATATATATATATATATATATATATATATATATATATATATATATATATATATATATTGAACACGATGTAATTTTAATTAAAAACCAATAGTTTTGTCCTTTGGAATTCTATTCTATCCCTATAAAATTCATCACTTATTTTTTAGTTTTAATTTAAATATATAACTACTTAAATAACACAATTCCATATTCTAATTTTGAATTCCTATATGTTATTAACCATTTTCATTTTCAAACCAATATTTGTATGCGCACATGTGAATTACAAAATCGATATATTTGGAATTTGTATTGACTTATATTCAGAAATTATTCTGAAACTTAATTTTGAATTCCATTTTTATTTATATATCCAAAATTAACTAAAATTTATAACATAAATTGAACTCTGAATTTGTATTTTGTATGTATCAAAATCTATTTAATGTGAATTGTAATTAATTAAGCATTTGTTCCCTCCAGCAATTTTTGTCTTTGTTAAGTTCACTCGGAGACATATACTTGCACGTTGCATTAGGTTTTCACCACAGTCTATGTAGTCCAATGTTCTGTGCACATGACATTGTCGCGTCTGGTTTAACACTTTCCGATTTTGACTTAGCTACGTGCATGCCCAATACGAACAGATGCCGTACAAAGTAAGGTCTATTTTTTAAATTAACGTGAAAATTTCTAGTTAGTTTTATTTTTTTTATTATTATCAGAATTTCTATTTTTTTTACCCTTTAGTATTAAGGTGAGAGACTTCTAAATGAGCCTTCTTTCTATTTGAGACAAATATGATTTAATTTCACTAAATGTTACCCTATTGTGATAATGTATCTTCTATGTATGTGTGTTGGAATTATATTGTGGGACGAAGGGAGTAACTAGCGAGGTGGTCCGCACACTTGCACAGGCATTATCTTTAAAGCACGTTCAAATGATGACTTAGCAATACATATGTGATTTTGCTTCTTGGAAAATAGATAGTTGCATAACTCTATTTGTGATATTTTAATATTATACTCCTTCCGTTCCTAAATATATGTATTCTAGCTTTCAAACTTTGTTCTTAAATACATGTCATTCACCAATTTTGATGTGACTTTTTACCGGTTTTCCTTCTATACCCCTTCCCTTTAGCGATTTACAATGCCATTTACTATCATGAACAAGACTAAGACGCATCATCCAAAGATATAACAAAGATGGGTAATATAGTATTTTATAGTAAAATAGTAAACATAACATAATATTTTAATTTATATCAAAATAGTAAACATAACATAATATTTTAATTTATATCATCATTGTCGTCGTGTCTTTTTCTTTCATTATTGCAACCCTTGTCTACATCATGTGGGGTCGACCAAATAAAGGATCACAATGCCTTTATTGTGAGAATTTTAGAATATTATCTTTTTTCTTAGAAATTTTAAACCACATGTTATAACTTTTATTATATAATAGATTTCATTTCCTGATTTACATACATATAATCAAATTACCTTATTTTATTTTTCTCAAATTAGAATATTTTTGAAATTTTAATTCTTACATAAACCAAGTTTTCTATTTTTTCAATTAGTTTGGAATTAAAAACAATCGCTAATTTCCTTTTATTTTTATTCTAAATTTACATATTTTTTATTGTACTTCTTCTAGACTTACTTTTTTGCTTGTAGGTTGGAATTTGTACATAAATCCAAGTTCTAATTTTTATTTCTAATATATGTTATTTCTTATTGTAGTTGACATGGACTCTTTCTTTTAATCTAAATAATAGTTTTATTTAATTTTGAATTTTAGTTTTATGTTAGAATTTGTATACAAATCTGACTCCTAATTTTTTATCTAATTTTTATTCTAATTTCAGCTATATATGGGTTTTAGTTTGGAGTACGTGTGAAAACCAAATTGATAGTTTTCTATTATTCAGGGTTATTCTTCCTCCTGCCTCCTCCTTCCCACGTTCTCCCATCTATGAAGGCGGAATTCTGCCCCTCCGAGGCCCGCAGATGAGAAAAAGGTCATGAGTTTGTGTCCTTATACACCGTAATACCCACGCACGTTGACCAATTAGATTCGACTGTACCGCACCCACTCCTGAGCGTAGCTGCTCAAGGATCACGAGTTCGAGAGAACCGGCCAATTGTTGGAGATAATCTTGACATGCATTAGTTAAAGAGATAAGATTTAGTTTTAGTTTTAGAAGGTTCAAACTCTGCAGGTTTTGTTTGAGTTTGTTAAGATTAGGAGTTTGGATTGTTATCCAGTTAGCATGTAATCTCTAGTATAAATAGCAATGAAAAAACAGAAAAATCTGAACAGTTACGTAGGCTAACAAAAAGTTTTCTGTTGTCCAACACCAATCCCTAAAGTGTCCAGAAGTACAAAGCGGCAATGTGCGCCATGCAGAGGGAGCAGGAATAGATGTAGACACCATGCGCTCGAACGTTGCAACTGGTAGTATGGTGACATAATCCAATCTAGCTCTTTCAAGTAAGCTTGGATCAAACTTCATCTATCATTTGCTAAGCACTACCCCTGTTAATTCGAAGTGTTAATTTTCCAACTTTTTGCATCATAGATTGGACAAGCAGACGATTGAGTCTATTCGGGTACAAATCGAGGTGCTAAGCTAGGCACGAGGAGGTCCAGAGCCAGAGCCCCTCACTCGGCCACCATGCCCTAAAACCCAAGAGGCTATGGCGAGGCGCCACGTCTGGGGACTAGAGCTAGCCGTCACTGGCAGAGGCGGCTGGGCCAGGGCCGAGACTGAGGGAGATGGAGGTGGATGGGGACGGTATGGGGATCCGCAATGGGCCGTCGGTCAACATCGCCACTGCTAGCGACGACGGGGCGGTGGCGGAGGAGGGGCTCGCAGCTCTGACATGCGATGGGCATGTAGATGGGAGGAGGAGGGCAAAAGGAGGACAAAGGAGGAAGAAGGTTGTGGCCGGACACCATTGTAAGGGTGGAAGAGGTGGAGAAAGGGAGGAAGGAGGGAGGAGGAAGAGCAATATGGTCTTAAAAATTTCATAATGGCTTATGTCTACTTCCTGCACGTTAGCAATGTTATCTTGAAAGTGAAACGTTGTAGTTGCATTATTGCATATCTTATTACTGGGACTCTATGGTGGCATCTATCTAAATAATCCTTTTATTTTTTATTCTGAAATTATTTTTTATTTTATTTTCAATTTTAGTTTTAGGATAGAATTCACATAAAAATTCAACTCTTAATTTTCATCTATTTGTTATTCAGAATTTTAGCTATGTAGGGTTTTTAATTTTGAGTTCTAATGAAAATAGCATTGCTAATTTACTTTATTTTTTATTTTTGAATTATTATTAATTTATTATTCTTTTTATTTAATTTTGAATCTCAGTTTTACGTTAGAATTTATATAAAAAATCTAACTGCTAAATTTCACAAAATTTTATTCAAATTCCAACTATATAAGTTTGTATGAAAATCAAATGCTAATATTGTTTAAATTTTTATTATGAATTTATGTTATTTTTTGTTGTAATCTTCATGGACTCTTTGTTTTAATCTAAGATGTTATAACTCAGGTCTATTAGTGTAAGGCCCCCATTTTCGATAAATTAATATCGAAAATGGATACCATGTGCATACAGTACTAGTCCCATGATCAGTGGCTAGTACGTACAAATACAAATTGATATCACAGTCATACACAACTTTATTATTACAGCGGAAGCAAATACATAACTTTCTTACAATACCAAAAGTAAAAGCATAACAGTGGAGACATTCATCTTGTAGTACGCCCTTTTATCCCAAAATCCCCACAGGCAACTGACAAGGAGAACCCTAGTAAAATTCATCGTTCACATCCCCGAATCCTGCGTCATAAAAGGTATCGTTGGGAAATCATTTCTTCACCTAAAAACATCAACATGGGCAAGTTGAGTACTTACGTACTCGCAAGACTTTTGCAAAACCTATCATATATGCAGGCTATTTCAAGGGAAAGCTCATGGTTGTTTTGCATAAAGCTAAATTGAAATGTAAATACAGAATAATAGATTGTAAAACGAAGTTTAAGTAAAAGCGGCTTAATACTGAAAGTAACTGAATGTAAGCTTAAGTAAATATCAAATAACTGGGTATCATCACCATTTCCAAGAATCATTTCTACTGTCACAGCAGAAATTGCCAAGTAATCATTCCTACCAGTCCCAGGTAGAAATCCAGAGTTTTATGAAAGTATAAAACAGTTAACTAGTGCTGGCGCACCAAGATTCCCATAACCGCGGGAACGGCTTTTCGAAAAGTTTGACACTCTGCAGAGTTGTATAGCTTTACCCACAAGTAATGATCAACCTCTTTTGCCAGGTCAGTAACACACTTCCTTTGGTGTGTCGGCAAGGAGATCATAACAAAACCGTTACATTGTTTAACCCTAACTTTGCACCAGCCCGGTGACATCAAACCTGTACTATGGTATTTATGTTTGCACAGTCACTGCACAATAATGATTAAGCATATCCATAGTATGGTATTCACCGTTGTATTAGCAAACGTGACTCCCAACACCTCGGTGTGGGCACCCCTACGAGCAACCAGTCACTGAAGAGGCTCGTACTACTTCGGCCTACCAATGTGCAAAGCTAGTTTTAAACAACTTAATAAGTTAGAGCTGTCCCATACCAGCACTTGTGGTTGTACGGTAAATTCTTGGGTTTAACGAACACGTAGTTCGGTCCTTAATCCGACACGGGCAATAGTCTCCACCCTACACTACGTACAAGTCCCTTGTACACCCGGCTATTGCCAATAATTGCCCACATCAAAATCATAGTTTTATTTTCATTTTTGATTAAAACACCAACCAGGAAAGGTCATACCTATTAAGTTGTCATATCCAACATTTTTAATCAGGTCAAGATTTTATTTTGCTTTTAGCATGGCTAAGCATGTCACTAAGTGTGATTAACCCAAATTGACATTAAATAATGTCTATGCTATTCTATGGTTATCAAGGTTCACAATTTCATACTTATCAAGGAAGTTCCATAAGTCTACAGGTAAAATTACCAATACCCATAATATAGCAGACTTTAGTAAAATAAAGTATGCAGTAAAACATTTAATGAAAACATTTATAAAACTGGGATCAATATGATCAAAGGGGGTGCTTGCCTTGTTGATGATCCTCGACGTCAAACTCCTGATCGTCAAACTCACAGGTTTCGTCGGGTGCTACACGTCGAATAATAATAACATGGCAATTCCAACAAAACGAAAGGATCAGACATAAGAACCAAATAAAATCAACTGTTTGAATTAACATATTTGTTGTTCATTGATTTACAAGTTTTATGAACATTTTCTGATTAGGCTCTTATGTTAGCCAATCTTAGTTTCTTGAATAATTCACTTTTATTTATCATTTTCAGAGACCATTTTTATAGGTTTCTCTACTCTGGATTTTCAATTTCTAAATTCTGAAATTATTTAAGTTACCATTATGGAACTACTTTCTTACCCTATATTATACATTAATTATTTTCCATGGTACACCCAAAGTATTTTTGCATATTCAGGTTCCTAACAGAGCATGGAGTCTAATAAAATTTGTTTCATTCAATTTGAAGTTGAATTGCAGAAATTCTATTCACAACATATTTCAAATTCTTTCTTTAAATTTAAATCTGAAATTCAAACAGAATTATTTTTGAAATATTTTTGCATATTCTGAATCTACATGATTTTAGATGAATTTAGAAATTTATTTCACTTCATTTGGTTGGATAGTTCAAAAGATATTTAAGTTTGAATGCATTCGGTTTTGTAAATACAAAAAATTAGTAAATATACTAAAAATGGGAAGTACGCTTTCTGATCAGAACTACCCTTTCCCTTTTCTTCTGCGCTGAGTCGGACCGAGGCACTGACATGCCGGCCGGTGGCGGCGACACGCGACGACGCAGAGCGGCCGACGCTGCGGACCATTGTCGAGAGCGTACGGGTCGACTCTGGGGCCGCGTGGCGCCGACTCTACTCGGATCGAGCGATCGACGACCGGGGCCCGCATGGCGTTGAGCTGCGCGTTGCGTGCAAATCGACATCTTTGGTCCCATTGTCGATGACCGAGACAGAGGTCGCGGTTGCGAGGTTCACGGCCGCGGTTAACTGCCGAGAAGTGGAATGGATTCCATATTCTTGCTCGGCGTGCTTGCGCGATCCTAGGGTGGTATCGCCGGTCGGGGTGGCGGAGGCGACCGCCACCGGAGAGGCGGCGGCGGAAATGGCCGACGGCGCGACCGCTAAACTACGGCTTCTGTGGTGGAAGAACTTCACGGCGAGCATCGGTGGATCACATAGATCTCATTTTGGCTTTAGCAAGGAAAAAGAGTGACGGAGGAAGCTCTCACCGTGAGGTCTGCGGCGCGGAAGAAGCTTCGGTGGGAGAGCTCGTCGGGAAGAGGACGTGAAATTGAGGTAGGCAAAGACTTGAGGTGCTATGAGGTGCCGGGTTGGATAGTTTGGGGCGAAGTGGGTGAGGCGGTGCAAAGACGAGTTTTCCCTTTTTGGTGCTCACGGAGTTGGGGAAGAAAGGGTGGTCGAGCTGTGTTGTGGCGTTTTGGTTCGGCGCTGCGGTTTCAGGAGGTGCGTGAGCCCTTGCGACCATTTTGCGCTTAAATAGACAAAGCGAGGCGGTTTATCACAGTTGTGGACACGGCAGAAGAAGCAATGGCGAGCGCAGAGGTTGTCGGCGGGTTTTGGCGCGGAGAGAGAGCACGGAGGTCGAGGCGGTGCGGTGTATCTGGCGACGTCTTTGGCGTCCTCGGGTGGCGAGTTGCGGCGCGGTGGCGACAAAGCGGGAGAGAGGCGTCGGCTCGGAGAGCGGCGAAGCAACGGAGAGAACGGAAAAGAACGGAGAGGTGAAGGCGACAGGTGGGACCGGGCGGTCGAGAGAGAAAAGGAGGTCGGCTGCTGGGACACTGTCCAGCGGGCCCACATGTCGGCGAGACAGGTTATAATCTCAGGACAAATCTGGACAGTTCAGGATAAAACCGGAAGTTTAGGCTAGAAGATAAAATCAAAATTTTACAAAACTTTTTACTGAGGTCGGCAAGGTAAATATTAAGGTATAGTAAAATGTTCAGATAATTTTGACAAGTAAATTATTTATTAAAAATCTGACAATGCACTGTTGGAGATTTTAGCTGATTCTATTTTGCATTTATTTGAAGGTTAAAGTTACTTTATAATTTTATGAAACTTTTTTAAAGATTCCTATTAATATTATATACCTTTAATAAAATTTGCAAAATTTTATATTTGATATTTTATTTTTAATAATTCTGACACTGCATTTTCCAGCTTTTAAGATTGACTGTTCTTGAATTTCTAAAATTACTAAATGAAGATATAAATTCTTGAAATTTTTACCAGGGTTGGGTTAAGTTAATATGTCGGCATGGTTAAAATTTCAACTCTGGTTAAGGTAATAAAAATTCTGAACAAATCTTTTGGTTCAGATTTCCACTTGTCTCCTCATGATTTTCTTTGTATTTTATTTTATTTTATTAATGCCAGGACAGAGCAAGTGGCACAAATATGATTCTTAGATTTTTAAGGATTTTACTGACTTTATGTTTTTACCTTTTGTCTTTTACCATTTTGCTATATTGAGAATTTGGATTTCTTTTAATAAGAAAAGGCCAAAAGAATTTTCTTTATTTCAAGAAAAATCAGAAAACATGACAATAAATCATATGGATATTTTTAATATTGTATTTCTGATTTTATTGAATTTTGGGTTGTTACAAATCTACCCCCCTTACAAAAATCTCGTCCTCGAGATTTGAAGAGGATTAGAAGAAATCAGGAAATTCCTTTCGGAGATGATCTTCACGTTCCCAAGTTGCTTCGTCTTCCGTATGATGACTCCATTGAACTTTCAACATCTTGATGGTCTTGTTCCTTGTCTGGCGTTCCGCTTCTTCCAGAACACTAATTGGATGTTCTCGATATGAAAGGTCTGGTTGAAGATCGATATTCTCCAGGTTGGTCAGCTCAGAGGGAACACGAAGACATTTCTTGGGTTGCGACACATGAAAGACATTATGAACTTCTGACAGTTGAGGTGGCAATTCCAATTTATATGCCATCTCACCCATCTTCTCAAGGATTCGGAAAGGTCCAATATATCGCGGAGCTAACTTGCCACGAATTTGGAAACGACGAACTCCACGAAGAGGAGAAACCTTCAAGTAGACATGGTCGCCAATCTCGAAGCTAAGTTCACGTCGACGGTTGTCGGCGTAACTCTTTTGATGAGATTGCGCTTCTTTTAGTCGGCTTCTGATCACGTCTACTTGCTCTTGCGCTTCTTGAATAAGATCTGGACCAAAGAATTTTCTTTCACCAACTTCGGACCAAAAGAGGGGAGTTCTGCATTTTCTTCCATATAAGGCTTCAAAAGGAGACATTTGAAGACTGGATTGGAAATTGTTGTTGTAAGAAAATTCAGCAAACGCCAAGCTTTTCTCCCAATTAGAGCCATATGATAGCACACAGGCTCTCAACAAGTCTTCCAGAATTTGATTTATCCTTTCAGTTTGCCCATCCGTCTGGGGGTGATAAGCTGTACTGAAATTCAGCTTAGTCCCTAGAAGATTATGCAAACTTTCCCAGAATCGAGAAGTAAATTGAGATCCTCGATCTGAAACAATGGTCTTTGGAACACCATGCAAGCGCACAATGTTATTCAGATAGAGTTCTGCAAGCTCATCTCCTCGATTGGTGACTTTCACTGGGATGAAATGCGCCACCTTGGTTAACCGATCAACGATAACCCAGATAGAATCATGACCTTTTCTAGTCTTTGGCAGACCAGTGATGAAATCCATACTGATATCATCCCACTTCCATTCTGGAATCTTCAAAGGTTGCAAAAGCCCAGCAGGACGTTGATGCTCGGCTTTGACACGCTGACACACATCGCAAATAGCAACGTATGCAGCAATATCTTTCTTCATATCGGGCCACCAATATTCCTGACGGAGATCTTGGTACATTTTTGTACTTCCAGGATGGATTGAGAGATGGGACTCATGAGCTTCTTTAAGGATTAAATCTTTAAGCTTGAGGTCATTAGGAACATAGATTCGATTCTTGAACATGAGCACTTCATCTGAATTTTCATGGAATTCGGATTCAGCTCCATTCCTTAACTCTTCACGAATTTTTATGATAGATTCATCTTTGAGTTGAGCAGCTTTAATTTGGGATTTTAAGGTTGGTTGCACTTCGAGTGCGGCCAAAAATCCTTTTTCAACAATTCCCAAATTAAGCTTTTGGAATTCAATGATGAGATCTGATTGGTTGGTATGATAGGAAACAGAAAGACAATGAAGTTTTCTGCTAAGAGCATCAGCTACGACATTAGCTTTACTAGGATGGTATTGAATATTAAGGTCGTAGTCTTTTATCAACTCCAGCCACCTTCGTTGTCTTAGATTTAAATCAGGCTGGGTGAAGAAATATTTCAAACTCTTATGATCTGTAAAAATATTGCATCGATTACCAATAAGGTAATGACGCCAAATTTTAAGAGCATGCACCACAGCAGACTAATTCGGATCATGAGTTGGATAATTAAGCTCATGGGGGCGTAACTGACGAGAGGCATAAGCAACAACTTTGCCTTCTTGCATCAGAACACACCCTAATCCACTTCGAGACGCATCACAATAAACATCGAAGCTCTTATGGACGTCGGGTAACCCTAGCACTGGGGCTGTTGTTAACCGATTCTTGAGCTCTTGAAAGCTTTCTTCACATTCTGGCGTCCATTCGAATTTCTTTTCTTTCTTTAGCAACTGAGTCAAGGGTCGAGCTATTTTGGAAAAGTTCTCGATGAAACGGCGATAATATTCCGCTAAACCGAGAAAACTTTGAATTTTGGGTGCAGTTGAGGATTCCCAATCCATGATTGCTTTGATTTTACCGATCGACGGATATGCCTCCATTGGATAAAATATGCCCAAGAAAAGCAACTTCTTTTAGCCGAGTGCATTTCTCAAATTTGGCATAAAGCTTATGCTCACGAAGTTTCTCGAGCACCATACGCAAATGCTGCGCATGATCTTCTTTAGATTTGGAATAGATGAGGATGTCGTCGATGAAAACCACGACGAACTTATCTAAATACTCCATGAATACCTTATTCATGAGGGTCATAAAACTGGCAGGAGCATTAGTAAGTCCAAAAGACATTACAGTGTACTCATACAATCCGTAACGCGTGGTAAAAGCAGTTTTTGGAATATCTTCGGGTCTGATTTTCAATTGGTAGTACCCATGTCTTAAATCAATTTTTGAAAAGACTTGAGCACCGGTCAACTGATCAAACAGATCGTCGATACGAGGAAGAGGGTACTTATTTTTGATTGTCACATCATTTAAGGCTCGATAATCCACACACATGCGTGAACCACCGTCCTTTTTAGGAACAAAAAGAACTAGACTACCCCACGGGGAAGAACTAGGTCGAATAAATCCTTTCTTTAATTGCTCATTAATTTGCTTCTTTAATTCGACTAAGTCATGAGGGGGCATACGATAGGGACGCTTAGAAATGGGAGCGGTTCCGGGAACAAGATTGATAACAAATTATATATCTCTATCTGGAGGAAGTCCAAGCAGCTCATCTGGAAATACATCAGGATATTCAGAGACTATAGGAATTTGGCTGAGTTTTTTTATTATGGCTGAACAAAGGAAGGATTGGGATTTTTCTGAATTTCGAATGGAAGAAAAATTTACTAGGACACCTTCAGAGTTAACAAGAGAGATTGATCGATTAGCACAGTCTATGCATCCTTTATATTTGGATAACTATCCATGCCAAGGATCACATCTAAACCAGAGTTTCTATGAGGATGAGATCAGCGTGAAATAATATCCCATTTATTTCAATACTGATACTAGGACAAATTTTTGTTGACTTCATGGTTGATCCAGGGGAATAGATTAACATTTTGGTAGAGAGAAGGTCGGATTTGATTTCATTTTGATCAACAAACTTCTTTGAAATAAATGAATGCGATGCTCCGGAATCAAACAATACCAAGGTAGATACTGAATGAACATGGAACATACCCAACACGACATCAGGGGCGTCGCTGGCTTCCTCGGCGGTCACATGATGCAAGCGACCGCTACTCAATTCGGTTCTGCCATGATCATGGTTTAATCGCTTGAGTTACTCGGCAAGACCTTGCGGTCTTCCAAGGGGACGCTGAACACCTTGTGCCGGCTGAAGATTTGGAGCTTGATTCTTCTTTGGACATGCATTAGCGAAATGACCACGCTCATTACACCGATAGCATGTGACATCCGCTGCTTGATTTTGAATTCCAGCAGGCTTCCTTTCAGATGTACCAGCCTGCCTAGCAGGAGGCTGCCGAGGTCGAGGAGGTTGACCTTGACGCCTTTGATGCTGATAAGGGGCAGAAGGTCGTACATTGGTTGATTGACCAATGCGCGGCCTTGCAGGGCTAGCACTTACAGACTTGTGAGCCATCCATTTCCTCTTACGATTCTCCATAATATTCTTGGTGCGTGTTCGGCTATAATAGCTTTATCCACAAGATTTGAAAATCATGGAAATCATGAATAGCCAAGATATGCTTCACTTCATCATTTAGATTATCTACAGGCGTTCAATTCTTCTCGCTCAGCGCCATACGAGGTTGCATATCGGGCAAGATAATTGAAGCGGTGGAGATATTCCATTACAGACATATTTCCTTGACGAAGATCCAAGAATTCCCGCTTCTTTAGATTAACCAAACTAGAAGGAATATGAGTCCTAAAAGCTTCCTTGAAAGATGTCCAAGAAATTTGCTGGCCTTCGGGCTGAATAGACTGGAAATTTTCCCACCAAGAAGCAGCTGCACCTTGCAACTGATATGAAGCATAAAGCACTTTTTCATGATCACTGCATTGAGCAATGGCCAATTTGCTTTCCACTGATCTTAGCCAGTCATCTGCTTCTAAGGGGTCAATAGCAGAAGAGAAAGTTGGGGGTCGAGTTTTTAAGAACTCGCCCAACTTGGATTGACGATAAGTTTTGACATTTCTGGCTCCCGTATCCACGGCACCGAGATTAGCCGTATTCTGCACCAGCTGCTGAAGAAGGAGGGTATTCGTCTGCCGTCCTTGCTCAATCATCGCCAAGACTTGAGCCATCGTAGGCGGTCCTGGTAACTGCTCTTCAGGGACATTCACTTGGGCTTGGAATGATGCTTGAGGCGGCGGCGGAGATTCCTGGCAAGAAGGTCGACGCGACGAAGAAGCTCTGACAGAAGGATGAACTGGATTTGGCAAAGCTGGAGTGGCTAAAGCCACCCTTGGAGGTTGACTTTCTGGAGTTGCCTCCGTCTCCGTTATCTCGTTTAGAGATCTGGTGACTGGCATCTGGAAAGGCATATAGAAGGAGAGTAATAGGTAAGATTTTAATTCATTTAATTTCTATTAGTTATCTCATTATTATCATTCATGAATTATTATTATTAAGGATCACAACATCGTAAAAATATTAACAAAATGTTAAATATTTACGAGTAGGAGCCATAAGCACACAATAAAATTCATAACCAAAAACTTTTATTCCAACTTTTAATATGTACAAGCAAAAAGCATAACCTAGTAACATTCACAATTGACATCTAACTTACGTAGTTTAGGAGGGAAACTGACCAAAAGTTATTTCTTATTTCCCAACTAGAACTCACTCGACTGATTCCATATCCACACTACCTACTGAAGACCTACAGGTAGAACCCTCCGTGTCCGAGGAAGGAAAAATCCCTCGACGACGGTATACCTGTGGTCTTTGAGGACGACGCAAAACAACACTGCCTGGATCTACATGGATTCTAGGCAAACGAGGTCGACTACCTACGACTGACATCCGTGCCTAGCAATACCTCGGCGGTGCTCGGGTTTCATCCACGGGCACTCGAGATGCTTGCCTCAACACTGATCGCGGTATCAAACCTCTAGCTAGACAAGGAGCAATAGCTTCTTCCAAGAACGCTATCCTACGCCTAGCTTCCCTATATTCAGAAACTACTTGCCGACAATACTGATCTGAGGCGTTAATGAATTCCACTAAGTTTCTTAAGGTGGTATTTGATAACCCAGTGGAATCCATATAACAATTTTCCCCACCCGGTGGCCGAGAAGGAATTCTCCTATATGCAACTGCCAATTCAGGTAATGCATGACGTAGCCTGACAATTGCATTATAGGCCACTTCGTTCATAGCCATCGTGATGGAAGATCCTGAGCCCTCAAAAGATCTATCCCCTTCGCCATACTCGACTCTGGCGGGGATATCTACCCTTGCTATATACTCCACCGAGACTGAACTAACAGGGGCATGGAATACTATATATCTAGGATTCTCAGAAAAATGGGCAAATTCCAGCAGACGAGCAAGATATCCCATCATGCCGGAATTTTCCCTCTGAGTAGACATATAGCATGGCGCATAGCCTCCCATCTGCACATTTAACAAGGAATTAGTATTCTCGATTAAATGTAAGATAAGAAAATATTGAAGGAAAAGATTCTAGCAGAAATTTTTAAAACAGAAAAGAATTAATAACAAATATTTATTTGGCACAACCAAAAGAATATACTTAAGGAATAAATTGAAGAGATGACCTAATTCATCATTTTAATTTTGGAATCCTAATTTCAAATTCTAAGTTTATTTACGCCCAAACTATCTAAGGTTTCTATACAAAGATGGCTCGATACTAACTTAAGGCCCCATTTTCGATAAATTAATATCGAAAATGGATACCATGTGCATACAAGACTAGTCCCATGATCGGTGGCTAGTACGCACAAATACAAATTGATATCACAGTCATACACAACTTTATTATTACAATGAAGCAAATACATAACTTTCTTACAATACCAAAAGTAAAAGCATAACAATGGAGACATTCATCTTGTAGTATGCCCTTTATCCCAAAATCCCCACAGGCAAGCGACAAGGAGAACCCTAGTAAAATTCATCGCTCACATCCCGAATCGTGTCATAAAAGGTATCGTGGGAAATCATTTCTTCACCTAAAAACATCAACATGGGCAAGTTGAGTACTTACGTACTCGCAAGACTTTTGCAAAAGCTATCATATATACAAAGCTATTTCAAGGAAAGCTCATGGTTGTTTTGCATAAAGCTAAATTGAAATGTAAATACAGAATAATAGATTGTAAAGCGAAGTTTAAGTAAAAGCGGCTTAATATCGAAAGTAATCAATGTAAGCTTAAGTAAATATCAAATACAGGTATCATCACCATTTCAAGAATCATTTCTCATCACAGCAGAAATTGCCAAGTAATCATTCCTACGGTCGTGTAGAAATCCGAGTTTTATGACAGTATAAAACAGTTAACTAGTGCTGGCGCACCAAGATTCCCATAACCGCGGGAACGGCTTTTCGAAAAGTTCGACACTCTGCAGAGTTGTACAGCTTTACCCACAAGTAATGATCAACCTCTTTTGCCAGGCCAGTAACACACTTCCTTTGGTGTGTCGGCAAGGAGATCATAACAAAACCGTTACATTGTTTAACCCTAACTTTGCACCAGCCCGGTGACATCAAACCCGTACTATGGTATTTATGTTTGCACAGTCATTGCACAATAATGATTAAGCATGTCCATAGTATGACATTCACCGTTGTATTAGCAAACGTGACTCCCAACACCTCGGTGTGGGCTCCCCTACGAGCAACCAGTCACTGAAGAGGCTCGTACTACTTCGGCCTACCAATGTGCAAAGCTAGTTTTAAGCAACTTAATAAGTTAGAGCTGTCCCATACCAGCACTTGTGGTTGTACGGTAAATTCTTGGGTTTAACGAACACGTAGTTCGGTCCTTAATCCGACACGGGCAATAGTCTCCACCCTACACTACGTACAAGTCCCTTGTACACCCGGCTATTGCCAATAATTGCCCGCATCAAAATCATAGTTTTATTTTCATTTTTGATTAAAATACCAACCAGGAAAGGTCATACCTATTAAGTTGTCATATCCAACATTTTTAATCAGGTCAAGATTTTATTTTGCTTTTAGCATGGCTAAGCATGTCACTAAGTGTGATTAATCCAAATTGACATTAAATAATGTCTATGCTATTCTATGGTTATCAAGGTTCACAATTTCATACTTATCAAGGAAGTTCCATAAGTCTACAGGTAAAATTACCAATACCCATAATATAGCAGACTTTAGTAAAATAAAGTATGCAGTAAAACATTTAATGAAAACATTTATAAAACTGGGATCAATATGATCAAAGGGGGTGCTTGCCTTGTTGATGATCCTCGACGTCAAACTCCTGATCGTCAAACTCACAGGTTTCGTCGGGTGCTACACGTCGAATAATAATAACATGGCAATTCCAACAAAACGAAAGGATCAGACATAAGAACCAAATAAAATCAACTTATATTAGCCAATCTTAGTTTCTTGAATAATTCACTTTTATTTATCATTTTCAGAGACCATTTTTATAGGTTTCTCTACTCTGGATTTTCAATTTCTAAATTCTGAAATTATTTAAATTACCATTATGGAACTACTTTCTTACCCTATATTATACTTTAATTATTTTCCATGGTACACCCTAAGTATTTTTGCATATTCAGGTTCCTAACAGAGCATGGAGTCTAATAAAATTTGTTTCATTCAATTTGAAGTTGAATTGCAGAAATTCTATTCACAACATATTTCAAATTCTTTCTTTAAATTTAAATCTGAAATTCAAACAGAATTATTTTTGAAATATTTTTGCATATTCTGAATCTACATGATTTTAGATGAATTTAGAAATTTATTTCACTTCATTTGGTTGGATAGTTCAAAAGATATTTAAGTTTGAATGCATTCGGTTTTGTAAATACAAAAAATTAGTAAATATACTAAAAATGGGAAGTACGCTTTCTGATCAGAACTACCCTTTCCCTTTTCTTTCTATTTGAGTCGGACCGAGGCAGCGACATGCCGGCCCGGTGGCAATGACACGACGCGACGCAGAGCGGCCGACGCTACGGACCACGCCTGTCGAGAGCAACATGGTCGACTGGGGCCCGCGTGGCAGCGACTCTACTCAGATCGAGCGACTGACGACCAGGGCCCGCATGGCAGTGAGCTGCGCGTTGCGTGCAACTGACATGCTGGTCCCATTGTCAGTGACCCGAGACAGAGGTCGCGGTTGCGAGGTTCGCCGGCGGCGAAGCACTGCCGGAGAAGTGGAATGGATTCCATATTCTTGCTCAGCGTGCTTGCGCGATCCTAGGGGTGGTATCGCTTGGTCGGGGTGGCGGAGGCGACACCGCCACCGAGAGGGGCGGCGGCGGAAATGGCGACTGCCACAAGACCGCGAAACTACGGCTTCTGGGGTGGAAGAACTTCACGGCGAGCATCGATGGATCACATAGATCTCATTTTGGCTTTAGCAAGGAAAAAGAGTGACGGAGGGAAGCTCTCACCGTGAGGCTGCGGCGGCGGCGGAAGAAGCTCGGTGGGAGAGCTCGTCGGGGAAGAGGACGTGAAATTGAGGTAGGCAAAGACTTCAGGGTGCTATGAGGGTGCTTCGGGTTGGATAGTTTGGGCGAAGTGGAGTGAGGCGGTGCAAAGACGAGTTTTCCCCTTTTTCGGGTGCTCGCCGGAGTTGGGGAAGAAAGGGTGGTCGAGCTGTGTTGTGGCGTTTTGGTTCGGCGTTGCGGTTTCCAGGGAGGTGCGTGAGCCCTTGCGACCATTTTGCAGCGCTTAAATAGACAGGCGAGGCGGTTTATCACAGGTTGTGGACACGGCAAGAAACAGCGGCGAGCGCAGGGGTTGTCGGCCGGGTTTTGGCGCGGGAGAGAGAGCACGGAGGTCGAGGCGGGTGCGGTGTATCCTGGGCGACGTGCTGGCGTCCTCGGGTGGCGAGTTGCGGCGCGGGTGGCGACAAAACGGGAGAGGGCGGCGTCGGCTCGGTGAGAGAGCGGCGAAGCAACGGGAGAGAACGGGAAAAGAACGGAGAGGGTGAAGCTGACAGGTGGGACCGGGCGGTCAGAGAGAGAAAAGGAGGTCGGCTGCTGGGACAGCTGTCTAGGCGGGCCCACATGTCGGCGAGACAGGGTTATAATCTCAGGATAAATCTGGACCGTTCAGGATAAAACCGGAAGTTTAGGCTAGAAGATAAAATCAAAATTTTACAAAAGTTTTTACTGAGGTCGGCAAAGTAAATATTAAGGTATAGTAAAATTTTCAGATAATTTTGACAAGTAAATTATTTATTAAAAATCTGACAATGCACTGTTGGAGATTTTAGCTGATTCTGTTTTGCATTTATTTGAAGGTTAAAGTGACTTTATAATTTTATGAAACTTTTTGAAAAGATTCGTATTAATATTATATACCTTTAACAAAATTTTCAAAATTTTATATTTGATATTTTAATTTTAATAATTCTGACACTGCATTTTCCAGCTTTTAAGATTGACTGTTCTTGAATTTCTAAAATTACTAAATGAAGAGATAAATTCTTTGTATTTTTACCAGGGTTGGGTTAAGTTAATATGTCGGCATGGTTAAAATTTCAACTCTGTTTAAGGTAATAAAAATCCTGAACAAATCTTTTGGTTCAGATTTCCACTTGTCTCCTCATGATTATCTTTGTATTTTATTTTATTTTATTAATGCCAGGACAGAGCAAGTGGCACAAATATGATTTTTAGATTTTTAAGGATTTTACTGACTTTATGTTTTTACCTTTTGTCTTTTACCATTTTGCTATATTGAGAATTTGGATTTCTTTTAATAAGAAAAGGCCAAAAGAATTTTCTTTATTTCAAGAAAAATCAGAAAACATGACAATAAATCATATGGATATTTTTAATATTGTATTTCTGATTTTACTGAATTTTGGGTTGTTACAATTAGATGAATGATTAGATATTTTTCTTGAAATATTAATGACCTCTATAGTTCAACTAATTAGTTTGGGTACACCAGATTAAGGCCGAGATGTTTTGCGTTTGTATAATTTATACTCTATTTCTCTTTTTTTCTTAACAGCTCTATTAGCCCTTAGCTTTTTAATACTCCCTCCGTTGATAAATATAAGGCCTATAGTTTGAATGTTCCTGTTCAAAAATATAAGACGTGCATGTAGATTTAATGAGTCTTTCCACATATACCCTTATTTATTCTCTCTCAACCATATGCATTTATTCATTACCACCTACACAAAGTATTATCTCTCATCTTCCAAAACAATTAAGAGGGATATGTAAGTCATTTCCTCTTATGTTTTCCTCAGTTTCACTATAACATTAATCCTTGTGCAAAATCAAAATACGCCTTATATTTATCAACGGAGGGAGTATATAACATACATACGCTCCAGAGTAGGAGTAATTAGTACTACTACGGACGTGTGTTAATATAAGAGCCAGTTACTGCACCGCCCTCTAGCTAGTCTCTACTTAGATAGATCGACCATTGAAAATAATGGGTGGTACGGAGTACTACGTACCTAAGCTTAGCTACAGCTAACTTCAAGCCTTCAACTAACACAACAGACTCTTAATCCATAGCTGTGCCGTACATTCATTGGCCATGCTAGTACTCAACTCAATGACCCCAGCTGAAAGATCGAGATAAATTAACTAAGAAAGCAAGTCATACTTTTTGGCTTCCCTGCGGTCGTCGGGCTAGCTAGTGCATGTACGTACGTAGATCATACTGTTGGTAGTAGCATGCATGTGGGGTTCCTTGCGGAAGCCAGCAATGGTGTCCGCCCATCATCAGCAATTAAACGAACCTTGCTAGCTAGCTAGACTTTTTGAAAGGCCAAATGTATATATTATACTTCGCCGAAGAAACTTGCACAGCAAATGACTGTTCATACAAATAATCACGCATCCCCTTGGCTGCGGCAAATGCACGTTAGTTTGTTGCGCTGGTTATGGGCTAGTCCAGTCTTCACTGTACGTGCTCTCGATGGGCGTGCAGCCAAAAACCTCATAATTAAATTTCTCACGGTAAACTTGTAGCATAAAATTCGTATATTCCCACTCCAGCTTCGCTACTTATAACTGCATGTATGGAAGCGACGACGGCAAGTTAGCCGGATCGATGCAGTTTCGCCGCACTGTAGAATGACTTCTCCGTCGGTCGTCGTCCGGCACACCGATGGATCGTAACATGCATGTGGGGCGCGCGCGTCGCAGAGAGAAAATCAAGAGAGGATCGACAGCATCCACACACATTAACAGCCGAGCAAAACAAGGCAGTTGACGCGAACCTTTTCCTGATCCCCTCATCTATTTCTTTCAGGCTAATTAAAGAAAGGACAACCCCAAGTGGTGACACATGCACTGATGCACAGAGAGAGTCCGGGCGGGCTAGCAACCTTGCCACAGCGCTGTGCGGTCGTAGTAGCATCAGAACAGTCGGAACGCGAGTCGGTCACACCATGCATGCCATGTAAAGCTTACCTCCGGCCTTTTTAATATCAAGTAAACGCGCCATTTCACGTGCGTACGGGTAGAACCGAGGGGGCGAGCTGGGAAGCAACCATGAAAGCCAGGCATCACTTGGCTAGCTAGCCCTTGCACGCTTGCATATCTTAATCATATGTGAAAAATATATTTCTCGTAGTTCGTAGCCAACTAAAGTTAAATCTGGAGCAGTACACCATGATGATGATATTAATTTGCTCTAGGTAGTAGTGGTCGGTCGGTTGTCTGTAGAGAACACAACTCGATCCAAGCCACCAACTAAATTTACAGATCGAAGAGAGGGGACAAGAAAAGAAGGAAGCCGAGAGGAGCTCCAAAGGAACACATGAAGGAGCAGCCAGAGGAGATGAGGCGAGCTAAAGCGATAATAAGCTTAGGCCCTAGCGCTAATGCCCTACGTACTGATTGAAGCTTAGAGATACCACCGTAGCTAGCTAGTACATTTTGCGAGCTAGATGATCAGATCTAAGGAGAGAGAAGAAAGAGAGAGGCATATGTAGATATATATACCCTAGCTAATTAAGCTCTCGTGGCCGGAGAATGCGCCACTTAATTGGCGTGCAGAGGCTGTCGTCACCGGCCGGCGTGCCGGTGCTGCAGCTAGTCTGCTGATCAGGAGCGGAGGATGTTGCGGATGATCTCGGCGCCCGGGCTGTTGTGGTCCATGGTGGCCATGAGGTCCGACAGCCGGTCGCTGAGGTCGTCCACCTCCCGGTGAAGGCTCTTTATGTAGTTGCACGTCTCCTTCAGCAGCTTCGACGTCGACGCCTGCATCAACACCACATTCATTAATTACTCCTTTCGTACAGAACACACACAATGCAACAACCTACTTGCCCTGTTGCCCACGCACACCATGTGGAGAATTGCATGATGGTACAGAATATGTAATGTGAATGAGTATCGTTTGGTTAGTTACCTGGCTGGAGCCACGGCGGCGAGAGTTGGGGAGCAAAGACTGGAGCTTGGAGATGAGCTCGTTGATCTCCTCCTCGGAGATGGAGCCACGCGACGACCTCCGGCTCGACATCGTCGTCCTCCTCGTCGCCGGGCGGGACGAGCTTGTTCTGCAGCTACCCAAGCAAGGCTAAGCTGGGTGTGGTTTTCAGAAGTGTACGTGTACACACACCGGCAGCGCTGGCAAGTGAGGGAAGAGGAGCAGGGGCGTTAGCTAGCTAGTTCTGCGATAGCTGGAGGGGAGTGTGTGAGGGAGACAGAAAGGGAGAGGGTGTCTTTATAAGGAGAGAAGAGATGAGGATCGAGATGGCCAAGATCGAGCTGCTCAGCTGCCTATGAGAGATAATTCGTTAATTAATCACGCTGGCTGCGGGAAAAGAAGGAACGAAATAGACCACGAGAAAAAAAAAAAGGGGTGGGGTTGGGCTGGGCCCGCTTGTCTCTCTCTATCTAATCACTGTGGAGGGCTCCCCTAGGCATGGCCCACCGGTTGGCAGCTCGTGGGCCTGCCTGTAATAAAACGCTATGATCACCCACCACTTGCCACGTGCCCACTGATTTACCTAAAAAGAAAAAAGAAAATTCGGTCAATCTGTTTTTGTAACTTTTTGGGTTTTACCGTTGCCTTTTGTCTTATAGCTTTTATGCCATCAAAATTACAAACATATTTGAGAAATGCCACTATGGCAAGGCCAAAGCCCTTTGACCAAGCTAAAATTACCCTTGTGCTCGTTCTAATTCACAAAATTTATATCTAATTGCTCGTTAGTTCGTTTCTAATGCTAGTATTTCAACAAACACCTAGAAATGAGAGAGAGAAAGATATAGATATATCATGTAGAGAACACCAACGGGAAGGTGGATAATAAAATGGTAAAGGCAGTTTTGGCATTTTGAAAAAAAGTTGAGTTACTAGTGGCATTTTCAAAAGAAATTTGTAGTTCCGATCACATGAAACTAACAACGCAAATAGCAAAAGCCTGAAAATATCAACAGCATAGACCAAGTTTTCTATATAAAAAAACTCCCTAGCTAACTAGAGGTGTTGCTTCGCAGCCCTGTTGACCTATTGATCGGGGTTGAACAAAAATCGATCAGATCGTTTCTTTGTTTTTATGTTGTGATTTTATGTTACCCAAGTACGTCCCTCCTGATGAAATTATGATTTAAGTATACTATTAAGGAGTAGATACGTCGTATATGTGAAAACATATATGTAGTTAACTGTGTACCATGAACTGATGTGGACAAATCTTTCTGTTAAACCCCTGTCAATCAGAATTGCCTACACTACTACAGAACGGCATATCACTATCGCTTCATCTGTGTCGGTTCTTAAGTTTTTAGGAAAAAACGATTGTGATAAATGACTTAGGAGGGGTGTTAATAATAATCACTGTCGGTTCTCAGGTTAGAAGTGATTGTGATGTAGCACTGAGCACATCACAATCGGTTCTTATGTGAGAAGCGATAGTGATGTGCATAATCATTACTATCGCTTCTCACAAAAGAACCGATAGTGATGTGCACGTCGTCATCACAATCGGTTCTTATGTGAGAAGCGATAGTGATGATCATGATCATCACTATCGCTTCTCACATAAGAACCGATAGTGATATGCACGATCACATCACTATCGTTTTTCAAGTGAGAACCGATAGTGATGTTTATGCATATCACTATCGCTTTTTAAGTGAGAACCGACTGTGATGTGTCTCGCTAGGTTATTTATACCCCTCGGGATGAACTCTCCTCTGTTGTTGTTCTAGAGGACATTTGTTCGCCGCCACTCGAAAAAACAGGTCATATTCTGTGGTTGGAAGCAATATTTGGGTGAGAAAAATTGAAATCCTCAAGGGTGGGTGTTAAGAGGGTAAATTTGAAGCTTAGCCTGAGGAGATTTCCCCTCATTTTGCAGAATTTATGGTTTTCTTCAAAATGTGAGCATTCCTTCAAACCTCTTCATTTAATGTACAGACATGGCAAGGGTACGATATTAATGGGTACACCTTTTACACCGAAAGTCAGGATGCGAAGAGTACTGTTCAAAATAGTGGTGTAAGCATAGATGCTTTGTCCGATAGACACCACTCGAAAGGAGGATCCTCAATGGCAATGAACTCTTACTATGGGGTGATCAAAGAAATTTGGAAGCTCGATTACGGAATATACCAAATTCCATTGTTCCGATGTAAGTGCGTGGGACTTCCACATGGAGTGAAGGTCGACAAGAGAGGTTTTACTCTTGTGGATCTCAATAGAATCGCCTACAAGGATGACCCATTTGTCCTTGCAAAGCAAGCAAATCAAGTCTTCTACGTGCGTGATCCGGCCAATCCGAGGGTGCACGTCGTCCTTTACAGCAAGCGGTGGATCGTTGGTTTCGAAAATGTCATAGATGAAGAAGAATACGACCAATTCGATGAAATACCTCCGTTTGCGGATGGGGCCTATTTTAGTGGGGACGACGATACACATGAAAGAAATTACATAAGTGTAGATCATCAAGAAGGGTTGTATTGTAAATAAAAGGAGTACGTCATTGTATCAGTTGCTATGTGCTTGAAATGTTTATATTGTTTATGCGCTGTTTTCCTGCAATTACATGGTACGTGTAGTCTCCATGTGTATTATTTGTGTCGGTTTATCGGTAAAAACCAATAGAGATTCTAACAAAGCTAGCTTGTAAATAGTCCAATGTTCATTTCTGAAAATTTTCAAAAAATTTGGACTTCATTTTTAGAAGTTTTGACTTTTCTACTGTTAGTAGCAAAAATCATGCCTATAAAGTGAATGTTGGCACATTTTTTCAGTACTAACTTTTTTTTCAAAAATTCTATTTGGAAAATATTTGCAGTATCTCAAAGTATATTTCTGCAAAATTTCAAATAATTCCAACAATATTCGCAAAAGTTATGTCATTTTCAACTCTTTGATCTAATTCTGAAAATTCAGAATTAATGGTTTGTCGGGAAAACCAATAGTGCAGTGAACCACATTTGTGTCAGTTTTTATTAAAAAATGATAGTGATAATACATTTGTGTCGGTTTCACTCAAAAAATGATACTGATATTTATATTATTTGTGTCGGTTTCACTCAAAAACCGACACAGATGATTAAGTTATTTGTATCGGTTTATATATAAAACCGACACAGATGATGGTCTATGTCCTGCATCGTTTATCATCTGTGTCGGTTCACAAAGAAAAGTGACACAGGTAAGTTTCTATTTGTATCGGTTCTTGTAGGAAAGCGATACAGATAACTAATTATTTGTATCGGTTCCCAAATAAGAGCGACACAGATAATGAAGTATTTGTGTCGGTTTTTCTTATAAAACTGATAGAGATGATATATGTAACAGCCTCAAAAATCATAAAATAAAGAAAAATGAAATAAAAATATTTTGTGCATTATTTTCGAAATTTCTGAATTTCCTGGATTTTCTGAATATTCTTTTGGCTTTTCTTTAATGCAAAAATGTGAAATGAAGAATATAGTAAATAGAAAATGGTAAAAAGTAAAAATGTTAATTCAACAAAAATTTACCAAAGTTTCTAAAAATATCTGAGGGCTCTCCTCAGCTTGCTTAAGTCGGTGGGTAAGCTGAATTTATAAAAATAACAATTAATCAAAGATAATCATGGGTAAAAATCTCAGGGTAAAATGGTAAAACAATTTGGTAAAAATATCTGTAGATCATCCTGACCCAAAATTTTTATCTTGCCGACATAAAAACAGTATCAACCTCCTGTAAAAATATCAAGAATTTACTAAATCATTTTATAATTTTAAAAATTCGAAAACAGTGAATAAATAATCTGGAAAACAGTAATGTCAGAATTTTTAAAAATTAAATAATAATAATTAAAATCTGTAATTTTTACAGAAGGTGTAGAATGTCATTTTAAATCATCATAAAAAGTTTTGTAAAATAATAACTTCATGTAAATCGCAAATTAAAATAAAAACAGAATAGACAATGCAGTAACTGTTACAATGTCAGAATTTTATAAAAATCATCATGCATCATAAAATGTCGAAAATTTTTCAGGAGGCTGGTAATATCCTTGCCGACCTATGGTAAAAAGTTCATAAATTTTCGTGCCCGTTTGAACGTTGAAATTTCCGTTGAAATCCCGTTCGGTCGTGAGGCTTCTCGAGTTCTTTTTCGCTCGCCGACATGTGGGCCCGGCTGTCGGTGAGACACCTCAGCCAACAGCCGCTGCCAGCTCGCCCCACGCGTCAGCGACCCGGCCGCGCCTTCTTCCTCTCTCTCTCGCCTCTCTCCGCGCCGACGTCGCCTCTCGCTTTTTCTCTCACCCGCAAGAAACCGCCTTTCTCTCCTATATAAACCCCTCTCGTGCGTTCGCGGCCGACCTAGCCGTGCCCTCGCAAACCCATTCCGCATTGCTTTGGTCGTCTTCTCCGCGACAGCAAAAACCACAAAGAGGTCAAAACTCGCAATCCACCGCCTCAGTCCATTCCAATCCAATTCCTTCGGCCTGAAGCATCCTAGAGCCTCCAGGAACTTATCCCGAGCCCCGTCCGAAACCCATTCTTCCCCGGCAAGCTCCTCCGCGTGTTCTTCTTCCGCCGCCACCGCGCACGGTGAGACCTCTATTCCGCCGCTCATTCTTTGAACTAAACCCATAAATGGAATCCTTGAAGTCCACTGATGCTTTTGGTAGTGATCTTCAAGCTCGGGAAGGTCTCGTTTTGCGAGAACGCCGGTGGCCGTGAGCTCGCCGCCCTCTCCGTGTGGCAGCCGCCCGCCATCTCGGCCGGCGCCACCACCCAAAGATGCGCACAAGTGTCTTGAGCATGAATCGGAACCCATTCCGTGATTCCGGCCGTGCTCGCCGGCGGCGAGCCCGTCTTCCATGATCTGCTCTGGTCACCGCTAAGCGGGCCCAATTGTCGGCCGCGTCTTACTGAGCGCAGGCCACGACACGCGGACCGCTTTGTTAGCCAGCGCTAGCATACAGTCGATCGCCGACCGATGGGCCCGGCTTGTCGGCGCCTCAAGCGGTTCCACCGAAATGGAAAGCGCGTTTTCGCGAAAGCGTACTTTCCATTTTCGCAATTTTCGATTTTTAGTATTTAATCAAAACCTAGATATTCATTTAGCCATATCTTTCAAATCATTTAACCAAATCTGATGAAATAAAATTCTAAATTCATCTAAAATCCAGTAGATTCAGAATATGCAAAAATATTTCAGAATTGAATTTTATTTGAAATTCGAATTTAAATTCAAAGTAAAGGTTAGAAATATGCCATTCATGGAAATTTTGCAAATAACCTCCAAATTTAGTAAAATAAATTTTATTAGAATCCTTGTAATCTCAGGAACCAGAATCTATAAAAATACTTAGGGTGTGTTGTAAGAAAAATCTAAGTTATAAAATAAGTAGAAAATAATGCAATAATGGTTTAAATAGATCAAATCTTTAAATTGCAAAAGAAAACAAATAACTCATGTAACCATTCCTGAAATTATGAAATCATTTTATTTGAATATTTCCATCTGATTTCTTTTTGGCCTTATTGAAATTTGGTATTTATTCTATGTCGCCTTACGACGTGTAGAACCCGATTTAACCCGATGCGTTCGGCGACCGGGAGTTTGAAGTCGAGGATAGTCAACAAGGCAAGCAAACCCCTTTGATCATATTGATCCCAGTTTTATAAATGTTTTCATTAAATGTTTTCTTGCATACTTTACTTTTATTAAAGTCTGCTATATTTTGGGTATTGGTAGTTGTACCTATTGTCACATAGAACTTCCTTGATAAGTAGGAAATTGAAAACCTTGAAAACCCTAGATTAGCTTAGACAATATTTAATGTCAATCTAGGTTACTCACATTTAGTGAAATGCTTAGCCAAAGCTAAATGAGTTAAAGCGTGAAATGATTAAAGACTTTGGATATAACATTTAAATGGGTATGACCATTTTTGTGGTTGGTATTTGGTTGGAAAATGAAAATAAAACTATGGTTTAGATGCGGGCAATTATTGGCAATAGCCGTGTGTGCATGTTTTGCACGTAGTGTAGGGTGGAGATTATTGCCCGTGTCGGATTAAGGACCGAACTATGAGTTGTTTTCAGGCCAAGAAAATTCATACAACCACAAGTGCTGGTATGGGACAGCTCTAACTTATTAAGTTGTTTAAAACTAGCTTTGCACTTGGAAGGCCGGAGTAGTACGAGCTGTTTCTTAATGAATTGCTCGACGGGACGTCCACACCGAGGTGATCATGGATTAAACGTCTACCAATATAACGATGTACGCCATATTGTGGGTAGTTCCATCATTTCTATGCTCTGAGTTCTTACTCCACAAAATGGGTTTGTCGTCATCGTGCTGGTGCAAAGTTAGGTTTAAATAATGTAAAAGTTATAACATGACTCTCTGCGGCACACCAAAGGCAGTGTGCAAATATCGATTGCTCAAAGAGTCAGTCATGTCTTGTGGGGAAAGTTGTATACCTCTGCAGAGTGTAAAACTAATCGATTAGCCGCGTCCGCGGTCATGGACACTTGGTAAAGTCATCACATAGTTAGCTGTTTTGCTTATTTTCCTAAAAAGTGGTTTCTACCACGTGTTGGTCATTTCCGCTGTGTGCGGAAAGAAATGATTTTAAGTATGATCGGTATACCCAAACATTCGTAATTTATTGATGCTTACATTCTATCACTTTTAATATTAAATTGCTTTTATTTAAATTTCATTTTGCAATCTAATATTCTCGTATTTACATTTCAAACCGACTTTGTGCAAATTAACCTTAATAGCCTTTCTTTGAAATGGCTCGCATGTATTTTAGGTCTTGCATAAGTCTTGCGAGTGCGTAAGTACTCAACTTGCCATTATTGATATTTTTAGGTGAAGAAAGCAGATTTCCCAGCGAATCTTACGTTGATGCGGGATACGGGAATTTAACGATGACTATTTCTAAGGATTTTCCTTGTCGGTTGCTCGTGGGACAATGGGTTAAAAGGCACACTACAGGATGTTGTCTCCATCGCAGATTTTACTTTTGGTATTGTAAAATAATATGTAATCTTACTTCATTTGTGTAATAAAGTTTGTGTATGACTGTGATAACAATTTGTATTTGTGCGTACTAGCTACTGATCATGGGACTAGTACTGTATGCACATGGTATCCATTTTTGGTATTGATTTATCAAAAATAGGGGCCTTACAATATAGTATTAGTATCGATTTTTCTAAAAAAATCGATAGAGATGATATAGTATCAGTGTCGGTTTTTCTTAGAAAATCGATAGAGATGATATAGTATCTGTGTCGGTTTTTTGTGAAAACCGATAGAGATAATATTATATTAGTGTCGGTTTTTGTCGAAAAATCTATAGTAATATTCATAGTATCAGTATCGGTTTAATAAAAACTTATAGTAATATTTACAATATCAGTGTCGGTTTAATAGAAACCGATAGTAATTATTCCAGTCTTCAGCGTCAATTTCCATTTAAAACCGATAGTAAGGCGCATATTTCTATCGGTTCCTAGCAAAACTGACGGAGATGCAGCCAAATCTTCAGTCGGTTCCCAGCGAAACCGACTGAGTGGCCACTCCTCACCACCAACAAAAGAAGCTCCGTTCCCCGCATCCTCCCGAAAACCCTCGCCCGCTGCACCTGCCTCCCCATTCTTCCCCAATCCCTTGCACACTCGGATCCAGCACCGGGTACTACGGCCACAGCAGCATCATGCGGGGTGGCGACTGCGGCATGGCTCCCGTTAGAAGCAGCATTGAGGCGAACACCTTGAGTTCTCCTCTCCTCTCATTCCCAAATCTCCAATTCCCCAACTCGAAGTCGAGCAAATCTTCGATTCTCCGGACGCCTCCTCACCATCCCTGGCGCCGGTGGCATCTCTGCCCCAGCAGCCACAAGGTATGCATGTTTCTTGATTCCGTGGTGATCCAAACCCTAGATCCCGAGCCCAAACTGCTATGCGGGGGCTGATCAAAACCCTGCATCGCCGTCGTCGCCCACGTCGGTGGGGCCGATGCCACATCAACCCAAAGGTTTGGTTCTTAGTCATGTGGTAGGAGGAGAAGGGGAGGCACCGGCAAGCGGGTCATGGATGCTGCTAGAGAGGGGATTCAGCGTCATCGCCAGCACAACGAATGTGGGAAGGGCTCGTGGCAGCCTTCCCTAGGACCCCAACCATCAACTCGTGAGTTAAGATGCACTTGTATTGCTCTTGCTTTGTCAGTGATGATGGTGTGAGATGCGTGTTAGTTGAACTGAATGGAAGGTGAGGGCCAACGTGATGGAGGGCATCGATAGGCTTGTCAAGGCCGGCCGCGGCATCAACGCCGACGTCTCCGCGTCAGGGTTCCGGCGGTCGTTTGACCCATTTGATCCTTGGAAGGTTTGAGTGCGAATTGAAATGCAGCCTATTCCATCTTGATCAATGCTTTGATTTCTTTGGTATCGTGGAGCTAACTGATAGGAGTTCAGTTTGTTGGCGAAATGATTCTGATTGACATGCTTATGCTAGTAAAGTGTTCAAATTTTGGTAGAACTCAACACTAGCTAGCTAGATTGTGATCTGCTACTGTACTTATTTAGCTATTCTTCTATCCCTGCAGTATTGGAAGTAGATTACTTTATTTCTTGATGGCAACAAATGGACCGTCGTGCCTTTGATATAGGCTGGCCCTAATAATCTTGACTAACCATATAATCTGAACTAACGAACTGACAGCAAACTACTAATTTGATAAGCAAGCAAATAACTGGTGATAACTAGATAAGATGAAGCTGCCAGCTTAGTTGTTGGAGCTGCCAACCTTCTAACCAGGTGCTACGATTCCTGGTTTAGCCCTACGCTAGTATTTGATGGCCCACATTTTAGTAAATGGGGCTGCAATGGGTCAACTTCTGAATCCAGTCTACATTGTGCTCAACCTATTTGGCTTAGTACTCATTGCAAAACTACAAGCAGAGAAACACCAGAGGATCAGGAATAAACTACACCATTGTGAGGCCTAGAGCGTGTCATCACATGTGTACCGGTTACCCATCACACCTGCATTACTAGATGGATGGGGATCCTGTTCTTATTAATAGAATGTTTTGTGCTAACCTTTTCTCTTTAACTTCCAGGTCATGCTTAGTATCTGATATGCAATCTTTCAGTCTTTTGACATCTATGATCTTCTAGGTTTGCCTTGCAATTAGCTTATTATCTCCTATTCTCCTGCATTCTTCTGCCAGGTTTCCCTATACTGGATAGAATGGCAGAAAATGGAAAATCCTGATCTTCGTAAGGCAATGCGAATGAAATCCGATCAAAATCGTGTTCGTGTCAGAAGGGTTAGGCCAACTGCTCCTAAATCTGGATGCTTGCAACCTTCTGATATCATACTTAGCTTTGACAGTATTGACATTGCAAATGATGGTACATGCTAGTCATAGGCTCATAGCTACACCTATCAATGTTATTTCTACTATTTTTGTTACTGAACGTGTCTGCCATGGCCAATTGTTCTTGTATCTATTTATGATCATGCACTCTTGGTCACTCTATAGCACGTGTGAGATTTTATTTGCTGTGTGTAATATGTGCTGGTTTTGGGGAGGCTAGACAAATGAGATTGCACACTCCCTCATCACTATTGGTTCTTTAGAAGAAGCGATAGTGATGAGGGTGTAATCACAATCGGTTCTTTAGAAGAAGCGACAGTGACATCACTATCGGTTCTTTACAAGAAGCGATAGTAATGAGTGTGTCATCACAATCAGTTCTTTAGAAGAAGCGATAGTGATGATACCTCATCACTATCGGTTCTTTACAAGAAGCGATAGTGATAAGGGTGTCATCACAATCGGTTCTTTATAAGAAGCGATAGTGATGAGGAATCATTACTATCACTTCTTATAAAGAACCGATTGTGATGACACCCTCATCACTATCGGTTTTGAGTAAGAACCGATTGTGATGATGCCGTTATCACAATCGGGCGAAAGCCGACTGTGATAGCGTCGCTTCATCACTGTCTAATGACTTTGTATCGTCACCAGAACCGATTGTAATGACGAAAAAGAACCGATTGTGATGTACATTTCTGTAGTAGTGCTAGTTAGCACTTAGCAGTACATGTGGGCCGATTAGTCCATTTCAAAAGTTTTGATCAAGGTATTAACTCTTCTTAAAAAAATGCACGTTTAAACAAACACAGGGCCCGTTGTCGTCTGTGTTTGTATCCTTCTCCTGCAAAAAGACAGGAACACTAACATTGTATTCCACATATACTTGTAGACATCAGCGGCGGAGCCACTCGCGGCGAACCTCGACGGCTGCCCAGGCTCGCCGGTGGGACCCTATCTAGCATATGATCGACTGCCATTGAAGAACATAGACGAGCCAAGTGGCACGGTTTAAGTTGGGGGCTACGGGCTACGCAACGAGTGTGTTTAGCCCCATGTTCAGTGCACGGCGCGGCGATCTAGCCTAAGATAACGAGCGGACGGGATGCACTGTCAAGGGTCGTAGATGGTCAGGGCGCAATATGGTCTATGCACGACGAGCTGACGACCAAGGAGATACTTAATTGCCTCATATCTTTGCAAGAGTTATGTTGATTTTTGTATTTATTTTTTTTGATGGATGAGGATATGGATTAGAGGATTTCTTCGTAACATGACTGTGTTTGCTAGACAAACATCCATCGTAGTTGGGCTTGCTCAGGCTCCAAAAAATTCTCGGCTTCAGCACTCTTGTGTATTACAGCAACTCTCTAATCAGCGGAAGTCTTTAACTACATCAAGTATATATCTACTACAAAAAAGAAAGTCGAGCAGAGACCAAAAGATGCTCTTGCCCCCCCGGTTCCCTGAGACGGGAGGGCATAAATGCATGCACACACGTCCTTTGTGTCTGCACAGTGATACTCCTCCATTCACAAATACGTACTAATTGTTTTTGAAATAAGTATATTCAAATTTTCAAAAAATTGATTATTAATATATTTATATATATTTAAATTAAATACATAAAAATCATATAAGTAGATTTATCTAAAAAACTAATTTCAAAATATTATAATTTTATTAGATTTTATAAATATATTATAATAGAAATTAGTGATCAAAGTTGTGTTTTGAAGACTGTATATATGTGCAAAACAATATGTATTTGTGACCTACAAAGTACGACACTATCTTAATTAAGCATGTAATATGTATAATAAACGCACCTAACACTGGAGAGTAATGCCTAAATGTCATATATAGGATGATTAAAGAAATGATCGATGCAACACGTACGCTATGTACAATAAGATCACGTCAGCTGGCTCTTAGCCTGTACACATCAGTTTTGGTCTATGTGGAGGAGTGAGAAAAGAGGAGAGAGAAGAGAGCTGGCTCTTATTTAGTAGCCAGCTTTGCACGGGAGCATAGGTAGATCATTTATGTACAAGAGAGAAAAGGTAGTTATTGCACAACATATAGAGACAACATTTAGAGACAGTTATTGTACAAACTGGCTTTTAACTTACTATTAGTCGGTAGTTAGCTTTGTTATTGTACTTCATATATAGTGCGTACCCCAATTAATTAAGAGCTCTCGATCCGGGCGAGATTGATTGGCTGCGTTTACCGAACGGTGGAACGCAAAACTCGGGCGCCCGGTCGACGTGGAGCCCTACGCCGCTGCCATGTTGGATCGAACCGAGCGGGCGGCCGGACAGCGTGCGCCAAACCTCACGTGACCATCGCGTGGCGCATGGCCATTCAAGGCCCGTCGTCCATGTGATCGGGCCTGGCTCCGGCGTGCCGCGCGAGCGACAGCCCCCTGCGACGGCCAGAAAATGGCCGTCATGTCACGAAATCATCGCGCCTCCATCGATCGATCGAGCGACACGAGGGCCCTTCGGTGGTCTGGCCCCCCTCCGCCCGCGGGCGCGTCTCGATCGGTCCTGGCCGGGCGCGCGCCCGCGAGTATATATCCGTTACTTGCGTACGTGTGTGCGTATGCGCGCGCGCGCCCGGGGTGATGCATGGCGTGCAGACGCGGAGGGATACGGAGATGCGTACATGCGAACCAGACACGGCCACGACGTGCGCGGTGGTCGCGAGAGACGGCCGTTTTGCGTGCGCTCGCAGTTGCTGGTGCCGTTCGATCGATAGACAGACATAGCTCGATCAAGCTAGCCAGAGAGCGAGGCTGAGAGACAGCTGCCACTTGTGGCGGGCAAAAGGGCCATGTGAGGGGCATGCCGCGGGTGGGCTCGGCTGATGGCGAGGTCGGGCGCCCACCGGTCGAGCTCACGCGGCCTTGACATGCGATTACGTTACACGGCACGTACATCTGTCCCGCCCCGGCCGTATGCTCGCCCCAGACACCCACATATGCGCCTTAATTAACCATCTTCCGCCGGGCATGTTTATTGTTTACTTTAGCCCCGACCAGCCCCCTCGCGCTCTAGTCCAGTAGCCTAGTACTCCTGCTGCTAGCATCTGATCTCTCTGCCCTCGTGACATGACCGGGCCAACCGAACAAACGCCCGATCGGTTGGGCACTGGTAAATCTTTGGACTAAATCCACGAAACCACGTGTCGCCGTGTCGGTCAAGTGGAGATACCTACTTGAATCCATGACGAGCAGGGCGAGGATCTATTGGGTCATGGGGTGTGCAAGTGCAAGTGCCCATCTTCTGAGACTAGTAAACTGGGCCTAGCATTAGCTAAAGACTAGAGAGAAAAAGGTAAAGTTAACGAACAGTTGCGTACGCGGCCCTCTGCCAAGTCATGTTCGATCCGTTGTCCTCTCGATCTGCCAAATTAAAGCATCCGAAAAGTTAGTCCCGCAGAAACATCTGTCATTTTACAGCCAGCTAGGGAGCTACCTAGGAGTTGATATGCATGGTGTGTCCTGCAGGATTGTTTACTTTGTAAGATCGTACGCACTATGTACTCTAGCGGTCTAGCCAGTCCAACATCTCCGGACGTACGTAAGTGATGATAAAGCTGATACCTGTACCGCGTAATTTCTAGGAAGGGATCTTAACTCTGAGGCCGGGCGGGCGGGCGGCCAAGTTGCATGTGGTTAAGTGACCAAGCTGCACGTCGCCGTCGCGGTGTTTATTGCATGGGTTGCCCCCCCGCGTGGAAGGCAGCCGTGGGCTCCCACACGTGCTTGTGCCCGACGCCAGAAGCAACCAACTCCTCCATCGGCAGTTGTTGCCGCTCGCGCACGTACACCTACATGTGCATGCGTGTATTGCGCATATGTACGTGCGTATTTACGTGCTGCAGTACGCGTACACTCGATTGTATGAGTACTAGCGCCTCGATCTAGTACACTTGTACAACGTGAGTGCGCCTCGGCACTAGACTAGCTTGCTGCTCCATCGTAACAGCCCGGCAGTAAAATGTTTCGTCGGATGCCGGCGGTGCATGTGGTGTAGTAGTGTCACGCGCTTGTTCTCGCCTCGCTCTTGGGCCTCTTGGCGCCGGCACGAGCTAGCGACGTGAGAAAATATCTCTGGCGAGGGCGGTAATAAAAGTGAAGTGTCGCTCGCGAGTGCACTGTTGTTCTTGTCATGGAATCTCGTGTGGTCACTTGTGACGTGAGGCCACAGCACTAGTTTTACATTCTAATTTTTTTTTAAAAAAACCGAAACTGATATATGATCTGGCGTGGGTGAGAAATACGTGCAAAATTAGTGATAACAATCATCATCACTATCGGTTCTGACATAGGTATCACTATCGGTTCTCAGGTCCGAACCGATAGTGATGATTTGATAATCATGATCGGGTTCTGAGATTAGAACCGATCGTGATAGTACTTGACCTCTCGGCTTATCCTCCTGATCCATTCAAATACCAAAAGTCGAGGCGTCCACTTCACGCTTGACCTCTCGGTTTCCCATCCATTCTATTAAAAAGGAGTTTACTCCTCTCCGCCTGAATCGCTCATCTGCTTCCCCTTGCCCGCGTCGACCATCTGCCTCCCCTCCCCATGTCGCCAATCTGCCTACCCGAGCACGTCGTCGTCGTCTCATTCCCCGAGCACGTCGTCGTCACCTCCCAGAGCACGTTGCTGCTGCCTCCTCCCCCGAGGTCATCATCGTCTCCTCCTCCCCGAGCACGTCATCGCTTCCTCCTCCCCCGAGCATGTCGTCGCCGCCTCCCCAAGCACGTCGCCATCGTCTCCTCCCCTGAGCACATCATCGCCTCCTCCTGCCCGAGCACGTCGCCATCATCTCCTCCCCCGAGCACGTCGTCGCTGCCTCCCTGAGCAGTGTTAGCTGCACTGACTTTTCAGTTGGTGCTTTGTGAGTATAATCATCTTCCTGTGATTAATTTCTTTACTGTGACATTTTACTTGTCTTGGGGACTTTGCATGTGGGGAGGCATTGTTCGATGAGCAGTTGGGCTGGTTAGACTGTTTGTGACAACATTGATTAAGCATTTACATCTTGCTATACTTGATTAGTTCAATTGATATCATCTGTTAAGTGCTACTAGATATATGTTCATGCTCATTGTGCTTGCTGTTCTACTTGTGCTTGGTTATTATTGTTTTGTTCATGTTATTGTTAGCTGTTTTTAGCATCCGAACTGTCGCTGGCAGCCTCTGTTTACATGCTTTTGTAGTTTGTACTGTTGTAGTTTCAGTAAGCATTCTTGGGTATTGATTCTCTTAAATATATCTTGGTCTAATTGATTAGGTTTTATAAACTGTCAACTATTAAATCTGTTTCTAAGGTAAGGTTGTCACAAATCAGTCTAATACCTTATCCCTAGTGGCGAGGAGGCCTTTCTAAGGCAGCCCAACATCTGAGAACATCTTAAAATTAACTTGAGCTTGATTGCTAGTTGTATGCCTCTATTAATTTTAATTGTCATGCATATACTTAATTACCTGATTATGAGTATATTTATTTTGATATTGTCAAGTATCATATATAAAAAATAGTCTACAAATAAGACAAACGACATAGAAAAGTTGTTGGATACTAAACAAAAACTTGAGGTAGAGATAGAACAATTGAAGGAAAAGTCTGAGTTAACAGAAAAATTTATGAGATGAAACAAAAACTGAAAAACATAAATGACAAATTGCAAGATATTGAATCTCTTAACCATGTGCTCATCATTAAGGAGTGCAGGGAGAATGTAGAGCTGGAAGAAGCCAAAGGTGAGCTTATAAAGGTTTCTAGTATTTAATTCGATGTGATAACGATAATATATTAATATAGCCTATTTTTACAATAAAATGATCGCTTTTGTTGGGATTAAGAGATATGATTGAAAGTCAATTAGTTATTGGTGTCAAACAAATAGGCACTGTGCTAGAGCTGTGGAAATACAAGGAGAACAGGAAAGCCTCTGTTGCAGAAGCTATGACACATATGATGGCAGACATGAAAAAGTCATAATTAGCTCTTCTTGTCTTGATATATCAAATAATGTTGTTTTTCAATGTATGCTTGTTAATATTTTAACCAGTTTATTGTATCCTTGTAACGTAGCATAAATACTTCAGACAAAAGTTGGCTGTAAAAACGATACGAAAGACTGCTCTCGTGCCAAGAAGTTCTGCAACGAAAAGGCTGCCAGAGGATTGCGCCACTGATTCCTGCATTGAGTATGTTCAGTGGAAAATCCCTATGTTACACTTAGATGCAATTGCTTGGGGCAAAGAACTTTCTACTGGGATATCGGGGTTGCCTGAGGAGAGTTACGTTAGAGTATTGTGCTATTGATTTCTACATTGAGTATATATACTATCAACAATACAGTGAATGTAAATATATTGTGAATTTGTCGATCTGTGAGTATACTGCGAATGTGAACATACTGTAAATTTGTCAATTGTGCATATACTGTCAATTTGTGAATATACTATGAATTTGTTAATCTATGAGTATGAATATACTATGAATATGAATATGCTGTGAAGGTGATACCTGAGACTTGTCTCTATCGGTTTCATGATTAGAACTGGTAGAGACGTATAATCTCTATCGGTTCCACGCTAAGAACCAATAGAAATCATAAGCACTTCTCCATCAGTTCTGATCGTGAAACCGATACAGATAATAGGTCTTTTGTGTCGGTTCCGACCTTGGAACCAACAAGATAATGCTATATCTCTATCAGACGAAAACCGAGTGTGATAGCCGCTCATTATCACTGTCTAAGAACTTTGTATCGTCATCAAAACCAACCTAAATGACGAAAAAGAATCGATCCAGATGACTATTTATGTAGTAGTGCAGTTACATATTGATATACTCCTAGCATATACTAAGTGAAAGAGTACTTCATGGAACAGTCATCTGTGTATATATGTATATATATATATATATATATATATATATATATATATATATATATATATAATACATGGATATGTGTATTATATTGAGCCAAGGTCGGGTAAGTAAGTGTGTGAATCCGACCAGATTAATACACGGTGCCCCATTGGTCTCAAGCTCCGAGTCTTATGTGACTTCCAGCGAGCTCGATGCATGCATCTGAATTTTCGTCTTGTCACATAACTAGCCGACCAAGCATTTTTCTTCTGCAGTAACTTAATTGTGTGTCCCTCTGCTCACTAAAAGTAAGTGTAATAACAAAGTTCACTACTTACTCAATTTTTTATCTATATCATTTAAAGTAAACAATAAAATCACTTTATACAATAACAATATCTAAATGTTATCTCTAGATGCTGTGCAATAACTATCTCTTCTCTCTTGTATATAACTAATCTATCTTGTTTCTCGTGCCATGCTGGCTCTTGTCTCTTCTCTCTCCTCTTCTCACTCTTCCATGTAGGACAAAACTGATGTGTACAGATTAAAAGTAAGCTAAGGTGATCTTATTGTACATGCCCTAATAGTTGTTGTTTTGAATATACGCGTAGTCAAACTTTCAAATACTTTGACTATCAATATCTTTTTAAATATTTAAATTAGATACATAAAAATTAGATGCGTATATTTGTCTTGAAAATAATTTTTTATATTATAATTTTATTGGACTTTATAAATATATTCTAATAAAAATTAGTGATTAAAGCCGTATTTTAAAGACCGTGTTAATGTACAAAACGATAACTATTTGGAACCGGAGAAGTACTTACCATGACAAGTGCTACACACTACACACGAATCCTAAGGTAGAAATTGTTGCAGCTGTCAAGAACTATACTACTATGCGTGGTCGGCTGCCTCGGTCTGTTAATTTACTGTACGTCGGCCAGGATTTTTCTTTCGTGTCGGTCGCTGCAGTTATCAACAGACTCTTCCAGATTTCTTTGGAAAAAACATATACGGTTTTGCTATTCATAGCTTACTTGATTTTCCATAAACTCTTAAGTAAAATTTTCTAGCTGTCAGATTCTGATTGCCTTCGGAACAATCTACGTACGTACATACGTCACATTCAACTCAGGTTCCGTCAGATATGTATACCAATCGATCCTGTCACGTTGTCAACACAGATGTACTACTGTAGGCACATCATAAATAAAAGTAAAAAAGATCTCTTCGTTATATACGTTGACAGGGTGACAGACAACAAGACTAAATGGCCTCATTAGAAGACAGGCCATGCAGATGTTGTACGTACGTGACTCTTCAAGAGCTGCAGGTACATAACGAGCGTACGCTGTTAAAGAACAATCTTTGCAGCTGGACCAGCGGACCGCCCTCCAAGATTTCATGGTCCTGAACCGGCCTATATATCTAATTTTGTTTGGTCCCAAGATATATGGGAAGCTGCATCATCTTTTCAGTAGTACGTATACTCTCGAAGTCTCGATTGGTCGCTCACGTTATACAGTTCAGCACGGTCCACCCTTGGCTCTGGCCTCTTGGACCAGCCCATGGTCTGCCGGTGATTATCCACCAATAGATCCGTAGAAATTAAGCAGTCTACTCTAGCTCTCGCTAGCTATAGTCAGGGAGGGATCGGTCGATGCCAGGATATGAGATTCTCATATATGGCACGTCCTACTAATTAACCTGTCCATTCGCACATTAATTGATGAATCACATCAGCGTGCGAGTATATATATGGAGTTTATATTATGAATAATTGAATATGTTGGTGGCCTGTCACACAAGGCCCATGGAAGGTGTTCCTTCTCGTACCGATCGAAGAGTGTCGACGGTCCAAAACAAACTAACTAATTTAGCTTTTGTTCTCACTTAGCAGCAAATTAAGGATTGATGTAAATTTACTACTACTCTATCTGTGGCTCTCGCATTGCATTCACTATGTACAAGTAGATTGTACGACACAGACAGCATGGGAATGTAACTTATTTTGTTTGGATTAATCGAGGATCCGATGAAAGCTTAGACAGCCGAGCGTGGTCCAACCTTAATTAAAGAGTAACTACAATAAATAATAGGGCAGCACTGGTGAGTGGTGACATTCAGATTCGACTTGTACGTAGACGCGCATCAGTACATATAAGTTGACTAGTCGGAGCGCGTACGTATTCGCGTACGTCTTCCGCACCTGAAAACCCATATGATGTGCAGGAGGTCCACTTCACATGCAGCGCAGTAGGACTTGCACATCAGTGGCTGGCCAGTACCAAGCTGCAGGCGGCTGGCCGGGCGCCGTCGAGTCCGTCAATTCGGGCGCAGCAGGTGTGCCAGGCGAGCGGGCAGGCTGCGTGCCTCGGCCGTCCTGCCGGGGGCGGCTAGGCGTCACCTCGATCGACCGGCCGCTCGGCACGCGCGCGCGCGCGTACGTCCGGGGGCGTCGCCGTCACGCGCCGTGCCGCTTGCGCTCGCGGGGACCGATGCGTGCACGGCAACGGGCGGGCGGGTGCGTACGTGCCGGGGGGGACCGGCGGTGGTGGTGGCCGGGCTGCCCGCACGGCATGGTGTCTGCCTGCCCCTGCGCGCAGGCAGGTAGGCAGGCACCTAATAGTGCCGCGCGCACTGCTGCGAGCCAGGGACAGACGGCTGCGCCTGCTGCACTGCATGCCACCCTACCTCTCGACCGATCATATGTGTGATCGACATACTTGTCTCTCTCCCTACCTCCCTCTTTCTCGTTAATCTCTCTCAAGGCCCAGGTTAGGTCAGTGACAGCATCATCCAGTGGAGGTTGGGGCCGGGAGGCACGCAGGGCATGCATGATTAGGCGGCGGTTCACGGAATCGTAGCCCAGAAAATTTGCAGCAAAAAGTTGGTGCTGCCTCTGCCGCATTAACGTTTCGGTTGGGGTGATCTGATCGGCCATGCATGTACGTGTGTGTGTCACGAGCACAAGTTGGATTTGGGGACGGGGAGCGTACGCGACGACTGTGCTGCGAGGAAGCTGCAACGCAACCGAACACGCGCATTTTTAACGTGCTTTAGCATTTGATTGGGTGAGTCTCCATGTCTTATTGCAGAACTGCTCTCCAAGCTACTTCTAATAGAGATAAAAAAAACGCAAGATAACAATGAGTATAAAGCATGCAAGCAGTCTGTCAAAACACAATAATTTGATCAGCATTCACTGTGTTCAGTTCCGATGAGAGGACCAAAGCGCAGTACACCTTTGAGAAAAAGCTGCTTTCTTGGTCAAACATAGAAAGTTCTTTCAACAAGGGCTAAACAGTTTCTTTTTGTTCAAAAAGAAAAAAAATGAATACCTGCAATCTCTTGAATCTATCAGCCTCCATATATATTTTTGATAATAGACCTTATTACACCAATCAACAAGTGAAGAATAAACTGTAATTATGTATGAACTAAAGCAGTGTAAACTCATTCAGATTTGACGATTCATTTTTGAAATTCAAGCCTGATGTTAGCTACCATCTTATATATCATGCTTCATACACCCTATTTTTTATTATCTTTTCAGCCTCACAAGCTGTCAGATGCCTAATACCATAGTCCCTCAGCCAATTCTCATCTGTAAACATCCCATCTCTTAGCTGCTTCTCATCAACCTTCAGTAACTTCAATCCCTCAGATAGTCTTGGGAAGAAGCCTTCAGGCCTCAGACACCATGCTGAAAAAACAGCAAACAAAACACTCAGATCACCATGAAGCTTTTCCACCCCACCATTACTAAACTTTGTGCTGCCTGTGAAAATTCCAGCGAAAAGCAGCTGGTCTACTCCAGTTGCCACACTTCTCCATACTGTTACAAAATCCAGGACATTTAGGCCATCTTCCAGCTTAGATAGTCGCCCTTGCATATAATTTAGAGATTCAACGATGGCTCTGGATACAGCTGGTCCTTCTGATTTCTCCTGCCACTGCCTCTTATTTTTCAGATAATCCCGGGAGCGAGCATCAAATGCCCTTAGAATGACAGTGGAAATCTTATCAACCCATTCCGTTCTGAACTCTCGAAGTTGATTTATTTCTTGATGGAAGATACACCCACTAGCACCACCTACATGTAGATTTTCCATCTCAAGAAAGAACACATCCTCACACCATTCTGTCAATGTGGATTCAAAGTATCGAGCTGCATTAATGGACTGTGATACTTTGAGCAGAGCATTATCATCTGCCAGAGCAGTTAGCCCCTCTGCTTCTTGGCACCTCTGAAACATGCACCTAAGTAATGTTGATATGATGGGTGAAGCAGAAATGCTAATGAATTCTGCCCTAAGTGTAGTGCTTGGAATAGTCCTAGCACGATCAATTAGCAAAGACAAGCCCTGTTGAACAGCACTGGTAATTGCTGGAGACTTGTAATCATCTGACCCAAACTCAAGCATTCCTTGAATCCTAGTACTCCAATTTTTCTCGTTCTCCATTGCTGATTTCAGTTTATCAATAGTCTCTTGTCTCTCAATCTCTGCCCATATTTCCAGCCAGTCTGGCCGATCACAAAAGACAGAGAGCACTGAGATCCTCTGCCAGTTGTCATCATCCTTCACTGAAAATAGCAGTCCTGTCCTCGAGATCAAATCTTGAATGCTCTTGTCAAAAGATATCATCAGGTCAACAAGGTTAAGCCATGAGACTCTAGCCTGAAATGGTGTGCTGCTAGCATCGCTTGAGCTGCTTTCTTGAAAAACTTGAATGTGCTTAGGAAATATCTCTTTTGCCAAGTATGTAGACAATGCAACAACCATTCCCGAAATCCACTCCTCTCTGCAACTATATCCTACAAGGTTGGCCTTATCCACAAGGGGCTGTAGTATCTCGTCCATGGAATCGACAAAATCTCTTGTTATCTTATAAGCAAGAGCAAAAACAAATTCAGGCTTCTCAACCCATTTGGAGAAATGGTGCTGTGCAGCAACAGATATTGGATTTACTAACTCTTCAATCACCCATAATGGTTGACGTAGTTGATTGTCAACATTATGACCTTGTAGTTGCCGAGCTTTTCTACGTTTCTGCAATTCCTGCAAATTGCATAGCGAAAGAAAGCTCTCAGAATAGTTGCTTTTCAGGTCACCCTTCATTGAAAATAATGGGTTCACAATCTCTGCTGGTTTCCCAGAATTAATACTTGAAAATTTTGTTCCAGCAAGGGAAGGAGGCCAGCCAAGGGATGACAGAAGAGCTCGATGATCGACAATGGCTTGTGGTCTTAGTACAGCTAAAGATCGGTCCACTCTGTGATCCACTGCAGATACAAGACGAATCCATTCTGGTCTAGTCCTTGTAACTGAAGCTAAAAGATCTTCTATCTTTTTAAGACATCCAATAGCGACATGATGTGTTTTCTGAAGTAAAAACACAACGGCAAAATTAGCACTTGACAAGTTAACTGTCCCCATAAACACAGTACAACATGATTCATACCTCTGAATTTTCCCCACGAGATTTAAGTTTCCCAGTCACAGAAGAGGAAACGGCATCTTCTACATCACCGACCAAACTGTCAAGCTTTAGAGCTGTTTCTGTATAGGACAACCTACCGTTAAGAAACCATCAATTGCAAAGTCAAATATAAACAAGCACATCTGCAACATAACTAAAGAAAACTAGTAAGCCAAGTGTTGACTTTTGTAGTCGGCAATAAATTTATGGGGTAGACGCTAGATCTCAAACTCGAAGGTCACACAAGACAAGGGGTTTAGACAGGTTCAGGCTCTCGCGGAGGAGATAATACCCTAGTCCTGTGTGCTGGGATTATGCAGATCTCTTGGATCTAAGATTGCTCAAAGCGCAATATGTTCTAGGCGATATGAGGTGTGCTATGCTCTATGGCTTGATCGCTCTATGCTTGGATCATCCGATCCCTATGTTGTTGCCCGCCCTCTCCCTTATATAGCGGGGGTAGGGCGGCTTACAGAGTCCTGATCGGTTTGGAGATTCCGATCGGTTACAAGATTCTAGTCAGTTAATAGGATAGAGTTTACATCTTTATCTACCATATTAACGACTCGGATTACAACCGTATCTATCATATCTAAATATAAGTTCAACTTCCTTTAGGATATGTCCCCTTGCGCACGGCAGCGGGGCCTGACGCAGGGAGTATCTTCTGGGCCTCCCTCTTGGGCTTGTCATGAGGGTACCCGGGTTCTTATATTCCACACCAAGAGAAGGCAAGAAAATACATTTAATGGATGCTTGATACACCTAAAGCAAAGTACAATAATTAGAGGGTTTTCCAACAGAGTTTAGTTCAATTAGCTTTCATTCAATTCATCATCCTGATGCTAGTCCATGATGAACTTCTGTAAACTTGCTGTCATTTTATAACACTCTTCCAACTGGTAGTTGGTACAGTACCTTAGATTCAACCATCTTTTCATTTGATGGCTTGCATGACATGTAAGTACCTCTTGTTTCTAGGTCTCTAGCATAAAGCAGAGAACTCTTGCTCATCGAAGGCAGGAAAGAATGGCAATGAAAGAAAAGGAGACTTTGACAATTTTGGATTGTTTGTTTGAGTTTAAAGCCTCAAAGTAAAGAAGAAGATGAAATACAGGCAAAGAACTTAACACATCTCAAGTTCACAAGAATACCAATGAAAAAGAACAGGATATGTTGCAACATTGATTATCAAAACATGGCATACTTTCAGAGAAAAGATAGTCCCAATAAATCCCGGACATAAGCACGAGTTGTCAAACTGTGGCATACCATTTGACAAAGATTGCACTACTACACATAAAATATCATTAAGAAGCAACAAAGTTAAGCATTAATATGTGAAACTCAACGCACACTAGCAGACTGGACCAAACATTTGAGGATGATAGATTAACAAAATAAGTATTAAACTCAGGTTAGCACACCAACTTGAGGAACACATTATGATGTACCTTTTTTTCCTAGTACTAGTTTAGTTGTGATATCAATCTTAAAAAACAGTGACTGCCTCATTTAAGAAGGTTAATAACATTAACTAGCACCATCATGCCAACAAGTGAGCTTTATGAAATTCTTTACATCACATTGCCACAAAATATTGGCCATAAGAAAACCCATATACAACGAATACTCGACGAGGTGTGTAGCAAATTCACCCAATGGTGTAGAAAACTGCTCATTTTTTAAGAAATTAATGATACTTAAATGATAATGGATTATAGATTCTGTTAGTACTTAGTACCTTCACTTATATGCACATTTTCACTCATTAATTTAACATTTCAAATCCCACCTATTTATTTTTTGGCCTCTTGACCTTCTGAAACAATCCTCATTGGTGCTTGTCTCTATTTGTATTTTTCACGAGTGTGCTCAATATACAAATTAAAATTTCAATTTACCCTGTCCAACCACCACCAACACTCCTGCACCCAAAATCCCCCACTCCCTAAAAAGGAAATATAAACAGAATAAGGGCTAGGCCAAGGATGAGCGAGGATAGGAGAACATGAATGGATATTCTGGTTTCAACACTCTTATCGGTGGTAGATCATCGACAATTCCGGTAGTAGACAGAGGACATAGATGGAATAATAGCTAATTGAGACTCGTAAGGAAATCAGCCACTGTGTGGACATTATAATGAAATGTAACCCACCATTTCCAGTTAATTACGAGAACAAGGGCAACTCATAAATCCACATGATCAAAATGAAGCTCCCTTTCGAGAACTGCCAGATCCAATGTCAATTAATTGAGGGCCAGGGCAGATATCATCATCCCTCCCAGCTGTATTGGGCTAGACCTCTACCAACCAAACCTAATTATTAACCAAGCCAAACAGCAACTTCTATCACCAACACTCAGCCTGCTCCCACACCCACACTAAGCAACCCATTTCCCATCGCATCAAGCACTCGTACAGTACATTACCTAAAAGTAAACCCATCTCCACACTGACACAATACATCATATCAACATAATGTTCATCATAAAACACCTGTCAGATTCAACATCATGCACAAGTTCTATTTCACACATGCCTAAGTGCCTAAAAGAATAGTTCAATCTATAATTGCTCCCTTAACCAAGCAGATGCTCCAAACTTACACTCGACTTATGAATCATAATACATTCGGAGTTGCTAGCTCGCATACGTACAATGCGAGTGGAAGTTGTCGGACGCTACCGCTTCTCACAACATGAATTCACTCCATTGCCTCACATCCGCGTCAGACCACGTGTCCTAGTGACCACCACGTAATCCTTATCTCCTTTCTCAGCACCCATTTGAGAGTAGTCTTGCTGTATTCACCTCCCCTTTGCTTCTCTCTCCATCTCTCTCGCTACACATGGCCATGGCTCGACCAGAGCTAGGTGCACTTTCATGCTTCTCTCTCTACTCCCTCCCCTCTCTCTTGTCGCATGTTGTCACAACCAAAGCTCGTGGGTAGGTCTCGCCTTCTGAGGACACCGTTGCTTGTGCCGGTGAGGAAAGGGTGTCGCGGTGGAGCGCTAGATAGTGGTGGCCAACCGAAAGAGTTGGAGTGGCGAACAACAACCAGAGGAGTGGGTTGGTGCATGGTGAGCCTGCAACAACCTCCGGGAGCATGAGACAGAGCATGCCGCCGATGCTGAGCACACCGCCGCCGAGGCCAAGGCCATCTCATCCCAAGTGTTGACACCGGTAAGTCGAATTGTTGCAACAGTTATTTCCGAATGTTGTAGGACAAGATATCGAATGTTGCAGATGTTTCAATGATTTCTTCGATGTTACAACAAGGTTATTTTTTTGTTGCAATAGGTTCTTGTATTTGTTGCTTTAATAGTTCAAAATTGCTACACATTTTTGTTCTTGATATTGTGCTTTTTGCATTTGGAACAAAAATATATTGCAAGCTCAAGAACTAATTGTTGCACTTCTGAGATTTATTTGTTGCACCCATGGTTATCACAGCGCCAGCCTAGGCAACAGTTAGGCGACCAACTATATGTGCAGCAGCAGCCAAGCATCAATATAAACTATCTGTTCCTCACTCTTCAGTCCTCTCCTAACTCGATCTCTGCTCCTCACTCCTCAGTCCTCTCCTCACTCGGTCACTCCTCACTCTGTGAATTCCAGCAGCAATCAACACCGGCGACGGAGGTGGAGGGTTGGAGGCTTACCAGATCTAGAGGCAAAGGGCTCGAGGCGACAGGCTAGAGGCGACGGGCTGGAGGGCGGAGGCGACGGAGGTGACGGGCTAGAGCCTGAAGGCAACAGAGGCGAGGAGATGCAGGCGACGGGCTGGAGCCTGGACGGAGGCGCTAGGGTTTACCCGACTACATCGGCTGGGGCCGTCCTATGCCTTTACTCTTTTATCCGGCCTCATGTCGACTCGGTGTGCGCCCGGCTGCCTCCTCCGTGACGCCTAAGCCCCCGCCGCGATGCCTGGGAAGACTAGGTGGTCACCTGAAGCCCTCCAGGTGAGGCGACGACCCCTAGTGAACCCTCCTGGCCGCCTGGACACCTAGGCGGCGACTAGGTGACGTTGTAATAACAACGGTTGCACCGGATCTCATCCTCATCCATTCACCCACCAAGCTTACACCTCCCAATCCCCATTTTTCACGACCCAGCTTCTCCCCCTCTGGTGGCTCGTCTTTGATAGCTGGAGCTAGCCGTCGTCATGGCCATGCTCCTCCCGCTCTTCCCTCCATAGACCGGCAAGGATATGATGTTGTAGTTACCAGTGGACGGAGGGGCGAGGCTTTGGTGAGCGCATTTTTGTTTTGTTGATTTTGTGTTTGTTGCACATGGAGCAAAGATTTTGTTGCAAACTTAACAACTAATTGTTACGCTTCTTATATTTATGTTGGACTGGATGGAACGGTTGGGATCGATGTCTTTAAATGAGATTTGACGGCTGGGGGAGCGTATGATGGGAACGCTTCCATCGTACATCCGGACGCTAGTAGCTCCCTAATATATCATATGCCTAAACGAACATAAGCATCAAAGAAAAAATGGGCATCCTTTCAAATTGTTAATATAGTGTTTATCATCCAAAATCTGAAGCAAAGCACGGAATACAATACCAGAGGCGACATCTTCACATACTCACCGGCATAATCTCTGACCATCTCCACTCTCGCAACCTCGTTGGCCAGAGCAGGGAGTTGCTCATACAATGTCTTTTGGCTTCCAACGTCCACCTCTTCTCTAACCCCTAAAAAACCCGCAGAATTACAACTTTGCAGCAGCACAGATCAACTTGAGAGTCCTCAAATTTGGGAAATTCATGAGTATTTGCATAAGGTACCTGGCTCTGAGGTGGAGGTTTTGAGGGCCGCGAGGTGACCACGGACGCCGCATAGGGCGGAGCCGGCGGCCCCGAGGGAGGAGGAGTAAGCGGTGGCTGCATCCAAGAGCCGTATGGATAGGTCCGAGACCGAGGCCTCGAGCTCCGCGCAGCGCTCGCGGATCTCGACCTGGACGTCGGCGGCCGCGGCGAGATCGGCCGGCGAGCGGAAGCGCGCGTCGAGGAAGAGCCGGAGCTCCGGGGTGATGTCCGGGGGCCGCGGGATCAGGTACGGCGGAGCTTCCGCTTCCATGGCGGAATGGATCCCGGCGACTTAGGGTTCGGATCGGGGAGTGGAGCTGGGGGAAGCGGGGAGGAAGACGACCGGCAAAGCAGTTGACTGCAACGATTTTTTTTAACTTTTCTTTAAGGGGCAGAGGTTTCTGAGTTCTACCAATCCTGGCCGTTGATTTGAGCGGGTAATGGTTGATGCGGCGGTGATGCGGTTGTGTGATCCAGTGGTGGCTAAGAGCCTGTTTGGTGTGGATTCTTCAAAAGTTGATTTTGGATTATAGTTATAGTGAAACTGATTCTTCAAAAACTGAGCTGTTTGGCATCTTAATTTTTAGAAAGGTTGACTGATAGCTTTTTGAAATGTAATGTCTATAATACCCCTAGTTGTTCTCAGTGTAGTGTGTGTTTCCACATATGCATATATGTGTTTCTATTACAACAAAACGGTCCGTGCCAACTAACCAGCAAATGACTAATAAATGCTACTTCTAGTTTGTATATGAACATTTCTTTCTTTCTTTCTTTTTATTTAGCCATAACTTTCAAATGAGATTGAATTTTGATTTCAAATTTTACACGATTGTAGAATCTCGCCTCCCCTACGTATAGTATTTTTTTTAATAATTTTTTAAAACTTATACATATGATTTTCGTAGATTTTATACCATATAGCTGCTGTGTACAGCATGTAGTAACAGATTAAGTAAGAGGCAGCAAAATACATCTTTCTTGACAGTAAAAGGTAGTATATGATGATGTTTGGTAATTTGTTATTTTCATATCTCTCAAATCTAATTGAGTTTGGTTTTAAAATTTTACAGGGTTGTAGAATATTACCTCCCCTACGTGTGATAATTTTTTGAGAATTTTTCACAGTAAAGTGTTATTTTTTATAGTAAAAGTTAGTATACGTTGCTGTTTGGCACTTTGTTATTTTCATATCTCTTAAATACTATTGAATTTGGTCTTCAAATTTTGCAGGATTGTAGAAACTCAACTCCTCTACGTGTGGTAATTTTTTAAGAATTTTCTAAATATTTTATTGTGGGTCCGACAAACAGAACTAAATATTTATTTATGAAAACCAACGATACACATTTTCAAAAATTCTAAAACAATTACTATAGATATGGTAGGTGAGATTATACAACCCTAAAAAATTTAAAAATAAAAATCAATACCAACTGAAAGATATGAAAAAGACAAATTCGGTTGACTAGTGATTTTTCACTGTCTAGTGCTTTGTCAATTTCATATCTTTTAAATGCGATTGAGTTTGGTCTTCAAATTTTGTAGAGTTGTAGAAGCTCACGTATCCTACGTATGGTAAATTCTTTGAGATTTTTTGAAAACTTATACATATGATTTTCGTAGACTTTATATTATTTAGCTGCTGTGTACACCATGTAGTAACAGATTGAGTAAGAGACAGTAAAATACAGCTTTCTTGATAGTAAAATGTAGTATATGCTGCTGTTTGATATTTTGTTATTTTCATATCTCTCAAGCCCCATTGAGTTTGGTTTTAAAATTTTACAGGGTTGTAGAATATTACCTCCCCTATGTGTGGTAATTGTTTGAGAATTTTTCACAGTAAAGTGTTATTTTTTTATAGTAAAAGATAGTATACGCTGCTGTTTGGCACATTATTATTTTCATATCTCTCAAATCCTATTGAGTTTGGCCTTTAAATTTTGCAAAATTGTAGAACCTCAACTGCCCTACGTGTGGTAATTTTTTGAGAATTTTCCAAATATTTTATTATAGGTCCGGCAAACAGAACTAAATATTTATTTATGAAAACCAATGGTACATATTTTCAAAAATTCTAAAAAAATTACTATAGATAAGGTAGGTGATATTATACAATCTTGAAAAAATTGAAAATAAAAATCAATACCAGTTGAAAGATATGAAAAAGACAAATTCGGTTGACTAGTGATTTTTCACTGTCTAGTGCTTTATCAATTTCATATCTTTTAAATGCGATTGAGTTTGGTCTTCAAATTTTGTAGAGTTGTAGAAGCTCACGTATCCTACGTATGGTAATTTTTTTGAGATTTTTTTAAAACTTATACATATTATTTTTGTAGATTTTATACCATTTGGCTGTTGTGTACATCATGCAGTAACAGATTGAGTAGGAGACAGTAAAATGCAGCTTTCTTGATAGTAAAATGTAGTATATTCTGCTGTTCGGTATTTTTTTATTTTTATATCTCTCAAATCCCATTGAGTTTGGTTTCCAGGGTTGTAGAATATTACCTTCCCTACGTGTGGTAATTTTTTGAGAATTTTTCACAGTAAAATTTTATTTTTTTGATAGTAAAAGATAGTATACGCTGTTGTTTGGCACTTTGTTATTTTAATATCTCTCAAATCCTATTGAGTTTGGTCTTCAAATTTTGCAAGATTGTAGAAGCTCAACTCCTCTACGTGTGATAATTTTTTAAGAATTTTCCAAATATTTTATTATGGGTTCGGCAAATAGAACTAAATATTTATTCATGAAAACCAATGGTACACATTTTCAAAAATTCTAAAAAAATTACTATAAATATGGTAGGTGAGATTATACAACCCTGAAAAATTTTGAAAATAAAAATCAATACCAGCTGAAAGATATGAAAAAGACAAATTCGGTTGACTATTGATTTTTCATTGTCTAGTTCTTTGTCAATTTCATATATCTTAAATGCGATTGAGTTTGGTCTTCAAATTTTGTAGAGTTTTAGAAGCTCACGTATCCTACGTATGGTAATTTTTTTGATATTTTTTGAAAACTTATACATATGATTTTCATAGACTTTATACCATTTGGCTGTTGTGTACAGCATGTAGTAACAGATTGAGTAAGAGGCAGTAAAAATGCAGATTTCTTGATAGTAAAATGTAGTATATGCTTCTGTTCGGTATTTTGTTATTTTCATATCTCTCAAATCCCAATGAGTTTGGTTTTGAAATTTTACAGGGTTGTAGAATATTACCTCCCCTACGTGTGGTAATTTTTTAAGAATTTTTCACAGTAAAGTGTTATTTTTTTATAGTAAAAGATAGCATACGCTGCTGTTTGGCACTTTGTTATTTTCATATCTCTCAAATCCTATAGATTTTGGTCTTCAAATTTTGCAGGACTGTAGAAGCTCAACTGCTCTACGTGTGGTAATTTTTTGAGAAATTTTCAAACATTTTACTGCAGATGTAGCAAACAGAACTTTATTCTTATTCATGAAAACTATAAGTACACATTTTCAAAAATTCTCGAAAAATTACTATAGATAGGGGAGGAGAGATTATACAACACTGTAAAATTTTAAAACCAAAATCAATATCAGCTGAAAGATATGAAAAAACAAAGAAGAGACAGATTCATGTACAAACTACAATACGCATTAACTAGCTGAGTTGACCAACGCATGAACTAGTAAATGTTTCGGTAGTAATTCAATCTGTTGTTCTATAGTAAAATGTATTTGTGATTTACCACTGAATTAGATTCAGGTATGCTTTGCATGCGCTTCGACAGTAAATTCATCAGTTGTTCTGTAGTAAAATATTTCATGATTTACTAGTAGGCTAGATTTACTAGTGTTGTTTGCAATGCATTAACTCACTACGTTTCAGCCAACGCGTGGAATTTACTTCTTCGGCCAGAGCGTAGAATAGCTATTCTACACTCGGGAGTAGAATAGCGTCACCGTATGTATGTATATATATATATATATATATATATATATATATATATATATATATATATATATATTGACACCACCACTCAACAGTGAACGGCTCTTTTTGCGTTCATATGGTCGTGGTCTCATAATCCAAATGGTCACAGGAGATACAGTGATCGGTCACTCAACAGTGAACGGCTACTTTTGTTTTAGCCTGTTTTTTTTTGCGTGATGCTTTATTTCTCGTGGTCTCATTTCTCAAAGAGTCAGCACGTTTTGCTTTATTTTGCGTTGTTTTTTGTCGCTCTTTTGTTGGTGGTGTACTTTGCTTGCTCTGTTCTCACACCATGATTGTCTGATAGTTCAACAAGAGTTTGACAGAGCAAACACAAGGGTAAATCGACTCATATTTTTAACAAAAAGACGTAGGAAATGTCTAAAAGAGACTGTTTAGTTAGTTACGCACATGAGCAATACTATCCTCTCATAATAACCTATCAAAAATAATATGTCATATATATCATAGAACATAATAAACTATCCTCCCATAGAAAATAAAGCATCGAAAATACTATCACGGAAGGTATTCATATCCCCATCTTCCTCTCCTACTGCATTGCCACTACTTCCTTGAGATGATGCCGGTTCACCAATACTCAGAGTGTAGTATTCATCTCGATCACACATGTCAAATAGCTCATCTCTCAAAACACTATCTCGAATGAAGTTATGAAGGGCTATGCATGCAATGATAATCTTTGTTTGGCTCTTCATTGAATAGCTTGGCAAGCTCAATAATATTCTCCACTTCATCTTCAAAACATCAAAGGCTCGTTCGATGACATTGCAAATGGTTGAACACTTCTTTCTTACCGCTCGGACGTGGGCCTTGTCGAAACTCCGGTAAATGATACTTTTCCCCTTTGTATGGAGCTAAGTAACCCTCTTGATTAGAATAGCCCGAATCAACAAGATAATACTTTCCTGAACAGAAATATTTAGCATTAGCACTAGCAATGGCAATGCTGCAATAGAAATAATTATGAGATAATATATACAATACCTTTAGGGGGATGGGAATGTCCTACGATATTTTTGTTGGGCCTCCTTGAACACCCTGTTGTCATGCACTGAACCCGGCCATCCAGCCACAACAAAAGTGAACCTCATATCAAAGTCGCATATGGCCAACACATTCTGAGTTCTATATCCATGGCGTCCAACATGTGCAACCAACTCGGATGAAGGCACAGTAACAGGTACATGTGTGCCATCAATTGCGCCTATGCAATTATTGAAATGTGGTGAAAAACGGGCATCTTGAAGTCTAGAATGCACCGTTCTGAATTCTGGATCTGTTGGTTTGATATTATCTTTTGCTAGGCGATTGACACAATCCAAGACGTGACAGAACTTTCTACTAATTGTTTCAGTTGACCTCTAAAAACGGTTTTCAACTTGTCTAAATGATTGTGGACCACCAATAATCCATAAAAATATTCCCAAACATTCAACAGAACTCATAGATATAGTTGACTTTAAGCCATAATTTGACACCAACAAGTCATGGAGCCTATTAAAAACAGGCTTATTCATCCTAAATATTTTGTAGCAATCTCTTGGATGATTCAAGGTATTAATAACCCATTGATAACCAGAGATAAGTGATTCTTTCTTCTTAAACTTGTTTAAGTAGGTGTCACTATAGTACGTACCGATGGCACATGCTATTACTGCATACTGTTGAAGCATAGATTGATGTCTACTTGCAATCTCAAATATTTCATCATCATCATCATTATCATCACTTGATCTATTGACAGAACTACTACTTAAACTCATCTACAAATAAACATAAGAATAGTTACATACTGACAATAACAATGATCAAACAACGATTCTGAAGTGCAATTTCAAGGTTCAAATAGTACATCATAAATGCAATCTCAAGGTTCAAACATCGATACATAAATTCAGTAACAATATTCAAGCAACAATTCATAAAAGCATACTACTTTTTCCTATCTTCATAGCATCTCTTCAACCAGTTGAGCCTTCCTTCATTGATCTTAAAAGTGAGAAATATTGCACGATTTTCAGCTTTGACAAAAAGCTTTGTAGCCATGTAATGCTCGTCACCTCCTTCTTGAGCACTAGCTGCACAACCAGATCCATCACTTCCTTAATGGCTTCAATAGTCAAATCACCTTGTAATCCTTCCCTGTCCTAGAGAAGAACTTTTCAGCTAAGTTCTTGTACCCTTTGGCAGTCAAAGTTCCAAGAGACCTATTACCAGCATCTATCTCCTCCACACAAATAATGCAAAACACCCTAGTTTGAAAGGTATCCCAATTGGCTTTAATGGTACTCTTATCCTCCGTCTAATTTTCAACAAGTAACATTTAGATAAAGCAAGGGTGGTCTCCCAATAAATGAGTTCATCTGACCTGCTTGCTAATGAGTTTCAGATAAAAGCATCTCAGCTTTGCATTTCTCAAAGGTCATCCAATTTTAAAAGTATGGAAATATAATAGCAAAATACACTATTTCGAAATGAAAGGATAATAAAGATCAAATAGAATATTATAATTGCAGTTTCTGATCAAAGTTGAAACATAGATAAAAGAATGTAGTACATGTTAAATAAATGTATGTAGATTGAACTGTAAATAAAAAAACGGACAACAGGTCATCAATAGATGTTAGTTAATGAATGACTTGGGCACATGAAATACTTACTCCACAGCATCAATCAATTTGCAGAAAAACAATTGCATAACTTGTTCTATAAAACCAAATATTTGGGCTAAATGCATATATTGAGCAAGAAATAGTCTAGTAAATGAATTGCACGCAAACAATCTGTACAATTACCTCAGTTTCACGGTATTGTAACTAGTCTCTTTGGATAGCAGAATTAACAGCAACCATGTCCTGTAAAAGAAAGAATGATATATCAATTTATCAGTAAGCTAGACATTGCAATGGAAAGGTACACAGCAGCAGTGCACTCATTCTTGAAAACCTTCGATGATAAAACAGATTAGTTAGGCTTTGACCATTCACAAAAAATTATGGTAAGAAAAAGTGTCTTAACAAATCTATATATAACTTACATCCAAACTTAAAAAATACCATTTGGCATTCTATACGGCTACTGCAGCTGAACAAAATGGTTACAAGAATGTAACTTGGAGATTTACAGGATAGATGAGTAGGTAGACAGCTCATGTGACAATTCCTACTATCTCAATTGGATTCGCCTACCAAGCTGATGTTCTATGAATTAATTAAGAACAGAGAAAAGGTTGTATGTTGTTATTAAGCCTATGCCTCATATCAATCTAGAATATGTTCACCATAACAAACACGTGAGCATCGAAAGGAAAAAAAAGCAATACATCACTAATTTGAGAACTAGTTGTAATATAATAATAACCCCCTAACTGAAGCACTAGTAATATCAGTTTCATATATATTTGCACATTTTGTTTCACAGAACAGAATTCTAACATGAGAAGCTAGATGTAACTGCTATCATACAAAAAATCAACCATGGCGTTAACCTAGATGTAACTGCTATCATACAAAAAGTCCTTTACAGAATTCTAACTTGAAAAGCTAGATGTAACTGCTATCACATGTGAGGAATTTTTAAAACGCTGAGCCCAACAAGTTTGATCCGAATGAACAATAGTACAAATCAAGTTATAAACTGTTGAAATTTTTTGTGCACAGTTATGATCCATAAATAATGTTCTCACAAAAATTTCAGCTAATTATCACATGTCAGGAATTTTTAAAAATTCGGAGAGTGGCACTGTCCTGATAGAACACTGACCGACAAGTTTGATCCGAATGGAAAATGGTACAAATGAAGTTAGAAACTGTTGAAATTTTTTGTGCATGGTTATGATGAATCTATAATGCTCTCATAAAATTTTAAGAAGATGATCAAACTATATGAAATTTTAAAAATTCGAACAGTAATACTGCCCTGTTAAAAGGCTTACCGCCAAACTTGAACAAAATGAAAAATTATGTAAACCATAAATTTTTTTGAAAATTTTACATAATGGTGATAAGGAAGTTCTTAATATCCCATAAAAATTGTGATTCATGATCACACTCCAGTGAATTTATAAAATTCTTACAAGGCACAGTACCATTTATGTTCTTTTCTTTTTGATTTTTGAAATATAATATAACAAACGAAGTTTAATGCTTACATAGATTTTATTTACCAAACAAACAAAGTTTAATTTTTTTAAAAAATTACATAATGGTACTGAGTCAAGTATTAATCTCTCAAAAAAATTAGATCATAATCACACTCAAGAAAAATTATAAAATTCTGACAATATAACTGTCCCAATTATGTTCATTTTGTTTTTGATTTTTTAAAGATAAAAAATGAAGTTAAATTATTTTTAAATTTTTTATGTATGATCCTAATCTACTAAGGATAGTACCATAAAATTTTCATATTATTATCAAGCTTGTAAAATTTTATACAAATCTGACAGTGTTTCTGCCAAAATCTTAAAATATTTAAAAAATTCGGTTTTTCAACAAATTTTCATAGGAGATGACTTTCCTAAGGGTTATTGGACCAAATCCGCCCCTAAAAGTTTCAAAACTGGCCAAAAAAACACAAAATTTCAGGTTACTGTAGCAAATTCAAAAGAAATTATGTTTTTTTTTCCGACCGGTACTTTAGAATTCGGGGTGGTCCGAAATCCAAAATTTCGGCGAAATTCGCCGAATTTTGGAACCCTGATCGGGAGACGAAGGGTTGAGTGGCATTGGTGGGTAATTACCTCTGAAGTTTAGTGGTATTCTCATATTTGTGCATTCCAGAATCCACAAAAGCAAATTTGAACTGGATTGTGGATTCTAGTGTATCGGGGTGGGTTGGATTGTCAAAATCAATTCCTAGAATCGAGCTGTTTGTTTTTTATTCAACTTTTAGAGACAGAATCCAGAATCAAAAGCCAAAACAAACAGGCCCTAAATAGGCGGCCGACCCGTGGCACGGTCGTTTAGGTACGGCTATTAAACGGGTAGTGTCATGTCGGTCCATAGACTGAGGTCACGGTATAAGCATGATCCGAGTGGCTGCCGGGCCGTGCCGTGCTGTGTCGATATGGTTACAAACGGGATGACGAGTCACGGTCGGTCCATAAAATTTAAAAAAATCTGAAAATTTTAAAATGTATATAGAAAAATTGGAAAATCGTAAAAAAATTGATAAAAAATGTACAAAAAATTGGACAAAATCTAGAATAATTATAAAAACTGAAAGGAATGTATAAAAACTTTTTAAAAATCTATATAAATTAGAAAAACCAAAAAATATGAAATAAAATTCTAAAAAGAGACAAATAATTGTAATTAAATAATGAGCTTTATTAATATTTAGCTACCTCGTTAAAATCTTTGTCAAGTAAAAACTCAATACGAGAAAATCTTGACAAAAAAAGAGTACATCATATAGCTTAGTGTTATAGGAAAAAAAGTGAAGATTACAATTATTCTTTCTGACCTTCTTGATAAAGATTTTCAAACGTCGCCGCCAGCTTAACATTTTATGTAGTGTGTTGAGCTCTTTGATCAGCTTGTTCCCAATCTTTTACGGTGAGAAGTATCTCTACCATCTCACTTATCAGATTTGTTCTTCTCTCCTCGATTATTCTTCTAGATATATTGAAAGCAGACTCCGAAGAAACCGTGGAGACAATAATTGTTAACACATCCCGTGCTAATATAGAAAGCACCAGATATGTTATCGTGTGCTCTTGCCACCACTGCAAAATGCTGAAGTCCTCTTGCTGCTCTTGGTAGTTCACAGTGTCGCTATTGAGATAGGCAGCTAACTCCCCACTACTTGTTGTGGCCGCACTTGACGTTGTTGTACTCGAACTCCTCGAGGTAGAGCCACTTGCACCCCATATCTTTTCCCATGCAATTTTCTTCTTACCTGTTGTGGGTGCTGGTGGAGGTCACTGTATGCAAACTCCATCAAACTTTTGATGGTAATTAGCGTAAACTTGAGATAAGTTAGAACGAACATTTGAAAAATAACTAGAATAATCAGTATCCACCACATCACTTAGAAGTGAGAGAACATTAGCAAATTCTCAAACTTTAGCTCTAGGATCTAAAATAAATGCAAATGCATATAACATAGGAATTTCTTTCCAATATTTCAAAAAATTAGATTTCATAGCATAAACAAATTCACACAAAATATTATAATTTTTGTGGTTCCTTAAGTGGGTAACAATTTCTAGAATATGTTGCACAATTAAAGGAGAGGTTGAGTAATAAACTCCAGATAAAGCAACAATGGAATCATAAAAAAGTTCTAAAAATGACAGCAAGTATTGAGCAACATACCAATGTTACTCTGTGAGTAACGGTTGACCATCCTAGTTACGATAGTGCTTGTTAATAGAAACAAAAAATGTGTTCTTATAGGATATGAGTGACTTAAGCATCAAGTACATCTAACAGGCATATCCAAACCAAACTTACATGGACGTACCTCAATTACAATATAATCAGTCTTATATGTTGCTACTTATTGATTATAATTATTTAAGAAAGATATTGCAGCGCGAAAAGGTTCAAGGTACTGGTCTAACCTCTTCAAATCAGATTTAACTATAAGATTAATAATATAGAAAGCACAACGCTGATGTAATAAGAAAGATTCGGCGTCAGAATTAAAAGGCAGAGTAAGAATAGTCATTGCAGAAGTGTTTGCTGCAGCATTATCTAATGTTATTGCAAAAATTTTATCTATGAGGCCAAAAATCTTCCACAACTTTTACAATACAATCGGCAACATTCTCACCAATGTGTGCTACATCAATTAATTTGAATCCTATAATTCTCTTCTCTAGTTGTCAGTCACTATTTACATAATGAGCAACTACACTAAGATAATCCTCTTTAGCCTACCACTCTATATATCTGATGTCAAAGACACAGAAAAAGTACAGGTATTAAAGAGCTCTTTTAGCTTACTACAACAATTATTATAGTATTTAATTAGATCTCTAGTTGTTGTCTGTCTAGAAAATATAGAAAACCTAGGATTATGTTCGGTCCTAATATAGTTTTCAAATGCTAGTGACTCCCCAAAGTTTAAAGGTAGATCTTGAGAAGCGATTAAATGACAAAGAGATTCACGAGCTACCTCGGGATTGTAGTCCTACTGACGTACCGTACCGTTGAGGTTGTACTGCAGCTACATCTGTCTCAAAGCCACCACCGTTTTTCTTTTACAACTCTCAGCATGTCTCTTCAAGTCCCCCGTTTCACTTGAAGATTTCACAGTTAATTTGTGCTTACAATATTTACAAATAGCATACCTGCTCTGAACGCCATCTGATATCTGGAAAATTTGCTCGAAATCTTCCCAGACTCCTGATGTACTACATCTTGATCTTTTTGCCCCGATGCTTGTCGACGTAGTAGCACTTGTAGATCCTAAGGATGGTATAGGTATTGCAACTTCTTCAGCTTGATAGGATGCAAGAAGCTCCTCGGGTGAAATCCCAAAATCAGAAGCTGGGAAGGACGCAAAATCCTGGTGCTTCATGAAGAAAACTGCAAGAAATAATCACACTATTATTACTTTAATCTCATTTAAAATAATAAGATCAATGAGAAATTAAATCACTATCCTTACTTTGATTTCTTGACAGAAGCTGGAAGCTGGATTTCGGATTTTTGGCAAAACTATTTTGAATTTTGCCAAATTATCACCAAGAGCCAAAGAATTTTCACAAGAGAATGCATAGAAGAGATTGCAAATTTGCTGGTGGGGAAATGAGGGGGCTGCTACTCTATTTATAGGGAAAAAATTAGGTTTTTTTTTTAAAAAATTGAATTTTTAAAAGCTTGCAACGACTATTTTTGGAATAAATTGGCTAAACGGGCTGTGCCGGGCCAGGCCATGCCATGCTGGCCCGCCAAGCTAAGGTGTCGGCCCAAGCACGGCCTCGGCTATTGAGCTATGCTGGCACAGCCCGTGCTGTTGGGTTGTGCTATCATGGTCGATTTACGGTCGAGTCGTGTCGTGCCTACAGTGTCGGGCCTCGGGTCGGCCTGTTTGGCACGGCCCATCTAGCATCACTAGTTGTGTCATTAAGGAGCTATAAAAAATAATATACATAAAAGAAATTGTGTCGAGTCTTCTACACATGATGATTAATTTCTAGGAGCGACTAACGCTCGAACGTTCGATCCAGGCACTAGCTCTATACGCTACATTTTATTATCGGATTTGCCCACGAGTGATTCCGATCGTTCAATTCCTCCGAACAAACACCATCGCACCCACCCTTTGCTTTTTCCTCTCACTCACTCGTGGGGCGTCATTGCGTGGCTGGCTGGCAACAACACGAGCTTGAAGTAGGAGGCAGCGACGGTCGATCTTGAGGTCTCGACATCGGTGGGAGGAACAGATATGGTAGGGCAAAGCTACCGCGGTGCCCTTTCGGACTGTTGCCGCCGTAATGTCCTCCCCTTGTAGCTATTAGAGAAGGAAGAGATAGACAAGCAAGAGGAGTTGGCCGATGGTGCCTATGGATCTCGGATGCCATCACCATGGTCTCAAGCAAAGCCTACTCCATGTTTTCTCGCCATGGTTGATTATTGAAGAGTGAAACGAAAAATCCAACCCATGGCATAACACAATGCAACAAAATGTAACTCTTGTTGCAACAAAAAAAATGGTTAAGTGCATAATCATGAACTAGATTGCATCATAAAAAACAACATACAACAATATTTCGAAAAAAATACAATGCAACAGTCCATGGCAACAACATGTTACAATAAAATGTCACTCTTATTGCAACAAAAAAATATTCAAGTACAACAAATCATCGTCTTGATTGCAACACAACTTAAGACAACATTTTGAGAGAACACACTACAATAAAACTAAATACTTTGTGCAACAATTAAGAAAAGGGGGACATCAAATTGAGAAAACACTTGCAACAACTTACTTGGAATGGATGGGTGTAGCCGGTCCCAACGACACAAGTTAGAAGCAGTAGGCAGCGACGGCCAATCTCGATTTCCTGATGCCAGGTGGGAGGCATATGTCTGGCAGGGCAAGACTGGCCCGGTGCCCTTTCTACTTCTTACCGTTATGCTATCTCATGGTCGCTAGAGAAGGAAGAGATAGACAAGCAAGAGGGGCTGGCTGATGGCCACCTTGCAGCTCACACGCCAGTGTTGTTGCCTAAGGATGTGCCGTGACCGATGTGTAGAGAGAGGGGAGGAAGGAGATTGTGGGCTTATGCATGGAAGAGATGTTCTTAGACATAGCTCACCAAAGAGCTTGATTTTAGTGGCTTGACCGGAGAAACCAAGAAGGAAGAGAGACACTCATGGCCTCATGGATGGGAGATTGGATGAGCCAGTCGGTGAAGCGAGGTGTCTAATTTTAATACTTTTAGTAGTAAGATGAGCCGGTCGGTGGAGCGAGGTGTCTAATTTTAATACTTTTAGTAGTAGTTATGTTAATTTCTTGGTGAGCTGCGGAGGCATTTTTAATCAAACTGTACGATGGATTTGTGGACCTCACTAAATGGCGGGCCTTCCGATTTGCAGTCTACAGGCTGTGTTTCACTGAAAAAGATTTATAAAGAAACACTGTAAAAGAAGAGGCCGAGAGGGATTTGCATGTTTATAGGCCAGGAAAAAGCATGGTCATCTTTGTTTGGCATGCGTGATGCATTGTGGACGCGGCTTGCGTACTCCGCAATACGCTTTCCTATGTGCTCCCGCATATATGGTAAGCTTCCATTGGTTCAAAAATAGTACTGACCCTCTCACCTTCCCTTTTGATCGATTGCAATAAAACCTTGTTGCTTAGGGTGTGTTTGGTTGCTTATACTAAGTGGTACTAGTATAGTGCCTGTGCTAACGCTACGATGGTAGTACACCTGCTTATCAATTAAACGAGAAGATAAGTATGAATACAACACTTAATAATAAAAGAGAAATTTAGAATTTTAAATGAATTTAGAAAGAAAAACGGAATTAAATGGAGGTCGAATGGGCGAAAACGGGCTCCCAAAAGATTTTAAATCAAGAAAGAGAAAGAAAAAAGAATTTTTTGATTTTAGATTATTTTTTTTGCAGCTTCTACAAAGAGTACAGCGTGCTCTCTGGGCTTGGCCAGCGCAAGGGGGAGGAAAGGCCAGGGGTGGCGGCGGTCGCGATGGGTCGGATCGGTGCAATGAGATCGCCGCAGACCGACGCTGGGAGAGGAGTCACGATTGCGGTGAATTTTGCCGGGAAAGATGACAGTGATAGCTTGGGTTACCTCCAAAATCCGGCGATCTTTACAAGAGGGAGCACTTCGGGATTTACGCAATGCGATGGGGTGGAGGAGAGCTCGTCGGCTTTTATAGCCCCGAAACAAGCATATTTATAGAAACCATAATTTGGGATCAAATTAGATTGGGAGAAAATTTTGTCAATAGAGCACGAAATTTGGGGAATTAACACCATAGATGGAAAGAGGAGATTTGGTGCGGGATTAATGGAGCTTTGGAGCTTCTTTCTTGCTTTAATGGAGGGAGGGAAGAGAAGAAGCTTCTTCGGTCTGGGCTGTAGCTAGAAGAAGCTACAGGTGAATTGCCTTCATTTTTTTAAAATATAGAAGGATTTTTGAAAAGATAGCACATTAGGTTAAAAAATTCTAGAAAAATTCTCAAAAAAAACTTTCGATTATTTTGTACTTAATAAAATTATTTTCAAAAAAAATTAAATTATAAATTTGTCGAGAACACGGTGTCATGCGAGGTCGTGACCAAAGAACCTCGCCGCGTCGGCAAAGCCACCGATGGCGACAGTGGAGCCATTGCAGACCTGCGTTCTCCCGGCCGCGCTGTCCCATCTCCCGGTTTCCTTTTCTTTGCACGTAATGTATGGTCCTTTCCTTTTCCAAGACGTTTGTTTCCTTTTCCTTGATTCTAAGATGTTTGTTTTCTTTTCCTTGTTGATGCTGGAGGTGAGGGAAGGTCTGTTTTGGGCCACAGGGATGATTTCGGAAAAATATGAAAAAATAAACTGCGCTCGCCGACCACTGGATCCGCAAGGAAAAAAAGATAAAAATTAAACAGTGCTTGTCGGCCGTTGGTTCCGCGAGAAGAAATTGAAAAAAATTAAGCAGCACTCACAGACCGTTGGTTCCTTAGATAAAAAATAAAAACAAAAATTCAGCGCTCTCCGTGCGCTAAAATTAGACTCTTTGGGGCTAGATCCGTAAAAAAGTCTCGAGAAGGGTCTATTCGGAAAAAATATGATCACAATGCCAGGACAATAAAAAATTCAAGTCTTGTTTTCTTGCATGCGGATCCTCCCTGTTTATTTCCTTGTTTGATTCACCCTCCTTCCAAATATATAGTACGTACAATTTTGGCCAGTAAAAAATTCAAGTCTGGTTTCCTTGCATGCGGATCCTCTTTATTTATTTCCTTGTTTGATTCGCTCTCGTTCCAAATATGTAGGTGGGGGAGGTCTGTTGTGGGCCACAGGGATGATTAGACACACTAAATAATGGTCATCGGATGTGGGTGAGTGAAACTGAGGAAAGATCTGAGACGTTCATTTCAATGAATGCAAGTTTATGAGGACGTTTTGCTGGGTACACGAACATTAGGATATCTCTAATGAGGTGCATTATTTAGGGTGGACGTAGAAAAAATTGCTTAGGTGCATTATAAAGGGGTATAGATATGTATTAGATGGTTTAAAAAAAGTTATCAATGTATTTGGTTGCTTGAATGGAACTATCTCATTTTAGATAGTGGGATACAAATTTGAGGAATATTCCCTATAGATGCTAAACCATTCCATTCATCCAAAAAAATGGAACCAAATGGTATAGCATCATCACATCCCATTCAACCTCATCCCACCAACCAAATACACACTTGTTGAACGTGTTGTGTCTCTCCTAGCTTTCTACATGAACTTTGGCCCGGTCGGCCACTCAGAGTGCGTTTGGTTGTCTGGATGGGGTTGGATGGGATATGGCCATCCAACCTGGATGGGATGAAACTATCCAGGTAGTTGTTTGGTTGGGTGGATAGGGATGAGCCAATCTTTTGTTTAGTTGGATGGATAAGAATGTGGGTAGAATTAGCTAATTTTTTGTTTGGTTGCATTGATAATGATAGATGGGCTAGTTGTAATAAAGGTTTTGAATTTTGGTTTGAAATTTTTCGATAAAATTTGACTTAAATTTGAATTTTTGGAGAAAATTTGACCAAATTTGAGTTTTTGGACAAAATTTGAACTTCTGAGCAAAATTTGACTGAAATTTGAATTTTCGTACAAAATTTGAATTTTTGACAACAATTTGAATTTGACCGAGTACACTTCGACAAAATTTGAATTTGACCGAGTATACCTCTTCGTACAACAAAATGGATGAACTCATTCGGCCTTTTTCAGCATCTTGAAGGAATATTTCAAAAAATTGAACAGCCATATCCCATCCATCCACCCATCCAAACAATTGGAAGACTCTAAATCTAGAGACGACCATATTCCATCCATCTTTATCCACTCAACCAAAGGCCACCTCAATAGCCAGCTGCAACTCCGACGTAATGTGCTACAACGATCTGGTGTTCGACGACGTCCGCGGAACTGAGTTCTACGTAGACCTTGGCCTCGTATACGACCATATATGCCAGACCGGTGGCGCACGCAATGTCAAATTTTATGCCGACCTCATCCTCGTCAACGAATGGATGCCCAACAGCATCAACGGCAATCAATTTCTATGAGACCACGACGTATGCATGGCAGCTGTGGTGAGGGCATCTAATCTAATCTAATATCTATATACTACGCCCGAAAGATTTCGCCCGCAACCAGGCGAGCCACGTCATCGTTTTTACGGAAGAGCCCTCTAGAAAATTGGAAATCGCGAGCGAGTCCTTCTGCAGTAAATTAGAAATCGCGAACGAGTCATTTCAACGGTTATTTTGCAAAAGAGACCCCGTAGTTCCGCAAATTCAACCCGAGCGCCGGTTCTTTAAGCTCGAAAGATTTCAAATTAAGTTTAGGTCCGAATATTTTGCGAAAAAATCCCGCGCCCGAAAGATTTCGCCCGCAACCAGGCGAGCCACGTCATCGCTTTCACGGAAGAGCCCTCTAGAAAATTGGAAATCGCGAGCGAGTCCTTCTGCAGTAAATTAGAAATCACGAACGAGTCCTTCCAACGGTTATTTTGCAAAAAAGACCCCGTAGTTCCGCAATTCAACCCTGGCGCCGGTTCTTTAAACCCGAAAGATTTCAAATTAAGTTTAGGTCCGAATATTTTGTGAAAAAATCCCGTGGTACGGTTCTTTAAACCTGAAAGATTTAGAATTATGTTTAGATCCGGTTATTTCGCGGAAAAAAATCACGTGGTTCCGCAAAATTGACACGGGTGCCGATCCTTTAAACCCAAAAGATTTAAAATTGCGTTATTTTGCAAAAAAAAAAAAATAATGGTTCCGCAAATTTTACATCAGCACCGGTTCTTTAATCCCAAAATATTTAAAATTACATTTAGATACTTCTACCGTTTTTGCAATAAAAAACCTCAGAGTAGGATTTGCGCGCCGCGGCGTATCGCGCAATGCTATCTATTTCTACATAGTCGGAGTAACATCAGAGCAATCTAACCGATGGGAACGCGGCAACCAAAATGATCACCAAGAGCGCATCACCATGATATCATCGGAGATAGAAGCGCTGCGGCACCAGCATCACGTTCAAGTCAGTCACCGAGATCCCTGCCATGTCGTTTCACAGGTAGCGGAGAAAGAGAAAAGTAGTTTCTTGTGTGAATCGAGATCCCCGACCGATGCAGGAAAAACCAAGGCAGGGATCAACAAGGACAGCGGGAGAAGCATAGGGTCAGTTCAATAGAGGCCACGGTAAAAAGAGATGGGAGGCCGAGACGCCCACACCCATAGCCCTTGCCAGTTGCATGCCACCCATCCCAAAAAGACATGCGTATTGCTCGCGAGTTGCGACTTACCTCGGCCGTATGCGCCATGCAGACATATCAGCCACTCGCACCTGCGGGGGCGTGGTCGAAGTTTTGGCTTTTTTAGCCATGTCACGCACTTTTTCCCCCTAATCTAAATGAATTTACAAAAATAGTTTATTCCATAACCGTAGAAAGCACAATACACAAATATGCCGCGCACTCGTACTGCGGCAGCAACTATCGCTCATCGGGAGTTCTGTAACACCGAGCACTACAAGTGCTTAAGATATTACCACATCCTACTTGTTTCATCACTGTAACCATGATTTTAATAATAATTTTAGCGAATATTTTTAAACAATTAACACTATTATTGAACAATATTAACAAGAATTTGCATGATAACATGAACAATAACAACAATATAAATCTTGGATCTCGGGTCAAAAAAAACAATATAAATCTTGGATCCACGAGCCCAACGTTAGAGACCACGCGCTCACGAACACCCAAGTCCTCGCGCTTGGGAACGCTTGGGTCCATGCGAGTGAGAATGCTCGGATCACATGTATCTAGTTGTAATCTTTACCTTTTGGCGACAACGAAGAACAAGGATTTAAAGACACTTAAATAAACAACTAAACTTACAAGGATTTAAAGACAATTAAATAAACAACTAAACTTCTCAAATAATATATATATCTTCACAATGTTCACATGATCATTATTATGATTATAAAAGTTCATCAACTAAACCGACTTGACACTTTATTAATCCAAGAGTGATCACTAATACTAGATAATTCTGGGAGATGATGTGACAAGTGAAATAGTTGCCTATTCCCATCCCATACATGTCTCCTTCATTGTTCATCAAAAATATTAAATAAGCAAGGGTGAATCCACGAATCAACAAGTATATAATAAAACAATAAAATAACTATTTATCGCATTCATCTCATTAACCATATTTTATCATTAGCCATTCAATGCAAATCTATCTACATACTAATATGTTCATCACATAGTATATATCAGTATCGCTGAATGCATACCCGTCGATGTCGACCCTCTCAACCCCTCCATCCCGTGGAGGTGTCTAGTGAAGTAAGTCCTCATGCTTGCACCAAGTAGGTCATAGAGGTCCACACAGGTCACCTCTTTCCATCATGAATGCAACATATGCAAATGACAAAATTTATCAACATTAACATATTTTATCATCTCTATTAACCTCATCATCACATCATTCTTATAATAAATGAATGGAATCATTTAAATTAATATGATAGCAAATTGCCAACAACGATAATAAGAATTAGTAACTCATGTCATCATTCTACCATGCACTTCGGAATAACATTTGATTGAGGTTAAATCCGTAGTCACACCTCCTACAGTAGGTAAGACCAACTCAAAACATCCTATAACAACGCATATATTAAACATAACAATATCGCCCCTATGCACGACTCTAGACTTAATTTTCCCTTTCATCGGACAATTTCCTCTGATGTCTCGGCGGTCGAAAGACCATAACTCCTAACTCAGGAGTCCAAACATAGTAAACCATATATGTTCTAAAAATTACATAAGATTACCTACAATTTTATATCTATCCATATTTTTCAATTAATTCATTTAACCCCTCGTTTCCAGCCCCGAAGACTGATATGTTGTTTTACTGGAGAGCAGACTTCACAATTTTGTACCTATTCTTATACAACTCCAAACATAGAAAACCATGGCATCTATGGAATCTAGAGAAAATTATTTATATTTATCTAGTTATGGACATAATTTAATTCGGCTATTATCTAGCCCTCAATTGTAGTTAACACAACTGCTCTTAGCAGCGACAGATTTCTAGATAGCAAATTTCTACAAGCTATAATTTTCTAACTGTTTAACAAAATTTACTTGAGACCATAATCTACATTTTTTTATAACCGGGATATACCATAAAACTGATCGTAAATACCCTAAAACTCGCTCGGAAAACAGAAATAGCTTCTAAACGGATACTGATCTCTCCCAAACTCCAACTCAATGGCCTCCAACTTCCTTATCTACCATTAAAATAATCATAATATCGCTCCACTACATCGTCAACATGACCAACGATAATCTAGGGTTTATACCTGCGCCCAATGTTTCGCCAACAACGTCGATTCTCTGTGTCCCCCACACGTTCGGCACTCCATCACACTTCTCAAAACTCCCACACCATGTCCCCAATATCCTCGACACCTCCCTAGGCATGAACATCGAACCCGACAGCAGTGGCGAGCTCTCCTTTTCTCGCCTTCTCTTCTTTCTGTCGTGGCATCGCACAGCGGCATGGAGCAGCAGCAGTATTCAAGCACTACCCTTGGTCTTCTTCTTCCTCCTCATTCCATGCCTTGCGTTTTCTCTGTCCCGTGTAGTTCCTGCCTCTTCGGGCTTGGGCAGTAGCAACAAGACACAACGACAGCACGATGCATCGCCAACGGCAACAGGCCGCAGCAACAGTGGCTGCGAGTGCTGCTTTCTCCTTCCCCCCTCACTCTATCTCTACCGCAGCAGCAAGTAGCAACAGCCAACGGTAGCCAAAACACAGAGGGGGAAAACCAGCAGCAGCAGCAGGCGCATGCATGCATCGAGCCCACTAGAAGCAGCGGAAAGTCAACGTGCATGCATGAGTAGGGCAAAGCAGCAGCGGCAACATGCAGCCGCGCATACATGTAGGCAGAGGCACACGAGGCAGCAGCGGTCGAGCGGCGCAGCCGAGCAGGGGTGGTGTGAGGAGGAAGAGGCGCAGCGACGGACAGGGCAAGAGTTGCCTTCTATAGCCGTGCGCGGCCGATGTGGGCCAAACTCGGGCCGGCCTGGCCCAGGCCCCTCTTTTTTTTGTTTGGAATATCACAAGCTCAGTAGTAGAGGTGGCCAAACGGGCCGGGCTAAATGGGCCGACCCACGGCGCAGACGGAATCAGGCCCGGCAGAGCACGCAAGACGGCCGATTATAAGCGGGCGTCACGCAAGACTACCATGAGCCTGCATAAGCATGCTTGGCGGCGGCACCAAGACGGCCGTTTATGGGCGGTAGGCGCGACAAGACGCAAGATGACCCATTCATTAAGATTTAAGACGACGACTGACGGCCAAGACTACCGTTTAGTTTTAAAATATTCGCTTTATAGTAGTTAGAGTACTAAAAATTCAAAAATAATCTAAATACTTGAGTTTTTCTAATTATTCTAAATTTTTCCTATTTTTCTTATTTTTCGCATTTTTTCATACTTTTCTATTTTTCTATTTTTTTAAATTTTTGGCGGTAATGAGTTACAGGTAGGCCTACCTGTTAGGCCGCTGAAGGATCTGGGTAAACGCAAGACGGATCGAGAGGCTAACGGCGCGTGCTCGACCGCCACCTCTAAGACGTGGTAAGACGCGCGACGGACGCCCGCTTAGTAGCCGCGTGCCTAAGCGGCGGCGCGTCGCGTGCGGCTTGCCGCTTGGCCACCTCTACTCGAGAGTAATCGCGGTTGAGTAAAGAGAGCTCGAAAGCAGCACTTACCGAGCATCCATGGCTCGGAAGGTTAGGTAAGCACTTAATTAAGTAAAGCGAGTAATTAAGCGATTAATTAATTAAAGTGGTTAATTAGCTGATTTTGATGGGCATATTCCTGCTAAGGAAGGAGAGCTCGACATGACCTTTTTGTGTTGCCGAAGCACGCTAGGTGACACGTGTCACCTGCCGGAGCTTTCAAGATGGGGGAGATTATTTTTGTAATCGTGTTTGCACGAGCTATATTTGCAAAAAAAAAAAATGCAAGGGGGCTACAAAAACGTTGGCTTCGGCGTGGTCCTGGCCCGAATGAAGCCCTAAAAACACCCAAGTCCAAGGTTCCAAGCCTAGTGCAGTGGACTGGCCAAGTGAGGGCTGGTTGGACCGCATGTGACTGGCTCACCTTGAACACCTCAGCGCACGATTCCTGCCGAGGAGGGCTGCATTGGCTCACAATTTCCCCGTCATCTTTTTACTACTTTCGCGACCTGAAGTTGTGTTTTCACGCACGGGGGCGCGCGTGGGCGGCAGGGGAAGGAAGGACGGGAAGGAGTCAGAGGACCAAGCAGACATTAGAGGGGAAAGAGAAAGCCGACACATACGGCGTGTTTGCACAGAAGGGAAAGACCGGAAGGAGCAGTGAGCAAATGCACGGATACCGAAGCCGTGCGCTTCGGCTTCCACGCCGCTTAGTCTAATTGTCTAACTCTAGCAACCTACTACTTCTTCTATTCCAGAATAGATATCATTTTAGATTCTTACACTTTTACTAAGGCACATCTATAAAAACTGTATTATTCCTCTTTATTATGCTCTGAATAGTGAGTAAGACTATAGTATCCCTCTTATACTCTGAATAGTGTGTCTTACTCCATAGTAGTAAATGCCATTGAAAATAGCTAAGAGGAAGATATGTAAGGAAAGAATGTTAAAAAGTTACGTCAAAATTAGTACAGTTTTTACCTCTTATTTTTGTTGGTTATGATGGGTTTTAAGTTTTGTTTTCAGCGCGCTGAGATGTGAGATCTGCACTCGCTGCTGTCGCAGCGCAACAACCTGCGTTGTCGCTGTGCAATACCCACGGACACGCATATCTTTCCTGCCACATCTTACGACTGCGTGGAGCATCTTTCCTACGTTTGCAGGATAAGTTTACCTCGCTCGCTGTCTGTCACTCACTGCCACCTTACTTATCTTTTGCTGGCCTAAAGTCGTCTCTACTCGTGGTTCTCAAATCTCAACGGGGACCAGGCCAATGTTGCCCAGGAGATGAGGCAATTGCCCACGAGTGCTGCAGGCTGCGCCACCGTACTGCAAGGACTGTAAAAGTCGCTCAAACCTCAGCTGGATCCAATCCAATCATTCACAACTTGATCAACTAGCTCTCCGCCCTCAGTGCACGTATTGTTTATTACCGGGATACCAAGAAATTGATGGAATAACCAACGTGGCAGCCCATTATCAATGACCAATCGTTATTCCATATAACAGTGAACACAAGGATAAGGACTCATCAGAACTGGGAAAGCTATTGCAGAAGCAGACAGTACAGTTGATGAACAGAAAATGCTTGTCTACCACAAGAATCCACCAATTCAGGTCTATTCTGTTCCTACTTGCAAAAACCCACATATCCTACACAACATTTAAAAAAACAAAAACAAAAAAACTCTGCAGAGAAGGTTTTGGAGAGTAGGTTTTAGGTTTGGCAGATCTTTTTCCTAATCCTTTAGGATAGTGCCTTAGATATCTAGCCACTTTATTTTATCATGAAACCATTCACCAAATTCTCAAATCTATCAACCAAGGCCTCAAAGACAACCCGACAAGCACCCCATCACAACTGAAAGAACAACAAAAAAAGGACACTCCAAAGAAGCAGAGTTTCAGAGATATGCTGCGAAATGATCGGTACAAACAATCTAAACAAACTAACTGTACGCACAAGTGCACAACTCGACAACAAAACATGGCTTTCCAATTTCCGCAACCGAAAGCACGAATCAGACAGCTATCCACTGATTAGCTCCACGGCTGTCGCCATCCCGGAAATAAAGTGAGTACCTGCCCACCCAAGATGACAACAATATCCCATAGGCTAAGCAGCCAAGCTAGCGTTATAGGATCCCTACTAATACTAAAACGTAAGTGGAACGACTTCTTCAGCTCCAAGTGTTTCAAAGGGATCAAGTGACCACACTAGATAATGTGTCATATGCAATGGTCGAGTACACTTCAAGGACCTATTGTCTGCCTAATATAGTCTTGATCTTTTTATTGGATTCGGATGAAGGCGTAATCAGTTTAGAATTTCAGCCTAGACCATTAGACAAACAGAAGACTGCTGCAGTTTTTACTGCTGGATGAAGGCGTAATCTGTTTGGAACTTCAACCTAAACAATTAGACAAACAGAAAACTGTGCTGAAGTTTTTACTGTTTAAGAGAGGTCAAGTAAATGCATCATCAGTTCAAGGTTTCGGCTTATATAGTCAGATCAAAATTGTATGTAAAGGTGAAGCAGCACCAAACAGAATGTTGTGCAAATGTATGCTTCACTCCATAATTTGTCATCAAGTAGTCAACGAACATGTAAGAAAATATCACCATGCCGCAATGCACAAAAAAAAAAGGCCGCATGAAAAATGTACAGAGGAGCATTTTTCTGGGAGGTGCTTCTATGCATCATTATTTAAAACATGCACAAATATTAAAGCACAAATAAAGGGTAAATGATGATTACTTACCCCTTCGCTTACTTCAGGATCTGTGCAACTTATATTTAGAGGATGATGGATAGAAGCACTACTTTTTTTTTGTCAAAAGACATTTACCCAGGGGATCTATGAAGTCGACACCATTCAGAATCTGATATGACATTTACTTCAATTACAGTTTGTCACCAAGATGCGTCCATCTCAACTCTCATTTCAACAGAGTATACAGACCAAGGTACAAATCCCCAACTGCAAATCAAATGCGCGGAAAACAGAAACCGAAGGGTAACTGTTAACGAATACACGGAAGTGACTACTCTATTGAACCTTGAGAAAAATCTTAAATGTCAAAAGAAGTAAAAGGGCAGATATTACCCATCAGGAAGAATCAGTGCTTTATGCCATTTGAGAAACCAATATCATAAATCTTTCTTTTTGACAGTATGTTCGACAAGTGGGTGGCACACAAATCAGCACCCCATGACAGCGCAGTTATAAACAAAGTTACCAGAAGGTTTGCTTCCGATCATGTTCCATTGCAAGGGCCCCTCCCTTGGGATCCACGAATGGAGCTCAATCATACCACCACCAAGCACTCTTGGTCCACCAATCACCAAGAGACGCTCTCCACATCCCCGGAATGCAATACCCCAGCCATTCACGGCTTCTGGCCGCTCTGGTAACTCTCCCAGTGTTGTCCATGTGTTATCCTTTTTATTATACTTTCTTACTAGTTTTCCTGCATATTGTGCTGCATATAACTCATTATCGACTACAGCAACAAGGGGAGGAGCGCCACTTGCACCATTGAGTCCCTCTGACATGTTCTCTATCACCCTCCAGGCACCCTTATCAAAATCATACTCTTCTCCACAGGTCAGCACCTCTGTGTTACTGGCCATTCCCCCAATAACATAGAACTTGCCATCCATGAAGACTCCAGAGCACATTCTCCTAGCCTTGTTCATGCTTGGAAGTGTTATCCATCTCTTAGTTTCAGAGTTATACAGCTCAGCAGAGTGGAGCACACGCCCTTGAGCATCCATGCCACCAGCTATAATTGCCTTCTCTCCGAAACTAGCTGATCCAAACAAACATCTAGGGGCATTCATTTCAACACCACGTGACCATGAGTTCGTCAGAATGCTATAGCTCAGAACAATATGTGCAAGAATCTCCTTGCCAAACACCAGAAGTTCAGTGCCCACAGCCAGTGACTCCTTGTCAGAGCACATGAAACACTCATTAGGTGGCATCCTTGGAAGCGTCATCCACCGTGAACGGTAGGGGTCATATGCCTCCCACTCCTGTACATTGCATGAGAAATAGACCCAGTGTTCTGCAATACCCAACCGCCGCCGTTCCTTGTACAGATTACCACCACGGACAAGTGAGCGGAAGCTCCGGCTGAGTGATGCAATGGAACCATAATCAGACCGAGAGCAACGGGCAAGGCAATTTATTGAGTTGTCCCGGCCAATAGAACTTATCAGGATGTTTGAATCGGAGTAGCCCTGATCATTACTGCCTTGACGGTCCAATGGCTCATCCTCGTGGTTGTCCTCAGACTTGGGTCGCTTTGTCAGCAATGCCACTGCAGCAACCCCATCATGCTCAATAGCAAGGGCCCCAGGCAGGCGCTTAGTCCTCGTGATCTCAAGGAGGTGGTAAGTCATGTAAGTTAATCTGGATTCCTGCTCACAGGAGCTTGGCAGCGACCACGAGATCGGACAAGATTGACCCTCCAACATTCCGCCAGAATCTACAATTGTATCTCGATAGAGAGGGAAGACCTCAACACCTCTGCAAGCATCTTGAATCTGCAAGAGATCAAAACTATGTCACCAGGAATTCTACTCAAATAAGAGTATTATTATTGCATTTGTGTACATAGCTGAAAGTTGCAAGAGATTTTCAAGCATCACTCAGCTCGATCAATCAAACAAGGATGCATATGATTTCAATCCAGGAAAAAAATAACCAAACTCAAACACTGATGAACATTAAAAGTTTGGGCAAATGGTTCATATTGACTACAAATCTATATAAATAAAGACAACTGGTGATATTCAAGGCACCTCATTCGTTTTAAGGGTAAAAATATCCCAATCTTAACAAAGAAAAAATCCTACAAATTCTCACATTAATCAAAAGAAAAAGAGAAGAATCTCCTCCACTTATTTTGGTGAGATCAGATTATAACAGTGAAGATTAATCATAAATAAATATTAAAGTTATATAACAAATACAATTGTATTTCAATTATAGGAAGTAGAGTTGTATATCAAAGACAACTATATCATAGTATTAGCGTGCAATTGCGTGGGTAAATCTGCAAGTTTACAAAATAGAAGGGGATTAATAGAAGATTACTGATTACTTACGTGTATAACATGACCATGACATTGAGCTAAATCCAACCATAACACATCACAACATGAGCCAAAAAAAATCTCAAAACCAACTTAAGCAAACAACCTATAGGGATATATCAGTAACATGTAATCGGAGGATGTAGTCCACCCAAAACCTAACTTAGTCCACCCTACTGAAAGAAAAACAAATTAAGAAAAGGTCACAAACTCTCTGTTTTTTTTTAAATGGCCCCTTCAACTGAGATGGGCATCTACTCAAAGGATTCCAAATACACATAAAACTCAAAACTGTGAAGAGGCCCTCTAAAATTGGGAAAAACCCGACACTGACGATCCCCCACCTTTCCATCCCGAAATCACTCCAGGATACCAACAAAAAAAAAACGCTGCAAACAACACCGGAAAAAAAGAGACCAACTTGCTTGTATGTGGAAATAGATTGTTTTGTAAAGAACTATGAACTACTTTGCTGTCCCAAAGCATCCAAAAATGCGTATTAAGTTATAAACTGCAACCATACAAATCATTTTCAATATTCTAGAGAAAATTCAAACGGTGAATATTACAAACAGATATTTGAAACAAAGAAATTTACAACTGGGCTAACACGTGTCATATCTATGTGAACATGTTTCTTGCAACTGAACTATAAGAAATGGTGTTCCAAGTTGATCCTAAGTTCATACACATGAGCTTCTGGATGATTGGTGAATATAATAGCGATCTACCATTTTGGTACAGCAGCGAGCATAATGCAAAATTATCAGCTTGAATAGGAAAATCTATAACTTAGAAAGGAGCACAGCTAATGTTGTTTCTTACTAAGCAGTAAATAAAATTCAAACGATGTCTAACAGGTTGTAGGGGGAAGATCTTGTTGAGTAGCAAAAATATGCTTGATTAAAAACTATAATCTAGATAATACTGCTTTTCTATACCTGAAATTAAGGATGGCAAATCTGAACGGTTGCCTCGTCACCGATGTTACTACCCAAAATTGCGTTCCACTTGAACTTACGGCTTCTTATATTTAGACTCTTGAGCTGGATTTAGCAAGCAGCCCAGCAGTAACTACCGGCTCCTCATCCAACTGATTAATCTTTATCTTTCTCAGTCGCCCATTACAAGAACCAACAGTGAACAATTCGAAGAAGAAAAAAACGTATTCAGGCAACAATCAAGAACAAGTTTGGATTCAACAATACGCCGGCTGCTCGGCCCGCAATCGCACCTCAAGCCGAGCCCGTCCGAGCGGCGACAAGGCGCTTCCTCCGGCAGCTCGCCCCCGCAGCCGTCGCAGGTCGCCGACACGGCCGCACTCGGCTGGAGGAACCGGCCGACGGAGACACCCGGACCTCCTGGCCGGTGGTCGGCGAGGCGGCGCTGGCGGACGCCGACGGGATCAGGCAGGAGACGGAAATGAGGAATCGTACGAGGCGAGCGGGGCGAGGCTGCCAGGGAGGTGGGGCGGGACGGGCGGCCGCGGCGGAGCCAGGCAGGTGGGTTCGACTCGAGGAGAGAGAGAGGGGGAGAGACAGCGAGGAGGAGGCGCAGTTATGGGCGATGCGGAGGCGGAGGGGAGGAGACGCGATGGGGGGCGCGGTTATACGGTACGGGTGAGGCTGAGTTTATGGTACGGGAAAAATGCCCACGCGAGCGAGCGAGCGAACGAACGAACAGACGGCGTCTGATTTTTGACGCGGCGGCGTACGTCGCTTTCTCGCCACCTCAATATCTCGCAGGTGACTGCGAGGATGAGCCGGCTGTGCCCGTCACGTGGGATAAAACCGGACGGACCGCGTGTTGTTCAGATTTTTGGAGAGGGGAGCGGCGTGCTTGGGGTCTCCGTCACGCCGAGGACGCGCTAACCCGAGTTGTCCGTGCATGGGTTTTTTTGAACAATCCACGACCACGACCTTGTTGCTGCTGTTCTTCTCGTAAACTTGTGCCGCTGACGAGTGTCGATTTCGAATCGACTTGTTGCTGGCTCCTCCCCAGTGTTTGCAAAATCGTTTTGACTGGAAAATCAAATTCCCCTGTTTCGATTTTTGTTGAAAATCGGTCAAAAATCAAGAAAAATTAAACGGTTTGCAAATTTAAATCAGTTTGAAAACTACGGTCAAACCGGTGCCAAAAACGTCGAAAAACGAGTGTTATTTGGCCGATTATCGATCAGTTTTGAAGAGAAATCAGCAATGAATTCAAAATACAGGAAAAAAGGAAATGGGAATTTTTTTTTTTGCAGAAAATGGTGAAAATTAGTATAAAACTAAAAAAGGCTCAAAATATCATGAAAATGTTATAAATGCGTAAAAGACTAAAAAAAATTGAGAAATTTTTGGCACGGCCTTTGCTATATTTTAGACAATCTCAAGTTGTGAAATAAGTATTTAGCAAGAATATCTCAACAATTAACATTTCATTTCAATGCATACGCAAATCAATCCAACAAGTCCGCATTTAAGTAACATTCATTTCAGTAGCAAACAAATGATATTTGAATTCAATATTTTTCATTTAAAATGAATGTTCGCACTTGGTATAGTTTCGTCGATCTTCTATTATGACATGTATGCCATGTTGGACCTACATGAACGCTATGTTAGTAAAAAATCGAGTTGCAATGAAATTAAACATATGAATGAAATATTACCTCTGAGGCTACGGGTAATATTGTTGGTTGTACACTTGGTTGGCCATGTTGTACTTTTTTGTGGACATCATCAGTAAACCTCGTGTAGGTAGCAGCTCCGCCTTATATTTTTGCCAGCTTTGCCCCATCCACAGGCTATTCATTTGCCACTGTTGGTACATGGCATAAAATTCAGGGTCTTACCACCCGTATACTCATTGAGTGAGAGGTTGCGTACGATAATCCAGGATGGCGTAGTCATATAGGTCATATGAGTTATAACTTTCTTGCGTCTCGGCGACGCTGTACGAGCTACAGCTATTCTGCGGTGCATTATGGTTGTGTTGATTGTCCCTCCCCTTGCCTATAGTAATCGTCCTCTGTAATTGTGGAGCCCTATAGTCTTTATCCTGTGTGGCATGAGTATACTGGGATTTCTCTTTAAATTGTATGGGAAGCTATGATTCTAAGTGGGAAGTGAGAGAGATGAGGGCATCAGCACCAGACTGATCGTCATCGCTATCCATATTGGAGCTATTGTCATTGGATTCTTGGTACGACAGGCTCCGATAGTCCTCAAGAGTACTATCAGTTGAGTCATCACTCCTTACATATTGTTCCTGTTGTATGGGAAACTCCCTCTTTTCTTTTGAGGGAGCTCTCCTTTTTACTTGCTCCATCATTATGCGTACTTCAAATAGATTTCAGAAGAGGAGCAATGAGAGCAAGTATCTTGCGCAAGTACGAGGAATCCTGACTTTTGCCCATCGCATCCATGGACTTGTGAAAGAATATGGTGTTTTTGCAGTATATCATGAAGTTAATAATGTTCATGCATATCAGCCCAGTCCAAGAATCGCACATAATTGTTACGCCATATGTAGGCCATTCCATCTTGAACTTCTTTATCTTTTTTCGTAATTCGCTTCATTGGCATCTAAATATTTGCCGTCTATGTCTCTCTCACTTGGAGACGGGACACTCTCGCCTGTAAATGAAATATATAATAACCATGTGAGTTATTATTGGACGTACAACTGGACAAAAATTTAAAAACTTACTTACCCTATTTTTGAGTTTCCCTGATGGCGGTAACGAAGTAGAGATTGTCTGCTTTCCTCCCCGCGATACCAGCCGTGTGGAAAAATTTAGCCTAAGCCGAGCCAATCGCCTGCTTCGCATTCCTCCCCTTTTGTATCCAGCTCCCAGTGTCAATCCTTATTTGCACAAGGCCACAGGTTGTACCAAGGTTATAATCCCCTATGACTAGTCTGTCCCGTTGCGATAAACTCCATAACATCCTTGGAAACACACCTGTAGGATCAAGGATAACCGACTAGAGGAGGGGTGAATAGAAGGTTACTAAATTTTTTGATTCCAATTTGCAATTAATTAAAATACTAAACTATAGAAGCAATAATTGCAAATTTACAATTATAGTCTTTAGGGAACACTAGACTACTTTAGCAATTCAAGTAGAGCAATAAATAATTCTAAGTACAAGTAATCTACTCAATTTGCTAGAAATGAAATTTAGCACAAGAATAACAAAGTCAAATCACAAGAGAAGGAGAGGCGAGAATTTTATTCTGTGGTCTCGGAGACTTGCCGGTCTCCCCTACTCCACGTTGAGGTGACTTGAATGCTTTCAAGCCGGCTCCACCTGCTTGAGCCTTCCTCATCACTCGTGGCAGCTCTTCACCGCTCCGGTTAGGCGAGCTCCTTGCCTTCACAAACAATCGGGCCTCTCACAAGCTTCTTTGAGAAGATCACCGATGCCACACGCCTCCAAGCCATCTAGAAGACGGTAACCTCCAAGAGTAACAGGTGATGACGCTTGCTTGAGGTCAAATTAAGCGCTAAAGGCTCAACACTAAATGCACCACTCAATTTTGCTCCTAACTCTCTCAAAATGTGAATTGAATGCACACAAGAGTATTGGAGACTAGCTAGAGCTCAAATATCATCAATGAGGGTCAAGACAAGCTCTAGAATGCAGGTGGAGGGTATTTATAACCCCCCACCAACTAAATATGGCCGTTGACCAAAAGTTAGCCAAAAATCTCCTAAGGGACCGATCATACCGCCCTTGGGCTGGTATGACCGCCCCTCAGTAGCAACGGTCGTTACAGTGCAATAAATGCACTGTCAGTGACCGTTGGCCGCATGACCGGTATGATCGGAGAGGGCTCGGTCATACCGCTCACCGGTACCGCCCTCCTCCAGTGCCAAATGCACCTCTTCTGGAAAAAACGCACCGGCCTAGGGCCCGATCATACTTGACGGCGCAGATGATCGGCACGCACCGGTCATACCGGCCCACTCCACCCGAGACTTGAATTTTCAATCCTTTTCTTCACAAGAGATGATTCTTTTTATGTAAGCCACATGATTATTTAAATACACTAGTATTGAGCCTCTAGACCTTTTCCGATATCGATCAATCGACAATAACCCCTCTTAATAGTATGGCGTCTAATCTAGCAATCCGATCTTTTTCTTCCAAACTCCGAGATCGGCAAAAAGACTATGAAAAGTCCTTAAATTTTATACCTTGGTCATCTTTGTCTTTGACGATTGCTTTTCTTTTTCACCAATTTCATGCCTCCATGTTCATCGAAATTTGGACTAACCTGTTCTCAAAATACTTATTTTAAAATCTTAATCCTTTAATCTCAATTGTCATTAATAACCAAAACCAAAAACGAATTTGAGGGCCTATATGCTTTCAACACCCCCCCTCCTCTAGCCCCTCTAGAGGTGCCACTGTCAGCACCATGCTCATACCTACTACATGTCGGGCTGATAAATTCTTCCTATGCTCTAGAGACAACCATAGCTTGCTGCGATTGGTTCTCCTCATTAACATCACCCATGTACTCAGAATATACACTTCTTCTTGATGAGGAATAGCCAGTTGTTGCTTCCTTCCTGAGCCTCTCATCCCTCATTCCCTTCTTTTTGTTCTTCATCCTGTTTAAGTCACGCTAAAAGTACTCGCGAACCTCCTTTGAAACTGAACTGCAATGGACGATATTCGTACCGTACCCTTCCAAGTGGTGCTTCAGTCGGGTTACACCGCCTCCTTTCTTCTCTTTGTGACAGTACTTGCATTGAAAATCGATCTTCATCTTGCTCCATGCTCCCACACAACGTCACACTGGTATGTCATCTACTAATACAAAACAACAAAAAGTCATCTAACACAAAACATCAAGTTAATGTTAGAAATTATATGTACGTGCTACCAATAAATAGCATTACATCAGTTCTTACTAACAACTATATGTACGTGCTAGCATCATTGAATACTAATACAAAACATCATGTTAATGTATGCACTTGCTAACAACTACTAACCCTAACCCTATCCCTAACCACGTCATATACTGCTAATCCTAATCCTAACCTTGGCTAACCCTAATTTGAACCCTGGCTAACTCTAACTCTCAATCACACTAACCCTAACCACATGGAAATGTGTTGTCCCCACCTGCAATGAGTCAACATCTACTGCCATTCATTCATAAACAACCCTAAGCACATGCTAATGAGACATAATCAACTGCCATTCATCACAAATAGTTAAAAATCGAAGAAATGTATCGAAAATCGCTTGGTTTTGGTCAAAAATCGACGATTTCTGTCGATAATCGTTGCGGCCGCGGCAGTGTCAACTTCCCCTTCGGATCGCCCGATTTTCAACCGAAGCCACTCGATTATCGAGCACTCGGTGGCGATTTATGCGTAGGCGGCGGTCGGATCTGGCCGGAGCTCTCTCGGTCAAGAAGGGAGGCTGGGGAATTGGCTGGCTAGTGCAATAATGCGGTCGGAACGGCCACTAGCTGCCTTAAAAACGCTGTGTTTCATTAACAGGTTGGACCGGACTAGTTGGGCCTACACTGTGGGCTCAGACGTGCTATGTTTTGTTTTTTTAATTGCCTTTTCAATTTCATATTTTGGGTTTTGACTCAAATATGTCTTCTAAATTCGTTTTTTTGCAAAAAAAAATCTTCCCGGATATGACAAAGATATTAATACTAATTTTAGAAAATTTTAGGATATTTTTTTGCAAATTTTTTAAAAAAATTAAATTTAAATTTGAATTGAGTCAGTTTGCCGACCGATTTATAAAGCCGAGCCGAGTCGATACAGCCGATTTTCGTGATTTTCGGTCCAAAATGATTTTATTAACCTGCTCCTCCCTTCTCGCGCTGTAAAATAACTAGTGCGACGATGCGCTTTTTGGCCTAATGCGTTTTTGTTTGTTTGTTTCGGTTCGGTTCGCTGCTGTGCTGCGTGGTGCGTGCGTGGTGTCAACTGATTGTTGGCCTAGCGGGGCATAGCATGGCACGTATGGCTAGAAGGATGGACCGGCTCACTCGAGGGCGCCCGGGCTCAAACGGTCCGGCAATGGCTCGATCAAGTAATTGCTCTGTTTTTTAATATATATTATTTTAGCTTTTAAATTTTATTTTAAATACATGTCATTTTAGAATTTTGAAGCGATTTTTTTCCTTCTATGCTCCTCTACCTCACATATTTTTAATGTTGCTTACTACTATAGAATAAAGTAAGACACATTATTCGAATATTAAATGAAAAAGTGTAACATAATCTTTCGTAGATATAACTTAATCGAAATATAATAACATAGAATGACAGAATAAAGGAAGTAAATATGTAGTGGACATCTTCCTCTTTGCTGCGTGCGCACACGCTCTTTCTCTTAGGGGTGAAAATGGGCCAGATATTTTTCGTTCGATTTGGAGTCGTATCCAGTCGGGATCGGATTCAGATGGGATTTGGCTATCTGGCATGATCCGAGAAGGGATCTGGATACTTGAATCTAGATTCGGAACAGTTAATATCTGGTAAATATGGGACAGGATCCGGATATCCGAAATTTTCCTATTCAGATATCAGCAAGCTCAACCCATTTATTACGTATTTTCCATGGCAGCCCATTTATATTGGCAATTAGTTGGTTCTATTGATTCTCAAGTAGTATATTCTTTCTACGACGTCTATTGGGTTTGATTGATATATAACTTACTGCTATGATCACGCACTCATATGATTTGATTCAACATATATTACTCTGTATATACGTGCATTATCTGTATATCTTTATCTGTTTTCGATTTGAATCCGCCACATATCCATTTCTTGTCAACCCAAATAAGTCGTATCCGTATCCAGTCTCGAATCAAAAAAATATAGATTAGAATATATAAAAAAGCAATATCTACTCATATCTAACCCGTTTTCACCCCAACTTTCTCTCTTCCTTTGGGACTTCCGAAACTCCTTGATCGCACGGATCCAATTTTTAAAAGTGATGGTCGCATTCTAAAGTTCGTTTTCTGCACGCATACTCCGAGCTGTACTTTTTGGAATGGCATGTACTCCCAACCAACGCCCACCCCTCTCCCTCCTCTCTGTTTTTCCCCCTTTTTTTCGTTTGTATTTTTAAAAGTTTTGACGGCAACAGTTGGACCAATCGGTTGTTCCACTGGTGGATGCGATTATCGATCGGTTCAACGGGCTGGTATATCGACACGCACAGGCAGAGAACGGACCACCGGTATCGTGCAACAGTCATCAGACCGTATTCTACTGCCCGGTGAAATCACGGATAGTGTAGTACTCCAGACGTAATTGTAATTGCACGAACTAGGAAGCAATCGTGCAGACGTATTTGAATGTGTTTTTCAAAATATGATCTATACATATACAGTAGAGCTGCGTCCACACGAGCTGGCTAGTGTTGCGTCGGATCACGCAAGCTATAATCGGATAATCATTTCGAACTCGCTGTTTCACGACAGGCAAGGTTTGGTCTGCGCTGGAGGTTTTTTCGCAATTGGTTTTGCTAACAGAAATTCACGTATCTTAGATATTGGGGTCTTATTTGGAGTGTAGGAATTTTGTAGGACTTTCATCGAAAACAGTTTAACTCTCGTGGAAATTAAAAAAAATTCTTAGGCTTGATCTCAATGTTGTAATAACTGTAGCTGGGTGGAGGCGTGGAGCTAGGTGAACTTCCTTTAGAAAACAAAGTAATTGTAATATGACTGAATTTCACGATGAATGGTGCATTCCTCTTACTAATCTTTTTTTTTTCTTTTATAGTGATGAGTTGAGCTTACCTATCATAGATAACACGAACTTTTGCAAAAAATAAATAAAAAAAACACACCTACAAGTGGAGAGATTTGTCAAAAACCTACATACATCTCAAAGTTTATCAAAAACCCACATGCATCTCAAAGGTTCAACAAAAACCCACCCGCAAGTTCTTTATTGTTGCAAATTACTCTCTCCAAACGACTAATTTACTCATTGAAGCTCCTAAAAATCAAGAACCAGTAACTTGGTTATCTCCCACTGAGAGGATTGCATCCAAGTCCATTCAAACCATGAGAATCCTCATGTGTGGCTGCAAATGTCAACGATTGTCCCTAATCGTCCTTCCTCTTTGTCGCTCTATTCCTCCGATCTTGTGTCGGCTTTATTCTTCTACAATTGCTTCGTGCGTCCTACCTTGGACCGATATATCTTTCCTACCATGTAAGCGTCATGTAGTAGATTCAACAAGTAAATTATCCATTTGAGAGATTGACAACTGACAACCGCATAAAATTTACGGATGGATTTTTTATGAACTTGGATGCATATGAGTTTTGACAAAATTATTTATTTGCATGTGGGTTTTTCAAAAATCCCTAGGTAATAAGTTAGGAAAAACACACTATTTGAGGCAAGGAAATGATAAGTTAGGCATCTAAGAATCAAGAGGCAACTTGTAGAGAATTACACTGAAAATAATTTTGCCCAGAGTCTCTATCATCAGCTTGTATGAAGAGTATCATTATTTTCTATCACAATCCATTCTTTCCCTCGCGGACGGACGGCGGCGCCGAGGTGAGCGCGAGGGCGTGGCTGAGAGAGAGAGAGAGAGCAATCAGGTCGGTGGTAGCCGGAGCGGCTTGGCGAGCTGGCGAAACCGGCGAGGAAGGGGACGAGCGGACAGAGAGACTCAAATGAGAAGATGGGTCCACGTATCGCTCGCAAGCAAGCAAGATAGTGAAATAGCCTGGGACGCTCCCTCCGTCCACGTGTCAAACGTAGGCTACGTCTGCGCAAAACAGACGGTGAGGGCATCCGTAAATTAGTGAATGCAGATGATAAATTGCCGCTTTTCCTTTTTGTTTTCTAAGGCCGTATTATATGGTGATGCACAACTTACTTGAATGAGAAAATTAAATAAGTTTAGGATTGCCATTGATGGAAACTCATTATATTTTTCAGAAAAACTAACGCACGGTATACCGTGCGAATCGAAATCAATAGAATAAGAATCCATCGTCTGTTGCCTCTCTATAACAGAAATAAAGCCGTCAGATGATACCTCTGCTTTTACACACGCACAAATTGCTTACTCCTCACGTAGAGAGCAGAGACTCTCAACCACACGAGACTACTCTGCATATCTCTCTGTCTGTCTCTCTCTCTCCCCTAGTCTCTTCCTTGCCAGCTGTAGTGCATGAGTGGTCACATCGACAGCAGCAGGCAGCCATGGGCTCGCCCCCACATGATCGCAAGAACGAGCACCGTAGGGCGTAGGCCTTGCCTAGTGTGATTGCAATCGTTGGTGGGCACGTGCGGATGATAGCCACGAGGTAGCCACAGAGACACATGCATGGCAATGTATGACCACCTCGCCTTCAAATCTAGTGTAGATGCTCTCGAAAACTTGAATTTTATGACCTTTATGTTTGAAATTAGCTCAAATTTTGATGTTTCATTGCTAGTCTTGTCTGAAACTTGAAATTTTAATATGAAACTCTTCTGCAACTTTCGAAACTAAATGATTTGGTATGAAATACACCCTAACACTCTTGAAAACCTCCTCGCCTTCAGATCCATTGTAGATGCCTTCTGAAACAACCGTGAATCTTGATTTTTTTTGTGACGTGTGTTTGAGATCCACTCGAAACGTGATGTTTTGATGTGAAACTCATATGAAACTTGTTGAAACGCATCTTAAACTTGCTTGAAACTACCTCTGAAAATTCTTGAATTGTCTTGAAACTTGAAACTTCTTTTGAAACTTGCCGAAGCACGCATGAAACTTGTCGAAACTTGCCAAACACACATGACACTTATTGAAACTTATTTTAAAACATTGCTGAAACATGTATGAAACTTACTTAAACTTCTTTGAAAGTTGCAAAAACACGAATGTGCTTTGTTTGAAACTTTCTAAAATGGGAACAAAACTTGCGAAATATAGACGAAACTTGGTTGAACTTTGTGGGATATTGATAAAACTTAGTGAAACTCACCTACACCGTTAGTAACATTTTCAACGGTATACCATCCTATAGCACCGTCCTATATTAAAACAGATACTCTCAAGACTATGGACAAATAAAGAGGATGGAGTAAAATTGTAGAAGCGGGATCACCAGCACAAAGTTGGATTTCTTAACTTCAAAGATGTGTTTGTTACCGCAACAGACAGACAATAGTTCTCCAAAATAAGCAGAATGTGGTAAATCTGGATTTGGATTAGTATCAAGATCCATTTAAAAACAAAATTACTCTTGATCAAAATTAATCGGCATGTGAACCAAATTTGAGTCGGGAGATGAAACAAAGAGTAGTGCTTATAAGGATCACACTTCCAATACAAGTAGGATTGTGCACAGTTTTACAGAATTAAAAAAATGAAAAAAAAACAAACTGAACCAGTCAAACTGATTTATGGTATTTGATGCGGTATAGCAAAAATTTAATCTTTAGGGATACAATTTTTGGTAAAAATCATGAGTAAACTGTATAAAACGAACATTAAAAAAAATACATGTATAATTAGATAAAGTTATGTTCAAATGTGTATAAAACACGGTTTCACATCGAAATAATGTCACTAGATTTGTCAAAGTAATGATCAAAGATGTGTAATAATTTTTACCAATGTATAATTAGATAAAATAATGGTCAAAGGTGTGTATTAAAAACCATATCGATATCCAAAACAACAAATAAAAAAAGAACAATTCACGTTAGTTTGGTAAATACGGTGTTTACCGATACCGAACCGAAATATTAGGTAATTACTAGTACCGAACCGAAGTTCTATTTGGTAACATATTTCAATTACCGTATTTAAAAAGCCGTATTTACGTAACTGTATTTTTAAATATGAAAAAACTACTCTATGGTATAATGTAGATAGCTAATACTACGGTATACCGGGTTGGATGAGATTACAATGACCATAGCATTATGAACCATCAGTAGTCGTCGTAATCGTAGTTGTTCCTGTTGATAAACTACTTGATGGCGCCAACAACAGCTCCGAGCACCAAGAACAGGACAAGAGTGTCGAAGCCGCCACCGACCCTGACGGCGACGCTCGATTCGAGAGCGAAGAAGGTGAACGATGACCAGCACCAGCCGCTGTAGCCGAACCCTCCCACCAGAGTGGTGCCACCGGCGCAGATGTTCGTCCTGTGCGTGTGGTAGCACAAAAGTGATCAGAGTTGCATTAGGAAATGCATCATGGCACAAGTGATTTGGCACAAAGTAAGATCTAGGAAATGGACAAATCTTCAGAAAGGCTGGAGCTTGTCGAGGTTTCCGTTGTTCATCGTATTATGATGGATTCAAGGATGTAAACGAAAAGAATAGAGAGATTGAAATTGCACAAGAATGACAATTGACACTGAATAAACTTCACAAGAACACGAGCATTCATATATCTCACTACGAGCTAAGAAAGCATCATCTAGTTTGAACTAAACATAGCTAGAGCCTAAGTGTATGTATCATCTGGGACAGGAATCCCACAGTGGAACGGGGTCTACAACTTAAGTAATTACCTTGAGTTGTTTATGCGAGGACCGGATGCCTGTGGAGCGGACCGAAACGCCTGCTCACCGCCCTTGCCACTGGACTTAGCCACCATAGCATCGTTGACAGACCCGAGCACGAGCATGCCGGCGGCAAGCGTGACCATCACCAGCTTCCCAAGCTTCACACTACATCCCAAAAGATTTCATCCTGATTTCATATCTTAGTTTCATGAATAAGTTTCAATAGGTTATATGACTACATTTCATTAATTTTCATTGTAAAGCTTTCCTTTTTCTGGGTTGTTTCACGAAGTTCCAATAAAATTTTATGAATGTGTTTTATCAAGTTTCAGGAGTTTCCACATTTATGTTTCAATAAGTTTCCTTTGCTAAGTTTTATCAGGTTTTGAAAAGTTTTACGAGGTTTGTGGCTAAGTTTCATTAGATTTTATAGTATTTCATGATGTTTCACGGATAAGTTTCATAATGTTTCACATATAAGTTCCATTAGGTTTCATAGTGTTCAATCAATATAATTTAGTTCCTTAACTCTTAATAGCTTTCATGACTAAGTTTCAATAAATTTCATTCAGATTTTAATAGGTTTTATGATAAAGTTTCACATGGTTTAGTGAGTTTTAGGATGTTATGGCTAAGTTATATGACATTTTCAGATAGGTTTCATGATTAAGCTTCATCAGGTTTCTTGAGATTCAGGAGGTGCACAGATATGTTTCATGACGTTTCACGAATAAGTTTCATGATATTTCACAGATAAGTTTCATTAGGTTTCATAGGGTTCCATCAACATAATTTACTTTCCTCAGCTCTTAATAGCTCTCACGACTAAGTTTCAATAAATTTCACTCATTTTTTAAACTCGTTGGATCTCTTTGAAACTTTCGAAGTTGATTTTTTAAAACTCAGTTGAGTTTGATCTTCTTAAACTTGTCTTTAATCAAGTTTCAGATTTGAAACTTGACGTAACTTATATTTTTAGATTAAAACCCATTGATTTTTTTTTTCTTGGAAATGTGTTGAAACCATATGAAACATGTTCTGAAATTTTAGTGTTTGCCTTTTTGAAACTTGGTTGAAATTATTCTAAAACTCTTTTTTTTAATCAAGTTTCAAATCATTTAAAACCCATCGAAATTTGTTTAAACACGCTGAAACCTTGTGAAAGTAGTTTGATTTTTTTTTGAAACCTGCATAACATGCTCTGAAACTTTGAAATTAGTCTCTTGAAACCTAGTTAAAATTCTTTTGAATCTCATTTTAAATCAAGTTTCAGATTTGAAACTAAACAATACTTATAGTTTCATATTAGAAACTCAATAAAATTTGTTGAGACATACTGAAAATATTTATTAAACCCATTTGGAACTCTTATGAAACGTAGATGGAACATCTTGAAGCTAAATGAAACATGGCTATACCGTTGAAAATGATTCCAATGGTACAACGTCGAATAGTAGCACTCTATATTTTTTGCAATACCCGAACCAAGTTAAGCGTCCATCGATTGTCCGGTTTTTGATGTGGACATATTAGAGAACGCTCGATTACGATTTACTAACCCTCCAAAATAAAAAATAATTCTTTTCCATTGTGATGTCAACCATTTTTTTGTTTGACATCTTTTTTAAAAAAAATTGATATATTTTCTGAGCTTATGATGTGTCAGCATAGACGTGTTTCATGAACATATTTTAGCACGAAAGAATATCAATTAGCCTTATAATTACGGAGTGTGTTCTTATAATTAAAGACAGCTTGCCTGCGCAGCTACGCTCATGCCGGTCAAACAAGTTGACCATGTCAGAAAAGATAGTCAATTTTGATACGTGTGTTTGTTTTTCTTTGACCACCATAACATGATAGGGGACAAGAAATTAGGTCTACGTCAGTTTTAAAATTGCGTTTGCCAATTGTCAACTCTGACTTATGTAGTTTGATCCATAGAAAAACGAGAACATGAGAATTGAAGAAATAATTTAGATTGATTCAACTAAAATTAGTTTGGGGGTCAAAGGGGAGAATTCTATTTGGAACACATTGATAGGTCACAAGGCGACGTTTGTGTGAAATATTTAGAACTTGCCACAGGTTGCAAATTGTATGCGTGAGTTCAGAATAAATTACACACCAAAATAACCTATATCTTCTGTATTTTGTGCATACACAACGCATATATCCTCTTTGTTTTTAGAGAGAGGGAGACCATAATATATCCAACATGGTACCTATTGATCTATTAGTAAAAAGAACTTTGTAATAAAAAAAGGCAAACAGCACAAATTGCCAATTTCGTCAATCAGTGGAAACTAAGGAGCAATAAATATGCTCGATTTGCAGCTTGAGTAATACACGGGAAAAAGAATGAGTACTCCGTATCAGCCAAGAACCTCAAAATGGAATAACTATTGTGAAGCAGGAGCTGGCACTAAGAAAGCATTTGAAATGGAATCATATCCACGATTCCGTGCCGGTGTAACACGCCGCGTTTGTTTGGAATCGTTCCTTACGTTTCCCTTGTACTTTTCGTTAAGAGCATCTAGACACTCCATGGCTGTCTTTACATGTCACCACTTTCTATTGCCTTAATTTTTACCGTAACCAAATAAATGGAAAGTTGTACTTGCATGGGAAAAACGTGGATCAACTATCTTAACATGTTTATTTTTGTAGGTTGCCTTAGCATGTTTATTACTCCCTCCGTCTAAGTTTATGTAGCGTATTTTTTAATGATCTTGTCCGTAAATACATAACGTATTTCATATTCTAACGCAAATTAATACGATATTCTGTTAGTACCCCTAATAAATGTCTATATTTAATTGATATTATCTACGTACTCCATATACATAGAATACAACGCTAGATATAATAATTATAGATAGTCTAGTCATCTTTAATACCTTATTGGTATACGTAGTAAGATAAAACACGTCCTATAAACCTGTTGGACGGAGTACTTGCGATGTTTGGCTAACACAGAAACAGAGATTGCATTCGCTCACCCTCTTGTGTTTTGGCAGTTTCGATGTCACGCTCGCAATGATGGAGCCGGGGCAGGAAAATTATGGCGCAAGTAGGCCATCATCTTCCTCGCGGTGTGGCAGCTAGCCGTAACAACACCCTTCCTCCCGCGTGCCTCCAACGTTTTTTTCTCCCGATTCCACACGTTTCAATTTGGGCAAGTACGCATGTCCATGCTTCCCCTCCTCGATCCATACGATACGACCGCGACGTGCCGTTGAACGTCGGCTCATATGATTGCAATATTGCGATCAACGCTCCAGCTTCGACCACTGCTTTTCCGGCTTTGAATTTAAGTCTTCCGAACGATGTTGCCTTGCCGGTTGAACTACGACCGGTTCAACCGCGACGGGTGTCGCCAGCATGGTAGAGAATAAATTAGAGAGCCCCGTCTTGGCGTCATCCATTACCAGCTAGCTAGCTTAGTCGGCCAGCTCGTCCGTTTTTGTCAACCACAAGCTAGCCTCCAACAGGAGGCCTATACGTACATCCACGGCCCCATCACGCTCTCCTGATCTCACCCGCAGTCGTACTCAAATGCGACACGTACTAGCCACCAAAGACCGGAAGCAAACACGCAACGTACTCGGCGAATTGTTGCCACGCAAGAATGCAAGATAAAAAGCACCACTCGGCTCGATCGCCATGCGCGCGGACGCAGGAAGCCACAAGCTCCAAAGCTCTCCGGCAACTAGGTCCGTTCAACGACAGGGAACGGAACGGGGGAGCAGAGACGGGCGCGCGCAAACGTCGATCTCGGTCTCACGTCGTGAGCCGTGGAAAACCAGGGAAAAGGCAGCGCGTTTACGAAATGGCGAGAGCACTATCTGACTATCGTATCGACCAGCGGCCGGCGGCACATGCGGCTTGCACCGCATCGCGCGCTGAGTCTAGTCTGCGTCGCCCTGTTACTTGCTGGCCAATGCGGCCACGCCTCTCGTTGCCTTTTTGGGCTTTCTTTTCTTCGCTTGCCTTCTTCGTCTCGCCGTCTCCCTCTCTCACCGCTCTTTTTTCCGATCTGAAAGGAGGAGATGATGGATGGGCAACCCAAGTGGGAGTGGGGCTCCACGCCATCCTCCCCAACTTGATGGACAGAGACAGGTGAAACAGGAGGGGTAGTACACTAAAAATCCTCTTCCCATACGGTACTCTGATGGGAAAGAAGAAGAGCTCTTTTACAATGGATTAAAATCAATATGAGCCGTCCATTCCTTTGAATCCAATGGTTGAGATCAATTTAGATCTAATTATACTACCACCTGTAGTATTAGTAGTAAAATTAAAAGAGGGGGTAAAAGGGTAAAAAATTTCGTCATACTATCTGTTCTCTACGGTAAAACACGTCCTGTGATCCTGATGAATGACGGATGAATGGATAAGAAGTCTTTGAAGATCAACAGGTATTCGGTGAATCCAAAACTGTAAACGAATTAGGAAAAATCTAAAATACTCCCGATGAATGGATAGAAAAAATCTAAAATACCCTTGAGAATGGATGGTTAGATTTGATTCCTACTACCACTACTTACTACCTATATAATCCACTGTAAAATTTCTCAAGAAGAAGGCCCTGACTGATCCATCAACATCATAAATTTCTTTCCACACCTTAATCGCTACACTACATTTTTTTTAAAAAAAATGGTCACACTTCCCTCGGTTTAGAAACATAAGGTATATTTTAACCTTGCACGGGAATTGAAAGTTGCACTGAGAAAAAATGTAAGAAAATGATTTAGATACCTCACTTAATTGTTTTAGAAGATGAGAGATAGTACTTGTTGTGGGTGGTAATGAATAAATATATATAGTTGAGGAAGAATAAACAAGAATATAGTAGAAAAAATAACATTATACCTACATCCAAGCTTTATATTCTAAACAAACCAGTTCAAACTATATACCTCCATTTCCGAAAGAAGGGAGTACATGCGAAGATAGTGTATGTATCGCCTACAGATGGCTGATGTTCACTCTTGATGTACTGCGTCGCGATGCTGTGCCCTCTGGTTGGCCAGCATACAACGATTTCATGATCAAAAAGTAGGAAAGCTATTGCAACGATCGTGAAAACTGATAAATGCTTGGCGATAGGGAATATCCTGCGCTCGTTGGTTCGTTCTTTAAGCGAGTAAAGAGAAGCGTCTCTTATTTTTCTCTACTTGTGCAGTTGTACAGCCGGAAAAGCCTTCTCCGGACAGCGAGCGATGCCTGCTGCACCTCCGCGAATACCGGCCGGCTCCTTTTCTTCTTCATCTCTCTGCGCTCTCGTCGGATTGGATTTGGACTCTCTGTACTTTTTGTTGTTCGAAAGGCATCTCTCGCGTAAACGAAATCACAAAGCCATGCAACGCCACTACCGCGATGCGTCTGCCATAATTTTATTGGAAGTTAAACGTCTCATATCTCTCTCTCTCTCTGCTTGGGACGAAAAGGGTAAGAAAGGGATTGGGACAGTTACCGTTAAGGATGCTAATGGACCTAGACTCAGCTTAGATCTAGTCCAATCCTAACATTCTTTTCATAGATTTATATACAGTCTGATATAAAAAGAGTGAAGTCCAAACCTAGCTTAAGCCCAGATGAAAGCCTGGATCTTGATTTAGCCTTTATCTAGATAAATTGTTTGTTTGATGAGTTGATAGTTTACGGTGCAATATTTAAGTGATAAAACTAAGTCTATAATTACAAATAATTATATATCTCACTGAAAACAGATATTGATCAAAGTTAGAACTTAAAGTATACTGCTGAAGTATGTAAAACAAAAAAAAAACATTAGTGCTAAAGGCAACGTTAATTGGTTTTACTTGGCTAGTGGTGAGAGATTTTGTAGAAAAATATAAGACCCATCCTATATCTGATCCAAATAGCTATGAAACCAAAATAAATCTAATCTATTTGCAATTTTGAACCGGTCTAATACAAAAACCTAGACCGATGTAAACCTATTAGCATCCCTAGTTACTGTTCCACAAACCCAGCACTGAGGTGAACCATAATCGACAAGGTGATGGCTTTACACGTGTCGCTCAGTCTCTGGTAGCCGTAGGGACGTTATTTGCGGATGCATAATGGAAGACCACACACGAGGAGTAGTATTGAACAACTAAACAAACCAGTGTTCTTCTAGATGAATCAACAACTAACAGGCGTCCTTTTTTCCTTCTGATTTTCCCCTGTGCTATATGACATGCACTAGATCAGATGTGTTTGTTTATTTGTAGTTTCCACTAGTTTGTCTGTTTATTTGAGTTTGGCAGTTGTAAATTAAGGCAATTAGCGGGTAGAAGTATTTTCCTGTCCCTGTCGAACGAATGCATAGAGAAATGATTACAGGGCAGGCATTTTGCCATGACGATATATGATTGCTCCCACATCCATCTCTGTCAGCGTTGTCTGTTGTCACGAACAACAGCTACTGCATGACAAAAAGTTGCCCACCCAAACAAACGAGAAAGAGGAGCAGCAGCCGAGCCGGGCGGTGCACTGGTTGCCGGTTGGTGTTACCTTCTCATCGCCCCGTATATCAGGATGTAAGTGTGACGAATTGCGGCAGCCTGTCGCTTGCCCACACCGGCTGCATAAGTTTATGCGCGCGATAGCTCGCCCGCCAACTATTTACGCGGGACATGACATGAGGCACCCGCAATTTTGCCGTAACATTTGTAATATTTTCACGTAGAAACATAGAGGAGATACTATCGGTGCACTCATGAAAACTAATATATGTATGTGTGAGACCAAGAAGAAGGTGCAGCGTTTGGACCCATTCATGTACTAGGTCACCTACTACGGTGACTAACTCTCCGACCAGCCGGCGTCGTCCTCGCTCCAGACCTTGTCATGGCGTCCACCGAGCAGCGCCCCGCGCACCGCCATTGTCCACGTCCATCCACCTAGGCATCAGTTGGATGCATGCCGGACCGCCTCTAGGGCGTCGGCGAGGGAAGCAAGACACAGGTGAACGTGTCCACCGTCGAGACAGGGGGACCCGGATTACTCGGTGGTGGACTTTGCCGACATCATGCTCAACGACATCAGTGGATGTGTATGTTGCTAGCTCCACCGGTGCATATACCGTTTGTAGGACCAGGTTACAGGAAGTCGAAGAAATTGGTGGACCCTGTCTCACGCCACGTACCGCGATGCGGTCGTCGCCTCCGCCACCGTGGCGAGCATTGACCTGCCTCGACCTCGCGCTCTCGCCCCTCCACGCGTCATCAGTGGGGGTTTGACGACCAGGTAGGCGATGCACTGGTGCTGCTGGTCTTCCACAACGCCGTGGGGCGGCGCTTAGCGTGGAATGGCATGAACCTACCTAGCCAGTAGCATATGAGGAGGAGCCATCGTTGAAGCAGATGAGTTGGGGGGCAGAGGGTTATGCGTGACTAGTGTGCTGCCGCAAAACTTCATAGATCTACCGCATTTGCCCACTTTAGTCAGTATTCAGTAACTCGGCGGCGGACACCACCGAATGTTTTACGCTGGACGAGCTTTGTGGGCTGACGGACAGTCCACAACTCCACATCCACTTACACCCCTACGGCCTACCTATGTAATTGTGGTACCCGCACATTGATTTTGACGGAAATTAACCGTAGCTACAAAATAACGTGCGTCTCTCTCTCGCGAGAATGATCAGAAGGTTTCGCAGGAACAGCAGGGTGAACACGTAAGTTAAGATTGGATCGACTCTGACATGCTAGAAGTAGGCTTCAGTCATGAACTGGGCGCGGCAGGTTTTAATTTGTCCGGTGTTATATATGCACTTATGGCTTAACCTGCTGCATGCTTATCTTATCTCCATTCTCCAGTGTGTAAAATGGCCTGAGCTTATTATATCAGTTTGATTATCACTTTTTGTTAAAAAAAAAGTTTGGTTATCACATTATGGTTGGCAACGTGGAGGAGAACGAACTCGATGGGCTGTCTGACATTTCGAACTCGCACTTTTATTAGGCTTGTCGGCCTGGCTGTCACGAACGAACTCACAGGCTGTCATTGGATGATGGCAGCTGGCAGGCAGCTATGGCTAGCCTTTTTGACCTGGTTGTGCGTAGGCCCAAAACGGTGATTTTTCGGCCCGGAATTCTCAGCCTGAATGCCTATTTGATAGCTAAATGAAATTAATTCTGCTGTTCTCCTGTTGGCCCAACATCAGGAAGCATGATATTGCATGCAGCAGCCAGCAGTGTTCTGGAATTCCCCTAAAAATAATTCTGGAATTTATGGCTTAGCATAATCATTTAGTCCTTGTCTGGCATGCTAGAAAATTTCCAGTTTCCTGCATAAAATGAACTTTTCTATGTGAGATACATGTGTTTCAAAATCAATTTTTGCGCCAATATTTTTTGGAAAGTGATGTATAGTGCACATACCATGTATATCTGGTTTGTCGTGGGCCAAACAAGACGGATGGTAGGAGGGGCCTACGGAGAGTCGGAGACCAGTGGCCGATCCATTCATGATTCATTCCATCAGGACGCAGTTGCAAGAACTAGTAGGCACACCGAGCAAAAGGCTTGGAGGCACCAACTTGATGAGCGTAGCGAACCCTGTCCCTGTTGATTTTCCATGGCTTCCATCCAGGGCACTCGCTCCTTTAAGCGTTGAAGCGGATGCCTCTCCATACCTCGCAAAAGAAACTTGACCGGATGCTCTTCGGAAACTGGAATAAGCAAAGCTGAGTTGATGCCTGTCGTGTCGGTGTCACTTAGAACTAGGAAATAGGCCTGCCTTTTTGGACCGATCTAAAAGTAGCCGTCGTGTGGGGCCGGCCGAAGGATCTATCGTGTTTAGTGTTCGAACTGCATCAGTCGCGACGTGACTGTCGTCGGTCGATCGATTCGACTCGTCTTGGTGAGCCTGCACATGGTTTATCCGTAGCTTGCGCTCGCTTGCATCGCATCGCTTAGATCCGGCCCATTTGCACTATTGCGATGAGAGGAAAGGAGCCGGAGACGTATGGAGTTGAGGCAATGGACACAAGTATTATGGAAAAAAGAACTAAAATTTATTTATTCTTGAATAGTTACAGAGAGCGAGAGGGATGTGCTGAATACCGGCGAGAGATAGGGCGATGGGTGAGAAAGAGAGAAAGAGATAGGCGAGAGAGATTGAGAAAGACAGGCGAGAGAGAGAGATTGAGAGAGATGGGTGAGCAGCTTTTTGCACCCTCTCTTAATCTCTCTCCCCTCTTGCCCGTCTCTCTCAGGTGTTAGCGGCGGGAGTGGCTTCCATGTTGCTGGATGCGTCCATAGCGATCATGCTCTACGGGTCGGTGACCTTCATGCTGGGTTTCTTCCTCATGCCCTAGGTCATTGGGCCCGGCACGGCCCGTGCCGCCCATCGTGCCCGGTTCTCTGGACCGGCATGGACCGTGCTATAGTATTGAGCCGGCATGGAATGGTCTACTTCGTGCCAGACCGGGCTTTGAACCGGACCATGCCTGCCGTGCCTCGGGCCAGTCCAAAAAAGCCTGCCCCGAGTGCCCACCTCTAGACCGGCCTTCAACATGACTGGTCCAGTATAGCCCAAAGAACGGTACAACACGAATGATGAGTCGTACTGGGTATAAAAACTCGGTACGATGGGCGGCCCGACACAACACGACCTATTGGGCCGTGTCTAAGCTGGCACAACACGACGTGAGTGTGGTCCTTCCGTAAAAAAAACATCCTATCTACAGTTAAGTCTATCATCAACTATCTTACCCAAACGGTTCAGCCCATCATCAAATACTACCCTCCCCATCGTCTCCTCTCATGACCCATCCGACACAGTTATTGTCTTCCTGTGCCTCCGTAATCTCTTCTCGCCCTCCTCCACCCTTGTTTTCTCCCTGAGGCGCTACCTTCCCCACCACCTCGGTGCCAGATCCAGCGGCTTTTAGTCAGACCATCGTCAGATACAGCCTTGCGGCACTACCCACAAGCTTCGCTGGCTGTCCCAAGAAAGAAGATGGCGCCGACCGGAGAGGAAAAAGACAACGATGATGCCAGATCTCCACGATCCTCACTGCCTCGATGTCAGATCCAATGGTCTTCGGCCATGTCGCTGCCAAATCTGGCCTTCTCGCACCATATCACCATCGTCTCTAGTCATCTTGCATGCTTCTTTCCCGACGCTAGCGTCTTCCTCACCTCCTACTGAGCTACACTTCGTCTTTGCAACCACATTGATAGATGCTTCGCTCGTCTCTAACTCCTCCTTTTCTGTGCAACAGACCAAATAGATCGGATCTGAGCCAGCACAATGTGCCAATGGGCTATGCTTAGGCTTGCCGGATGCAAATCAGGCTGATCCAACACGGTCTATACCCACGGCCATCGAGTCTATCACTGATCTGGGGGACTGCAAGATCGGCGCTTCGTAGCAATTTAGAGTACGTGCCCGTGTGCCATGTCAGTGACGCATCTGCGCGCGACAAGCATGAGAGGCGGACATCGGTCACCTCGCTTCTTCGCATCCTGGTCCGTCTCACGCATGTCCATGGTTCAGATAGCACATCACAGAATGAGCCGGCCGATCAGACCTGACACCAGTTTCAGCTTTTCAGGAAACGCTGGAACAGAGGACGCCACTACCTTCATAATTCATAGAGCCATAGAGGTACATCTGCAAGACTGTAGTATTGCTGTAGCTTCTGAGCTCATTGTCAGTCGCTCGCATTGTTCAGTTCAGGATAGCTCATTCAGACTCATGCAATGTGCTTCACAGATCGTAAGCATAAGGTGAGAACTAATCTTGTTTTTCAAGTTGCAGTCATAAATAACATCAATACAGTAAACAGTCACTTCATCAGCCCTAAAGTAACAGAAGTATACCAACTTCTCTGTACAAATCATCTTAACTAAGAGAGAACTCCTTAAACATCTTGCAAAATCACACCACAAATCCCATAAAACTCGAGATTTCACACGCAGCAGAGAGGGCACCGCACTAGCCCATTCTCGTTGCACTCGGAGCACCGCCTGAAGCTCCCCACCTCCCCGAGGAACACCTTGCAGCTGCCCGAGCACTCCTCGCACGGCACGAAACGGACGCCGCCGCAGCCGGAGCACGCCTCCAGGGCAATGCCTTTGCCGCCGGTGCTGGGCGGCGCCATCTCGCAGGTCTCCAGTGCCTTGGACAGCTCCCCGGCCTCGTGCAAGCGGCGGACCTCGTCGGCGCCGCCCAGGTGCCTGCCGTCCGCGAACACCTGCGGGAGCCTGCCCGCCGAGCCGAGCGAGGCTTGGAGCTCGTCCTTAAAACCGCCGTGCATCGACAGGTCGCGCTCGTCGACGCGCACGCCGTAGCCGTGGAGAATGGCCTTCGTGGCCCAGCAGTCCTCGTACGTCTTGCGGATGCCGCGGAGGCTGGTGAGGTAAAGCACCACCTTCCGGTCGCTATCTGGAGGGGGCGGCAGCTGTGGCTGCGGTGGCGGTGGCGGTGGCGCCATCTTGGCGAGCTTCGCGTCGATCCTCTGCTGGAACGCGCTGACCCTCGCACGCACGATGCCCGGAAACCTCTGTATCTCGCGCTTCTTGACGCACTCCTCGTTGGTGCCAGGGCATTTCCATGTCGGGGACAGCTCGTCGAGCGCCTTCCGGAACGTGGCGATGATGTCTGGATCGAACTCCGGCGATCCGGGAAGCGACTTCTCCCGCCGCTCCTCGTCTTGGACGCCGCCCTCCTCATCCTTGTCATCGAGTCCTTCCATGAGCTCCCACACATTAATCACCTCGGGCTCGTGGACCAAAGTCTTGGTCAGCGTGCCCAGCACTTGCCTCGGCGGCGTGGTCTTTTCCGCGCCGCCACCGCCGTCGTCGCGCCCCTTCATCATCTCGTCGCCCCGCTCGAGGCTGAGTGAGCCCAGCGTGGAAGACTTGAGCGCGACGGTGTGGTGCACTGCCCCGGCAGCGGCCTGGCCGGAGCAGCTCCGCGCGTACGGCGATCGACCGCCCCGGACGCCGCCCCGCAGCGCGTGCCTGGACCCCGTGCAGCCCATCCACCCCCACGCCACTAGCCAATCCAGCAAACAACCAAGAACTCCGCACCACTACCGTATCGCCGCAGCAATCTAACCCAGACACGCGCCACTCAACGGCGGAACGGAGGCTTCTTGGATCCCTGGACCATCCCTCGACGCGGGGGAGGAAGAGGAGGACCAGGTCAGAACATTGCGTATGTAGCCACCGCCCACCTACTGCGGAGAGGAGGGGAACCGAACTAACGCCGATTGAGGCGTGGATGGGGCCAGTGGAACCGGAGCTCGGCGGTGAGCCGGTGAGGTTAGAGGTAGAAGTAGAAGGAGGTAACAGTTGGCGTGGGCGAGATCTGAGTTGAGGTTGCCTTGCCTGCGAGGGAGGGGGGCGGAGAAAAGGGAACGCTTTAAGCTGGGGAACTAGGGAGCGTTTCGCGTCACGAGGGTAGGCACCGGAGTGGACTCGCGCGTTTTCAGTTGGGGCCGTGGGTTCGTGCGTCCGGTGAAGTGGCCGGAATCTCATATCATCTCAGATTCTCAGTAGCAGCGTTCAGTTTGAAAACTTGCTGCAAATATGGTGTGGATCGACGGACCACGTACAGCGCCTTGTACGTTTGAACTTAGCACGACGGACATTCGTGAAATTGAATTCGGCCTAGCGGGCTGAGTTTGCAAGGAACGATGCAGCAGAAGCTGGCACTTGTCCCCGTCCGTCGCTGCAACGCAACAGGCCACCCTTTTCTCTCTTTGGCCAGAAGAAAACCCCGCAACTGTGCATCTCAAACAAGCACGCGTCGGCGTTACCAGGGAACGTACGTATAGACCAACCAACCGACGACCATCGGCGACTGAAACTTCAGCCGGAACCGGCCAAAGCTTTTACACAGTCCAACACCGCGACGTCATTTGAAGTTCTCAACCGCTCTGCTCGGACTAGTCAGAGCGCATCGACGGCTCCACGCGCTGTTGGCGTTGGGCCAGGACCAACGCGAGCGAGACCCGAGACGGGTTGGAGTTTGAACCCTTTTCGGGCAAAAATTTTGCTGATTATTTTCAGATGTTAGTTGGTGCTGACTCGTAGCCGGTGAGGTAAGTGAAGGGAGTGGAACTGTTGGTTCCTTCCGGAAGAGGAGAGCTGGGTAGGGGTGTAATCCGTTTGGATTCGATTGAATATCGTTATTTCTATATCTTAAATCATATTTTCTGCCGGATTCGAATAGTCTTGGATACGAATACGGCGCGAATATCGGTCGCGGATTCAAATTGAATATGAAACGAAATCGATATGGTACCGAATAATTTTCAACGATCATCATGTCCCTGATCGCTAGTTAGAACAATACAATTTCCCCTCACTTCTTTATCATCTTTACAACTCAAAATTCCGTCTTTTTTAAGTCTCCCTCACAAATTCCTTATTTCCCGCCCCACCACCGAACAGGTACGGCCAGCGCTTGCTCCAAAAGCTATGGCCGTGGCGCCAAGGCGGTAGTGCCAGGGTATGGAGGCCGTGGACGCGGCCTCCATGGCGAGGTTCCGCTCGAAGCTGAAGGAATAGGACCGCTTGAGGAGGAAGTCCCCAGCCGACTGGTCCGGCCGTCCGACGTGATCTCCAGAAGGCGCGAGTCGGGTGGGGGAGGGGCACGGGTGGAAGAGGAGGAGGTCGTCGAGGCTCGGGCGAACGCAGCGTGCGGCGCGGAGCGGGGAGGCGACAGGGGCGTGTGCGTGACGGCGGCGCGGCAGAGCGGGCAGGAGGCATGCGCATAGAGCCAGACATCGATGTAGTCGGCGTGAAAGGCGCGCGCATAGAGCGGTAGTGCGCGGAGTTCGTTGCCATCGACGAACTCCAAAAGGCACACGACACGATCGCGCGGCGCCGCAGCAAGCAAAAGCGCAATGGACTTGAAATGAGCCGCTCGGCGCTCGGGGTCGGGTCGTCGGGGAGTCAACGCAGACTGGAGAATTGAGACCAAAGAAACTAGGGTTAGTCGGTCGGATATCCGATTTACATTATCCGGATATATCCGAAAATATGTTCGGAATATTCCGATCTGATGGATAGCGATCTCCTGAATCCGAATCCGAAACCGATTCTGAATCGGAGAATTATCAAAATCTGATCCAAACACATCCGGTCGATCGGTCAGTTGGAAATTATCCAGTCCGATTACACCCCTAGAGCTGGGTATTGGCGCGTGGGTGGCAACTGGCATGTCACCTGCCCAGACTTCCATTCCCACCTACTACTACTCGTCGTCCTAGTCACTACCTACTTTTGTTTTTGCGTAGTGCACCGCTCCTGAACTGCTAGCATATTTGGCTAGAGGTGAGTGTCGTGCCGAGCTGATCCAGCATTGGCTTATTGTGCTTTGTGTTTGAACCGTGTCGGACCACGACGGTCCATCGTGCCGGTCGTGCTCGCCCAAGCACACCTTACGCAGCTCAGCACGGCCTATTTGCGCCGTGGCTCGCCGTGTCGTCGGCCGACCTGCATCCGCCCATTTGCACTATTGTGATGAGAGGAAAGGAGCCAGAGACACACGGGGCTAAGACAATAAACACAAATATTAGGAGAAAATAAACTAAATTTTATTCATTCTCGAGTCTCTCTTATCTGTTTCTCTCAATCTCTCTCAGCTCTCTCCTCTCTCTCGCTCGTATATCTCAATCTCTCAGCGATGAGCAATCAAGGCAGTGAGAGGAGTGGAGAGAGCGAGGAGCGCTGTCAGCCGAGGAGAGAACAAGAGAGAGCGATGAGCGAGCGAGGAACAGTAATGTGCTGGGCCGTGCCGCTCACTGTGCCTAGTTCCTGGGCCCAGCACGGCTTGAGGAACAGTAACATGCCGGCCTGGCATGGCCCACTTCATGCTGGGCCGTGCTTTGGACCGGGCTATGCTGTCGTGCCTCGGATCGGCCTATAAAAGCACGGCCCGACTGCCCACCTCTATATTTGGCTTTTATTCTCTCTCTTTTTTTTTTCAAAAATAGCTTGTCCTTTTTAAAAAAAGAAAGCTTGTGCTACAGTAGCAAGGAGAGGAAATTTTGCGCACCGTAGCATGGGATTGCTATAGTACCTAGATGGTATTTTTTTTGAATTTGATATTTCAGTGGTGGGGTGGCGCGGGAAACCTATTTCAGCGCCCGAGCTGTGCAGTATTGTCTGTCCCATCGCTGCGTCCACGGCCACGTCGCAAATTTCCGCTGGGCCAGCAAGATTTCCACAGACGAGCTGCGCAGAAAAAGGGAATGCCGCGCCTCCACTCTGCGGAAATTAAATGTTGTGCCCCCATTCCGCGGTACGAATTTCCGGGCTTTACTGCCGCGGAAATGGGTTACGTGTTATGTCGTAGTGATTTTCGCGCTCCCTGTACTTAGAATTCACAGACCAAGGGCCATTTTAAAAAAAAATCCACAGAGGTCGGTTGTGTAAAAAAATAATTAAAGCCGGAACAGTGAACGTTTCCACTTCCTAAGCTTTTGCCAGTTCTTGTGCTCGCCATGTGCTGCTCATGAGGCGGGGGGCTATTTTTTTACGCCATGATCCGGAACAGGTTGGATCCGGAATGACCGCATGACAGATGTGCCTAATCTACCACCACATTGGAGCTGATTGGGACGGGAGATCGGGATTGTTCTTCGCACAAGTGGACCACAAAAACAGCAAGGTAAATTCTAATTTGGATCAGAGCTAACTCGCCAATTGCTGCTTAGTTGCGTTACAGCGTAGGAAGTTCAGTGTTAGAAGCTAATTCTTACTCCGCCTTGTCTATTCCTCTTGGATTTCTCTCAGTGATGGACAACACTTCAAAAGAATTGGCTTTCTATGACGACAAACTTCACAACAGAAATCGAAAACGTCGCTTGTGTTAAGGAACCTCGCTATCGAATAGTCCGGGGTTCCCGAACAGATCTGAATTAGAGAACAGAAAGAGAGAGAGACGTGTTTAGGGAGAGCAACTGCGGAATTCTTTATTGTTAATGATTGCTTGTACATAGGGGGGACCCCTCCTCCTTTTATAACGCTCACCCAGGGTTTAGGCTAAGGGACCAGCATGGGCCTTCAATGGGCCTTCTGGGTTTCCCAACACTCCCCCTTGGGCCCTTTGCCGCGAGATGCATATGCCTCATTAAAACTCCAGAAAAACCCAGTGGAAAAATACTTGGAGAAAGAGTACATAGCATACGCTACTATGTTGCACGAATTGCCTCGTTAAAACCTTATGCAAGAAAACTTCATGAAAAACTTGCTAAGGAAAAAGAGTACAATTCTCCCAACTTCAATTGCTAATCTTCGAGATTCATGTTGGGTATTCATAATTCATGCTCGAGATTCATGTGGGAGTATGTGAAATATCTCCCCCTGAAATCTGCACTTCTCTAAGTCTCATCATCCCAATTCCTTTCACGCACCTTTCAAAGGTAGATGCTAGGAGTGATTTAGTGAACAAATCTGCAAGATTTTCACATGACTTAGTATGCAATATCTTGATCTCGTTCATCTTATGCAATTCGTGAGCATAGAAGAACTTAGGGTTCATATGCTTCGTGAGATTGCTCTTCACATAACCCATCTGTGCTTGGGCAACACAAGTTGCATTATGTTCATAAATTATTGTGGGAGTTTGTTCAATGTTCAAACCACATGACTTCTAGATGTGGTGAATCATTCTTCGGAGCCATGCACATTCACGAGATGCTTCATATAAAGCAATGATTTCCGAGTGGTTTGTCGACGTCGAGACAAGAGTCTGCTTAGACGACTTCCAAGAAATTGCTGTTCCTCCACATAGGAAAAATAGCCAGTTTGGGACTTGCCAAGATGATGGTCCGATAAATACCAAAGATCGGCATAGCCAACCAAATTCAATTCATTGTTTCTTCGAAAAATGCATCGAGGTCTTTGCTTCCTTGGAGGTAGCGGAAGATATCCTTGATCACTTTCCAATGCCTTTTGGTGGGTTCTCTGACTGCATCGAAGCTAGCAAATTCACAATAACGCAATGTCCGCCTAGTGCTATTCGCAAGGTACATGAGCGCTCCAATTGCACTCGGATATGGAAATTTCGCTCCCGTGACTTCCTCCTCTTCTCTAGGTCCAGTATGGGTCTAGGTCCGCTTGGAGTGACCTTCCGATCATTGGAGTCTTCGCAGGATATGCTTTTTCAAATCCAAATCTTTCCAACACTTTCTGTGTGTAGGTTGATTGATGTACCAAGATTCCTCCTTGGGCATGTTCAAGCTGCAAGCCTAAACAAAACTTGGTTTTACCCAAATCTTTTATTTCAAACTCAGACTTCAAGTACGAGCATGCTTCTTCAATTTCTTCATCTGTCCCAATGATGTTCAAGTCATCTACATAGACGGAGATTATCTGAGAATCCATTCGGGATCGCCAGATAAACACACATGGACAATCTTCATTGCTTGTGTAGCCTTTCTTGCAGAGAAAGTCACTCAGCGATTGTACCACATTTTTCCGACTACTTCACCCATACAAGTGATTTCTTCAATTTCACACATGCAGTTTCTATTTGCTCCGTCTTGGTTGGGATAGGAATTCCTTCCAGACTTTCATGTATATCTCCGAATCCAAGTTTCCATACAAATATCTGTGACAACATCCATTAGCTTCATTCTCAACTTCAAGTTGATCGCCATTGAGATCAAATATCTAAAGGTAATTCCTCTCATGACCGGAGAAAAGGTTTCTTCATAATCAACTCCGTGACGTTGAGTGAAACCGTGAGCTACAAGCCTTGCTTTGTACCTTACAACTTCGTTGTTTTCATTTCTCTTCCGAACAAAGACCCATTTGTGACCTACGGGTTTATATGGGGAGGTGTAAAGATACGGCTCAAACATCTCTCTCTTGTTCAGAGAGACTAACTCGCAGATGATTGCCTTTTTCCATTCTTCCCAATCTAGCCTTTTCTTGCACTCGCGAGATGCAGCTCGGGATCATGATCAATGATCGAGGCAATCTTCTTTGCAAAGTATGCATCAACGTTGGCCGTTGCTCTATTCAGGGATTCTCCTGTTATTACAAAGTTTATGGCCATTTCTTCATGGGGTGCTTCATGCACTTCTACTTGCTCTTCGCTGCTTTTCCCTATTGCAGGAGCTAGTTCTTTTAGCTTTTCATCGCCTATGTGTGCGCACACATTATTTCCGACGGCTTCCTGCAGTGGAAGGTTCAAGTCTGGAATTGCCTTTCCTGTTGGCTTCTTTCCAGTGCCAGGTCTCAACTGGCTCCCCTTCTTTCCTTGGGGCATTTTTGTGATTGGTTGTGGTAAGTCCTCTCGCCTAGTTTTCTCCAGACGTCTCCGGGTACTTTGGATTTGAGGAGCGATTTCCGCTCTTTTTCTTTGAGGCCTCAGCAGATTGAGGATACCTTCTATTTTCTTTGGTATTTCCACCTCTCGGTGCATTCCTTGCGGTACATGCGACTTAACCACGCCCTTGGATCACAAAATGATCAGGCGGTTCATTTGCTAAATTCGCAAATCAATTATCTTCGACTTCTTGATTTGCTTCATTAGTGCGAGGGTCATGTGCGGGATCCCGGTTGAATGCCATATGATTTCGGCATTTTTCATCCAAAGGTTGATTTCTCCCTAATGACGGAAACGATCCTCGCAAAAATACAATTAGCGAATCGGGTCAGTATGCAAGTCTCGATCATGGGTTCCAAATACGATTATGGATGCACTCTCATAACCAACGATATCCCGGACTTGCGAAGAGGGCCCATTGCGATCAATGAGGGGTAGTATAGGTACATATACCATACACCCAAATTTTCTAAGATGGGAGATCTTGGGATGATCCGTGCACAAGCCGCATAGGAGAATGGATGTTGTAGGCCGATGGTCCGAAATTGATAAGAGCTGCGTGCGCAGATCGCGTGTCCCCAACAAGTGTTGGGCAAGTTACAACTCGCAAAAGCGGTCCGGCAATGAACTTAATCCTCTTTATTAGTGCTTCGCTAGTCCATTCTGCGTGTGGACGTGCGATGCGGAATGCTCAATCGCTATCCTCGTTGCGTGCAATAATCATCAAATGCCTTTGATGTAAATTCTCCGGCGTTGTCCATTCTAATGGACTTCACGCGATGATCAGGGAAAGCATTCTTAATTCTTATGATCCGCGAGATCAGCTTTGCAAAAGCATGGTTTCTTGTTGACAACAAGCATACATGCGACCATTTCGAGGAAGCATCGATGAGCACCATAAAGTATCGAAACGGCCCTGACAGGGGCTGAATCGGACCGCAAATATCCCTCTGGATGCGTTCCAGGAATGCAGGGATTTCACTTTGCACTTTCATGACAGAGGGTCTAGTTATTAATTTCCCGGTGGCACATGCAGGGCACACAAAATCTTCATGATTCGAGAAATTTTTAACATTAATGCCATGACCTTGTGAGTTGTTCACTATATTTCTCATCATTCTAAGACCAGGATGACCTAATCTACCATGCTATAAAGAAAATAACTCAGAGCTTCTAAAAACAGTCTTCAAGGAAGTATACACTTCGGGTGCATGAATATTCGTGTAGTACAACCCAGATTCATATGAGAGACATTTTTCTAATACCATTTTTCCACATACCGCGTGCTTCACATTGCACAAGTATTCTTTGTCATTTTCTTCATTGGTTTCTACGTGAAAACCATTGGCGCGGATGTCTTTAAAGCTTAAGAGAGTGCGCGTTGATTCAGGATACAAAAGGGCTTCTTCAATTACCAAAGTTGTACCCATAGGCAATATAATTGTGGCTCTTCCTGAGCCGATTACATATGAGTCGCTTCCTGCGATCGTAGTAATCTTTCCAACGTTCTTCGTGATCGACTGGAAATACTTAGACTCTCTTAAGATGGTATTTGTTGTGCCACTATCGACAATACATATCTCTTCCATTTGGGCGCTACACGATTTCTTTTCAATTCTGATCTTCGTAGAGCTTCGTGCTGATAACGTGTTAAGGAACCTCGCTATCGAATAGTCCGGGGTTCCCGAACAGATCTGAATTGGAGAACAGAAAGAGAGAGACACATGTTTAGGGAGAGCAACTGCGGAATTCTTTATTGCTAATGATTGCTTTTACATAGGAGGGACCCCCCTCCTCCTTTTATAGCGCTCACCCAGGGTTTAGGCTAAGGGACCAGCATGGGCCTTCAATGGACCTTCTGGGTTTCCCAACAGCTTGTAGTGATCATCAGTAACGATCCTTGTGATTTCATCGTAAAGATGGGGTAGAGCAGGTTGGGCAGTTACGTTTGTGACAATTTGTTACAAATCGCACCATCAAAGAAATGGAGACGGAGATTTTACGTGAAAAGTTCTTGCGGGAAAAAAATCACAGGAGCACAAAGACTGTATCACTATATGAGGAGATGTTTACAGTGTGCTCTCTTTCTTGCCTTAGGTTATAGAGACATATTTATAGTGGTACATTGCAGACTCCATATAGGATTAGATTTGAGATGGTGTAGGAAACGAATTCGTATCATGCTTAACTTCAACACAATTGATATATATTCTTCATGAAATTATAACAATATGCGACAACAATACAACATTCGTCATAAAAGGCTTGTTGATCTCAACGTTGTAGAGGCAAGCGTGAGTAGCCATGTGTGTCACGGCGGGGAAGGTATAATCTGCACAGTAGATCGGCAACAGCGCAGTGCTGCACCTCTGTGGTGGCACCGTAGCGAGAAATTGGTACATTCAGAACACTTGACAATGTTGTATTTTTGTTAATTCTTTATTTGAGTTGATGTATTACAAAAGGAGGTTTTGAATTGTTGAAAACATAAATGGCCATCGGTTAAGTGTTACTTTGTTTTTTTTGTCCTTTTCTCTTTCTTTTTCTCCTCTTTTTTGTTTCAGCCGAAACCTTTTTCCCCCTTTCAACACCTCTCTTATTTTTCTCGTAGCCTTCTCTTTCTCTCATACGCCCAACCGAGCCGGCCTCCTAGCCTCTCTCTCTCCCCCCCCCCCTTCGACTTTGTCTCCACCGGCCGCCATTGCCTTCCCCTCTCCTCGTCACACAGCCACGCATCCACCTGGATCTCCCTTTCTGCCGCCACCTCCCTCCTCCTCTTCCCATCTCCTCCCAGATACAATCAGATTTGCGTCGGTAGCGTCGCGACGGCATGAGCTAAGTGGATGCGGCACCTAGCAACAACCCTGACCCAAGCAAGCGTCGGTGACGGCCTGAGCAGCGGCCCTGGTGACGGTGACCCCACACAACCCAGCCGGCCGTGGCCCGCTACCGTGCGATGTGGTTGTGGCAGATAACACGCGATGGGATGATGACCGACGTATCAATTGACGACGATAGTGGCTGGCTTAGAAGTACGAATTAAGGTTTATCTCTGATACCATGTTGAATTTTATCATAAAATACTCCCTTCGATTACAAATAGTTGTCGTTTTGGATATAGATACAGTCAAACTTTTGAAACTTTGACTATCAATATTTTTTAAAATATTTAAACTGGATATATGAAAAATCATATGTGTAGATTTGTCTCGAAAAGTACTATAATAATATTATATTTTTATTAAGTTTTATAAATATATTATAATAGAAATTAGTGGCCAAATCTTTATTTTGAAGACCGTGTCAATATTCAAAACGACAACTATTTGTGACAAGAGGGAGTAGATTTTATTTATGGTGATACAATTTCGCCGTAACATGGAGCTGTCCGGCCGCGTAACAAATCAACCAGCTTTGTGAGAAGGGTTTTGATAAACATCATCTGGATGTTTTCTTAGCAAAAAAACATCCAAATTTTAGAGCATTAGATCTATAGTGAGATCCGTAAGATGTGAAGGAAGGTGGGATTGTGTTTTGATGGATAGTTGGATGGTTTGATATTTTGATCTAAAGATCTAAAATTTGGATGTTTATAAGAAACAAAAATCTGGATGAAGGTGTGAGAATAAAAAAAAAAGACTCTCTGTGACGCACATTATATGACGGATACCACAACGCCAAAAATTTTGTCACAAAACAATTTTCATGAAAAGATGCATTCTTTCTCGACGTTTCGGCTTCATTATAGAATATCAGATTTGTTATAGTGATACGACTTGTACTCGGATTGGTTCTGTGCCGTGTCAAGCCACTGCTTCCTATCCAGCAATAGGTACACGACTAGAGCTGATATCAATTGCCTCACGTATTTGATCTGACAAGTGTTTATATGCTTTTACTTTTAACAGTTACATAAATATTAAAGTATAAATAAATGATAGACGGTGATTACTTACACTTTTACTTGTTTCAAAATTTATGCAACCTTATATTGAGAAGAAAAGCATTAAAGTATTGCTCATTTGATTTCTATACAGTCGGCTACATTGTTCTATAAGCCAAGGACTCATGTACTTTGTAATCTATATATTTCAATCAATCAATGAATTGATTGAAGGTGTGCAATTCTAGCCACCTTTCAGTCAGAGCAGTGTTGCACTGACAGATTAAACGTTTAAACCACCGTCTCTTCCCCTCGACTCTGATTCAGATACGATTTCTTACTAGATTTCGCAAGCTCGATCCGTCTCTCCTGAAACAAGTGAACATGGAAGCTGTACTGTTTGTTACTAATAAATCTTTCCACGAGCACACGTTCTCTACGCTGGAATGGAACAGGCAACACGCATATGCCCAGCAGCCAGCTCAACCGGCCGGCTTAGGTGCGGGCTTGTCTCCCATTTTTGTCAAAAATCAAAACGGTCACACTCGTCTCAGCTCACCGCGACGACGAGTGCACCGCTTTCCATGTAAGCTGTTTGCCTGCTGAATCTCGAAAGGCAAAGGATGCCGCAAAAAGTCGACGCCTAAAGTGGACCGGAGTACTACTGGACCTTGCGGGCGACCACTCGCCGCTACAACTCGTTTCTCCCCTTCTTTCCAGCTCCGTCGATTAAACAATGGCTCGTAACTGTCAACACTCGTGGTATATATTCATTCCGAGGCCATTTTTGCCGGTTCATCGTCGGTTTATTTTTTGTGAGAAAGACATCGTCGGATCGGTGTCATGCTAGTGCGTTAGCACTTACAGTTTCTTTTATTTTGCCGAGCCTCCCTCAGCAAACGTTTGAGTGGGGTGCTCCGCCCAGTTACCCAGTAGGGCTACCTAGGCTCGGATGCCACCGTGGAAGGTTGTATGGTGCCTCGGCAGCTTGTAGAAGCTGCAGGTGCTTGGAGGAGAGATGGTGTGGCCGTGGAGAAAGTTGGAGAGAGAGAGAGAGAGTAGGGCATGCACCTTGTGACGCCAACAGACCGACTCCACACGCGGCCGGGAAGACAAAGGGCACGGAGGGTGACGAAGGCTAGACTTGGATGAATTTGCATGTGCTTAACCAGATCCGGCCACGGAGCGGCGGGGCCAGCAGGCAGCAGCCAATAGTGGTGGCGGTGGTTGATAAACTCGGAACGGGATGGCGTTGGATCCGGGCTGGCAACTCGTAACACTAATTTATAACTTATAATAAGAGAATTATATATTTATATATTAAAGGAATCATATGTATTGTCCTGGAGGATTGTCGGTGTCGTTTGACCCTACGATTACATTGTAGATCCGCCCCTGCGGGCTGGTGTTGGCATTGCTTTTATATAAATTTCATACTCTTCTGTAGTGCCATGTTCTGTTCTTTTGCTTCGATAATGCTACGTATTATGCTATTAATAATATATATTTGAGATATTCATGCAAAATTGTTGTCTTGCAGGAAAATATAAGTACTTTTTTTTGTGCCAAATCACTTATTTGAAGAAGCTCTCTCCTGAACGGACAATTCGAAGATCCTTTCCAAGAGCTTTCAATGACCAAGGCATCTTCAAATCCTAATTTGTAGGCTCTCAAGATGATGTTTTTATTGAGACAGCAATTAGGAGTTTGGATGGAAAAGATATGACAGAAACACCGAGCCTTCGATATGTCGGCGATATATGACGTGGAAAATTGCTATGTGCATGTCAATTTCTAGGAGAAATTATTAATGGGACCCACAGTTAAGTAGAGAAACTTATCCTCTTGCTTTTGGATACTTTCACACAATTTTTCAAGAAAGGAAAGCCAAAGAGATAAGGAACTTGTGAGATTCTATATTTGCCACGCCAACAAACGAGACAGAATATATCTGTCAGTCGTCTAGCAACAAGATTTTTGCAGCCAAAACAGCTTCAAATGGGAAAAAATCATAACTACAAAGTTGTAGATCGTCTTGTGGGATATAATTTAGAGTCCAAAATCAACTAACAACTCGAATGGTTTTCCCTTCGGGAACAAACATATTTGAAGTTCTAACATGGGAGATATGATCCACGCAATGTAGGTTGCATAGAAAATCAGAATCCGCAACAGAGTCAACTTCTAATGTATATTTGGCAATGATTACGGTGTTTTCAGAACTTCCTCACAAATAGATAGTTTAAGACCTCTTCGTTAGCTAAACATAAAAAAGGAATTACTCATAATGGAGTTTGGATGACTACGATATGGCCTTTGAAATGTTCACTGCATTGAAAGAAAGTGCAAATTGACTCGAATTTGAAGGAAACTTCCAAATTCAAAATTTTATATCTCACTTGTTTCCAACTCTACTAGTCTCAAGCTAGTACCCTCTAACCCCCTGTCCCTTAAATAGGAACCTGGAGCACCGTTCAAAGCATCTAATCTTTGAGCTTTTCCCTCGTCACTCCGACAAGGTCAGAGCAATGTTCCACCGTGCAATTAGATTTAAATTAGATATCAGAGGGATTTCTAATTAGCCTCTCTAATTAGATTGTAATTAATTCTAATTAGAGCCGGGATCCAGATTCACAGTTTTGTAATCTTGTTGGTTGTAAGCATTCCCCTGCACTTACTCTGTGTTTATGTTTTGCTATGATGGTTATTATATTTTGCATCCATGATATATTATCCTATTATGTGTCTTCTTGATATTATGTGTGCTTCTCAATCAATAATTAGGTCGACTTAATTATTGATTGTTTAGCCTTAGGTTTAGATGTGGTATTTAGATCTAGTGAGCGTAACTATATCAAGTCGTGTAGGACTTGCACGTTAAGATTACACTTATCACGTGACAGGTGAACCGGTGAAAAAGACGGTATTGGACTATAGGGTTGGAGACACCTTAGTGATTGATCCAACATCTTATTGTTCTATCAATGTAGCACTGCAATCTTTGATCCTAGTTTGATCCTTCTAGCTTTTAGGTTAGTTGCTTTGTGCCTGGCTATCGTTTTATGGAAGTTGGATCGTATTGATCACTAATATCCGTTCAACTTGAGCAGTTAGATGATTTTTATATTGTTGAACCGTATGCGAAGTTAATTTGTTCTTTGTGGTTACGATAACCTTGGTATACTCCCGGTGAAAGGATACAATTAAGCTGTGCGCTTGCGGTTACATCTGAACGTGTATAGATTGCGTTAACAGCGAGGTGAGGACGGCGATGACTGGGTTTGGGCAACAACGTTGGCAACGACCAAGAGTGGATGGATAGCAACGACGGTGGGCGGAGGGTGAGGTTGGCCCGATGATTAACTCCGGAGTCAGCAAGAAAAGAGGTGTGCTGGAAAGAGGAAGAGAGAGGATTGGTGGAGAAAAGTGAAAATGATGGCTGACGGGCGGGACCAGGGGTGGATTTGTAATATGTTTCTTGCTTCCAGTTTCCCTAATGTAAAATGGTGAAAAAAATAATAAGAGGTCAGCTACCGCCTACCATGTATTATAGGAGGAAAAAATTTGTGTATCGTCTTGAGCTGATGTGCCAGCAGCAAGGTTTCAAATTTCGGTTTCGGAATGAATTTCGTCCCGGGCCGGATAACGAAATTTCGGCGAAATTTCGGAATTATTTCGGACGAAATTTGAATTTGAAAATTCAAATCCGGTCCAATCCAGAAAAAATCGAATTCGTGAAAACCCAAATTTCGAGCGAAATTCCCGAAATTTTGGGTTTTTTGCACTGGCTGAAAAGTGGTCTAAACGTTATCTAAAAATTTTAATTTTTTTTGGAGGTTTCTGACACAATGCTGATGTTCTCACAAAAATTTTAGTTGATTATCACATATGAGGAATTTTAAAAATTCGGAGAGTGATACTGTCCTAATAAAACACTGACCGACAAGTTTGATCGTAATGGAAAATAGTACAAATCAAGTTATAAACTGTTGAAATTTTTTGTGCATAGTTATGATCCATAAATAATGTTGTCATAAAAATTTCAGCTGATTATCAAATGTGAGGAAGTTTTAAAAATTCGGAGAGTGGCGCTGTCCTGATAGAACACTGACCGACAAGTTTGATCCGAATGAAAAATAGTACAAATGAAGTTAGAAACTGTTTAAATGTTTTGTGCATGGTTATGATGTATCTATAATTCTCTCATAAAATTTTCAGATGATGATCAAACTGTATGAATTTTTAAAAATTCGAACAGTACTACTGCCATGTTAAAAGGCTTACCGGCAAACTTGAACAAAATGAAAAATTATGTAAACCATAAATTTTTTTGAAAATTTTAAAGAATAGTGATAAGAAATTTCTTAATATCCCATAAAAATTGTGATTCATGATCACACTCCAGTGAATTTATAAAATTCTTACAAGGCACAGTACCATTTATGTTCTTTTGTTTTTGATTTTTGAAATATAATATAACAAACGAAGTTCAATACTTACATAGATTTTATTGATCAAACAAACAAAGTTTAATTTTTTTTAAATTTATATAATGGTACTGAGTCAATTATTAATCTCTCAAAAAAAAATTTAGATCATAATCACACTCAAGAAAATTTATAAAATTCTGACAATATAACTGTCCCAATTATGTTCATTCTGTTTTTGATTTTTTAAAGATAACAAATGAAGTTAAATTATTTTGAGATTTTTTATGTATGATCCTAATCTACTAAGGATAATACCATAAAATTTTCAGAATATTATCAAGCTTGTACAAGTTTATAAAAATCTGACAGTATTTCTGCCAAAATTTTAAAATATTTAAAAAATTATGTTTTTCAACAAATTTTCATAGGAGATGACTTTCCTAAGGGTTATTGGACCAAATCCGGCCTTAAAACTTTCAAAACCGGCCAAAAAAACATGAAATTTCGGCAAAATTTGTCGAAAGTTCGGATTTTACTGTAGCAATTTCAAAAAAAAAATCCCCAAACGGTACTTGAGATTTCAAGGTGGTCCGAAATTTCACCGAAATTTTAAACCTTGGCCAGCAGGCCCGATGATATCCATGGTGGATGTCACCGATGTAGGCCGTCGGTGTCGAGAATCTCATGCAGGATAGTGTGCACCATAGTATCTTGGACTGGGCCCATAAGACACTGTTCATTATTAGGCCATTTACCAGAATAGTACAATACGTGCAACGTTTCAAAGCTCCCAGTCCCAAAAGTCCCATGGTGATGGCACTCGGCGGGCCCGTTTGACTGGATTTCATTTTCCGTGCAGGGAGGTTAAGGCCCTATTGCCGTGTCTAGGCCAGGCCATCTGACGGAGGAACACCCTGGTGAATTTTTTTTTCTTTAATATTTTTTTTTACTTTTTTTCAAAACTAGGCGTCGGGACAAAAAAATTATAAAATTGGGCGCCGGTCGCCCCACATACGGGTGATTAGTACTACTTTAAACGCGCGATTTTTCCTCTCTCTGCGGTTAATTTCTAAAAAAAATCATAACTTTTTCATATGATGTCGGCTGGAGATAAACTTTATATGAAAATTGTAGCTCTCGACGGAATCTACAACTTTTGTATACAAACTTTTTCAATTTGAGTCCATTTAGATAGCAAAAAATGAGATAGAATGTTCAGATCTAAAAATAGATCTATTTTTAGATCTGAACATTCTATCCCGTTTTTCGCTATGTAAATGGACTCAAATTGAAAAGTTTGTATATAAAAGTTGTAGATCCCGTCGAGAGCTACAATTTTCATATAAAGTTTATCTCCATCCGACATCATATGAAAATGTTATGATTTTTTTAGAAATTAACCGCAGACAGAGTAAAAATCGCGTAAAAAGCAAGATTAATCGCCAGATGTGGGCGATCGCTCATATACGGGCGACCGGAGCCCAATTTTGTAATTTTTTTGCCCCGACGCCTAGTTTTGAAAAAAAGATTAAAAAAAATATTAAAGGAAAAAAAATTCCACCCTGGTCGTCCTCCTCCTCGATCGTACTCGGCGAAATCCGCGAGCCTCCTCGTCGTCACTGCAGAGTCCCACCGTTCTCAAATTTTTTTTCTTTAATATTTATTTTTATTCTTTTTTTCAAAACTAAGCGTCGGGATGAAAAATTGCAAGTTTGGGCTCCCGTCGCCCGTACATGGGGCGATCGCCCCATGTACGAGAATCGCCACGCCTAACAGCGAAGCGGACGCAGACACCTATCGCCTCTATGCACAGGCGATCGCCGGTCTACGAACAGCGGGGCGGTGCATTTTTATTTAGTATTTTTTGTAATTATTTTGTGCCTTTTAAATATGAATCACATAACTTTTGATAGGAGTGTCCAAATGAAATGAAACTTTTTTTCTAAATTTAAGTTTTGGAATGAGGAGTTTGATTCTAAAATAAAAATCTATGTGTTGTTTGCGGAAAAATAATTTTATTTGAGTTCGAATGCTACGCTGTAATTATGGATTGTGAACGAATTACTTTGTGTATTGATCCATAAATCATGAAATAAAATAGAATAAGTTAGTAAAACCTTATGCACTTCATTTCTGCAAAAATATCTAAGTATGATTGCATTTTGAATTAAAGTTGGCTAATTTAAACCCTTTATAGCATTCATGTTTCAAGTAGTTAGAATAATGTCTAAATGACCTCAAAATTTAACAGAACTAGTTTTGTTGTATTCTTGGGCTTGCATAGGTTACAATTATGTAAAAATATTTACATGTCACTTTAGGCTGCACTATTTTATTGTTGTCCGAACATGCAATCGGTAAAACATCAAAATGGCCGTATCTTTCGCAAACGAGGGTCAAACTCGATGAAATCAAATCTGATGAACTTAAAATTCTATAACCTATCTTGATGGACAAAAATAACATCATTTGGGACAACTGAAGCAGTAGGACATATCGGAGCCCTCCGAAAATGGAATCGGTTCCCTCTCTAAGGCTAGTTGAGGACAGTGAGCATACACTTGAAGGGTAGGTTGCATTCTTTATTACGGCTTAAAACTGAAAGGAGTACCACGAACAAGAAAAACCAAAGTTAACACCAGACGTCTACTGAGTGCTTCGAGGCCACTTCCCATTCGCCCATGCCTCCGGCGGGGCTTCTCTGGCACGCCGCGCCCTCTCTCGTTTCCTCTCTCTCTCTCTCGGCCTCCTTCTCCTCCGCTTCCTTCCTACATGCCTCCTCGCGTGCGACATCGCGTTGTTCTTGAAGCCGCTGCGTGAACTCGTCCGGTCGGTTGGCTTGGTCAAGAAGCCGTTGGTCCTCAGGGTTGATCTCCGTATTAAACCACTGCTCAAATTCACACAGTGGCGGAGGTGACTGCATGAAACGTAAATTAGCAAAGTTTCATTCACAAATGTTATGTAACCCGTACAATTGTTACCATGCGGCGATCCTTCAGGCTCTTCTCTGGCGAATCGAAGGCGTAGTTGCGGCACTTCCAATACCTCCTCTTCCAAGTTGAAATTTCCCAAGAGCGGACAAGCCTGCAAAGATCTCCGCACATACACATGGGTGCTACAGCTCCACGAGGTAGGAAGAGATCTTGGTACGCTAAATTGCGCGGGCATGCACTTGTTTCTTCCTTTGCTTTCCCCTTTCCCGTATCCAGTCAGTGAAACTCTTTATGCTGGTCCCCGGCCTATGCCGAATGTTTGGGGCGTCTGTCAGGAGCGCACACAAAACTGTGGGGTCTTCTCCTTGCTCATGGTACACCATCGGGTTCCTTGATGAACCAGCGGTACCTCTTGGATTCATTGACTGCTTCTTCGTTAGTTCATCCAACGTCCTTCAAAGCGCGTCAAACTTCCTCCATTGGTTCTATTTACACAGCCGCTTGAACATGTTCATAAGCTCCTTGTTCCTGAATTGACGAAAAAATTGGCACCCATGTGCCTCATGCACCACCTGCTCTTCAGGTCCAGCCACTTTGCTGCTCCCACGACGGCGAACCCTTGTTGCATATCCACGATAGCCCTTAGCAGTCCTGCATGTCGGTCATGGATGACACAAACATCGCCCGCCTGCGAACAACCGCCACTTCACTCTTTCAAGGAACGATTACCGACTCTCGTGTTTCTCCACGAAGGCCAATGCAACCGGTAGAACACGGTTGTTGGCGCCCACCGCGATCGCAGATTAGAATCGCCCTTATACTTCCCGTGAGGAATGTGCCGTCCATGCAAATGGCCGGCGGCGTCTTTAACGCATTTATGCATGCGCCTGAGGCGAAGAATGCACGCTTCAAGACCCACTTACCCGCGCACACACCACCCGCAGGAAACTCCGCAAGGTCGACGGATGTACCGGGGTTCCTACGTGCTATTGCCCTCAGCAGGGGAGGAATATTCTCGTAGGAAGCCTCGACGTCCCGAACCGCATTTCGAGCTATCCTTTTCACTCTCCATGCCTTTCCAAAGCTAATGTTGTCTCAAACCTCTCCTTCACTACCGTGATAATAGATCGAGGTGCAGAAAAGGATTGTCCACGATCCGACCATAAAACACATTTGCCACCCAAGTGACTGACAGATTGCGGTGTCCCGCTCCGCTTCTTTCAAAGACGCAATTGTGTTCCATCACTATGGAGCATTTCGATAGTCCTTCCACTTCCCTTGTATGCATGCACCGCCATGGCACGAATCAACCACGCACTTCACGTCGTACTCCTTCTTCTTTGGACTTCACTACCCCGAATTGTCACGGAGAGACATTGCCCAAGATTTCACCGCATCCATCACAGCCTCCTTGTCTTTATATATGGCCCTCCGTCACCTCGCTCTCACGATACTCCCATGCATCAATGTTCCCTTCATTCGTTGTTAGGTCTTCGAAATTGTAATTGGTCCACGCACCAGGGATAGTGTCGGCGTTTTCTAGCGCAAGCAAGTAAATTTGTAAGTCTAGGGGTCGCGTTCCACTCCTGAATGGTTAGACTCGTGAGTCCAAGATGTATCTTGGTTGGTGAAAGTCCCTACCCGATTCGGATGGCCGTATTGTATTGCTTTTTGCACTATGTTTTTACAGACGAGGCCCCTAAATGACTTAGTCTCCTCGTGTTCTGATATCTCCCTCTCCCTCTCGTTCTCGCTCTCTTTGAATCGTTTAGCCCTGCCTCCTTTTATACAGAAGGAAGGGGCAGGTTACATCGAGAGTTGGGAGGAAGAGCGAGGTGACCTATGCTAGGAGCTCCGGTCCTTCGTCCCGTGGATGAGTCGCCACCCGCCTTGCCCATGCCGGGTTGGTAGCCTTGGTGGTCGTGGAGGTTAGGTATTCCGGGAAATAGCGTGCTTGCCCTCTGTGACCCTTGCGACGCCGACGCCGAGGTGCGTGGCGTTGGTGCCGCCGGGAGGGAGCGTGCGCTCGTCCGACGCGTGATCGTTGATGGGCCGAAGCTTTGTCTTCGCGATACCGGATCCTCTTGGGAAGGAGCCACGCCCTTGTATAGTCGCCCGATTGACCTCATTCGAAGTGCGTGGCGGTAGGCCGATGAGGACGACACGCGGCACTCGGCGTCCGTCGCTCGGGTTCGTTGAGTCGGGAGATCCGCCCGCCAAGAGGGGTCGGGAGCGCTGCTGTCGGATTCGCTTCTGGCGGTCGGGAGCGGATGTCTTGCGCGGTCTCGCGAGCGGTCGGTCGGCGGCGGGCGCGGCTGTTGGGCTAGAGATATGCTTGAGGCCGGCTCGTCGCCGGGCTGTTGGGGTATCCTTTTATTAGTATTCGTCAAGAGCCCCGAACTCCCGAGCGATTTGGCGCATTGGTTGGGGTTGAACTTGGACGAAAGTGGTGGTCGGGCACAGTCGGTCGGCCCACCGATCCGGTTAGCGATTTCCGTCGGTGTGCCGTTGGATCCGGCGGCTGTCCGGAGTTTGGTCGGGGCATTTGAACCGCCGGGCTTTACTCGCCTCGTTGCGCATGCCGAGTATAGTTTGGCGCGCGCGCCGCTCGTCTTCTTGATCGCCGGGTTCTCGTGAAGGATGCTTCGTTTCCGGACCGCATTTACTCGAGACGCTTAGCCTCCCTTCGTCCGGATATATATATATGTGCGTGTAGCTTGCTTGAAGGGGATGAGAGCTCTTTCTTTTGTTCTTTCAAATGGCTTGAGACACCCTCTAGTCTTTAGCTTCGCGATGGCGTCATGATGGAAGAAGAAGATCCTCCGGTCGAGCTTTAATGAGTTCGACCAGCGATGGCCGAGCTTAGGAGGAAGAAGTCGCACCGTGACGCCGCTCGTTTGACGCCACGCCGAGGCCGTTCCGAGGCTCGAGGTGGTAGGGGGCCCTTCGGAGGCGATGGCGCAAGGGCGCCGACCGTAGTTGGTGCGGCAGCGTCGATGTCGCTGAGCAGCAATGAGGCATCGGCGTGTTACTTAGCGCCGCGGCGGTATTCCGTCGACCGTGCAAGGGCCTACCGAAGATGTCGTCGGTGCCACCGATGCCGCACGGATGTTTGATAGGTTCTAGGCGTGGGTAGAGTCTGCGAGTGGTGCGTGGCCACTCTTGTATCTGCTTGCATGTGTGTAAAGCCGTGTAAAGTTTGAGCTGTTGGCCTATAATGAAATTTTTTTTTCTTTATGAAAATGTCTTTGCGATGAGTTTGCTTTAATTTTAATCGTTGTGGGCGGCGCCTTGGTGGCTGGCAGGCGACCGGATGCCTCTGTGAGGTTCGGTGTCCGAGTGCTCGCTTAACGTCGTAGCTAGGCAGTGCCTTGGCGGCGGCAGGACGGACAGGATGCCTCTGTGAGGTTGGTGTCCAAGTGCCTTGGTCGGCGGGACGACCGGATGCCTCTGTGAGGTTCGGTGTCCGAGTGCCTTGGTGGCGGGACGGCCGGATGCCTCTGTGAGGTTGGTGTCCGAGTGCCTTGGTCGGCGGGACGACCGGATGCCTCTGTGAGGTTCGGTGTCCGAGTGCCTTGGTCGGCGGGGACGGCCGGATGCCTCTGTGAGGTTCGGTGTCCGAGTGCCTTGGTGGCGGGACGACCGGATGCCTCTGTGAGGTTCGGGTGTCCGAGTGCCTTGGTCGGCGGGACGACCGGATGCCTCTGTGAGGTTACTCGTGTCCGAGTGCCTTGGTCGGCGGGACGGCCGGATGCCTCTGTGAGGTTCGGGTGTCCGAGTGCCTTGGTCGGCGGGACGGCCGGATGCCTCTGTGAGGTTCGGGTGTCCGAGTGCCTTGGTCGGCGGGACGACCGGATGCCTCTATGAGGTTACGGTGTCCGAGTGCCTTGGTCGGCGGGACGACCGGATGCCTCTGTGAGGTTCGGTGTCCGAGTGCCTTGGTCGGCGGGACGGCCGGATGCCTCTGTGAGGTTACGGTGTCCGAGTGCCTTGGTCGGCGGGACGACCGGATGCCTCTGTGAGGTTCGGTGTCCGAGTGCTCGCTTAACGTCGTAGCTAGGCGGTGCCTTGGCGGCGGGACGACCGGATGCCTCTGTGAGGTTCGGGTGTCCGAGTGCCTTGGTCGGCGGGGACGACCGGATGCCTCTGTGAGGTTACGGTGTCCGAGTGCCTTGGTCGGCGGGACGGCCGGATGCCTCTGTGAGGTTACGGTGTCCGAGTGCCTTGGTCGGCAGGACGACCGGATGCCTCTGTGAGGTTGGTGTCCGAGTGCCTTGGTCGGGCAGGACGACCGGATGCCTCGTGAGGTTCTCGGTGTCCGAGTGCCTTGGTCGGCGGGACGACCGGATGCCTCTGTGAGGTTACGGTGTCCGAGTGCCTTGGTCGGCGGGACGGCCGGATGCCTCTGTGAGGTTACGGTGTCCGAGTGCCTTGGTCGGCAGGACGACCGGATGCCTCGTGAGGTTACGGTGTCCGAGTGCTCGTTACCGTCGTGGCCGGATGTGAGTGCTCGTTTACCGTCGTGGCCGGGGCGTGAGTGCTCGTTTACCGTCGAGGTGGACGTGGGGCATCCTTCTCGAGTCCTCGTCGGCGAGGGTAGCTGCAAGAGGAATGGCCGCCGTCTATCCCACATGTATACCCCATCCGCGGTGTGGGACTGGAGGATGAGCGGCGCGTTTACTGCGTTAGTTTGAGCGCCGTGCTCGTGGAGCTAATAGCGGGTAGTCCGAGTGGGTCTGGGAGGTCCGCCCAAGGAGACCCTTCCGAGCGGACGGTCCCGAGTAGGGTGTCCTGGCCTGGCGTGTGGGCGACCCATAAAACCTTTTCTACTCAATCCGTATGGACTCTAGGTCGTCCACGACCCGAGCCTGGTGGTTGTCGCTCATTGATGAGCTCCGGGAGAGTGTGAAGTATGGTCTCGACGCGAGTAGAGGTGATTAGGCCGTCACCGACCTAACCGAGGGCCCACCGTGGGGCTCACCTCATACCGCCCCTTGCTCAAGTTTTCTTTGGGCGGCCTTATACCCGTCGGTGGGGTAGGCCTTTTGAACCTGACTCCTCATGGGCCTCGGCGCAAGCCACAAAGCTTTTGCCGATCTTGGGCCGCAGCGGCCCGATGGGCTTCTCGCGCCCGAGCAACTGTTCGGCCTAAAGGCGAGACCAGAGAGGTTACGGACACGTTGTTCGGGGCGGCGTCTTTATGGCCCTTGTCGCTGACAAGACAGGATTAAAAGCGGAGTGGTATTGAAACCAGGAGTTACCGGTGGTGCGACAGCGAGGTGGTGGTCGCGACGTCATTGACGGGGCGCTGCTATCGGGCGTTCGCTCGTCCTCTATAAATCGCCTGTTAGGTGCTTTGAGTGGTCACGCTTTCTTGCCTTCTCTGTCTACGCCTCGAAACAAGAAAAGCACCAGAGAGCTAAGGAAAAAACCCGACCTTTCTTTCTCACCTTCGGTCGTCTCCTCTGTGAAGATGTCGTGGCGGAGTGCTCGCAAGCAAGACAACAGGCGCTTCGGCTTGGTGAAGAAGGGCTTCCTCATGCCGCGAGACCTTTTCTTTGGAGGGTGCCGCCGGGGCCACCCCGCCGCCGCGGCGGCGAGATCGTGGTGCCCGCCTCGTTCTTGAGCGCGGCATTGGCCGCCGCCGCACCCGTTCGTCCAGGGTCTTTGTTTCATTACAAGGTGGAGGTGCACCATCTCAACCCTAATGGGGTCCTCCACATCGCCATGTTCATCACGCGTGCGAAAGCCTTCTTGGGGATCGAGCGCGACCTGGGCGTTGTGGAGGCACTTCTTCCGTGCAAGGCTCTAGAAGGGCCAGTCGTCGGACGCCTTGGCGCCTCAGGTGGCTGGCCCTCGGCTCGCCCGGTCGAACACGGAGTACACGGAGGTAAAGCGCCTCGTCCAACAAGGGTGGCGTTCGAATGGCTCTATGTTCAAACGTTACCGAGCGCGCCCTCGTTTCACCGCGAGCTTCCCATGGTGGAGGAGCGGTGGGAACCGGGCGCCAAAAGAGGGAGAAGAACAAGGCGCCCCGATCGTGGAGCGGCATCGGGGCTCAAAGGAGGCGGGGGCTCACCGGGGACGTGGTTGTGCGCGCCTTTATGGGGATGCGCGTGCAACCACTTGTGCACAGGCCGCACCCCTGTTCGTCTGTGGGCCGTCCGGCCGGGCGAGGATGGCGAGAACCAGTGGCCGCGTCGAGGTGGAGGCCGGGTGGCGGCGTTCTGGCGAGCGCCACGGTGGCGCGGATGGCCACCCGAGCCATTCTCGCGCTTTTCCGCCAATCCGTAAGCGGTGAAATTCCTTTCTGCTTCTCTTTTCTTTGTCCTTAGCACTTGACCGACATTCCTGCATCCTCTCAGGGGCTCATGGGGATGTCTTCCCAGGCGCCGCTCCCGGGGGATAAGGAAGCACGGGCGGCCGCCCGGCGAGGACGGCAGAGGCTGACTCCTCCCGCAAGAAGCGGAAGGAGGAAAGGAGGAGGAAGAAAAGTAAGGAACGCGGCGCGCAAGGCGGCGAGGATGTGCCTGAGACCACCGTGGGGACAACCTCCATCGGCAATGCGGGAGTGCCTCCGGCCACCCCTATGGTGGGTTTTCACGACTGCCGAGAGTGGGCGGCCCGAGCGTGGACTCGGCCGAGGGCGGCATCACGGGCCCCGTGGCCACGGATCCCCAGGCGGGGGGTGATCTTGCGCTTGCGGTCGTCGCAGCGTCTCGGCTGGAGGTGGCCGAAGCGACGGTCGACTGCCCCTGGCGGGGGGCCGGCAAAGAGGGCGCGCGTGCCACGCACCCGCTCGGCCTTGTAAGTGTATTCTTTTTATTGGAGCATTTTTCTTTTTGGCAAAGCCGCCCGAGCGACTCTTGAATCTTTGCAACGTGCAGCGCCTATACTGGGGTGACCGTGGGGCGTGCCACATCGGCTCCACAAGTAACGGCGCCGGTGATTTTGGTGACCCCGGTTGGGTCGGTGAAGGTCGTGGCGTCGGCGCGCCCGAGGGTGATCGCCGAGAGGACGGCCCCACCCGGAGGTCGTGCCCGAAGAAGAACTTCCGCCGCCTCCGGCGGGGACCCCACCGGACGACGTGATCGTCGTTTCGGAGGATGAGACAATGGCGCCGCCGGTGATCGCGCCAGTCGTGGCGGAGCCGGCGACGGAGGTGCCCGACCCCTCGTCCCAGGGGGAGGTGCCGACCGATGCTCCTCAGGCGCAGTCGCCGAGGGGTTCTGAAGGTTGACCTCGTCACCTTGCCCATGGTGCTTGGATCGGCGACGTCCGCCCGAACGGCGAGCGGCGCGCCGCCGGGTGTAATTCGGGTCGGGCATCATGGGTCGGCGGAGGAAGCGAGTGGGCCGCCCTTGGCAAAGCGCTACTGGACGCCGGCCGAGATAGGCGATCCGTGAAGATCGGCCCTTGCTCTCAAGTCTTCCACGGTAGCGCATATGATGGTCGAAGTCCGGCCCGATCGCCTGTAGGTCACCAAAAGTTACGATTCGTTGCACATTTTGATAGTTCTTCCGCATGCGACTAACGAGTGTCCACATTTTTGCAAAGACTTGCGGGCTCGCCTTCGGCGTCGAGTTGAGCTCTGCGGCGCTGGCCCGGTCGTGGCGCGTGCGTGGAGGATCTTGATCGGTGCGCCTTGAGTGCGCCTAGCCCAGAGGCCACGGGCATTAGGCGGTCGAGGCGGTGGTGATCCGCCAAGGATTTGAAGAGGCCACAAAGGCCCTTCATGATGAGCGCCTAGGAGCCGAGGCTTTGAGGCGAAAGGGCGAATCGAGTCCTCACGACGGAGGTCACCGAGGCCAAGGATGCCGCCTGTTCTTGCGGAGGATCGCGCGGAACCACAGTAACACGTCTGCGGACCGAGCGAAACAAGGCTCGGGGGACGCCGCCGAGTTCGCTCCGAGCGGCGATCGCTCGTAAGGAGTGGCCGAGTGAAGACTTCATACGAGGCGCCAAGTCCTGCCGCAATCGACCAGTCTGCGGCGGTAAGTGTCTCAATTCTTCAATTAAGTTTGGGGGTGCGACCCGCAGGCGAACTTATCCAAAATCTCCGCACCTGCAGAGGCGCGAGAAGAATCGGCGTCGCCGTGGAGGCGCAGAGAACGGCCGGATGCCCGCGACGTGGCGATCGTGGCGGGAAGAGGCCGGCGGCGTTGAAGTTTGCGGAGGACGGTCGGGCCGAGATGAGCGCGAATCGAGGCCCTCCGCAAGGCCGGTCGGAGGTCTGCGACCGCATCCTGAGCCGGGGCAGCCCGAGTGCCCTTGCTCGTGGCCGCCCGGAGTGCGGACCGTAGAAGAGGCGGTGGTCACCGGCGCTGCGCTTGAGCTTCATCGGTTGGTCAACACCATCTCGTACTACGACGGCATCGACCTCGCGGTGGTGGGAGCGGCGAGCTGGAACCGGATCGACGAGGAGATCGACCGGTTCGAGCTCTGGTCGAGCCGCGACGCCCGGGAGATCGCCAACAGCATCCCGCGAGCAGCGCCTCGAGAAGCCGAGGCGACCAACTCTCCGCTCGCCACGGCCGCTCGCCAAGAAGAATAGAAAAAGTTAGCTTTATCCTTCTTAGATTGTAAAGACCGCTATTTAAACAATCTTGATTTTATCAAGTTCCGTAATCGCCCTCGTCCTTTTTCGTATTTAGGATGGCGTTTGGTCGACCATAGCCTTAAGGACCGCAGGGTCACTTATGCGTAGGTCGGGTCGTTTTGGGAGGAGCGAGGTGGATTGGAGACTTGGCTATCAGCGTGATTAGGCGCACTTGTGAGGGATAGGAGTGTTCTAGACCGCCAGGATCTTTCCACTCGGGCACTTCCTTCTTCGCGAAGTGCTACTTAGCAACCATAGCCGGGCGTAGGTAGTAACACTTGGGTTGAGAGGGTTACCGCTCGGGATGGACCTCATGACCGTCGGTCACGCCCTCATAAGCGCGTGGGATAGCCGAGTTCGTGCGGGGAGGAGTGTTCCTGCCGACCAAAGGTCACTCCACTCGGGTACTTCCTTCTTCCGCGAAGTGTTAGCAACCATAGCCGCCGGGCGTAGGTCATGCACTTGGGTCAAAGGGTTACCGCTCGGGAAGGACCTTGTGGTCGGTTGGGTCATCAACCGCATAGCGCCGGCCAAGAGCAGACTGAGCGGGCGCCGAAGGCGGCCCCGAGTCGTCGCATGGCGACTGTGTGCTCGGAAGGAAGAAAGTAAAGAGCATGCTAGGAAGAGGAAAAGAGTTTAGGGATAGAATCGCCTTAACTTTTCTATATTCCATGCATTTGGAAGGATGCGCGTCGGTGTCCTTGAGTGAAAGGTGCAGCGGAGGATCTCGCACGACGGTGAAGGGCCTTCCTGTGGGGCGGCGACTTGTGCTTATCCTTGCCGGTTCGGACCGACGCAGACCAGGTCTCCAAGATCGAAAGACCGCCCTCGAACTCTGGCGGGTGTGGTAACGTCGCGAGCTTGTTGATATCGGCCGATCGCGGGGCGGCGCCGTCATGCGCCTCGTCGATCGGTCGACGGAGTCTTGTTGTCGGCGAGCCCCGAGCCTCCTCGAAGGCTTGCGGTCTTGGGACGCCATACTCGGTGCATCGGCAAGGCGGCCAAGACCGTATACCATAAAGCGGTGTGAACCGTCGCCGGTCGGCGTGGTCCGTAGACTCGAGAGGACGGAGGTAGTTTCCGCCAATACCCGCGAAGTGCTTGAGTCGGCGAAGATCCGCGGCTTGAGCCCTTGAAGGATCATGCCGTTTGCGCGCTCGACACGGCCGTTGGTCCGCGGATGGGCCACGGCGCCCAATCGACGCGGATGTTGAAGTCATCGCGAACTCGAGGAATTCCTTCCCGTGAACTGCGTTAGTTGTCGGTGATGATGGGTTTGGGACTCGAATCGAAAGACTATGTCGCGAAGAAGATGGCGCTTGTGCCAGCGTGGCGCTTACGACCGCTTGGCCTCTATCCACTTGGTGAACTTGTCCACCGCGACGAGCAAATGGGTAAAGTCCCCGGGCGCTTTCTTGAAAGGCCCGACCAGATCGAGCCCCAAAGCGCAAAAGGCCACGTGATGGGGATTATGCGCAAGGCTTGGTGGCGGATGTATCGCACGGCAAAGAATTGGCATCCTTAGCGGTGCGTGCGATGCGCTGCGTCGGACCGCGGATCGGCCAATAGAAACCTTGCCGAAAGGCCTTTCCCACCAGAGATCGGGCGCGGCGTGGTGACCGCAAATTCGGCGTGTATGTCGCCCATGAGTTGTTTTCCTTGGTCGGCGAATGCACTTTTGGAGGACCGGAGGGCCTTTTGTAAAGGTCAGGACCGATCGGGACGAAGACTTTGCTTTCACGGGCGAGGCGCCGGCCTCGGTCGGGTCGGGAAGCGACCCGTCCATCAAACGATCTATGAATGGCTTTCTCGGTCGGACTCGGTTGCTAGTACGCCGTGGTTCGACCGGCCAAGTCTACGCCCGATCGCGGCGGTCGGGCGACCGTCTTAGGTAGGTCGGGACCGTTCGGCCACCGAGCCCGGTGGATGGAAGGCGCAGGAGGTCGTGACGAAGATTCCGGCGGGACCGGCTCTGCTGGAGGCCGATTGGCGGTAGTCGGCGTCGCTATTGTAGGCGTCGGTAGCTATGGTGAAGCTCGAAGCCCTTGAACGCGCCGAGCTCGCGCACTTCTCGGCGATCGCGCCATACGGGCGTCTCGGGGCTCCGGCCTTCATGACTTGGTCGATGACAAGCTTGGAGTCCCGTGGGCGACGAGTCGGCGAGCACCGAGGTCGGCAGCGATCCGGAGACCGTTGACGAGGGCCTCGTGCTCGGCAACGTTGTTGGTGGCGTCAGCGTACCGATGGTGTCTTGGAGCTTGTTCCCAAGCCGGGAGATGATGACAACTCAGCGCCGCGCCATTCTTGTTGTAAGACCCATCGAAGTACATTGTCGATGACGGGGTCTTGATCACCGGTGGTGCACAGGTTTGGTCCACTCGGCGATGAAGTCGGCTAGGGCTGCGACTTGATCGCCGTCAGAGGGACGTATGTGATGTCGTGGTCGCCGAGCTCGAGTGCCCACTTGGCTATCCTTCCCGGCGTCGCGGTTGCGGACGATCTCGCTTAACGGGGCGTGGTCACCACGGTGATGTTGTCCGATCGAAGTAGTGGGCGAGCTTTCTCTTACGCAATGAGCACCGCAGAGAGTAACTTCGTGACTGCGGTATCGAGTCTTGGACTCGAAAGGACCTCGCTAATGAAGTAAAGTGGCCGTTGTACCTTAAGTTCGCGGCCTTCTTCCGCTCGCTCCACCACGAGGGCCGCTACGACGACTTGGGTAGTGGCGGCGTAGAGAAGCAGCTCCCCCAGTGCCGGGCGACGGATGGAGGCGAGGGGAAGGCCTTCAAAGGGTGAGGGCCTCCGAGCTTCGGGGTCCAACTAAAGCGGTCGGATCTCTTGAGTAGCTCAGAGTGGCATTCGCGCCGCCGAGGCGAGACACGAAACGGCTCAAAGTCGCTAGGCATCCGTCGACCTCTGGACTCCTTGGGGTTCTTGATTGGGCCCATCCTTGCGATTGCTAATATCTTCTCTGGTTGGCCTCGATGCCTCGCGGAGACAATGAAGCCAAGGAGCTTCCTTTGGGGACCCAAGAAGGCGCATTTCTCGAGATTGAGCTTTATGCGGAATCGTCGAAGGTTCGCAAAGGTCTCTTCCAGTCGGGGACAAGGTCGTCGGCCTTCTTGGTTTTTACGACAATATCGCCGACGACACCTCAACGTTACGGCCGATCCGGTTATTGAAGCACGTTTGCATACATCGTTGGTATGTAGCGCCCGCGTTTTTAGCCGAACGGCATCGTAACGAGCGTAGCGAGAATGCCGAACGGGGTGATGAAGGAAGTCGCGGTGGTCGGACTCCTTAGCGCAATCGGTGGTAGCCCGAGTAGGCATCCGAGAAAGAGAGGACTCGCACCTGCGGTGGAGTCGATGACTTGGTCGATGCGGGCAAAGGGGCGGATCTTTGGGACATGCTTTGTTGAGACCCGTATAGTCAACGCACATCCTCCATTGCCCATTTTTCTTTTTACAAGTCTGAGGTTGGCTAGCCACTCGTGGTGGCACACCTCTTTACGAACCCGCGGTAAGTTTGGCGATCTCTCCCCTATGATCTGCGCTTCTCCTCGTCGAAGCGGCGCGGCGTTAGGCGGCCGGCTTTGAGCCCGGTCGGATGCTCAAGGAGTGCTCGACGACTTCCTTGGGATTCCGGCATGTCGGAGGACCTCCATGCGAAGACGTCTTTGTTGGTGCGGAGGAGTCGACGAGCGCTTTCCTATTTGGCGGGGCGTGGCTCGATCCGCACGGTCTTGGTCGGATCACGAGGATCGACCGCGACCTCCTTCGTGTCCTCGGCGGACTTGAAGGATCCTCGCCCGACTTCTTTGGACTCAGGCGGATTCGGAGGCTTCCCCCCGAGGTTGTCGAGCTCGGCAAACGCGATGATCGCCGAGGCAAGCTCACAACTAACTGCGCTCGCGATTGTAGGCAAAGTGGAAGACGATGCCACGGTGATGACTCCCGTGGCTCGCATCTTGACTTGAGGTAGGCGAGCCGGGACCGCCATGAACTTGGCGTAACATGGCCTTCCCAGATGGCATGGTAAGAGGCCGGAAATCCACGACCTCAAGCGAGGTTTCGGTGCGGAAGTTTCGGTGCCCCAAAGGTAGCAGGCGGTCGATCCGCCTGAGTGGATGGGCTGGCGGCGGGAATGACGCCATGGAAGGGCGCTTTGCCGGGTCGGAGGGTTGAGCGCGGATCCCCATAGTGTCGGCGTCTCGGCGTAGAGGATGTTGAGGCCGCGCCTCGTCCATGAGCACCTTTGAAAGGCGCTTCTTCCCACGACGGCCGACCACGGGGTTTCTCCCTACCGTGGAACGTGGTCGGGGTGGTCGGTCCGATCAAAGGTGATCGGGAACTCCGACCACCGGAGGTATTGGGGGACGCATGGCGCGACGGTATGGACCTCGTGATAAGCGAGCTTGAGTCGGCGCTTATCGGCATAGCAGGCCGGTCCTCCAAAGATCATGAGGCAGCCGTCGGGTTCAGGGAACTCGTCGTCTGCCTTTTTCTGCGACCGAGGGGAGCGCAGAGCTTCTTCCCCTTACCACGCGGCGTTGCGGGGACGCTGGAGAGGTAACGCCTCAGACCTCGCAGTCCCGGTACTTGTGCTTGACGGAGAACCCGTGGTTTGGGCACGGGCCGTTCATCAATTTCGAAGTGGTCGGGCGCGCGGTCGGCCGCACTCTGCTTGCTTGCGAGCGATGCGATGGTGGCGACCACTTGGGACTCGCGGATCTGCTTCCCGTGCCGCTTCCGTTTGTCGGAGCGGTCAGAAGGGGACCCGATGCGGACGCCGGGTTCTGGCTGGGCCTTTCCTCCCTCGAAGATGGCCCCCACAGCCTCCTCGCCGGAGGCGTGGTTGGTGGCGATATCGAGGAGCTCCTTGGTAGTTCTGGGCTTGAGACAGCCTAGTTTGTGTACCAAGGCCTTGCGAGAGGTGTTGTAAATGAATGCTCCCACGACATCGGCGTCGGAGATGTCGGGAGCTTCACAGACCTTGGCGGAAAACCGCGGATGTAGTCGGAGGGTTTCCACAGGCTTTGTTTGCGGCCCTTCAGTCTCAGGAGTTTCGAGGCGCTTGTAAGTGCCACGGAAGTTGCCGACGAAGAGGGCCTTCAAGTCGGTCCGATCCACGATGGTTTTGGTAAGCAAGTACTCGAGCCGGGCTCGGCCGAGTCTGCGAGGTAGATGGGAAGGTATTGGATGATGAAGAGGTCATCCGTTGCTCCTCCCGCCCGGCATGCGAGCCGGTAATCTTCGAGCCAGACACCTGGGTTTGTGGCCCCGGTGTATTTGGCAATGTTGGTAGGTGCTCGGAATCTGGCGGGAAGTTCGCTGGCGGATCCCTGGCGTAACGCCGCGTCCAGACCGTCGGGGCTCGGCTGCGGTGGTGGTGCCGCCGCGCAACCCCGTGAGTGGGCGGCCTCCTCGCCATCTTTCTCCGCGCCTCAAGGGTAGCGCGAATGTCGTAAAGGCATCACCGAGGCGTTGGCGCACCGGGCGCGAGGCTGGTGTGGCTCGCGGTGCGGCGGCGCTGCGGCCGGACCCATCCGGCCGCCGCGGCACGGGCCCGGTGGCGAGGTGGCTCGGGCGATAGGAGCCGGAGGCGTGCATGTCTTGACTGCGCCGCGTGCTCTACCGACCCGGAGGTTTTGGTAGGTGGCCTTGGCCTCGGGTCGGTCGGCTCGGGAGGCCTCGGCAAGATTGCGGCGCGCCACGCGTTTTGATGGCGTGGGGAAGAAGTGAGGACCGTCGGACCCTTCCGCTCTTTGGGGTGTGCTCGACGCCGCGCGCGCTTGTGCGTCGCCAGCACATGCGGGCCTCGAGCCCCTCCCGCCTCCAGTTGGCACCGAGCCGGTCGAGCTTCGATTCTTCGTTCCTCCAACTCTTTGCGTTGTTGTTGGAGCTCGGCTGTGGTCCGAGCGCGTTCGAGACGCTCGCCTTGGCACTCCTCCTCCTGCGCTGAGTGTGCCGGGACGAGAGGCCCGGCCGCGAGGGCCACGAGCAAATCGGCGGTGCCCGCCATGTTGCACTCGCCCAGTCACGCTGCGCGCGGGTACTCCGTGTCGGGCTGGAGTCACGTCCGGAAGAGTCTTCCAGCGGCTCGTGGATGGAGGCGGCGGTAGCCGACCATCGCCACCGATCGCGAGCCTACGGGGTGACATGGTCACTGCCGGGCCTCGGAGTTTTCGCCGACCGTGGCGGAACACTCCGGGTTCCGGCCGGAGCTGCAGGGCGCCTAAGCCGGAGCTTAGCGTGGTCGCGGAGAGGGCGCCCAAGCTCTCGTGGCGCTGTCCTCCGAGGGCGGGACAGCGTGAGCCCTCCCGTCGGGTGACGGCGGTCGAGGAGCCGAAGCGGATCCGGTTCCTCTGAGTGCGATCATGCGCCGCAGCGGTGGATGCCATCGGGAGATAAACGGAATCCGAGATGGTGATGAAGACGCGAAGACCCTACCAGTGCGCTAACCGCCGGCGTTTTCTAGCGCGCAAGTAAATTTGTAAGTCTAGGGGTCGCGCGTTCCACTTCTGAATGGTTAGACTCGTGAGTCCAAGATGTATCTTGGTTGGTGAAAGTCCCTACTCCGATTCGGATGGCGTATTGTATTGCTTTTTGCACTATGTTTTTCTGAGCGAGGCCCTAAATGACTTAGTCTCCTCAGATTCGATATCTCCCTCTCCCTCTCGTTCTCGCTCTCTTTGAATCGTTTAGCCATGCCTCCTTTTATACAGAAGGAAGGCGGGTTACATCGAGAGTTGGGAGGAAGAGCGAGGTGACCTATGCTAGAGCTCGGTCCTTCGTCCCGTGGATGGTCGCCACCCGTCTTGCCCATCTTGGGTTGGTAGCCTTGGTGGTCGGGAGGTTAGGTATTCCGGAAATAGCGTACTTGCCCTCTGTGACCCTTGCGAATCTTGGCGTCGAGTGCGTGGCGTTGGTGCCGCCTCGGGAGAGCGTGCGCTCGTCTTTGTACGTGGTAGTTGATGGGCCGTGAAGCTTTGTCTTCTGCAGTCACGGATCCTCTTGGGAAGGAGCCACCGCCCTTGTATAGTCGCTCGATTGACCTCATTCGGGGTACGTGGCGGTAGGCCGATGAGGACTCGACACGCGGCACTCGGCGTCCGTCGCCTAGGTTCGGTTGAGTCGGGAGATCCCGCCCGCCAAGAGGGGTCGGAGCGCTGTCTGTCGGATTCGCTTCCCGGCCGGTCGGGAGCGGATGTCTTGCGTGATCTCGCAGCGATTCGGTCGGCGGCGGGGGCGCGCTGCTAATGGAGATATGCTTGAGGCGGCTGCCGCCGGTGTTGGGGTATCCTTTTATTAGTATTAAATCGATAGGCACCTCAAGAGCGTTGTCCTCCTCGCCGGAGTGCTCACCATCGAGGACTTCCTCATCCGCACGGTCCTCCTCTTCCATCAGGTCAACTATGTCCTCCACCTCCTCCCCCTCGTCGGCCACCCCTCGCGCCTCCATCGTTGTCTCCTCCGCCCTCCGACCCCTTCGCCTCTCGCTATCGTGCTCCTCGTCTCCATGGTCCTCGCCGCATTCCTCTTCGCATCCTTGCACATTTGACGTCCCCTCCTCCGTAATGTCCACCCCGACATCACGAACTTGCGACACCGATGGAGCTACCGGGAAGCATTGTGCCAACAACATGAGCGGCCAACCCCTCTCTACGGCAAAACCAACATAACTCCTCCATGTTGATGTCGAGTTAATAGGAATCAACTCTCCGTAAAAACAGTCTTGCGCACGGCTCACTCTTTGCTCGACCCGACTGAAATTAACAAATTGGGATCCAAACTGAACATGCGAGACATCCACTCCAACAAACCCCTGTATGTCCTATCGCTAGGTTTGTATATGCCCCGTACGACTCTTGAAAATGATGATAAATCCACCCCATCCCCCCTGTGCTATCTCCCCATCTCCATAAAATATTTGGAAATACAATTTCTCCGATATGCTGCAACGTCCGACGGAAAAATATTACTCTGAAATACAATATACATACATTGATCGTACTACAAAATACGACTATAAATAAGTGATTCGACTATAAATAAGTAATTCGACTTGCCTATCATATGGCCTAACATTATATTTGTGTCACATTACATTAACTCTACCAAATTAAAGTTTTAAATATTGCCTACTATTTTCACTATATTCACTTTCTATATACTGAATACTACAATAAATTTGAAACGTACTAAATACTATACAATCCTGAAATTTCTAAAAACTAAATACTACATTAAAATTCTAAATATGAACTGCGATATTAAATTTCTAAACAACACTATCTGAGAAATTCTAAACGCTACACAATCCTAAATTTTCTAAACACTACAATAAATTTCTAATACTACAATAAATTTGTAACATTACTAAATACTATACAATCCTGAAATTTCTAAAACTAAATACTACATTAAAATTCTAAATATGAACTCATGATATTAAATTTCTAAACAACACTATCCGATAAATTCTAAACGCTACACAATCCTAAATTTTCTAAACACTACAATAAATTTCTAATACTACAATAAATTTGTAACGTACTAAATACTATACAATCCTGAAATTTCTAAAAACTAAGTACTACATTAAAGTTCTAAATATGAACTGCGACATTAAATTTGTAAACAACACTATCCGAGAAATTCTAAACGCTACACAATCTTAAATTTTCTAAATATTAAATGCTACATTAAAATTCTAATAACACACAGTCCTACAAAATTATCTAAACACTACAAAATCCTAAAATTTGTAAATAATAAATGGTACATTTAACTTCTACATAACTAAACAATCATAAAAAAATTAATAAAAATACCTTTCAAGTAAACGATTTAATTGACTTTTCCCCTCTTCTTCTTCTTTCTCTTCTTTTCTTCTTCTTCTTTCTCTTCTTCTTCCTTTTTCTGTCTCATTTGAGGGTGCAATAGCCGCTTTAAAGCCTCCCTGTCGCCCTTGGGGTGGGCGATCGCCCCTGTCTCGGGCGACAGGGGGGCCCACCTCCATTTCGCCGTTTTTTGGCCGTTAGACGACCGTTGCATAGTAGCCTATCGCCCGTGTATGGGGCGATCGCCCCATACACGGGTTATGGGCGTCTAAAACTATAAATTTTCACCCCGGACGCCTAGTTTTGAAAAAAAGAATAAAAATAAATATTAAAGAAACTTTTTGAAACTTTCTGAAATAATAACGAAAATTCACTTGAAACTCCATGAAACTAGCTCTAATTTTTGAAACTTTTTGTGAAACTTGTATAAATTTTGATTTGAAACTTGAAATATCCATGAAACTTTATGAAACATGGTATTTTTAAACTTGAAACTAGTTGAAACGTGCTGAGACATATAATTTTGAATCTTGAAGAGTCCAAGAAACTTTTTTGAAACTTTCTGAAATATGGAATTTTCAAAGTTGAAAGTAGTTGAAACTTGCTAAAACATGTCATTTTCAAACTTAAAACTTGCTGAAACATGGCATTTTCAAAGTTGAAACTTGTTGAAACATGACATTTTTTAAACCAAAAGCATCCATGAAACTTATTGTAATATGGCATTTTGAAACTTCAAATTTGTTGAAACTTTACTGAAACTTGGATATTGAACTTGAAACTTACTGTAACCTTCTGAAATTAGGACTTGAAACACATTGGAACCAGTCTAAACCTGTAAATTTGAAATATAAAACTTATTAGAACATATGAAACATATATCATATAATAAAACTTTGTAAAAATACTACACCGTTAAAAATACGCTCTCCAACCCTGTGTGGACGAGTGGTAATTCTTTGGAATGTTTTGGGATTTAGTCCAAATTTAAACTAGATTTTAAAATATTCCAAAAAAAAATACCCCTAATCCAAACATATCATCATTATTTTGATTGAATTTGGTCACCACGTACCACTGCCATGGTTGTGCACAATCTCCTTGTATGACGCACTCTGGTTCGATATACAGGTTGACAGCTTACTTGGTGCAAGAGGAGGTGCATTTGAGCATGAAGCAAACGAAGGATGCGAAGTGAATTTATGGCAGCTTGGGATAGTCTAAGGTCCAAAGAGAGCCAACGAATCCTTATTCTTGCTGCGACAAATCGTCCATTTGATCTAGATGATGCTGTAATATGGCGTTTACCTAGACGGTACATCTGCGCCCACTCTTTTTCTGTCAAGATAAATTTAAGCTATGTTGATCTAACAAGACATTCATTGGTTTCATGATTTACAGGATATACGTTGATCTTCCAGATGCTCAGAACCGAGTGAAAATTCTCAAGATTCAACTTGCTAAAGAAAACCTAGAATCTGATTTTAAATTTGACGAACTTGTCAATGCCACAGAAGGTTATTCAGGAAGTGACCTGAATGAATTAAGAAAATGGAATGAACAGTATGGGGGAAGGTGGCAACAGGACGAAATCACCATTTGGGTTTGGCGACTAATTAACATGTTGTAGCAGTGATTTTCCCACCGTGTTATTTGTAACATCAATAGGCTGCCTATTTAGTGACAGGAGATCAGCCCCATTTTTACCTAGAGCTAGCCTATTTATATAACCTTGTAATGATCCTGTACAACTAGAAAAATATCTAATCAAATGCTATTTTCCCATTGTATATACCAGTTGGTATTATCGGTGTATTACTTTCATAAACCAGCTTAGATCGATTAATAGACAACGTAATGTTGAGCTGAAGATTGCTCCAGCTCAGCATAAGCTCTGATCAGGTTGTAATTGTAAAAAGCTCCAGGAAGATTGCTGCAGCCCAGCATAAGCTCTGATCAGGTTGTAATTGTAAAAAGCTCCAGGAGTTTTCTGCTGATGTATGTCGTTAATTCTTAGGATGGAACTCAATGAAATAATTCCCAATATATTCCTTGTTTAATCTGACCAGTCGAAGGTCCAAAGCACAACGATGCTGTGAAGGACCGACGTAGCGATCAGAGAGTAGTGAATGATCACAATTAAATTTTTCTCCCACTCAATTTATTCAACCAAAATCTCACTTGAAACACTCCAACGCAAAGGAGCAAAACAGAGAAAATCTTGGTCTTGAATTTGCTCATAGGGTTGTGATGATTAAGATGATCTTAGATATTCTTCCACTTGTCACAGCAAGTAAGAACACAAGAAACAAAAATCTCAAACGCGATCTACAAAAATTTCTCAAAGATTAAGCAAACAGATCGAGTTCTTGCAAAGGATTGCCTAGATGATGAGGATATAATCTAAAAAAGATTCATCCATCAATCATACATCCTCGGCACAAGAAGCACAAACAAGTAGAAAGAGGGGAGGCAAATCCAACTTACGAGAATATAAATTGTAAGAAATTAAATTGCTAAATTTAAGACATAATGTAAATGCTAAAATTAAATTCAGAAAAGTAAGTAAAATTTTATTTCTTTAAAGGAAGGTTTACAAAGCCTCACAACAAGGTGGGCAAAACTCAAAGGATCACACAAAACCTTTAAAAGGGGAGAGCTACCCCTACCCCCTATTTATACTACTCTTAGTCATCCTCCACCCTTGGATGAGTTCTACTTGGCACTCAAGTAACCTCATCAAGGGTTGAGATTGAGTCATCCTCCACCATTGAATGAGTTCTAATTGGCCCTCAAGAAACCTCATCAAGGGTTGAGATTCACTCAAGCTAACTTGACCGCTACTCTATCCTCTAAATCGCAATCCAACGGCTCACCTTGATCCGAGCAGTCCCAAGTTAGCATCTCAACCGTTCACTTGTCTTCTAGCCTCGCAGCGACTCCGTTTCCAGTCATCCTCTGGCGATCCCCGATCGTCTGAACCTCGCGCACCTCGCCTAGTCCGGATCATCCTCCGCCATGATTTAGCACGGTCGTCTTGCAACCATAAAAAACAAGGAAACCCATCACATAGCAATTTTCGAAATGATATATAATAATTATCCAATTGCTAAAACTAAATCATATTTCTAACTCAAATACAGTCAAATACTCATCAACAAGATGATTAGACCTCCACATGATCTTTCATGCTAAAATGTTGTCTAAAGAGAATCTTTTGATCGTAGTTTCGGTGTTCTTTCTTCGATCCCGTAAACTCTGGGTGCAACTACCAGTTGAGCTGAATTATCATCTGATTCCTGTCTAATACTAGGGTATTAGGGGATCGTAATTATTGATGAGGTGAGATGTCCCCGTAGGTCGACCCAAACGGGTGTCCAAGTAGTTGAAACGAATGATCGTGGTGTCGGCAAATCCGCATCTACTCACCAGTGACTCAGGAATCAGGACCACATGCGTCTGATTTCGAAAAATGAAGTACTCCATTCTCGCGTCGTCCTAGTGCAGGCATTGGCTCGTTGCAAATGGAGTAGTACATTAATGGGAGTTTAATCGGACAGCTGGAGAATCTAATGCATGCTCTTCGTGACGATGTGCGGTCATCTTCCAGGGCCCAGGTTTCGCTTTCTTTTCTTCGCGTCCAGGGCGTCATATCATATGTTGCCATGATGATATGGTCATATCATATGAAACATACTCGCGAGTCGCAACAATAATTGTATCACCGGAACAAGCCCAATCACATGAGTGAAATACCTGTAGTCCTGTAGGGCCTATTTAACTGGCATGGTTCTAAAAACGTAGGAATAGAGAAAACATAGGATTGAAATGCCATGGACTCTTGAATCCTCTAGGATTGAAAACCGCAAGAATTTGCCATAAAGGGTGTTTGGTTGCACCACAGAAAAATTGTAAGAATTTTGAGATTAAACGTAGTAATTGATTAGAGAGATAGTAGTAGAGAGGAAGAGAGAAGGTGCATTGGAACTCTCAAAGGAATTTGCAACTGAGGTTAGATCTCATGCTAGAATTTCTCCAAAACTTGTACTCCCTTCGTCCTGAAAAGTAAGGGACAGAAGAAATTTTAGAACAGATTATGGTTTCTACCAAAAGACTCTAATACCCCTATTTAATACTGTGTCTCTATTAATTGGCAACATGCATGCATTAATTAATCACGATTATAGGGAATGACCTGCCGCGTTTTTATTTTGGAATATGTGTGGTCGCATGTATCTGCGTACATCTGCATGTATGGGCACAATTTGAGAACACAATTTAAGGGATAAGAGCTCTCAATCACTAATATTAGAGGACACAATTTGAACGCTTCTCTCCCTTACTTTCAAGGATGGAGGTAATAGAAAATTTTCCTATCCTTCGAAATTCCTTTGAAGCAATCCTACAAATCAAACACCCATCATAGAAAAAATTATTCCTTTGGATTGAATTTCTCTATTTTTCCTTTAAAATTCCTTTGAATCAAAGTGGCCCTCATCTGTGAGCAAAATCACAAAAAAATTCGTGATTGTAAATACAAGTTTGAAACGCATCGTACATCCTTAAATTTGTTAAGGGAATATATGAAGGTTGCTGTCTCATTCAGGAGCAAGAAACTGTCCATTTCTTGATGTTACTCTCAAATTGTTTTAGCACTAGTGGTCAAGGATGTAAGGGAGCATTGTTGTAATCACAACAGGCTGTTTCACCTAAAAAGAATCACCAGGAAAATATCTCGTACCATTAGTGTTTAAAGCTGCAAATATAGTCATATTAATACAGCACGATTAATTTTTTACATTTTTGTCAAAAGTCCTGGAGTCACCCGCTACCTGAATGGATTGACCGGTGCGAACGCATGCGTGGAAGTCAGTAATGCTCATATCATTCAGCGCCCGTCCGTATAAAGTTATGTTTATATTTCAATTTAAATACTCTTATCGTTTTGGATATTGATATGGTCTCTAAAATATAGCTTTAGTCACTAATTTCTATTATAAAATATTTATAAAACCTGATAAAATTATAATATTATAAAAGTACTTTTCGAGACAAATTTAGACATATGATTTTCATGTATCCAATATAAATATTTAAAAAAGATATTGAGAGTCAAAGTTTCAAAAGTTTGATGGTAGTGATGTTCAAAACGACAACTATTTGTGATCGGAGGGAGTATGCTCACAAGAGTAGATGTAAGAGCGTAACCTATTAATTAATTGCTTCTGTTTCTTTCTTGAGAGGTGCAATATACTTATTTTTTTCTTAACAACAAATTAACATGGCCTGATTCAAATTTAGAGACCGAAATTGCCGTCACTCCAACACACATCGTTGTGTGTTGATTTTGGGCTAGACAACCATAGTTCTTACTTCTTAGTATTGAACACATGTTTGGTTGGTGGCGTTGCAAGTTGCAACTTTGAAGAGATGGTCATGAATATGACTTATCCACCACCACATGTACCACTAGCAGGACGACGTACAAGTCTTGTGGATGGTCGGTTGGTGGCTTAATTTTGTGATCCGAGCACGTTGTATTTGAGTGGTGTTTTCATATTTTTCTTTTTACTAATTATATAAATATTAAAATATGAATGAAAGATAGATGTTGATTACTTATCTCTTTACTTGCTTTAAGATTTGTTTAACTTGTATTGAGAGAGAAAGCATTAAAGCACTGCTCGTTACATTTTATTTCTATTTTTCTCCGCAAAGTAAAACAGCATCATGGAATACGTTGCTACGACAGCAATTTCAACTAACCGCGTATCGACCTTGACGGTCAACGAGTATCCCACGTGATTTAACTACGAATTCGACCATCCTGTAGTCCTTTGAACCAATAGTAACCGTTCTAGTAAGACTGTTAAAAACTTGATTTTGAAATGCATGGTGAAGCACATCTCTGAAAGCAGCCCAAGAACATCTATCTATGCCATTCTCAATAGAGAATATAACATCAAGTACTCCGCTGCTCTATAGCTTGATTTTACATCCAAAAATTATTACTTCGCGGGGATTCCATTCAAATAAAATTACGCTAACCTTCTGTATTATAGTTTGGTGAGTAGAAAGGAAATTTGGGGTCAAGTAAAATCTAGAAACACGTAGACTGCGAGAAGATGATGAACAAAAATGGACGGCCAGTGATCTGTCCCGTCACCTCAACGGTTCCGCATCATCCATGGTGCGATCCTCTCAAGATACCCTCTTCCCACCAAACCCATCAGTCCGACGTGGCACCCCACGGTAGGTGAGTCATCTCCGTACTAAATCCACAGCTAGACCGTCGACTAATCCCTCATGTTACCCTGACCAAAATGCCCCCCCAAAATATAAAGAACTACTGAGTTAACAATATGAAATTTATATAATTAGATACATCATGAAGTATATTTTCCTAATATGTAATTATTTTAGGCTTTCTGAAAGACTCACCTGTAAGTAAGTTTTTTCTCAAATTTGTTAGTTAAAGGCTCGCTATTTATCCCCTAAATCAGACCATCATATCCTCCTACATATCATTATCAACGACATCCTCTTGCTCCCCCAACTATAAAGATGTAATGCCCTAAAATTAGCATATTATTGTTCAATGTTCATTTACGATTTTCTGAGATTTATCCTGGATTTTATGGAGTTTATAAATGCCATTTTGCTATTTTTCAGATTTATATAATTAATCTATTCATGAAAAATGAATCCAAAATTATGCTAGAAATAATTTTCCTAGGTTCAAAATGTTCCAAAGTATTTTTGAACTCTATTTGATATTTTCTATAAAGCCATTTGTATTCCTGAAATTAATTTAATTAGAAAATAAATGTAAATTCTCCATTCTCCTTTTTGGCCAAGTGGGCCAAGTTTCCGATAGAATTTTCGGTTTTACTTATATGGAATTTTCGATTCCGTTTCTGACGGAAATGGCTCTCCCGTTTCCGTTTCGTTCAAACAAAAAATTCCATTTAGAAAAAAGCTTGATTTAGTTTTCTGGAGCAGTCGAAAATTAGTTTTGGTTTTCACCCCTAATGTCAGTGGAGGTCTATGAGCAGGAAAGATGTGCCAACATAAGGTATAGCACACAAGACGAGCGCGGGAGAATAAAACGTGACATAAGAATGGGAGAAGATTTTAACATGATCCCCTCAATCGGGAGACAATCATGTGTTAGTTATGGACTTCTACGAGCTTCAACCAGTAAATTGACACTTAAAGGGGGATTTGCAATAATATAAAACTTGTGGGTGAGTTTTTGACAAACTTTGAGATTTATGTGGATTTTTGATAAACTCCTCGCTTTATGTAGGTTTTTGCAAAAATCCCAATTACTTTTATTTGAAACAATATATTTTTATAGAAAATGATAGTCAAAGTGTCCCCTTAAAAGACTACGTAAATACCCGAAACGTCTTATATTTAGAACCAGAGAGGGTATTATTGTAATAAGAATCTTGTTATACTGTTGTGAGATAACTATTTTGGATGTACCACTTTAAATTGCTTATCTGGAAGGCCAGGAGCTTCGCACAAATGTGATCTGATCAATAACGTAGTCAGTTGTTATAGTTTGATATTTTCTAATGTTTTTGTCTCTAAATAAAGCTTGTGTTTCTTCTGCACAAAATGCACGATGGAACACCTACTAATCAAAGGGATTAGTTCTAATAAATTTTTTCGAAGCGGAGGGAAAAGGGTAGGTAATGCGGCTTGCGAGTCAAAAGGCGAGGGGCAAAATGGTAACTTTCTCCTCCAAATTACGCAACTACTCGGCAGCGTCTGGGCGACCTGGCCGATGTAAGCCCCACTATTTCACGTCCCCACATTTCCACCACTCGCCAGGGAGCCGCAGCTAATCGCCTCGCCGCGTCCCCGCGTAGCCGCAGAGCACCCGGCGAGCAATGGAGGCGGCCGTGGGCGTGGCGCTGCAGTCGTCGCGGGCGGCGGGGTTCGTCCCCGACAGGCGCCGGAGCGCGCTCTACGGCGGCGAGAGCTGGGCTCGGATCGGGACCCTGAGGGTCGGTGACCCTGCGGGGCCGGCGGCGTCGGCCGTGCGGGCTCGCGGGTCTAAGCCCCTCGCCCCGCTCCGCGCCAAGAAATCGTCCGGAGGTACAGGATCTTTGCCTACCCTTTCCTTTTTGTGTCGTCAGATTTGGCGCGTTTTGGCACAAAGTATGTGCTTTTGGTCGAATCGGTGCCAGTTGGGCCCATTTTCCGTGCGATTTCTCTGATTGGAATAGTTGAGATTTGGAAGAATACATGAAATGGGTGTGTGATTCGGTTGAAGGATCTGTGAGTATTTAGGTGATGGCGAGGCTTGACTCAAATGGATTGCGTGCTGCGTGATCTTTGTGGATTTTTTTTGTGGTTGCTTTTACTGCATCGTCCGATTTGGGAATTCGGTCAAAATATGCCGTATTTGGTGTGGATTTTGAGTCCTATTGTTCGTATTAGATAGTTCAAACTGGCAATACTGCAATACCACAGTCCACAGGGAGGAGTGGTCTTTCAGATGGAAGTGCAATAACCTTTTATGGGCAGAATAGCTAACTTGTGACGGGGAAATGGCTAAATTGGTTGGGATTGTTGAAAACTAGTAATAGATGGAGTTGCATGCTTATATGCCCATGATTGGCCCATTTTGAATTAATCTAGTCCGGAAAAATTCATGAGATGAGATTTACGAGTTTACAGAATTCAGTCAAATTGACATTTTCTCCGTTATCGTCTGCCTGTGCAGGTCATGAGAACTTGCATAACTCTGTTGATGATGCCCTCTTGTTAAAGGTATTGAATAACGTCCTTGATTCGTACTATAATAAAATCAAACGTGATGCTGGCGTCCGCCTGTCTTTTGCCGTCAGTCTAATATGGTTCTATTGTAATTTCAGAGAAAATCAGAAGATGTTCTGTTCTATTTGAACGGGCGGTGTATTTACCTAGTTGGTTAGTTCTAATCCCCTTAAATTATCATTACTGAAAAAGATCAATTTATAGATGAAATTTCTGGATTTGTGAATGATAAGTGAATACATATGTGCAGGAATGATGGGTTCTGGAAAAAGTACTGTGGGGAAGATCATAGCCGAAGTTTTGGGTTATTCATTCTTTGACAGGTTTGTTTTTCCTGATGAAGCTAATGTAGTAATTTGCAAAAAGAATCTTGCCTTGATGCTTATACTGATGGCAAGGCTTGTTCTTCTGCAATTTGTGTACAGTGATAAACTGGTCGAACAAGCTGTTGGCATGCCTTCAGTTGCTCAAATATTTAAAGTTCATAGTGAAGCCTTCTTCAGAGATAATGAGGTGATGGTTGCTAAGTTCATCTGCTATAACATGATTTAGTACTCTCTCTGACATATAGTATTCATTTATTTCTAGAAACCCGAATGGGAAGCTTTGACTGATGATTTTCTTTTCTTTTATGCCTTGCAGAGTAGTGTCTTGAGGGATCTGTCCTCCATGCGGCGATTAGTTGTTGCCACTGGAGGTGGTGCTGTTATCCGACCAGTTAACTGGTATCTGGAGTTCACCCTTTTTCTCCTTTTGAAATAGTTTGTGCCTTCTCTTGTTCTAATCAATAATATTGTGATCTCATGTTGTATTACTATTATCAGGAAATATATGAAGAAGGGCCTATCTGTTTGGTTGGATGTGCCCTTGGAGGCTCTTGCAAGGCGTATAACTAAAGTGGGGACTGCCTCTCGTCCTCTTCTAGATCAACCATCTGGTGATCCATACACAATGGTAAACTACTTGATCCTTCAATGTCTGCCATGTCGGTATATGAATATGATTAAGATAGATATATTTGAGCTTTTTTTTTTGACAAAAAAAATATATATCATGTTTCTTTCATTCAGTTTAGAAAAAAAAAACTGCAATAGAGATCCATATACACCAAGCCTTTATTTGTCGTATTAGTATACATATGTTTGCATTTCTATGTTATAATGTTAATGTTGGTATGAATGACTCACTGAATTCCTTCAACCGTGTTAGGCTTTTTCTAAGCTTAGCACCCTCGCGGAGCAAAGGGGCGATGCCTATGCAAATGCCGATGTAAGGGTTTCTCTTGAAGGTATGATTCCCATAATAACACTGGTCTTGTGCAAGCCCATGCTTTACTATCTAGAGAATATGTGCCTAGCATGTGATTTCTTATCACAGATGATTCCGTAGTGACACTCGATAATTTTTTTTATCCATCTCCTTGCGTGGAATAACATATCTGCTTTTGGCATTTGCAGAGATTGCATTTAAACAGGGTCACGATGATGTCTCTAAGCTGACACCAACTGATATTGCTATTGAGGTATACATAATAAGATCATTATTATCTATGCCCACCATTCAGATGCAATGCGAATTTAATATTTTTCTTCCACATATCGTCGTACAAACTTCCCTAACATGACACTCGTCACCCTGCAGTCATTCCATAAGATCGAGAACTTTGTCATCGAACATACCGTTGTGGACAACCCAGTCGGCGACTCACAAACTGACTCGCAGATTCAAAGGATACAGACCTCGTAGAATTTTTGTCCTTTTTGTACCCCGTAGTGTACCGCCTAGCGCTATTGAGTTATTTGTTCATTGCACTGATATGGGGAAAAAAACGAAGTATCTTTTCCTTGCAAGCTGTAAAAAATGGAATAAGTGAGCTAATCTGAACAGTTCCTTGGGCTGACTGAAACATCACCGGCTTTGACTTAAGTCAGCAATACAGTATGTACATGACTTGGGCTTCAGAACATCGCTGGCAATCCATCCTGAGGCGTACTCCAAAAGGGCAATATATGTACTATGTTGGAGCTGTTGAGTAGTAGCCATGGTTTGGAATTGGATAACCATGCAATTCATGGGTTGGCGCACAGTCGGTATCGCAGTTCGTTACGCCAACTTAGGACAAACATCGTCGTCCATGTAAGGCCAACCGCAGACATGATGGCGAACAAAGTTACTGATGGCTTGGCCCTCCAAGCTCGGTGCAGAAGTGCCCGCCGCGCGCGCAGGCGCGGCACGGCGGGGATGGTGGGTGGGACCGATCTGTGGTGAGGAGGTGCGGGTGGCGGAGACGGTGGCCCACGGACGGCTGCCACGGAGGGGAGGGAGACGGAGACGCCACGGCAAGGCACCCATGTCACGCCTTGTCGCTCTTGCTTGGGAAGCTGAGGCCTTTGGGACGCAGCGCCCTTGCGGAAGCACCGTGGACGGCGGCCGCCACGGCGTGCAAGCGTTGGGAGGGCACTCCGCGAAAAACTTTGCTAGGTTAGGGCTCTTCGATTATTTGGATTGTTGTTTACACGCCTGGCTTCCATCGCGAATTTGATTTTGCGATCCAAATCTGAGTCTGTACTAACAGTTAAATCAATCAAAATACCATCGCGCGGGAAATGTAAATCTCCTTCTGAGACAATATCCTGCTACACTGTCTTCTCCTTGATCTTTCTTTTGAGATTGGTACAGCCTTTGGGTCTTCTTCATATGATTTGCATATATTTTTCACCCATTAAATACTGTCACAGTCTCACAGATCTCGAAGCAGTGTCCAACAACAATCAACTTAGGAGGATGTTCTCCAGTCCAGGGTTAGTAAAACCGCGGTAAATCGCTCGTTTACCGTGGTTTTCGTGCGTACTGGACTGGAGAACATCTTGAGTTCAAATTCGAAAATTTTGAAAATTTTGAAAAAATTTATCCAAAAAAATATATAATTAGTATTAATTGCTCTGTGGCCTCTGGTGTGATTTTTTTTAAAAAAACGAACTTTGAAGATGTTTTTGAGCCATTTGAAATATTAAAAATAGAAAAAGCAAAAAAAGAAAGAAAGAAAATGTGGCCTGTGAGCTTTCAACCAACTGGGCTCGGCCTTCCAAGTTGGCTTCAAGTGCAGACCAGCATAGCTAGCTCCATCAGAGCAATAATTGCAATGAAGCTTTCCCCATTCCATGCTCCAACCAATCGCATCGCCGCCGCCCCAATCTGGCCGCCGAGCGCCGTCCAACCGCCGGTCGAAGAGCGATTTTCGCTCGGTTTTCTGCAAAAACCGCTTGGTTTGCATGATTTTTTCGAGAAGCTAGCGAAAATCGACAGGGACAACGAAAATTGCGGTTTCAAGTGATTTTTGGCTCGGTTTACTTCGATTTTTGTTCTATTTTTTATGCAAACCACTCGGTTTACTGATTTATGCATGTATTATTGTTACTCCATACCAATTTACTGATTTATGCATGTATGTTGTTGATGCATGTGTGTGCAATTTGTAGTACCAATTTTTTTGACTTCATGATAAAATGCACACTGTGTTGATGATGAAATGCTAACTAGATGTTGCATCTGTGCTGGACCCTGAAAATCTCAATGGCTCAATGGACAACCAACAAATAAATACTACTTTAAAACCAGCAAATAGTGGAGCCTTGGCCACAAAATCATATCTTCTAAGCACCATATGTATTGGCCACAAAATCATACCTACACTGATGTTTGATCTGGGAACTATGTCTTCAGCGAATCTACCATATCAGTGTCCACTAGAACATCTTTATACACTGTACGTGAATTGCCATCAACACGTCGATAGAAGAGTAGATAAGCCGCAGATGTCCCGATCTCCTCTTCATGATGAAATGCACACTGTGTTGATGATGAAATGCTCATTGTTTGTTTGTTCACCAATTTTTAGTACCAATAGTTGTTCGAGTATGTTAAGTAGCAATATTTACTTCAATATATTTTAGTAACAACAATTTTACAAGTATGTATGCTTACTTTTATTGTGTTCTATTAGTAGATGGCAAACCATATCGACTTGGTGTGGGAGCACGGCGAGAAGTTGGATGCTGGATTTCGATGCAAGCACTGTCTCAAAGAGAAAAAGTGGAGGCAGAATGTAGAAGCCAGGCAGGTGACAGGTATAAGCACGGTGGCGGTAGTGGCTCGTCCAGGGGGTTGGAAGAGATCGCGGTGATCTATTGTCGAAGATGTTTTGGAGTTCTTCGCAACGAGAAAGACCACTGGCGGTAGGGGATTACAGCGTTGGTACGGCCCGTGGCCCCGTGCAACCAAGGATTGACACCCATCAGTGGACACAGAAAGGGAAGAGTGCGAAGCAAGCCATTGGCTCGGCGTGGGCAAAATTTTTTCACACTACTGGTATCGCAAGGCGGAAAGCAGATAATCCATACTTTGTTAACGCTGTGAGGGAAATACAAAAATACAGTAAGTGAGATTTAAAATGTTCGTTCAGTTGTACGCCGACTCATAGCTAACATTTCTGTACTATGTTTTATTTGCAGATGAGGGCGTCCCGTCCCCGAGTGGCCGAGATATGGATGAAAAATATTTAGACGCCAATGAAGCAGACATTAAGGAGAGATTTGCAAAGTTCATGCAGCAATGGCCTACGTATGGAGTAACAATCATGTGTCATTCTTGATCAGGGCCAACACGCATGAGCGTAATTAACTTCATAATTTACTCCAACGGCACCATGTTCTTCCACAGGTTCGTTGATGCCACCAGCCTATCTCAGGATGCCTCATACTTACGCAAGGTACTTGATCTCGTTTGTCCTCTTTTGCAATTTAATTAACATACGTATCATGCAATGGAGGTACTTGGTTTTGTTTGCTCACGCACGAAATATATTCAGTGGTCAACAAGGTGGGTCCGACAAATATGGTGCAGATTGTCACGGATAATGGTGCCAACTACAAGAAGGTATGCAAGCTCATTGCACGGCAATACTGCAACATCGTGTGGTAGCCTTGTGTGGCCCACACTATTCATTTGATGCTAAAGGAGATTAGAGATTTTCCTCATTACGCCTCAATCATTGAGAGTGCAAGAAAAATTTCTCGATGGATATACAACCATTCTAAGCTTCATGCTATGATGAAGTATATTGGAGGCGAGTTGATCAAGTATAATGCAACTCATTTCGACACTAACTACATGTTTTTGAACAGTTTCTTTCGGCGCAAAGACAAGTTAATGCAATGGATGATTACCGATGAATTTGTAACCTCTCGCTTTGTTGATACCACCGAGGGGAGGTACGTGTATGGCTGACTCTCGAGCTTGGACTGGTGGGATAATCTTCGATCTGTTGTCAAGTCGATGGAACCGTTGTATGCCTTCCTGCGATTGGCCGATCAGGACAGGGTACCTACATTGAGCGAGATGATCCTACGGTATACTATATTGCAACAGGAGTACGATAGTTTGTTCTATGAGTCTCTAGCAACAAAGGAAATGTACATGAACGTGGTGGACCGAAGAATAGACGACTTAACCCGCCACACTTATATGAACGCCGGTAATACATTCTTCCCTGGAACACAATATATTGCAGTTGCATATGTGTTACATACTTGTACTGACATGCTTCATTTCACTTGCAGCTGCTACCTTAAACCCCTGGACTGCCTACGCTTACGGTACGAACAACAGCTTATTGCCAAATCTCTGGGATGCCTTTGAAGTGCTGGTTGATGATACTGAAAGCGTTGCGCAAGCTTTTCATGACGTCGACGTTTTCAGAAGGAAGGCTGGATCATTCTCAATTGATCTAGCTGCGAGGATGGCACAAGATGGTAAAACATCCTTTGGTATTTTTCTTACACCGTCTTAAATGTAATAGTACTCCTATCGGTACTTACTATTCTATTCGTTAATTTGTAGCACATTGGTGGAACGTATTCGGATCGAAAACACCCATCCTTCAGCGATTTGACGTACATCTCATGTCGCAATACACATCTTCTAGCGGATGTGAGCACAATTAGAGTACATTTGCATTCATCAACATAAAAATCCGCAACCGCTTGTCATACAGGAAGCTACATAAGCTGGTGTACGTCAACTACAACCTTCGGCTTCGAATTCAAGCCGCAGAAAATTAAAGGTGCTCAAATGAAGACGATCCATTCCAGCGGGTTATAGAGCTAACACTTTGCGACGATGCAAACCCGATCCGAAAATGGATGAAAAAAAGAAGGTCCAACAGTGACCCTATTACTTGATGAGGAGGATACAGAGAGTGATACTCCTCTTCCATCACAGCTTGTGATAGACCCGATTCACCCTACTGTGTTAAGAAAGGAAATTGGGGCTGGAAGCATCCTTGAATGGACAGACAGGACAGTCGGAGACACTCATACAGGGAAGAGGAAGCACCAATCAGTGCTAAGAAGGGATACAGGAAAAAGGATAGCATCCTCCAAAGGAAAGGAGAAGCATCTCGCAGACGAGTCGCATTATGTAGGGAGTGATAACTTCACTGAGAGCGGGGATCGTCGGAGCCCGCCATACCAAGAGTCCAACGATAGTAGCTCCAAGACAGACACCGATGGTGGTGAATTCGGTCGCTATGCCTCCATACCTCCCACGCACCAATTAGAAGAGCAGCGTCTCGTCAAATTTACAGGTGAGTCGCAGTTCACTCATGTAACACAGGACAGAGACCATGGCGCTCCCCAATCACAGAGGACAACTATTAGGGGGGAAGGGAAAGGACGGACCACAGGGTAGCTCTAGCTCCTATGGTATCGCTGAGACGTAAGGGAGCTATGGCTCATATGGCAGCTATGATTACGTCATCTCCGATACTCATGCACAACCTCCCACCCAATGGGTCTACGAGTGGCACGACTTCGAGTTTTATGCCATGTTATATCAACAATGGCAAACGACAAGTATATGCACGGGGCAAAGCTGGTATGATTACAAGGCGAAGTTTCTAGCTATACGAGGATTGACTTTGATGTCCACCGAGAAATACAACATGGCCAACCACGTGTACACGCAACAATACTACCCGTAGCCTCGAACGTAATGTTTAATTTCATTGTAACTTGATATTATACTAACATAGCGTCCATGCAAATCCAACATGGCAGGAAGGACGACGAAAATATGCCTACTTTACAACTTCAAATGAAATGTATCTAAATGTGAATGGTATTGATATGTGAATGCCTATTTTTTGCACTTATTGGATTGATATGTAAATGATATTGAAATGAAATGTTATTTGTTTACATATTATTGCTAAATGCTTACTTTACAACTTTAGATTGTCTAAAATATAGCAAAGTTCATGCCGAAATTTTATTTCATTTATATGTTTCATTTCATTGCAACACAATTTTTTTACTAACATTCCGTTCACGTAGGTCGAACATGGCATTTCAGTGACAATTGGAGAACGACGATGCTATGCCTACTCCACAACTTCAATTAAAAGATATTAGAATGTAAATAGTGTTGACATGCGAATGATATTGCTATGTGATTATGTAAATGCCTATTTTTGCACTTGTTGGATTGATATGTCAGTAGTATTGAAATGAAAGATTATTTATTGACATATTATTGCTAAATGCCTAATTTACAACTCCCAATTGTCTAAAATATAGCAAAGATCATGCCAATTTTTTTTTCATATTTATGAGAGATCATACCGAATTTTTTTTGGTGTTTTTATATATTTTATATATATATATATTTCTTACATTTTTTTTTGCCTTCATTGGGTTTTTTTTTACAAATTTTACGTCATTTTTTTTTGCAATTTTTCCTTTTTTTTTTTACATTTTTTCTATTTTTTCAACCGGCTTCGGTTTTCAACCAAAACCGAGCGGTTCTCGTTCGTCGGTTTGACCAGATTTCAAAATGGTTTGAATTTGTATACCGTTCGAATTTTTATAATTTTCGTTACTGTCGGGGTTACAAATTTCAGATTCAATACGGCAGGCAAAGGTAGAGAATTTCCTCTGCACCGTCCGGCCTGGGCTGAGGCGGAGAATCCGAGAATTATAGCGAAGGCGTTTTTATGTAAAGACCCTTGAGTAACATATTTATTATTCTGATTTTGATCCCTCGATTGAATCGTGTTCCAGATCCGGCGTTGGATCAGCTGTGTGCAGTTCAGATCGATGAAATAAGATTTGCTGGAAGTTTTTTTTTAATATAAATAGGACCCTTAATTATGTAGCACTATAACGTTCCCACAGTCAACGGCGCAGTGACTCACGGCCTCTTGGAGGGCGGAAGCGAAGGATACGAAGACCCAGGGGTGGTTCGGGACGCGGCGGAGCTCCGTCGATTGTCGGCGGCTGAGCCGTCCGCCCTGCCCCTGGTTGGCTTCTCATCACGAGATGAGAGAGCTCGTTTTTCTGCCCCGTGACAAGTGACTAGGTGACATCTACTCGCCGCGGCTGTGTGTAGCGTACCATTCCTCTGAGGATATGTACAATGTTATATATATATATATATTGTCTATAAGAGTATGTTATATAGGATTCTGGATGATACGGATGAGAGAGAACGAGGAGAGAGAAAGATGATCTCTACTATTTAATAGACGACTTTATAGACAACTTTATACTGTGTATACCATTGTACAGACAGTCTATTAATTATATGAGATATCATTACAGACAGATATATAGACAATCTATTGTATGTGTTATTTTTAGTACTATCTATATATGACATGGAGGTGTATTGTAGACGGCCACCGTCTATACCACTGCACATGCCCTGAAGGCCGCAAGGGTAGAGAACGGTGGGAGCCTGCAGTGACGACGACGGCGGCGCGTAGCCGGGCGCGCGACTCTCGCTAGCTAGCCGTGCCGCACGGTGGCCGGGCCGCACGTTGTCGCCAATTCATCGCGTCGGCCGCGACTTGACGAGCTGACGCACAAGGCTCCATAGCCTGATGAGATTACGCGAGGCACCTCTAGATCAGGGACGCCTTTGTTTCCGCCGACCTGGGTATCGCCCGTCGTCTGCAACCGTGCCTCCGCTTGCAGAAAGAAACGGCTAAGCACACATACATCACGTATTCACGTGCATCGTAAAAAAAGTAGCTGCCCAGTACTCCAGATGGTAAAGCCCAGCTGCTTGCGCTTAAAAATACATCACTAGCCATTTTATTGAGTACATAAAAACGAGGTTTTGGAAACGTTCCATTTTTACACCAAAATCCTCTGTTGCTAACCAAAGAGAAATATACATTCTAGCTCTTCTCATGCTAAGGCTCACACACGGGTAAGATACAAGTGTGACGCCAATAGGCTTAATAAAAGAACAAAAACAGAAAACAAATCACTGTCTTAGTACATTAATTCACTAAGCTCAAAGTCGCAGTATTTTCACTGCCCAAGCTTCCTCCATATGCCTTTTCGTGCTGTTAGGCACTTCAATTTGCCAAACACAAAACCAGACTTTGGAGGGTTGCCATCTACGAGAGAGTTCTCGTATATCTCCTTGCATTCTTGCACAACCTAAGAAATGAGTATGGAATACGAATCTATGACCAAGTACTATTAAAACTGAATACGTAATTATCAATGACACAACAAACGTAATTATCAATGACAACAACAAACGTAATTGTAAAATTTTCCGCTTCCATATATTTTGGCAATTGACATAGGTCTAACTAGCACTGGTTTACGCAAACAGAGTCATAAATACCTCCTTGGCTTCCTTTCGTGGAATGCCTTCCCGCAGTGCCACGAGCTTCTCAACAACCTCAGGCTATATAACAGAGATGTCAAGTTGCAGAGCATCAAAAGAAATGAACAGAATAAAGTTTATGCACTGTAAACCGTCAGTTGTTTCTGATTTGGAATAGTATTAACATTGGCAAATTCGGGTACGCTTGTTGAAAGAAATTACCGGGCAATCTGGTTGATGTTCCAGAATATTCGTATAAATAAGAGTAAAACTATCCAGACTCTCAGCTGAAGCAAGCTCCCTTAGATCAGCCAGAATCCGCACTCTGTTTTCAACTTTCTGGAGCACAATGCAAAGACAGCTTTTCAGAGAACTGGTTCAAGTTATAGAAGCATCAAACCGGAATTTGTGACTAGAAGTCTAGGACTACAGGTGTTCAATCACAAAATTATGGTATCCCATTTGATTGGTCTTGTGCCACAAAATACATGCACTAAACTATTGCAGGAATTTTTTTCAATAAACTGCTACATAAGATTGGCTAGTTTCAACTTTGAAACACCAACGGAACTGAAGCTGTAAGTAGTAACAAACTTTCAGCAGTAACTACACTTACTGTAACATTAATGTGATCTCTGAAGAAATCCATAAGCACTTCTTCATCTCGCCTCATCCTCTCAATTGTTACTTCTTTTATGTGGTTTTTCTAGAGGTGCAAAGGAAACATATATTAACTCTTTAAAAGGACTTATCAACCGACAGTTGCGAGATATAAGATGACAAGTAGTGTGAAATGATGGGTGCGATCAGTAAAAAGGCTGTCTGAACCCAGACAGCAATAGCAACAGCTCAGTCCAGAATGGTTATAGGAAACGTTGTAAAATACTTCCTTTTGGGATGTCAACACATCATATATTCATATATGTTTCTAATATTCCTCCGAATCTTAAAAGTCTATCTGGGGTATAATGAGCCACAATTATTTAAGTAAAGAGCAATTATTTTGAATAGTAGGGTGGTTCTGCAAACCTGAGTAAGGAGATGATCAACATACACAACAATTGTTTCCTCTAGACAAGCCTCCACAAATCTTCGAAATGATCTTTCTTCAATATATCTAGAAAAATAAATCCAGAAGTCTTAAAATCATGTGAAGAAAGATACACAAGTAACACAACTAACAATTATTAGCGATAAGCAACCATGTATATGCCATAACTAGGAGGAACACTATGTTATGAGGGCATCTACTATGAAAGAAAAAAAGTCATGATTTACGCTTTAGATTTGGGGATCTATTCAGGTAATCGCATAAAATTTGGTGGGTGCAATTTTCTCAAAAATTGTATCTAAAAAAATTCATAGTGAAGGTATAGGTAAACAACAATAAGCATAAGCTACAACATATCTCAGGAAATATCCATCCATCCCATACCACTTATTTTCAATTTTGTGAGAACTTACAGTTTGACATCCCCAAAATAATCATCAAACGTTACAACAAGACATTCTGTCACCATTCCATCTAGCCAGTCTGGACAAAAAGAATCAATGTTAGCAAAACAACAAATTGACTCACTAAGAAACACTTGTGGACACTAACCATCAAGGTTCAGTGTTCTAAATAAAGGCCGTTAAGGCTTTGTAAACGACTGTTAAAACGGCAAAACTCTACTTACGTTTATGGACATTTCAAGATTTGTCCGTTTTATCGAGCCGTTCATTCGGTTTAACGGCCGTTAACGTTTAATAAGCCCGTTTTATCGGGCCGTTTATTTGGGTAAAGTTGCAAGATCACCATATTGCATGGAATATTATGAGATACATGAGATGAATGCTAGTTTTGCTTTTTATTGCCACGTGAGCTATTCATTCATTCAATTATGATTCTTTAATTACATTCATTCATGTCATCTTTTTTTTCATATCACCGTTGTGGTCAATTGTTGATAGCCTGGTAGTTTCATTCTATATGCATAAAAAAAAGATGAATTAGATGTTTATTTTGTTACTGCAAACACATGTATATATTTCTCTGCATTTTAAATAGTAAAACTGTTTACAAGGCCGCTTACCGTATAAACACTAAAAGGTGAGGTAACTGTTCGTTCACCGTTTACCGTTATGTAGAACATTGTCAAGGTTAACCTTAGGGAGTACACAAAGGACACTACAAGAAGCATGGCACACAAAAATTAGATAAAGAGTGGTTCATATGATCATTGGTACATTCAGTCCAAACGGTAGCACAATTTAGTTAGCTGATAGGAGGTTTTAACCAATGATGTCAGGCTTGCTGCCAAACCACACCAGTGAGATACCTATGCTTGGTTCTCAGCACAAAGTTAAACAACCAACCTTGTATTTCTAAAGTATATTAACTGCAAGCAAAAGGTAAACAACTATTTGCACATAGCTGCCAAGCACAAGCCATGATTGAAAATAACAGGCAACAACGATAGCAAAATACTAGTGAATATAATTTCTGGGGATAAAAAGGAATCATCGCAATGGTGTAAGCATACAACGTTAGAAATATCCCAGTGCTTTTCTGGGCTTATGTGTCATGTGCGAGTGAACAGTATCAATGGTACTGTAGCGCCATTATAGCGCCATGGAAGGAGAATAATTAGGATTGGTATAAGATTAGTTTCCTTCAGATAAGATTAGTTGTCTGACATCATATCTATTAGTTAGAAAAGATATTATTTAGATTGATCTTATCCATAATTGTTAGGAGAACCCTCTATATAAGGCCACCTATTGTAATAATTATTATTAAGCAAGAAGATGAAATAGTCTCAAGTCTCAAATTCCTCTCCCTAGTCTAGTCTCTCTACCCCAATAGGTGCCCTCTCCTCTAAGCATCGTTCTTCCTCCAAACCATCGCCATCGGTCTTTTCCACGGTGTTTATCCCTTGTTATGAACTAAGGTGCGTGATATTTGGTATCAGAGCCACTCACTATGGCTTCCGATGCTAAGATTTTTGAGCTTTTCAATGAGTTGAGGAAGATAAAGGCCCTCTTGTTGAAGGTTCAGGCGCAACTTGTGTCAAAGGAGAGGCAGCGTCACACAGCATTGGCCACATCTCCACTAGTGTCACCCCTAACACCGGTCAAGGAGGAGTTGTGTGTTGCTATGGTGGTAGGAGTGCCCCCACCATCATCTTTGACACCAGCAGCAGCGTTGGACATGCCACCCTCACTGTCCGTAGCTGCGTCTCGGGAGCCTTCGTCGAGAAGGAAGGTCACTGCTGCACCGCGGCCATCTTCTCTGCACAGCCGACCAAAGGCGTGCCTTTGGAGAAAGGCGGATGGTGCTGCCCCACATAAACTTCCCTCACCGACGGCATTTTCACCAACATCGGGCAGAATCATGGCTCCTACGCCATCACTGTCGACCGTCATCGACAAAATGCTGATCGATCACGCAAGGCGACGTGGCGCTCATTGAGGTGGGGCTGCCAAGGATGGCCGCCACCATAGCTCAAGGACGAGCTGCATGTCCGGGAGGGGGGTGGTGTCATGGTGCGTGTGAACAGTACCGAGGGTACTGTATTGCCGTTGTAGCGCCATGGAAGGAGAATAATTAGGATTGGGATAAGATTAGTTGTCTCGCATCATATCTACTAGTTAGGAAAGACATTATTTAGATTGATCTTATCCATAATTGTTAGGAGAGCCCTCTATATAAGGAGGTCTATTGTAATAATTATTATTAAGCAAGAAAGAAGAAAGAAATAACAAGATTCATCCCCATCTATGTCTATCTTCCTCCCCTAAAATCTCTAACCATTCAAGCCGACGCCACCCGGCCTTCCTCCCGGTGGTGTTTATCCCGTTATGAACTAAGGCTTGTGACATAAGTAAGGCACTCACAGGCAGAGAGGAGCTGTTGCCTGCTGGTGCTTTAAATTCCAAATTTGACCAAGAACATGACATTAAAAAAGGGCACATGAGAAAGGATAATTTGTTACTGAATTACTACCAAACAATTACCTTTTTGGTAAAGCTTCACAAGTAGATCCTGCACACCTGGGTCTTCAAAAATAACACTGACAGTTTGAAGGACTGCCTCCTGTTGAAAGAACAAAGAATGTTAGTTAAAGCTGCAATTACCTTTTGTTGTCTAAAGATGCAGCCATGTCAAATAACATTGCGAAAGATGAACAAGCCAAACTTGGACAGTTATCAGCACATTCCACGCAAGACGGCTAAGACAATGAGTGGCATCACTTAACAACAGTTTCTTGGGCAGCACTGGACAAGTGACTAGCCAGAAACCATTATCAATTACCAAGAGTTACCCAGTTAGTGCTTGTTTTAGTATTCAAGTATTTAACTAGTTTTTCTATAATCTTGGCAAAGTACTGTGGTAATCTCCTCAACCATAACTAGGTGATTCTGAACTTTCACAATATAACATTTACTTCAAAACTTCCTTGGTTATAGATCATAATAATATAGTATGAAATTAAGACCTCTGTGTAGCTGTAGCATAAACTTTCGCCACCTCAAGAAACACTTTCACGGTGATCAGCAGGTCTAGTTTGATTTCTTAAATCTAAGGTTATATATATATATATAGGAAAATGAAAGTATACTACCATCCTACTTGCCGCAAACGATGCTTCTGCTGCCTAATTCAAATGGGCATGCTAATCATCCAACAAATCAAAGGTTGTTACTATTATACTCCCACAACAGATGCGTGATAATAGTGCGGATGCAGGCCTATTATTAATGGGAGTTGTTATGCATGCATGTGACAGTAACAAAGTAAATCAGTGGAAAGGAGGTATGTGAGTATAAAACAGACTTCCTATATATATATATATATATATTTGTGTGTGCAGTTATATCTTATGCATGTAGAACAAACCTTGGCAACCTCAAGAAATCCTTTGCAAGTGTCTTCAAAATTAACCTGCAAAACATAATTTTGTTTGCCATGTAGAGTTTAAAAATGCTTAAGGTGTGTGAACGGAAAGATAGAAAAACTGCAACAATAAAGCACATTTTCTACCCTAGATTATTCTTAACCTCTGAATACAGTTCACATTTCCAGTCTTAGTGTTTTACAGAAAATCCCACAAAGTGCCCAGAACAGTAATCTGCTAGGCTCTCAGCGGCAACCAGAATTATCCCACCAGTTTGATCTCTGATTCAAATGGCGTACTTTTCAAAGTGAGGCTGGCTCCCGGCAGAATTTCTGTGACTATATTGTGCATACATATATAGTTTTGTGAAGCAAGCCATGCTTAGATTTAGAACATGTCTGCATATATACATATATAGGGTACCAGAATAGGAGTTTGATTTACAAGTTGAGGTCCATTAAATATTGTACCTATAGTCTGAAAACAAGTTGTTTTAACTCCATGCACACAGATCAAGAACGGAGTTAATGCTTTATTTGTTTGACATAATTTTCCCATGTTGATTGTATCCCGTCTCTGTAACAGCACTGTGGTGGAAAATATTGCCTCGACAACCCCCCCAAAAACCTCTTTGTGAACCAAAATCAACTTCGTAAAATGTCAGCTATTTTAGACTGGAGAGAGTAAATGCTTTGTAGCAAGGTAGATGAGTACTACAAGATGTGATGATGTCTGATGCCTCCATTTTTTAGGTCATGAGCATGCCTCCAGATTTACACATTTCAAATTAAGTACACCCATATGACAAATATAGATGATCTATTCTCTAGTCTCTACACCCAAAATTCGAATTTTGAATTTAAAGAAGTCTGAACAGTTTTTCATATCTCGATCCATGCCACGTAGACTGGTTCCTGCTGGGAAATTGAACCCTAGCTGGATACTTGGATACTATTTCCAGTAAGAATGAATGGGGTATATGATTGAAAGCACATGAAGTCGTATCTTGAGAAGTTAGAAAATGACTGAAAGAATGGCATCTACAAAAAAGGGAGCCCAATGACTCATTTGCACCTGTTCAGCATAGTTCTGTGGAAGTGCTTCCAATGTGCTGCTACTTAGCTCTGATGAAAGTTCGTAGCAACGCAGGTTGTTGTTAATCTGCTCAACCAATATCAGGACCAAACAATAAGAAACTAATAGTAGCAATTGGAATCACATGGCGTTCTAAATGAAGAAAGCTACATACAAATGCACACAGAGATTCCAAACCAACATGAGAAGCTGGCTCCGCGAATCTTAGCCTCTCAGCTGCTTGAAAATCAAGCATGACCTATAAAGCAAACAAGAAAATCGAATTGGCATATTTCAGTTATTTACTTTAAACCACACGAAGCAAGGCACAACAAAACTAGCTAAGACCCAAATCATCTCAAAGGGTAAAAATGTAAATACCTGAATAACTGCAAGAGCAATACGATATAGCATGACATCTGTGCTATTCTCTCTAACTATCTGCACCTGCTCTGTCAATATTCTGAATAAATCTACCGCTGCAGGTGTATATAGTTTTCCATCCTCTGCACTCTTTGGTGGTTGTGTTTTGTCAGCCTCCAAAATGTTACTATACCATTTCTACAGAAGTAAACGAGTAAAGATACATGAAAATCATGATTAAGTTCAATTTGAACTCAACAAATCCAAAAAAAAGTACCTTAGTTGTTGCTTGCATACGTTCTACATACATATTCATGAGGGGATCCAGTGCACCACTTTCTGAACAAACTTGGGCAAGGGACTCGTCCACACCAAGGCCAATAAGATTATCTCGGTATTGCACAACCCAACCTGTTACCTATAGTGAGCAGTCAATTAATGTGCTTGCCATAGAAGAGAAAGAAAACAAAACAGGTCGTACACATGAATCAAGAAAAACAATATACTGACAAAGTGTTTATCTTATGGAGAATAAACCTAGGAGAATAAAAAAAATGACATTTAACCACATACCTTCAGGATATTTATATTTTGAATATCGTTTGCTCTATCACTGAGCAGTCTTAGCATCTGAATGAACCTTTCCGTATATAGGTTTACCATGAGCTGGAAAATTTCATATCTGTATAGAAACATGAAGAAGTCAGTGGATGATATGGAAACAATTATGAATCTTTCTGCAAATCAACATTTCTAAAGAGTAAGGATACCCAACATTTTCACCCTATCATGTAAGTTTTAGGTAATACATACAAGCTGATGTATTGAAAAGTTAGAATGCAACACATATTTTGAAGCATCCAGAGAATACATATTTTGAAGCATCCCCATATACTAAAATACGAGGACATACAGTATGGTCCATCATAGGAGCTCTCAACATATATTTTCTTGTTATAGTAAACAGATTATTAATTTCTTGTGTATACAGAACAAATAGTTCTGAAGATCTCTTCCAAGGATAAGTATCATTTGTAACGATCATCAACATACCTAGGAGGAAAACATGGTGCAACATAGTCGTAGATATCACCAAGCTCATCTCCAATCTGTATTGCATTAGGAGCAGAATAACGATACATCAGTCAGCCAGATCATTAGGTAAATCAAGAGAAGTGTGTTTTCTAAAGAAACAACAGCTATTCTTTGTCAGGTCCCAATTTGAAGAACAATTAGGATTAAGATAAATTGGTAGGGAAGAACGGAAGAATAATAACAAAACTTTGGGTCATCTACATCAAACAAGTGCTAGGAAAAAGATGTAGACAATACTGCAGTCAAGAACTGTAGTACTGTGGATTCCATTCCTTAACAACCACACTGGTCATTTGTTTTGAGTTCCTTAGACAATAACAAGTTAACATAACAACACAAATGAATGGACCAATCGAGTGTTGACCATAACTGCTTGAGCGCAATGCAATCACTATAAGGAGTATTAGACTATATGTATGCATTTCTTTTCTTATAGCAAGTGTAAAAATCGGACTACTTACCGCCTTAGCTTCCTCTAAAGCTTCCATAAAATCTTCTGAGAAAACAAGCTGTGTGATAAAAAAATTAGCTACTGCTGGTAAGTAACTGTGATAAGCAGACAATAAATTCTTAAATCCAGGATCAAATTTAGCTCTACCTCAGTGAGCAATTTGTTGAAGCGAGTCTCAACAGCCTTCCTGATACACTCATAGCATTTGTCCTTGTATCCCTTTCCCTGGACCTTCGATTTCTCTGGTGAGCCCTTTCTTGGGGTAGATGTTGCCCCTGAACCTTTTCTGCTACAGTTGGGGAAAGGTGAGTCAAAATCATCAGTAGTCAATAGGAGATAAACTGGTGAAAAAACTACTATTATGCATGGTTCTCCAATATGTCATTATTGATTGTTGATAAAAGATATCTAAAGACGATAAAGTAAACTAAAGAAGCACGGTTGTAAAGGGCCATATTGTGTGATACAATAGAAAAGCAAGAAAATCCATAGTAGAGGCAATTCAGCAAGTCTACAGCAAACAAGTTAATTAAATCCATACAAATATACAATGGCTCCAGAAGATACTACAATAACTCGAGTTTATTGCTCTGTTGACCCACATCTAGCCAGTCTGCAGTTTTACAGATATGCGTATGTGAAACAGTACATTTTAGTATTGTACTGTGACCATGGTGACCATATGCTACAATCGCTGATATTTTTCCTGCCACCTTTACAGGTTGTGAATTCATTTCCTGGATTCAGGCACAAGTGCATAGATGTGCATATGCTGGTATGAACACGAAGTGCACTACATACGCCTATCTTCTGTACATTTGTAATAGCATGAAAGTAAAGCGTACTAACAAAACTTGTGTCCTGAAAGATGCTATGACTTTGCTCCTCTGAAACATCAAAGATGTCAAATTTGATATCATACTGCCTACAGGAAGTACAGAAAAATATGTGAAGAGAAGAAAGAAAATAACATACTTTGCAGTTCTACGTTGGTTTGTTATTGTTGCCATAGCGCCTGCACCCACAGCCTCAGCTGCTTCTTCTGCAAGCTGTTGATCTAGGACCTCTTGCATTTCAACAACCCTGAAATAAGAATGTGCATTTGTAGGATCATGTGCAACAATACATATGTGTGTGAAATAAAAAATTACTAGGAAGCAAAGACACAATGGACTAATATTTTCAATAAATTATTTCCCTGGTAAATCAATAAATAGTCTTTCATCCAACAAATGGAACTGAAAAAAGAGGAGGATGAGGGGGGGGGGGACAAAATAAAATGCTGGCAAAAGCAGTATTTAACTATGAGCCATTCCAACCGATCAACATTCAAGACTTGACTATAAAAAAATGTAGTACATATTAAAGAATGAGCCATACCTTAAAGCTCGAACCAACGTCTGAGGGCTGCAAAAGAAAAAAAACAGAATGGAAGTATAAATACAAGGGTATATTGTACATGAGATGCCTTTAAATACAATTTGAGCAGGTATAGCCTAGTTTACCTTTGGAATATTGGTCAACCCTTTTTTGGATAAAATATACAGTACGAAAATGATGAAGAATCAACAAGGATACAAAAATGATGAAGAATCAACAAGGCTGATTTACTTAACAAAACTATCTACAGTCTAATGAAAGCATGTGCCGATCAGAAGAAGTTCTAAAACATCATAGGTCGCATCTTTATGATTGACCAGAGCTATAGTAGGATTAAGAGTTTGTACATAAAGAGGAAAAATCGATGTTACTTGGACACGGACACGGGAACTGGAATCGACTCGGATTCGGGGTGTCTGATTCAGCGAAAAAATTTGAACACGGGAAATGCTACTCAGAATCGGACACAGATGTCAGAATTCGACTCAGATTCAAGGTGCCCGATTCAGCAAAAAAATTTGGACACGAGTATCAGAGTAACACTGGGGAAAATGCCTTGCACATTAGAGTACTTATTATATCTGCGGCAAACCCCCCAGCAACAATCCCATGCTTAAAAAAAGGTAACAGGAAAGTCAACAGGGTACTTTAATTATAGAATTGCCCATACTTGTCTCTAGGGGTTGTTCGGTTCATGTCACACCAATGCAAGGAATTCTAAGACTTGTCTCATCCTTACAAATTTGTCTTGCTCAAAGGAAAAAAATATTCTTTCAAAATGTAAAGCTGTACTTTTATCTGTACGTTGAAGTAACTTGACTCTTGTGAGAATTAACATTTGGTGCCTTCCACAAGGCATATATGAGATAAAATTTAAGACGAGACCAAAATATGAGGATGCCAACAAATCATCGCCTCAGTTTTCATAAATACATTTAAGACAATTCAGTCATTTACCATGTTAACTAGCAAAGAGAAATTGCCTGATAACATAAATAGTACCTTTCTTTCGAAAGTTTGAAAAAGTTAGTGATATGGCCCCATAATGCCTTTTCAAATGTTTCCCATGTTTGATCAACATCTTCAAAGTACTCTCTGTGGAAAGAAAAGAATCCATCAAGTTAATTACAGTTATGTGTTTCATTGCAATACAGGCTAGAAAATGATTTAACATCTATTGTTAATCCTAAAAGGATTTGCTATCATACTGCAGGCAATTTCATTCCGAAAATTGTATGTAGAAAGGATCACTTCTGCGGATCTTATAAATCTACACACGTCATCCTAAAACGGATCGATAGAGGATCATAAGTTTTCTTTTCTTCAATTAGTTTTTTTATTAGGCTACCAATTATAGTACTATTACTTCTGCACTGGAATTCCTTCTCTGGGTGGTGGCTACAGTCCCGGAAACAGGTGCCAAAGCAGGCAAGGAGGGGACTCGATACCCTCATAATTTTGATAGCTTGGATTATTTGGAAAGAGAGAAATAGCAGGGTGTTCAATCACAAGCACGCCCCTGTAGATCAGGTGGTGCAGTGCATTCAGGAGGAAAGCAGGCAATGGAGCATAGCAGGAGCAAAATGTCTAGCCACATTGCTGCCGCAATAGTCGTCCCCCGTAGGGTAGATAGGTCGCAAAAATCATTGCTGAGAGTTAGGCTCTAGAAAAGGTTTACCAGGCTTCAGGTCATGACCATAGCCGTCTTGTATTGACCTCTTATTTACTGACTTGCTTTCTATCTCAATGAAAAAACATGAAAGCCTTTTGCGTGTTCTAAAAAAAACACAAACACCGTTCATGATCGAAGGTAAATAAATAAGCTACATGTTTTACAGATGGGAGTACACTTCAAACATAGACAGTGGTTGGTTGAGTACAGCTGCAGATGCAGTGCAGTAGAAACTTCTTTTAAGTTTTAACAAAAGCGTGCGAGTGGTAACTACTGATTTATGTGAGCTCAGACTGAACCAAACCTCTGTTAGAAATACTTAGCTTATTCTAAGTAGAAAGGCAAAGGGAAAACAAAAAACAGGGATGATGTGTCGCATATAATTTATAATTATTAATCTTATCTAGTTGTAAGGGGAAAAACTCACCTCAATCGGTCAACTTCTTCCTTATGAGATCCAGCAGTAGCTAAAGCAAAACGTCTCTTTCCATCAAGAGCTGTTAATCTCTAGTTTCAACACAAGCAAGATCAGACAGCAAAGTAAGATAAATAGGACATCACCATTATGATATCCAATCATGGTGTTAAACAATAAGTCAAAGAGAAAAAAACAACCTCATAAGTGTGAATTAACTCTTTGTCATCTCTTAAGGAATCACGTGCTGCAGCTGCTTCAACAGAAATGGACATCATACCTCCCACATCCTACCAGACATTAACAATCAATATATCGGAAAATTACTCAATAACTTTGTTAATTTGATCTATTGATAAGTAGAATTATAATACAATGCTATTGTTAAATTAAGGTCAGCAAACCTTTAAAGTTGTGTTCAGGTTGTTTCTTGCATTGCTAAGAAGCTTGATCTTGTCATGATTCTCGATTAATGTTTGACACTCCTGGCACAACCTGCCATTCATTTATGATAAATAGGACTAAGAAATGAAGAAAAAAATACAACCTCAAGAAAGTGGTCTTGCAGATCAATCATGCAAAAGCATACGAAAACGTGGAAATCAAGATAATTAGCTCACTTGTCTATATCTATGAAGTTCTCACGTAGTTTGTTTATTGTTTCCTGCGATACTGCAAGAGCATTGATGCCAGCATGGGCTTGCTCGACCTATCAGTTTTCATATATATATATATATATATATATATATATATATATATATAGTCCAGCAGTCAGACAAGAAGTCAGGAATGCAAATGACGGTAGTAGAAACAGTAATTCGAGCGGATTCAAAAAGTAATTAATAATAGTATTCAAAATCGATAAGTTTGGCAGCTCATAGTAGATATGACCTGTTCTGCCACCATTGTACTGAGTTGTGCATCATTTGTCTGAAAATTTTGAAAAGAGAGTCAGACAATCAAGAGGTACATAAAGTGATCAACATAAAACATACTCATAACAAGGAGGATGTATGTATGCCCAGCCCAGATAATTTTTACAAAAAGAAAAACATATTTTGGCATCCTTTCTTTCTTTCTTTCTTTCTTTATTTAACCTTTATGTCTACGATTAAGCATGCCAAGCAATGTCCAGGCCAAAACTTGGGAACTGAGAAAACTTCACCCAAATCTTTTAAGGGATGACCAATCTAGTTTACAAAATCTATACTTCATGAGTATCTTCTAAAACTCTTTTGATCAGAGGCAACCCCTATAAAGAATGTGGGAATAACAGCACCGACACAAACAAGCCTATGTCAAGTTTACCAAAAGAAAAAGAATAATCAGAGCGGACATAAGACTGAATTAGCCAAAAATGGCAAAACTAAGCATTGCGGTGATCAGAAGTTTGTTCTTTTAAATTATGCAAGCAATTTGAATATTTCAAAATTGCAGGTTGAAATTTCTTCGTTTGGATTATTCAAGCATTTGCCTAAGAGGAAAACAGCAAGCGGGCACACTAAACATAAGAAGAAAAAAAGCAATAACATAAAGAGTCAAAACCATCGCATCTCCCTTATTTTTGTTCCTAGGTCTTTTCTCCACAATTGGCGGCGTCACGGCCAGTAAAACCGGGGTTTGAAGGGGATCGCATGACCTGCTGCCGCACGAGGTAGTCGGATTTGATGGAGACGATGGAGGAGAGGAGCTCCGGGAGCGGAAGCAGCTTCGCCACCTCGCGCACCGCCGCCTCTTTCGCCTCGATGCCCAGATCCTCCATGACCGCCGGGCACCGCCGCCGCCGCCCCCGGCCTGCCTCGCCCTAATCGAGGCAGATGGGTGTCCGGCGGGGTGGTAGGAGAAGGGCGCGGTGGGGATGGGAAATGGAGAACGTACAGAAGGCGTGGTGTAGTTTCCGTCCTGGTGGTTGACGTGAAAACTGACCTTGCCCAGCTGGTTCGCCAACAAAAATCGACCGATAAACCATAAAGTTCAAATATAAATTTAAAAAAATTTAACAAAAAGAGTAAAAAAATTGATTTTTTTTGAGGTCACGAGGCAATTATAATAATGCTATAAAACTTTCAGATAATTATCATATTTGTATATTTTAAAAAAATTCTGATAGTAATACTGTCACAATATATGCTCTTCAGTTTTTTATTTTCTAGGGACACAAAATGAAGTCTAATATTTATTAAACTTTTTGTGTGATGTTATAACGTAATTACAATTATGTTGTAAAATTTTTAGATGATGATCATATATGTGTATTTTTAAAAAATTTAAAAGTGCTATTATCATTGTATATGCTCTTCAGTTTTTGATTTTATATAGGTACTAAATGAAGTCTAATATTTATGAAAAATTTATTATATAATCCTTTGACACTATTTATGGTTAAATTAAAATTTAAGAATATAAAAAATCTTTAAATATTTATAAGAATTTGACAATGTCTTTGTTCATTTTCATTAATTGTTGTTTTGGATTTTTTAGAAGTAATAAATTAATTCAAAAATTATTTAATTTTTTTTGAGGTGTTTGATAGATTAATTGGGATTTTTTGTAAATTTTCAAAGTAAAAATTGCAATTTTTTCTTGCATTTTCACCATTTTCTCTTCTGTCGTTGGTTTTCGACCTTTTCGACCGGTTTTCAGTTTTTTTGAATCAGTTTGATTACCTGTTTGACTTTTGCAAATCAATAGATTTTTACCGAATTTTGGTCGGTTTTCGCGAAAAACCGGTGCCGACCAGATACCGGTTTTCGAATGCAAAACGAAAATGTGAACCCTAGATGGGTTGATGACTGACTAACGGGGAGAACAGGGGTGCGATATCTTACACTTTCTTTACAGAAATTCACTTCATAGTAATTTTCACTCCTATATAAATTCTACTCTTGTATTTACTTTCTTTTCTCAAAAATGTGTATTTAAGCCTTATTTGGTTTTGTCATGATCATGGCTGGATGGGCAGGATTTTAGTTCAGATTTCCGGCCCATCCATATAAACCCCGATTGGAAATAGGTCTTTTAAATAAGGTCTTAGTTTTGTAAATCGAGTTTTTTAAAATAGATTCTTGTATTTAGCTCTAGTGATATTGCTACATGAAAATATTTTTTGTAATAAAAATCTCCTGGGTGTAAACTTCCTATAAAGGTTTAACCATCTGAGTGGTATGAGTAATAAACTGAGGTTGTTTGGAATACAGGAATTCTACCAAATAACGTATAATTTTTTGAGAAAGTCTATGAATTTCCCATGCTTCCGATAAGGCCTGAGATAAATAAATAAGGTATACGTGTTTAAAGCTCTATGCTCCACTAAGAACACATAAATTGAAAAAAAAATACATGAATTTATCATGTCCTCTAGATTTCTATTGGACAATTCCTTTGTTCTAATTTTCAAAGGACCTCGTATGGATTTTTCGTATAGGATTTAAATCCTCTAAGAACCATCCACTTTTCCTTTGTTCGAAATAAGGTCTCACCTTTTGCTTTATGCTTCTTCTTCTTTTTTATTTGTGTGTGTTAGAGGATTGGTGTTTCTAATTTTATTTTGTGATTTTTCATGTTCTGATTTTTATTTTGCTTCCTAAAATGAACGTATATATAAGAAAGGAAAAAGTCTATATAATATCTCGAACTTTGCTCGAAAGTCCGCCCGGTACCCCGAACTATGAAACCGAACATTTGACCCCTAAACTTGGTAATCCGGTGAAATAACACCCTGATCTGGTTTCGTATAGTGGTATTGCCTGCGTAACATGATGAGTATGTGGCTTTACCATGTAGGATGACACGTTGGACTTTAGATGAATGATAGGTGGGGTTCAAAGGGGCATCTCTTCCAAATCAAAATAGAGAGGGATGGAGCTATAAGGGCCGACAGCTATAGAAGCATGATTAAGAGCTCAACTGAATAGAAGCCCAAGTGGGTCATACCTGTCATTGACCTAACTCGGCTAGTGTACCATCCTACATGGAAAAGAATGTCCACTCATTGCGTCACACGAACAATAACACTATGCGAAACCGGGTCTAAGGTGTTATTTGAACCAAATTGCAAAATTCAAGAGAATGACTAGTTTCATAGTTCGGAATGCTGGATGGACTTTTGACCAAAGTTCGGGATATTACGTGGACTTTTTCCTATAAAACATGCTTAGGCCATACTCACCAAACACAATTGTAGAGACAGAAAAATGCAAAAACAAACTAGCTTAATGGAATACTAGTTCATGCCTAACTTGTCCAATATCATGCATTGCAAGAGACCAAGAACGGTTGGGATCTTAATCGAAGAGGTGAGTTGCTTCGAAAATTTATCCGGCATGTTTGGTCTTGTATTATTTCCCGTGAACATGTATACGTAATCATGGGGCGCACGAGCTCTAGCGAATGCTGTGCTACTCTGGAGCAAGGTTCACTAGTCAGCTCTAGATTTTGTACTGAGCTGGTGTCTTGGTGGCTCGCGAGATAGCGAAAGCGTACCGGGGTAGCAGACGTATCCAAGCAAGCAATACTTACCGCATGAGTAGCAGGCGTATTTCGCCCGTACGCGGCGTACAAAACTAATTAGAACAATAGTGGCAAATGATAACAGTTCTCAGCTGTCAAGACCACCCATTGCTCAATCGAACATTAGATAGGTTCGGGCGCAAGCAAATCGAAGATAGATATCGATGATTACAGTAAGGATTCATGGTGAAAGCACAGTAGGTTCACGGTGCCACGTGCAAGGCAAGCACCGTCCAAACAAAACAACTCCGTCCTGGACGAGTAGCGCACGGACACTGAATTTCACATCCTACGGTAGGTTGGTTTATACATGTACTACGGCTTCTGGACAAAAGAAAAGGGTAAGAGTAGCTGCAGGGCACATTATACTTGCGCTGACTTCATTCTAGCTACTTCATGGATTGCCCAGGCTTCGCTGCTGGTTGTTGACGATCGTCCTGTTGACCTGAAGACGACGATGATCCCACCTTGTTAAAGACTCTACCACCAAAGAGGTCCTTCCCAATCCTCCCTTTGAAGGGAAACTGCTTCTTGAAACGGTTCCGGAACAGTGAGCAGCTACGCCTCGGCACAAGCACAGATCGATTTCTCTTCAAGACGTGATCATTGCGAGAAGGGTTTGCGCTGCTACTCCCACCTGCACCACCCAAAGAAAAACTAATCCCTTGATTCCTGCGAGCAGATCTGAGGGCAACATGCAGAGGTTCCGAGAATGATACGCATCCTTCATCATCAGTGGCTCGCGCACACAGGGGGCAAGTTGGTTCCTGGACTTGACTCTTGGGAGTACTTTCCTCCAGACAGTCTGCATGGAAGACATGTCGGCATGGAAGGACCGCTGCTACAGGCATATCGGTATTTCGAACAATCCGATTAGAGGTCCATGGCGATTTCTGCCGCAGGAATCTCTCGCATAAGCCACACTTAAGAAATCTCACTGAACTTGTTGGGGATCTTTGGGACTCAACACTGATATGATCTGAAATGTCAATGGCATCCCCATCATATCCAAAATCATAACTGCTAGCATTGCTCCATCTGAATCCTTCCCTCCTTGAGCTTGTGTTTGGTTCAGGTGAAGCTTCCATCTTCTGAAGCTCACTCAGTGCATTATGGAACTTGAGCTCAGGACTGGCCAAGCTGCATCGCCATACAGGAGAAGCTTGGCTGTCATCACTAGGTGTTGTTCGCCCAGCATTACTAGCCTCAGGCATCCCGGAGGCTTCTGATTCTGACACTGGATTCCGGAAGACTAGCGGGTAGACCGGTTTTGACATGAACGGTCGCCTCCCCAGATGATTGCGAGGTAGATGTGGAGTTGGTTGTTTACTGGAAGATGCCAGATGACTTGATTCTGAGAAGGGGGATGCAGAACTGAAACTGCTCACAGCAGTTAAATGCCTCTGCAGCATATCATGAACATAAGCGTCAAGCACTATGGTACAGAGTGCAAAATTAATGACAACTGTCAGAGAATTTGGGAGATTAACTCAATGGAAACAAAATGGAGCTTACCTCGCTGGATTGGGGATAATCAGAAGTGTCAGGTCTTGATCCTGGTCCCAAAGAAGAGAGTAAATGTTAATTCAACAGGAAGCCACCCAAGGAACACTAGTATTAGAGCAATGCCTAGTTAGTCACTTCAGATTGTTGCAAGAAAAAACCTGGTTGTCATCAACAAGAGAGAAAATTTTGGGCAATTGCAGAGGCAGCTATCTCTAACTTGTACCACCAATGCCCATCTCAATGTACATGGTTAATTTTTTTTTAACAATTTCTAATAGATTCAGTTGACGAGGTAAATATTGCTCAATAAAAATAATACAATTGGTAACTGAGTAGCTAAATCTGCAAAACCACCTATTCCAAAGTGTCTATGAACTACATTAAGATATTTATCCATTATGCCTATGATTCAAGTATATTGTGTTGTATCCAAATGTAGTTCTTCAATAAACTTGTACTTATCCACTATGGACTTTACGCCCTAAATTTCATGCCATAGTCCCATACTCATCTCCTCTTTAAATCTTGTTCAATTCAGACCAGACAAACCAAGAATGATACTTAACACCTTTGCTACAGTGTGTACTGTTTAATGAATCATTTGATGTATGAAAAGAATAAGACATAGTATCTCCTAAAAAGATTGTAAAGCTTAAGAAGAGAATGGTCAAGAGTGTAACAGGAAAACATCTTAGAAAATAATTAGGCCATCTAAATAGCAGCAACATGTTAACATGTTAGTGACAAAGGTTGAAGTTGAATATTTAAGTGGCCAGTACACTCAACTAAACTCACAGTGTCTCATGGATTATTTAATGTGAAGACATGTTTGTAATAAATCATAATTGTATTAGAAATAAAATTACAAATAAAAGTGGAAGATGTCTTTACAAAGAGCAAAAACTATAGTTCTCTCCAGATCCAGAGGTACACATTTTCTTCGCAAGCTCACCTTCCACACAAACTATTTGCGAGCAGAGGCTGGGACTATCCAGTAATGTTCTTTCATACTACCATGACAAGCCTATGTTACAGCATAATGCCATAATGTAAGGTTTCCAAATGTTTCCATGATGGAACTTAGTCAGTAATATTTCATTTTTCTTTTCAGTGAGTCTCCATTCATTATATGTCAAAATACTATGAAGAGACGAGCATATTAAACAAACACAAACAGGTCCTGTGGCTATTGAATTCATGTCAACATCCACCAAATGTAAACAGGAACAAGTATGTACCTCCTGCAGGTGTAGAGAACTCGTCAAGATCAAATCTTTGAAGAGAGGGTGTCCAGCGTGGAGCCTGAAGGCTGTCGGCAGGACTACCACAGTAAGAAAGTGCTCCATCAGATACAGAATGATGGTGATTCAGGTACTGATCACTGCCAAATGCACTTCTACTTCCTTTACTATGTGATGATAGTGATGACACATAGGGTGGATGATCATGTGAAGCATCATGAACCCTACGAGGCAATCCGTCTGATGGGTACCTGCAGTCCCACCTCCCTGACATCGGAGGAGAGAAGCTTGAATTCATCCGCCAACGAGGCTCTGTAGGATCCATGGAACGATCTCTGCTAGCAGGATTAGACTTTTTCCCATGTGGCCCAGCGGCCACGCAGCAAAGAGCGCCCGTCTTGACTAATTTGCCCAATCAAGTGCAAATACTACTGGCTTACTTTTGATTGACAAATAAGCTTACTCACAGCACAGATAACTTGTTACATCCAAGTCCAGAAACAGAGGACATCGAACATACAGCGTCACCTGTGGCATTTACATAACATGTCAGCAATATCTGGAATATTTTTCCCTAGACAGAAAGGGTATTATCTTATCCAAAAAAGGTATTTATCTTGAATTAACAAGGATGCAAACCCAATTGCGCAACACAACTCTCATCTACCCCACAACAAATGTCACCCAACATGCAAATCAGCATATCATGCACCAAACTAACTATTTATGCATAGTAAAGCTTGAAGTTCACTTATTTATTTCGTAAAGCTTCATTTTTCTCATCGACATGCATATATTTCAAAGCCACAAGATTCAAGAATATCTAGTGCTACGGTGAATCAATCCAAGTCCGGATGGATCTCCACTCCACGATAGACCAGTAGAGGGGAGGAGGACGACGATGCCTACAAGAGAAGAGTTATATTATATAGCGGACGACCGCTGCCGACGAAGGCAACAGACGCCGCCCTGCCCCGCCTCGCCAGCGCCCCACCAACAAGGCAACAACCCCTGCGGCTCCTCCGTCGCTGCTGGCGCCTCGCCTACAGCCCGCTACGGCGGCCCTAAAACTTCTTTTTTTTGGAAGTAAAAGCACCCATTAAACATTCGAGTTGCGAAAAAAATCAACTTTCTACTAGACTTTTGAAGCTTTCAAATGGAAATCTCACCTTTTATTGGAATATTTCAAAACTTTCAACTAGAAAAATGAAAAACTTTCAGTTAGAATTCTAGAAACCCCAATTTTCAACTAGAAACCAAAAAGTTTCAATCGGGTCAACTGTCAACTGGATTTGTTGGGGAGTTTCACCTGGGTATTACAACTTCCACCCCCCCCCCACCCCCCTCTCGAGGCGCTGACCGGCGGTGGTTCCAGCTGTGGCGGACCGAGCTGGGTGTGGTCTTCGCGACGCGGCGACTCTTGGCGGCAGCGGGAAGGGGAGGAAGGAGGCGCGCGCCGCACCTAGGAGCTGCGCCCTCTCCGGCAGCGGGAGCGCCGCGGTGCTAAGGCGGTGGGGCCGCGGCGCATCAGGCGGCGGCGGTGGGTGGGGGAGTGGGAGGACACGAAGCAGCGGTCGGGATGGGAAGCGTATCCTCTGGCCTTTCCTGGAACAGTAATGTGCCTTTCGGCGCTTTATGGCCATGGGATCGAGGCACGAACGGTCCAGATTGAGTGTCCGAGAAGCTTTCGATTTCTCGCGAGATATTCCGAATTTTCTATATGCGAATGATGGGGCCTACTGTCAGTAGAAGGGTAATGATTTACCTGTGATTTTACTATTTTAGTGTGCGTGTGAAGCTTGACCACAAACTCTCCACCGGATGGGCCGTACAGAAACAAGAAGGGGAGGCCATCACGTGCCACCCGCGTGTGAAGTGGTGGGCCCCACGAGAGGTACTTGTGAGAAGCGGACAATGAAGGGGCTGTCCGGATCTACCGCGGCCATTGGAATATGTCAACAAGTTTGTGGCCAGCGGCTATCCCTACAATCAGGCTATAACAAGTTTCGCGAAATCCTGTTTCCACAAAATGCGAGATCTCGCCGCCACATTTGATCTAATCTGTTAATTTTGTTTCAGGATATCTTCGTAGGGCATTTTCTGGAAGTAAGAAATTAGCAGAGAACAGCATGATTTCTACGAAAATCCGGTTAAATTCTCCTCTTCCACACACAAACCTTAATTTCCTTTTTTTCCCTAATGAAAAAGAAATTTTTATTTTGTGCTTAAGGTAGTTTAATGCGTGTTAAGTCGGCAGTAGGAGTAGACGGTAGAGACCTTGATCTATTTGGAACAACGTTAGCCTGGTTTTCTGTGATTGATGCATTGTATCGTTTGTCTATTTCGCTTTCCGATTTTTTTTATATGCTCTCCTGCAAGGAATTATTTGTATCTCCTCGACTCGTTGTTTTCCACTAATAATAATCATACAGTTCTTTGACATGCGATTCACTTCCTCAGATTTAGCTTTGAATTAAGTTGGATTTATATCAGTTCATTTAAAAAAGTTGGATTTAGGTCACCTGATCGATTAGACTTAGAATTAGCGATTCTCATGAAGAAAGCTTGTTCTAATTACCTGCACAAGCTTGTCAACTCTCAATCTACTACGGTTGTACATGTTTAATTTCTAGACCAGTCGGACAGCAAGGTACAGTCAATATATATGTACTCTGTCCATTTGCAAACAAACTTATTAAGTATTTACATGTATAGTTGTGATGCAGACCAAGGCCAAAAGAATGGAGGCTGAGAAGTGGATGGTGTATATGATTGTCCTTGATGTTTCTGCGGCCTAGTACTTGGTTCTAAGGTGCAGGCCCTCATCATATCTGCTTGATTGCTAATGACAAAGCGATGGTTGGATCTTGGACCCACGATGCAACGTAGAAAATTTTGTGTTTGGATTGAATTGAAATGGTGTGAACAGCATTGCAATAGACACTAGCTTGTTTAACGTTGAAAAACGTTAGGACTTGAGCTAGCTGACTTCCTGCGTTTTAATTATGATGTTAACTCTCTTTCGAATTAGTTTTATCTCGTTGTTTTTTCCACAGTTAGGGAAAAGGAATCAAATCAATGGTAAATGAGACCAATCATAGAATGTTAGGCAGCTCACTACAAGAATCAGGGAAAAATTCGTGGGTTTTTTAAATTCGTGGGCCCAAAAAAAAACTCACGAAATTATTTATTTAAATTCGTCGGTTTGAATAAAACCCACGTTTTTAATTAAATTCGTGGGCCAAAATAAAACCCACGAATTTAAATATTTAAATTCGTGGGCCAAAATGAAACCACAATTTAAATATTTAAATCGTGGACCAAAATTACCCACAATTTAAATATTTAAATTCGTGGGCCAAAATTACCCACAATTTAAATATTTAAATTCGTGGGCCAATCAATACTGCAATTTAAGCTTTTAAATTCGTGAGGCATACCTCTGCAATTTATCTGCGAAAAAGCCTCTGGCCTTGCATGTGATCCCAGTAGAGCCAAAAATTTCCCATTTCTGTGCTTGCTTGCCCGCCCATACATACAGCTTGCGCCGTCGGCCCACTCATCGCCCTCCGCGCCGTCGGCCATTTCCCATCTCCGCATGTCGCCCGCCCTGCTGCGCCGCCGCGCTCTGGCCGTGCGCGTGCCGCCTGCCGCCGACCGCCGCCGCCGCCGCCCCTCGCCCGATCGGCCGCGTCGCCGCGCCGCCGCCGCCTTCGCTCGCCACCATGCCGGCCCGCCGGCCGGCCATTGACCGACCTCCGCCATTGCGCCCCCCGTGACCGCTTGGCCGCCTTGCCCCCCCGCGACCACCTTGCACCGCCGCCGCATTGTGTTGCCGACAAACCACCCGCCCGTCTTGCGCCTCGCCATGTTGCCTCGCCCGTGACCTCACTTCGCGCCGCGACCCGTGACCGCCCCGCCATGTTGCCGGCGGAACAAAGAAATATTATAAGTTTGCGACCACGAGCTAAGTTTGTCAATTCTTGTACAAATTGCCGTTTTGGATGTGTGATTGATTATCTAAGGATCTGCTAGAATGTCTCATACGGTTTGAGAGATTTGTATATATATTATAAGCGCAAATATTTCTTTGTCTGTGAGTGGATGTCCTATTTACTAGAGAGGTCATGCGAAATTTTGTACATTTCAATGACTTAGTTTTAAGCGGTTTGAAAGAGTTGAAAGGTTGGTTTGATCTTTTAGTAGAGGTAGTAGGTTTGGTGTCTCATTTGTTAATTTTTAGTTAGCTTGAACTTTGTTGTGGAGTTTGATTACTTGGTGAGCTACTGCCCCATCCCTTCCTTTCTCTTGCTCAAATTTAGAAACATATGCTTCCGTAGGAACTTTAGTTCATTCTTTGAATATGAGATTACATATGCTTCATTGAATATGAGATTACGTGTGCGTGGATGGACATATACTTAGTAGGAAATCTAGTTCATTCTTTTAGTATATATCAATCTTAGTAATCTGTTGCAAAAGTGATAATTTTGTTGAAATGCACAATTGAGTCGATTTTAGGATATTTAGGCAACTCTTTCTTAAACCTTGCACAAATCATCTCAATGTTCATACTTGGAAAGGTTAACTTGTGTGCTTATGAAAGTTCATTCTTGTGCTCATGTAGATAAGTGATGGTTTACCAAATTATGAACCCATATAATGTGCTCATGTAGATAACTTTTGATTTGAACCTTATATTGTCTTGACTTCTTGGAATTGAAAAGTTATCTTAAGACAACTTGTTCAATTGTGAACTTATATTTTAAATGCTTCATATGGTATCCTTGTAGAATGTTGTTTGCCCATGTACAATCGATTGTTTATCCTTGTAGAATGCTTTATATTTCTACTTAGTATATTGAACTCTTAAAATGACTACCAAAAGCGCTTATTGCTTCTTTGAACTATTTTCCTTTGTTTGTTATCTTTTGAATACTCGGTGATGCAATTGGGGTCTTTGGAAGTTGAATTAAATAATTGTAGTTGTAATCTTGGCCTTATGTTAATACTAGAGAGTATTACTTTGATACTTCATTGAATATGAGATTGATGTTCATATGATTATTGCGGCATATCTTGACTAGCTCGTGCGTGTAGTTCTTATATATAATACCTATTCTTGTTTAGCTTGACTGTCATATTGATATTCTCATATTGTGTCTTGGTTGAATAGTACTATTGATATTCTCATATTGACATTCATGTGAATCGACATAATGTTACTTGTAGCACAACCTAAGTTAATCTTGAACTTGCGGGTTTCTAGGTCACGCCCTCCGGACGTTCTAACGACGACATCATAGAAGACATCTTCAACGGTAGCGACGGTGGTGGTAGCGCCCACAACTCCAACAACCCGAGGCATGAATTCCATTGTGAGCTCGATTGGTGTATAAGCTGTTGTATTTTATAACTTGTTGTGATGGATACGTTGTGATCGACTTATTGTGATGGACTTATTTTAATGGGTATGGATTGTATCTATTGTGGTTGTAATGTGTTTATGCGTCATTGCGTAGTTTACAAATTGCCGTTGGATGTGTGATTGGATTATCTAAAGATCTGCTAGAATGTCTCATACGATTTGAGAGATTGATATATATATATTATAAGCGCAAATATTTTTTGTCTGTGAGTGGATGTCCTATTTACAAGAGAGGTCATGCGAAATTTTGTACATTCGGAGACTTAGTTTTAAGCCGGTTTGAAGTGTTAAAAGGTTGGTTTGATATTTTAATCTTGGTAATAGGTTTCGTGTCTCGTTTGTTAATTATTCGTTCGATTCAACTTCATTGTGGAGTTTGTCTTTTGTGTTCTGATTTACGATCGATTTGAACAAAATAGATGATCTTATTTATTCTTAAACTTAGCAATTTTTAGTTTCAATGTTCTTTTGCCTTTTCTTTTCTTCTTTAGTTGTTATATGTATTGAGTGCGATACATATATATATATAAAAATACATACATTTGGATATATATACATATATGTATTGAGTGCGATACATATATATATATAAATCATTTGGATATATACACTTTTTTTTTTGTAAAAATAGCAGATTAAATTAGTAAGTGAAAAAACCCACGAATTTAACGATTAAATCGTGTGGTGAAAAAACCCACGAATTTAACTCGAAAACAATTAAATTCGTGGGCTTAGTAGAAACCCACGAATTTAACTTAAATTCGTGGGTACCCACGAATTTAATTAATTAATTTCGTCGAGTTAAATTCGTGAACTAAATTCGACGGTTTGTTCACGAATTTAAGTTAAATTCGTGGGTTTTAGCTTAAATTCGTAGGTTTTTGGCCCACGAATTTTTCCCTGATTCTTGTAGTGGCTACATTTGTCCATAAAATAAAGTAAGGTTCGTAAGATGATATGGAAAGGATCGAGAAGGTTTAAACATCAATTTAGCCAACAAAGCATGTCTCCTCCATAGACTCGACAGTTGACACCAACCAAACACAGGATGAATGTCTTTTTTAGACGAGATGGGGTGTCTTTTTCATTATGCAAATGTAAAAGGCTTTTGAATCAATCGAAAGCCTCAGCTGATACTTATCTCGTTCCATTTGGTGGGGTTAAGTTGAACCGAAGACTTGCTTTTCAACCTCAGCTCATTTCGATTCGGTGAAGGACCGGATATAGCCTATATCATGCATCTAGACTAGACATCATGTTCAGTTCACATGAATATGTTCTTTATATCTTTGTACAGTGTTCTTAGTTTCCGTGATGCCAAATCTTAATTGAATATGGTCTGTACGCTACTCCATATTTTCTATGTTAAATGACTAGAGTATCGGAAATTAATCTGAGAAATCTGTGATTTCTGGTATGGTAATTAAATTGATCCAGAACTCGGAACGGTGACAGTTCGGCCGTAACTCCGACATCTCATGTCCAAGATGTGCACTGCCAAGGAGTCATGTTTCTAGGCCAATCTTACATCGGGCTATGCCAGGGGTTGGCCCAAACCGCCAAAATGCGCATACCTGCCCGTACCGTAGGTGCCGATCGAGTGGCTGGTGGTGGTGGCACCGCTCCAACGCGGCCATCGTACGCACGCCTCACCCCGTCTACGTCACCGCTCGGCGGAGACGTCGGCGCGCGGCGGGGGAACGGAACCGAACAAAATGCTGGGTGCGCGGTGCTCGGGGCGACGGTGCCACGGTAGTTTGGCGCGCGGTGCCCTTTTCAGCGTTTTTCGTCGTGTTTCTAGGCCGGACGATCATCGATCTGCTGCCGTCCTGTCCTGCATGCGGACGTGTGGTACTACCACGGAGGACGCGTACACGCCTCAACTCACATACACCTGAGTGCGTCTACTAGTAGCGTACGCTTAACTAAAACGGAGATCTACGCTTTACGAAGTGTGAATACGTGCTTTGACGACCACTGAATAGTGAATACAGGTACGTTGTTGCATTGTTGATTTTGGAGGGATGGATGGCTGAGATGTGCGAGTTGCAGCGACCACAGGACGCCCGGCGTCTTCTCCTCGCCGTGGTCTTGATGAGCCTCTACGAGTGGGCGCGTCGCGCTTGTTGCTTAATTATTGCTGCACTAGTGCTGGTGCTTGTTCGGATGCCCCATTTCGTGTAACCGACGGTAATAGAGATAACTATTATTTAAATACTTTTTCATATCATCTAAAAAAATAAACTTAAAAAAAAATTCTATAATGAATAGTATTTTAAAGTTTTTTCTACGAAATCCTACAATATTTTAATTATACCATAGAAATGTGTTTGTTACGAGCAATAAGTCATACATTGGTGTTTTGTATTGTCTATATATATGGTCGTCTCTTCATGAAAAGAACTCTCTCTCATATTTATCTCTCTTTATATCAGCAAAAATCTTATACGACAAAGCTTATAGACGACTGACATCACGCCATTATACATGCCCTTACAACACGTACAAGAGTTAGTCGTGTCAAATGACATTCAGCATTGTCACTTGAGGCAAGTGAATCCTCATCACTTGTTGTGCCTATTTGTCATAGCTGTTGTCATGTACAGTGGTGCGAGAATAGATCAAACTAGAAACTTGTACGCGGTGTGTCACGTCGCGGCCGCCGCTCTCCACGCGAATCGAGAAAACGCGCGATCGACACTACACACACGAGCAAATCGAGAAAACGTGCGAAAAAGATCTAAAAAGGATTTTGTGCTTTCCGTAAAAGGGCTTAAACGTAATGCTAGAAAAACGCAACAAGGATCTAAATGTAATGTATATTTTCCCCCAAAAAAAAGGTCCCGAAAGTTTTTTTTCCCGAAAAAGACCTAATCGTAATTCTTTCTTTTGGTAAAAGGACCCGAGCGCAAGCCTTAAAAACGCATAAAGAACCTAGATGTAATATATATTCTCTTTTCGGAAAAAGGACCTAATCGTAATTTTTTCAAAGAAAAGGACCTATATGTATTTTTTTCCGAAAAAGAACCCGGTTGTAATTTTTTTTGGCCGGCTCGGCTCGAGAGCCGGCTCGCTCCACGGCTCAAATGAACCACAAGGCAGGAAACTTACGGTCTTTAGCAAAGGAGTGATATGAATATGATACAGATACCAAATATAGGGATAACTATGAAAATTAGCTATATACGACTGCAGTTGCTTTGAGATCCATGAAACAAGAAATACGTTCTGAATAGTTGTGCAACATGCATGGTTTTTTTAGGGTGTATTTAATTGCATGCATTAAGATGCTCCCACCAGCGCTTGCAATTTTCCACCCGTACGGTTGTGTGTAGGGATGAAAATGGAACGAAAACGGCCGGCTGTTCCGTTTCCATTTCCATATTTTTTACCGGTAACGAAAACGGAATCGGAAACCCGGAAACGGAAGCGAAACGGAACGGAGCGGATACGGAAACGGAAACGGAAAATTTCACAAGAATGTAGTACATGATCTATCCAAAGTTGCAAACATACCAACTTTGAACGGTGTTGTAGTTACAAAGAACATCTTAATAACATTAGCCAACATTGAGCATGGTATGAACAAGGAAGAAAAAAATAACCTTTGTCAACGACAAAAGGATGTAATTCAAACAGCAGAGAAATAAAAATTCTCTTAACATATGCACTGAAAAAATGGCATAAAATAAAATATAAAACTAAGTTCGGTAGAAATTTAAGAAAGATTTGCCTGCAACTCTAACAATTGCGTTCAAGGGACTTACACTAGAAAGGGATGAAATCTCCTGAAGTGTACAAGAATATATAAGATGCAAGATGGGCATCAACCACACACTAAAAAGATGGAAACCTTCCAACTTCTTGTTGGTTGCGCTATCCTTCTCGTGCTTCATTTGGCAGTTTCCATTGTACAGGTTATCAGCTTGGCAAAAAATCCTATGGCCTATATTCAACACCTTTACCCCCAACGTTTCTGCTGACCGCCCAATACATATCTACTTGCATGTTAATCCACATGTTGGCTATATCTTGTCACTGTATATGTAATGCTTCTCCAGTTCAGAGATTGCCAAATTTCCTCAGAGATTGTTAATTGCTGAACAAAATATATTCACAAAATAATGTATATCTCAATTGAGAGATATACTGAGAGATTTCAAAATGGAAAAGCCTCTTACGGCAATCATCTTGAAAAATATAATGATGTGGAGGCGAAAGAGCAATCATAAGCGAAAAATATACCAATTCGGTAAGGTGGTGGGAAGGGTTGCCTCGCGCCGATCTGAGGCGACCGGACTCGATCGGTGGCTCGGCGGTGCGATGGGGCGGCGGTGCGGTCGGAGTCGGGAGGCGGGATGGTAGATGGGAGTCTCGAGCACGAGGCGAGCACAGGACTACGGTTGGGGGCGTGGGGCGGCGGCGCGATAGGGACGTGGGGGCGGTGGCGCGACGCCGGTGAATTGACGATGCTAGGGCGGCGCGGCGCCGACTCCGGAATCGGTAGGCCGAGACGAGAAATGACCAGACGGGAGACTTTGAGGCTGAGAGCTAGGGTTAGTTCGCAGCAGCATCTTCCAGGCCTCGCGATTGGACCTTGGTGGGTTCTGGGCTTGGAGCCTTGGGCGCCTTGGCGTTCGGAAATTCCGAATGATTCTATACGGAATTTCCGTTTCATTTCCGTTTCCGTCGGAACTGACTCTCCCATTTTCGTTTCCGAAAAAAAAATTCCGTTTTCGTTTCCGTACCGAAAGTTTCCGTTTTCGAAAAAGCGCTTCCGTTTCCGTTTTTCTTCGGAACGGTCAGAAAGTTTCCGTTCCGTTTTCACCCCTAGTTGTGTGCGACAGGCTGAGCTCATTCAAGATTCCCTCCCCAGCCTAAAAAAAATCGACAGCATCAGATTTTTTGTTGCACCCCTCTTAATAATAAGATATATGGCAAAGCACAGATTTTAAAGCAGTTAAATCTTCTTCTCTCACCCAATATATATCATGTAAGGGATGTTATAGATGCTATACGATATCAGATGCTATAAATTTTTTTTTCCAGCTAGCCTAACCCAAGCCCATGTGGAAACACAGGTGGTAAGCTTCTGTCGTGGGATGCAGTCACGCACAAGGATCAAAATTTCGTCAAAAACCATGAAATCCAAATTACTAGCCGAATTAAAAAATTTAAATTGCTACAGTAGTTTCATTTTTGGCGAAACTTCACCCAAACCGGCCAAAATTTTGGGATTTGAAATCGGATTTTGCTGTTTTATGGCCGGATTTGGTTCAATAACCCTTAATAAAGTCATCTTTTATGAAAAATTGTTGAAAAACTGAATTTTTGAGATATTTTAAAATTTTGGCAGAAACACTGTCAAATTTTTATAAAATTATATAAGCTTGATAATGATCTTAAAAATTTATGGCACTATCTTTAGTAGTTTTTGATAATACATAAAAAATTTAAAAATAATTTAACTTAATTTTTTATCTTTAAAAATAAAAAACTGAATGAACATAATTGGCATAGCAACCTTGTCAGAATTTTATAAATTTTCTCGTGTGTGATCATGATACAAAATTTTTATGAGAGCTTAATAATTTTCGAGTACCATTCTGTAATTTTTTTTAAAAAAGCTTAGTTAAATATATATAAGCATTAAACTTCATTTGTTATATTTCAAAAATCAAAAAGAGAAAGAACATAAATGGTAGAGTGCTTTGTAAGAATTTTATAAATTCATTGGAGTGTAATCATAATTCAAAATTTTTATGAGATCTTAAGAATTTGCTTAGCAAAAAAGGTATTGATTATTAGGCTTTTATCATGATGTAGCACTGTCAGAATTTTTAAAAATTATTTAAGCATGACCATCATATTAAAATTTTATAGAAATATTAATTTTACATCAGGACCATTAAAAAATTTCAAATTTTTCTAACGTGGTTTGAACCATTTTTCATTTTGTTCAAAATTACCGGTAAGCATTTTAACAGGATAGTAGCACTGTTCGAATTTTTAAAAATTCATGAAGCTTGATCATAATCTGAAAATTTTATGAGAACATTGGTGATGCGTCATAACCATTCAAAAAAATTCAAAATTTTCTAACGTAGTTTGAACTATTTTTCATTCAGTTCAAACTTGCCGGTCAGCGTTTTATCAGGACAGTAAATTTTTTTGACTTTTTAAATTTCCTTAGACTTGATAATCATCTGAAAGTTTTATGGAAACATCATTGATATCTCAGGAACCTCCACAAAAAAATTCAAAAATTTTCGACATCGTTTGAACTATTTTTTGTTCAGTTGAAATTTATCGAAATTTCGCCAATTTTGTCCGAAATTCGGTCCAAAAATTCCGAATTTGAATTTTTATTTTTGAATTTCGTCCAGATTTTATATGAAATAACGAGATTTCGCCAAAATTTTGGATTTCGATCATCAGTATAATTTTATCCAAAATGAAATTTAAATCCCTGTCACACACACCTCGAGGTGTATCCACACCAACGAAACAACATCTTTTATGTCTGGATATCCCTTCTCCCTCCTAATGCAAGCAACTAAACAACATCCCACTTTAGCCTAGCCTAACAAATACAACTAACCAAACAAGACTATCTTGCATCCACTCATCTAGATCAAGATCATCCCGGATGCTTGTATGAGCCAGGCTAGAGAGATACAGTCAACTAAACACACTCTGAAGCACACATTGTTTAAACTTTTTAAAAAGGGGTGTGCACTTTAATTAACCTTTTGCACCATAAATAGTCAAGATACACATATTTGCAAAGATACAGAACACTAATCCACAATTGAACGCCATTCAATTACATTTAGAGATAGAATAACAAACAGATCAAAACAATCACATGATAGAACAATATGATTTTTCTCATTCAACCAAATGGAAAAAACGAATGTCACTAATCACTAAGATTTCAACTTACCTATTTTATTGAGTGCCTATACTCTTAATTCATTGAATAATAAAGTAATTCATTGAATCAAACAACTACAGAATAATTTTTTGCTTGATTGTGTTGCACATTGCTGCCATGCTCCATGAAACCACACGGTCATTAGCGCTTAGGCGTGCCAGGAGGAGCCCGCATCATTTTAGCCTCCGGGGTCTTGCCACATGGCGCGCGATCAAAGTGGCAATGCATGAGCCACACACACCTAAACAAGCAAAAGTTAATGAAATTTGCATATAAACACCTCCCAAACAAAAGTTACAAAACGGAGGCCGTATTCTGGTATGGCGCGCAAGTCGCCCTAGTTGTAGGTGGGCGGGTCATTGCGCTCGTCGAAGTTACCAAACCATCGTCCCGTCCCACCACATAGAAACTGATGAACGTGCATGCATGGGGTGGTTCTCGGCGCCGAGGTTGGACTTGTCCTGGAACACCGCACACCTCCACCACGGAGCCGTACGTACTCCAGAACCTTCACATCGGTGCCGCGCTTTGTGAACGAGAGCTCCGTGGGGACGTTGTCGCCGGTGAAGTTGAAGAACAAGGGCGGCCTGTTGGGGAAGTCCGTCTCGTACACACCGGAGATGGAGCTGTAGTAGGCGTCGAGGATGTCGACGTACGGATTCGCGAAGCCGACATTATTGAGGGCTCGCCGCGAGTCGCTTACCGTCGGGGCCGTCTCACTTCTCGTTGAACTTGCAGGGATCATGTTGGTGTCAATGGTGACAAGAGCATGCGCTCGTCCACGTGCGTCACCCAGTGGTGGAGCACGAAAAAATTCTATAGAGGTACAAACTTTACACGTACAAAGTTATAGTCTTGTAAAATAGTTTTGTAACATCATAAATCCAACACATATATTTAAAATTTGCTAATGGTATAATACAAATAGTTGAAAAGTCTTAAAAATCTCAAACTATTAAAATCAGAATCAATTCAATCAATAAATTTAACATATTGAAGAGATAATCTGGTGCTGTTGTTGAACGGGATGTTGGTGTTGGACGCGAACGTCCTCGCGGCCTTGTAGTACCGTCCGTTGGATGACGAGCCGTCCGTGACGCTGTCGGCCTTGAGCAGCACGGTCTTGGTCCGGCGTGCCTGCATACATGGCGCGTGTCATTGTTGCGCGAGAACGTTAACGGAGTAGGTGAAGAAATTGCAGGAGAAGTACGTAAACGGCCGGGCTAACTTACCAGTGGATGGTGATGTTTTTATCGCCTTGGTTGTAGACGTTGACGACGACGACATAGCTCTTGCGAGCGTAGATGATGTTGGAAATATTAGGAATTTTCTCAATATTTTAATCTACAGAATTACGTAAATCATGATTAAATAAAGATGCATTTTTTGTTCAAAGCCAAAGGTACTAGATAACAAATTATCTATCTCATACGCAAAGACTAATGAACAAGAAATCAGCATGAATAAAACACGGTATAAGTTAATATACCCTTGAGCGGTGCCACCGTTAGCGCAGCGCGAGCGGTATTCTCGTTCGCCATGACGGTCGAAGTAGAGCGATCACGGGTTGTCGCGATGAAGCGTTGGTGCGATGAAGAGGTTGATGCGGTGCGGAACGCGTTGCGGTCGCGGATGCGCTTCGGGAACACCTTCGGCGATCGCGTGGTCGCTCCCAAAACCTTATCGGCCTTCTATCTCGAGCAAGATCTCAAGAAGGCGAGGTTGGAGGCTGCTCCCTCTGCTACTTGTGCGGCGCAAAAACAGAGGCGGGAATGCAAGGACAGAGAACAAAGGATGAATGGAGTCTGCGTGGGAGAGTTCTGCGGTGAAGAAAAGCACGGCCGTGGCTCTCCTTATATAGCCTCGCGACATGCAGCGGCGAGGAGCCGACCATTACCGACCATCAACTCAAGTAGCCGTTACGATGGCAAGCGACCATTATGCGACCATCAACCACGTCGTTCACGTAATGGCGGCGGCGATTCGATCACATTAATCACTGCGGTTCTTGGTCATATTGACTCTTGAAGCGGCAAAACAAACCGCGCCCGCCAAAGCACATCACGTCCGGCGGCTGCTGCTGCTGCGCGCGCGTGCGCCACGTCCACGTCTCATCTCGTCTCGTCTCGTCTCGTCTCGACTCGCACACACACTCGCACACACACACGCCTCGCCTCGGCTCGGCTCGGCGCGCAGTGTGTGTAGCACGACTTTACCCTTTTCCACCTTGCTAATTGAGAGACACACAACTCAACTATTTAAGTTGGTCAAACCTTCTCTCAATTACCCATATGGTACTAAACCAATTTCATGACTCCTAGTATTCTAATGGGCCTTTTGGAATTTCTATTAAATTAATTATGGGCCATCCCATAATAATCTAACAATCCCCACCAAATTTCAAAGACACATTTGAAATACTCTCGATTCAATGTAGTTTGATATACCGGTTTTCGATGGAAGCTGTTAAGTTGAACTTCCATCTAGAACAAAAGTTACACTCATCCACAATGAACAATGGACTATGCCTTGAATTGTGAGTTTGTGCGAACAAGTTTCACCAAAGTCCTTATCGATACTAGGTGCTAAATGCATCCCCTCGGTTTGGAGCTTATAAGTCATACTCCTTAGCCTTTCATGAGCCTCTAGAGATCACCCAATCTCATAGGCTGTGACTAGCGATCGAACTCGTATAGGTGTATTCCTCATAAGATGTTACGTAGGACAACATCTACCTTATCAAAGCCACTCGGAATACATTAAGGTATAACCAACCTGCCATACGAGAATAGGAGAGTTATTACATCTCAAGCGGAGTGGGCTAAATGCAGATGTACTCTCCTCTCGGCCGATCACTAGCTTGTCTCAACATCCTAATTCACGGGATCTCCGATCAAATAGGATGAGTTACCACTAAGACATGACTTTATGTGGGTCTCAAGCCCATCTCCTCGATGCTTCATCTATCACATTCGTGATAGTCCCTTTGTAAAAGGATCGCCAAGTTTTTAGCCGTCGGATATAATCCAACGCTATAACTCGGAGTTTCTCATTTTCTGACAGACTTCAACCGCCTCTTAACGTGCCTTGATGACTTCATGTTATCCTTAGAATCGTTCACCTTGACAATCACCGTCGATTGTCACAGTTCAAAAGAATAGCGAGCACCGGTTTCTCAACTACGGTAAGTCCTTCACAAGTTCACGCGACGATCGGCTTCCACGAGGCGGTATCTAATCTTGTGAGTTACGCTTCCATTGTAGACCTCGTTAAGATGGTGCGCTTGCAAGACTTCAAAAGCGACTCCACCACCCAATGTGAACACATATCCACTTGTGGCTTTTATTTCATCGACATCGGATATCCGGTTTGAATCACTATAACCCTCAATTACCTAGGGTACCGGTGTAGTGAATTCCATAACTTGATGTCCCTTTTAGATAGCGCATTACTCTCTCAAGAGCATGCCAATGATTATCTCCCGGGTTTGAGACAAACCGGCTTAGTTTGCTCACAGCAAACGAGATATCAGGCCTTGTTGCACTAGCTAAATACATCAACGAACCAATGATTTGGGAATATCTCAATTGATCCTTTGCTATTCGTTGGTTCTTTCGTAATAGCACACTTGGATCATACGGCGTTGGAGCAGGTTTGCAATCGCTATAGCCAAAGCGACTCAACACCTTTTCCACATAATGGGACTGCTCAAGAGTAATCCCACCGTCACCTTCTCTTAACAATTTAATGTTTAAGATGATATCCGCTACTCCCAAATCTTTCATTTCAAAGTTTTTAGACAAGAAGTCCTTGACTTCCTTAATCACATTAAGGTTCGTCCCAAAGATCAGTATGTCATCAACATACAGACACGTAATCACTCCTTCACCCCCACCATAGCGGTAATACACATATTTGTCGACTTCATTCACAACAAAGCGTGAGATGTTAAAGTTCTGTCGAACTTCTCGTGCCACTGCTTAGGTGCTTGCTTAAGGCCATACAAAGACTTCAACAACATACACACTTTTCCTTCATGACCCTTTACTACAAATCCATCAGGCTGATCCATATAGATTTCCTCTTCCAACTCTCCATTAAGGAAAGCCGTCTTTACATCCATCGATGGATGATCGGATCGTAGGAGGCGACCAAAGACGGTAGCACTCTAATAGTGGTCAATCGCAACGGTGAGTAAGTATCAAAGAAGTCCTCGCCTTCTTTCAGGTATAACCCTTGGCCACAAGCCTTGCCTTGTACTTTTCAATCGTACCATCAGGCCTTAGCTTTTTCTTGAACACCCACTTACATCCTACAGGTTTACACCCATATGGACGTTCAACAACTTCCCAAGTTCCATTGCTCAAGATGGAATTCATCTCACTCTGGACCGCTTCCTTCCAATAGTCAGCGTCCTGCGATGAATAAGCCTCCTTAATGGTTTTTGGAGTATCATCCACTAGATATACAATGAAGTCATCACCAAAAGACTTTGTAGTCCTTAGTCTCTTACTCTTACGAGTTACTTCATTGCCCTCATCTATTGGATTTTCCTCAAAAATGGGCTCAATTTGTATAGGAGTGGAAGGTTTAGGAGAGAAGATAGATTCTTGGCGGATGAGCTAAGTGTCTCTTTCATAGGAAATAAGTCCTCAAAGAATGTGGCATCATTGGACTCAAAATTGTACCTTCATTCATATCGGTACTCAGTTTCACTATTAAGAATCTATATCCTCTGTTGTGAAAAGCATAACCAATGAAGACACAATCAACGGTTTTGGTCCAAGTTTACGCTTCTTTGGGATAGGCACATTCACTTTAGCCAAACACCCCAAATGCGTAAATAAGAGAAATTTAATCTTTTCCTCTCCCATTCCTCGAATGGTGTGATTTCTTTATTCTTTGTAGGAACCTGTTTAGGACATGACAAGCGATCAATATAGCCTCACCCCACCATTCCTTGGAAAGTCCATTTGTTTCTAACATGGCGTTAACCATCTCGGTTAGAGTACGGTTCTTTCTTTCGGCAACCCCATTTGATTGGGGCGAATAGGGATCGTCCTCTCATGGATTATTCCATGTTCCTCACAGAATAAATTAAACTCATTAGAAAAGTATTCTCCACCACGATCGACCTAACCCGTTTGATTTTTCTCTCAAGTTGGTTCTCGACTTGACTTTATAGATCTTAAAATAGTGAAAAGCCTCATCTTTTGACTTTAATAAATACACATAGCAATATCTAGTAGAATCATCAATCAAAGTCATGAAATACCTCTTACTACCCTTTGTCAACTCCGTTCATCTCGCATAAATCGGTATGAACTAGTTCTATGGTGCCAAATTTCTCGCCTCGGTGCCTTGTGAGGCTTGCGAGGTTGCTTAGATTGCACACACACTTGACACTTAGAACCTTTGACTTGGGTAAATTTTGGGATTAAATTCATCTTGGCTAACCGCATCATGCAACCAAGATTAATATGACAAAGTCGTGAATGCCAAACATCAGTCTCATGATTACAAACATGATTCACAATTTTATTCATGTCCGTCAAAGACAAGCGAAACAAGCCTCGCTCTCATAGCCTTTTCAATAAAAGTTCCAATTTTAGAAACAACACATTTATTGGATTCAAAACTAGCTTAAAACCATCTCTACACAATAGAGACCGGCGACAAGGTTTTTATTTATCACGGGCACGTGATGCACGTTCCTCGATCGACGACTTTTCTGAAGTAAACTTCAAGTCAATGTGCCGACTCCACGTACAAATGCTGCGACCCATTCCCCATCAACACGAGGTAGCCCTGCGACACTGGTAAGAAGAGAATAAGGATCTGTCAAGACAAACATGTATATTGGCCCCGTGTCAATCCACCAATCAGTGAGCGACATCTTGATAGAGCGGTAGGTATTGAAACATACCCGGATGTTCCTCCTCGGTATTGCCAATAACAACGTTAGCGGACTTTTACGCTTATTGTCTTTGCGATCGGGGCAATCCTTTGCCCAATGATCGATACCATTCTGAGACAAAGCGTTTCCCTTTCCTTTATTCTTCTTCTTCTTGAAGCTAGTAGTTTGAGCGGCCTTGTTCTTGTTCTCAAGCTTTTGGACTTATTTTTATTCTTCTTGTTGAATTGAAAGATTTTCTTTTGTACCACATTGGCACTAGAACTTTCTTTCCCACGTATATCTTTTGCCCTCGCTTTCTCCTCAACATTTAGAGACCCAATGAGACCAAAGAACGCGAACTCTTGTCTCTTGTGTTTTAGAGTAGTGGCAAAATCCCTCCAAGAAGGTGGCGGCTTAGCTATGATGCATCCCGCCATACAAACTTGTCGGGTAATGCACATGTAAAATTCTCAAGTTCTTTCGCAAAAGCTTGAACCTCATGAGCATGTTCTACTACAGAGTGGTCATCAACCATCTTGTAGTCATGAAGCTGCTCCATGACATAGAGTTATTTGCCAGCGTCGAGAGACTCGAATTTTGCCTCAAGTGCATCCACATTTCTTTACCACTTGGCAAAATCATGTACACATCAACAAGATTTTCTCCAAGAACACTAATCACGGCACCTCTGAACAAGTTATCGCGGTAGTGAAGGCACTCTCACCTGCTCGGGAGAGAGCCCACCCTCAGTCGTGGTTTGCCTTGCGCAGCGTGATACACGTTCATGGCGATCAACCACAAAATCATCTTGGCGCATAGCGCTTGTAATTTGCGCCGTCAAATATAGTTGGCTTAGCGCGCGCGTAAAATCGATGGTTGTAAAATTCCTAGGATAAGGTTTTTGGATTGTTGGAAATATTAGGAATTTTCTCAATATTTTAATCCACAATTACGTAAATCATGATTAAACAAAGATGCATTTTTGTTCAAAGCCAAAGGTACTAGATAACAAATTATCTATCTCATACGCAAAGACTAATGAACAAGAAATCGGCATGAATAAAACACGGTATAAGTTAATATACCCTTGGCCGGTGCCACCGTTAGCGCAGCAGGTAATATTCTCGTTCGCCATGACGGGTGAAGTAAGCGATCACGAGGTTGTCGCGATGAAGCGTTAGTGCGATGAAGAGGTTGATGCGGTCTGAGACGCGTTGCGTCTGCGAATGCGCTTCGGGAACACCTTCGGCGATCGCGTGGTCGCTCCCCAAAAACCTTATCGGCCTTCTATCTCGAGCAAGATCTCAAGAAGGGCGAGGTTCGGAGGCTGCTCCTCTGCTACTTGTGCGCGCAAAAAGCGAGGCGGGAATGCAAGGACAACAGAACAAAGGATGAATGGAGTGCGTGGGAGAGTTCTGCGGTGAAGAAAAGCACACCGTGGCTCTCCTTATATAGCCTCGCGACATGCAGCGGCAGAGCCGGCCATTACCGACCATCAACTCGGTAGCGTTACGATGGCAAGCGACCATTATGCGACCATCAACCACGTCCGTTACGGTGGCGGCGGCGATTCTGGTCACATTAATCACTGCGATTCTTGGTCATATTGACTCATGAAGCGGCAAAACAAACCGCTCGCCCGGCACATCACGCGTGCGTCATCGCCACGTCACGTCTCGACTCGACTCGACTCGACTCGACTGACTGCGCACACGGCACGGCTCGGCTCGGCAGCGCGTGTGGCATGACCTTTACCCTTTTCCACCTTGCTAATTGAGAGACACACAACTCAACTATTTAAGTTGGTCAAACCTTCTCTCAATTACCCATATGGTACTAAACCAATTTCATGACTCCTAGTATTCTAATGGGCCTTTTGGAATTTCTATTAAATTAATTATGGGCCATCCCATAATAATCTAACAGATGATCGGGCCGGGGGGACGGGCCATTGACGGTGATGATGGTCTTCTGGTGGCAGTCTTGTGTAGTTAGCCTCCTTTATCTGAAAAATATCACAGGACGTATATATATCACTGGCACATACTCACTACGGTCACAAATAATTGTCATTTTAAATACTAATATGATCTTCAAAAATACAGTTTTGGCTACTAATTTTCATTATAATATATTTATAAAACATAATAAAATTATAATATTATGAAAGTACTTTTCGAGACAAATATGCAAATATGATTTTCCTGTATCCAATTTAAACATTTAAAAGATATTGACAATCAAAGTTTCAAAGTTTAGCTACACCTATATCCAAAACGACAACTATTTGTAATTGGAGGGACTATTTCTTTTTTTGAAAGATCGCTAGCACGGGAACTTATGGTCTATTTGATTTGAAGCTAACTTTGTCACGCCTAATCTTAGTTGTGCTATATATTCTTATACTGGTGTTTGGACGTTCAATGTCATAACTGTGGCTCGCCACACTTTCTTAGCTCCATGTCCTACACATCATAGACTCAGTTTTTTGCCAAACTTTATCACACTTGTGGCACTGAATTTTATTACGTTAAAAAGTGTGGCAAGTTAGACTTATCTAGGATTAGTTATGGTAAAATTAGGTTTAAACAAATAGACTCTTAATTTAGCAAAACAGATTTTCCACAAGAGATGATCTAGTCCCAGGGTAGTGTGCAAGCTCCATATGTTTAGTAAAAATCACAAGGATTTCTAGAGACGAACGTGCATGATTAGTAATTAAAGTTTGTACTGCGCCTTTGTGGGAGACAGCTATCTCAATCGTAGTATATATTTCTATTTTACGACTGCACCTGACATATGCAAATGAAGGCATGCAATTTCGTTGCCTTAAATTTTCAAAAATTAACTTGAAAACTATTTCCTCTAGAAGAAAAACAATGTTTTCAAAACATATTTTCTTTTTTGCTGTTGCATATGGTGTGCTCTTCCACAAAATAATATTGCTGGCATGCAATCAATAACCGTGCGCGCTACGCCGCGCCGGGCAAATCACGATGATTTTTTTTTTAGAAGGACGTGCTTCGGGCCTAGGCGCAATTTTCTGGAACAACAAGGTTTTTTTTAAAAGGGTCTCGGAGCTGTAAGTGAATACGCAAAACCACGGGGACCTTCTTGTAAAAGAGCCAAGGATGACATATACATAATGAGCCATACAAGATTTTGCGGAACCACGAGGTTTTTTCGCAAAAGAGAAGGTGGAAGGAATTGAACGTAATTTTGAATTTTATGAGGGACCTTTCTGCAATTCAGACAACGTGGCTCTCTCGGATGGCAGAGAATCCAGCAGCTTTAGATAAGTAAACGATAGATGCGCGCATAGCCCATACACACATAGTTCTGGGACACATGTATAAACGAAAATGCTATATGCATGCAAGTACACTTACAAAGAAATCATAGGGGTGAGTCCTGGAGCACTGAGCAGGGCTAACTGCAACTCCAAATGTTAACACCACACCAAGTAACCAAAGCACTGCAGGTGCCTTAGCTATAGGGCTGGCAAAAAAACTCGTCAGGACTCGAATCAAAATTTCTTCAATTATAGTAGTTAATAGGTTCAAAATTAAAATAAGATAATTTCGAGCGAAAAAAGTTAACGAGGCTCGGTTCGATAGTGTGGCTCGTTAGCTCGAATTTGAAATAACCACTTAAATGGTACATAAAATGATTTTACATTGAATTATATAAATTTTGAAAGAAGCCTGATAATAGCTTGTTAAGCTCGATAGCTAGCCCTACTTAGCTATATCCATGTGGACGTCAAGGTTTTGCTTGCCCCTTGCATATGTTTTTTTTTTAAAAAATATAGTTACTCTTCGATATCATTTGTAGATTTGGCTTCCTCCTCGACTACGGTAAATATCGCCTGTCGCGCCCGTAGAGCTTAGCAGGTCGCCTGCGCCACGACAGCCTAGCCGACTGCTGGTACAATGGTTGGCCCATCGCAGTAGTAAAACTGCTAAGCACTCCCGACTCAGCAAACACCTACCGAGGAGCAGCTGCTCAGAAGGTCTCTGCCGATGAGCAGTTGCAATTTCAGTATTTAGTTAATTGAGCGATTAATTAGTGATTTAATTAAATGATTAATTAAGTATGTGTGATTAATTAGTTGATTTGATCAGCAATTTCCTTTCGAGGAAGCGAAGCTCGGCAGAAACTTGCCGCTGTCTCATGACGTGGTAGACTTATGACCCCATCCTGCTGTGCTGGTCGTCCGACCAGCCGAGGTGTATGCCACTACCATGTTCCTCGCGACTTGCCGTGATACCGGAGTACGGTAGACGATACGTGTCGTCCGTTGCTCCTCCCACGATCGGAGAGAGGATTAAATATGCAAATGATTTCAAACTACGATCGAAGTGGATAGAAGAATCAAGAAACCATTGAATACGCGTGCGACGATAAGGACAATTAGGTGTATGCGTGCATATAGAGTGGGCGATCAAGTTCCCGCCGCCGGCTGGCCGATAAATTCCCATAAACTAACCTTAGTTTCTGGTCTGCGCGATATTGTATTTCTTATAGCCGAAAGAATCCCAATCGTTCTGGACTTGTCCACGTCAGCATGTCTAGCAAAAAAAACCTCCCGTTTACCATAATTGCACACAGATCCAGATGGCGAGAGCCGTTGATCTATCCAGCCATCTGCGCATCCCCGAGCACAGGTCCTTGCGTCGCGAAGGAATCGGGCCCCACGGAGCCCCCCTTCATCCCGATGCCCCTCGCCTCGACTACGCCGCCGCCCCTGCTGGTGGTGTCTCTGCCGACTGGCGGCGCCGTTTTCCCCAAGGTCGGTTATCTTTTGTTCTTTGTTTTCCTTTTTGGTTTGAATGTGTTGAGTAGGATTTGTGCATAACGTCGGCACCGACACGCTCAGGAGATGCGGCACCTTGGCCTTGTCTGAAAAGATATTATAAGAACTGTGTCGATGTCTAAAACGACATTATTTTGTGGGTGAAGAGAATATTTCAATACATATCTTACAACTGACAAGCTAGCTTGCAGGAGTATGCGAATCTCTTTTTTGCCCATAGGTGATACGCATACACCACTAACCACGCTTTTCAGATTCGTGTGTACCCCAACTGGTATTTTTTGAATAATATATAGTCGTCGTAACTTGATTCTAAGAACAAAGTAATAATCGAGAACAATCACAATAGATGAACAAATGATATATGAGATCTGAACTCTTATCTTACTTTTGAAAGATCTCTCTGGTACAATAAGGACTATATTTATAGCTAAATCCTCTTAAAAGTAAATTCGGGATTAGCACAAACAAGTTAGTTATATCTTAACAGTATTTACAATGTATGCATCATTTTCTTAAATAACCTCATATCTCTCCTCTCTTCTCTCTCTCATCTCATCTCTCCCAGCTCCAGCGATGGCCGGCTGTCCCCGTCCCAACCTCCGTCCACCCCTGCGCCGGTCTCTTCTACCCTACTCTGACAACAGCTGGCCGCCCCCACCCCAACCTCCCCCACCGTAGCGCAGTCCGTGGTTCGGAATGGTCCAGATCCGGCGCCTACAACCTGCAGCTGCTTAGGGAGTACGTCAGTCTATGGTCCAAGGTACAGTCCGTACAGCTTACCCCGGAACTCGATGATTTCATCACATGGACTCAATCCTCGAACGGTGTCTACTCGGCAACCTCGGCATATTGGTTGCAGTTCCATGGATGCACCCAAAAACCTTTCGTCACCGCAACATGGTCTGCATGGGGATCGCTCCGATGTAAGATCTTTTGGCTCGTGCAACAAAACCATTTATGGACAACACAACGTCTGCAACTCAAGGAATGGCCCAATCAATATTTCTGTCAAATGTGTTGCCGAAATCTGGAGACGGCTTTCCACCTCTTCGTAGACTGTACTCAAGTTCGTCGTATGTGGTCCTCCGTTGCGCGGTGGGTTGGGATCCCGACTCTTCAGCCAGACCAGTGGAAGCCATCTCAAGACCTTGACGAATGGAGTTTTCAACAAATAGCCTACCGGTCCACCTTCCACAAAGACGTTAAATCTCTTATAATTCTAACATGCTGGTAATGGTGGAAAGAATACAACAATAGAGTTTTCCAAAGGAATTCGGCAACCCATGAACAGATCCTCTAATCAATCAAAGATGAGGCTGCCAACTGGATTTTCGCAGGAGCGACGCACCTTGGGCAGATAATACAACGACGCCTTTAAAAACCTTTTAAAAGTCTGAACTTCTTTACCTTGTATCTTGTACTCTGATTTCCCTTCTAATATAATCACGGTTTGACGTTTAAAAAAACAGTGGGGAGCGGCGCGCGCGTGGTGTGTGTGTGTGGTGTTTGTTCTGGTGAGGCGTAGACGGGTTTCCGGCAACCTCAAAGTTTTTAGCAACGGTGAGGTTTTTGTTGACCTCGAGGATTCCGATGAGGTTTCCACTAAGGTTCTGGCCAGCGGCGAGTTTTTCGGCGAGGTATGCATACGGTTTGTGTACAAAATACTGTTGAGTATTGATTCATATTGCTAAATACGAGCACAGATCTCAAAACACCTTGGATGGTAGATCCATACAGGCAGAAAATCTAAGTCGGTGCAAGTATGCATTGGAAGTAGGACTGCTACTCTGTGATGCCAACACCTGGAATATCTTCTTGTGAACTCTGATATGATTCCAGACAAAATATACACGTTGAATTGAAAGTTTTTGAGTCGAAACTTTTCGAATTAAAAAGTTTTTGAATTTAAACTTTTCAAATTGAAAGTTTTTGAATCAAAAGTTTTCGAACTAAAATTTTTGAATCAAAAGTTTTCGAATTGAAAGTTTTCGATTGAATTCATCTAAAAGTTTTGAATCAATTTTTTTAATAGAGAAGGAAGGAGTGGGAAAAGGGAAAAAAAGAGGAAGAGTGAAGGGAGACATGCCATCTTAATACTTGGATGGTCTTCACCGATGAGATCAATTAGTAAGGCTAACTTTAAATTAGCAATACCCTTTAACGAATTAGGGCTTATACACTCAAGTTGGGTTCCTGGTTAGAAAGTTCTGACCGTAGCTATTCAGATAACTTAAATTGATTTAATTATTTACTTGGAAAATTAATTATAAGTTACGCGTATTGGAGTCCGTGTTGATGCCTAAGTAGAAAAAAAAAAGACCCGAATGAAGTGAACGACACTACTCGTGGACCAGTGTACTCTAATTATTGATTAACCATTGCAATGGCAAACTGTTGCATCATCAGATAACTAAAGAACACTTGGGGAAACTAATATATCAAGAAATGAAAGAACAGTATTCCCCCTACTAATTTTGCTTGCTTAACCTTCTGCATTACTGAATATATAGTTTCCTGCTCCATATACTAGCTAGCTGCCGGCATCAACAACTAGGCATGTTTGGAGGTGGCGGAAATATCTTAGCTCCCGGTGTCTTACCGTTCTTCACAATAAACACAGTGTCCATCCCCCAGACCATGTGACGATCCAAATGGCAATGCATGAACCATACACCTAAACATCAAAATTAAGGGAAGTTAAAATAAAATTAGGAGCAGTGTTTTCATGCTTTTCCTCGTAATACAAGTTGCATGAATTTTAAATCAAACGAAAGGATAAATAATCACTATATATCCTTTATCTTGTTTTAATATTTATGCAACTAAAAAAAGTATGGAAGGCCCTCACAACATGTAAAACCTCCGCATTCCAACAAAAAATGTCATAAACCACTCACCAGGATTTTCCGCGCGGAAGCGGATTGCGGCCCAGCCAGCCTTCGGGACGGAGACCGTGTTCTGGTACGGCGGGTCGACCAAGTTGTAGGTGGCCGGGTCCTTGCGCTGATCAAAGTTGCCGGACCCTCGTCCCACCACGTAGAAGCTGAACCCGTGCAGGTGCATGGGATGGCTCTCGGCGCCGACGAGCGCCGTGTCCTGGAACACCACCTCCACCACGGTGCCATACTCCAGAACCTTCACCCTCGTGTCACGCGCCGTCAACCTGAGCTCCGGCGGGAGGTTTTCGGCGGTGAAGTTGAAGAACAACGGCGGGTTGTTGGGAAAGTCCGTCTTAACCAAGCCGCGGACCGCCGAGCGGTAGTACGCTCCGAGGATGTCGGTGTGCGGGGTCTCAAAGCTGACATTGTTGAGGCTCGCCGCGAGGCGGTTGCCGCGGGGACCCTTGCACAGCTCGTTGGGTGCGCAGGTGATCTCGTTGATCGCCATGGTGATGAGCATGTGCTCGTGGACTTGCCGGGGCACGTTCACCGGGTGCTCCTTGTTGGCTAGGGACCTGAGCTGCACCGAGTACGCTTCCGCCGCGGCACTGTCGTTGATAGCCGGCAGGGTGGGGAAGTCCGGGGTCGCCGAGGCCGGCGGCGCGTCGGTGTACTCCAGGACGGCGGTGGCGGTGCTGTTGTCGAAACGGGGGAGCGGGTTGGTCGCCAGCGACCTCGCCGCCATGTAGTACCGGGTGTTCCAGAGGCTGCGCTCTGATCGGTCGGCCTTGAGCAGCACGGTCTTGGTCTGGCCCGACGCGATGAAGATGTGGTCGACGGTGAACGTCTTGGTGTAGGAAGCGTCGGTGCCGACCACGGTGAGGCGGTGCCCAGCGATGGCAAAGAAGAAGTCGTTCGAGAGGGCCGCGTTGATGATGCGGAGCATGTAGGTCTTGCCGTGCTCGACGGGCAGCCTGAAGGCGCCGTCACTGGAGCACGGGAACAGGTCGCCGGGCTGACCATTGATGGTGTTCGCGTCCGAAGGCTGGAAGTCTCCGCCGGTCCGGAGGGCGTCGGCGAGCACTTGCCCAACATCGCCGTTCCACCACTCCCCTGCAGATAAAAGGTTCACACTTCACACACTAAAGCAACACGTACGATCAGGTGCGCATAAACCTGGGAAGCAACGTTCCGCCACACGCGCGCGTACGTACCGAGGATGATAGGTACCTCCTTGTGAGGCTTCTCGTGGGGGAAGGTGGCGCCGCGCCTGGGGTGGATCACGATGGCGCCGTGCACGGTGGCACGGTCGAAGTCGCTGTGCGCGTGCCACCACAGCGTGCCTTCCTCCTCGGAGAAGAAGACCCGGTAGGTGAATCTGTTGCCGGGCTGGATGGGGCACTGCGTAATGTACGCCGGCCCGTCCGACCACGGGTTCCGCGGCTGGTCCACGCCGTGCCTGCACCATGGCTGTGTGTGAACAATGGAGCATGCGAGGCGCCAAAAGATCATGCCATTTTTGCCGCAAGTGCCAATGCTTGGACCGGAAAGCTTACCAGTGGATGGTGATGTTTTTATCGCCCTGGTTGTAGACGTTGACGGTGACTACATCGCCGTTCCGCGCGTAGATGGTCGGGCCGGGGAACTGGCCGTTCACGGTGAGGATGGTCTTCTCGCGGCAGAGCCTCGTGTAGTTAGCCTCCTTTATCTGCAGCACGCGATAATTTATCATGTATACATATCTGTTAAAATATACAAATCGGCGAAAGATTATTATTAACAAAAACGAAGAAATGTAAACGTTGTATAGTTTGTTAGGTAACACTAGTGTGAGGTTATGAAAAATTTAAGAACACCTTTCTAGCTAGAATACTATGTGTCATCTTCTCCATATACTTCCATCATTCCTCCTTCCCTCTTCCCTACTCACTTCCCCATTCTTTCCTTCCTCTCTAACACAAAAATTTCAAATTAAAAAATTTTAAACAGGAAGTTTCAACTTGAAAAAAAATTGAACTAAAATTTTTCAACTCGATATTTTTTTACTCGGAAAGATTTAAATAAAAATTCAAATCGAAAAATTTCAAATGAGAGTTTCGACTAGAAATATTTTAAATCGAAAAATCTCAAATTAGAATGTTTCAACTCGGAAAAATTGAACTGAAAAAAATCAAATAAAAAAGTTTTAACTCGGAAAACTTTCAATTCAAAATACTTTCGGTTCGAAAAGTTTCTATTCAAAATCTTTCGAAAATGGTTTAAAAAAATTTCATTCAAAAACTTGAGGAGAAAATTGAAAAACAAAAGCTGTTGACTTTGAGGGGAAGAGAATTGAGGAGAAAAAAAAAGGATGAAATAAGTGTCGCGACAAGAGAGCCTTTTCGGAGGAAGGGAAGTTAAGAAAGAAAAGAGATGCTACCACTTGTTACAACGAGAAAGCATCACGAAATCAAATTAGCAATTCCCTAATTTGTTTTGTTGAACGGATAATAGTGCATTAATTCGTTCTCTGCTCAAAGTCCCGTACGCCTGCACGCGTCAAGGTGCAGACTCCAGAGTAGTAACATACACATCTTTGGTCTTCAGCTGGTGGGAAGCAAAATACAAGGCGATCATAGAAAACTCACATAGACTTACGAAGAAATCGTAGTGATGGCTAGCCATGGAGCCTTGAGCAGGGCCAGCTATGACACCAAACGTCAAAACCACACCTAGTAACCAGCAAAATACCGTCATCTTACTGATGACCATTAATAATTGTGGGACGTCACGGAGATCGAAGAAAGCCAAGAATGGGTAATTGGGTATATTGGCGAAAAATGTGTACGACTGTTTTTTCTAATAATGCCTTGGCCATTGGGTATTTATACACAGGAACTGCCAATCGTTAACGTGATGAACGGATGACAGGTTGGAAACGAACTGGCATGCATCTAGCTTTCCAACTTTGTTATGCGGACGAGATTTTAGGCGTGTAATAAGATGGAAATATTTCTAATTGTATCTCCTCTAGATGGAAGGATTTTATCATATCTTTTTTCAATAGAAATATTATTTTAACATATCTTTATTCGCATGTCCTTACTATGGAAGGATTTTATTCATGTATACTATACTAGTTCAGTGCCCATGCGTTGATACGGAAAATAAAATTGGTAACAAAACATAAAGGTCAAGCAAAAAAAGAAAATTTTGCTACAAGATCAAACATCTATTTCTCTCAATTACAAAAGTTTTTATGGTTTCTCTTTCGACATGAATAAAAACCAAATATATTGTACATAGCACATAAGGCATTCATGATATTAGAAAATATTTTAGAAATGATATTTATTGGTATACGTTTTGAAAGTTCTGAAAATTAAGTTATATTGCAACATAACTTGGATATCATTTTGATCAAACCTTGTCTATGATTTAAATCTTCTCTGTAGACAACGTTTTTTGTGAGGTTTTCGTGAGTTTTCTTAGTCTTTCGGCCCTTGTCCTTCTCCTTGTCTGAGACGGCAAGTATATTGATGTTGCTTCTGACGGTGACTCTAGATACATACAGTTGCCCATGAGAGAAAACCAGTTCAGAGAGGTAGACACCGACATTTGGGATGGTCTGCCCTTGCGCCTTATTGATTGTCATTGCGAAGCTGAGCCTGACCGGGAACTGCTTCCTCTTGAATCTAAATGGGAACATCTCGTCATTAGAGGGACATAGAGGTATTCGAGGCAAGAATACCCTCTTCTCGACGTGCTGGCCAAGCACAATCTCGGTATCTATAGCATTCTTTTGGAATGCTCGGACTACAAGTCTCGTCCCACTGCATAGTCCATTTGTAGGGTCAATGTTCCGCAACAATATCACGGGACAGTTAATCTTGAACTTGAGTACATGCGGAGGTAGACCATTAGAGGTCATGGTGTTTAGGAATTCAGGAGGGTAGTAGCTATGGGGATCATCCTCCGCACTGTCGAAGCTATGGTACACCATCTCCTCGCCATGAAACAAGTCAATTATCTTCATATTGATCCTATCAATGTACTCGTTTCTTGTCGACAAGATGGTCTGAGATGTGATATAGTTGGCATCCGATATGTTGTCATCCAGCATAGGGAAAATTACTATGTATGAGTTTATCGATGTCTATGCCATTTCTCGTATATGGCACACAGATCTGGTCAGGAAGCCGCACGCAGCCATACAAATTAGTCTCCTCAATACCATTCCCGACTCGCAATAGGTACTCTGTGTACTAAGGATCACTCTGGGCCCTCATGTTACATACGAGCCTTAGCTGCCGTATGCAATACCATAGGTATGACTTATGCAACGTTGCGTCAGTTATCTATGGCCTTATCCCCTTATGAACAACCGGTAGAACCTACCTGACCACCAAACGCGATCATTTTCCCACCGAACGACAGATGACGTCGACCCATGATGTCCTTCATGCTACTGTCCAGGGCCTCCACCGCCTGTCGCCTTGTCATGGAGGCTTCGTCCCATATTATCAATGACTCCTGCTGAAGAGGCTTAGCGGTCCCACTTTGCTTTGTAAAGTTACAGACCGCCTCATTTATAATGTTTAGTGGGATCTTAAATCTCGAGTGCGCTGTCCTACCTCCAGGCATGATAGATGCGACTATGCCCGACGTCGCGGTTGCCACTGCTATCTTGCCATCACCTCGGATCTTCGCAAGCAAAGATTTATATAGGAATGTCTTTCCGGTACCTTCCATGCCATCTATGAAGAAGACACCTCCGTCGCCATTGTCAACCGCAGATAATATGTCGACGTACGCTGCCATTTGCTCCAGGTTGAGGGAGGACGATAGAGATATATGATCATCATCGACCTGGATTGTTGACTCCTCGTATATCTCTCTGGCCTCTACGTCGGTGTTATCATGAGACTCATCTATAACAGGGAGAGGAAACGATGTTATGTCCTTCCCTATCAATTGGAGCATATTTCTGATGTCTAACAGCACCATCTGCTCAACCGTCTGTTGGCACGCGTGGGAACGACAGTAGTCATCTAACATTCCTTCAAGGTGCCTTTCCCAAAGTCCACATACGTTACTTGGCTCGCAAAAGACCAGTATAGTTGCAAAGAGCCTCCTGAGCTATGATGGCATCTGGAAAAGCTCAGCCTCAGTAAGACACCCCTGTAGGATGTTGTCAGCCTCGACTAGTCCCCTCTTCTCAGCGGCTTCATGGAAGAACGGGTAGACTACACCGTTCACTGTCCTGAGTTCTTCAAAGGAGGTACCACCAGGTACGTGGTTTAGGAGAACCCTAAGATAATAGCGCTCCCCTCGTTCGGACGAGTCGACACGATTCTGCCAACTTGTGTTTGTTCTACCCTCTTCTTCCATAGCTTTAGTCCTGGATGCCAAATAAATGTCGCTGGAAAATCGCTGTACAAGATACCTCGAGCCTCCTCGCATGTACGGTTCATCTTGAAATACTCTTTCAGTATGGCCCTCTTGATGCCATGATGGGCAACATCATGAAGATCTTGGCCTGCAGAGAATGAGACCATGTGCATGTTCGGTAGATGTAGCTGCATTTGCAATACAGGTGGGGAGACCTTGCTAAGGTCGAAGTTGTAGATCCTCCATAGAGCTTCAGGTGGGGTAACCCACCTGGTGTCCCTAAACTGCTTGATCTCGTCAATGTTTTCATTGCTATCGGGTTCATTGAGAGCTACAGAAGTACGGTCGTGGCCTTTGTAAATGTACTTGAATAGGTACTTTACGGCTTTTATGCTTGAGCAAACCTCCACGTTTATATGCCAGTTATACTTCCTCAGAAGCTAAGGGTTGTATGGCACTACCCACCTATTGTCAAGCGTCCGCCCTTGAACCTTTGCATGGCGGCCATCATCCCTTGTCCTGTATAAGGGATACGATTCGTTGCCTTGTATTGTAGATGAGTTGTAATGACGAGGGTAGTAGTTCTTGCATCTACCCTCCTGCATGCACACATTCTTCAGATTTAGGGCTCCGCATGGGCCATGCATCATATGCTTTACGACCATCTCGTACAACTCTGGGTACTTGTTCTTGTCTGGGAGCTCAGTGGAGATTAGACGGTCAAACTGCTCTGGACACATGAGCTTGTACCCCCCTTCATGATAAGAAGGAAGTGAACATACAGAAGACCCCTCTTTTGGAACTCGATGACGTAAACATAAGCAGCTACTGTGCCAAGGATATACCTCTTGAATAGTTGTTCCTTAAGGTTCTCAAGCTTGGCTCTGAATACCCGAATGATGAGATCAGGGCGGTCCTGTGGGGTCTGTCTAGGCTCTAGCTCTCGTATTATCTCTTCCCAATTAGGGTTGCAGGTCAGTCAGGAAAATGTCCGATTTCCCGTACTTCTGCACTAAGGCCATAGCTTCCAGGGACCTTCATTTCATATCTCTGTCACCCCCAATGAATGAAGCTGGGAGCATGATCCTTTTGCCCACAGCTCGCGCATGACTCTCTCCAGACTCTATGCTATCAACCACGCCTTGGTACAAGTCAGCGCGTATCTCCTTCTGGTGGTGCCTGAAGTAGTCCAACCTTGTACCCTTTACCTTAATGTACATGTCAATCGTGTACTGCTGAATAGGCGCTTGCCGTATAATGTAACATCCCAAAAATTTGCCTTTAATATTATTTTAATGTTATTTGTACCTTTTGTGATTTTCTGGAATTTATTGGATTTTCTAGAATTTATTTGAATTAATTTCAAAATTATGTATATTGACCTTTTATGAAAATTAATTAAATTTGGACAAGTTTAATATAATTTTTTGCTAAAACTATTTTATTTGAGCTCAAAATGTCTCAAAGTATTTTTGATAATTTTCTTGGATTTTTCCTGGTATGTTTAGTGCCTAAAACCATTTAATCGAATTACCAGAATTATTTTAATTGATACATCCGGGAAAGTCTGTTGAGCAGTGCTGGGCTCGGCCCATTTACTTTGCGCTCTAGGCCCAGCATTCCGCGGCCTTAGCCCATTTTCTAGAGGCGTGAGTGCTGTCCGTTGGACCAAGGTTTGACAACCGAGATTTGGAGATGAAGGGTGAAAACCCTACCGTGTGCTAACCGTCGGATCAAGATTTATCGATGCTGATTGAGCCGGGCCGGTTTAGGAAAGATTAGCTCGTGATCGTTGGATGAGCCCGGTCGGATCTGATGGTGCTGCATCAGAGGTGATCGCTGCCGTTTGTCGTTGATCGGATGGTTGATCGTTGTCGTGTTCGCGAAGGACTCGGAGCGCCGCCGCCGTCGTTTGGAGCACGGACTCCAAGGATGCCGGCCGAATCCAGGACTCTTCTGGGTATTTAAGTGTGCATCGGGTGCGCCGCGAGCCCGTGAGAGCATCCCCTAGGTTTTCAGCCCTGGGGTGGAGCCGTTTCACCATAATTTGAGGATTAGATCGAACGCCATCGTGTGGAAGAAAGCACCGATTCGTCGCCGTCAAGCCGTCGCAAAGCTCAAGGCTGATCGCATCTGATTCGCCGATGTCCAGGGCATCTCGTGCGCAAGCTTGTGAAGCAGGAGGACCGTTGGAGCAGGAGATCACCGCAAAGGCCGTCGTCACCGGAGAAGAAGGTCGCATCGCCGTCGAGCCAATGCCCGAACCAAAAATCCGCTCACGTCAGGACGTATGCGAGGTCGCGAGCTCACCGTAGGTGTCCATCTCCGCCGTCGGCAATGACCCTAGGACTACGGCACCGCCGGGTGACGTGGGCTGCTGCTTCGTTGACGCGTGGCTGCATCGTCACACCGTCGGTCGAGGTGGCAGTGGTGTGGCTATCGCGCGCGCGCGCGTACGTCGTCGGGTCGGTAGAGCTTGGTCCCACATGTCGACAAACGGATCCGTGTGGACCGAGTCCACCGTGAACCCGATGAGGTTCATGGACCCAGTCCATGGATCAAGGGGCACGTGTCAGCACAGGAGCGCTTCGGGTCAGGGCTGATGTCAGCATGACGCAATAAATCCGTTTTTCAGAATAAAAATAATTCAGTTAATACTGATTTTCCAATTTCTGTATTTTCAGTATTTATTCAAACTTCAAAAGGTTATATCTTTTGCATTTTAACTCGGATTGAGGTGATTCAAATCTCTAAAAATTTATAAAATTTAGATCTATTTAATGGTGAATTTTATTTAATTTTTATATATTGTTTTCTCTCTGTTTTGGTGTTTATTTGTTGTTCTCTCTCGTTTTGCGTAGACGTTAAATTGTGCAACGCATCCGAGGAAGATTCGTCGACTCAAGACCAAGGTCCAGAACAAGAATAAGGGCTTTTATAAGGCAAGTTGTGCTTTGATCATGTTGAACCCATGTTTATACAAATGCTATATTGTTTTACTCTATTGCATGGTATTTCAAGTATACAAATTGTTTCAACTTAAATTGGGATCTAGTTAATCTACCCATATGATCTATACCCTACCTTGTCATTGTATGCCATAATCTATTGTCACCCTAGATTGGTTCATTATAGTTGGTTAGTAATGATAATCAACATGGGATGGTTAGACCGTATTAGTTGCTTAGCCATGCCACGTCATCACATGTGTTTGAATCATTGATAATTAATCTTGACTAATGGAATATGGAACGATGTTATGAACTTGTGTGCCATGTGGGATCACACGATGAGATTGAGTTGTTATGGCGAGTCATGTCACGCAACGATGTTGAATTGTTGATAGCACATGGTGCTTGGTAATCAACTTGGGGTGATAATCACTTAGATTGGGGCAAGTGACAAGGGGCGAGTATGCTAAGGTGGGCCCAATGGACAGAGGGTATGTGGATGTCTTGCCCTGATCACTTTAAGGACTTAACCTTGCAAGCCTTTGACCTGAGTCAATCATGCAACCACATGTCTGGCATGGGACAGCCTAGCTGATTAATTTGTAATGTCTTAGCTTTGGTACTATCTTGGTCGGTGTGAGTTCCCGAGTTATGGAGTAATTCACATGGCGCAAGAGGGGGCCCTGGATGTGGTAACTAGTCCCACCAGTGTTGAAACCTTAGTGGGTGGTACCGGGTTAAGCCAGAGCATTGTAAAGGCTTTGTCGCGATTTCTCCGCCGACACACCAAAGGAAGTGTGTTAATTGCATGGCATCAAGAGATGATCATGTCGTGTGGGTAAAGTGCATAACCTCTGTAGAGTGTGAACATATTCGAATAGCCGTGCTCGCGGTATTGAGCAATGCTCGGGAACTACAGTTAAGGGTTAGCTTAATTAAATGGACAACTTGGTTGGGATGGCAGATTGCCATATGGAAGGTTGGAACTTGATTTAGGATTGGAAACTTAGTTTACTTGAGAAATGTTGAATCTATCTATTACTGATAGGGATGAAAACGGGTCGGATATTTCCCGCCCGATCCGGGACTGGATCCGGTCGGGACCGGATTTTACTATCCGGTCGGATCCGGGATCGAATCCGGATACTTGAATCCGGATTCGAGATCGGATCCGGAGCATCCAATATCCGGTAAATACGGGACGGGATCCGGATATTCGGATTTTTCCTATTCGGATATCCGGATTTTTCCTATTCGGATATCGAATCGGATATTCGAATCGGATATTCGGATTTTCCTATTCGGATATCAGCAAGGCCCAGCCCATTTTCATCATTTTTTCCCATTTCGGCCCATTTATATTAACAATTAGTTGGTTCTATTGATCCTCAAGTAGCATATTCTTTCTACGATGTTTGTTGAATTTAATTGATATATAATTTGTTACTATAGTCATGTACTCGTATGGTTTTAATTCAATATATATTATTCTATATATGCGTGCGTTATCCGTATATCTTTATCCGTTTCCGACCCGAATCCGTCACATATCCGTTCCGTATCCGTATCCCGAATAACCCGAATCCGTATCCGTATCCGGTTAGCCCGTATCCGGTTCCGAATCCGGGAAAAAAATATGGGTTAGGATACGGGAAGAGCAATATCCGGCCGTATCCGACCCGTTTTCACCCCTAATTACTGATATTTGTTTTGCAGTCTTTACAATCTATTTATTGTATTTGTTCATAAATGCTGCTTTGTTGCAAAATAACCCTGATAGCCTGTCCTTTGAAATAAGCCTTGCATATAGCTATGTTAGAATTGCATTTTGTGCACAACTTGTTGAGTGCTTTATGTACTCACCCTTGCCAACAACAACATCATCAGTTGAGGAGTCTACATCTATACTGGAGGAGGAGTTCCATGAGGAGACGAATGTTTAGGGCGCAAGCCTTGTCGATTACTGTGGTATCTTGAGGGTTGTCTACGTTTTCAGTCCGCTGCAGTTTAATATGTCATTCAGCCTTGCGAGGCATAGTCATGTAAGTTGACCATAAGGTCATTCAACTAGTAGTATATAGTATATGATGTTTTTCATAATGTTTCCGCTATGTATGATTGTGATATTTACTGATGTTGAGCCTGTGTGCACTAGCGTGATCCTGGACTAGTGCGGTATACACAGAGGGTCCGAATTTACATATTCGGGTCCCGACATATAATAAGGAGTTTAATATCCCACGATGCATCTAGAATTTGTAGTAGTAGTAGCCTCTTAGAGTAAAGCAAAGCCGGTTATTCGAATCTACGCAGAAGAGGGATATAGTTAGGTGATGTGTAAATAATTAGGACATCAATAATGATGAGATGCCGCATTCACAACAATACTCACCTGGATCCTCGTAGTGATTGTCGTTATTGTTATTTTTAGGTGCTCGAATTACAACTTTAAGGGGCACACCATGCTTCGGGATATGTGGATGCCAGCCTAGTTCTCCTCTTGGGAAGAAGAGTGGATACGACAGGGGGTCGTAGCATCCATAGTGCGGCTTTATATTGTAATTCTCATTGTTGTTGCCATATAGGATTACGCTGCAGTTGAAATATCTGTGCCGCTCGTTGCCCTCGACCTACACAGCAGCCACTTCCGACGTTACTGGCTTGTTGTAGACTCGTTGATCCATCTGTAAGTCGGTGTTCAGTGATACACGATATTTCTCGAGGTCTTCGGCTTGGCCTAGTCTCCTGAAAGTTTGAGAGTAGGGGTTGTCCCGGAGGATGTTGACCAACCTCCTTACGACTTCCTGGTCGAGGCTAGGTGAGTAACGAAACCGGTGATTCGAACTGGGGTCATCATCATAGAAATAGAGTTTCAAATGATCCGGACCGGACTTGCTCGGACCAAAGGAATGGACATTGTGGTAAATCTGTCCGTGGGTTCGAAATGTGTACACTCCAGACCTCTTGTTGGTGTAGTTCTCGTCGAGACTCAAGCCTAGGCTGGTGAAGGAGAAGTGATCGTTGAAGAATCTTATGTTGTCACGAAAATGCCTAGCATCGGGATCTACACTCGACCAAAGCCTGCAGAGTTCGTGTATTGGCTCTGGTCCGATAGCCTGATTTTACCGTTGCGACAACAAAACCCGTTCATCTCATACTGGAACCTCTTTTGCACCGCAATGCTCACAGTCAGACTTAGCCTTTAGCACGTGTGTGCTATCGGGTACGTTGTTATACACATGATCGTAGGGATCTTCGACATTTGAGCCCATTGGAGAGTTATTTGCTAGCTCATCAAAGCCTATGTCCTCCATTGCGTCGTCACCTGGATGGATTCAAGTTGAGGGGATTATGATAGGTGTTGGATTCTATATAAAGGAGAGAGAAATGACGTCTAGACTACCTCCACCCGCGAACATGTAGTACTCCTCATCCATATCCTCCTCTACGGTCGTTTCTATACCATCTGTCATTTTCCGTGAGTATAGGTTAATAACGGTTACGTAGTTTGTGTTGAGAAACTTGGCATTTTTCGGTTTAATTTAATCCACATAAAAAATTATATAACATGACATCTAGCATAGTGATCACATAGTAAACAACAAGTGTATAACTCAACAGAAGAGTCTGCAGATTATACCCTTGAGCGGGGCCAGTGCTGGTGGCACCAGAGGCGCTATTCTGCAGATCAGTCGACATGATCGCAGTTTGTCGTAGTAGTCGATCGAACTTGAAGCAATGTAGACGGTTGTTGCAGTGCCGATTCCGATGATGTAATCGAACACAATGAGCAATCACGCTGTCTTCGCGTTCCCTAAAAATCGTATTCGCTCTCTATCCCGCAGCAGGGACGCAAGAGAATGATGATTCCGGAGGCCTGCTCACTCTGGTTCTGTCGCGCAGGAGAGGCAGTCGAAAACCTTGGCGCAGCTGCAATGCAGAATCGGATGAGGAGGAGGCTCTGATATTGTTTCTGTAGTTTACACAGGAGAGAAGGGCGCCCTTTTATAGGCACCAGGAGAGGAGGCTATGAGCCAGCCATCAACCACGTCCGTGACTGGTAACTGACGACGGTTACTGCTCATAAACCGGCCATGTCCGTTACTGGTAACTGACGGTGGTTACTTCTCATAAACTGGCTATGTCCGTTCCAGGTAACTGACGGCGGTTACTCATAAACCAGCCACATTGATCACTGAAATGGCAAGAAACAAACCGCTCCCGCCCAGCACATCACGTCCGGACTGGCCTGCGCCGCGCACGTGCACGTCACGTCACATCACGTCTCGACTCGACTCGCACACGCCACGGCTCGGCTCGGTGCGCGCGCGCGTGTGGCACCGCCTTTTCCTTTTTCCAACCTCACAACAGATGAACATGAGTCCAAGCTATTTAAGTTCGTCAAACCTTCTCTCAACTACCCATGTGGGACTAATGTCCTCATAACTCCTAGTATTGCACATGGGCCTTGGGATTTATTGGGCCAAAAACTAACAATCCCTACCAAATTCCAAGGCATATGTGAAATACTCTCAGTTCCACTGTTGTTTGATATACCAGGGTTTCGATGGAGACTGTTAAGTTGAACATCCACCTAGGACAGAGGTTACACTCATCCACAACTGAACAATGGACTATGCCTTGAATTGACAGTTTTGTGCGAACAAGTTTCACCAAAACCCTTTACTGATGCTAGACTGCTATAAGCATTCCCTCGGTTTGGAGCGTATAAGTCATACTCCTTGGTCTTTCATGAGTTTATAGAGATTACCCAATCTCATAGACTGTGACTAGCAGTCAGGCTCATATAGGTGTATTCCTCATAAGATGTTCTGTAGGACAACATCTCTGCTTATATAAGCCACTCGAAATACATTAATATATGATCAACCTGCCATACAGAATAGGAGAGTAATGCATCTCCAATGGAGTGGGCTATGTACTAAAGTACTCTCCTCCTAGTCAACCAATAGCTTGTTTCACCACCCTACTTCACGGGATCTCCGATCACATAGGATGAGTTACCACTAAGGTGTGACTTATGTTGGTCTCAAGCCCATCTCCCTCGATGCTTCATCTATCACATTCCGTGATAGTCCCTTAGTAAAGGGATCTGCCAAGTTTTTAGCCATCTGGACATAGTCCAATGCTATCACTCCGGAGTTTCTCATTTTCCTGACAAACTTCAAACGCCTCTTTACATGCCTTGATGACTTCATGTTGTCCTTAGAATTGTTCACCTTGACAATCACCGTTTGATTATCACAGTTCATTAGGATAGCCGGTATCGGTTTTTCAACAACCGGTAAATCCATTAGGAGTTCACGAAGCCACTCAGCCTCAACAGTGGTGGTGTCTAATGTGTGAGTTCTGCTTCCATTGTTGACCTTGTTAAGATGGTCTGCTTGCAAGACTTCCATGAAACAACATCACCTCCAAGTTTGAACACATATCCACTTGTGGCTTTTATCTCATCAGCATCAGATATCCAATTAGAATCACTGTAACCCTCTAGTACCCTTGGGTACCCGGTATAGGGAATACCAAAACTCATAGTACCATGTAGATAGCGCATTACTCTTTCAAGAGCATGCCAATGATCATCTCCCGGGTTTGAGACAAACCGGCTCAATTTGCTGATAGCAAATGAGATGTTAGGCCTCGTAGCGCTAGCTAAGTACATAAGAGAACCAATTATCTGAGAATATCTCAACTGATCTCTTGTTATCCCTTTGTTTTTTTCGTAGAATCACACTAGCATCATAAAGTGTTGGAGCTGACTTGCAGTCACTAAAACCAAAGCGACTCAAGATCTTTTCCACATAGTGGGATTGCAAAAGCGTAACCCCACCAACACCTTCTCTCACTAGCTTTATGTTTAGGATAACATAAGCCTCTCCCAGATCTTTCATCTCAAAGCTTTTGGACAAAAAGTCCTTGACTTCCTTAATCACATTAAGGCTAGTCCCAAAGATCAATATGTCATCGACATATAAGCATAAAATCACTCCCTCGCACCCACCATAGCGATAGTACACACATTTATCAGCTTCATTCACAACAAAGCCAGCAGATGTCAAAGTCTTGTCGAACTTCTCATGCCATTGCTTAGGTGCTTGTTTAAGGCCATATAGAGATTTCAACAATTTACACACCATGCCTTCTTGACCTTTTGCTACAAACACATCTGGCTGATCCATATAGATCTTCTCATCTAACTCTCCATTTAAGAAAGCCATCTTAACGTCCATCTGATGAATGAGAAGACCATGAGACACTGCCAGAGAAAGTAGCACTCGAATTATGGTCAATCGAGCAACAGGTGAGTAAGTATCGAAGAAATCCTCTCCTTCTTTCTGGGTATAACCCTTAGCCACAAGTCTTGCCTTGTACTTTTTAATTGTACCATCAGGCCTAAGCTTTTTCTTGAACACCCACTTGCACCCTACAGGTTTGCACCCATAAGGTCGTTCGACAACCTCCCAAGTTCCATTAGACATAATAGAATCCATTTCACTCTATACTGCTTCCTTCCAATAGTCAGCATCAGGAGATGAATATGCCTCTTCAATGATTCTTGGAGTGTCATCCATTAGATATACAATGAAGTCATCACCAAAAGACTTTACAGTTCTTTGTCTCTTACTCTTACGAGGTGCTTCATTGTCTTCATCTACAGGATTCTCTTCAAGTGAAGGTTCAACGTGCGTTATTGGAATGATAGGCTCAGGAGGGAAGACAGGTTCTTGGTTAGATAAGCTAGGTGTTTCTTTCATTGGAAATACGTCCTCAAAGAATGTGACATCTCTGGACTCCATTATCATACCCTGATACATATCGGGTACTCCAGATTTTACTATTAAAAACCTATACCCAATACTATGAAAGGTATACCCAAGAAAGACACAATTTACGGTCTTTGGTCCAAGCTTACGCTTCTTTGGGATTGGCACATTGACCTTAGCCAAACAACACGAAGTTTGTAAGTAAGAGAGATTTAATCTTTTCTTTTCCCATTCTTCGAACGGGGTTATCTCTTTATTCTTTGTAGGAACTCTGTTTAGGACATGACATGTAGTCAATATAGCCTCACCCCACCATTCCTTAGAAAGTCCCGCTATTTCTAAGATGGCGTTAACCATCTCAGTTAGAGTGCGGTACTTTCTTTCCGCAATCCCGTTAGACTACGGTGAATAGGGCGGCGTCCTCTAATGAATTATACCGTGTTTCTCACAGAATAAATTGAAATCATTTGAGAAATACTCTCCACCGCGATCGGACTTAACCCGCTTAATCTTTTTCTGAAGTTGGTTTTCTGTCTCAGCTTTATAAAGTTTAAAATAGTGAAGTGCCACATATTTTGATTTCAACAAATACACATAGCAATATCTAGTAGAATCATCTATTAAAGTCATGAAATATCTCTTTTCGCCTTTTGTCAACACACCGTTCATCTCGCACAGATCCGAGTGAACTAGTTCTAATGGTGCCAAACTCCTCACCTCTGCTGCCTTGTAAGACTTGCGAGTTTGCTTAGATTGCACACATACTTGGCACTTAGAACCTTTGACATAGGTAAACTTCGGGATTAAACTCATACTGGCAAGCCGCATCATGCAACCAAGATTAATATGACAAAGTCGTGAATGCCAAACATTAGACTCATCATTACATACATGATTCACCACATTATTACACATGTCTGATAACGAAAAGCGGAACAAACCTTCGCACTCATAGCCTTTACCAATAAAAGATCCAAATCTGGATACAACACATTTATTGGACTCAAAAACTAGCTTATAACCATCTCTACATAATAGAGATCCACTGACAAGGTTCTTATTAATCGCAGGTACATGTTGCACGTTCTTCAGTCGCACGACCTTGCCTGAAGTGAACTTCAGATCAACTGTGCCGACCCCACGCACAAATGCCTGTGATCCATTACCCATCAGTACGAAGGAAGTCCTTGTGATCTGGTAAGAAGAAAACCGACATTTGTCAGCACATACATTTATATTGGCCCCAGTGTCAACCCACCAATCTGGTGAATGACATACTGAAAGAACAAGAGGTATTGTTACGTACCCGGATGCTCCCTCTTCAGTATTACCAATGACAATGCTGGCAGACTTTTTCTGCTTGTCTTTGCGCTTAGTGCATTCCTTAGCCCAGTGGCCAGGTTTGCTGCATACAAAGCAGTCTCCCTTCCCTTTATTGTTCTTCTTCTTGAAGCTAGTAGTCTGGTTGACTTTATTGTTGCTATCAGCCTTGTTCTTATTTTTCTTTTGGGATTGAAAATTCCTTTTCTGCACCAAATTGGCACTGGAATTTCCCTCGTCCCTTTCCACGAATATCCTTTACCCCCGCCTTCTCCTCAACATCAAGAGACCTAATCAAGTCAGCGACGCTGAACTGTTGTCTCTTATGTTTTAGAGAAGTGGCAAAATCCCGCCAAGAGAGTGGCAGTTTCGCAATGATGCATCCTGCCACAAACTTGTCAGGCAATACGCATGGAAAGTGCTCAAGCTCCTTTGCAGGCGACTGAATCTCATGAGCTTGTTGTACTACAGAACGATCATCGACCATCTTGTAGTCATGAAACTGCTCCATGACATACAGCTCACTGCCTGCATCTGAGACTCCAAATTTGGCCTCAAGAGCATCCTATAATTGTTTAGCAGAAGATAAGATCATGTACACATCCACTAGGTTTTCTCCTAGAACGCTTATAACGGCACCTCGAATGCAGTTATCGGTGACCTCAAACACTTTCTCCTCATCAGGAGATAGCACCCCTTCAGGCTTGCCTTGTGCCACATAATACACGTTCATGGCAGTCAACCAAAGAATCATCCTTACACGCCAACGTTTGTAGTTCGCTCCATCGAACATATTGGGCTTCAGTGTAGCAGCGAAGCCAGTAACCGAAAAATTCCTATTATACGATTTTTGGATTGTTGAGAAACTAGGCATTTTTTGGTTTAATTTAATCCACATAAAAACATTATATAACATGACATCTAGCATGGTGATCATATAGTAAACAGCAAGTGTATAACTTAACAGAAGAGTCTGCAGATTATACCCTTGAGCGGGGCCAGTGCCGGTGGCACCAGAGGCGCTATTCTCGCAGATCGATCGACATGATCGCGATTTGTCATAGTAGTCGATCGAACTTGAAGCAGTGTAGACGGTTGTTGCAGTGCCGATTCCGATGATGTAATCGAACACAATGAGCAGTCACGCTGTCTTCGCGTTCTCCAAAAATCGTATTCGCTCTCTATCCCGCAGCAGGAACGCAAGAGAACGACGATTCCGGAGGTCTGCTCACTCTGGTTCCTGTGCACGCAGGACAGAGTCGGGAAAAACCTTGGCAGCAGCGTAACAACAGAACTGGATGAGGAGGCTCTGATGTTGTTTCTGTAGTTTACACAGGAGAGAAGGATGCCCTTTTATAGGCACCAGGAGAGGAGGCTATGAGCCAGCCATCAACCACATCCGTTACTGGTAATTGACGATGGTTACTGCTCATAAATCGGCCATGTCCGTTACTGGTAACTGACGACGGTTACTGCTCATAAATCGACCATGTCCATTACTGGTAACTGACGGTGGTTACTCATAAACCAGCCACATTGATCACTGAAACGGCAAAAACAAACCGCTCCCGCCCAGCACATCACGTTCGGTCTGGCCTACGCCGCGCACGTGCACGTCACGTCATGTCTCGTCTCGACTCGACTCGACACGCACATGCACTCGGCTCAACTCGACGCGCGCACGTGTGTGGCACCGCCTTTTCCTTTTTCCAACCTCACAACAGATGAACACGAGTCCAAGCTATTTAAGTTGGTCAAACCTTCTCTCAACTACCCATGTGGGACTAATGTCCTCATAACTCCTAGTATTGCTCATGGGCCTTGGGATTTATTGGGCCAAAAACTAACAGTTTGAAAGGTAAATATAGATGTAGATGTTACCATTATCCGTAATAAATGACTGTGTTGAGGGATCTGCAGTAGCAAAGCCATGCGATGATGAATCGGCCACCACTGAAGCATCTGACTATGGGCATTGCATTGCAATTGATTCAGAGCATGGGGTGTCTCTCCTACTCGCGTAGCTTGCATTACGTTTATGTAGCAATGCTTGCCTATCGTCTGGTGTAATTATTTGCCTTGCTGATCTTCTACGGGCGTTAATATCATCCCTCTCCTCTCTTCTACATGCTCTTCAACATGCATTTGACTCTTGCCTTTCTTTGGGAGCCAAACTTCGACTACGTGCTCTTCGATGGGCATTAATTTCTTCCCTTTGTTCAGGTATTAAACTTTGATGGCGTGCTCTGTCACGTTCTCTTCTTGCTAACCTTTGCTCTGGTGTAAGAGCTGCATTCCTAGCATTTTGTCGATGACGCCTTGATTGTATTTGTTCTTCTGTAAGGGTTGCATTTTTTGCATATTATCTACCATGGCTTGCCACGCTTTGCTCAAGTGTAATGCGAGCCTCTACTTGACCAAGACTTGGCTGCCTTTGCTCCTCTGTCATGGTAGTAGAACTTTCAGCAACATTGCGGTAATTCATCATACCTGAAGTGTACAACACATGTAATAATAATGAGCTAATTTGAGGTGCCGCAATGTTTGTGATAAGAACACACATGATAGGAAAAAACAGCTTGTACCATTTGAGCAATCGCCTTGTAGCGATACACACATCGTGCGGGTACTTCGAGGTGGAATTGTGTATGGCGTAGGTGTTTGATTATGCTCATCTTCTTCGCCCGAAGACGAATAACTTTCACTTTGAATATTGTATCCTTCACGTATAAATAAGCTAGTAGGGGCTCGTGGCAAAATAGCGAGGCGAGGTCTCTTTGGAGCTTGTTGTGCATCCATCACTGCCAACATGATATTTTAAAAAACATAGCATGCATATTTACAATTTATCATGCATTTATAGAATAATATAAGCCAAAATTATAAGGGATGGTCACATAGCAACCTTCTTTCCCTTTCCGTGATGCTTGGTTTGGATGATGCGACATAATTGTCAAAATGGTTTGTGATCTACAGAAAGATTGGTGTGAGCACAAAGAAGATACCATTGTAAGAAATTTTGGAGTACGATACCATCTTGCTACTTTGCAAGTAAGTGTGTTAGCCTGATGGTACACTGGCTTTAGCGGTAGTTTTATGAGGAGATGGTGAGAAAGTGAGCATTTTTTTGGTGATCTTTCCTTCCTGCTTTCCCTCTCTTTAATTATGGCTTGTGTATGCCATGTGCCTGATGAAATGTTCAAAAATACTAATTGTGGTATGGGCTACCATCGTTCTAGATAGCAGGTTGAGAACTTTTTTCCAACTATTACTGTTCAATATATGGTAGTATATGTATGATGTGTGTTTGGCGACGTGTTCGAGTAGTGGTTTTGATGTGGATTGCCGTTGTTCTCATAGGTTAGAGCTGTTTTATCCCCTGCGCTCTTCTTTAGTAGTACAATTTCCAAATTGTCTTACTACTCACTCCACATCAAATATATAAGCATCATACATTAGATCACTTAACACCACAGAAATCGATTCATTAAATGGTCATGAATATAGCACACAGAAAAGTAGTAACGAATTAAGCCAACGATGAAATAACTTTAGAATAGTTTGCAGCCATACTTTGATAAGCAAACATACACAAACATGTCCATACAAGCAAATTTCATGTGATCATAATAATAAAATATGTCTAGCATCCAGTTACATCACTAATCATATCTGCATCATTTATACTAATCCGAAAGGCATCGATTGGTAGTCCTAGTAACCACCTGAGCTAGGTATTGCCAATCCTTTCAATAAACCTTTTTATGAATGTGAGATCAAATGCTCCTGCCACCAGTGTGTGTCGAAAGTATACAACAATTTAAGAAATGTATTAGTAAAAGAGAGTTGTAGTTTTCTTTTCTATGAAGTCCGATTCTTATTAAAAAAAACTTACTTTGAATTGCATGTGTTGTAGGAAGATCTGGGGCGAATGTTAGCTTTGTGTACTGTGTAGTCTCCACACAACCTATTTTTAAGACCAATATATTATGAGTGCCTTTTTTTAATACACGTTGCCAATAGTATTTATTATTTTGTAGGTTGATGATTTAATTGCCGTATTTGTTATCTTTTATCAGCATAGTTGCAACAAGCACATGGTTCTTTGCCTTAGCCTCCGACCAACTGAGCACATGTTCGGTTAAATGCTCATCCTATACTTGAACAATTAACAAGTTAAACCTACAATTAAACATAAGAAGAAATATTTAAATATTATGCGCCGATTAGTTTTAATCAAACCATACCTTTTTGAAAATACTATAGATTTACCTTGTATCTAGGAGAGTGACCTCTCTATTGACTATACGGCGTGGAAAGGTTTTGTAGTACTCAAGATCACCAAAATGAACGACCACTCCAATTATATCTATATGAAATATTGTATGTTCAATTTTTGCCATCAATATATCATTTGATATTATATTTGCTACTAAGGAATTTTGAGTCATACCTACAAATGTTTTGTTCGGACGTCCATAAACGTCTTCAAATGACATGAAATGCTTTGGGTAGTGAGGAAAATCAACTCATACCGTGGAAGGTTCAACCGTTGTGCGGTTGGTTAGCAAGCACTCATAAGAGTTTCGGATGCTCCGAAATTGAACTACCTCGTAGTTAGGCTGGAATTGCACACGATAAATGATGTACTTACGACCTTCATTGAGTGCTAAGTTAAACCTATAAACATTTTTGTCTCTGACAATAACTTCTATTTTGAAACCCTTTTAAGTTTAGAATAAATCATGTTAGTTAGCAGCAAAAAGAATTTTTTAGGGGTTGAATTACCATTGGACTTACAGCTTCATCCATTAAGATAAATTGAAGCAAATCACCGTTATCTTGAATAGGAAATTTGACATCTACCAAGACACAAATGCTCCAAGGCATGTCTACATCCCCGAATTCAATGTTGTCAAACTCCTTGAATCTAAAAAAATGAGCTCCTTTAAACATTTGGTCTACTTTTAATTAGATGGAAGAGATAGTCAAGTAAAACTCACGTAGGCACCACAGGGCTTTTAGAAAACAACGCGTACGTTCTCTTTCGTGTTCGATTAATTGGTGCCATTGAGCAGACATAGACATTTAGATGTTACAAAACCTTAAAAAATATTTTCTTTAATGGTGACAGGAGCATTTTCCACATTCAGTAATTCACATAACATTTTTGTGTTTCTCATGCAGTAATGCATTTAAGGCATGCAACATTTAAAATGATCATTACATTACCATCCATTTCTTTTAAATATTTCAAGTAATATAGTCATACACAATGAATAAAGAGTACCACTGCATATAAATAAGCATTGAGAGAAGAGTAGAACTTGAGTAATGCCACACAACTCAATGCGTACAAAGGGTAGTTAGCTGAGAACCAATACTGTCCAAGCTCAATTCTGTAAGTACATAGACGCGTATCATGACAGTGGCATACTCAAATGTTTCTTCTCTCTTGATTTTCTTAAATTGAGAGGCGTGCATGAATTTAGAAAGTGAGAGGTATGCTTACAAATAAAACAAGATGGCTGTTTGATCTGTGGTAAATAGTCAAATAGTTCAGGTATACGACTAATTGTAGTGTAATGCTCAAAAGCCAAGAGTGATATGCAAACAGAAAATAACTGATATAGTGAGATGCATCCTCCTGTAAGCGCAGGGTCACCAGAAACTTTGAAAACAACAGGGTTCATAATATATTTTGATCATCTTGTAATGCATTTTTGGTACTACTTTTTATTATTATCCTGCTTGTACCGAACTATTAGCATCTTACCATTCTTGAGGTCAAAATGGGTTGAGTAGGATGCTTTGCAAGTAAAACTTGATCAATGAGGTCATTTACCCAGCTTGCTTATTTTATTATGGACCTGCACGACACTTACAACTAGCCTTCTTATTTTTTCTGTGTTGAGTTGTAGTTTCGCTCTGTTGGAAACCATATCACCATATTTTTACTAAGGAATTTTGAAAGTTGACGGTATGTTCAAACTATTTGGCACAGAGCAAGACATCTCATGTCAGTACTACATAGTTGTATTGTACTGTGGTTAATGCCTGAAACAATTTTATTACTTAAACTTAAGGAAACAACCTAGCAGAATTTGATTAATTGCAAACCACTGAGTGATTGTATGCAATATTGGAGCTTAGTCACGAGCCTCACGGCTTTAAAAGCTAGAGGTTTGTTTAATTTCCAGAGGATTTCTCTTGCCTTGATTTTGCCTTTTGTCTGAAATTAAAAAAGACTCATTCTATTACTGATCCTTTACTAAGCAACTCTATCTGGTTGTTGATCGAGTTTTCTTATGCAACATTGAACTTGAACTTCTATTGCTGCACCTGGTATATCTAGATATCCAGATGTTTTATTCTGTTAACGTAGCTGGGCACACCTTGATTGTGTTATTTCTATTAATAAACCATTGGACAGTTGTCTACTCTTGCTATTCGTGAATGCCCTTCATAGCATGAACTTTTGGATAAAGTGCAAACATTGCTATATTTAACCTTCATGGGGTGTTGGAATGAGATGATGTTTCTTTTTTTCCCAGCAATCTTCAAGCAGAATTGCAATAGAGCATGTAGTATATTAGGCAAACATTCAAATCTTTAAGAATGATATTTGAGATGTTCAACTACTTCCACTACTACAGAATGGTACATCACTATCGCTTCATCTGTGTCGGTTCTTAAGTTTTTTGGAAGAAACGATTGTGATAGATGACTTAGGAGAGGCATTAATCATAATCACTATCGGTTCTCAGGTTAGAAGTGATAGTGATGTAGCACTGGGAACATTACAATCGGTTCTTATGCGAGAAGTGATAGTGATGTGCATTATCATCACTATCGGTTTTCATATAAGAAGCGATAGTGATGAGCACGTACACATCACTATCGGTTCTTATTTAAGAAGCGATAGTGATGATAATGCACATCACTATCGCTTCTCACAAAAGAACCGATAGTGATAGTGATGTGCATTATCATCACTATCGCTTTTTAAATAAGAACCGATAGTGATATGCGTGCTCATCACTATCGCTTTTTATGTGAACCGATTGTGATGACTATGATAATCACTATCGCTTGTCTTGTAAGAACCGATTGTGATGTCATGATCACATCACTATCGCTTTTATATGAGAACCGATAGTGATGTACCTCGTTAGGTTATTTATACCACTGAAGTGAACTCTTCTCTGTTATTGTTCGGAGGAGGTTTCTCCGCCGCCACCGAAAAAATAGCTCATATTACGTGGTTGGAAGCAATACTTTGGTGAGAAAATTTGAAATCCTCAAGGGTGGGTGTTAAGAGGGTAAATTTGAAGCCCTAACTTGAGGAGATTTCCTCATTTGCATAATTTGTGGTTTTCTTCAAAATGTGAGCATTCCTTCAAACCCCTTTAATTTTGCACTATGTAATTTTGATATGTCGCAAGAAAGTTTAGATTGCTTTGGTATTGTGTATATCCTATCGATTCACACCCTTTATTCACAAGCATGTACACATGTACTTAATTATCTTAATTTGTAGTGCTTTGATGTTAATATGGAATTATTATTCTTGTCACGATGAATGCTAGAGTTTAGGGTGCGGAACCTCGTCTCCGTTCGAGGATGCTTGTTTATAAATATACCGAACGAAATGGCATATTTATAAGCGGCGGTCTCGAATTGTCCACGTTCTTTGGGCGATTCGAGGATATGTGCCGTGCAAGTTCTGGTGTGTTGTACAAGCTGCGAGTAGAGATTTGGTAGCGTCTCCTGGTATTCTCCGGATACACACCCTCTTGACTGTTGTCGAGGCGTGTATATGGAGAATAGCGAGATATTGAAATTTTCTCTAGAGTTGTACAATGGCTTAGGAACTTGTCGGAACCACATATCCTCGAATGGGATTAGGACTAAACCTATTTAGAGATTAGGAGTCATCGTTGGTACCCTTGTATTGTTTCGTTGTAGTCAAAAGATCATGAGGCTCTTGCACTATATAATTAGATTGTTTGATATCATTGTTCATGTTAAAAATGTATGTCTCTTATCTAGGAAATTGGAAGCTCTAAACCAGGGAAGAATCTAGGTATCGATCGGGAGTACATATTTCATATATGTTGCAGGAAATTGTCATCTATTTTGCAAAGGTAATATTAACTGAAATGATGTCTCAATATTTCAAATAACTAGCTTGCTGTCGCTCCAGTTTGTGCATAATTTATTGGGTGAAGTTTAATTGCAGATGAACCGTAAGGAATGGATGTATGCAAAAAGTCGTGTGAGTGCTGAATTTCAGAGGGGTGTTAAGGAGTTCAAAAAAATTGCCGAAGAGGACATGGTGAGGAGGGGTGTAAACTTCATATATTGTCCTTGCATTGATTGCACCAATCTGAGAAGATTTAACAACTCAGCTCAAATTGAGGACCACCTGATTCGACGTGGCTTCGTGAGGAATTACACGTGTTGGATCCATCACGGGAGGCAGTAGTACCTATTTGGTATGCAATGAAGACACGGTGGAACCGGATGATGAGTTGCAATTTGATATGTTTGAGGAGGAGAATTTGGAGCAAATGTTGCGGGATGTGGAGGTAATTACACGAAGAGAGTTTGGAAAGTTTAAAAGCGATGGAAGGCGATGCGAAACCACTGCATTCACAAAGTTGCAAAGCGAATACACTAAGTTAGGTTCGGTCCTTGCATTGTTGAGCGAAGGCAAAACACCGTTGGACGGATACAAGTTTTAATGCACTTCTAGTTCTTCTATCAGATCTGCTTCCGGAGGGAAACGAGTTGCCAACAAGCATTTATGAAGCGAAGAAGCTACTATGTCCCATGGGAATGGAAATAGAAAGGATACATGCATGTCCAAATGATTGCATCTTGTACCGTAACGCACATCAAGAGCTGCACATTTGTCCAGTTTGCGGTGTGCTTCGGTACAAACAAAAGGAGAAGCGTAACGACAAGAAGCGTAAGAGTCAGGGCAACGAGGGTGAAGAGGTCACTAAAGGTGCACCGGTGTAACATCCCAAAATTTGGTTTAATTAAGTTTTTATTGCTTAAATATGCATTTGTGATTTTCTGGAATTTATTTGGATTTATTTGAATTAATTCTTATTTCAAGTTTATTGCTTTTTATTCAAATCTATTTAAATCTGTGCAAAGTTAAAATAAAGTTTTGCCAAAAATATTTTATTTGAGTTTAGAATGTCTCAAAGTATTTCTGAGATTTTTCTTGGATTTTTCCTGATTATTTTATTTGCCTAAAACCAATTAAATGAATTTCTAGAATTATTTTAATTATTAAAGTTTTAAAAATCTTTTTGAACAGTATTGGGCGAAGCCCAACATTGGCGCTCGAGTCGCTTCAGGCGGCCCAAGTCGGCCCGTCGTCATTGAAACCCTAGGATCCATCGCGGACAACCGTTGGATCGAGATCCAACGGGTGTGCCTTGCCGCGTCGTCGATCGTCCGAGCCGTTCGATGGCGCCGCGTGGGCGCGTCGGATGCAGCCACGTCACCTCTCCGTGTCGCCGCCGAGTCCGCCGCCGCCTCGGGCCGTCCTCGAGTCCGGGCTTTGCACGCTCCCGTCGCCGCTATTTAAGGCGCCGACGCGGTGTTGAATTCCTCACCTCGTGCGCGTCGCCGCAATCCCGAAGCCCGAGCCGTCGCCGCCGCTCGCGTAAGCTTCGCCGGAGTTAGCCAAAGCCCTGTTGTGGTTTCCGATCGCTTCGCCGCCCTTTCGCCGTTTCCGCCGTTCCAAGGGCCAGACCGAGATCCCCGGATTTCGTCGCGTCGGACCAGTGAAGCCGTGTCGCCGTTTCGTCGCCGGAGCGCCATCGCCGACGTCGTCTTCTCCATCGCCGGTGAAGCTGTGCCGCCGCATCGTCATCGCCGGATTCGAAGCTTTCCAGCCGTTCGATCTTCGTTGAACGCTCCGGATCGCGCCAAGTGGGTAAGCGTCTCGGGTGTCGGAGGCCGTTGGATCTAATCGGATGAACCGAGACACGGCCACGTGCACCCTTGCCGTAGCCGTCCAATCGAGTTCGTGCGCTCTAGATCTCGCCGTCGCCGCAACCAATCGGGGCCGACGTGGTGGTGCGGCGCCGAGGCGTCGTGGGCCGGTCACGGTGAGACGGAGGAGGTCCGTGGACGTGTCTATGCACCGAGGCCACGTGTCGGCCGATTGGTCGGTTCAGTGGCGTCATGCTGACGTCATGATGACGCAATAAATCAGTTTTCGTTTTAAAAATAAATCTATTAATTCGAATTTCGATTTTCGATTTGATGATTTATTTCAAACTTCAAAAGTCTATATCTTTTGCAATTTAACTCGGAATTGAGTGATTCCAGTTTCTAAAAATTTGTAAAATTGAGATCTATTTAATGGTGAATTTTATTTGATTTTTGGAGTTCAATTTCTCTCTGTTTTGGTATTTATTTGCTTTTCTCCTTGATGCAGCGTAGGCGTTGAATTGTGCGGCGCTTGGAGGAAGATCAAGCAACTCAAGAGCAAGTTCCAGAACCAGATCAGGACCTATTCCAAGGCAAGTTGTGCTTTGATCATGTTGAACCCATGTTTATAAAATTGCTATATTTGTTTTACCCTATTATATATGTTTCAAATATACAATTGTTTCAAACTAGATTGGGCTTAGCTAATATACCAGATTGATCTATACCCTACCTTGTCATTGTATGCCATGATCCATTGTCACCCTAGATTGGTTAAGTATAGTTGGTTAATAATTATAATCAACATTGGAGGTTTAGACCGTATTAGTTGCTTAGCTTTGCCACGTCATCACATGTATCAGAATCATTGATAATTAATCTTGATTAATGGAATATGGAACGATATTATGAACTTGTGTGTCATGTGGGATCACACGATGAGATTGAGTTGTTGTGGCGAGTCATGTCACGCAACGATGTTGAATTGTTGATGGCACGTGGTGTTTGGTAATCAACTGGGTGATAATAACTTAGATTGAGGCAAGTGGCAAGGGGCGAGGAGGCCAAGGTGGGCCCAATGGGCAGAGGGTATGTGGATGTCTTGCCTCGATCACACCAAGGACTTAACCTTGCAAGCCTTTGACCTGAGTCTATCATGCAACCACATGTCTGGTATGGGCCAGCCTAGCTGAGTAATTTGCAATGTCTTAATTTTGGTACTATCTTGGTCGGTGTGAGTTCCCGAGTTATGGAGTAATTCACATGGCGCAAGAGGGGGGCCCTGGATGTGGTAACCAGTCCTTGATGTTGAAACCTTAGCGGATAGTATCGGGTTAAGCGAGCATTGTAAAGGCTTTGTTATAATCACTCGCCTTGGTGGTGTTTGGTTGTATCACGTGGGTAAAGTGCATAACCTCTGCAGTGTGAAACTATTCGGATAGCCGTGCTCATGTATTGAGCAATGCTCGGAATTACGATTAAGGGTTAGTTTAATTAATTGAACAACTTGGTTGGGATGGCGGAAGGCCATATGGAAGATGGAATTTGACTTAGGATTGGAAACTTGGTTTACTTGAGAAATCCTGAATTTATTTACTATTGTTATTTGTTTTACATTCTTTACAATCTATTTACTGTATTTCTTCATAAATGCTGCTTATTGCAAAATAGCCATGATAGCCTATTCATTGGAATAAGCCTTACATATAGATACATAGAACTGCATTCTGTGCACAACTTGTTGAGTGCTTAAGTACTCACCGTTGCCAAACAACAATAATCAACAGTTGAAGAATCTACACCTGTGTTGGAAGAGGAAGTCCAGGAAGACACGAGTCATTAGGGTCCGAGCCTTGTCGGTTGCCCGTGGTGAACTGATGAGCTATCTACGTTTTCTATTTTCCGCTGCTTAATCATTAGTTATATTTTCAGTCTTGCCCTGTGTGGCTTAATAATGTAAGTTGGTCATAAGATCATACCTTTAGTTATATCAATGAACGAACTATTATTCTATTATCGTTGAGTATGATGTGATATGTACCAATGTTGAGCTGTGTGCACTAGCGTTGATCCTGGGAATAGTGCGGTAAACACAGTGGGTTCGAATCAGTGGATTCGGGTCCTTACAACCGGCCAAGGTATTGTGGTACTTGCCCATCGTTCCACGTCTGGAAAGGTTGTTTGCAAATCTAGAGAAGCAAAATTGTTGCGTTGGCATTATGAGTCTCGAAAGGAAGATGGCAGGCTGAGACACCCTGCTGATTTGGCTCAATGGAGAAACATCGATTGGAAACATGAGGAGTTTGGTGCCGAAATGAGGAACATAAGATTTGGATTGAGTATCGATGGAATGAATCCGTTTGGTAACATGAGCGATCGTCACAAAGACGTGGCGATTCATTGTGTATCTACAACCTCCTTCTTGGTTGTGCATGAAGCGGAAGTATATCATGATGTCGTTGCTAATCTCGGGACCAAAACAGTAGGAAATGATATTGATGTGTACCTCGCTCCATTGATCGAGGATTTGGTAAAATTGTGGAATGACGGGTCATTGTGTGGGATCGTCTGAAGAGAGCATTTCACCCTACGGCTATGGTATTTTGCACCACAAATGATTTCCGGCTCTTGGTAATTTGGCTACTCTGATCGAAAGGAGCAAAAGCGTGTCCTATTTGTGAAGAGGAGACCGAGAGCCTATGGTCTGCGAATTCCAAGAAAAGCGTGTATATGGGTCACCGTGAGGTTTCTACCTCGAAGTCATCGATACCGTAAGATGGATGACAAATTTGATGGGAAGAGGAAGTCCGTTCGGCACCGCACCTATGAGTGGAAGGCAAGTATATTCACGTGTAGAGGATATCGATGTTGAGACGGAAAGAGCCGTAAATCTGTTCGTTCTAGGACCATTTGGAAGAAGAGGTCAATATTTTGGGACTTACCGTACTGGAAGGAGTTAGATGTTCGGCATTGTATTGATGTCATGCACGTTGAGAAGAATGTCTGCGACAATTTGGTTGATATCCTGCTGAACATACCTGGAAAGACAAAGGATGGTGTGAATGCTCGTCGCGATATGGCCTACATGGGAATCAGGCCCAGGCTTGCAGTGATAGAGGAGGATGGAAAAGATTCGTATATGCCCGCTGCATGCTACACCCTGTCCAAGAAGGAGAAAGAGGACCTTTGCAAATGTCTCCATGGTATTAAAGTTCCATCGGCTACTCGCGAACATTAAGAAGCTTGTGTCCTTGGATGATTTGAAGTTGTTGGGCATGAAGTCCCACGATTGCCATGTCTTGATGACCCAAATGCTCCCAGTTGCAATAAGAAATATTCTGCCAGAGGATGTCAGGTTTGCAATCACGAAGCTATGTTACTTCTTCAATGCGATCTCCTGCAAAGTTATTGACCCGACGTGCTAGACAACTTGCGAGTGAGGTGGTGCAGACTCTATGTCAGCTTGAGATGTATTTCCCACCGTCGTTCTTCGATGTCATGGTCCACCTTGTTGTTCACCTCGTTAGAGAGATTAAGATATGTGGATCGGCATTCCTACGTTATATGTACCCGTTCGAGAGGTACATGGGTATATTAAAATCCTACGTGAGGAATCGGTCGAAGCCTGAGGGTAGTATTGTGGAAGGTTATGGTACTGAAGAGGTTATTGAGTTCTGCGTGGACTATCTCGGGAAAAGACAAGCAATCGGTGTTCCTCTATCTCGCCATGAGGCGGACTTGTCGGCAAAGGAACCGTTGGGTCGAAACTAACGAGGCCACGGTTTGATATGTATTGCAAAGCGCATCTAACGATCTTGCGCAGAGCGCAGAAGTTGTGGTACATCGCAAGCGACAAGTCGATATTACGGAAGAGAATCCACAAATGGATGAGCTTTCCATCATGCGAGAACACAACGATAGATTTCTCACATGGTTCAAACAAAGGCGGAGGTTTCATTAGTGAGACTATCAAATGGTTGGTGACGGACCTAGATTTAATGTACGGACATGGCAGGGTACGATATTAATGGGTACACCTTTTACATCGAAAGTCGATGCGAAGAGTCTTGTTCAAAAGCAGTGGTGTAAGCATAGATGCTTTTTCCGATGAACATCACTCGAAAGGAGGATCCTCAATGGCAATGAACTCTTACTTCGGGGTGATCGAAGAAATTTGGGAGCTCGATTATGGAATATACCAAATTCCATTGTTCTGATGTAAGTGGGTGGGACTCCTACATGGAGTGAAGGTCGACAAGAGAGGTTTTACTCTTGTGGATCTCAACAGAGTGAAGGTCGACAAGAGAGGTTTTACTCTTGTGGATCTCAACAGACTCGCCTATAAAGATGACCCATTCGTACTTGCGAAGCAAGCAAATCAGGTCTTCTATGTGCGTGATCCGGCCAATCCGAGGTTGCACGTCGTCCTTCATGGCAAGCGGCGGATCGTTGGAGTCGAAAATGTCATAGATGAAGAAGAATACGACCAATTTGATGAAATACCTCCGTTTGCGGATGGGGCCTGTCTTAGTGGCGACGATGACACACATGGAAGAAATTACATGCGTGTAGATCATCAGGAAGGGTTGTATTGTAAATAAAAGGAGTACATCATTGTATCAGTTGCTATGTGTTTGAAATGTTTGTATTGTACATAACTGTAGTTTCGTGTTTGCAAAGGTTACGTGTACGTATGAAACTTGAAGCAAATTTTTCAATGGATTGTGGTATGTATCATCTACTTGAAGCAAGAAAAGAAGGCACTCCACACCAAATCATTTTCGCTAATTTTCAAAATACTTGGACTTTATTTGAGAAAGATTTGACTTTGAGACTCTTTCAACAAAGTGACTTTGGGCTTCTTTTTTTCAATGCTAACTCTTTTTTCCAGAATCCTTTTTGGAATAGTTTTGTAGTATCACAAAGTACGTTCCTGCAAAATTTCAAAAAATTCCAACTATGTTTGCAAAATTTATGGCCTTTTCACTCTTTGATCAGATATTTCTGCAAGTTCAAAATTCATGGTTTGTCAGGAAAGCAAATAGTGCTTTGAACAACATTTGTGTCGATTTTAGTAAAACACTGATAGTGATGTCTCCTTTTTTTGTGTCGGTTTTTGGAAAAAACCGATAGTAATATTATCTTTTTTGTGTCGGTTTTATCGAAAAACCGATAGTAAAATTTGTGTCGGTTTTGTGTCGGTTTTATGAAAAAAACGATAGTAATATTTTTTTTTGTCAGGTTTGGTCCAAAAACTATAGTGATGTTTATTTTTTTGTGTCGGTTTCTTAAAAAAAACCGATAGTACTATTAACTCTTTTGTGTCGGTTTTTTAAAAACACCGATAGTAATATTAAGTTTTTTGTGTCGGTTTTATCAAAAAAACGATAGTAATATTTATTTTTTTGCCAGGTTTTATCCAAAAAAAAGGTAGTGATGTTTATTTTTTTGTGTCGGTTTTTGAAAAACACCGATAGTAATACTATATTTTTTGTGTCGGTTTTATTGAAAAACCGATAGTAATGGAAATTTTTTGTGTCGGTTTTTTAAAAAAACCGATAGTAATATTAACTTTTTTGTGTCGGTTTTATCAAAAAAACGATAGTAATATATATTTTTTTTGTCATGTTTGATCCAAAAACGGTAGTGATGTTTATTTTTTTGAGTCGTTTTTTTGAAAAAAAACCGATAGTAATTTATGTTTTTTGTGTCGGTTTTTTAAAAAAACCGTTAGTGATTGTTGATTTTTTGTGTAATGAGAAAACTGCTGATTTTTTATATTTTGTGTCGGTTTTATTAGAAAACCGATACGGATATTATTATTTGTGTCGGTTTTCTAAAAAAACCGATATAAAAGTTTTCATTTTTTGTGTCAGTTTTAATAAAAAAAACCGATAGTGATTAGATTTTTTCTGTAATGTGAAAACTGGTGATTTTTTATTTTTTGTGTCGGTTTTATTAGAAAACCGATTGGGAAGTTTTTATTTGTGTCTGTTTTGTAAAACACCCGATAATGATTTTTTGGTTTGTGTCGGTTTGAAAAAAAACCGATACAAATGTTATTATTTTGTTTGTGTCGGTTTTGTGCGGAAAGCAGAGATATGCAACCCTTCACATACATTTGGCAAACCCTAATTAATTAAGCCTCCAACTCCACCCCGCCGCCCAACTCCACTTCCGCCGGACGCCTCAACTCCACCTCGCACCTCGCCGGCCTCGCCCACGCCGCCCGTCGGCCACCCGCCGCCCGACGCCACCCGCGCGCCTCGCCCCATACTCCACCCCGCCGCCCGACTTCACCCAGCCCCCCGCACCGACTTCACCCACCACCGCCGCCCCTCCGCCCCGACGCCACCCGTCGCCCACCCCGCCACCCCGACGCCCTACTCAACCCCGCGCCCCCCGCCCGACTCCACCCCGCCCCTCGCCTACTCCACCCCCCGCGCCTCCGCCCTACTCCACTCACACCCGTCGCCCCCCGACGCCACTCGCTTCGACGCCACCGCGCGCCCTCCGCGCCGCCGCCGCCGCCGCCGCCCCCGCCGACGCCACCCTCCGCCTCCACGCCCCTCCGCCCCACTCGCTGGCCGCCTCCACCCGCTGACGCCCCTCCGCCCACGCACGCCCGCTCGCCCGGTGTCTTTGCTGACGAGCGGCCGCGCTCGACACCGCTGCGATGAGGAGGTGCACGCCATGAACAAGCTCATTGGAAGTACCAGCACAGGCCGCTCCTCTCCGACGACGCCTCCCCGTGCCGCGCCGCTCGGCGTGCCCAAGTCGCGACATCCGCCTCGTAAGGCCGCCCGCCTTGGTATGACAATCATGCAAGCTTCTTTCACCAAGCTCTACATAATTGATATGTGAATGGTTCTGACATCATGAAAAGAACAATGTACTTAGTTCCGACCGCATATAACTTTGCCTATTCGTACATGCTTTCTATATTCAATTTTTCATGATATGCATGTTGCATCCGTGCTTGCTTTTGATGGGTTGCCCTCATATCTAAACCCAAATAACAAGAATTATAGATTGATCTATTTATCACATAGAAATCTCATCATCCTGTTTCCATTATATATTCAATTGATGGGTTGCCCTCTACATTCAATTATTCATGATATACATGTTCCCTCATCCTGTTTCCATGAATGTTACGATGCTTTTTTCATTACTTTCTCATATGTGCTTTTGTACTCAGCATATGTTAAGAGTTTAGGTTGCGTAACCTACGTCTCCCGTTCGAGAGTGCTTATTTATAAATATGCCGTAATGACATATTTATAAGCAAGCAGTCTCGAATTGTCCATTTTTTGATTAGTTCGAGATATGTGGTTCGTGCAAGTTCCTTAGGCGTTGTACAACTCACAGAGTAGATTTCGGTAGCGTCTCCCTGGTGTTCTCCGGATGCACACACCTCTTGACCAGTTGTCGAGACGTGTATCTGGAGAACAAGGGAGATGTCACAAATTTTCTCCGAGTTGTACAACGCCTCAGAACTTGCCCGAACCACATATCCTCGAATGGGATTAGACCAAACCTATGTAGAGATTAGGAGTTATCGTTAAATGCGTATTTAGAACAATGATTTATTATCAAGTTCACATAATAGCTACGAAATTTTCTCTGTAGAACTTTTCTTGAAGATCACTCTTTCCTCTGTTAATGTAATCGCAATATACTAGAAACGTTGATTTATTATCAAGTTCACATAATAGCTACAATTGCTTTCTCTCATGTCAAATATTTCTCCATGGTAGATAGGAAAACTCAAAATGTCGCAATTAGAGAGCATCGGCTCATCGCCAGAAAGAGAAGAAGGTGCTCCTGAGGGGCGCAGCCAACTTCCAAGTGTCGAGCCGACCCAGGTTCGAAATGTCGAGGGGTCGAGTAAGGTGAGGAAGGCCCGAGGACCGAGCAAAGGGGCCACGGGGAGAACACCGCAAATTCTCCACTTCAATGCGACGGGCGTTTGCACGGGTCCTCTCAAGTGTAAGGGGCGATACCGCTCATTCCTCGGGCAATTGGTGAGGGAGAGAGTTCCCATAACGGTTAAGGATTGGAGAAAGGAGGTCAGCGTCGAGCAGAAGAACCGGTTGTGGGACGAGGTTAAGGGAAAATGGATTATAGAAGATGAGGATGAAAACAATGCCAGGCGGTACGCCTTGAAGAGGATGGGTGTGGCTCTGAGGCACTTCAGGGTCTACATGCATAGTGAATACGTGCTGAAAGGCCGTACACCATTCGAGAGGTATCCGTTCGTGACTCCCGATGTTTGGGAGGAGTTCACGAGCATCAAGGGTACGCCCGAGGCGGAGGAGCTGAGACAGAAGAACGTTGCTACCCAGAGGCTGAACACGCATGCGCATCACCTCGGTTCAGGTGGCTACGAAGGGAAGAAAGCAGAATGGGCACGACTAGCCGAGGAGTGCGCCAACTCCGGGACAACGATGCCTTACTCGCACATATGTGAGGAGCGGGCACGTGACTGGGTATTAGCGAGGACAAAGAAAACCGCGGACGGACAGCTGGTAGTACCAAACCCCACTACCGCGCAAGTCGTCTCCACCATCGTAAGATATCAAACTTACTACATTGCAGTAGACCATTCCTACTGTATTTCAGATCTAATTCGTACTCGCTTCTTGCAGGAGGAGGTAAGCCAGAGGAAAGAGCAGGGGACCTTTCTTAGCCAAGGGTCAAATGACATCCTATCCACTGCGATCGGGAAGCTCGACCATAAGGGCCGGGTGCTTGCCGCAGGGTCGGGGCATACGAAGAAGTCCTACTTCCAAGATGATGCTTCGAGTACCAGATCAAGAACATGGGAGGCACGTGCGGGCGCTCAAGGACATGCTTAGGGAGCGGTGAGGAGGAGATCTCGGAGGAGATGAGGGAGGAGATGAGGGTGCAGATGATGGCACGTGAGGAGGAGATGAGGGTGGAGATGATGGCACGTGAGGAGCGCCTAAGGGCCGAGATGATGACGATGATCTCCCAGAGTCAGAGCCAGATGCCCCCGCCTACTGTAGAGAAACCCGTGCCCCCACCAAGTAGCCGCGGTTCCAAAAATGATAAGTCCGGTCCCCAGCTGAAGGTAATAATTAATTTTGCCTTACTTAATGGTGCGAGGGTAACTCTTCATATGTTTTCTCTCAAGTTGCGTACTTTTTGCAGGCACCTACCAAGTGCCAGCTCACCCTGACGGAAGACGGATTTCCTGTTGAGGCTGCACGCGGGGTTGCATTTCCATACAAGGAGACCGACATGGTGCATGGTCAGCCTTTGGGGAAGGGCTACATGAGGGTCCAGGTGGACTACGTCCACGAAGCCTTCTTATCACATGTGCTCGAGTTCCCCCCTAACGAAGACATCACCACTCTCGGGCTAGCGCGGATGTCGTTCATCAAGTGGCCCACGACAAGCGTCGTACTGGTCAAGGTAAACATCCCTCACGTCTTCTGTACCATTCCAGTAGTATTGCAACAAGTTACTTAATTATGCGCGTGCTTTGTAGGTTCCTACCGTACCTGCGCCTGCTCCCACGACCGTGACGAGCCCTGCACAAAGTACAGAGCTGGTGCATAAAAGGACTAGCACGACAACCACAGAACCACTAGAGGCCTCTGCTAAAAAGGCTAGGCTCACAAAGGCCACAGCGCCCCCTCAGGTACATGAAAAGCCCACTGCCCCGGCCTCGGAGACTCCTTGGCCCGAAAGGAGAGCCAGATGCACCACGATGAAGCCTTATGAATTTAAGGCCTATGTACATGGAAAGCCCTTCGCCTCCCAAAGAAATTGAACGCTCTAGGCATATGGACTCGATACTCCATGGATGGTACATTGACAAAGCGAAAGAGAGCGGCGTGTCGACTTCAATGTTAGATACGAAGGGACATTTCCACCGCGAGGAGGATGGGACATTCGATTAGTTTTGAGGATCTGTTGTCTGCAGTACCAACCGATAGCCATCGATATTTCTATCGACGATCACGGACGCTATGAGTATCGCACCACGTTGTACGACCTTATGACTTCCATAGGATTTTGCATTACGCTTTTAACATTCAATGCGAGTTGCGAGGCGATGAGGCGTGGTCGTGACGAATCGACAACTAGTTGGGTTAAATCGACCACGAGCTTGTGTCCGCGACGATGGCTAGGCTTCAACCGGAATGGGTTGCGGCTACATCAAGAGGGCATTGCAAGTCGAGTCGAAGAAGGGCTTCATTCTATTCCCGCACCACGAGGAGTAAGTACTACTTCTTTGTTCAATTACTTCTACACATCAAACCGTATGTGAACTTATTTTCTTCACGCATACCATTTAATAAGCAACCATTGGGTTCTACTCGTGCTCCTTCCGAGCGACAACAAAGTGTACACTTTTAATTCGCTTGATAAGAGACCGATGGCCTACGCGATCAAGCCTCCTTTGGAGCGAGAAGTGCACCACTCTTATCTAACATTTTCGTATTTAACTACATTCATTATTTTTTACTCAACGACATCTTTCCAATGTATATAGGGGTTTCAAGGAATACGTCGAAGCAGGAGGGACACACGACGACAAAAAGGGCTTCAAGCTGGAGTATGTCAGCTTCAAGGTACAAGTGGCTATCATATATAAGATTTAGATTTTCTGACATATTTTCTTTGTCTCTTAATTTATTTTTCTTTCTTCATAGTGTCATCAAACAGGCAGCGACGACCACTGTGGTTTGTATGTCATGCAACACATGGTGATCTTGATTGTCGGCTCGACCGCTTCCCTAAGGTAGTACATGCATATACAATTAGTCTTTCACATGAAAATTTGAAAACTCAAATTAGAGCACTCGTTTCTATCTTGTAGCATACCGTTATCCCCGGAAGAGTGTAGACAAGATCTGCACTCAACAAGATCTGAGACCACTTATGCCAGTGGTACTGGATAGAATGCTTATTGGAGGACGGACGGTTTAGAGATCCCAAAAGCTCCTACTAGACCGGATGTGAACAAATATTACATATCCGAATGCGATTGCATGTGTACTTATGGTTAAGCATGTTTACGTTCTATTTTGTTAACGAATGTAATATGTGTTTGTTGTAACAAAGTGTTCATGTTCTTTGAATGTGATATGTTGTCCGTAATTTACGTGTGAATGTGATATGTGCATATTGTGTGGAATATGTGCTGATTAGAATGTGATAGCACACCACACCCCTTCATCTCTGTCGGTTCTCACAAGAAAATGATAGAGATGTGACGGTCATCTCTATCGGTTCTTTGAAAGAAGCGATAGGGATGATGAACTCATCTCTATCGGTTCTTTACAAGAAGTGATAGAGATGAGTATCTTCATCTCTATCGGTTCTTTCAAAGACGTGATAGAGATGATTAGATTATCTCTATCGGTTCTTTTTAAAAAGCGATAGAGATGATACAGTCATCTCTATCGGTTCTTTATAAGAAGCGATAGAGATGATGGTATTATCTCTATCGGTTCTTTGAAAAAAGCGATAGAGATGGTATATTCATCTCTATCGGTTCTTTATAAGAAGCGATAGAGATGATGGTCTTATCTCTATCGGTTCTTACAAAGAACCGATAGAGATGACTGTATCATCTCTATCGCTTCTTACAAAGAACCGATAGAGATATGATCATCATCTCTATCGCTTCTTATAAAGAACCGATAGAGATGATCATATCATCTCTATCGGGCAAGAACCGACTGTAATAATGCCCGCCTCATCTCTGTCTCATGACTTTGTGTCACCACTAGAACCGACTGTGATGACGAAAAAGAACCGATTGTGATGTATATTTGTGTAGTAGTGTTCACTCTGTTAATATTTGCTATGCATACCGAATTCCAGATCTCCTAAAGCAACTGGAGCTAATTGAATTTTTGGCCAATGAGTGTACATCTGTTCAATTTTTCCCCATTCCTATGGATGGCTGTAACATAGAAGTATTTTAAATTAACATAGAAGTAAAAAACTGAGAAAACTGAAGTTACGCAAAAAAAATCAGAAATATCTGTCGGTCCAAATTTCGCGCGGCGCAACGTCGTGTGACCAAATTTTAGCGCGGCGCCGCACGACGCAACGTAGCGCGTGGCCCTGGCTAGTATGAAACAAATTCTTGCTAATGCGAAAAAGGGAGGGTTAAATGTGGGTGTTGTTCTTATTTTGCCCGAGGGATTCGAATTAGCGTCGCCTGACCGTATTTCTCCTGAGTTGAAAGAAAAGATAGGAAATCTCTCTTTTCAGAGTTATCGTCCCGATAAAAAATATTCTTGTGATAGGTCCTGTTCCCGGTTAGAAATATAGAGAAATCGTCTTTCCCATTCTTTCCCTCGATCCTGCTATGAAGAAAGACGTTCATTTCTTAAAATATCCCATATATGTAGGGGAAACCGAGGAAGAGGACAGATCTATCCTGATGGTAGTAAGAGTAACAATACGGTCTATAATGCTACGTCAACATGCATAGTAAGAAAAATACTACGTAAAGAAAAGGGGGATATGAAATATCCATAGTCGATGCATCGGATGGATGCCAAGTGATTGATATTATACCTCCCGGAAATTAGAGCTTAATAAAAAAAGTCTAAAAAAGCTTCAACTTTATGGCACTATCAATCAACTAAAAAGCCCTATGTATGAATCCTTACAACCGGTGGGATAGGATAAGAGCGAGTTTTGGTATATTGGGGCTAGGGGATATCCTTATTTCAAAACCTGACGCGCATCTTGCGTTTGTACTGGTCTGAGAGTGGTTGAAGAAGTATTGCATGTGGAAGTAGGTAGACGAAACTTATTTAGGATTCAAAATGAGCGCATTCGACTAAAAATCGTACTGAGACCTTTTTAAAAGGGTATTCTGAAAGAGGTATTTCATTTTCATAATCACTTTCTTTTGAATCCAATTTCAAGTTCGATTAGAAGGATAGAAAGGTCGTGAGGACGGGAAAAGAAAAATCAAATCTTTTTAGTATATCTTATAAATAGAAGGATTTTCTCATCATGTCCTGCTTGGATAGGAGGATATACTTGCCATATGGAAATTCTATCTCATCATATCTGGAAATGCATAGATTAAAAGGAAAGAATCACGTAATCAAATCACATACCAATCACGAAGATGTTGTGGAGACCTGGCTTCCATCCGACTACGTACGCTGCCTTCTACTTTCATCTACTCCCTATAAAAGGGCATCCACTCTCATCTTCAGGAGGATAGACCGATCGGTAGTGGAGGCTCTCATAGACAGAGACACACACGCAAGAAGAAAAGAGAAAGGCCACGTGCAAGAAGCAAGAAGATTTTTTGCAAGAGGAAGGCGATGACTTTCTCCTTCTTTAATGGCAAGGATTGATATATGCTCTAATCTGTTCCCTCTTCCAGCTTTGTGGCGCCATGGGGGCAGGAATTAGTGACTGCCCTTCCGTTCGTGTCGCAGCCGCCGCGACAGCCGTGGAGAGGTGCCAGTAGCATGACCAATCGAAACCTATGCGGAGATGCAGCCGCTGGCCACACTCGCAATCTGGAGGCGTCATCAATGTCTGCACCCTGTTGTGGGTGTCCTCGCCACGCCATGTGACCTGTCAGCGCCTGGCTCGATGTTTCAGTGCTCGCCTTTATGCAGTTCGCGACCACGTCGTAGAAGCCGTCCTGGCCGTCATTGTCGCTGGTTGCACCATTGTCGAGCGCCACCACTGACAGCACGACTGAGAGCTGTTGTGCATAGCCACCTGCAGAGGAGAGATGCATGCAGTGCGGGCCTCGTTTAAAGTGAACTACATGCAGTAAAGCATGTGTATGTATGTGCTTTGCTAGCCTTCATAGTGCATACAAGCCATGAACATGTTATTCTACCGGATCAATCATCTTAACATGATGATTAGAATTCAATGGTGCCGGCAACCCAATATTTTGGAACTCGCTGTCGCTCGGTCTACGTCCACGCCATCGAAGTTGCCACAACCATCGTCGCCGATGCGCCGTTGATCGCCGTGCATAATGTCGCTAGGCTGTCCGAGTCATTTACCAACCGGCCGCTGCGGATGATGTCCCAAGGCCTAAGCTAGTCGCCGACTTCACGAGTCCATCACGTGCCCCCCTCTCTTAATCTGTGGTTGAGAGGAGGTCCAGGAGGAGGCATAATGCTATATATATGCATGTACAAATGAAGGTGCAGGAGTGGATTAGTGGATGTCTCATCCAGAATCCAGATGTTGCTTCACTTGGATGGAGCTCTCGTACGAAAAGCGCCTCGATTGCGATGATGGAGAGACCTCAAACTCTACAGCGTCCACGCCGAGCTAACCTGGCATGTACGTCCAGACGCCAAGCCCCACAACATCCATGGGCACTTCACAGAGAGGCCACCACGTCTGCCAAGTGGCACCTTCGCAACATCTATATATATACCCTTTATAATGCACCTAAGCAATTTTTCCTACGTCCACCCTAAATAATGCACCTCATTAGAGATGGCCCAATGTTCGTGCACCCAGCAAAACGTCCCTAGAAACTTGCATTCATCAAAATGAACGTCTCAGATCTTTCCTCAGTTTTACTCACCTACATCCGATGGCCATTATTTAGTGTGTCTAATCATCTCTGTGGCCCACAACAGACCTCCCTCACCTACATATTTGGAAGGAGAGCGAATCAAACAAGAAAATAAATAAGGAGGATCCGCATGCAAGGAAACCAGACTTGAATTTTTTACTGACCAAAATTGTACGTACTACATATTTGGAAGGAGGGTGAATCAAACAAAGAAATAAACACGAGGATCCATATGCAAGGAAACAAGACTTTAATTTTTTATTGTCCTGGCATTGTGATCGTATTTTATTCCGGATATGACCCTTCTCGAAATTTTTTTACAGATCTAGCCCCATAGAGCCTAATTTCAGCGCACGGAGAGCGTTGAATTTTTGTTTTTATTTTTATCTAAGGAACCAAGCGTCTCGTGAGTCTTTGCTTAATTTTTTCAATTTTTCTCGCGGAACCAGCGGCCGGCGAGCATTGTTTAATTTTTATCTTTTTTTTCTTGCGGATCCAGCGGTCGACGAGCGTAGTTTATTTTTTCATATTTTTCCGAAATCATCCCTGTGGCCCACAACAGACCTTCTCTCACCTCCAGCATCAACAAGGAAAAGGAAACAAACGTCTTGGAATCAAGGAAAAAGAAACAAACATCCTGAAAAAAGAAAAGACCATATATTACGTGCTGGGAAAAGGAAATCGCGGGAAAAAAATTCTAGCACCTCTCTGTTGACTTTTTCTGTCTCAAGGCTACAATCGCAAATTCATCGCCCGAGAGCCTGATTCAGAAAAATTATAACGACGATACTAATATAGTAAAAAGTTCGAGCTCGAGCGCCGTAAATAATACTGCGCCATCAGCTCATTGAATTTTTCCGGCTCGAGGCTACAATCGTAAATTCATCGTCGCGAGAGTGATTCAGAAAAAAATTATAACGACAATGCCAACACAGTAAAAAATTCCCAAAAAATAAAAAAAACAATCAAGCGGTGTTCGTCCGCTTAATAATTTTGGCAAAATAAATAAATGCTTGGTGGCCGCTGAAAAATTCAAGCGTGGGAGAAAAAATGAAAAAAAAATTCAAGCGGTGCCCGTCCACTGAATAATTTTGGAAAAATATGGAAAAATAAATCGTGCTCGCGGATCATTGGATCCACAGAGAAAAAGATAAAATTAAAAATAGCTCACGTGATGGTTCCGCAAGAAAAATTGAAAATTTAAATAAAGACTCACAAACCATTGGTTCCGTGGATAAAAATGAAAAAAATCAGCGCTCTCAGACGTGAAATTAGGCTATATGGGGCTAGATCCGTAAAAATCTCAAAAGGTTATATTCGGAAAAAAATACGATCACGAGGCAAGAATAGTAAAAATTCAATTCGGTTTCCTTGCATGCGGATCCTCCTGCTTATTTCCTTGTTTGATTCGCTCTCCTTCCAAATATGTAGTACATACGATTTTGGTCGACGACAAAAAATTCAATTCTGGTTTCCTTGCATGCGGATCTTCCCTATTTATTTCCTTGTTTGATTCGCTCTCCTTCCAAATATGTAGTACGTACAATGTGATCACAAGATTATTTACTATTAAGTGTTATATTCATACTTATCTTCTCATTTAATTGATAAGCGGATGTACTACCGTCGTAGCGTTAGTACTGACACTATACTAGTGACTATTAATTACTCTATTGAGATATCCATGTGGAGATCGATCACTATGCCAATCGTCAAGGCCATGTTCGCTGCTGTTTGAACGTTGAAGCCATGCATGATAACCAGCTAGCTCTCATGATATATAAGAAATGATGTTGCAACATGAGCCGTCATCACAAATTCACAATCAAACGATGATGGTTTTCCCTCATGATGCCGAAGTCTACTCCTATGTGATAGCATTGGAGTAGTCGTCCGAGACAACTTGAATACCCGTCGCGCCCAAATGAGAATGGCCTGTCCTCGTGACTTTGGAGTTTTCCTGCCGTGCACCTCCACCACATTGAAGTCATCCCGGCCGTCTTCTACAACCTACATACCCTCACCAAAATAGAGGATGGTCTGCTCTCATGATGTCAGAGTTCGATCATATGCACCTCCATTGCAATGGAGTCATCTCCATCATCGCCAATCATATTGACATCTCGGCATCTGCCTCCCACGACATATATACTTGCTCAACTAAACGAGGATGGCCTGCTCTCGTGACACGGGAGTTATGCCCATGTGCACCTCCACCGCACCAGAGTCATCTCAGCCATCGCTGTTGACTACATCGACTCCTTGGCATTTCTTCTCCACCGACCTTACTAATACATAAAGCGAAGACCGAAAGATGACGACCAACGCGTATCTTAATCAGAGGTACCTTGGGAGATCATCTCGCGAGAGTAATTCACTAGGAGCCTTCTGAAGCCCTAGAAACCAGGAAACCATGTCGCCTATGTCAGATCTGCTATGCCAAGCATGCCATGAAGCATAATCATTTTAAAAGAACTTGTAGTCTTGTGATTCTATAAAGAATTAATAAAATACATGTTTCGCTACCTTTTCTTATGTTTATTTATTTTTATGTACTTTAGTACACTGTTTAATCCTGCGCATAGAAATCATTGAGCGATTTCTGGTGTCAAACATCATGACAAACCGACGAGCAGTCGCAACATTTCAATGCCAGCGTGCATCCCAATGAGCCGGCTGTTTTCTGGAGCAAAGCTTCTCCCTGTAAGAAACAAAATACTAGCATGAAGGGCGTTCAAGTGTCTTGATTTAATCTAGAGCGTTTATGGATGGTCATGCATGGAATAGTTCAAAGAGACCGATCCAATTTGGAAGACACGCATGAATGCATTGCGTACGGAGGGTCCCAATCTGGCATAATTAGCATTGCCTTTTTTAAAGTTGGAATGAAAACATATAGGCGAAATGGACATGCGAAGATGGTACTATTGTTAAACACGCCGAGATTTGCAATATTCGTAGGTCGTGTCGGGTTGTCAGATTGGGATTTCGGACAATTCACATTTCAAACTGATCCAAAGCAAAAAAGAAAGACACAGAACTCCTGACAGGAGAGAAAAAAACAAAAGCTAGCTTTCGGCCCAAATAACACAGACAAAGAGGCTATCAGAAAGGAATTTTTTTTCTTTAATATTTTTTTCAAAACTAGGTGTCAGGGAAAAAAAATTGCAGAATCAGGCGTCGATTGCCCGTATATGGAGCGATCGTCCCACCACATACGGGCGATTAGTGCGGCTTTGAACGCGCGATTTTTCCTCTGTCTACGATCAATTCCTAAAAAATCATAACTTTTTCATATGATGTCGGATGGAGATAAACTTTATATGAAAATTGTAGCTCTCGACGAGATCTACAACTTTTGTATACAAATTTTTTCATTTGAATCCATTTAGATAGTCAAAAACGGGATATAATATTCAGATCTAAAAATAGATCTGTTTTTAGATCTGAACATTCTATCTCATCTTTAACCATCTAAATGGATTCAAATTGAAAAAGTTTGTATACAAAAATTGTAGATCCCGTCGAGATCTACAATTTTCATATAAAGTTCATCTCCATCCGACATCGTATGAAAAAGTTATGATTTTTTTTAGAAATTGACCGTAGACGGAGGAAAAATCGCGGGCACTAATCGCCCGTATACGGGGCGATCGCCCGTCGTCTCATATACGGGCGACCCACGCCTAATTTTAAAAAAAAATTAAAAAAAATATTAAAGAAAAAAAATCATCAGAAAGAGTATTAGACTACTAGTTGTTGGGTTGGTGTCGCTCACAATATGATGGGCCTCCACCGAACGCATCTCGCCGTTGCCAGGTTAAGCTGCCATGCTGGCCGTTTTTCGGGTGAGAAGCGTCATTTCTGGGCAAAAACTGTCCGTTTTAATCGGATTTTCCCAACCATTTACCGGCGCGGGCTCACATCACATTCACACCTCACGCGCACACCACTCAGCCATCTATCCCAACCGCCGGCTGGCTCATCTCGACGCCGGTGTCGCCGCGATGCTTCTCCTACCCAGGCACCTTTTCCTCCCCACCCCTGCCCTGCCCCCTTCCATCTCCTCCTCCCGCTTCCGCCCCCTTCCCTGCACAGTCATCCCCACCTCCTCCAACTCTACTTCCACCACCTCATCCACAGACGCCAGCACGACGTCTTCCTCCTTCTCCGTGGAAGACTACCTCGTGACCAGGTGCAACCTCTACCCCGGTGTGGCCTCCCGCGTCGCGCCGGAGCTCACCGCCATCAAGTCCCCCTCCAGGCCCGACTCCGTGCTCGCCTTCCTCGCCACCGCGCTCGAGCTCTCCCCACCCCTCATCGCCGTCACCGTCGCCCGCGACCCCAAGATCCTCACCTGCAGCGTCCCCAAGACCCTCGCGCCCCGTGCCGCCGAGCTCCGCGCCCTCGGCTTCACCCCATTCCAGATGGGTCTCCTCGTTGCGCGCTGCGGCGCGGCCGTCTTCCGCTCCCGCGCGCTCCTCGTCAGGGTCCAGTTCTGGCTCCCCTACCTCCGCGGCCGCATCGACAAGCTCGTCGGCGCACTGAAGGACAACCCCGCCCTCCTCACCGGCGACCTCAGGATGGCCAGGTCCACCATCGCGCTCATCCAGGAGGAAGGCGGCCTCACGGACGACGACATCGGCTGGTTCTGCGTCTCCTATGCCTCCAAGCTGCTCGTGGCGAACCCGACGGAGGTCGAGGCCGTCCTGGCGCGCGCCGACGAGTTCGGGGTGCCGCGCAAGACGAGGCCGTTCAAGGACGCGATCGTCGCGGCGTTCTGCATGACGCCAGAGAGGATCGCCTGGAAGGTGGCGTTCTTCAGGGACGAGCTCGGATGGACGGCGGACCAGGTGCAGACGGCGGCGGCCAAGACGCCGACGCTGCTGATGGTCTCTGCGGAGCGGCTGCGGAGGAACTGGGAGTTCCTGAGCAAAGAAGTCGGGATGGACGCGGAGCGCGTCGCCAACTTCCCGGCGCTGCTTAGGTACGACCTGGACGGGCGGCTCGTGCCGCGGTTCCGGGTGATCAGGGTGCTGCAGGCGCGGCGGCTGTGGCGCGGCCGGGATTTCATCAACATTGCCACCATAACAGAGGAGGATTTCGTGGCCAAGTTTATAAGGCCTTTCTTGGTTAAAGTCCCGAACTTGGCCAAGGTTTATGAAGCAGCCGCCGCCGAGAAGGAACAACCCAGTGCATATAACCCATGAGAGGCTGGAGATCTAGTGTAGATTGGGCAAAAGATTATCTGCATGTAAATGTTGCTCTTTTGTACAGTGCAGTTTTGTTGTAACATATTATGGAACTGCTCAGCTGCATTTGTGGTCACAGAAGTGTAACGCTGGTATTACACTACAGCGTGTGATATAGTACTGGCATTACAAAGAATTGCCTGCCTGAACGCTTTCAATTTCGTTATTATTGTACGTTTTAATCTCATTGCATTGCATTTTTCAGTGGTTCAGTTGGCTTCAGTTATGGGCTACAACCTACAAGGTTCAGACTTTCAATTATGATCGGATTACTCTATAGCATATCCTCTGCCTTTACTACGCTTGGCGTTCACCATACTTCTAACTGCTGATGACAATGCCGGCTCCTAAGCAGCTCTTCATCTCGCAGTTGCAGATTCAGTCCAGGATTGTAAACCAGCAATTGTCGCAGGAATGGTTTTCGGTGCTCATCACACTGGCAAGTGCGTGCTGATTTTATTGGAGGATTGTAAACTGCAAATCAAGATTGGTTTTGTACGCCCTCATGTTCTGCGCCGATAAAATGATGATCAAGCGACTGAGCATAGTTGTTGTAGCTAGTACGTGTGGTGTTAATGTGTTGCGTGTAATGTTTCTATGTACGACACAAGTGTATATCAGTATATGGCCGTTGGATACAAAAGTAAATTTTTTGCAGTTTTGACTATGAGAGCTTCCGAATTGCTGCTCTGCTACCAAGTTACATGGCTACTGTCCTTGGTATTCACCTTGACATGTGCTGTTACAAACTAGGATCATAGGCACGCAAACAGCCAATTTATAAGTTATTTGCATCTGTAAGAGTTTGTTCTAGGCTTGTATTCTAAAATGATTCGGGCTCTGTTTCGTGTGGTTCCTGAAGAACGGTGTCGAGTTTGGTCGCTGTGTCTACCGCGGTACTGCCGAAGTGCCAAGCGCCAACTAGTACAGGGAGTCAGGGATTACTTGAGATGTCTAATTCTGCACGAGCTCAGTGTCAAGGCTCAAAATCCTACTCGGTTAGTTTCATTGGGAAACGGCCCAAACGGGAGTGATTTGGAATGGAAGAGCATGTTATTGTTTATACCCGGGAGGAGCAGATGATATCCATTATGTCACCAGGGCTTTAAAAACCGACGAAAACCGCGGTTTTTAACCTTATCATCACGGTTCGAGATTTAAAACTGATCAATGAAAACCGCTCGATTTTCTAAGCCCTCAAAAACCGCTCTAAGGAACATTCAATTGATCGGATCGGTTTTCAGTGAAAACCGATCGGCTTTTGATTTTTTTAACCTACGGTTTTTGACGATTTTCGACTCGGTATTTTCGAACCCTGATGTCACTATGAAAAATCACTTGATTTCCTCGCGGAAATATCACTTTTTGCAGCATCTAAAAATATCACATAATATCATGCACGCATCTGAAAATATCACATAATATCATGCACGCTACCCTGTAACGAGAAACGAGCTCGCTCTATATCAGCGTCAAGTGAGCAAAGCTCATCCCCTCCTCGACCTCGAGCGAGCGCCAGGTCTCCTCGGTCCTCCCCCTACCCCGCCATGCTCCTCGCTCCCATGCCTCTCCTCTTCCTCACCGCCGCGCCCCTCGCCGCTGTCCACCTCCCCACCCGCGGCCGCCTCCGCCTCCGCCTCCTCCTCCATCTCCCCCACGCCGCCGCGGCCGCCGCCACTCCCGGAAACCGCTTCGCCGTCGAGGACTACCTCATCGCCAGCTGCCACCTCACCCAGCCGCAAGCCCTCAAGGCCGCCAAGAACCTCGCCCACCTCAAGTCCCCCTCCAACCCCGACGCCGTCCTCGCCTTCCTCGCCGGCCTCGGCCTCTCCCCCAAGGAGGTCGCCGCCGCCGTCGCCTCCAACCCGCGCATCCTCTGCGCCCGCATCGACCGCTCCCTCGCGCCCATCTCGGCGGAGCTCCGCGCCCTCGGCCTCTCCCCGTCCCAGATCGCCCGCCTCGCGAAGATCGCCGGCCGCTACTTCCTGTGCCGCAGCTTCGTCTCCAAGGTGCGGTTCTGGCTCCCCCTCTTCGGTTCCCCGGAGAGGCTCCTCCAGGCCAGCGACTGGAACTACTGGCTCCTCACCTCCGACCTCGAGAAGGTGGTCGAGCCCAACGTCGCGTTCCTGCAGCAATGCGAGCTAAATGCTAGTGATATTGCCAAGCTACTCGTGGCCGCGCCCCGGCTGGTCACCATGCACCCCGAGTACGTCCAGGACGCCGTGCGGCGGGCTACGCAGCTCGGTGTGCCCCCGGGCTCCCAGATGTTCCGGCACGCGCTCTCCACCGCTGGATGCATCGGCCAGGAGAAGGTCGACGCCAAGGTCGCCGTCCTAAAAGAGACGCTCGGGTGGTCGCAGGACGAGGTGAACCTTGCCGTCAGCAAGGCTCCGCGGATCCTGGTCGCATCCGAGGAGAGGCTGCGCCGCAATGCGGAGTTCTTGATCAAGGAGGTCGGGCTGCAGCCACAGTACATCGCACGCCGGTCGGTGTTGCTCATGTACAGCCTCGAGAGGAGGCTAGTGCCCCGGCACCTCGTGGTGAAGGTTCTCAAGGAGAGGGGGCTGATCGAGGAAGACCGGTGCTTCTTCAACGTGGTGGCGCCAACTGAAGAGAAGTTCTTGGAGAAGTTTGTTGCCCCCTACGAGAAGTGTATCCCGGGGCTCGCCGATGCTTACGAGGCTGCCTGTGCCGGGAAGGTGCCGGTGGAAATTGAGCAGTGACTAGACTTCAAGGAGAATTTGGAGGTGTGTGTATCGCCTCCATTGTATAACATCATTCTACTGATGAACTATAGCAGGCACAGCAGATTCATGGTCATTTAGTGTAGGTTTATTAGTTACAGCCGACAATGAGGTGCATGTTTATAACTTTGAAATTGTTCATGGGTTTTGATAAACATCACTCAGATGTTTATAAGAAACAAAATATCCAGATGAAAGCTAGACACACCCATTGTTCATTTCTAATTAAGCAATGGTCTTGGGATCCGTTTCATGTGCAGTTGGTAGTGTGACGGTAACTTAAGTAATCCACTACCGGCCCTCAGATTCAAATCCGAGGGCCTACGTTCATTCTGGTACGGTTCATGTATTGTCCATCACTGTAGGAGAAGCATTTTACAAAGAACTTGAGCCGTTTATCGTGGGAAGGGATGGACAAAATCGCCTACAGTCGCTCTCGTTTTTTTTTTGTTTACAAAAGCTGCACATCGCCATCTTGTAGAATGTATGCAATGCTAAAGTGATTAACATAGTGCGTTTCATCTTTTATTTTGCTTATTCCTTCTTTTCCCTTTTTGCAAACATGTCTTGATGACAGCTGATGTTCATTCTTCCACAGCTCCACTGCACCAAAAATATGGCGAGGTGTATATTTATAGCTTTGAAACTGTTCATTTCTTGATTGAGCAATGAGTTTGTTATAAAATATTGAGCGATATGTTTCCTTTGGTCCTCAGTTTTATTTTTTGTTTACAGAAGCTAGACATCGTCATCATGTAGAATGTGTGCAGTACTAAAGTGATTAACATAGTGCTTCGTCTTTTATTTTGCTTATATTCTTTTATTTTCCATTTTGCAAACATGTCTTGATGGCAGTTGATGTGCATGCTTTCACAGTTCCACTGCACCAAAAAGTATAAGTGCTTGAAAAACTAGAATGATTCTAAATGTAAATGTGTTGGTTAGTGCAAATCAGTCTTTGCTAATTTGTAATTCTGTATTTTTCCCTCGGCCTTAATGACCAGATTATCTTTGATAACAGGCCTTGGTTAGAATGTGGGAATGGAAATTCGGCAGGAATGCGGGGCTGTACTTTCTTTCAGCTAATTTAGGATGGGCGTATCAGAAATAGTGTTCTTCATCAACGAAAGGGAATGAACAAAAAAGAAGAAATAGAGCTCTTTTACAGTGGATTAAAATCAATATAAGCCATGATAGAAATAATCTTGTAATAGGAAAGTTTTAGTTTGGAAAGTTTGTATTAAGAAAGTTTAGGATGAGGAGTTGAATTAGGATAAGGAGGTGGAATCCTATTCCGCTTATGAGGGTTGTAGTTTTGGGTATAAATAGAGGGGTAGACCTGAGTTTGTAAGAGAACAGAGCGAGAAGTAATAAAGGGAAAATTGTCCCAAAGTTTTTGCCGTTCTGTTCCAACAATTGGTATCAGAGCTCCGGGTTCGAAACCCTAGCTGCTGCCCCGGGAGGAGGAGACTCCCGGGGTGGCCAACCGCGGGCGCACTGTAAGAGCAGGCGCGAGAGGGCTTCGTGCGTGGTGCAGAGTCCAAGGCGTGAGAAGCGGCCCAGAGATCGACGCTTTTGAGTCTAAGGTTTTAAATCAACCCACTGCCTTCGAGAGGAGGAGACTCTTGGGGAGGCATTCGAGAAGTGGCGCACGGCTGTTGGCCGGTGGTGGGTGCACGAGGTGTCCGCGCGACACGATCACCGATGCAACGCATGATGGCGTGAGGTCGGCGGTGGCGTCAGTGGCCATCGAGTCCGCGAGCGGTCGGCGCGCGCGCATGACCGCTGATGAGGTCTCTAGGGCACTCGGGCGCGTGCTTGTCACGGCTCGACCGACGGCACGGCGTGCGCAGCGCAGTGGCGTAGCGCGGCGCGCGCGAGCATGGTGACATCGGGGACGTGGCATGGACGCAGTCGGCATGTAGCGCTCGGGCATGGCGACAACAGGGCGCAGATGGCAATGATTGATTGGCATGATTTTGTTGTCGTTGAGACAATTGAGTTTGAGGATGATGAGTACGAGGGGCTTCCTGTGCCGTCTATGCTAGAAGAGTTGAAGTGTCGGAGGAGGAAAATAGAGAGGAAACAGGAGCGAAGCGGTGCACAAGCCAGAGAGAGGAAGTGCGGCTGGCTGTGAAAAAAAAGATATATGAGATGGGTTCTTGTGCGAGTTGTGTCCATAAGATAAACATGTGCGAATTCCTTCAGAGATGTCGTGCGCATCAGAAGAGATCATGCTGCACGTGAAGATCAAAAGGAAGCCGTTGCGTGTACCAAGAGGAGTTGTAGTCGTCGTTCTAGATATGTGTGCGCATAAGAGTTCTTGCAGGTGTGTCCAAGTTCTCTCGTGGGTAAGCTCTAATGCGAGTCTGCGTCACCATTAAGTTGCGTTACCGGTGAAAAGACAATTGGAGCTGAGGCACAGGTCGTAATCACCGGCAAGGTGCGTCATCGGTGGTATGGCCAACAAGAAGAAGACGAAACTCTTTGGAGATGCGTTCATCATCCTGTGTTGAGTATGAGTTGAGCAAATCGTAGTTGAGACCGATTGCCTCAATGAGTTATAGTTGCGTTACAAGATTAAGGGGGTGATTGATAGAAATAATCTTGTAATAGGAAAGTTTTAGTTTGGAAAGTTTGTATTAAGAAAGTTTAAGATGAGGAGTTGAATTAGGATAAGGAGGTGGAATCCTATTCCGCTTATGAGGGTTGTAGTTTTGGGTATAAATAGAGGGGTATACCTGAGTTTATAAGAGAACAGAGCGAGAAGTAATAAAGAGAAAATTGTCCCAAAGTTTTTGCCGTTCTGTTCCAACAAGCCATCAATTCCTTTGAATCTAATGGTTGAAATCAATTAAGATCTAGTTATACTACCACCTGTAGTATCGGTAGTAAAATTGAAAGAGGGGTAAAAGGGTAAAAAATTCTGTCATACTATCTGTTCTTTACGGTAAAACACGTCCTGTGATCCCGATGAATGACGGATGAATGGATAAGAAGTCTTTGAAGATCACCAAGTATTCGGTGAATCCAAAACTGTAAACGAATTAGGAAAAATCTAAAATACCCTTGATGAATGGATAGAAAAAATCTAAAATACCCTTGAGAATGAATGGTTAGATTTGATTCCTACTACCACTACTTACTACCTATGTAATCCACTGTAAAATTTCTCAAGAAATATACCGTCTTGAGTCAAGTTGTTCACGGTTCTGCTACACAAAGTATTACTTGAGCTTCCCTTTGCAGTGTTACAGCATCACGCTCCACGGAAGAGATGGAGGAAGTTGGTGCAGAGTAGGATTTCCAAAAACCGGCGAAAACCGCGGTATTCGACCTTATCGCTAAGGTTCGAGATCTAAAACCAATCGGTAAACCGGTCTAATTAAAAAAATCAAAAATTTAAAAATTTTGAAAAAAATTATGTGTCGAAAACCGTTTTTAAGGAACATTCAATTGATTGGTTGGTTTTCGGTGAAAACCGAGCGGTTTTTCGATATATTTTTTTGATTTTTTTATTTCTTAACCCTTCGGTTTCTGAAAGTTTTCGAGCGGTTTTTGCGGTTTTCGAGTTTCGAACCGGTTTTTGAAACCTGGTGCAGAGTCTCAGAATACAGGCAGAACACATTGTGCCTGAACTGAAGAGCTGACTTCGACTGGATAGGCGTAGGCTTTTATGCTGTGTATACTAGTAGAGTAGCAGTATTGTTCATGCATGTGACTGATGTAAGATGTAATTATGTAACCCCAGACCTGAGTTTTGTAACGCATTTTTTTGTTGATAAAGGATTCTCCCTACTTATTTTTGTGGTCTTTTTTTTTTTCTGTAAAAGGGATTATCTAGGGAATTATGTAGAGGAAATTCTTTATTTTCAACTAGAAGTTAGGGCCTGTTTGTTCCAGCTTTGGATTCTTTAAAAACTGATTCTGGTTTGTAATTGTAGAGTAGCTGATTCTCCAAAAGTTGAAATACAAAAACACATATGAAGTGGATTGTAGATTCTAGCGTATATGAGTGTGCTGGATTGTGAGAATCGAATTGTAGAATCGGACTATTTGTTTTTTATTCTACTTTTGAGATCAGAATCCATAATCAAAAGCTAAAAAAAACAGGCCCTTAGTCACTTTCGTGATATGGCATAGCGAAAATACTCTTCACTGTATTATCATTCGATCTCATCTTCTATATCTTATACGCCACTTTGGTCAGTTCTCTTAAGTTCGATTGCCATTAATCTTTTAAAAACTGTCAGATTTTCTTGGTCTATCCAAATGGTCCTTAGTTTAGGGGCTATTTGGGAGCTTAAAGCCAACTTGTGCTTACGGAAAGCCGAAAAGCCCCCCTCCCCCAATACGTGTGCCTACGATGTGCTTTTTAGATAAGTCGAAAACCAGTTACAGTAGAAAAAGTGGAAAGCCAAAAAGCTAGGTAGAAATAGCTTCTCTGTCTTATTGCGGACCTATGTTAACAATGTACCCTTAGAAGTTGGGAGAAATTATCCGCAAAATGCCACACAATAAAAGAGACGAAGGGGGCATCGAGGCATCACCCTCCCTAGCTCCCGTGTCTCTCCCATCAACCGAATCGTGGAGGTCGACGGCGCTCCCAGCCGCCTCCAGCTTCCTGCTACTCCGGAGACTGTTGGCGACGCCTCCACCTCCCGTATCGACGCCTTTGCCTGGAGTACTCCCGATCAACGCCGCCAGCCCGGCTACCCGCCTCAAGTACTCCATATATACATGACCATCTCTTGACTGGAGCAAACATATGTGCATTGCTCTTAGGGCTGCCAGGGGACTATTGTATCTTCACCAACAATGCAATTCTAAGATCATTCACAGGGATGTCAAAGCAGCAAATATATGACAAGTTCTTCATATGCTTGTAAAATTAACTCGTGAAATCAATATTTACTACAAAATTTACAAATCAGTCATACATACGCTAATTCAATACACAAACAAACCTTTAGAACCTTCAAAGGGTATTTCAGATATTTCAATGTAGAATGACAACTTAAGCTAAAAGCCATTCTCCCCCCCAAAAAAAAAGCTAGGTTGCTAAGCTGCAGCCACCAGCTACAGCTGTTTTTCAGTCTAAAAAGCTAAAAAAAATTTAGTTTTTCAGAAAAGTTACAACTTCACAAATAGACCTTTAATTTCTTTTTAACGGGACACATCATATTATTCATTTTTACCCCTTTGAATAAAAAGGACCTGGCAGAGGACGACGATGGCTAGGCTAACCGGCGGTAGATTGCGGCGGGCAGCGTGTGCCGGAGCATCAGCGTGCTTCGGAGAGTGTGATGCTGTGCGCGGCTCGGCGACGTGAAGGCATTTTCGCGATGACATATAAAGAACTGGTCAATTTTCAGCAGGAAATAAATAATTTCCTCGATTAGGAATCTGATTTATTGTTTAGGCCCAGTAAAACCGAGAAATCCTAGCCCGTGGCGGGCTAGACTCCGAATAGCGTTTATGGGCTCAAATTGGGCCCAAAAATGTGTCCGGTTGCGAATAGAATAGGGTTGAGCCGAAGAGGAGGGAGCTGAGGCTTTACTTTTGACTGCAGCATTCCGGGAGGTCGGAGTGAGTCGGACTTCCTACCACACCAAACCAAACCCCCCCGCTTCACCGCCTCGCCGCCGCCGCGATGCTCCATCTCCAGAAATACGCCCTCCCCCTCCGCCGCTCCGCCTTGCCCATCTTCTTCTCACTCCACCGCGCCCTCCTCTCCGCCTCCGCCGCTGCATCGCCCGGCCACTTCGCTGTCGAGGACTACCTGGTCACCAGCTGCGGCCTCACCCCCGAGCAAGCCCTGAAAGCCGCCAAATACATCTCCCACTGCAAGTCCCCCTCCAACGCCGACTCTGTCCTCGCCTTCCTCACCGGCCCCGCCCTCCGCCTCTCCAAGGCCGACATTGCCCACGTCGTGGCCCACGACCCGCGGATCCTCAACTGCAGCGTCGACAACACCCTCAAGGTTCGTGTCGCCGGCTTCCTCAGCCACGGCCTCTCCCCCGCCCAGGTCCGGAGCTTCGTCCGCCTGGCCCCCTGCGTCTTCCGCTCCTTCAACATCCACGAGAAGCTCGGATTCTGGATGCCCTTCCTGGGATCGCCGGAAAAGTTCCTCCTCCTCGTCAAGCGCAACTTCTACCTCCTCACCTCGGACCTCGAGAAGGTGATCAAGCCCAACATTGAGCTGCTGCGGGAATGCGGGCTAAGTGCTCACGATATTGCCAAGATGTGCGTGCCCAACTCGAGGCTGCTCACCAGCAACCCCAAGACCGTCCAGGTCATCCTGGCGCGTGCCGATGAGCTCGGCGTGCCGCGCCACTCGCTTATGTTCAGGCAAGCGGTGGGCACCACGACGGGCCTCCGCTCGGAGACCATGGCCTCCAAGCTCAAGTTCTTGGGCGAGACGCTCGGGTGGTCCGAGGCCGAGGTGGCCAGCGCGGTGAGAAAGAACCCAGTGGTGCTGAGGTGCTCCCGGGAGAAGCTTCGCCGTGTGTCAGAATTCCTGACGACGGCGGTTGGCGTCGACGCCAAGTACATCTTGGGCAGGCCCACGATCCTGATGTACAGCCTGGAGCGCCGGCTGGCGCCCCGGCATTACGTGATGAAGGTGCTCCAAGGGAAAGGATTGATGCGGCAAGATCAGAGCTTCTACACGATGGTCACGCTTGGTGACAACTCGTTTCGACGCAGGTATATACATCCTCATAAGAATGATCTTCCAGGCCTAGCCGACGCGTACACTGCTGCTTGCAACGGAAAAATGCCTGCGGGAGACGGTCTATGAAGGATCCTGTTAGTATGTTTCATTGTTCTGAATCTTAGCTGGGCAATCGTGTAAATGGGCAGCAACTACAATCACATTTCATCCTTAGCCCATTCAGATGCTACTGATGTGTTCTCTGCAACTCACTGTGCTAACATCACTAATTTATGATGAGCAGAGCTTAAGGCTATCATTTATATCTAGCTAGGTTACAACTCTTGTAGGAGTTTGCAGGGGCAACATACTTTTTTTTTGTTATTTGTTTGGGGTGTAATTTTTGGAGTAGTTGTTTCATGTTTGTTATGACTTATGACCTGTTCAACATGTTCCAAGTTCAGCATATATTGGGTACTAGAATTGTGGCAAGAAATCTTGGCTCCTTGGTTTTGCACTTAAACATTGCTGTTCAATCGTAAAGCAGAGTATTCTCCAATATGTCTGTGGCGCAGTGCACAGGTGAATATGTTATTCAGAAAGATGTTTCAGTCTGGAAATAAAGCTTAATATCTTCCTTGGTTTTGCTCTATCCAAAGCATGAATCTTTGAGCGTTTTCTTCAGCTAGAAGATGTTAGAATTAGATGCATGTATTATATTTACTGTATTAGTGCTGCCTGCTGTATATTGAAATCGATCAGATCATCTGCGCAGTGCAACATGGCTTAAACAATAGATAACCTGTTTCACAGGTTCCCCAAGAAAACACTTGTTTCCTCTTATGTTGTTACAATCTATTCAAAATGATGGCTAGTTGTTACAAGTACTTGCCTATATACTGTTTGCAAGCTTCAGGAAGGCAGCTATGCCTTAGATTTGCTGCTCATAGTCCATGCATTGCATGTACTCTAATTTTACCTGCAGCTTGCTTGGATAAATAAATTTTATACCCCAGTCCTGTTGTGCTGCTAACTTGATAGCTGATGAAATTTGCCTAAAATCCCGGCCCATCCACAGGGATCTCGGCCGGGAATGGGCCACCCAAACAAAGCCTTAATGTGATGTCCTGCAGGTACATTGCGTGAACTCGTAGTAGATAAGTTTAGACATGCATGATTGCTCATTAATATTATCAGTTTGGTACACTAATCCTACTTTGATGAGTGCACTTGTTTTGTTTCTTGTTGGAACCTGAGGTTACACCATAATCCCATACCTAGATTGCTACCTTTCCGCTTTACATTATCTCTACTGGTTTCACCGGGGAAATTCTGGAGAAACCTTGATATAGCCCTTAATTTATTTCATCTTTGTGTATTATTGTTTGATGTAGAAGTGCGTTCTTCAAGTATGTAATCCAGATCTGGGACTCGTATGGAGTTCTTATGGATGTGGGAGGGTCTTGTGCGGAACATTTGCAACGAGATATCCATGTGTATGAGATGGAAGTTTAGTCTTGTGTTTGTTACTCCCTTGGTTCTGTTTTAAGCGGCGATTTTTTGTTTACTTTTTACGGTCTCCGAGTTGTGATCTTGACCGTTGCTTTTTTAACATTATCTTATTATATATTAATACAATTATAATATTATACAAATATTTTTAAGAGTAAACCTATTGATAAAGTTTTTATGTAGCTAATCTTAATAGTTTTAAACATATTAGTGATCAAACTTTAGAAAATTTGACTACACAAACTCTACGGCGTCACTTAAAAAGAACAGAGGGATTAGTTTACCAGCATATCAATCAAATGTTTTTTTTTGCCAACAACTAATTCCTTGGTACAAAATTTGAGAGCGCAGTGTGTGTTTGATCAAACAGCTCAACTGTTGAATAAATGCCTTGTGGGAATGTTAGTGCAAATAGTTTAGCTTGAAGATCTGCCATGACAGAAAAGTTTCACTCAGTTTGTACAACATGCCAACATGTAAGTATGTAACTCAGTTTGTACCAAGTTGCTATGTGGTGCATTTTTTTTTGTTTGACAAGTCCTCTCAGGGTTGACAGAGATCCTGAAAAACAGCTTGTGTCACTTGTACTAGATTAAGAATTTTGTACTAACCTTTTTTCAATGCTTCATCCTTGTCATGTAAGTATACAATTCCTGTTTGCTGCAAGCCTACTTTAAGAATCCAAAATCCAAATGCGTGGTTTTATTCTGATTTTATTCCTTTGTATACCCCCAACTGGTCAGTACTTACTAGTTATATACGCGAGGGCGTACGCCGCCGCGATGCTCCGCCGCCAAAACCACCACCTTCCGCCCACCGCGCGACCTCTCCTCTCTGGCTCTCCGCCTCTCCCTGCCTCCTTCCTCCGCCCCAGCCACATCCAACGCCCAATTCGTCGCTGAGGACAAGCTCGTCATTGCTTACGGCCTCACACCGGTTGTAAGTAACATCCCAAAATTTGTTGTTTTCATAATATTATTTTAAATTAAGTATTTCAAATTGTTGGATTTTATTTGGAGTTCTGCAATAATCAAATCTAAATGCAAAATTCAGCTCCAAATCAGTCTATTCAAATTCAAATTCCAAATATCAGTACGAATTCCCACCAACTTTATTCAGCCCGTTTTCTTTCCTAGCCCAATCCTTTTTCTTTCTTTCTTGGGCCGAGCTCACCGGCCATCTCTCTCTTTCTCTCTCTCTTTTCCTGTGCTTTGCTTGCGGTGCGCCCTGGCGACGAGCCATGCAAACCGCGCCGCGCCGTCTGCGCTCCCTCGCTGAAGCCATGTGCGTACCCGTCTAGAAATTCCCACAATCAAGCCGCTATTGCCACAATCAAGCACCTCTCTGTACTTGTGCAGTGGATCACCGGAATCGCGTCGTTTTCTCTGTCGTAGTTCAACCCGCCGCTGTCGTCGATTTCGTCTCTCTTGCTGAGCCTCTCCGCAATTCCTCGAGACCACACCGTCGTCATCATCTCCTCTTCTTACGACATGCCTCAATTTGGCCTATAATTTGTCGTGGAGAGCTGTCGCCGTGCCACCCTCTTCTTAGGCGCCTACCGCCGTCGCATAGCTCCCTCCGGCCACGCCAACCCTAACGGAGGATTCCACTCACCCAAGCCTTGCTTGTGCTTGTGCCAGTTCCCAAGGATCACCGCTGGAATGCGATCGTCGTTGTCTGCCCAAGCAGCCACCCGCTCTGCTCACCACCAGTTTGCCGCTGCACTCCTCTTCCTGCGCCGCTGCCTCCTATCGTCGTCCCAAGGCCGTGCCAACCCATTTCGCCGATCACGCTGAGCATCCCGTGCCATCGTTCACTGAAGCCGTCGTCGCCTAGAGCCACGAACTCCTCCATTGTTCTACTCCCTGTTCCCCTATCGATCTCTTTCTCTCTGCCTGGTGGTCCCCACATCCAGGCCTCCTTCCTTAAAACCGAAAATAAACCGGTCAGTCCACTTCGGTTTATGACACGTGGGTCCCGCCTGTTTATTTCTTATTAAACTTGTTAAATTCCACTATTAGGCTGACACACGTACGTTACTCAATAGATTGGTTTTTTTTTATCTGAAGGGAATATTTCAGACAATATTGCGTAGCCTGGGCCAGGTCAGGGAGATGTGCTAGGTGGGCCAGGCCGATGCACGTAGAAGGGATAGAGGGGTGGGCCGGCTGGGCAGTGCAAGAGGGGGAAGGAAAGGTCGGCAGCGCGGGCCAAGGAACACTGCAAGGTGGGTTGGAAAGAAAGGGCTTCGGCCCAGGGAACACTTTAGAAATTTTAAATCATTTCCAAATTTAAAGAATTACCAAAACTCAAAGAAGATTTTAGAAAATATCAAATAGCGTTAAAAATTTTGGAAAAATTCAAAAAAATTACTTGAGATATTTTTAAATTAATAAAATTATTTTCAACTTATATTTGGTTTTTATTTTTATGCATAAATTAATTTTAAATTTATAAAAATAACAAAAACCTTTTTTAAATAAAGATTCAGAAATAATTATTAGAAAATCCATAAAATTGAATAATTCCCTAGAAATTCTCAAAATACAATAAAATAATATTTTTACCTTATTTTTATAAATTAAACTCTGAGATGTTATAAAAACTATTCAAAAACCATACCCACAGTCAATGAGATTGACAGATTTGTAACTTAAGAATACTATTTTAGGGTTACAACATCGTGATGTAAGAAACAATGTAACTCCAAACGTTTGAGTCAAGTCATTTGCGTTGAAATGGACAACTGATAGCATCGGTATTCTGATTTCTGAACCGTTCCCCTCCAAATTAGAATGCATAAGCACATCTACCCATTTTGCTCTTCAATCCCTGTGGTTATGCATAGCTTATGTTTACATGGACTCTCCCTTTGCCCCTACTTGTAAACATAAGCTATGCAATCGCCCGACTATTTAAACATAGGGGGAGGGGTGATGCAACACCTTACCCTAGCTAGCCTTCCCCCGTTTGAGAGCCGCCACCCCCACCTGCGCGCTGCAGCCCCCCTTGCCATCACCCGCTGGTGAGTGACTATTGTGACTTCGCCGGCTGTTGCTCTGGAGCATGCCCATAACGTGTTGTCCACAGCAAGGACGCGACCCGGCCACGTTGTTCTTCCATTTTCTTGTTCCCCTGTTAATTCGTGCATCCGATTTGAAATCCGTTCTCATCACTGTGTGCAGGAGCTGGCGATGATCTTAGTGAATCTTCGGGACACAGGTATAAACCATAGATTGATCTTGGTTATTTTGGCACTTAGTGGAGCTATATTTTGATTGTTTTGTTGGTAGATGTGGCAGTTGGAGAGCATTGTGATGGATTTTGGGAGAGATCAGTATTCGTTCGATAGTGGTTTATGTCTTCAGGTTGAGTTTTGGGGTAACTACGGTTAGTTTCATGGTCTATGAAAGTTATGGAACATGTATATTACTGTCTAAAATTTTATTAGAGTACAAAAAAGTAAAATTTGGTTAAGCGGTTTGAAAGTTATGATATATAAAAGCTTGCTGTCTAGAAATCGACCACTGATGAGAACAATCGTGGTAATCTGCTGATTAGAGCGAGTTAATGTTTGGATTAAATTATATCCATAACTAGAGAAAGCTAGAAAATTTTACCTAGATTTCAGAAATGTTATGGCTTACTATGTTTGGTGTTGTATAAAAATATGTATGAAATTGTGAAGCCTACTATCCAGTAAAACAACAGATTGATCTTCGGGGCTGGAAACAAGTGTTTAAATGTATTAATTGGAAAATATGGATATCCAGAAAATTATAGATAATCTTTGTAGTTTTCAAAAAACATATGGTTTACTATATTTGTTCTCCTAAGATAGGAGTTATGGTTTTCTGACCGCCGGAACAACAAAGGGTAAATTGACCGATGAGTAAGAAAGTTTAGTTCGGGGTTGTGCGTAAATGCGATGTTGTTATGTTTTGATGCTTGTACTGTTATAGCAGATTTTTTAGATGAGTTTAACTAATGTAGGAGGTGTGACTACGAATTTGTTTTCAACTGCACGCCATTCCGCTCCTCGTTGGTAAAAAGGCAAGTGCATGATAGAATGATGCTATGGATGGTTAATTCTTATTGGAAGCTTGCTATCGTGATGCTTTACATGATTACTTTCATGTTAATATTGATAAATCATATCAATTGTATTTGTGCATTCATGATGGAAAGTGGTAACTTGTGTAGGCATCTATGACCTACTTGGTGTAGGCATGAAACACCTGTTTCGGTAGGCACCTCCACAAGATGGAGTGTATGAGAGCGTGCGATATCGACAGATGTGCACTTAGCGATACCCTATACGCTATGTGATGAGCATATAAGCATGTGGATATATTTGTATTGCATCACTAATAATGAATGATGACTAATAAGATGAATGTGATAAATGGTTATGTTATTGAGTTGTGGATTCACCTAAAGACGATTAATGATATTAATGTTATAACTGGTTATGTTATTATTTTATTATGTATATGCTGACTTGTGGACTTACCTTTGCTTATTTTAATATTTTAGCGATATGCATTGGATGGAAGCAGCATCAATGTGTCACTTGCCATATCATCCTCCATGATTATTTAGTTTTAGTATTCTCTCATGAATAAGATAGTGTTTAACTATATTTAGATGATAAAATTATATAGTTGCAATAATAGACATATGAACTTAGTCGGTTATCTTTGTTAAATTGAGAGGTGTTGTCGTTTATCTGATGTTTACTTAATCTTATTCATCGTCGTCGTCAAAAGGTAAAGGTTACTCCCAGAGGTATGTGATCCGAGCACCCAAATGTGAAGTCTTAGGTGTGCTTGAGCACATGATTTCAAGTTTTATTATTTTGTTGTTGTTTTTATATGATTATGCAAATTATTGTTATTGATGGCTTAGTAGTGATGATAATTGCTTGAGATGTTTGCTGAAATTATGGTAAAAATGAGAAAAAAAATGTAAATGGTAGTAATATATTGAGCTTTTGTTTTAGTGGGTGTTACAAATAAGTGTCACCAAAGCAAACAAAATCTTCTTGTCTTCCCCATTTCCTTCCTTTGCTCTCACATTTCCGAACCAATTTCGAGATTGTTTCCTCGTTTGCACCGCGCAAGACTTTCTACTCCTCCGAAGTGGTCAGAGCAAATCTTTCGAGCTTTCATAGGAAAATGAGCAAGAAGCACCTCTCACTTACGTTTTTACCTCTTGCTTTTTTGCTTCTCCACAAAATTGCGCTCGAATAGTTCGAACCCAAGATAAGCACACAATCAAATTCTAGAATCCAACTATGTATTGTTCCGCCCGTTTAACGTTTACAAAGCATTCAACAATCATGAGAGTGATACATATCGCAAAAGAGTAAGAAGAGACAACAGCATCGAGGCGACGCCGCGGCGAGGGTTGGAAGCCGATCAGACGTCGAGGGTGACCGCGGGCATCTCGAACTCGGCGGCGATCTCCTCGATTTGTTTCCGGACGCTCATGTCGATGAAGTTGGAGCCGTCGCGGCCGTACTGCACGGTGAAGCCGGCAATGAGTTCCGGGTCGATGAGAGTCTTGGTACGGACGTTCGCAGCGCCGGTCATCTTCTGCACGTGCTGCGCGATCTGCGCGAGGTCCTGCGACTCGAGCTGTACCACGGACGTGACGGTGGCCACCTCGGTGCCGGTGAGGACGTTGTAGGCGGTCTCGAACTCCCGCACGATCTGCGGCATGAGCCCAGCGCGGCCGTTGTCCACGACCACGTTGAGGAAGTTGACGACGTGCGGCTGCAGCTCCGACGACTTGGCAATCTCGTCGATGAGCTGCGCCTTCTCGTCGCGCGGCACCGTCGGGTTGTCGAAGAACTCCGCGATGGACTCCTCGGCGAAGATCTTCTCCAGCTTCTCCAGGTCCGCCACGGTCGCCTCGAGGGTGCCGTTCTCCGAGGCCACCTCGGAAAGCGCGGACGCGTAGCTCTCCGCCGCGGAGTCGGCAGCGGCCCTGGGCCTGGCGAGGTTGCCGCGGCGGCGGCGGGGCGGGGCGAGGCGGAGGCCTCGCGCCGCGGCGCGGATGAAGGAGGTGGACCGGGGCGCCGCGGCGGATGCGGCGGCGGAGGGGGGTGCGGCCGTCGCGGCGGTGCGGAGGGCGACGGAGGTGAGGCGGAGCGTGGCCATCGCGTCCCGTAGCGTGGGGTGGGGAGTGGTGGACTCGGGGGATGTGACTCGGCTTGGCTTTGGTTTGGGAGGAGGGAGAGGGGTTTGGGTGGGGAACGGACGGGCGGTAGCGAGTGGTCGCGGGATCGGACGGCTGAGAGGTCCGAGGACGTCGCGTGGCTGCAGACGTGTGTGTGGCCCGTGGTGGGATGATGTTGATAAGAAACGGATGATTGTGCGTGATACCAAGATAGGCAACTTGTTGGATCAAAAGCGAATGTCCAGTTTTTCCAAGGGTATTGTTTAGAAAATACTGTTAATTCTTTCGATCAAATGGTACTGATGGTTGGTGACTACTAAAGTTACCGTCTTTACGTAACTGTATCCGATACCTTTCTCAGGATAGACGACAGAGGCGGCACTATGAAATTGGTCGTGGAGGACGTGGAAAAATGCGCGGTAGCCGTTGCTGTTTCACGCCACGAGAGGGGAAGCCGGTAGCCGGACGGCAGCGGTGAGTTGGGTAGGCCTCGGCGACCGGTTATGACACTAGAGCGTAGGATAGCATATGCTTTGGCACAACGCTGACTCTAGTTGCTATCGGTTATTGCAGAGTAGGAAGTTCTGGATTCAGAAACGGCCATACCAGACATGCAGCATTTGATGCCATTCTGTAGGGGGAAATAGAGGTACATCATGTTGGGAAACCCAGATGGCCCATTGAAGGCCCATGCTTGTCCCTTAGCCTAAACTCTGGGTGAGCGCTATAAAAGGAGGAGGGGGGTCCCCCCTATGTACAGAAAATCATTAGCAATAAAGAATTTCCGCTATTGCTCTCCCTAAACACGTGTCTCTCTCTCTTTCCGTTCTCCAATTCAGATCTGTTGGGAACCCGGACTATTCGATAGCGAGGTTCCTTAACACGTTATCGCGACGAAGCTCTCACCGAGATCAAATTGAAAAGGTGAGAAAAGGTGGGATTTCAAAGAATTGAATCTAAACGCTTGTTGTTTTCTATGCATGCATCTAACCCACGCAGCTGCATGCGTTAAATCACGTGGCAAGAAGCTACATAGACACGAAACAACAAATGCACATGAAGCATATTACATCCAGAGAAAAATAAGAAAGGCTATCGCCTCGGCATGCGACCACCGCGCACTGCGCCGCCACTCGGACGCCGCACGGCGCCGCCACCAACGCGGGTTTCAAGACGCACCACGCCATCATCGTCTTGCGGCGCTGCCGCGACGCACCGCGCGTCGCGATCCGTCCGGGACGCACGACGCTTGCCGGCGCTGTCGGCCTTCGGCGCCGCGCTCGGCGCCGCCACCGGCCACCGCTAACGCTACCTCTACGGGCGACCCGGCCACCGTCGCCGCCATGCATGCGCTGAAGCGCCTCGCCGCTCGCTCACGCCCCGAACGCCGCATGCATGCCTGCCGCTTGGTGCACGCAACCCGGCCTCGGCCGATCGCCGCCGCCGCGAAGCGACGCCTCGCCGTCGCAGCCCGCCGGGCGCGCTCGAAGCCGGTCGTCGTCTCGGCTCGGTTGCCGCCCGACTGCCGCCGAACCCGCATCGAGCGCCACGGCCTCCCGCTGTCGCTTCACAAGACGCCAACAGGCCGTACCACATTGCCGCCATTGTCGGCTCGGTCAAGACGGTTGCGAAGCGTCGGCGCGCCGGCCGCCAGACCGCCATAGCTTGCCTCGCCCCTCGGAAGCTCGTGCGGCGAGTTCTCGCCCGCCTCTTCTTGCTTCGCCATCGAAGCTAGTCGCGCGGCGTCGATGGCCTTGTGCCTGCGCGCCTCGGGAGCTTCGTGCGTGTGGCGGCTAGGAAGGAAACCCTAGCCGCCGGTGGTTTTGTTCGCCAAGCAGCCGTTGCGGGCCAAGTAGGCTGAGACCAAAGATGGGCCAAGGAAACGCGCAAGACGCCTGGCCAGTTGAAGCTCGACCGAAGAAGAGAAGAAAAGAAAAAGGAAAAGGAAAGAAGAGAAGAAAAGAAAAAAAAATTGCAGAAAATTTTGAAAAATTGCCAGAAAATCAAGAAGATTTATTTGGCTCTGTTTTTAATTTTTTCTGGCTTTATTTCTCTATTTTATGAATGTTCTTTATGAATTTTGAATCTGTTGCTTTATTTAATATATAGCAATGCATAGCAATTTGTTCTTCTGCACTTTATGCTTTTGCAACCATTTTCTATCAGATTACACGCAGTAATCTAAACCAGAATTTTGAAATCATGCAGATGTCTGGCATTGTGAATCGTGAGTTTGAAGAACTGCCCCAAGACGGTCGTAACTACCTCACTTGGGCATCGGACGTAAAATTGTTCTTGGGGCAAGAAGCTCCGTTCACGATTGGTCTAGGGTCCTCGCGGGACGCAAAACCTACCACCGAGCGTAACGATCAAGCTCTGATTTTCTCGAGCACCACCTCTCACCACTCAAGAATGAATATATGGTGAGGAGAGTGCACTTGAGCTCTGGACGCAATTGAGCGGTTGAAAAGCTCAAGTACACCATCTTGCCCCAAATACAGCAAGATTGGGTACGCTGAGGTTTGCGGACTTCGAGCGATGGCGAGTACAATTACCGCCTTGCACGAATTTGTACCAATCTCTCTCTATGTGGCAAGAAGATCACCGATGAAGAGAAGATTGAGAAAACTCTCTCTACCTTCCACCCTAATGCTATCCAGAGTGCACATGACTATCGTCGGGACGCATACAAGGAGTATAGCGAATCGATTGATGTAATGCAAGTTGCGTAATCGCTAGACGATGTTCTACGCAAGAACTATGTCTCGCACCACCGACGAGGCATCGCACGTAAGTCAATGCCAACAGCTACAAGGTGAGAAAGCCCACTCATAGAAAGAAGGGCAAGCGGGTGGAAAGGAGAGGCCCGTGCCAAAGGAAAGTCCAAAGCCCCGTGAAGAGGATGACAAAGAAAAGGCGACGCCAAGCCATATGGACAAGCAGAACCAAACGTGCTTCAAGTGCGGCACTTGGGGACATTGGTCAAGATATGTCGGGAATCCAAAGAAGTGATCAACGCATATCGTGCTAAGAGAAAGGCAAAAGAAAACGCCCAGGTTAACACTTCGCCAACATCGGTGATGATGATGTCATGGATGTAGATACCCACTTGCCTCATCCTCACGTAACGGCTGGACATCGATCTGCGGCCATTATTATGGCAAATGAAGAGAAAACTTCACGATGACATAGAAGCGTAAATTAATGCATATTTTCTGATTCATTTAATGTTTTTTAGATTATGGTTGTTAGCATTTTCTTTGAATAATGAATTGTAAGCTCTAGAAGAGCATACTTCTTTCATGAATAAATACGCAATTTATTCTTTATTCAAAGATTCTTCAAATTTGCAAGCAATATTTGGATTGTTTTTGCCTCTATCGATTAGAATTATATTTCTTTTATCTAAAAATCGTAGCGCCCAAATGGAAGAGATATGCATTGTTGATAGTGGCACAACAAATACCATCTTAAGAGAGTCTAAGTATTTCCATCGATCACGAAGAACGCTGGAAAGATTACTACGATCGCAGAAGCGACTCATATGTAATCGGCTCGGAAGAGCCACTATTATATTGCCTATGGGTACAACTCGTAATTGAAGAAGCCCTTTTGTACCTCGAATCAACACGCACTCTCTTAAGCTTTAAAGACATCCGCGCCAATGGTTTTCACGTAGAAACCAATGAAGAAAATGGCAAAGAATACTTGTGCATTGTGAAGCACGCGGTATGCGGAAAAATGGTATTAGAAAATGTCCTCATATGAATCCGGGTTGTACTACACGAATATTCATGCACCAAGTGTATACTTCCTTGAAGACTGCTTTTAGAAGCTCTGAGTTATTTTCTTTATGGCATGGTAGATTAGGCCATCCTGGTCTTAGAATGATGAGAAATATAGTGAACAACTCACAAGGTCATGGCATTAATGTTAAAAATTTCCCGAATCATGAAGATTTTATGTGCCCCACATGTGTCACCGGGAAATTAATAACTAGACCCTCTGTTATGAAAGTGCAAAGTGAAATCCCTGCATTCCTGGAACACATCCAGGGGGATATTTGCGGTCCGATTCAGCCCCTGTCAGGGCCGTTTCGATATTTATGGTGCTCATCGATGCTTCCTCGAAATGGTCGCATGTATGCTTGTTGTCAACAAGAAACCATGCTTTTGCAAAGCTAATCTCGCAGATCATAAGAATTAAGAATGCTTTCCCTGATCATCGCGTGAAGTCCATTAGAATGGACAATGCCGGAGAATTTACTTCAAAGGCATTTGATGATTATTGCACGCAACGGGGATAGCGATTGAGCACTCCGCATCGCACGTCCATACGCAGAATGGACTAGCGTAGCACTAATAAAGAGGATTAAGTTCATTGCCGACCGCTTTTGCAAAGTTGTAACTTGCCCAACACTTGTTGGGGACACGAGCCCGCACGCAGCAGCTTTTATCAATTTCAGACCGTCGGCCTACAACATCCATTCTCCTATGCAGCTTGTGCATGGGATTATCCCGAAGATCTCCCATCTTAGAAAATTTGGGTGTATGGTATATGTACCTATACCACCCCTCATGGATCGCAATGGGCCCTCTCCGCAAGTCTAGGATATACGTTGGTTATGTGAGTGCATCCATAATCAGGTATTTGGAACCATGACTGGAGACTTGCATACAACCCGATTCGCTGATTGCATCTTTGACGAGGATCGTTTCCGTCATTAGGGAGGAAATCAACCTTTGGATGAAAAATGCCGAGAAATCATATGGCATTCCACCGATCCCGCACATGACCCCGCACTAATGAAGCAAATCAAGAAGTTCGAAGATAATTGATTTGCGAATTTAGCAAATGAACCGCTGATCATTTTGTGATCCGAAGGCGTGGTTAAGTCGCATGTACCCGCAAGGAATGCACCGAGAGGGTGGAAATACCAAATAAAATAGAAGGTATCCTCAACCTGCTCAGAGGCCTCAAAGAAAAGAGCAGAAATCTGCTCCTCAAACCCAAAGTACCCGGAGACGTGGAGAAAATCAAGCGAGAGGACTTACCACAACCAATCACGAAAATACCCCAAGGAAAGAAGGGGAGCAGTTGAGACTGCACTGGAAAGAAGCCAACAGAAAGGCAATTCCGGACTTGAATCTTCCATCAAGGAAGCCATCGGAAATAATGTGTGCGCACACATAGGCGATGAAAAGCAAAGGAACTTGCTCTGCGATAGGGAATAGCAATAAGAGCAAGTAGAAGTGCATGAAGCACCCCATGAAGAAATAGCCATAAACTTTGTAATAACAGGAGAATCCTCGAATAGAGCAACGACCAACATTGATGCATACTTTGCAAAGAAGATTGCCTCGATCATTGATCATGATCCCGAGCTCGCATCTCTCGCAGAGTGCAAGAAAAGGCTAGATTGGGAAGAATGGAAAAGGCAATCATCTGCAGAGTTAGTCTCTCCGAACAAGAGAGAGGTGTTTGGGCAGATACCGCACACCTCCCCATATAAACCCCGTAGGTCACAAATGGGTCTTTGTTCGAAGAGAAATGAAAACAACGAGGTTGTAAGGTACAAAGCAAGGCTTGTAGCTCAAGGTTTCACTCAACGTCCCGGAGTTGATTATGAAGAAACCTATTCTCCGGTCATGGGAGGAATTACCTTTAGATATTTGATCTCAATGGCGATCAACTTGAAGTTGAGAATGAAGCTAATGGATGTTGTCACAAAGATATTTGTATGGAAACTTGGATTCGGAGATATACATGAAAGTAGGAAGGAATTCCTATCCCAAACCAAGACGGAGCAAATAGAAACACATGCAGTGTGAAATTGGAGAAATCACCGTATGGGTCAAGCGATCGGGAAGAATGTGGTACAATCGCTTGAGTGACTTTCTCTGCAAGAAAGGCTACACAAACAATGAAGATTGTCCATGTGTGTTTATACAGCGATCCCCGAATGGATTCTGTATAATCTCCGTCTATGTAGATGACTTGAACATCATTGGGACGGATGATGAAATTGAAGAGGCATGCTCATACTTGAAGTCTGAGTTTGAAATGAAAGATTTGGGTAAAATCAAGTTTTGTTTAGGCTTGCAACTTGAATATGTCCAAGGAGGAATCTTGGTACATCAATCAACCTACACACAGAAAGTGTTGGAAAGGTTTGGATTTGAAAAAGCATATCCTACGAAGACTCCAATGGTCGGAAGGTCACTCCAAGCGCACCTAGACCCATACTGCACCTAGAGAAGAGGGGAGGAAGTCCCGGGAGCAGAATTCCCATATCCGAGTGCAGTTGAGCGCTCATGTACCTTGCAAATAGCACCAGGCGGACATTGCGTTCATTTGTGAATTTGCTAGCTCTCTGATCTGAGAACCCACCAAAAGGCATTGGAAAGGGATCATGGACATCTTCCGTTACCTCCAAGGAAGTAAAGACCTTGGTCTGTTTTTCAGAAGAAACAATGAATTGAATTTGGTTGGCTACGCCGATGCTAGGTACTTATCAGACCCGCATACTGGCAAGTCCCAAACTGGCTATGTTTTCCTATGTGGAGGAACAGCAATTTCTTGGAAGTCGTCTAAGCAGACTCTCGTCTCGACGTCGACAAACCACTCGGAAATCATCGCTTTGTATGAAGCATCTCGTGAATGTGCATGGCTCAGAAGAATGGTTCACCACATCCAGAAGTCATGTGGTTTGAACATTGAGCAAACTCCCACGATAATTTATGAAGATAATGCAGCTTGTGTTGCCCAAGCACAAATAGGTTATGTGAAGAGCAATCTCACGAAGCATATCAACCCCAAGTTCTTCTATGCTCACGAATTGCATAAGATGAACGAGATCAATATATTGCATACTAAGTCATGTGAAAATCTTGCAGATTTGTTCACTAAATCACTCCCAGCATCTACCTTTGAAAGGTGCGTGAAAGGAATTGGGATGATGAGACTTAGAGAAGTGCAGATTTCAGGGGGAGATATTTCACATACTCCCACATGAATCTCGAGCATGAATTATGAATACCCAACATAAATCTCGAAGATTAGCAATTGAAGTTGGGAGAATTGTACTCTTTTTCCTTAGCAAGTTTTTCATGAAGTTTTTCTTGCATAAGGTTTTAACGAGGCAATTCAGTGCAACACGAGAAGCGTATGCTATGTACTCTTTCTCCAAGTATTTTTCCCATCGGGTTTTTCCGAGTTTTAATGAGGCATATGCATCTCGCGGCAAAGGGCCCAAGGGGGAGTGTTGGGAAACCCAGATGGCCCATTGAAGGCCCATGCTGGTCCCTTAGCCTAAACCCTGGGTGAGCGCTATAAAAGGAGTTGGGGTCCCCCCTATGTACAGAAAATCATTAGCAATAAAGAATTTCCGCTATTGCTCTCCCTAAACACGTGTCTCTCTCTTTCTGTTCTCCAATTCAGATCTGTTCGGGAACTCCGGACTATTCGATAGCGAGGTTCCTTAATACATCATTAGTAATGTACTATCCTGCATATCGATTAAACGAGTGATGTGTGGGAAATCGGGAGTGAAAAATTAGAGGCTCGTTGGTGTCATGTTGTGCCATGGATAATATTTGTCAATGCTGCTCCTAAAATATTGTGTTACAATTAAAAAAGGAATATGAACGAGTGGCTAGTACTACGGAGTAGTGACAGAATAAAGTGGGCGATGATAACAAATAGAAGTTGGAAAAAAAAAGGATAAGCAGGATTCATGTCAAACATGTGATTCCCGTCTAGATTTTGTTAGCCCAGACTACCATGTTGAAATAGTAAGCAGCCCACAAATTTTTTTTACTCTTTGATTACGTAGGCTCCAGTTGAATCAAACAACTGAAAAATGATGCTCCCTTCGCAAGAATGATTTCGTCGTTCCTTCAGGTTAGTTTCTGCAAAGTTACAACACAAAAAGCAAGTGCATATCAAAGCTAGCAGCACAACAAGACCGGGGAAACATTCCTTTATCTAAGCAGGTAGCAGGCAACAGCTGTAAGAGCAAGTACAATAATAAAGTCAGCTATTTACTCCATCTTTCATTCATATCATCTAGAGTAAGCACTAAAATCAGCTTTTACAATAGCTATCTCTAAATGTTAGCTCTAGATGCCATACATTAACATTAACTGTCTCTTCTCTCTTATACATAACTAATCTACCTATACTCCCGTACAATGCTTATTGCTCCCTCCGTTGATAAATATAAGGCGTATTTTGACTTTGCATAAGGATTAAGATTGTGGTGAAATTGAGAAAGGCATGAGAGAAAATGACTTATATATCCCTCTTAATTGTCTTGGAAGATGAGAGATAATGAATAAATGCATATGGTTGAGAGAGAATAAATAGGGGTATACGTGGAAAGGCTCATTAAATCTACATGCACGCCTTATATTTTTCAACAAGACCATTCAAACTATAGGCCTTATATTTATCAACGGAGAGAGTACTAAATAAGAGCCAGCTCTCTTCTCTTTCCTCTTTTCTCACTCTTCCACATAAGATAAAACTGACGTGGATATGCTAAAAGTAAGTTGAGGTGGTCTTATTGTACATACCCTAAGATGTGAAAAAAGAAAAAGAAGAACAAAAGACCACCAACATTAGATCATCTAAACCAAACGCTACAGAGATATCAAGATGTAAAAATGTAAGTATCAACAATGTCAACTTGGGACCTGCATTATCTTGAACATGGACACAGGAGTCGGAATCTGACTCGGATTCGAGGTGTTCGATTCGGCAAAAAATTTTGGACGCGAAAAATGCTACTTGCAATTAGACACAAGTGTCAAAATCTAACTCGAAAGCGCGGACGGTGTCGGGATTGGAGGACTTGAGGTAGGGGAGGCATTTGGAGGCTTTGGAGGGCCTGGGATGGTGTGAGGCCGCAGGAGGCGACGAGGTAGTCCTCCGCGACGAGCTGGGCGGTGGCGGTGGAGGGAGGAGGTAGGGAGATGGGCAGCTTTGCGGAGGGCGCAAAGCAGGTGGTTTTGTTTCGAAGGCGGAGCATCGCGGCGGCGCACGCGGGCTTGCGGGCGGCTGGAGCCCAATGGTCTGCGGCAGACATGCCCAAATGGGTGGCCCGGCACGATCCGAACGGATTAAAAAACGGCACGACCCGTTTTGGCCCGACTAATAAACGGGTCGTGCCGTCTCACGTGTCAAGGATCCGGCCCAAGCACGGTCCGCAGGGTTAACGGGTCATGCTGTGCAGGCACGGATCCAACAGGTCGTAATGGGCTGTGTCGGCCCGTTAGCCCGTTAGCGTTAAAAGAATTAAAAAATAAAAAAGAAATAGAAAAAGTATGAAAAAATGTAGAAAAATATGGGGAAAAATTCAGAAAAATGGGGAAATTTTGAATAATTAGAAAAACTCGAATCGTGCCAGGCTAAACGGGCCGTGCCTTGCTGGCTCGTCTGTAAACAGGCTGTGCCGTGCCACGGTGCAAGCCCAAGCACGGCACGGGCAAGTAGACCATGCCGGCACGGCCCGTTTGGACATCTTTAATATGCGGCATAGTTCAAAATCCCGGTGAAATTTCAAAAATTTTGTTTCAGATTTTGAATTTCGATCGGGAACAACAAGATTCAAAATCTTCGCTGAATAAAAAATATTAAATTGCTACAATATTTTACGGAAATTTTAGCAAATTCTATCGAAATCTTGGGTATTTAACTGTTATCGAGCTTAATCGAGCCGAATTTGAGTCTATTCGAGCTTGTGTCGAGCTAGTATGTGTTTTTGCTTGTTGTCAAGCTTAATTGAGCCGACCTCGAGCCTATTCGAGCTTGTGCCGAACCAAGCTTGAGCCTAGCTCCGAGCTCGAACCCTAACCCGAGCTTGGCTCGAGCTTCTACTAAGCTCGAGCCTGAAGGGCCAGATTCGCTCGAACTCGACTCACAACATATGGAACAACACAACGATTAACTCTCAAAATGCATAAGCCTCTTCCATATCTTCATCAACACATGATTCTGCTGATATATATATATATAGCCGAAATGGGGCACCATGGTGTCTGGGCACCATGATTTCAAATACGTGAATTCAAGCCATATTCGAGTATATTTTTCAAAAATTTTAGTTTTAGGGCATATACCCATCTATAACAATTCAAATGAAACACATACCTTTGAAAAAACATACTTGAATTCAAAGATTTTGAACTAGTTTGGATCACATGCTTTGCTGATTTATATATATAATCAGCACATACCTACAACCAAATTATCATCAAAAAGATAAACTCTAGTTTGAATTTCAGTTCAAACTTGTTTGAACTAGTTAGTAAACTGGTTAAACTCAGCGTCATAGAAATTTCAAAAAGTATCGCATAAAAATACATAAGGAAAATACCCGTTTTGGATCATGGAGCCCGGGCACCATGGTGTCCCAGGTAATTATACTATATATATATATAGGAAAATGATTCTATACTCCTGGGTGTACGTACTCCCACCTCTAGTATACCATTTAAATGATGTTGTTATACCTCTGTATCCTTTTGAGTATATTCTAATACTGATTATAAGATACTCCAAAGTGAGTTCTATAAAAAATTTCATTAAAGTCCACAATTTATAGCATAATTTTTTTATATATTCGTTTTACATATGGAAAAGGGTATGTAGCAAAAAAAAATAAAGTGCTCTGATGAAATTTTTTCAACCATGTCGTATTGGAGTATTCCAAAAGTGATAAAGGTGTATAAATCGTTCATTTAAGTGGTATATTAGAGGTGGGAGTATGTACTCCTGGGAGTACGGAAAATGCTTCATATATATATATATATATATATATATATATATATATATATGATATTCTCTAGCTGTGTGTAGAATAGTATATTCTACACGCCAGTCAGTTTACGTAGTTCGATCGAGCTAAATGCACGTACTTATTACTTGCATATGGATGCATGGATCATTTGTTACTCTCGCTGTCAAACCGACTAGTTAATACATTTTGTAGTTTATACACGAATAAATTTTCTCTTTGTTTTAGCCATATCTTTTTATTAGTAGCTCGGATTTGTAAATGGTTTTCACCAGTAGCTTACTGACGACGAGAGGAATAAAATGATATAAATCTCGCTATTAAATAGTAATTTTCCTAGCTGTTAACAGAAATTACTACATGTACAATATGAAATTACTACATATACAACATAAAATTACTACATCTGCAACATATTCTACACAGATCAGTTATTCGTCAGTAAAGTCTATGAAAACTATATGTCCTAGTTCTAAAAAATCTCAAAAAATTACCATAGATAGGGAATATGAGTTTCTACAGCCCTGTAAAATTTCAACACCAAACTCGGTAGCATTTGAAGGATCTTAAATTGATAAGTGCTAATTAGTGATGAATAGTAAATTTGTTATTTTCATATCTTTCAAATGAGACTCATTTTAGTATTCAAATTTTACAGAGTTACAGAAGCTCATATCCTCTACCTATGATAATTTTTTGAGAATTTTTAAACTTATACGTATATTTTTCTTGGATTTTTACTGTCAAATAACTAAAAAACTATATGTAAATATTCTGAAAAATTCTAAAAAAATTACCATACATAGGAGATGTTAGGTTCTACAGTACTGTAAATTTGAATATCAAAATCAATAGAATTTGAAAGATATGAAATTGACAAGTGCTAATCAATGATGAATATTAAATTTGTCATTTTCATATCTTTCAAATGCGACTGAATTTGTTATTCAAATTTTATAGAGATGTAGAAACTCACATTCACTACCTATGATAATTTTTTAAGAATTTTTAAAAACTTTTACATATAGTTTTCATGGATTTTACTGCCGAATAACTAATCTGTGCAGTAAAATATAGTAATAAGCGGTTCGGCTAAAGAAATGAATTAGTAAATGATAGAAAAACATAATAAACACTTATCTTTTTCATACCTTTCAAATGCGAATGAGTTTGATTTTCAAATTTTGCATGATTGTAGAAGCTCACCTCCCCTACGTATGGTAATATTTTGAGAATTTTTGAAAGCTTGTACATGTGGGTTTCACAGAGTTTTCACGGTGAAGAGGGTTTTCACTGGATATGTTTCCATATATATATACATATATATGTATATATACATGCGCTATTCTATAGCTGCGTGTAGAATAGTCTATTCTACTCCCCAGCCATTTAATCCAGTCCAACCGAGCCAATTAGGTGAAACCGATCATAATGTGATCCGACCTGTCCTCATTAACTAGCGGAACTTGTGTAACTAATTGACTAGCATCTAGGTAGCATACCAACTAGTTAATGCATTTCATTGTTTATACACAAACCTGTTTTTTCTTTGTTTTAGTCATGAATTTTTATTGGTAGCTCCGATTCATGAACGGTTTTCACCAATAGCTTACTGACAACGAGATAAACAGAACGATATAAGTTTCGCCAATAAACATCACGTGATTCAGATTTTATTACGAAGTGAAAATCAGGTAACATATTGAGTAATAGGTAGTAAAATTAAGTTCTCTTGGCAGTAAAATGTACTATATGCTGCTGTTTGATACTTTGTTATTTTCATATATCTCAAATTTGATTGAGTTTGGTCTTCAAATTTTATAGGATAGTAGAATGTCATATCCCCCATGTGTGGTAATTTTTTTAGAATTTTTCACAGTAAAATGTTATTTTTCTAACAGTAAAAAATAGTATATACTTCTGTTTGGGAGTTTGCTTTTTTCATATCTCTCAAATCCGATTGAGTTTGGTCTTCAAATTTTATAGAGTTGTAGAAGCTCACCTCCCATACGTGTAGTAATTTTTTGAGAATTTTTCAAACTTTTTACTGCACGTCTGACAAACAGAACTATATTCTTATTTATGAAATCCATACTTACATGTTTTAAAAAATTATTCAAAAATTAGCACAGATAGGGGAGGTGAGATTATACAACCTTGTAAAATCTGAAAATCAAAATCAATATCAGCTGAAAGATACGAAAAAGATAAATTCAGTTGACTAGTGATTTTTCACTGTTTAGTGCTTTGTCAATTTCATATCTTTCAAATGCGAATGAGTTTAGTCTTCAAATTATGCAGGGCTGTAGAAGCTCACCTACCCTATATATGGTAATTTTTTGATTTATTTTAAAACTTGTACATATGATTTTCATGGGTTTTATACCATAATACTCCTCTGTACAGCATGTAGTAATATATTGAGTAATAGTTAGTAAAATTAAGTTCTCTTGGCAGTAAAATATTGTTTGATAATTTATTATTTTCATATCTCTCAAATCTGATTGAGTTTGGTCTTCAAATTTTATAGGATTGTAGAATGTCATATCCCCTACGTGTGGTAAATTTTTTATAATTTTTCACAATAAAATGTTATTTTTCTGACAGTAAAAGATAGTATATGCTGCTGTTTGGGAGTTTGTTTTTTTCATCTCTCTCAGATCCGATTGAGTTTGGTCTTCAAATTTTATAGAGTTGTAGAAGCTCACCTCTCCTATGTGTAGTAATGTTTTGAGAATTTTTCAAACTTTTTACTGCAGGTCGGACAAACAGAACTATATTCTTATTTAGGAAAGCCATACTTACAGGTTTGAAAAAATTATTCAAAAATTACCATAGATAGGGGAGGTGAGATTATACAACCCTGTAAAAGTTTAAGACCAAAATCAATATCAGCTTAAAGATACGAAAAAGATAAATTCGGTTGACTAGTGATTTTTCACTGTTTAGTGCTTTATCAATTTCATATCTTTCAAATGCGAAAGAGTTTGGTCTCCAAATTTTGCAGGGCTGTAGAAGCTCACCTACCCTATATATGGTAATTTTTTGAGTTTTTTTTAAAAAATTGCACATATAATTTTCATAGATTTTATACCATAATACTGTTGTGTACAATATGTAGCAATATATTGAGTAATAGTTAGTAAAATTAAGTTCTCTTGGCAGTAAAATGTACTATATGCTGTGGTTTGATATTTTGTTATTTTTATATCTCTTAAATCTGATTGAGTTTGGTCTTCAAATTTTATAGGATTGTAGAATGTCATATCCCCTACGTGTGGTAATTTTTTTAGAATTTTCACAAGAAATGTTATTTTTCCGATAAAGAAAAGATAGTATATGCTGTTGTTTGGGAGTTTGTTATTTCTATATCTCTCAAATCCGATTGAGTTTGGTTTTCAAATTTTATAGAGTTGTATAAGCTCACCTCCCCTACGTGTAGTAAGTTTTTGAGAATTTTTCAAACTTTTTACTGCAGGTACAGCAAACAGAACTATATTTTTATTTATGAAAGCCATACTTACATGTTTGAAAAAATTATTCAAAAATTACCATAGATAGGGGAGGTGAGATTATACAACTCTGCAAAATTTGAAAATCAAAATCAATATCAGCTGAAAGATACGAAAAAGATAAATTCGGTTGACTAGTGATTTTTCACTGTTTAGTTCTTTGTCAATTTCATATCTTTCAAATGCGAATGAGTTTGGTCTTCAAATTTTGCAGGGCTATAGAAGCTCAACTACCCTATATATGGTAATTTTTTGATTTTTTTTTTAACTTTTACATATAATTTTCATAAGTTTTATACTATAATACTACTGTGTACAACATGTAGTAATATATTGAATAATAGGTAGTAAAATTAAGTTCTTTTTGCAGTAAAATATTTTATATGCTGCTGTTTGATACTTTGTTATTTTCATATCTCTCAAATATTATTGAGTTTGGTCTTCAAATTTTATAGGATTGTAGAATGTCATATCCCCTACGTGTGGTAATTTTTTTAGAATTTTTCACAACAAAATGTTATTTTTCTGACAGTAAAAGATAGTATATGTCATTGTTTAGAGTTTGTTTTTTCATATCTCTCAAATCCGATTGAGTTTGGTCTTGAAATTTTATAGAGTTGTAGAAGCTCACCTCCCCTACGTGTAGTAATTTTTTGAGAATTTTTCAAACTTTTTACTACAGGTCCAACAAACAGAACTATATTCTTATTTAGGAAAGCCATACTTACATGTTTGAAAAAATTATTAAAAAATTACCACAAATAGGGGAGGTGAGATTATACAATCCTGTAAAATTTTAAGACCAAAATCAATACCAACTGAAAGATATAAAAAAAACAAAGAAGAGATAGATTCATGTACAAACTACAATACACATTAACTAGCTAGATTGACCAATGTATGAATTAGTAACTAATTCGGTAGTAATTCAATCTGTTGTTCTATAGTAAAATGTATTTGTGATTTACTACCGAATTGGATTTAGGTGTGCTTTGCATGCGCTTTGCTAGTAAATTAATCAGTTATTCTGTAGTAAAATATTTTGTTATTTACTACCAGACTGCATTTACTGGTGTTCTTTGAAATGCATTAACTCACTACGTTTCGACCAGCGCGTAAATTTTACTTCTCCGGCCAGAGCGCAAAATAGCTATTCTACGCTCGGGAGTAGAATAGAGCCACCGTTTGTATATATATATACATGGATATATACATATATACATGTATACATGTATATATATACATACATATATGCATGTATATATACATACATACATACATACATACATACATACATATATGCATGTATATACATACATACATACATACATACATACATACATATATATATATATATATATGTGTGTATGTATGTGATAATGGTTCTATACTCCTGGGTGTACGTACTCCCACCTTGCATATACCACTTAAACAAAAAATTATATCTCTTTATCCTTTTGAGCATACTCTAATAATAATTATAAGATACTCAAAAGTGAGTTTCATGAAAAGTTTCATCAAAGCCCATCTTTTATTGCATAATTTGTGTATATACTCATTTTACATATGAATATATATATATATAGCAAAATTAAAGGGATTTGATAAAAAATTTCAACCATGTCGCATTAGAGTATCTTAGAATTAGTACTTAAGTACACTGAAAGTCATAAAGAAATATAACTAACACTCCACCCTTGACTCTATGTGCCGTCAGATAGCACGCATTAGCTAATGGCTGGTCACCAATTTTAAGGACTAGTCGCTGATCTATGCACTGGAGCTTTGTTTCCTGTAAACAAGCATGGCAGGGAGCACTGCTTCAAAATTCAAATGGCAGGGAGCACTGCTTCAACTGTTTTGCGAACTGTTGATCGACGAGCCGGTGCATTGAGGCCGCGCACATTCCAACTAAGCACAGTGCAATCACACATGGACATTAAAGTGATCGACGAAACATCGAAGGTAGTTTAGTAATGCCGTGTTGCACGCAGCGGCGTCACAAGCAAGACAGGAGTACATCAGGTTAAGACTTGAAGAAGCAAAAGACGGTTGACCTGAGAAGGCAACCTTGTAGCAGACTGAGGAACAACACGTTCCTGGTTGACGACAGGCGCAAAAGTAAGACATCATAGAAACACAAAAGCTACTGGCAACGGACTAGCAGGCGTTGGAGGTTCAGTCTGTCGACTGCGGGTTCAGGCTCCGAGAAGGTGAGCATGGCCTGAACTCCCTGGTGGTCTTGATCATCAATACGACAAATGGTTCGCTGGGCCGCGATGACACTATCTGACAGCGGCTCCTTGAAGAGATCGGTAAACTGTTTCACTGCGTTCGGGACTTGTTCCACATCTGGCGAGCAGAAACTGAGCCGGCGAGTTAGGAGCTCCTCTGCTAGTTTTGCTATCGGGACGGCTCTCTTTTTTGACGCAAGGCGCTGGCTACGTCTTGGCGAGGCTCCACCTCGGCTTGCCGCATACTTTCCGCCGGTCTGTATTAAATAGTAAAAATGAGTGTTTCGTGAATACTATCATATACTTATATTTTACTATTATGCGGTAGTAAATTGAGGTTCATTTGGCAATAAAATTTAATTTATGCGACATTTATTACTAGAAAACGCATTTAGTACTTTTATACCCACGCTACTGATCAACTTAGCAACACATGAAGCGGGCGTACGTTAATAGTTTGAACGCGCTGTGCAACACACGAACAGGGTTACGACCAGCGCGTAGCTGCGCGCACACGTAGAAAAACGCTATCGTGTGTATACATACATATGTACATACATATACATATATATATACATAGGAAAATAGTTTCATACTCCTGGAAGTACGTACTCCCACCTCCTCTAGTATACCGCTTAAATGATATTATTATACCTCTTTATACTTTTGAGTATACTCTAATACTGATTATAACATACTCTAAAGTGAGTTCCACGAAAAATTTCATCAAAGTCAACCCTCTATAGCATAATTTGTTTATATATTCCTTTTACATATGTAAAAGGGTATATAGCAAAAAATAAAGGGCTCCAATGATTTTTTTTCAACTATGTCGCATTAGAGTATCTTAGAATTATTATTGTAGTATACCGAAAGTGATAAAGAATTATAACACTTTCGTTTAAGTGGTATATTGGAGGTGGGAGTATGTACTCCCGACACACACACATATACATATACATATACATATACATATACATATACATATACATATACATATACATATACATATACATATACATATACATATACAGGAAATTCTTGCCTCTGTATTCGTAATAAAAAAAGCAATATTGCTAGGCTCTACAATAGATGGAACAGAAAAAGAGCATACATAATGATACTATGATAGGCACTGCAAGAGACAATTCCCATCAGAACACAAATCCAAAACATGGATTAAGATCATAATTATGTCTGATTGATTGTAAAGAAAGTTAGACCACAAAAACAAACATTTCTCCTCAATGCTTTGATTATATTACCTGGCAATTAAATAGAATCTAGCCTTAATTATATAGGTATCCAAGCATTAGAAAAAGGCTCAATTAATTTATATTAGCTGCCGCTAGATTTTTCGCTTCAATATACCCATTGAGGCCATGAAACATGTTTACTTTTTAACACCGCGCTAGTCAATTTTAAACCATAAGATTTACATATACTCTAGAAAGGCAAAGGAAAAGAAGAGAAAAAGAAGTCCGAAGAAAACAGACAATGTTAGTCGTGCATGGGAATGATCGCTCTGATTGCAAATTACCTTGAGCACGGAATTTTGATTTAAATCTGGTGATGCATGCCATGGATCAGTACCCTGCTAACAAAGACAAAACAGCAGAGTTGGTAAAGCTACCATCCTGTTATACACGCTGAGAAGAACTAATGCCTCAGCTTGCTCTATGGAAGGCACAACCCATATTACCTTAATTCCATGTAAGATGTTATCATATATCTTGATCACCTGACAATGAGCAAACAGCTTTCTACTCAAAATCTACTAACAACAATTGAACTTAAGGTGAACATCATATGCTCTCTAAAATGTTAAGCAGGATTTCACAACAAAAAGGAGTAGAGGTCAGCTTCAGTGCAAACATACAAACATCATATGAACTGGACAAAACTTGTACAGGCATTGCTAAACTGGACAAACACATGGCCATTTCCTGATAGAATCAATAGAGCAGCAGAAGTTCAATACATAAAATTGATTTTTTTTAACAGGAGACAGTTTGATGTCCTGGATTTTTGTGGCTAAGGTTGTCAATGATAAGAACATCAACAGAAGCATAAGAATGTCCCAAAAAGTGTACTAGTAGTGCCAATGTATCATTTTAAAGTTTATGGCACCTACCAGAAGCTCACCAATCCATACATGAGGAATCAAGCACTTTATAAAATCCGCATTTTCAATCCATTGTGGTTCCACATATAACATTATGCTGTATCGGGTAACAAAACAACTTCTGGCATTCTTGAATGGAATGATTAACAATGTTTAAACGCACATGAATAATCAAACATCAGAACACTTTGAATGAATTAGCTTGCTGGGATTTTCAGTCAAGAAACCATGCCGAGCTACAACAGCAAGTTTGGGAAATTGATTGACCTAATGTCCTTTTTGTGGGAAAGGGTTTCAACATCCCCATTCCAATTTATAAGTCCACACAATTGGCTCCAGGAGGTGTTTGCCCTGCACAAGCAGCAGCATAAGCATCCACGAGCCCAGGAACACTCATTTTGTAATGGTCAATGAACTTCTCTACAAACTTTTTCTCGATCGCAGAGACCGCCACGTAGAAGTCAACATCCTTCGTCATCAGCCCCTTCGCCTTCAGAACCTTTATGATATAATGCCGGGGCATCAGCCGCATCTCCATGCTATATAACAGCAATGCTGGCCTGTACACAATGTACCGGGGCAGCAACCCAACCTCCATTTTCAGGAACTCCACCTTGCGAGCCAGCTTACCCTCAGAGATTTTCAGAATGCGTGGCGACTTGCGCACCGCAATGGCCACCTCGGTCTTGGAGCACCCAAGAGCCATCTTCAAGAAATCCATTTTTGCACTGATCTTCTCGGAACTGAGGCCATGGACGGCATCCAGGGCGTGCTTGAACATTGCTGAGCCGCATGGCACTCTGAGCTTCATGGCAAGTGCCACGAATTCCTTGACATGCTCTGGCTTCGAGGTGAGCAGCCGCGGAACCAGGACGAACACCTTGGCAACATCACAAGGAGTTAGGCCGCACTGCTGCAGGTACGCCAAGTTGGGCTTGACCACATTCTCGAGGTTCTGGCCGAGGAGGCAGACGTTCCTCTTGAGGGCGGAGTGCACCTTGTCGTACGAGCCTAAGAAGGAGACGTAGAATGCGAGGCGGGAGATTTTGGCGGGTTGGATAAAAATATCGGGGACGAGGGTAATGAGGCGAGAGATATGAGAAGGGGAGAGGCCGATTTCGCGGAGCTGGTCGAGTCGGGGGGTTAGGGTTTTGTCCACCCTGGAGCACAGGAGCCGCGGGTCCCTGGCAATGGCGGCGGCGACGTCGGCCTTGGCGAGGCCGATGTCGGCGAGGAAGGCCCTGACGGCGTCGGGATTGGAGCTGGACTTGAGGGAGCGGAGGTATTTGGAGGCCCTGAGGGCCTGGGCTGGTGGGAGGCCGCAGGCGGCGACGAGGTAGTCCTCGGCGACGAACTGGGCGGGGGATGTGGCGGTGGCGGTGGAGAGGAGGCGGTGGAAGGAGGCAGAGAGATGGGAGGAGGCGCGGAGGGCGCAAAGGAGGTGGTGGTTTTGGAGGCGGAGCATCGCGGCGGCGCGCTCTCCTGCTCCCGACGGTCGGCAAAAAAAAGAAGAAGTTGGAAACCACGTCTCGTGTCGTGGTCGTGGATACGGGCTGCCGTTTGTTTCTCCGCATTTTCTGCTGGCCGACACTCCACTCCACACACATGAGGGCCTGCTCTACTCTTCCTTTTGGCCCAAAACTATACACCAGTATTATAATAAATTGCTCCGAGTACCACTAATTTATCGTATATCAGGAATTTTTTTTAAAAAAAAAGTATTTTGTATACGAGGATATCCAACACCCTGGCATCTCATAGCAGTATAACAGTGTATCATCCAGTCACCTTGGAAAGCACTTACATCGTAAACCCGGGAATGCAAAATATATCAAGACTGAATGTGCCATCGCTGCAAGCCGGCAGCGTATTTGTCCTACAATTTCAATAGATAACAGCTGAGTAGAATGAAAATGAAATGCTACAACACTAAAGTGAGTTACAGGCTGCGGAAAGCATGAGTTGCACGATGAGGATAAAATGAAACGCAAAATTGATTGAAGAACACTATTAAAAAAAGAAAACCCGAGATGTTTTTGTGTCAACCCTGAGCCTGAGGTTGTTACAGATTAGTGGAGAGGCGAAAGGAAAAATGCCTTGTTTACCACTAAACTAGTTTATAATTGCGGCGACATAAGAGCATGCGATGCTAAATTTTGTAAACTAGAACTTGCCTATGCTAGTACTTCCTAAATTCGGTACCAAAAAAAGTATAAAAGAAGCATCTTATGGAGTGGGTACGTCGTATCATACCTCTACTATTGTTGGAAGAATCCCCGGCCTAGGAGCGGTTTGAGGCGGCTCAAACCGAGCCGCTTCGCCAAAGCTCCTTAGAAAAAAAGTTTAGGTTCTTTTGATCATTTTTTACGAAAAGGTGGATCCCAAATAAATACAAAAAAAAATAATGTAATTACGTTTAGATCATTTTTACCGTTTTTTTTTGCGAAAATGACCTTTTGTTTCAGCGAAATCACGGATCCTTCGTGAGAGGACCCCGAATAAATACAAAAAAATGCAATTACGTTTATATCCTTTCAACCGTTTCGCCGAATAAATGCGACAAAAACGCAATTACGTTTATATCCTTTCAACCGTTTCGCACGTTTTCTCGATTTGCTCGCGTAGGGAGCGGCGGTCGCGGCGTGGCACGCCGCGGTGACTCATCTAGTTAGAACCTAAACCTTGAAGAATCAACTTTTCATTTGATTTACTCTGAAGTCAGGACGGATCTAGACATGCTAGTACTTCCTAACCACTGGAACCAAGAAATTAACAAAACCAGTGCACTTACCAAAGTAATTAACTGTACCAAACTGATAATATTCATAAGCACTGTGTAGGTCCAAATAAAAAAAATGTGTTACGTGGGATTCATACTAGGTGACTGCAAGATATCACATTTGTAGATTCATCACTAATTAAAAATGCTCGTTTCATTCACTTTTCTATGACCTATCCATTTCCTGCAATTGCTGAAGTACAGCTGAGATTCAGGATCCATTTTCACCTCATATTACATGTTTTCTAGAAGGCAAAGACATAAAGATTGCGGGGAGAACTGTTACATTTCAACTAACCTAACAAGGAGAGTGTCTTCAAAGAATCCATATCACCAGAAAGCTCAAGCCTTCAAAAACGAAAAAGAACGAAAGAAACAAAGAAAGCACAGGCGGAAGAACCTAGCACAAGGCGGATTGACCTTGTACCATCAGTAACAGAACAGTACATGGATTTAATGTTATCCATAGAGTACTGGACACATATTGAAAATCGCTCTTTTTCTATCATTTTTATATGATATAGCAGTTTCCTACGATTCTACAGAATTCCAATCACTTGTAATGTAGGATCCAAGTTCACCTCATGTTCTAGGTTTTCTAACAGATAGAGAAATGAAGAGTTCAGAGAGAAGTGTAAAAATACAAACTAACCAGGAAAAAATCGTCACACAGATCTTAGAAGAATCCATATCGCCACAAAGGTCAAGATTTCAAAAAAGAAAAAAAAAACAAATCGCATGTATAAGACTGTTCTACCATTGGTAATGGAGTGGTACATGGGGAAAACAATCTTGGCAGGACATAGACCGAGTGGTTACTCACTTTTAGTCATCTGAGGTAAGTTCACAGAGTATCCTAGACAAGTTCTAGACCTGACTCCCAAAATTTGCTGTCACAGTAGCTCCTATAACACCTAGAGTTTTTTTTTTCCTTTTTGCATCTAAAGTAATAATTACATAATTCTTTTGCTACCTATCGATGGGAATCCATAATTAGCTCAGTTTACACACAAGTATTGGCTAGGGTAGAACCCAATGATCTCCAGATTTTTCTTTTCATATATTTGCTGAAAATCCCCAACATGTAACCTAACATCTTCAAATTTCTTAGGCCAGTACATTGGATGGTAGATGGTAAGGGCCACGTACCATTTGTTGATCCACGCTCCTAATCTTCAGCTTCTTGACAAAGATGTTACTCTGAGCTTAGTGCCAGCTTGGCTGAAGGAAGCACATGGATCTGGTGGCAGGTAAAACAGCTTATGTTGAGTTTTTGGACAAAATCAAACGATGGTGAAGCATCTTTCCTGTTCCTCATCCGTTCTTAGCGACTTTCTAATTATTTCCTAATATTTTTCAGATCATATCAACTCTTACTCCTTAACCCAGCACAATGGAAAGATTAATAACTACCTTCATATCCTCCCTTATTCCTCATCCGCTCAACCAAACAAAATCCCATTAAATGACTCTCTAGGTTTTGTCATTTCAAAAGTCAAAAAGGAAGCTCAACGTGCTAGCATTTCCTTGGAAAAAAAAATCAACAACTTCCGAGCATTCATCATGCCTTCCGGTTACCTTAACCCAAGTTTTACCTTAAAAAAGAAAATGTGTATCAAAGCTAGTGCAAAACTGCAAATCTATTGTTTTTGTGACAGTCTAGATACGGATTTATGGTGTAACCTCAAGTTCCAACAAAACAATGAAGCCAGTATACTTACCAAAGTAGGATAATTGTACAAAATTGATACTATTAACGAGAAGTCCTATATGTCCAAATTGATAATATATTAATATATATATTACGAGGAATTAATACAGCGTACAAGCAAGACATCAGTCACATCTATAGATTCATCATCGGCTATCGAATATGCTAAATTGGGGGCAACATTCCTGATTCCTTTCTCCAAGCAATCGGTAAGGTGTGTAAGGTAAGAAAAGAAGAGCAGTCGAAAACCAAATGCTTCAGACATATCAAGATACAAGCTTAATCACAGCATGAGTAATCAGATAAATAGAAAATTTTGTCTGAAGCGAGCATGATCAAACATGTTAACTTATCAACAGATATCAGCTTGGGAGGCAGAATGGACCTTCAACATCTCCATTTCAAGCTCTCACAGTTGGATTTCGGAAGGCAGTTGCCCTGCACAAGCATCAGCAAGACTCTCGGTGTAATGGTCAAGGAACTTCTCCACATATCGCTTCTCAGTTATAGCAACTGCAGCGAAAAGGTCAACATCTTTCTTCACCAGGCCCTTCACCTTCAGAAACTTTATGACATGATGCCCGGGCATGAGCCGCCTCTCTATGCTATACAATGGCAATGCTGGCCTGTACACAACGTACCGGGGCTGCAACCCAACCTCCATCTTCAGGAACTCCAAACTGCGGCCCAGATCACCATCTGAGACAGACAAAATGTATGGTAACTTGCATACCGCAACGCTCAGCTCGGCCTCTCAACATCCAAGCACTCTTTTAAGAAATCCAGTTTTGCACTGATCCTCTCAGGGCTGAGCCAGCAGACGGCCACCAGGGCGCGCTTGAACATCACCGAGTCACGTGGCACACCGAGCTTCTCGGCACGGGCCACGGTTTCCTTCAGATGAGCTGGTTCAATGGCAAACAATTTCGCTGAGAGCGAAAAGAGGTTGGCAATATCATCAGCGGTTAGGTCGCACCGCGGCCGCAGGAACGCCAAGTTGGGCTTGACCACATTCTCGAGGCTTCCGCTGAGGAGGTAGGCGTTGCTCCTGAGGCGGCCGGCACCTTGTCGTAGGAGCCCAACAAAGAGAGGTAGAACGCGAGGCGGGAGATTTCGACAGGGTGGAGAAAGATGTCGGGGATGATGGTAGTAAGGCGGGAGACCTGGGGAGGGGAGAGGCCGATATCGCGAAGCCGGGCGAGGCGGGGGGGCTAGGGTTTTTTCCACCCTGGAGCAGAGGAGCCGCGGGAACCTGGAAATGGTGGCGGCGACGGCGGCTTTTCCGAGGCCGATGTCGGCGAGGAAGGCGGGGATGGCGTCGGGATTGGAGGGAGACTTGACGTAGGAGAGGTATATGGAGGCCTTGCGGGCTTGCGCTTGTCAGCTTGTGTGAGGCCGCATGTGGGGACGAGGTAGTCCTTGGCGACGAATTGGGCGGGGGGATGTGGCGGCGGCGGATCGGAGGGCTTGGAATGAGGTGATTTTGGAGGTGGAGCATTACGTTACGGCGGGGAGCGCCGCCGTTCAGTGCGGCCGACGGCGAATTTTTTACATATTAGCCCTATACGTTCTGTTATTTTTAAAAATGGTCTCCATTAAGGGCAAATTACGAAAATGTACTTGTGTGTCGCGCTTGGGGCCGCTGCACAATTTTTTGGATTTTTTTTTTGCCTTGGGCCCACCGTGCCACGCCTGTGGCCTGTGGGGCGCTGCTCCCGCCTGTCTCGCGCCTCTGCGCCGCTGCTCCCTCTGCAATCCGAGCATAGTAATTCACCTGGCAATGGCATGACATCGCAAGGTCAGAGACCGTCGAGAGTCATCAGTGATTCAGTGTTCAGATGCGCCAATGTAGTGGGGTCGTTTTACCCGAGTGCGTGCTTGGCGTTTAGAAATTCTGTCCATTGATAAACATTTGCTGTCTTCTGATCCTTGGATCCGTTTTCCATGTTATTAGTATCTCGCAATGTCATCAACAGCCAGCATCCATCACCTATTGATTGACCTAATGTCCTTTTCATAAGAAAGTATTTCCTTGATGTCATTAGACATCATAGAAATTAGCAGCATGTCAACAACACTGGTGGATAATATTCCTTTATCTAAACAAGCAAAGCAGGATGTGAGGCTACAAGCTTAATCACAACATGAGCAATCGGACCAGTAGAAATCGAGTGTCTATTGTCTAAACTTAGCAGCATGCAACATGTTAATAAATCAACAGATTTCCGCTCGTTAGGTGGAATGGACCTTTTAACATCCCCATTCCAAGTTCTCACAATTGGACTGCGGGAGGTGTTTGCCCAGCACAAGCAGCACCATAAGCATCTGTCAGGCCAGGAACACTCTCCATGTAACGGTCAATGAACTTCTCCAAAATCTCTTCTCGGTTAAAGAAACCACAATGTAAAAGTCAAGGTCTTCCCTCACCAGCCCATTCGCCTTCAGAACCTTTATGACAGAATGCCGAGGCATCAGCCGCCTCTCTATGCTATATAGTTGAGCATTGCCGGCCTGCGCACGATGTACTGAGGCTCCAACCCAACCTCCACCTTCAGGAACCCCACCATGCGGCCCAACCTTGTCCTCTGAGAAATTCATAATGCTTGGCAACTTGCACACTGCCTGCTCAGCCTCGAAGCATCCAAGCGCTGCCGTCAAGAAATCTATTTTTGAACTCGTCCTCCCAGGACTGAGGTTGCAGACGGTTATCAGGGCGATCTTGAACATCCCCGAGTAGCGGGGCACGCCGAGCTTCTCGGCACGCACCACCATTTCCTTGACACGCTCTGGCACCATGTTGAGCAGAGTCCCGGCGCACGAAATGAGCTTGGCAATATTAGAAGTGGTAAGGCCGCACTGCTGCAGGAACGCCATGTTGGGCGTGACCACATTCTCAACGCTTTGGCTGATGAGGTAGAGGTTCGCCCTGAGGGCGGTGTGCACGTTGTCGTACGAGCCCAAGAGGGAGAGGTAGAACGCGAGGCGGGAGATGTAGACTAGGCAGAAAAAGATATCCGGGACGATGGTAATGAGGCAGGAGATCTGGGGAGGGAAGAGGCCGATGTCCTGGAGTTGGGCGAGGCGGAGGGTTAGGGTTTTGTCCACTCTCGAGCAGAGGAACCATGGGTACATAGCAATTGCGGCGGCGACGGCGACTTTCGGGAAACCAAAGCCGCGAAGAAGGCGAGGACGGCGTCAGGATTGGAGGGAGACTTGAGGTGGAAGAGGTGTTTGGAGGCCTTAAGCGCCTGGGGCCCAGTGAGACCGCAGGTTGTGACGAGGTAGTCCTCGGCGACGAACTGAGCGGGTGATGTGGCGGCGGTGGTGGAGAGGGGACGCGGCGCGGAGGGCGGAAAGGATGTGGTTTCGGAGGCGGGACATTGCGGCGGGGAGCGCCGCCGTTCCGGCGCTATGGCCGACGGTTGGTGCAGGTCGGTCGGATTGGGTGGGGACATGGGTTTGGCTCAGTACCCCGTCGAGTTCGTCCTCCTTCGTGGGGAGACCGCGCGGCACGTGGAGTATCCTGCGCTCCTGGGAAGTCCACGTCGCCTTAAATTCTTAGCCGTTAGATATGCTTTCTATTGTTGGAATGGGGGCCTGCCCTGCCTGCATGGTGAGCGCAAGACATAGGCAATGGGTCATGCCTTTTTAGCCAGCCCTTTGGCACAACCAGTTTAGCACAGTTCAAAGCATGGCATGGTATGAATGATAGGGCTAGACACGATGGGTGACCTGGGCCGACACAACCTATTGGGCTGTACCTAAGCCTGCACGGCACGAACGCAGCCCTTCTATAAAAAAAATCATCTTATATACAGCCCAACCTACCCTAGCAGTTCAGCCCATCATCAAATATTGCATCTCCCTTTCGCCTCTTCCCATGATCCATCTGACGTGGTCGACGTCTTCCCACACCTCCATCGTATCCTCTTACCCTCCATCGGTCCTGCTTCCTGCATGCGCCACCACCTCCACTCACCGCCTCGGTGCCAGATCCAACGGCCTTCAGTCACGCCACCGCCAGATATGGCCTTGACGCACCGCGCCGTCAACTTCGCCGGCCATCCTAAGGAAGAAGGCGGTATTTGGAGGCCTTGCTGGTTTGGTTTAGTGTGAAGCCGCAGATGGCAAAAGGTAGGCATTGGAGACAAATTGGGTGGGGTATGTGACAGCGGCGGAGAGAAGGTGGTGACAGGGATGGCGCGGACACAGGCGAATGGATTGTTCATATATAGAAGGAGAATTATGACGCCTAGAGTGGGTTACGAATAAGAGTGAAAATGGGTTGGATACATGTATATATTGCTCTTCCAGATATTGCTTTTTTCGTATTCTAATCCATATTTTTTTCAGATTCGAAACCGGATATGAGCTAGCCGAATACAGATGCGAATCTAGGTTATTCGGGATACAGATAAAGGACGGATATGTGACGGATTCAGATCAGGAACGGATAAAGATATACAAATAATACACATATAAATAGATGCCATAGCAACAAAACTAATTGAGCAGTATGCCTAATATCGCCAACTTTGATCCGGTTCCAAGCCTACAACCTTGATACAACAACAATATCAACAACACTAAAACAATAACTGATAAGAGCTAGCACTTTTAGCCAAAATAGAGAAACTTCAATATAGCTCCTTGAGAGTTCAGCTCACACGGAGCAAACCCATGATCCAAATGACCTCAAACTTGACAGGAATTTAGACCAACAAGTCCTTAACAAACTGACAATGTTTCAGCTAAATCGTACATCATGTGATCCCTCAAATAGAGCATCCACCAAAACTGCTGATGGCTGAATCTACCGCTAACAAAGCTGTAAAATACCCTCAAATCTGGTGCTCGTCCTAAATTCGATATTCGGATCCTGCCCCAGATTTTCATGATATTACCTGCTCCGAATCTGATCCCGAATCTGGATCTGACCAGATAGCGAAATGACTTCCCGAATCTGGTACTGACTCGATCCGAATCAAGCGGATAAAATCCGATCCGTTTTCACCCCTAGTTATGAATGGTTATAGTTTAAGAGCATGCGTAGGTTGGTCTCGCGGGCTGAGGATTTTGATAGAGCCACCAAAACCTAAACGCCCACAATACTACACTTCTTTTAAGAACCTAGACCTGACCGTGCACTTCACCAGGGTTAACAATACTACAGTAAACCGCCGTACCGCTCCGGTTCGAGAAACAAAACCGCTCGATTTATCGGTGCAGTTCAAATTCAAAAAAATTGGAAAAAATTATCCAAAAATTACCTAAAATTAGTATTAATTGCTTTATGATCTCTGGTGTGAATATTTTTTAAAAAAACCGAAGTTTGGAAACGTTTTTGAGCAATTCAAAATCTAGAAATTATAAAAGGCAAAAAGAAAAAAGAAATTAGAAGTATTTTTAGTAGCAATATTTACTTCAACATATTTTAGTAACAATATTTGTTCAATTACATTTATTAGCAATATTTATTCTTGTATGTCAAGTAGCAATATTTACTTAAACATATTTTAGTAATAATATTTGTTCAATTATATTTAGTAGCAATATTTGTTCAAGTATGTCAAGTAGCAATATTTGTTGGAGTATGTCATGTAGCAATATTAATTCAATTATATTTAGTAGCAATATTTGTTGAAGTATATTTACTAACAATGGACGACACCCGAAAATGGTACTATTTGTTCAAGTAGCGATGTTTGTATGCACAGAAATTATCTTGCTAGGTATATTTTAATATGTTAATGTTATCCAATATTGAAAAGCTTACTTCTCGTTGTATGCATGCATGAACTACCAAAACTTTAGTATGAAAGTTGTACTATGTACCACTAGTTATATTCTGTACTTATTTTGTTGTACAACGTGTAATTTAACACAAGCAATTTCTATATGGTATTGAAATGTAAATGGTGTTGATATGTGAATGGTATTGATATGTCATTATATGAATGCCTATTTTTGCACTTGCTGGATTGATATGTGAATTGTATTGAAATAAAAGATTATTTATTGACATATTGTTGCTAAATGCCTACTTTACAACTTGAAATTGTCTAAAATATATCAAAGGTCGTGTAAATTTTTTTCCATATTTAAGAGAGATCATACCGGATTTTTTTCGTGTTTCTCTATATTTTTTTTATATTTCTTACATTTTCCTTTTTTTGGCCTTTAATGATTTTTTATAAATTTTACAATACTTTTTTACATTTCCCCCCATTTTTCAATTGTCTTTGGTTTCGGCAAAAACCGCTTGGTTTTCGTGCATTTTCGCTCAAAAGCCGCGGTTTTCGCTCGCCGGTTTGACCAGATTTCATAATAATTTGAATTTTCATATCGTTCGGTTTTCAAGCGATTTTTCGCGATTTTCGTTACTGGCCAGGGGCTTAAAATTCGGTCACAAAACTTGTTAACCCTGCACTTCACCAATTCACTCGATAACTCTGCACATGTGTCCTGTTTTCAGAGGCATCAATCCATTATTCGCCTTGGTTTCTACTTTCTACTTAAGTCAGACAATCTCTCTTACAGCAATAGCCAAAACAAGCTCACATTTGATATTCCCGCTCCTGAATAATCTACATTGTAAGTAAGAACCAACTAGACAAGCCTCAACACCCGACCAAATTTGGACACCACCGAAATTGCATTAGATTTACGGTCACACCAGTCAGGTTAGCTCCAACCCAATGCTAAATGCAACCATTACATTCATGTTCTCTAATCGTGCAGCATCGCCCCTCCCTCTTCCGCACAGATCTGAAGCTGTGTCACCCCCGTACTTCTCTAGAGATGCCTTAGTGTCGGTGGCCAAATCCACCAGCACCGAAGGCCGTAGCACCGACACCCGCTCGAGGGACAGAGAAGGGATCCAGTAGGAGATAAGGGAGGGAGGACGGGGGAGTACAGTGGTCGGTGGCCAGATCCATCAACATCAAAAGCTGTAACACCGATGATTACGTGAGGGACAGAGAAGGGATCTAGTAGAAGACTGAGGGAGGGAAGACGTGGGAGCACGGTGGCGCTGGATGTGGCCAAGAGCGGCGGCTGCGGAAGGAGGAAGGCTGGGGAGTTGTGCAAGAGGGGGCAGCGGCTCGCTCAAGCTAGGGTTCGGGTAGGGTGGGAACGATCCAGCCCATCTGTCCCCACGCCTTGCCGATCCGACGACCCTAACGCGCGGGAGGCATGTGCCATGCGTTCGCCAATTCCAGGCACATTCCATGCCCTCGTCCTCGCACCGTCGTTGCCTCCACGATGCTCGGAAAACAGTGGAAGCTCTGTCGTGAGCAAATGGCTGTGCTGATTAATAACCACGATTAATGCGCAATGCAACTATGCAATTCATAACTCCAGCAAGTTTAGCACATGTGAGGAAGTTCAAAGGAGCTATAATTAGCTTGTGCTCTATGGGCTGCAAAGGCCAGAGCTGTAATGGTTAATCACGTTAATTGTGAGCCGAGGTAGTGCTGTTGCAAGTTATGTCCGATCTGTAATACCTGAATATTAGGATATGTACAACAAGATCACGTCAGTTTACTATTAGCATGTACACACCAGTTTTGTCTTATATGAAAGAATGAGAAAAAAGAAGAGAGAATAGAACTGATTTTATTTAGTAGTTAGTATCGCACGGGAAAATAAGTACTATTGCCGGGTAAAAGCTGATGTTGGAGCCGATGCGAGTGACTGTTAGTGTTGAAGTTAGTGTTAAATGCTTTAGTGTTTATCTAGAGATAATATTTAAAGATAGTTATCATACAAACTAGTTTTATTACTTACTCTAGATGATATAATAAGAGTAGAGTGAGTAATAGGTTTTTGTAACTGTAGTTGCTCTTGGGTTGCTCCTGAGGTGAAGATGGCTAACAAGATTGGGATAACAGGTGTCGAGTACTTACTAGATTAGAGTCTTATTAAGCTTTGTCGACAACTAGAGGTGGACGTCGTGCCGGGCCGGGCCGGTCCGGCACGGGCCCATCGTGCTTCGGGTCTAAACCGTGCCGGGCCGCGACGGCCCGTCGTCTTGCGTCTTGGTGGCGGCTCGTCTTCAGTGAGCCGAGCACGACCCATTTGCGTTCGTGCTTGCGCCGTGCGTGCGCTTACCTAGGCCCACCCATTTATACTATTGCGATGAGAGGAAAGGACCCGGTTGCTTGTAGTAGTGTGCATATATCTGATTACTACAGATGCAATGAATGTATAGCCTAGTTGGCATTGATGTAGGAGATTATGGAAGACATCGACCAAATTGCACGTTATGAACATATATATAGTCAAAAATAAACAATCGATTAGTGCATACTAAATGGCAATACATGCACATTCCTATGCATGAGTACATTACACCATCACATGTATTGTTCTTGGCTCCTCGCATACTCTCTCTCCCATTTTCCTCGAGCGCCCACGCCCACGCCCACCTCCTCGGCCCCTCCGCCGGCCACCTCCTCCGCCTTATCTTCCCGCTCCGTCTCACCTCCCTACCGCCTCACGGCGCCTCCCCTCTCTCTCCCACCCAAGACGGTCGAGCACTTGAGCTCCCTCCCTACTCAATTGCCGAGGCGACGCGATGCGACATGGGAGGTGAAGCTCCAAGACGTTGTCGCGGGTTCGCCACGTCTTTGCCGCGTTGCCCGGCCTGCTGCGTGTTGCCCGGCCGACGTGCGCGCCGCCGGACGTCTTGTGCCCGCAAGACGAACGGGCTCGTTCGGGCGTCTACCGAGCACGACCCATCTTGTCGTCGCCGGCCGGGCCGCCCATCGTGCTCGATTGGCAGGTCCGGTACGGCCCGGACAACCGTGTCGGACCGGCCCGGTCCTTTTGAAACAGTGTCGTGCCGGACCGCGGGTCGTGCTGGGCCGGGCGTGCCTCGGGCCGGCCCAAAATAGCCCGGCCCAGTGCCCACCTCTATCGACAACTAGGATCCGTGGAGCAATGGTAGCGCGTCTGACTCCAAATCAGAAGGTTGCGTGTTCGATTCACGTCGGGTTCAAAACCCCGATCTAAACGGATCTCTTTTCCCTTAATTTCCTTTTAACTCTGTGCAATCTCTACCGTCCATCCACCACTAATAATCCCCTGCCGACTATCCCAACCGTCCAAAATCCACTAATCAATCCATCTCCTCCCCCTATCGCCAACCCAAAGCACGCTCCAATCAAATTCAACGCAACTCCAAAAATTTCTCCTATCATCCAACCCAACGCTCGCCTACCCAAACACGTCGAGCCCATGGCCCGCCCCATCGTGGCGGCGCTGGCTGTGGCTGCCGCGGTCAGGAGTAAGCGGCGGGGCGCGGAGGCGGCAAGGATCGAGTGGTGGCCATGCTCGACCGGCACGTGAAGGTGGTCCGCACCGAGCATCGCTCTTCGAGGAGCTGGCCGTCGCGACGCGTGGCTACCGTGCCTCGAGGTGAGCATACGTAAGCGCCTACGTGTCCACGGAGACGATGGAGCTGGTGCGATTCTTCCTGCGGAGGATGGGCGGTGGCAAGGATCGAGTGGTGGCCGTGCTCGACCGGCACGTGAAGGTGGTCCGCACCGAGCATTGCTCTTCGAGGAGCTCGGCCGCCGCGACACGTGGCTCCCGTGCCTCGAGGTGAGCATACGTAAGCGCCTACGCGTCCGCGGAGACGATGGAGCTGGTGCGATTCTTCCTGCGGAGGATGGGCGGCGGCAAGGATCGAGTGGTGGCCGTGCTCGACCGGCACATGAAGGTGGTCCGCACCGAGCATTGCTCTTCGAGGAGCTCGGCCGCCGCGATGCGTGGCTCCCGTGCCTCGAGGTGAGCATACGTAAGCGCCTAACGCCACGCTCCTGTTTCCCTATACGCCTTTGATTCGAAACTCAAGTAGCGTATTTTCTTCGCAAATCTAGCCTTTTTACAAATGTTTTTTTTAAAATGGCTCTTTCTCTACCATGAAAAGAGTAGAGACGACACCTGTCTTCTTCCGTGGTCTGATAGCGCAGAAAAAGATAGTACATGTTACGTGCAGGCGAGATACCTTTTGTTAATTGCTCTTGTGATTCATGCATCTGCCACGCACGCATCAGCAGAAAATGACGAAGCTAGCGCTGGCCCACATGCAGACTTCGCGCTTGCCATGTACAGAGGATCGCTGCCGCGCTTGCCTTCCACCTCCTTCCACACTACCAGACCGCGGAACGAGGGATGTCGCCAGAATTTGAAAAACCGATGAAAACCGCTCGAAAATTGCGGTTTTCGATTGTACCGTTACAGTTCAAGATTCAAAACCGGTCGGTAAACCGGTCTAGTTAAAAAAATTATGCGACGTAAACCGGTCGAAAATCAGTGAAAACCGCTCGATTTTCGAAAAACCGAGCGAAAATCGCCCATAAACCGCTCTAAGGAACATTCAATTGGTCGGATCGGTTTTCAACGAAAACTGAGCGGTTTTTTTTTAAAAACCGAGAAGTTTTCGGTTTTTTTTTTTTTATTTCTTAACCCTACGGTTAATGACGATTTTCGAGCTATTTTTGACTTGATATTTCCGATTTGCAAATTTCGAATTTTGAACGGTTTTTTCAAAAACAGTTTTGTGAACCCTGGATATCGCCCCCTACGCCTTCCGCGTCAGAGAAGGGGGTCATTTTTGCAAAAACGTTTGTAAGAGGCTATATTTGTAAAAAATGTGCTACAGGGGCTAGATACAGCAGCAGTATTTTGATTTGTAGTTTTGGCTGGATGCTTTGCACATTGCAAACCTTAAATTATGATTTGTTTACATGAATCATGAGCCAGTGCCTGTTCCCCTGAATATGCTTGATAATCTAGTGTTGGTACTAGATGTTTCTCCAGTCATTTTGATCCTCCAAAACAATGAGGGACTGTAAACAACTCAACACCTAGCTCTAGTTAAGGAAAGACTGAATCTTGCCATGGATTCTCTTTTCGATATCCCTAACTTATTTGTGAACACAATTCTAATCTCATTCAATTCAGCTATATGTATGTATTAATGTATTAATCCCCTGATTATTCTCACGCGTGGCATTTTAGCTGCGCCTTTCGATTAACAAGAGACGAATTTTGAAGTTGCTGTGTTATTTCTACTAATTCCATACTGCATCCGTAGTTTGCTAGGTTTTCAGATGGATGCAGAAACAACGGTGGTACGTTGCTGACAACGGCATCTACTCCAAGCTAATATCTGTGATGAGAAGGAAAGGCCATATACGGATGGCTATGTGGCTATTTTCCCAGATGTGGAACAGTGGGTGTCCTCCGTGTATAATTCTCTTATCGGTGCGCATCTGCGTTCATGAGACAAGAGTAAGGCTTTGGTGAAAGCTCTCAGCTATTTCGAAAAGATGAAGAGTATAGAGAGATGCCAACCGGATATTTTGACATACAACATTCTCTTAAGAGCTTTTGCTCAGGCTAGTGACACAAAACGGGTGGACATCTTGTTTAAGGATCTGGATGAAAGCCCAGTCTCGACCGATATCTATACCTACAATGGAGTGATTGACGCATATGGGAAGAATGGCATGATCAAAGAGATGGAATCTGTACTACTGCGGATGAAAAGCAAGCGATGCCGTCCAGATGTGACCACATTCAACATGCTCATAGATTCATACGGGCGAAAGCAAGCATTTCATAAGATGGAACAGGTGTTCAAGGGTTTACTACGATCTAAGGAGAGGCCTACTCACCCAACATTTAATTCCATGATAACAAATTATGGGAAAGCAAGACTCAGAGAGAAAGCAGAGTCTGTACTTGAGAAGATGGATGAGTTAGGATTCAAACAGAATTATGTCACACAAGAATGTCTTATCATGATGTATGCATATTGCGATTGTCTCTCAAGGGCCCGGCAGGTATTTGATGAGGTTGTAAGCCCACAAAATAATATCAACCTATATTCATTGAACGCAATGCTTGATGCCTACTGCATGAACGGCTTGCCTATGGAAGCAGATCGGTTGTTGGGTACCGCAATTCAAAAAGGAGTTGTGCCAGGCGCTTCCACATACAAATTGCTTTACAAAGCCTACACCAAGGCAAACGATAAGAGGCTTGTCCAGAAGTTGCTCAAGCGAATGAACAAGCAAGGTATTGTTCCAAATAAACTCTTTCTGGATGCATTGGAAGCATTTGGCACCTCTGAGAAGAAACCTAGGACATTATCCATCTCAAACTCTGCAAGCAATTCAGAAACAACTACTTTAAACAAGCCAAAGTTCAAGCTTTTGGCAAGTAGCTGCTTGATGGAGGGTGCTCAGTTACACTTCTAACAAACTCGTTCTCTGAACTGTCTGACAGGATTACTGAACGCAATTGATTTACACCTGAAACTGTGTATACCAGTATCTTTGGAGTTACGAGCAATTGTTTTGCTCCTAACCAGGTTTGCTTTTTTATGAAAGCTGAGTCTCTTTCGTGCTTTGGCAAAGGTTGCTTCAAGATTTCATTGTTGTGTTGTAAAATCAGCGTAGCCTTTTTGTTTCGTTTCGTATTACTTCAATTCTGGCTATCAGTGGCCTTGCTATTAGTAATGGTGTCTGTCATTGCTGTTTTCGCCACGTGCGGATGTTCTAATAGTTTGTTATGCATGAACTATGATTAATTGGGATGAAGAGGTTCCCGAAACCTGGTCCTTGTACATCCTGGCGACGCAGTTTTGCCACTGAAATGGAGTAGCATGCATAAGCAGTGAAGGTTTGCACAAGAAAGCGTAACCAAAAAAAAACATACGATAATGTTCACTAATGTAAAAACATGTTCCATTGTGTAAGAGATAAAAAAATAGTAGTAGTACTCATGCTAGTTCAAGAGTTCCATAGGACGAATGGTATGAGTACAATTCTTTTGCGAATCCAGATGGCCCTCAAATTATTGGGCAATCCTGACGCAAGACAAGCCTTATGATGCCCATGAAGACAGCGGGCAAAAACTGTCATCTTCAGCTACAACAAGCGAAACGAATAGCTGCATTGTTCATAACATTTTAAATCGAGTAAACTGTTTACTTGTGTGTCAGCCTCATGCATATCTAGCCAAAATTGTGCCATTGCCTAGTCCAACTGACAGTCCTACAGGGTACAACTACATGGATCTAGACTCCAGATGACTTTCCCTACCATCCCTTCGCCTGCAGGTCAAAGCTTCTCAAGAACTATGCACCAGTTGGATTTGTCGTAGAATTTGTCAACAATAGCTGCATTGTTTATACCAGCAACTAACCTGAAATGATGACAGTCAAAGATACAAGATATTTCCAATCAAAAGACCGGAGATGTAGCAAAAGGAAAGGAATACATGCGACAGAAATGCAAGCAGTAGATCTTGTAGATCATTGTTTTATTTTTTTTTTAAATGACTATTGTTACTTGATACATTTGCAATTACAACATGATAAGGAAATGAACTGACAAGAACCTATAAGCATGGCAACAAAAAACTGAAGGCACCCATTGTGGAGAATCTTTAATAGTCTAATCTAGAAATCTATACCCCTTTATAATGCACTTAAGCATTTTTTTTCTACGTCCACCCCAAATAATGCACCCCACTAGAGATGGCCCAACCTTCATGCACCCAGCGAAACGTCCCTAGAAACTTGCCTCCATCAAAATTAACCTCTCAGATCTTTCCTCAGCTTTACTCACCCACATCCGATGGCCATTGTTTAATGTGTCTAACTCATCCCTGTGGTCCACAACAGATCTCTCCCACCTCCAGCATCATCTCAAGGAAAAGGAAACAAATATCCTGGAATTAAGGAAAAGGAAACAAACGTTCTAGAAAAGAAAAAGACCATATATTACGTGTTGGGAAAAGGAAACCGAAGACAGGTCACTATACTAGTATTCAATAAAAGAACGACCACATACTCAAAAATATCAATGTCATCAATTGCTTGTAAAACTGGCATTTCCCATTTAGTCACTCCATTGTTTATGTCACCAAACAAACAAGCTGATATTGCTAGAGTACACTGCACACCAATATCTCGAGCACAACAGCAAAAATTCTCAAAATAAAACCATGAAATGGAAAGTTTGTATGGCATCTCTACTATGGTGATTAACAAATATAGGGTGCGACTTAATATCTTCACTTGTGCAGGTTCATGAAAAAGAGAAGAAACACAAAGAAGCTTCTTCATGTGAAATGCTGAGGGTAAGAATACTCCACCTTTGAAGTTCTCCTTCAACAAAAACATGGTAATACCGATTGTACACCACTGCACCCTTCTTATCATCTTTCTTTGCAAATCCATCTTCAAGAGCAGCAGAAGATGCACCACTAATTTCAGCTCGGTGAAATGGTAGATGCCAAGGAACAAAGTACTCCTGCTGGGTTTTGTCATTCTCATCAATATTTAAAGAATTACTACAAGCTACAATGGTCTTATCCTCCAAACCATTATAACTTCTTTTCAATTGATCATCAATTTGCTTCACAATGCCTGTGTCTTCATCACTCTCGTCAATGCTTTCTAGCACAGTAGTGGATTGGTTACGCAAAGGAGGACTGCTAGGATCAACCCACTCTTCATTATACTTCTGACAAAGGGGAGTCCACTTGTTAAGAAGTGACTTGTCTTCCTGTTCCACAGCCCAAACAGTTATGAGCACAAAACCACCTCTCCGAACAACACGGATCAACTCTTCTATGGCCTTCCTCCTCCTATCCTCAGTACTTAAATGATGCAACACTGCGATCGAAATAGCCGCATCACCAAAATTTTCCCTGTATGGGAGGTTGACAGCATCAGCAACCAGCACCTCATGCCCTCTCCCTGCACATATCTCTATCAATGGCGGGCTTATATCACAGCCTATGTAGAAACAATCAGGATTGAAGCCCAAATACTTGCCATTACCACAGCCAGCATCCAGTATGACAGACCCCGGCCTCAAGGAATTCAAGAAACCTGCAACCTTGGGCCATTTTGCAAACCGTGTTGAGCTGAAATGAGGAGCTATAGCATCATAGACACGATGCACGTACTTCTTCTCAATGTCAGGAGTGGACTGAACACTTGGGGAGCAGCTGCGGTTCCCCTCGGCAGGCACTGTCTCCTGAGCTTCCAAAATTTCATTCGACCTCATGGGATTGTTGGTGCCAATACTTTGGTAAGTAGGCTTCCAACAAAATAATTCTTTCTGCTGAACGCTTAAACTATATGAATTAGATGCACGGATGACTTGGCGAGGGCTCCTTGTTGCTATCCTCGACAATATTTGTATCATACAAAACCTACAGGAATAGGGGCGGACCTAAAATTTTGGAAAATATAAACTGCTATTAGTATTCCACCACGCAGCAAACAAATCCGCAACAAACTGCATGGATTAGAGTATCCATCCCAGAAAGAAAGAATTGTATGAGATTGCTCGCAGTTAGAACAATAATGCAAGCAAGCTAGGGCTTCCTTACCAACGAAAGAAGATATCAATCCAAGTCCGAATGGATCTCCACTCCGTGCCAGTCCAGTAGAGCGGAGGAGGAGGAGGACGCCTATTCCTTTGCTTTGAGGTAGCAGCCTGCTTCGGTGGAAGGGGGCTGGAGATGTGTTCGGCGAGGAGAAATGATGTTGGCGTGGGAACTTGGGGCAAACGGGGAACTGGAAGCCAATCGCCGCCGCCGTCGCGAGGGAGGGAGAGGCGGGGGAGGGGGAGGGCAGCGAGGGTGGGAGAGGTGGCGGCGCTGGGGTGTTGCGGCTCGGTGGCTGGGTAGGGGCGGCGGCGAGTGGTTTGGTTGGGAATGGGATCTTGGCGAGTATCGAGGTCGAGGGAGAGGAGGTCAGGCGGTCGACAAATGTAAATTTTGTTCCATGAAATGGAAAGTTTCTACCGATAAAAGAATATAGAGAGGTGCTTCAATGCTTTTCTTTTTTATAGTTGCACAAATATTAAAGCATGAATGAAGGGTAGATAGAGATTACTTACCCCTTCGCTTGCTTCAAGATTTGTGCAACTTGTATTAGAAGGGAAAGCATTGAAGTACTGTAGGTACACTTTAATACCCCTCTATTTTCTTTTAGAACATAGATAAAAAAGAAATTAAAAATAACTAGATTATATCCCTAATCATTATCTTTAAACACTGATGTGAATATTTATTAGGGGTATAAAGGGAACATCACACTGACTTCGTATTGAAATATGAAATATGTCCTATATTTATGGACAAAAATATTCAAAAAAATACGCCTATCATTGAAAGAACTCACTGTTCCATTTTTTCCCCGCTTTATCCAAATTGCTATGAAGTGAGAACCGTTTTGTCATTCATTATACTATATTCAGCCAGTATCGAACCCCTTGCCCTTCATTTCTCTCTCTCCCCACCTTCCTGCCATTGAAGCTCTTGCCCATGGCCACCATCCCCTCGTCCCCCACATATCCTCCTCCCACTTCATCTCCCCTCTAGCCCCACATCCCATGACCGCCTTTTCTGTCCCTACGCCACTGCTGCTTCCCCCACTCTACTCCGTCATGGTGAGATTCGACAACCGAGGGCTGGGGCAACGGGATTTGGTGGTGGTGAGTTGAGGCGGTGCCATTCGGCAGTGGATCTGGAGGTGGCGGGCCCAAGACAACGAGATCTGCCAGCGACATCCTATGGCGGGGATGTTGGGGTGTTGAGAAGGACATCAGCTAGGAGGAAGACGATGAGGCGCTCGGTCGGCTTGAGAAGTTGCCGCTAGTTTTGTTAAAGATGATGACTGCGTCGACCGTCACCCCTCCTCCATCCCAATGCCTCCAACTCCTCCGCCTTTTCCCCCTCGGTGAGTTTGCTCAAACTCTAAGGGTAGTTCAGTCATTTTACACAATGATTTTTGGCAAAAAAAAATGGAGCAAAGGGAAAAGGCTAACATAAGTGGATGAAATGGTAAAAATGAGAAGGACGTGTTCTTTAAATGGTATTTAAGTGTACCATAATCTTTTAGTAGTATTAAACAAAATTTGTTATCTTTCGGTGTCATAGAACTAATTTTTCCTAGAAAAATATAGAAAAAATTGCAAATATCACAGAAGTTAAGAGTTTGATTTATCCCTACAAGTATATTTGTGCCAAATAATTTATTGTGTGGGTCAATGCTGAGGGACAACCTGTTGGAGTATATGTCTCTAGTACTATTGGTTGATGATACAAACATATTTACTGTTTAGAGACAAACTATTGCCTATACACTTACAATTTTATTATTACTGTTTTGGCTTCGGTGCTAATTGTCTCTTCCATATTGGAGTTTGAATGCATACCCAAGAGTAGCCTTGTCTATAATGTTTTTGCTATTTTCTACTGTAGCATCGTGCTATTTGATGGTTGTTTCGTGGATTGGAGACATGAAAATTCTCATATTCTTTTGTAAAATTAGCAAAACTGCAACTTCTCTACCTAAACCATCAATAAACTGCATCTTTGTGTCACTGCTGTGGGAGCTGAATTGGCATTTACATGGCATTCAGCTTGGCACTTGCATGGCCTCAAGCCCTCAACACCGCGCATATATATATATATATATATATATATATATATATGAGACATGTGGTCCTAGCTTGTCTGGACAACTGGAAGAAGCTACAGAACTAGACTTTAACATTGAAACATAAGAGAGAGACGTGCGAGGAAAAGTTGAAAAGGTGTAAAGTGAGCTAACTACACTATTGGGGCTCGAGGCGAGCTAAACCTAGAATGAGCTAAGCTTGAATCAAGCCTAGAGTGAGCAAAGCGCCGAGCTCAGGGGCGGAGCTAGCTTGGGAGCTAAGGTAGCACCCCCCCCCAGTTGTTTTTTTTTAAAAAAAATATGTGTATACCCTTAGTACTTAGTAGCTATATGTTTCATTTGAATTTGGACTTCGATGCAATCTGATAATGATTTAGTAAATTAAATGCAAATTGTATTCCATACCCTATCTCGTAGACTCTAGCACCTTTTTTCTCTATGTGACACCATATGAATGTACGAAAGTAGTTTATTCTATTTAGATCTCAGGAACTTCCTATGTGACACCGTGTGAATGTACGAAAGTATTTTATTTGATTTTTTAAAAATAATATATATTTTTATTTAAATTACAAAAGTATACATCGATCTCAAAAAATTAAAAAAATATACCTAAATATCGCCCGTTCAAAGGGCGACGGAGGCACGTGTCGCCCCTTAAACGAGCGACTGACCGCTATGTCAGCGTAACTTTTTCATATGACCTCGGATGAAGATGAAATTTATATGAAAAATATAGCTCTCGGCGAGATATATAACTTTGGTATAAATTTGTTTTTCATTTGAATCCATTTAGATGTCCAAAAACTAGGTAGAAAGTTCAAATCTGAACCTTCTATCCTGTTTTTGGCTATCTAAATTGATTCAAATGAAAAAAAATTGTATACCAAAGTTGTAGATCTCGTCGAGAGCTACAATTTTCATATAAAGTTCATCTCCATCCAAGATCATATAAAAATGTTATAATTTTCTTTAGAAACTGGCTGCAGGAGAGGGGGACCTGTCGCAATTTGGTACCGTGACAAACATATATTTTTGCAATTTTTCAAAAACGTATATTATTTATGCAATTTTTCATTAAAATACTATTATTTCAAAAAAAAATATTTTATTCTATTTAGCTCTCAGGAACTTCTTTAGTTTCTAAGACAAAAATTAAGTGTCTGATTCTCTATCTGCTTGTGATGTTGGGACCATCATGCTGAGTGCAATAATTCAAAACTAATATCGGACCAACTAATTTACGATCGCCCTTAGATAGGCTGGTGTGCGCTCATCCTCCAGCTGTCGGACACATCTCCCTTTTTTTTTGTCTCCATGACGCAGACATGGAAGGTTTCCTTTGGATTTGTTTTCGAATCAATTCGGTCGCGTTTCTCATTTTTTAACAAATCATCAAACAAGGTGAACGAAATGTTTTGCTTTTTTTGAATCAAGCCTGAAAGTTTTTGAATTTAAAATTTCTAGAGTTGAAACTTTTCGATTTTAATTTTTTTGAGATGAAACTTTCTAATTTAAAATTTTTTGTTTTAATTTTTTTCGAGTTGAAACTTTCCGATTTGAAATTTTTTGGTTGAATTTTTTTGATATTTTAAATCAGACCTTTTCGAACCAAAAGTTTTTGAATCAAAACTTTTTGAACCGAAAGCTTTTGAATCGGAAGTTTTATGAGTTGAAACTTTTCGATTTCAAATTTTTCGAGTTGAAACTTTTTTATTTGAAACTTTCCGAGTTGAAACTTTCTGATTTGAAATTATTTGATTTAAAACTTTTCGTGTTGAAACTTTTTCGATTTGAAACTTTTCGAGTTGAAACTTCCTAATTTAAAATTTTTTGATTTAAATTTTTCTGAGTTTAAAATTTTGAGTTGAATTTTTTCGAGTTGCAACTTCCTATTTAAAATTTTTAAAGTTTAAATGTTCTAATTTTAATTTTTTGTGTTAGAGAGAGAAGAAGGGGAGTAGGGGAAGTGAGTAGAGAAAAGGAAAGGGGGAGATGAATGGAGAAGATGACACATAACAACCTAGAGAAGTGATTTTAAATTTGTTAGTTTGAGGTTAACCTCAAAATAGTCATCCCAACTAATATTGAGCATCTTACATGAGACATTTTACTTGCAAAACTTTGAAGACATGTGTGACATAAATAGGCCGCATCACTATTGTCCGATCATGCATGGTTTACTTGTCGCTAACATTTGACCAGTCTATAATCACTTAATAGTCGTTCTTTTACCCTATCTTTAACATCAGTGATGCTCAACACAAATTTTCTAGCTCCACCGCAGACCGAGCTCGCTCTTTTTTTACCCCTCCAAAAGAAGTTCCTGCCCGTTGCTCTACCCGGTGGTGCCGTTGAACCTGAGAAACTAGTAGATCGACGATAGGTAGTAACCATGTACTACCTGTTAGCGCGCTGACCTTTTTCTTTGCGAGGATTACGATGTTAGTCTATGGTGGCACAAACCATACACTCCAGATGATAGCCACACACTCGGTGAGCTCGCTATTTTACACTCACCTCTTGCAAAATGGATGATCTGGGGCTTTTGCTTTAGCCGATCTGCGAACAAAAAGCACAAGGAAGACCTTCGCAATAGGAGATCAAGAATTGCACTTCAAAGCCATTCGTTTTTTCTTTCATTCCTTTTGGCTTCCTTTTTTTATAACAGAATGAATCACTCATTTCCCAAGCTACATATATTTGAGTACAATTTTTCTGTTTTACGACAAACAGCAACTCTAAAAAGAATTGATAAAATGTCAATGTAGCAAAAAAAGGAAAAAAAAAAAGGTTTTTGTTTTGACATTACAATTTATACAACAGGAAGCATCCAATCCTTTTGACCCCTGCACACTCGTTACAGCATTAAGATTCCAATGCACCCTCCAGATATCTTTACTCCCACCTCCAAATAATATTTTACGGGTGTTATAAGTATTATGTATTTCTAGGATTTGAATGGCTCCAAGAATTGGATGTCGAAATGAATTCACACTCGCTGTGGACACAACAAAAACAGATGCAAAATCCTAGAACTAGACACATTGTACATCATCAGGCGCGCATCGTATCACAGTATGGTGCATCCACATCTGTTCTGCTTGGGGGAATTGGCAAGCTCCTTCTCTGAAAAGGGGAAATCAACAACACATTATAGGTGTGTATATGAGTGTCAAATAAACTGTACGATAGCTTAAGCATTTACATAGTCAAGATTATATAAAACCATAACTACAAATTGTTTGATACACATATCCATGAGAATGACCATATATCATCACAAACACACTTTATCCTTGCAACGTCATGAGTGTTTAGACATCTGCTAAATTATTTTATAACAGATGATATGAACACAAAGGTTTTTGTGGGCATCATTGTTTTTCCTCCAATCAGTAGATTAATAGTTTGTGGAAACATGGTGAAAAATAATTCAACATAAATGCCACAGTTTTTAACACGGTCGATCCACATATATAACACCACCACCACTCGTATTTATCTTTTGAAATGCATAACACAGAAAACAAAGTTAGCCAAAACTTACAGTTTGGCAGAACTTCAAATTTTTCATTTCATGTCTCTCTCAACTTAGCAAACACCAGCTCAGCTGGCTCTAAAGTTTGAATACGAGTATTTGACCAGCAATATGTTGCTATCAACAAAACAATACTAAACCCATGGAAAAAAGTGGGTTCATCTTGCAGGTCGCAGCATTTAGAATATAGAGATCCATGCCTATATGTGTGCATATTTGGAGCACTACTAGTTGACCATAGCCAACTTTTTCATGCATTGAATGTAATAGAATTTCAAGTCACCGGGGATCAAAAGAGATCATCAATGGAACCAGGAAAACAACGTGAAACAAAAAGATGGAATTGTCGGCAATACCACTGTTTTTGTCAGCTTGTGGAGGGCGCACTACCACATGCATTGTAATTACACCTCCTGGGACCTCTCCTACAGGAACACGGGACTCAGCAAGTGTCCGGTTATTCTCCAATATCCTTCCAGCATTGATGAGCTTCAGATCATTGACAGTTTTCGGAGCTATTTCCTTATCTGTCATCAGAAATGTGAAGAAGAATTCTTTTTAACAAAATAAACTCAGAGTCCAGTAAGGATCACAGGTATGGATTATGGAAGTGTGAGTTATTGAAAAGAAATTTCCAAAATGCAGGTCAATATAGGGCCATCTAGACAACAATAATTCTCATGCATAATCAACCAAGTACCTCAGACAGAGAAGAAGAAAAAAAGGCCAATGCACTATTCCCAGTCTGTAATGACAAATCAAGCACTTGGCAAAGCAGAATAAATGCAAACACACTACAAAATATGACATACAGTGATGTTGTCCATTTTTAGAAAGGTTATGGTTTTGCATTCATGAGTTTGGTTAACACATGTGTGTGCAGTCAATGAAGACACAGGTAACCCCAGAAGATTACTTCCAGGTGCTGATTCAGCTGGGAAAGGATTCAATTTTACTTGTTCTAGTTATTGACTCAGGCAAGAGCACCACACCCAAGTATTGCATATCAAGGAATGATCATTCGCCTGAGTGTAATAATCAGATAAATTAATCCCTTTGCTAATAGATTTGCCATCCCACTCACCAAATATTTATTTAGTAGTCACAATCAATGTAAACAGATGTCCATTTGTACAAGAACGTATTATTATTATTTGTAAAAGATCAGCCAGACAAAAGGTTGTTATAATAGCTGTGCCAATCATTTATGCTGCCTATCCTTTAAACTATTAGTAACTTTCACGACCCATACTCCCACATGAGAAATGTGCTCCTCACTGATCGATGTGCTTAAATGCATGCTAACTTCCAGATCAATTACGTGTGTTACAGTATTAATAGAAATGCACCCATGATTGATATCATGAACATCACATATGTCCTGATGGTGTCACCAAAGCATTCGATACATGAGCGCCATGGTGTACAGAGCTCAGACTGGATTGTTTGCCCTAGCATGCTCATCTAACAATACAAATGAATCACATGATAGGCCAGATTCGTAGGCATAATGCATACCTATGGAGAATGGCCCTGCTGCAATATTTATGCAAAGGACCTCAGCTTGCGTAAAGACAAAGAGGCGACTGCTTTCATAGTGCTAGCAGAACTCCCTTCACAAAATGCAAGAGAGCAAATATGCACTCAAAATGCAGAATACAGTTATTAATCTGGCATCGTGCCATTTTCATTGAGTATTTATACTTTTATAGTAAGTAAAGGAAGACAAGGAAATCTGGCATCGTGCCATTTTCATTGAGTATTTATACTTTTATAGTAAGTAAAGGAAGACAAGGGACCTTGTTTGGCCCTTCGTTCTACTTGTGATTTGTGATCCAAATCAGCCCATTTGCTGCCAAGAATGCTCTTTTTTTGTTTTTCTGCCACAAAATTGGCAAACATATTCTTTTTATATAGACGATGCACATAGATTGAGAAGGGAAATTATCAATTGACCATTTACATAGCATTTCCAGTTCTAGAACATTGCTGAAGCTGAGAGGGGGATAAAGCATCGGTTACGCGCTACTCAATTGGCCAGGCGTATCCATCCAGAGAAGAAGAAGGAAAATCAAGCATAGCAATAGCACTTATTATCTGCCGAGAGCAAAACCACACGCAGCATAAAGACTACCACTACATAAGCACCACGTAACAACCACAAAAGAAAGCAATACATGATCCAAGGAGTTGCATGGCATCAAGAATTACAGAAGCGCCCATCTATTGTCGACAAATCAAACAAGCAGATCAGAACGCCACATACATGTACGTTACCAAATCGACAGGAATTTGCCTCTCACCTTGCGGCCACCGAGCAAGGATGAACTCCTTGAGCGAGGAGACGGTGGTGGAGGGGTCGTACTTGCTCGGACCGATGTCTGTGCCGTCGAACAGCCGGAACTTGACCTCGATCGGCTCCTTCCCGCCGGCCATCTCCCGGCCAGATCGCCGCCCACACACCCCACCTTCCTTCCAAGATCCAAGACACCCCGGATCAGAAGCCCATAGAACCAAAAAGACGGAAAGAAATCCACAGAAATCAGCCCAAGATCGGATTTTGATGAAGAATTCTTGCTTCCGTGTGGGGCGAAAGCGAGGGGACGCCGACTCGACGCGGGGTGCGCGGGGTGCGGAAGAAAGAAGAGAGACGGCCAGACAGGGGAAGTGTGGCTTTAACAGATGCACCCAACGAGGAGATCTAATTGTGTTTTTATCATGTAGCCATGGAGGTGTGAAAGTGAGGAGCAGCGGGGAATTCTATGCCCCAGAGGAGGAACCAGTCATCCGAATTGGACGTCGGCAATGGCTTCTATCTCGGGTGGTTTGACCGCGCCTGGGTTTCATTGCCGTTTTCTTGCCTGTGTTTGGCCTGCGCCAGTGACTGATTTCAGTAGTACTAAATTGGTTTGATCTGGAGAAAGCACACAAATGTTTTTGCTTCTTGTGTGACCTCAAAATGGGTCATCCATGAATTTTTAAATAGCACTGTTACAGAGTGATGTAGCTTAATAGAAGAATATTAGAGTTAAAAGTTGAAATGGAAGCATGGCATTGTGTTAGTAAAACGACATTAATGGCCGTTATCACAGGTCAGTTCGTGTAAAGTATGGAGTACCAGACGCAACTCCTTTTATCTCGGACATCGCAACACGGCTCTTGATCCGAGTGTCTCTTGTTCTTAGGCAGGAGTATTTGCATCTCCCCGAATAAGACCAATCAACGTCAGCATTGCATCGGGGCTATGATTAGCTGGTCTGAGAAGGTAGGTTATTATTCTGAGCAACTAACACAATTAGAACTGCCATTTCATGATCATCTGAACTGAATATGTGATGTATGCACCAATCAAAACAGCTCAATATATATTCCTTTATGTCAGGTAGGCATCCACACAGACACATGTAAAAATGTGTAGTATTATTAATCAAAGGAAGGAAGCATCCAGAATTCATGGCCAAACGACTAAAGTATTGTTGCTTCCTGTTCTGCAAAGCATCTGATAATTGCATCGTTTTTATGGCTGAATTTTCAGATTTACTACTATCTTTGTGGTCTCTGGATGAACTTGGAATCAGATAACTTGTGAACTTCTAGGAGTGGCAACTCCAGGGTACACCAACTATATTTGACAAACTTAAGTTGTCAGCCAAAAGGAAGATATGACGTGCTAACCACACTGGTGAAAGAACGGCATATACACAAACTGGGTTACTTTGTTTTATCGTATGATCCAAATTTTAAAAAGACATTATGAGGACAGCAAAGACATCAGCGTGTGCGTATCACAAATGACTGACAAGGCCCTCCTAGCCTGATGGAGCTGAATTCTACATATGTCGCTTCAAAGTCCAATTATTTTCCACGTTGATGATTTCTTTGCTAAATATATATAAATAAAAACAAAGGGTGACACTACTGCGGATCGAGCATGCACAAGCGGTTCGAAACCGCTTTCAAAAGCGGTTTTAGAACTGCTTGTAAGCAACCGCGAGTGATACCCCGTCGGGTATCACAAGCGGTTCCGTGGTTCAACATGTCCACAAGCGGTTGGTGTTACCAACCGCTTGTGGAGAGGTTCTCTCCAAAAGCGATTGGTGTTACGAACCGCTTGTGGAGCGCTTTTGGAGAAGCTCTCTCCACAAGCGGTTGGAGTTACCAACCGCTTGTGAAGAGTCTGACAGCATAGCGTTTTGATTATATTCAATATAGAATATGTTTTCAAAGGGGTTTTTGATATAGATTTTGACAATTAAAATAAATAGAACTTCATGAGTTTTTTTGACACACTTAAATATATATATTAGTCATGAGTATTCATTCAGATAATTACAGACTAAAAAATGAACAAGTTGATGAACACATGAAATAATAAGCCACTTTTACAAGTTTCAAAGAATAAAAGGGCGAATCTTGAGCTCATTTCTTGCGTGCGTCGCTCTTTGTGTCCTTGGTCGACGTTGATGTCAGTTCACCCATCCTTATTTGGGACAATCTCTCCAACCATTTGCGTGGAACTCGCTTTGATGGATACAATCTAAATCGACAATAAAGCCGATGAGTTGTTCTTGGATTCTTTGCAACCCGGTGCGGCGGGATCACGCCTTGCACATCGACGTTAGGTGACAAAGCGGGAGGTAAATAAATCTCTGGACATGTAATTATTAAAGTGTAAGTACTAAGAAATTGACATGTGCACACTACCTCGGCGTTGGTTGTCGGCACATCACCGTGGGTAATACTTTGTATATAGTGGCACACATAATAGCCACATAAGTTGTTTCCACCGTCATTGTAGAACTGCGATGAAATTTGAAAAGAACACGATTATTGGGATGAAAAGCATTACGGCATATTAATATTCTTTATCGTACTCGAGTGCTTAATTGTACATCAAATTTGTTCTCGAAATCTCCTTGTTGCTTCTTTCAAACCGTCGAATGCCTGTGTGATGCGTTAGTATGAATGGTAATTATCGAGTTGGAATTAGCAAGGTATTTCAATATATATAATAAGGAAAACTATCATATATATATGTGCTATATACTGTTTAGGGTGTCAATGATAAATTGATATTTTTCACGAGTCTTTTTGAGTCTGAACAATGTTACATGCGCTATCAAGCTTGATGACAAGAAGGATCCAGTGAAACCTATTCATGTATTGCAACAAATATGTAACTAGCTAGTAGTATTATAAATGCCTTGGAAAATATAAGAGCGAGAGGTTGTATATATACGCACTTTCGAAGTTGAAGGGCGTATATGTACGGTTTGTAGTCTTTGTCCCAAGAATGCATCGAGAATGTAATCTTCAACATCCTTTCGGTTGTATCCAAAGACGAACTCGTTAACAATCTACGGGTCGATGAAGCCCACGTTGAAGATATTCTCTTTTCTACATCGTTGTATCTCCATTCGCATAGAAAGGTATAAGTTTAAGAGTTGCAATTTTATTGTGCGAGGAAGCACAGTAAAGGTATGAGCTTGACACTTACAGGCAAAGCGACTCATGAGAGACACGTTGATGGAGTCGGCATGGTAAATATTGTATAAGTCGTCAAATTCGAGCCATATGTTGTTGTCCCGCGATAAAAATCATCTTCTTTGAAGCGGAGGAACATCGTTCTTCCTTGGCGGACTCTGTCATGTACCATTCGTGAAATTGCCGCATCTTGGTTGGCGGATCCTTTATCTCATTTGGGTCAATCGGCTCCGGCCCAACCGAAATTGCCATCGACCTTTGTTGCCATTGGGATATCATCTGTTAATCAAGAGCTGCGGTGTGGGGCGAGTCTGCCTCCTTCAAAACCTCTCGAGGTTCTCCCGATCTTGGTCTCTCTTCTTCTTCTTTGCCGCCGCTTTGACCACGTTTATTCTTACGTAGCCTTAATTATTGTCCGTTCATAGTTGGATGGCACAGTAGCGGCTTTGTACGGCATATCGCGAAGTGTTCGCCGCTTTTGGATCAGTTGGTACCTTTGGCTCTACCTTCTTTTTGGCGAAGTGTGCAGCCACTTCTGCTTTAGTGACCGCGTTTCTCTCCTCCTTATTCATATCATATGCCCTCTTTGTAGGTTCCTTTACCTTGGTCGATCGGCTGGACTCCGCCTTCTTGGGAGCGGTGGGGAGCCTTAATTGATATCGAGCTTCTTCCTCGGAGGAGATGGTGGGCGTGGTTTTCCTTGGGGTTCTTTTTTGTTTGAGATGCTGGTGGTGGAGTAGGGCTTCTGCGTGGAGCGGGTGGAGACACAGGAGCTACTGGTGGTGGAGTAGGGCTTCTGCTCTGTTTCTTGGCGAGGCATTGTGTGGCGGTGATGTTGGAGGCGTGGGTTGCCGTGGTGGAGATGACGCGCGTCCATAGTAGTGGAAATATGATGTCCGATTTGCGCCAAAGGATGATATTGTGGAGGGCCTGTCCAAGCTTGGTCACGTCGTCGCCTCCAGCAATATCGAGGTGAAGTTCTTCAAATCCGCTCAGCACCTCCTCCACCGCGACCTTTGAGTAACCCGGGGGTATCTCGTTGCAGTGGAACATCTCGCCCAGCTCCACCGGATATGCCATGCCGTAAGCCACCTTGATGGAGAGGTTACGCGCATCAACGTGTAGTTCACACTGGCGGCGAACCCTTATGTCATCCATGGGATAACGGGATGACAAGGTGTCCGCCAGGGCCCGGTGGATGCGTGACTACTTCACCGCGAAGGGCTGATCATGGCGTCGGTGATTGCTCGGACCTAGTCCTTGAAGCTTCTTGAGAGCAATTTGTACTTGTTACGCAACTATATCGCGATGCTAGCACAGGTTGCTCGAGCTCTTGTTCCAATTGGTACACTTTACATGATTCTCTTGATTTGCTTCTATGCCGGCTCTGTGCGTATGTGCATCCTTAGCGGCCCATACTTCCACGGCGTTAGCTTGCCCATACCTCGTGTCCGTCACCGGTGCTCGGGGTTTTCAAGGGCATGTGTTAGCTCGTCACTCTCCCCTCTCGCACCAATGTACCGCTGAGGCGCTCAACAACTTGTACAATCCTTTGGCGACCTCTTGTACTCTGGTGCCATCACCAAAGCTGCCGTCATCTGAAAGGCTCCCCATGACCCATGAACCAATTGCGCGGCGCTGTTCCCCTGAGCGGTGGCGGTGTGGCGTCCTTCGCCATTAATTCTTCTTCCGCTTCTCCCATTTTGATACAGCCTTGATGTAACCACGGTGCCAAGATGGTGGTGGTATTTCTTCATCGTGAATTGGCCTTGTTCTTCCGACTCGCGGCTGGCCTTGGTGGCAGCTTGAACTCCTCAAATGCTTCCCAGTTATCCGCCAACTTAGAAAATTGGTTGAAGTCGGGTCTTTCTCCTTTCTGCACATACTTGTGGCTGAGAGACGTCTTCTAGGCCTGAAACATTGTTGCCATCTTCTTCAAAGTGAATTTGTTGGCCTTGTCTTCGGACCCTTGAGGAAATGTGAAATTTTCCTTAATATCTTGCCAGAGCAGATCCTTGGTAGCTTGAGGAACTTCGGCCCATTTTCTGATGCTAATTGGGACGTGATCCCTCACATGGTAACCGCAAGCGTTGTTGTACGGCCCAACTACTAAAAGAGGGGCAATCGGCATCCCTTCATTGTTAACGTCGGTAAACACGTGCTTTGTGGACGGCTTCTTGTTAGGTCCCCGATGCTTGGATTGGTTGCTCGATGCACGGGGCTTGAAATACATAAAAATATGTACAAACGTGTCAGAGTATATTATATTAATGAATTGCGATTAATTAACATGTCTACGGGGATTATATTCTTTTGGCTGTACCTCATCCTGGCCGAAACCAGTGTTATCGGACTCAGTGGCTCCCGCTTCAATGTCTTCATCAGCTGCAGCCTCAACGGCCTCACCGGAACCACCATTAGCCCCAATAGCGGCGGCGTTAGCATCACCTTCGATGGTACCCGGTAGCGATGGAGTCCAACAAAGCATTCTCCCTCATCGAAAGTAGGGTCACCACATCCTGGTTGAGCCATCTATCCTAATTCCGAAAAAATATTGACACAAATATCATATTACTTTGAAACAACCATATTACAGATTACAACACAAGCATATTATTACATAAATTTGGATCTTAGTGCTCATTACCTAAACTACTTTGGATCTTAGTGCTCATCACCTAAACTTCGTTGAATCTTAATTTCTAGCTTTTAGGCTAATTGTTCTATGCCTTTGTCACTCAGTTGTTTACCTTTGTCACTTAGATGATTTTTAGGTTGTTGAATTTTAGGTGAAGTTAGTCTGTTTTTTTTTATACGATAACTTTGGAATACTCCAAGTAAAAAAGATACAATTAACCTATACATTTGCGGATATTTATTTGTGCTCACATGTCGTACATGTCAGCAGGCCAATATGCAGTCTTCACATGTCGTAAGTTGTTATCAACCGCAACAATTTTGACAAAATTAACTTGTGGGCATTTCACCGAACATGTGGTGGGCAGCCGAATTAGAGAGGGGGACGACACGTGCGCACATATACCTCGGTCCTCCTGGGTGGATGGCGGTGTGGCGACGCTTTGGAGGCGGAGTAGGCGTCGGCGGGGTGGCGGAGAAGGCGCCGGCGGCCGGGGTGGAGTGACGGGCGCGGCGAGCATGCGGCGGGTCAATCGGGCGCGCGAGGTGGCGAGTAGGCGTTGGCGAGGTGGCGGAGGAGGCCTACTGGCGCGCGTGGTGCAGACGAGGCGAAGACGGCGGCCAAGACACAGAGCTGCAGGCTGGCACGGGGTCTCGAGCGGGACTTAGAAAATTTCGGGTGTGAGAAAAGGGCGGGGCGTTTCAAATTTATAAAAGGAGCACTTCTACAAGCGGTTCTAATAACCAACCACTTGTAGAGGGATGACTTCTACAAGCGGTTCGTAGAACAAACCGCTTGTAGAATGTCTCTACAAGCGGATTTAGATCAACCCGCTTGTAGAGGATGACTTCAAGCGGTTGGTATTACTAACCGTTTACGAATCTTGTGCTCTAAAAGCGGTTCTTTTCTAAAACCGCTTCTGAATGTTACGTTCTATAAGCGGTTCTTGTCTCAAACCGTTTCTGAATGTTTCGCTCTAGAAGCGGTTCTTTTCTCAAACCGCTTGATTTAATTTCATAATTTTAAAAAGTGCTTTTAGCACTCTGATTTCATTCATAATTTTTAAAAATGCTTTTAGCACTTGATTTCATTTCATAATTTTTAAAAATGCTTTTAGCAATTGATTTCATTTCATAATTTTAAAAAATGCTTTTAGCACTTGATTTCATTTCATAAATTTTAAAAATGCTTTTAGCAATTGATTTCATTTCATAATTTTTAAAAATGCTTTTAGCAATTCAGTTTCATTTCATAATTTTTAAAAAATGCTTTTAGCAATTCTGTTTCATTTCATAATTTTAAAAAAATGCTTTTAGCACTTCAGTTTCATTTCATAATTTTTAAAAAATGCTTTTAGCAATTTAGTTTCATTCTATAATTTATTGAAAAAGCTTTTTGCACTTCAGTTTCATTTCATAATTTTTAAAAAATGCTTTTAGCAATTCAGTTTTATTTCATAATTTTTAAAAAATGCTTTTAGCAATTCAGTTTCATTTCATAATTTTTAAAAAATGCTTTTAGCAATTCGGTTTCATTTCATAATTTTTAAAAAATGCTTTTAGCACTTCAGTTTTATTTCATAATTTTTAAAAAATGCTTTTAACAATTTAGTTTCATTCTATAATTTTTTGAAAAAGTTTTTTGCACTTCAGTTTCATTTCATAATTTTCATTCGAGAATTTTTTAAAAAGCTTTTAGAACTTTACTTTCATTCCATAATTTTTTCAAAAAGCTTTGAGCACTTTAGTTTCATTCCAGAATTTTGGCACTTTACATTCATTCCAAATAAACACTTCATCTTGTAAAGACTTACATATACATAGTTCATACGGTGAGGGTACATCTTAAGTACTAACGTGCTTTGTCTTTACAAGTGTTCCTTCATTATGATCGCATAGCGTATGAAAGGAGTATCCACGTCTGTGTCATTGAGGAGGCTTATGTCGACATCCACAGCGAAAGGAGGGATCTCGTCGAACTGACTATACTCTTCCTCGTCTGTGATGTCCTCAACTCCAACAATCCTTCGTTTGCCTTGTAGAACCACGCGTCGCTTTGGCTTAGTACTACAATCTTTTTGCTTGTCCTTATGCTTCTTAGGTTTGCTTGACATGTCCATTACGTAGAAGATCTGTCTCACATCGTTCGCGAGGACGAACGGTTCGCGCCTATAGCCGACTTGCGTGAGGTCCACGGTTGTCATACCGTATTTGTCGACCTTCACGCCGCTTGAAGTCAGTTTGACCCATTGGCACTTAAATAGAAGGACCTTCAAAGGTCCATAGTCAAGCTCCATATCTCTTCTATGAAACCATAATATGTATCCACCTTGCCTTTGTTGTCTTGGCGTCTATACTGACACCGCTATTTTAGTTGGTGCTCTTGTTATCCTGCGATCCGGTGTAAAATGTGTAACCATTTATCTCGTACCCCATGAATGTCACGATTTCACTAGATGGTCCCCGAGCCAAGCGTTATGCTGCATTCATTGTCGACCCTTTCAAAAGGATGTACTTTTGTAACCAAGTGCCGAAAGAATCCATGTGCTTGGTGTTATCAATCCTCGGACCTCCCGGAAATCGCGACGTAGAATACTCTTGTGCTCAAGGACATACGGGCCACTATAGTTGATTGTTTCAAAACCGTGAAATGTGCTTGCTTAAATGTAAGAAGATCATTGCATGCAATTGCTTTCCTTCCTAGTGTCCTTTTTCCCGTAGCCTCCCTCATGGCGTGATATAGGGACGCCGATCGGGTTTAGATCATTAATGTAATCCACACAAAACTCAATCACCTCCTCTGTCCCATAACCCTCGGCAATGCATCCTTAGGACGAAGCGTTCTGAACATACTTCTTTAGCACACTCATGTACCTCTCGAAAGGAACATGTTGTGTAGATACAGGTCCAAGGATACCTATCTCTTTGACAAGGTGAGCAGTGAGATGAACCATAATATCAAAGAATGCAAGAGGAAAGATCATCTCAAGACTAACCAAACTTTGTACCACGTCATCCTGCAGCTTACTTAGTTTATCCGGGTCGATGACCTTCGTGAAATCGCGTTGAAAAAGAACACGACTTTGTGATTGTCCCTCGTACCCACTCGGGCAAGTATGCCTCTCACGACTCACGGAGCAACTGTGTCATTAACACAAGGCAGTCATGGGATTTCATGTATACGATTTTATTCTCTTTCGTGTTTACGAGTCTCTTTACATTCGAGGAGTATCCGGAAGGGACCTTCACACTGTTCAGGAACTCTATCACGCTTTTTTTCTCTTCTTTGCTTAGAGTGTAGCTCGCAGGATGTAGGTAATGTTGTCCTTTCTCTCTCTTTTGGGATGTAGGTCGTTCCTTAGTTCCAAGAGTTTAAGGTCCTTAGAGCTTGCGGTGTATCTTTCGATTTTCCGTACATATCTATGTAGCCTAGCGAGTTCAAGCGGACATTCTTCGTGATGTGCATGAAGTCAAGTGAATGACGAACCTCCATGACTTCCCAATAAGGCAAGTCTCAAAATATTGACTTCTTCTTCCACATGGGTGCATGACCATCCTCATTCTGCACATGTTTGCTTCCAGGATCCTTTCCAAATACTACTTTCAAATCCTTTACCATAGCAAACACACGTGGCCCACTACGATCTTTGAGGCCTTGCGAAGGTGCAGTTGCCGTTAAATTTCCTGCCTTCCTTCCGCAACGGGTGACTCGTACGAAGAAACCTACGGTGACCCATGTACACAACCTTCCGAGAGTTTTTCAGGTACATGCCGTCCGTTTCATCTAAGCACCGGATGCAGGCTCTATATCCTTTGATAGTTAGGCCGGACAGGTTACCGAGAGCAGGCCAATCGTTGATTGTTACAAATAACAATGCATGTAGGGTGAAATACTCCCTTTTGTACTCATCCCATACCCTTGCACCATCGTCCCACAACGTCACAAGATCTTCAACTAATGGTTTCAGGTAGACATCGATGTCATTTCCGGGTTGTTTGGGGCCTTGGATCAACAACGGCATCATGATGTACTTTCGCTTCATGCACAGCCATGGAGGAATGTTATAGATACATAGTGTAACAGCCGGAGTGCTATGGTCGCTGCTCAATTCTCCGAAAGGATTCATCCCATCGGTACTCAACCCAAACCTTATGTTTCTCACCTCATCTGCGAAGTCCGGGTACGTCCGGTCGACTTTCCTCAACTATGAGCCATCTGCAGGGTGTCTAAGTATCCCGTCGTCCTTACGCTCTTCTTTGTGCCAACGCATCATCTGGGCATGCGCTTTGTTAGCAAACATACGTTTCAATCGGGGGATCACATGGAAATACCACAACACTTTAGCTGGAGGTCTCTTCTTCTTACGCTCCCCATCTATTTCACTGGATCGTCACGCTTCACCTTATACCGTGATTCTCGCACTGCTTGAACAAACATCCAAATCGGCATACTCATTACGATACAGGATACAATCATTAGGACATCCGTGTATCTTACGTACTTCCAATCCCAAAGGGAGACGATTTGCTTGGCTTCATCGTAGATTCGGGAGTGTTATCTTCGGAAGCAACTTCTTTACGAGTGATAACACCTCATCGAATCCCTTATCGACACACCATTTCTAGCCTTCCATTGCATGAGTTCGGTGTGGTACGCAGACTTTTTGTGGCCCCGCTTACAGTTTGGGTACAAAGGAGTTACGTGGTCCTCTAACTTGCGCTGGAACTTCTCGGTATCTTTCATCTTTGCAGTCTCCCTCTCCGCCACGCGACATCTGGTCTAGCTCATCATCACCAAAGTTACCAAGTGTTTCTTCCACGGAGCGATGTGCGTGTCGTCAGGGATCTTGTTGAATCCATCTTCTGTTCCTTGTCTTCTTCACCGTCTTCACGGCTAATCACCTCAACCGCCATGGTTGGTCCAACGGTATAGTTTGGCATGAAACCTCTCATGATCAAGTGGTTCATAACTTGCCATCGCTAGGAGTGCTCCTTCTCGTTCTTGCAATCTACACACACGGACAACATATGAAGCTGCCTGGAGGCAAGAATGCAACGGCCGCATCGAGAAAAGCCTGCACGTCATCAATGAACTCTCTCGGCGACGGTCGCATTGTACATCCATTGCCGATTCATCTATACCAAGTTATAATTTCATTAGAAATTATAACAAATTCGATAGAAAAATTATAACCTAACTTAAATTTCGTAACATTTAAACCCAACAAAAAAGCTCCACCTATACCGTCATCCAATTAAAGACCTACCTTTCTAATTATTTTGTATCCCTTCCTACCTTTGTAATTATTTTTATCCTTCTACACGTTTTCTATTTTATTTCATACACCAATAATTACTTCCTTGCAATGTTGTACCTAGATCTCTCCCAATATTGTGATATTTAAGATTCTAAAGCTAACAACCACCTAGATCTAAAGCTTCCAATCACCTTTACCTTGTAATGTCATATTTTGAACTAGATCTCCACCCTACATCTTCATACAACAACAAAAACAAAGCACGGAAAACAAATTTTCGATAATGCTTAAAAGTTCAAGATTTCTCCACATCCATTGAAAAAATAGCAATATCTAGGTGAGAAGGATGTTCACATGATGTTACTAACTTTGAAACACTTAATTTGGAGCTAATCACCTCCAATTAAAAATTTGGACAGCACCTCCCAAGAACAGCTTGCTTAGTGGCCTTCTCTGTTCGATCGTATTCGTACCTCTGTGGCGCATGGAGAAACAAGGGTTTAAATGCGCTGCTGCGGGAGGGCTTCGAGCGGTTTGAGACACGAACCGCACGAAGGTTGCGTTCTAGAAGCGGTTCTTTTCTCAAACCGCTTCAAAATCGAAGCGGTTTGAGAAAAGAACCGCTTCTAGAACGCAACCTTCAGAAGCGGTTCGTGTCTCAAACAGCTTCTGGAAGCCCTCTCCGGACCGTTGCCAACGAACCGCTTCTAGTGCGAAGATCACAACGAGTTCGCACCAAACCGCTTCTAATAGGTCGGTTGTGATGCCCAGTTCTGTAATAGTGTGATATTCGAGCACTTCCTTTGTTTTAAGGGGAAGAAAATCTCACAATAATCCTAAAAAAGAAAAATTTGTAGTAATTCTCACATTAATCGAAACAAAAAGAAAAAGATCTCCATCACTTATTTTGGTGAGGCCAGATTATAACGATACAGACTAATTATATATAGATATTAGAGTTATATAATAAATACAATTGTATTTCAATCATAAGAAGTAGAGATGTATATTGAAGAAAATTATATTATAATATTGGCCGCACTGGGTAAATGTGCTAGTTCTAGTGACGCAAGCGAGAAGACAATGAAGAGAATAAAGTGGTTGTTACATGTTTGCAGCATCTACGTGCATTCCTTGTTTTCTTTCTTTTTTAAGATAACTCTTTTAAGTGTCTGAAACTCTGAATGTCTGATAAAAGAATTCATTTAGATTATACAGTAATTGTCACTGCGTTGCTCAGCTGTGGTTATATTGCACTTTGCAACAGATCAATATAACCCATTTGAAGGACATATATACATCGAGGTTCCCATAATTTTTCAGGTGGAAAGGAGCTGTTTTTTAGTGGCAAAGACCACCGAAGTGTCGTATAGTGGAGCTCTAGATTCCGTACTACTGCTTTCGCCTCCGCAAGCAATGATAGAGGGATGCAGTGCAAGCAAAGTGTGAAGAATCTTCGAGGCAAATTTTAATTTTAATTTTTTTGGAAGAGACAATATTAATTATTAATTAAGTTATAGGCTGTCTATTTCAAAATCCTTATTCTTATCTATGCTGCTTGACTGTATTTTCATCATTGTTGGGAGTATTAAGGGGTCTTATATTCTTGTTGCTCGATGTGACATGCTATATGTTAATACATTCGCTTACCCAGTTGGAATAGACCAGATCAAAGGAAGAAGGTTACCAGAAGTAACGGATAAAGTAAACGATCAAATTGTTATTGGGGAGGACTCCTATAGCCACCTAAGGGCAAGTATAATAGTAAAGCCAAGTACTAGTTAATAGTAAGCTAAAAGTCAGTTTATATAATAACTGTCTCTAAATGTTGTCTCTAGATGTTGTGCAATAACTATCTTTTCTCTCTTGTACATAAATGATCTATATATGCTCCCGTGCAAAGCTGGCTACTAAATAAAAGCCAGCTCTCTTCTCTCTCCTCTTTTCTCATTCCTCCACATAGATCAAAGCTGATGTGTACAGGTTAAGAGCCAGCTGACGTGGCCTTATTGACAGGAGGTAAGAGCATTAATTGCTTTGTTGATTGATACTCCCTCCGTTGATAAATATAAGACGTATTTTGACTTTGCACAAGGATTAAGGTTGTGGTGAAATTGAAAAAGGCATGAGAGAAAATGACTTACATATCCCTTTTAATTGTCCTGAAAGATAAGAGATAATGAATAAATGCATATGGTTGAGAGAGAATAAATAGGGGTATAAGTGAAAAGGCTCATTAAATCTACATGCACGTCTTATATTTTTCAACAAGATCATTCAAATTATAGACCTTATATTTATCAACGGAGGGAGTACTATAATCATATGCGTTTTTACCTACCCAAGAGATCATCATCCAGTTGCGTTTTAATTTTGCAACTTGGAATCTGATCCAGTGCCTGTGCCTTCAGAAACGAGGATCAAAATTAATATTTCACCGAATTCAGCCTCATGAACTGATGATTGCATGCATATGGTACTCCACCAACCCCCCTTTTATTCCCAACTGATTTGCACTAAATATCGTTGTTGTGCAATGGTTTTCACTATCTTGCAAATCTGCAGGTTTGCTATTGGCAAACATGCTTAGGCCCTGTTTGTTTAGGTTTAGTATTTTGGCTTAAAGGCAGTTTTTAACTTAAACAGTTTAAAAGCTAACGGCTTTTATACATGGTAGAGATGGATAATTTTATCTTAACTTTAATGGTATTAGTCTAAAAACAACCCTCAATAAGCCAAAAAAATCTCCTCTCCAGTGGATGTTAGATTATTATGGGATGGCCCATAATTAATTTAATAGAAATTCCAAAAGGCCCATTAGAATACTAGGAGTCATGAGATTGGTTTAGTACCATATGGGTAATTGAGAGAAGGTTTGACCAACTTAAATAGTTGAGTTGTGTGTCTCTCAATTAGCAAGGTGGAAAAGGGTAAATTTGTGCCACACCTGTGTGTATGAATAGAATAAGAAGCCGAGGCGTGGCGTGTGCGTGTGCGTGTGCGTGTGCGAGTGCGAGTCGAGTCGAGTGCGAGTCGAGTCGAGTCGAGTCGAGTCGAGTCGAGTCGAGACGAGACGAGACCTTGATGGCTGACATAATGGTCGTCGGTTACTGGTAACGGCTACCTGAGTTGATGGCTGGTAATGGCCGGCTCCTGCCCGTTGCATGTCGCAAGGCTATATAAGGAGAGCCACGGTGTGTTTTCTTCACTGCAGAACTCTCCCACGCAGACTCCATTCATCCTTTGTTCTGCTTGTCCTTTGCATTCCCGCCTCTGTTTTTGCGCGCACAAGTATGAGAGGGAGCGAGCCTCGGAACCTCGCCCTTCTTGAGATCTTACTCGAGATAGAAGGCCGATAAGGTTTTTGGGAGCGACCACGCGATCGCTCGAAGGTGTTCTGAAGCGCATCGCGCGCAACGCAGCGTCGCACCTTTGCATCAACCTCTTCATCGCACCAACGCTTCATCTGCGACAACTTTGTGATCGTCTACTTGGCCGTCATGGCGACGAGAATGTTACACTGCTTTGTGCCAGCGGTGGCACCGGCTCAAGGTATATTAACTTATACCGTGTTTTATTCATGCTGATTTCTTGTTCATTAGTCTTTGCGTATGAGATAGATAATTTGTTATCTAGTACCTTTGGCTTTGAACAAAAAATGCATCTTTGTTTAATCATGATTTACGTAATTCTGTGGATTAAAATATTGAGAAAATTCCTAATATTTCCAACAATCCAAAAACCTTATACTAGGAATTTTACAACTACTGGTTTCGCTGCCGCGCTTAAGCCAACTATATTTGACGGCGCAAATTACAAGCGTTGGCGCGCCAAGATGATTTTGTGGTTGACTGCCATGAGCGTGTATTACGTTGCGCAAGGCAAACCACGGCTGAGTGGGCTCTCTCCGGCGGAGAGTGCCTTCACAGTGCGGATAATTTATTGAGGCGCCGTGATTAGTGTTCTTGGAGAAAATCTTGTTGATGTGTACATGATTTTGCCAAGTGGTAAAAAATGTGGGATGCACTTGAGGCAAACTTCGGAGTCTCTGACGCGGGCAGTGAACTCTATGTCATGGAGCAGTTTCATGACTACAAGATGGTTGATGACCACTCTGTAGTAGAACAGGCTCATGAGGTTCAAGCTTTTGCGAAAGAACTTGAGAATTTTACATGTGCATTACCCGACAAGTTTGTGGCGGGATGCATCATAGCTAAGTGCCACCTTCTTGGAGGATTTTGCCACTACTCTAAAACACAAGAGACAAGAGTTGGCGTTCTTTGGTCTCATTGGGTCTCTAAATGTTGAGGAGAAAGCGAGGGCAAAAGATATACGTGGGAAAGAAAGTTCTAGTGCCAATGTGGTATAAAGAAAATCTTTCAATTCAACAAGAAGAATAAAAATAAGTCTGAAAAGCACGAGAACAAGAACAAGGCCGCTCAAACTACTAGCTTCAAGAAGAAGAAGAATAAAGGAAAGGAAGCTGCGTTATGCGTAATGGTGCGATCATTGGGCAAAGGATTGCCACGATCGCAAAGACAATAAGCGAAAAAGTCCGCTAAGCGTTGTTATTGGCAATCTCGAGGAGGAACATCTGGTATGTTTCAATACCTACCGTTCTATCGGTATGTCGTTCACGATTGGTGGATTGACACGGGGCCAATATACATGTTTGTCTTGTGGATCCTTATTCTCTTCTTACCGGTCGCGAGGGCTACCTCCGTGTTGATGGGGAATGGGTCGCGAGCATTTGTGCGTGGAGTCGGCACGATTGACTTGAAGTTTACTTCGGAAAAGTCGTGCGGCGAGAGCGTGCATCACGTGCCCGTGATAAATAAAAACCTTGTCGTGGTCTCTATTGTGTAGAGATGGTTTTAAGCTAGTTTTGAATCCAATAAATGTGTTGTTTCTAAAATTGGAACTTTTATTGGAAAAGGCTATGAGAGCGGAGGCTTGTTCCGCTTGTCTTTGTGGACATGAATAAAATTGTGAATCATGTTTGTAATCATGAGGACTGATGTTTGGCATTCACGACTTTGTCATATTAATCTTGGTTGCATGATGCGGTTAGCCAGTATGAATTTAATCCCAAAATTTACCCAAGTCAAAGGTTCTAAGTGTCAAGTATGTGTGCAATCTAAGCAACCTCGCAAGCCTCACAAGGCAGCAGAGGCGAGAAACTTGGCACCGTTAGAACTAGTTCATACCGATTTATGCGAGATGAGCGGGAGTTGACAAAGGGTGGTAAGAGGTATTTCATGACTTTGATTGATGATTCTACTAGATATTGCTATGTGTATTTATTAAAGTCAAAAGATGAGGCTTTTCACTATTTTAAGATCTATAAAGCTGAAGCTGAGAACCAACTTGAGAGAAAAATCAAGCGGGTTAGGTCGGATCGTGGTGGAGAATACTTTTCTAATGAGTTTAATTTATTCTGTGAGGAACATGGAATAATCCATGAGAGGACGCCTCCTATTCGCCCCAATCAAATGGGGTTCTAGAAAGAAAGAACCGTACTCTAAGCGAGATGGTTAACGCCATGTTAGAAACAGTGGGACTTTCAAGGAATGGTGGGGTGAGGCTATATTGACTTCTTGTCATGTCCTAAACAGGTTCCTACAAAGAATAAAGAAATCACACCATTCGAGGAATGGGAGAGGAAAAGATTAAATTTTTCTTATTTACGTACTTGGGTTTGTTTGGCTAAAGTGAATGTGCCTATCCCAAAGAAGCGTAAACTTGGACCAAAACCGTTGATTGTGTCTTCATTGGTTATGCTTTTCACAGCGTAGGATATAGATTCTTAATAGTGAAATCTGGAGTACGATATGAATGAAGGTACAATTTTGAGTCCAATGATGCTACATTCTTTGAGGACTTATTTCCTATGAAAGAGACACTTAGCTCATCGGCCAAGAATCTATCTTCTCTCCTAAACCTTCCACTCCTATACAAATTGAGCCCATTTTTGAGGAAAATCCAATAGATGAGGGCAATGAAGTAACTCGTAAGAGTAAGAGACTAAGGACTACAAAGTCTTTTGGTGATGACTTCATTGTATATCTAGTGGATGATACTCCAAGAACCATTGAGGAGGCTTATTCATCGCGGGGCCGACTATTGGAAGGAAGCGGTCAGTGAGATGAATTCCATCTTGAGCAATGGAACTTGGGAAGTTGTTGAGCGTCCATATGGGTGTAAACACAGTAGGATGTAAGTGGGTGTTCAAGAAAAAGCTGAGGCTGATGGTACGATTGAAAAGTACAAGGCAAGGCTTGTGGCCAAGGGTTATACCCGAAAGAAGGCGAGGACTTCTTTGATACTTACTCACTGTTGCGGATTGACCACTATTAGAGTACTCTGTCTTTGGTGCCTCCTACGGTCCGATCATTCATCGGATGGATGTAAAGACGGCTTTCCTTAATGGAGAGTTGGAAGAGGAAATCTATATGGATCACTGATGGATTTGTAGTAAAGGGTCATGAAGGAAAAGTGTGTAGGTTGTTGAAGTCTTTGTATGGCCTTAAGCAAGCACCTAGCGATGTACGAGAAGTTCGACAGAACTTTAATATCTGCCGCTTTGTTGTGAATGAAGTGACAAATGTGTGTATTACCGCTATGGTGGGGTGAAGGAGTGATTATGTATGCGTATGTTGATGACATCTTGATCTTTGGGACGAACCTTAATGTGATTAAGGAAGTCAAGGACTTCTTGTCCAAAACTTTGAAATGAAAGATTTGGGAGTAGCGGATGTCATCTTAAACATTAAATTGTTAAGAGAAGGTGACGGTGGGATTACTCTTGAGCGGTCCCATTATGTGGAAAAGGTGTTGAGTCACTTTGGCTATAGCGATTGCAAACTGCTCCAACGCCGTATGATCCAAGTGTGCTATTACGAAAGAACCAACGAATAGCAAAGGATCAATTGAGATATTCCCAAATCATTGGTTCATTGATGTATTTAGCTAGTGCAACAAGGCACGATATCTCGCTTCTTTGTGAGCAAACTAAGCCGGTTTGCTTCAAACCCGGAGATAATCATTGGCATGCTCTTGAGAGAGTAATGCGCTATCTAAAAGGGACATCAAGTTATGGAATTCACTACACCGGATACCTAGGGTACTTGAGGGTTATAGTGATTCAAGCTGGATATCGATCTTGATGAAATAAAAGCCACAAGTGGATATGTGTTCACATTGGGTGGTGGAGTGTTTCTTGGAAGTCTTGCAAGCGGACCATCTTAACGAGGTCTACAATGGAAGCGAACTCACAAGCATTAGATACCGCCTCTGTGGAAGCCGTGGCTGCGTGAACTTGTGAAGGACTTACGGTAGTTGAGAAACCGGTGCACGCTATTCTTTTGAACTGTGACAATCGGACGGTGATTGTCAAGGTGAATGATTCTAAGGATAACATGAAGTCATCAAGGCACGTTAAGAGGCGGTTGAAGTCTGTCGAGAAAATGAGAAACTCGGAGTTATAGCGTTGGACTATGTCCGACGGCTAAAAACTTAGCGAGATCCTTTTACAAAGGGACTATCACGGAATGTGATAGATGAAGCATCGAGGGAGATGGGCTTGAGACCCACATAAAGTCATGTCTTAGTGGTAACTCATCCTATTTGATCGGAGATCCCGTGAATTAGGATGTTGAGACAAGCTAGTGACTGGCTGAGAGGAGAGTACATCTGTACTTAGCCCACTCCGTTTGAGATGCAATAACTCTCCTATTCTGTATGGCAGGTTGGTTATACCTTAATGTATTCCGAGTGACTTTGATAAGCAGAGATGTTGTCCTACAGAACACCTTATGAGGAATACACCTATATGAGTTCGACTGCTAGTCACAGTTTATGAGATTGGGTGATCTCTGGAGGCTCATGAAAGGCTAAGGAGTATGACTTATAAGCTCCAAACCGAGGGGATGCATTTAGCAGCCTAGTATCAGTAAAGGACTTTGGTGAAACTTGTTCGTACAAAACTGTCAATTCAAGGCATAGTCCATTGTTCAGTTGTGGATGAGCGTAACCTTTGTTCTAGATGGAAGTTCAACTTAACAGTCTCCATCGAAAAACGGTATATCAAACTACATTGGGCGAGAGTATTTCAAATGTGCCTTTGAAATTTGGTGGGGATTGTTAGATTATTATGGGATGGCCCATAATTAATTTAATAGAAATTCCAAAAGGCCCATTAGAATACTAGGAGTTATGAAATTGGTTTAGTACCATATGGGTAATTGAGAGAAGGTTTGACCAACTTAAATAGTTGAGTTGTGTGTCTCTCAATTAGCAAGGTGGAAAAGGGTAAAGGCTGTGCCACGCGCGCGCGCGCGCGCCGAGCCGAGCCGAGCCGAGGCGAGGCGTGGCGTGTGCGTGTGCGTGTGCGTGTGCGAGTGCGAGTCGAGTCGAGTCGAGTCGAGTCGAGTCGAGGCGAGACGAGGCGTGGCGTGGCGTGGCGTGCGCGTCTTGCGTGTATGAGCCGATCCGGACGTGATGTCTTTGGCGGAGCGGTTTGTTTTACCGTTTGATGAGTCAATATGACCCGAGAACGCAGTGATTAATGTGACCGAATCGCCGTCGATTGAAGCGGACGTGGTTGATGGTGGCATAATGGTCGTCGATTCATCGTGCGGCTACCGAGTTGATGGTCGGTAATGGCGGCTCTCGCCCATTGCATGTCGCGAGGCTATATAAGGAGAGCCCACGGTGTGCTTTTCTTCACTGCAGAACTCTCCCACGCAGACTCCATTCATCCTTTGTTCTGCTTTGTCCTTTGCATTCCCGCCTCTTTTTGCGCGCACAAGTAGCGAGAGGGAGCGAGCCTCGGAACCTCGCCCTTCTTGAGATCTTGCTCGAGATAGAAGGCCGATAAGGTTTTTGGGAGCGACCACGCGATCGCTCGAAAGGTGTTCTGAAGCGCATACGCGACCGCAGCGCGTCGCGACCGCATCAACCTCTTCATCGCACCAACGCTTCATCTGCGACAACCTGTGATCGTCTACTTCGACCGTCATGGCGAACGAGAATGTTCTGCCTGCGCCTGTGCCAACGGTGGCACCGGCTCAAGGGTATATTAACTTATACCGTGTTTTATTCATGCTGATTTCTTGTTCATTAGTCTTTGCGTATGAGATAGATAATTTGTTATCTAGTACCTTTGGCTTTGAACAAAAAATGCATCTTTGTTTAATCATGATTTACGTAATTCTGTGGATTAAAATATTGAGAAAATTCCTAATATTTCCAACAGTGGATTTTGTCTTTTAGTTATATAGAGTTTTATAGCTTTTAAAAAACCCAGATAAAAAGCTACCTATTTGTTTAGACTTTAACTTTTTAGGTTTTAAGCTGGTGAAAAAACCCAAACAAATCGGGGCTTAGTGTGCAGGAGATATGCCAATTATTTGGTTATGCACAAGCATCTCTCTGCGACTGCCTTTTCTCTCTACTAATAGTTGTGAAGCCATGGACCTACTGAGAGGTGAAACCTGCAGCTACTGTAATTGTAATCCATTTCCTTCCTTTCTGTTTAAGTTGCATGAGTAGAGTAGAACAGTAGATGCATGTTAGCAAGAAAAAAAAATTAATCGAAACTTTTTAGACAAGTGGAGAATAATCTTGAAAGAGAAAGTGCAGTGAAATGTCTCGTTGGTGGTTGTGAAATCGTTACCCGCTTCAGTTCTTCGAGGATAGAGACACCGCTTGAGATAGACCGCGATCGATTCGGTGATCCACCGACGAGTTGTGTGTTGTGGCAAGCAAGTTTCGTGGTGGATGGAGAAAGGAAGGTTTAATGGGGTGCGTTATGTTTTACTCACGACTTGATTTGATTTGATGGTCGCTGAAATGACCTTGGCATGATTGGCTTGTGATGTCGTAACTACGGAAATGAGATAAGAGGGAAAGGCTGAATTTAATAGTGGAGCATCGATCGACGGATCGAGTGTTCCTGCCTAGTGTATTGATTCAAACTTCTTTTCCCAACGGAATGCTACGAAATCACAGCTTATATGCGCCTGTATTTTTTTTTCAAATTTAGTTCTCCCACATATACATTTATAAATTTAGCTCCTTTTTTCATCACGGTAGGTGATATTTGTCATATACCACGTCCAGGAAACATGGAAGGTGATCAGCTCCACGACAGTAAGAGGGACAACAGGAGCACGCGTTGAAGCGCGGGAGGAGCTGTCGCAGCACGACAGGTGGGGCTCAAGAAGCGCGGTAGCGCACGGCATCTTACTGCCGCACCCCAGGGACTATGGAAGGGATCCTACCGCGGTAGTCCATGTGCCTATTGCTGCAGTCGGCCAAGCTCCGGTGTCTTATATTGCCTTCCGCGCTCCCTAGACACAGTAGGTGACATATGTCACTTGCCACGCCTTCCATAGTGAAAATATGGTCAAATTTACAAATATATATACGTGGCAGAGAGCTAGATTTAAAAATAAAACATAAATGGGCGAGATAAATCAATGAATTCAAATGCTACGGCTCATATAGTGCTAGTACATGATTACAATTCGAGCTGAATTGAACGTGTGAGCAGTACTAAGTTGGGTGCCAAAAACTCTTTTCAATTATAAATATATGTTGTCTTAGACATATGAACATTCAAAGTTTCGAAACTTTGATTATTAATATTTTTTAAAACTTTAAATTGGATACATGAAAAATCATGTGTGTAGATTTGTCTTTAAAAATACTTTCATAATATTATAATTTATTGAATTTTATAAATATATTGTAATAGAAATTAGTGATCAAAGTTGTATTTTAAATACCGTATTGATGTTCAAAACGACTTGTATTTATGATCAGAGGAATATATACGAGTAAATAGTGTTAGTATACACTGGTTTTCTCCTCGGCAACTTTTTCAATACCTAATGATAGTTATCGGCAAAAGTGCCTTTTCTCAGGAACAGTGCTATAAAATTCCGTTTTTTAGATCATATTATAAAGCGCGTTGACAGGTAGCAAAATAAACACGGCAGTTGTCAAATCGTATAAAGCTCTTTTTCGCCACATGATGATTGATACAGTTGAAACATGAGATGAATTTGACATATTGCTGAGGATTTTGTACAGCCTATTGGGTATATAACTTATATCTGTGCTGCCCATCTTGCATCAAGATTTGTACACATTTAAATGAGTTGAGAGGGGGAAAAAATAGTACTTCAAATACACATTCAATAGTGTACTTCTCCTTTCCGTATTTAAATATGGGTTGTGACTTGTGAATACAATCAGTTGTACTTCTCCTTTCCGTATTGCTTGGGGTTTTAGGATTTGCTGTAGATGAGATAATTGATGCATATAGCTCAATGAATTGTACTACTAGCATTATATTGCATGATCTATGAATTCAACGTCTTTTGGTAAAGCTTCATAGTATATTTGTTGAACTTAAGACTAGGGTAGAGTTCCTAGGACCCAATGAAAACGCATGGATTTTACATAAATTCTATAGAAAATAGTTTAATTCTTACGAGTCAAAAATTTTTACTGCTTCTAAATATGGCCTCACATTTTTGAATGGAGAAAAAAAGATTGGGAACGACTAGGAATCGGTTGTACGAGTCGGTGCAATATCGCTAAATAATACATGCAACAATAGTAATCAACATGTGCGACAAAATGGGAAAAAAGAAGTGTAATGTTCTAAAAAAATAGAGAAACTATGAAAATTCTCACTTAAAATTGGATGAAAACCACGAGTATAGAACTGATGTACGATTTAAAACTAGTTCAGGTATTCGAATCAAATAAATTCGAGGTGTTACAATATTACAACATTTGAAAAAAAAAGTGGCAACATTCAAAGATAATTGTGAGATAACTAATTCAATCTGGTACAACGAAAAAATCCCAGAAGTGCAACAATTAGTTCATATGTTTGCAACAAAATCTTTGCTCTGGATGCCACAAACACAAAAACAATAAACAAAACTATGAAACAAATTTGAACTACCGGGGGCAATAAATACAAAGACTATTGCAACAGAAGTTAAAGCTTGTTGCAATAACAAAGAAACCATTGAACATATGCAATATTTGATGTTTCGTGTTACAACATTAAAAAACAACTGCTGCAACAACTCGGCTAACCAGTGTAATTATTTCGAGATGAGCATAGAAGAGGAGAAGAGGACGAGACCGGCCCACACCACCGTCCCTATCCCCGATGTGCTCGGATCTATCACCATTGAGCAGATGACGCTAATGCGGTCTATAGTACCCTAAAACTGGTGGCATCTTCCATGTGTCGTCTATACCTCATCTTCTTTAGATCCAGCGAGCACCCATCGCGGCAGCAATAACAAATCCGGTAAGTTCCGGTCACTCCTCAGAAAAAGGGAGACCTCTAGTGAGCTTCAGCTCTAGCGGTAGGTCTCCCTCGAAAATGAATTGAACACTCATGCAATGATTTGGTTAGAGCTCACTTAACTATGCTTGGAGAGAGAGAAGATGAGGAGGATGAAGTCCCATCGGAGAGGGATGTGACTCTAACCAATGAGCCACTAGAAGAGGGTGGGGGAGAGGAGTGAGATAGGACGTAGGTGAGGAGATTTCATGTTTGGGAAAGAAGATATAGAGGAGGGAGGATGATAGTACACCGGATAAAATGAGTGGATATATTAGAGAAGGCAAGTGATCGGGAGTGAACGAGAATTATACGGTGTACATGACGTGCGTTAGATCATAGATAAGGACTAAACGTGCCGCTCGATAGGAGACCTAGGCAGAACAAAGGTTGGCATGGGCTCCATGGCCACCGCGGTTAAGTCGTCGATGTCGTTGGGTTGTTTTTAGTTATTATGCATTGAGTGGAGTCTTTCTCATCGATAAATTTTATTTCACGTTTACATAAAAAGTATAGTTTTAGCCAATAATAGATACTTAATAATGATGATGGAGGCAACGTAAAAGTTGAGAAGTGAGTTACATGAATTTTTTACGAGGGCGGGAAAAGAATAGCTATCCGTTGCTTATACAGAAATGTCAATTAACTCTAAGGGCTATTCAGCAAAACTACCAAAAACTTGTCCAACTCCCTCCTTTTTTGCGCAAACTTCCAGACCACCATCATCACCTCCGCACCGCCCAAGCTCCCCACTCACGTTCCCACCCACCCCACCGTCGCCGCCGCCGCCGCTTCCTCCTCCTCCCTCCTCCTCGCCCCTCGCCCCGCAAAACCTAACCCCAGATCCCCTCCTCCCGCCACCTCGCATTGCCCCCAGATCCACCACGCATGCACCTCCGGGACCTCCTCCTCCTGCTCGCAGCGTCGGCGTTGGCTTCGGCGGCCGCGGCGACACTGTCGGCCAGGATGTTGCACCGGCTGTCCAACGAGGCGCGGCTGGCGGCCGGTTCGCGCGGGGGGCGGTGGCCGCGGCGCGGGAGCGGGGAGTACTACAGCGCTGGTGCGGAGCGACCTCCAGCGGCAGAAGCGGCGGGTCGGCGGAAAGTACCAGCTCCTCTCCCTCTCCGAGGGCGACGGCACCTTCTCCCTCGGCAACGACTACGGCTGGTGCGTCGCATTACCTCCCTCCCTCCGTCGGATCTTACTACATTCCTCAACGTAATGCAGCATCGTCTCTCCTCATGCTTAGTATGTAGAATTAGTGTCGTAGACTCGTAGGACAGTGGTAATAGAAAAATGCGGCGTTATTATAACCAAAAGTTACCCCATTTTTTGAGGGTTTGCGTTACGTTGTGAATTATTGATGGGTCAAAGCTGTGCTTTTCATTACAGTCGGAGGTTCGGGAGCTAGGGTGCTTAGGGCCTGTTTGGGGAGCTGTGGCTGGGCTGAAAAGCTGTTTTTGGTTTGCTGGGCTGTAAAGCAGCTGTAGCTGGCGGCTATGGCTTTTCTTGTTATGCTGTTTGGCAAACTGCTTGCTGCAGCTGTAGCTTTTGAGGGCTAATCAAAATGGAAGGTAGCAACATAGTGAAATCTGTGATATCCGAGTGGGAGGTGGCGTGGAGGCGGCGAGGAGGGTGGCAAAGGTTGGGAAGGCGGAGTGAGCGAGTTAGGAGGAGTTCAAGTGAAGCCACGGTGAAAAGCTCCTCCTCGTGATTCTGCTTTTGGGGTGTTTCTGCGTGGCTTAGCTTCCCGGTGCTGCGACCATCTTGTTTGGGGAGCTATTAGCCCAAAGTGAAGCAAAGTGAATCTGATTCCCAAACAGGCTATCCTTGTTTGTGTATGTTGTATTACACTTGGGTGGGCGTTGGGACGCCAAACACTTCCTTCTCGTCTTTGGATCTTTGGAAGTGACTTGTTCAGGTGCCACGTGATCGGTATCAAGTGCGCTCCTTTGTCCGCTACCGTGGGAGTTTGTTATGCATCCCTTTTGATCGGTAGCATTACGTTAAGGTCTGCAGATGTTGCATTGGGATCTGATCGTATCAATTTCAGCAGATAGGTAGATTAGATGTTTATTTGTATGTCTAGATACTATACAAAATGGGTTTCCCAAAGATGAAATACATATTTTCCATAGACTTGAGTAATACTATAATAGTATAAGTGCAGGTGCAGAATTAACACTAGAGTGTTATGCATTTTCCATAAGTAAAACATATGATCATCCGTTTTAAAGGTGAAGAAACTAATACATGTCATGTCATTGCTTGCTGTTACTTGCGTAACTTTGTGTTGAATTTAGAAAAAAAATGCTCCATAGGTTCCAAAACATGAGAATTAACTTGGTTAGTCCATGAACTTGTAAATTGTGTCACTCAGGTCATTTTCGGTTTTAAATTAGCTAAAGTTGCTGATGTGGTTGGAAAAGGAGGTAGAAAGCTAATGGATATCATCATGTGACATGTCACACTAAATCAACAGAGGGATCATCCATCTAAATAATGGTGGAAATCAGTTTCACATCTCCATTCAACTTTCATGTTAGCCTATTTAGGCTTTAGCTAATAAGAAAGTTGAAATACTCTCCAAATGCCACATGGATCATCCAAGGCATTCCACAATCCACATAAATGATCCCATCAGTCTCACACCTCCATTATTCTTGAACTTTAGCCAACTGAAAATTTGCAATAACCTAACCAACACAATTGGCAAGTTTTGGGGACCGGATAAGTTAATTTTCAAGCAATAACCTAAGTGGCGATTAGCTACAAGTTTAGTAACCCGATGCAATTTTGCTTTTGGTTTCTTTGGTCATAAAGCATTGTGGTAGCGGCTATGGCTTTTCTTGTTATCTTTGTTTGGCAACCGCTTGCTGCATTGTAGCTTTTGAGGGCTAATCAAAATGGAAGGTAGCAACATAGTGAAATCTGTTGATATCCGAGTGGGAGGTGGCGTGGAGGCGGCGAGGAGGGGTGGCAAAGGTTGGGAAGGCGGAGTGAGCGAGTTAGGAGGAGTTCAAGTGAAGCCACAGCTGAAAAGCTCCTCCTCAGCAGCTGCAGCTTTTGGGGGTGTTTCTGCTGTGGCTTAGCTTCCCAGCTGCTTTGCAGTCATACTGTTTGGGGGAGCTATTAGCCCAAAGCTGAAGTACAGTTCCCCCAAACAGGCTATCCTTGTTTGTGTATGTTGTATTACACTTGGGTGGACGTTGGGACGCCAAACACTTCCTTTCTGGTCGCACTGGATACTGGAAGTGACTTGTTCTGGGTGCCCTGTGATCGGTATCAAGTGCGCTCCTTTGTCTGGCTACCGTGGGAGTTTGTTATGCATCCCTTTTGATCGGTAGCATTACGTTAAGGTCTGCAGATGCTGCATTGGGATACAGTCGTATCAATTTCAGCAGATAGGTAGATTAGATGTTTATTTGTATGTCTAGATACTATACAAAATGGGTTTCCCCCAAAGATGAAATACATATTTTCCATAGACTTGAGTAATACTATAATAGTATAAGTGCAGGTGCAGAATTAACACTAGAGTGTTATGCATTTTTCCATAAGTAAAACATATGATCATCCGTTTTAAAGGTGAAGAAACTAATACATGTCATGTCTGTTTGCTGTTACTTGCGTAACTTTGTGTTGAATTTAGAAAAAAAATGCTCCATAGGTTCCAAAACATGAGAATTAACTTGGTTAGTCCATGAACTTGTAAATTGTGTCACTCAGATCATTTTCGGTTTTAAATTAGCTAAAGTTGCTGATGTGGTTGGAAAAGGAGGTAGAAAGCTAATGGATATCATCATGTGACATGTCACACTAAATCAACAGAGGGATCATCCATCTAAATAATGGTGGAAATCAGTTTCACATCTCCATTCAACTTTCATGTTAGCCTATTTAGGCTTTAGCTAATAAGAAAGTTGAAATACTCTCCAAATGCCACATGGATCATCCAAGGCATTCCACAATCCACATAAATGATCCCATCAGTCTCACACCTCCATTATTCTTGAACTTTAGCCAACTGAAAATTTGCAATAACCTAACCAACACAATTGGCAAGTTTTGGGGACCGGATAAGTTAATTTTCAAGCAATAACCTAAGTGGCAGTTAGCTACAAGTTTAGTAACCCCAGTGCAATTTCGTGTTGTACTTTGTTGGTTCTAAGTTGCCTATATTACTTAATATCAAATGCACAAACAAGAGGGCACTTTACAAATTTGGAAGCAGTTTTAGTGCTTATTTCCAATGATTGATTGGCAGGTGCTCCGTCATATATGGATCATCTATTATGCAGGATAGAGATCTCGGGAATATACAAGCCATCTTAATCAACAACGAGTTGACATCTGCCCTGCAGCCATGAGCTTTGCTTATTGGGTTCAGACTGTGCAAACCCAAAGCAGCCTTGCCCATACAATATGAATTACTTTTAGGAAAATACAACCATCTCTGGTTTGCTAATTGAGGATACTCTACACTTGGATTCTAGGGAGGGCCATGTACCAGTGAAGGCTTGAGTCATTATAACTTCTGTATCTGCTGCTCTTGCCCTCATTAGGAATTTTATATTTTTGTTCCATAAATTCTACTGTTTCATTGGTCTAGTTCAGCAACAATACTTGATATTGATAAATCTCAATCCTCCCAATGGGGGCATTGTAAGTGAACAATAAGAAATTTTTTAAAAATAGTTTTTTAATTTTTTTTACAAAAGTAATATGCCGATCCAAAAATTTGCAACAATACCCACCTGTTGACATTTGAAATGGCAACAGTCTATTTGTTGACATTTAAAATAGCGATAGAGAGCCTGTCGCCATTTCAAACATTGGTATACTCTCTATTGATATTTCAAATAGCGACAGATTCTCTGTTGCTATTTCAAATACCGATAGAGAGTCTGTATGCTTGATTTTTTTTAAATAATACACGAAAAACCTGAAAGTACAATAATAATATGGCAAAATCTGAAAGAACAAAAATAATATGTCGAAAAGGAAAATTACAGAAGTATACATTTGTCGCCGTTCAAAATGGCGATAGAGTATTGTCGCCAGAAAAAATGGCGACTTGATGATGTGGATGCTGCGTAGGATGTTAGTCGCGAGTGTTATTGGCGACAGAACTATGCCGCCATTATGATTGGGGACAAAATTCTATTGCCATTTTGAACGGCGACAAGGAGGTAGGCTGGAAGGGAGAATTTTTTTTTGGATAGCGACATAGAGGGAAGGAGGGTATTTGCCTGTTATATGTTCTATGTGGTAAAGCAGGTTGGACTGTGTTGTCACATCCATTGATGTTGTTCTCGGAACTGCTAAAGTCATTGTATGTTTAATGTTCGAAAACAACGGAATGAATGAAAGATATCATTTCATAATAAATGGGGGGATTACATGGCGCATACAGTTTGGTTCGGTGCCCATGTTCGCATTGGTACTTTGGACGGTACAAATGGCGGCACAGAGCAACCATGAACATGGACAAAAGTACGATACAAGTGTGTTTTTAGAATTGTAAAAGGGCGGGATGGATTACGCTTTATAGGCGGAGGACGTTAAGGCTCTAATGGGTAACCGTACGGCATCCACAGTGAGTGTTGATCGTCAGGATGGCGTGGACGGGGCTGCTGGTCACGGTAGTGGCAAGCACAACTGTAGCTGGCATTGCCGCAACAGTAGTAAGTGTGGTAGTTGCTGCCGAGGTGGACGACCTCCTCAATGTTCCTCTCCCTGAGCCTTTGACGGCGTAAGTCGTCGTTCTGGGTCTGGAACTCCAAGTTCTGCCTACGGAGATGTTCGTTCTTGTTCTTGACCTCAGTGAGCTCCTCTCCCTTTTCATCAAGGCGTACCAGCAATTTGTAGATGTAACATTAGACATTTAAGGGAAACGGTTCATCCACCCATTCAGTGAATTTGCAATACTCGGTCTGCAAGTAAAAGTACGTGTCATATAGCGAGACATGCGCCGAATGGTATGTAAGAGTTGTAGCGGTTACCATGAATAGAGGGCATCGGTAGAAATGATGTCCTGGGCTGGCATTGGACTCGTCGCAAGCCTGCACAACGGCGTCGAGGTCGTGCTTGCATGTCGGCCACTTCAGGGGGCAGAGTGGGAGGGCGTCGTGGATTGGATTTTTGGGGGTGTAGTAGTCCCTTGTTCGAATGGAAAGATCTGGTTGGGGGGATCGGGGTCTTGGGGACCGTAGATTTGATGGACCTCGAGTGAAGGGTCATGGCCCCGAAACCATGAAGGGTTGGCGCCTTGAGGTGCGGTCTGACCCCGTTTACCCCTCCCATGGCTTGAGGTGCCTCCTCTGTCTGTCATTGCAATGTAGTGGAGGTTGGGCTACTGAAGAAGTGCTACCTGAATGGCCGGTGGTTTTGTAGGCAGTGTGTAGTTGATGTAGGGATGATAGAGTAGGGGTAGCGTGTCTTCACTTTGGTTTGACAAAGTTGGCTGTAGCGTATTGTTGCTTCGGTCTGAGAAAGCGGTGGACAAATTGTTGTCAAATTGGGCTGAAAAAATAGCCAGTGTGTTGTCACTTCGCTATGAGAAGCGAAGGCAGCGTTTTGTCAAATCGGGATGAGAAAGCAATATATAGTGTGTTGTACAATCGGCTTGAAAAAGCTGATGGCTGCGTGTTTTCCAATAGTCCTATCAAAGCTACTGGCTTCGTGTCGTCCAATTGGCCTGTTATAGATGCTGACTTCATGTGGTCAATTCGCCCTACCATAGCGTGTTCGATATGGTAAACCAGGTGGGACTGTGTTGTCACTTTCATTGTTATCGTTATCGACAATCGTTCGTTACTCATGAGCGTGCACGCGTAGATAATTGGGCAATACGAAGTAACAAATTGATAAACGAGGAAGAATTAAGTACGAAAAGACAAAGTCCAAACAGTTTTGCATGTAACAGTACATAAGTTAAGAAAGCAAAAACACTAGCCGCGGTTCTTGCGCGGTGCGATGCCTCAGTGGTCCCCGACCTCTGACGCTGCACATGTTCGGATGGATATGTCGCTGGTCAGGTGCCTGTCCCCGAGTGGTCCTAGTAGGCTGTATTGGGGCTGGCGAAGTAACAAAGGCGGCCTGAGATGGATGGGTCGGTCCGGGCGCATCGGTGAGCTGCGATGAACTAAGGACAACACCAGTCCATCAAACGAAAGTCGTTGTCGTAGGTCGTGTCATCGGACTGGGTCACGCTGTTGTCGTGTGCTGCATTGTCCGCTGTTGAGAAACATTTTACGTTAGCACAGCATAGAATGCAGAGAACGTAATAGACGAAGGGATACCTCGAACGAGTACCTGAAGTTATGTGGACATGCGGTGTGGAACGCTGCTAACTAGAGACTCCTGCCATGTCGGGAGGAGGGGCGGTCTGCGTGTGCGCTGTGCCAACTGCGGTGTGTGTCTACCTCGTACAGTGGAGGAACAGGCGTGCACCTGCACCACGTCGTTGTCCCTAGGCCTCCTGCAGGACGTAAGGTGGACGATGTGCATCGCCTTCTGGTAAGCACGCTGCAACGCCCTCTCAGATAGTCAATGCTGACCTCCAATCTGGCCCCCTGGCCAACTTGGGACATGAGTGAGGCGAGCTCCTCGGAAGAATCCCTAGCAAGGTTTCTTTGCGCACGCATTAAAAGGCTCGTTAGTTGTTACAATTGCATTAATGGTACATTATATGACATGTGAAAAGTAGTACCAACTGAGCGATGAAAAGCTGAGTCCGGCTACGTGGGGTAGGTGTCCGCCGTAGAGGGAATGTGCCTCGAAGGTGACTCGATGACACACACGACTAGAAAGCGTGTGTGTGGGTTGTACCACCTGATGTAGTTCTCGTATGTGTCGTGGTCGTAAGGGGCAGTCTCGTCGTGTACATCACCAACGCCTGCGTCCACTGCTGAGCATGAGGTAGCATGCGTGCCACCCAACGCGCAGTATCAATGAAGCCCTTGTGTGTATGCCTGCAAAAAAAGATTTGCAATGTAACCTCATTAGCAAGGACATACATAGTGCGATGCAATTGAAAGTGATGTACAGAACTAACGTGTGCACGTTTGGCGAGACAACGTCACCAGCGGGGACTGGGAACACCTGCCGAAGACAGAATTGCCGCATTACACGGTTGACGGCGTAGGTCTCCACGTAGACGTCGTACACCAGGTGACGACTTGTCAGCCAGAAGGCGACGTCACGGGTGCACTGCAACGACAGGTCCTAAGGTGCTCGCGCGCCGACAAGCTTTGGGAGGTACGGACGCCAGATGATGCGATCATCCGTGAGTTGGTCAAACATCGCCACGTACTTGGGGTACAATGCGTGCCACGTGACTGGGGTGAAAGTCGACTGCAAAAAGAGGCAAACAGACGATCGTTAGTATGGAACATGGCAAACTATTCTACAATTCACGATAAAGGTGATAGTACTAACCCGTCAACAACACCACAACGTCCCCATGGTAGGACGGTCCACGTCATCCCCAGGGGCCCCGTAGAGGACTGGTCCGTACGATCCTAACTCTATGTGTGGCCGTCCGATCTGGAACCTCTCGAAGGACCACAGTTGAAGAAGTAGAGGACATCCGGCGAGAGTGGAGGCGTCCGCTACGTGACGACACCCATCGCAAAGGACGCGGTGGGTGGTAGCCAGTTCAGCCAGACCCCAAGCTAGCTGTGGGATCTCCTCCAGGTCAGCGTCTACGATCGTCCTCGTATACTGGATCATGTGCTTGGCAACGCTGTCCCCATGGGACAAGCAGAACAAGACCCAGCCAAACAACCAAAGCAGGTATACCTCAAAGTGGCGACTCACGACATAGTCCCCAGCTTCGTTTGCCATCCTCTTCGGCTGCAAAAAGTAATGGTCAATTCGATATCAGGAATGCAAAACGAAATGGAAATGTTCGAATAAAATCACACTTACGTAGAACTGCAACAACCACTTCTGCGTCGGACCGTGCGCACTAGTGAACGGCGTGTACCCTGCCTCCTTAGGTAGCACGTCCACGAACCTGTCGAGGAGCTCCGTACGCCACTTCGGGTGGATGTCGTTAGGCACAATCGTGTCCCCAGAGCAAGGAAGGCCCAGCAGGTAACTGATATCCTCAAGGGTTGGCGCCATCTCACCGCATGGTAGGTGAAAGGTGTGAGTCTTCGGTCGCCACAGATCAACAAGAGCGGTCAGTAAGCTCCTGTCGAACGGAAACCAACTGGAGGCACTACGCCTGTCCTGCGTGTCGGCGCCTGTCGCCTCCACCATCCGTGCTAGGGGAAGTAACCTTGTCACTCTCAATTTGCAGAAAAACATTGTTAATACGATTGTCCCATACATGCACGACATCGTAACGCAACTATGATAAAAGTGCACTAACCTCGAAATCCATTGTGGGTCGATTCGCCATGCTCTCATGGGGGTGCCTAAGTGTAGTGAGCTAAGCTCGAGCGGCGGCAAGGTGGCTAAGCGGCTCCAGTGAGTCGCGTCTATCACTGGGTCAAGCAGCTCGTACTGCCTACCACCCGCCATACCTGCAAGTGAAACGTTCAATTTAATACGAATTCGATACAAATTAAATAGAATAATTACACATACAAACTTAATACAATAATTACAAATAGAAACTGAATACAACAATTTCACATGCAAATTGAACATGATAATTACACATACAAAGTCCATAAAATAATTTCACATAGAAAGTCCATATATTAATTAGATGTACGAATTTCATACTAATGACATACTAATTTCACATACGGATTCCATACACTAATTTCACATACGAATTTTGTACAATAATTTCCCATGCAAAGTCCATATAATAATTTCACAGCCTCTAAACCGTTGGGCAATTCTTGAATGTGTGCCTCGTCTCCTTGCAAACTGAACATTTCTTTATACGACGTCCACTTTCTGCTGCGTCCATGTCGTTCCTTATACGCATTGTCTGCTGACGGCTTACACCCTTCAGCCTAGTGAAGTCCAGAACCTACAGTGTGTCCTCCCAACTCTGATGCTCTGTGAACAAACCCACGACCTGGAAACCGTAAATTTTTGCACTCCAAGTTGCCGTCACCGCTTCCTTCGTGAAGTATTGTGGCACGAATATGCCTTGATCCATACAGATTGTTGAGTAGGCAGACATGACGTGTGCGCATGGCCGGTGTAACAGACGAGGCTTGTTGCAGGTGCACACACATGTTTGCCTCTGTAGGATGTACTCATGAGCAACTTTTCGCCGGTTCGTCCCTCGATCGGCTTTCTCTCTACACAGTACCTCGAAATGAAGCTCCCTTGTGCCCATCTTCAATGCTCTATGCATCTCCCCCTTGCCTTTCTCCCCCATGTATGTAGAAATAATCTCGGAGTATTTGACTGTAGCATCATTCATGCGGACTAACGCCCTAGTATGACGATCCACAAAGTACTTCGTGATACCATGAAGAATACCCTCCGCTATAGCTACTAGGGGAAGAGGTCTCAGACCCCGCATTATCAATTGTATACCTCAGCCAGGTTTGTTGTCATGACCCCATACCTGGTTCTGTCGGTGTCATAAAGCAGAGCCTACTTCTCTCTAGGATCATGCTCTATCCATTCGGAGAAGCATTTCATGGCCCTTCCGTTCCTTCGAACCAAGTGCGGAGGGTTCGTGAGTAACTCTTCAAGCGCTACTGGGCCCTCCCCTGTGCCAGGCGTTGCCCTTTTCGTTGCCTCCGCTGTATGCCTTGATGTCAGCTCGTCCAACTTCCTCCAGAGTGTATCGAACTTTCTCAGTTGGTTCTGGTCGCATAACCTGTCAAAAAGTTTAGTAAGCTCCTTGTTCTTGAACCGCTTGTAGAAGTTGGCACCTATGTGCCGCTTGCACCACCTACTTCGCAAATCAGGCTATAGATGTGTCTCATCTGCACCCTCCTGCAACTGCACGATCGCCTTCAACAGCCCGTGATGTCGATCGTGTGTGACACACTCCAGGCCGCTGATCTACAACGCCGGCTTTCACGCTCCTTAGAAACCATAGCCAGCAGTGTTCTCACCCTCCATGAATGCGAGCGCTACGGTAAGAACCTGATTGTTGCCATTTACTCCTATGGCAGTCAATATCTGCTTTTGTATTTCCTAGTCAGAAATGTCCCGTCCACGCATAACAACAGACAGCAATGTCTGAAAGCGTTGAAGCATGCATCGAAAGTAAAGAATGCACGCTTCAGTACCATCTTCCTAGGGAAGCATTGCGAATGCTGCTCACAAACAACGACATAAGTCCCATCATTCCTTTCCTTGATCACCTTAAGCATACCTGACAAGTTCTGATAGGAGTCTTTATACGTACCAAACCTTGCTTGCAACGCCTTCTGCTTCGCTCTCCATGTCTTCGTATAGCTTATGGTGTACTAGAACTACTACTCTATTGCAAGTATTATGGCACGTGGCTCTAAATCCAGGTTGCCCACAATCTTCCCGTACATTGCATTCGCAACAAACCCTGAAGATATGTTTCTGTGCGATTGTGTCGACTCTATCAACACGCAGCTATGTGGGATGACTATAGAACACTTCCAAACGGTGTCCCGCTTAGGCTGGTACGCATGGACACGCCATAGGCAACCCTTCATCTGGCATCTCACATTGTACACCCGCTGATCTGACTTCGCAACCTTAAAGGTTCTCCGCAGCGATACTGCCCATGCTGTCACTGCTTCCTGCACCTCACACTTATTCTTGTAAATCGCTTCTTGCCTCACCTCATTCTGATCGTACTCCCATGCGACGTCTTTACCCTCGTTGACCACAAGCCTATCTAACTGACACTCCCACTCCACAGGGAGAGGCTCTTCATCACCTTCATCATTACTTAAAGCCTTGTAGCCACGACTCTCTGTCTCCATCGTTTGCACCAACAATTCAATGTCTTCCCTCGTCTGCCACACCCATTGATTCCTGCACATCTGGCATGGAACATCGACTTTCTCGCCTTGAACTCCCTCTAGACCACAACTCACATCCTGTCTCACTAAGCATTTTGCACTTCGGCTACTCTCCCCAACTTCCTCCGGTTCATCACCAACAATCTCCTCCTGCGTCACATGGCCGATATGGACTTTCTGAAATGCTTGCGCCAACAACACTAATGGCCATCTTTTTTCATCCGCTATTCTTACATATGAGCACCGCGACTTTGGCACCTTGAGTTCCACTAACTCCTAGTACGTGCAATCCCGTCTCCGACACCCTACCCCGTGCAACTTGAGATCATGCAAATCACGGTCCAACGAGAACAGGTGGTAAACCATCTCGTAACCGTGCCCCAAGAATGTTCCCCTGCATATGGCAGGCTAGCCACCACACTTGAAAGATGACATAGTTCCATCCTTTGTGCACCCATGTGCGGAACCCCTTCTCCGTAATGTATTTTAAATTGTACTCGTTCATCCATATATGTCAAGAATTTTATCACATTCTTATCACGTGCACAACGTAACGCTATCAACTCTATTAGTACCTACTACACCTCATAAATTCTAAACCTATCCATACTCCTACATAAATTTACTTTTTCAACTACATACTACCCCGCATACTTTTCACAATTTTGTATGTCCAATTCGATCCATACCAAACCATACACACATGTACCAATCTAAAAGTACTTATATATGTGTACATAACTATTGCTACTCTACACAGCTAATTATTTATAAATCTAATTCATCTGGTCGCTAAATAATGTATCTAAAAAAATTATTGGTACTCTACACAGTTAATTACCTACAAACCTAATTAATCTTGTCGCTTAGTCCTATATCTGAACAACTATTGCTACTCTACATACCTACTTACTTACAAATCTATTTAATTTGGTCACTAAGTCGTATTTTCAAATTATAATGCAACTGTGAAAATAAATTACTTGAAAAAATACATAGCACTTTCTTCCTCCTCTCCTTCCTCTTTTTCCTCTCCTCTTTCCCCTTTCTTTTCTTCGGTTTGGGTGGTTGCGGCTTAAATGGCGACTGACTGGCCAAGCGGAGCGCTCGTCCAATTTTATATGCGGTCTTTGCCGCCATTTCAAATGACGATAGAGTCTGTCGCCGTTTTAAATGGCGACAAAGAGCTTGACCGTTGCCGACAGGCCTCTGTCGCCGTTTTAAATGGCGATAGCGAGTCTGTCGGTATTTCAAACGGCCACAGACTCTCTGTCGCTATTTGGAACGGCAACAAAGAACCTGTCACCATTTCAAATATTGACAGGTGGGTATTCTTGTAAATTTTTGGATTGGCATACTATTTTTGTATTTTTTAAATATTATTTTTTTAAAAATTCTGAACAATAACTTGTCTGTTCCCTGCATATTTACTAGCACAGTATTTGCATACTCTATACCCCTGGATAGGCATCACATTCATGCATTTGCCTATAAAATGGCATGTTTACGCGACAACTATTCTTTGCTTCCGTAATGTAATGCATTATTGTTGACACTTCAATGCACTCTCTGAACAAAATGGTTGGTATTAGAGATGATGCCCTAGTACTGAAATCTACTCATGATTAATACTTACTGAATTTTTCAGTTCTACTAAGATAGTGTATCCTTGTGGTATAGTTGTGGTAGAAAGCAAAGTGGTTATTTGGATGGTATTGCACCAGATGGACTTCTTGGCCTTGGAATGGCAGATATCTCAGTTCCTAGCTTCCTTGCAAGAGCTGGACTAGTTCGGGATTCATTTTCAATGTGTTTTAAGGAAGATGATTCTGGGAGAATTTTCTTTGGTGATCAAGGAGTGGCTTCCCAACAGTTGACACCAGGGTTTCAAATTTCGTCGAAAACCGCTTGGATTTCACGAATTTCGCTCATACCGTGTCGGTTTGGAAAAGCATACCGTTAGGTTTACCACTCAAGTTCAAATTCAAATTCAAAAAATTCGAGAAATTTGAAAAATTTTATCCAAAAGTTCCTTAAAATTAGTATTAATAGCTATATGACCTCTGGCGTGATTTTTTTTTTGAAAAACGAAGTTTGGAGAAAAGTTCCCTAAAAGATTTTTTTTTATATATTTTTTCCCAATTTTTCAACATGTCGCCGCTCGCCGATTTTCGAGCGGTTTTCGAACTTTTCGTTCGAATTTCACTCCGCTGTTTGACCAGATTTCAAATTCATTTGACTTTCGAAAACATTCGTTTTTTCGCGAATTTCTTTCGGTTTTTCGCAAATTTCGGTACCGTTGGCTCGTCGAAAACCGAGGTCGAAACGGTATTGTTAACCTTGGTTGACACCATTTGTTCCTTTGCATGGAAACTGTAAGTGCCTTGGAGGGATCATCAGTTGCTCTGTTGCTGTACTGGTTCTTGTGGTCTTTATAGCTCCACTGACATCTTTATTTCTTTTTTCTCCCAGTCAAACTTACGCTGTTAATGTCGAGGAATCCTTCATTGGACATAAATGTCTTGACGGTACTAGCTTCCTGGCTTTAGTTGATAGTGGAACATCATTTACTTTTCTTCCTGCAGATGTTTACAAGGCTGTCACTATCAAGGTGGATTCCACTCCTTGCAGGCCTTTCTTTGGTGGATAAATTTCATTACTGATTTGTTATAATTTTGCAGTTTGACAAACAAGTTAATGTGTCAAGACTAGCTTACGAAGATAATACTTTGGAATATTGCTACAGTGCTAGGTAACTCCTGATTTGCACTCAAGGTCGTTAGGAATCTGTTCAATTTTTATCATTTCATATTTTCATTAGTAAAAAAATGCACTGATCTGTGATTACATCCCTCTTGAGATGCCTGATGTACCAACTGTAACCCTAACTTTTGCCACGAACAAGAGCTTCCAGGCCGTTAGTCCTATATTTCTAATAAATGACAGAGAGGTATGTTCTTCTTTTGTTTCATGAGAAAAAAATGAGGCCCTAGAGTCATAATCAATCAACTTAGAGTGATGGCGAGTTATGTTGTGTGCTTATGACGGGTGAGTTATAAATGTTTTCCTTTTCCAATGAACTAGTACATTCTCAAGTCCAAGTTCCTGTTTGCAAATGTGGCTTCATTTATCTCACATAAAAAATTATAAATATAACACGATCTAACTTAGTATATTCAAAGCCTTTTCCAAATGTGTTCACACCCAGGTTATTGAATACTGGACACTGAGATATTTCCATTTTACTAGGTTACCTGTACCATCAATAAGTTCAATAGACTCCACCTACTAGTCCTGAATCCTGAATACATTATGTATGGGAATAGAAAATTTGAAATTCTAATGTTGCTACATTTGCTTATTTTATAAGTACATTGAAATAGGTGTATAAATGATGTTGTTCCCTAATAGCTTGCGGGTAAAATGGATCAAGTGTGTGAAACATGTGATATTATACTCAAATAGGATTTCTTAAGTTCGGGACTTCTTAGGCTCATCTATTAAAAGATGATAAAAAATATACTTGTTTGGAGTTTGCATGACTGGTATGGACCAAGCCTGGCGTCAGCTGTATCTTGCATCTCGCAATTTAGTGCTATGTTCAGTCCACATCTTAGGATTTAATCAAACCAATTTCAATGAAAACTATCAGTATAGATGCCATTATTCCTTTGGCAGCTGAGCCTTTAGTGGTGGTCATTAACTCATACTGGAATAGTGGAATCTGTTGAATTCCAATGGACAGTTCTAGTTTTCATTCACATGGAAATTATAGTAGCACTTACATAGGATATACAAAAATATCAATATGCAAGATAAAGAAAGTTGACGACACCCTATTTTCTAGTTATGGACATAATAATTAACTTAAAACTGCAGTCGATTTGCCGGTCAGTGATATCATCTTAGGTGCTAATTTACAGGGAGCGCTTGCTGGCTTTTGCTTTGCTGCACAGCAATCACCAGAACCTGTTGGAATTATTGGACGTGAGTGCTCAAATATAGCTAGGGATACTTGTTGTTTCAGTATTTTATGATCTCTTACCGAGATAATCTTGGATGCAGAGAATTTCCTGGTTGGATACCACGTTGTTTTTGACAGAAAAAATGAAGCTGGGCTGGTACCGGTCCGGATGTAAGTCGGCAACTACTTAGGAATAAATACCATTTACCTTTCAATTAATCATTAAAATGTTAATGCTCGTTCCTGGTTGGCAGGGCATGATCTTGACAACAGCATGACAGTACCGTTAGGTCCATCGCAGCACAACAGTCCGGAGGACCCGTTGCTGTCAAACGAGCAGCAGACCTCTCCCGCCGTGACACCCGCAGTTGCAGGCAGGGCTCCGGCTTCCTCTAGTGGATCGGCGAATCTACATAAGCTACTCGCTAACTCTCATCTGTTGCTGTTATCTCACGAGTGACTAGGTGATAAAATCTGACTGATAGCTCTGTAAATTGTCTCTCTCATATATGGTGTTTTTTGTGCTTAGAGAGATTAATAGATCAGCTGTAATCCCCCCGACCCTTTTTGGATGCCGTGTAGAGAGATTCCCTGCGCAGTGCTTCTCACCGTGGACGTTAGTGCTAGAGTTCCACATGCGTTGGTCGTAACTCTCTGACCTAGTCTATGCCCTAGTTATGGAGCATGCACTTTTAACATTTTCGGACGCTTATCTTACGTTCTTTAATCTGCTTCTTACTAGCTGTAACATGAAATCTACACATGAAATATTCATCCTCTAGCGTAGAAAAAGCTCATGTCCGTGAATTCATCCACCTCATTCGACTTTCACGCGCATGGGCGAATCCCCTTTCCCAAGTTGCAGCCTTGCAGACGGTTTCTTGCACCCTGCGCTCCATACTCCGTAGGCCTGGCTTGGCCTACTGCAACACACAACCAGAGCCACAGGGAGCCGCTCCACCGCGCAACCGTCACATGAGGCTCCGCGCCACCACCGTCACCACGACTCCATCGCTTTTCCCCTCTTCGTGTTCTCTTGTCAGCCTCCACACCAGTGACACCACCAACCCGTCGTCTCCTCTCTCCTGTCCCCTCACACTGCGCTGCCTTTGAAGCCTTTGAACAGTTCCTGCTTGCTTCACACAAAAGCCAGACAATGCCATGCCATTATGCACACCCTGATCTAGCTATAGCTACCTAGGCTTCTTCGCTCGGTCATAAAAAGGAGCCCATCCACTAGCTCAGATAGCTCTTCAGTCTCTAGCTCGCTGCATTCTTCATGGGAGGCGCCATAAAGCAGCAGCTCCTTAGCTTGTTAGGAGCGGTCAGTGGTGGCCACGGGGACAAGAAGAGGATGCAGCGGCTACAGCTGCAGACAGTGGAGCTTAGGGTCAGGATGGACTGCGACCGCTGCGAGCGTGAGGTCAAGAAAGCTCTCGCCGGCATGAGAGGTTGGTTGATCGATCACCTGGCCCTACTACACATCACACATTGTTTTCTCTTCTCATTAGCATTGTGCCCAAGACTTGCTTTTCTTGTCCATCAGTACTTGCCCCTGAATAATGACCATCATGTCATGTCTGCCTAAGATTTTCCCAGAACACTTTTCGCAAAAACACAGCAGCACATCTGCACATGTTCAGAATTTTTTTTAGCAATTCTTGGCAAATAATATCTCTTTGTTTTTTTTTAAAACTTCAGCTCATAGTGTGTGAGCAGAGCACTGCTATGCCTACGAACAAGTTTCTATGAAGAGATATTTACAGCACATTTGTGAAGCTGCAGGAGTGCAAAGTGTGGAGGTGAACAGGAGGCAGCAGAAGGTGACCGTCACTGGCAACGTGGACCCACACAAGGTCCTGCGGAGGGCCCAGTCCACGGGGAAGAAGGCAGAGGTGTGGCCCCAGTACCCTAGTTACAGCGCCGCCGTGGCCCACTACTGCGGCCCCGGAGCAGCCCAGGCCCACGATAGGTGGGCCCCCGCCTGCTACCCGAGGAACACGGAGGCCATCGGTGCCGAGCACATCACCAGCTTGTTCAGCGACGACAACCCCAACGCCTGCTCAATCATGTGATTTTACTGCGTTTCACATAGCCGGGGTTCATGCTTTAGATAGCCGTAGGAGGCCGCTCGGATGTGCTTAATTAGCCTAGATTTCTTGCTGGTTCGATGGCATTTCATCACTATCTTGCGAGGTTGTACGCTGCATTGTTGCTAAAGAATGGGCTGAAGTTAAGATAAAAGCTTTCCCTGAAGTTTGTATGGCCTGATCAAACGTGCCGTTAGCAATTAGCACTTGATACCCCCTGTCATCATCCAAACCCCGTGACTGCTTCTGGTTAGACGGTTGATATTTAGACCGGAAGGAAGAAGATATTAGCAATATGGAAGATTGACAAAGCAGGGAGCAGTTTTGGGGCAGCTAGATACTCTCAATCATCACTGGTTAGGTATTTTAGACGGAGATTTCAATAAGATGCCAAGCTAATTTACGTTGATCCTATAAATCTGTGTTTACATTCCTCACCGTTCATTTACGTTGCGATACAGTAATGGAACATGAGATAAGCTCCAGAGGTCAATATCTCTCACTCTCTCATGCTTTTCGTTTAAAACTGCCTCCAAAAGCAAGGGGATCGATCATAAGATGTGTTAATTTTATTTGTGAAAATATATATATATATATATACACAACGCTCTGGCCGGAGAAGTAAATTCCACGCGCTGACTGAAACGTAGTGAGTTAATGCATTGCAAACAACACTAGTAAATGTAGCCTACTAGTAAATTATGAAATATTTTACTACAGAACAACTGAAGAATTTACTGTCGAAGCGTATGCAAAGCACACTAGAATCTAATTCGGTGGTAAATCACAGATACATTTTACTATAGAACAACAGATTGAATTACTACCGAAACATTTGCTAGTTCATGCGTTGGTCAACCCAGCTAGTTAATGCGTATTGTAGTTTGTACATGAATCTGTCTCTTTTTTGTTTTTTTTCATATCTTTCAGCTGATATTGATTTTGGTCTTAAAATTTTACAGTGTTGTATAATCTCTCCTCCCCTATCTATAGTAATTTTTTGAGAATTTTTGAAAACGTGTACTTATGGTTTTCATGAATAAGAATAAAGTTCTGTTTGCTACATCTGCAGTAAAATATTTGAAAATTTCTCAAAAAATTACCACATGTAGGGCGGTTGAACTTCTACAATCATGCAAAATTTGAAGACCAAACTCAATAGGATTTGAGAGATATAAAAATAACAAAGTGCCAAACAACAGCGTATACTATCTTTTACTATAAAAACATAACACTTTACTGTGAAAAATTCTCAAAAAATTACCACACGTCGGGGAGGTAATATTCTACAACCCTGAAAATTTTCAAAACCAAACTCAACGGGATTTGAGAGATATGAAAATAACAAAATACCGAACAACAACATATACTACATTTTACTATCAAGAAAGCTGCATTTTACTGCCTCCAACTCAATCTGTTACTACATATTGTACAGCAGCCAAATAGTATAAAGTCTATAAAAATCATATGAATAAGCTTTCAAAAAATCTCAAAAAATTACCATACGTAGGATACGTGAGCTTCTACAACTCTACAAAATTTGAAGACCAAACTCAATAGCATTTAAAACATATGAAATTGACAAAGCACTAGACAGTGAAAAATCACTAGTCAACCGAATTTGTCTTTTTTCATATCTTTCAGCTGGTATTAATTTCGATTTTCAAATTTTCAAGGTTGTATAATCTCACCTACCATATCTACAGTAATTTTTTTAGAATGTTTGAAAATGTGTACCGTTGGTTTTCATAAATAAAAATTTAGTTCTGTTTGTTGGACCCGCAGTAAGATATTTGAAAAATTCTCAAAGAATTACCACATGTAGAGGAGTTAAGCTTCTACAATCCTGCAAAATTTGAAGACCAAACTCAATAGGGTTTGAGAGATATGAAAATAACAAAGTGCCAAACAGCAATGTATACTATCTTTTACTATCAAAAAAATAACACTTTACAATAAAAAAATCTCAAAAAATTACCACACGTAGGGGAGGTAATATTCTACAACCCTGGAAAAATTCAAAACCAAAATAAATGGGATTTGATAGATATTAAAACAACAAAATACCGAATAGAAGCATATACTACATTTTACTATCAAGAAATCTGCATTTTACTGCCTCCTACTTAATATGTTACTACATGTTGTACACAACAGCCAAATGATACAAAGTCTACGAAAATCATATGTATAAGTTTTCAAAAAATCTCAAAAAAATTACCATACATAGGATTCGTGAGCTTCTACAACTCTACAAAATTTAAAAACCATACTCAATCACATTTAAAAGATATGAAATTGACAAAGCACTATACAGTGAAAAATCACTAGTTAACCGAATTTGTCTTTTTCATAAATTTTAGCTGGTATTGATTTTTATTTTCAAATTTTTCAGGGTTGTATAATCTCACCTACCGTATCTATAGTAATTTTTTTAGAATTTTTCAAAATGTGTACAGTTGGTTTCCATAAATAAATATTTAGTTCTGTTTATCGGACCCGCAATAAAATATTTAGAAAATTCTCAAAAAATTACCACACATAGAGGAGTTGATTTTCTACAATCCTAAAAAATTTGAAGACCAAACTCAATAGAATTTGAGAGCTATGAAAATAACAAATTGTACAAAATCTATGAAAATCATATGTATAAGTTTTGAAAAATTCTCAAAAAAATATCATACGTAGGTGAGGTGAGATTCTACAATCGTGTAAAATTTGAAATCAAAATTCAATCTCATTTGAAAGTTATGGCTAAATCAAAAAAAGAAAGATTCATATACAAACTAGAAGTAGCATTTATTAGTCATTTGCTGATTAGTTGGCACGGACCGTTTTGTTGCGCAGATTGGCTCGGTCGGACTGGATTAAATGGCTGGGGAGTAGAATATGCTATTCTACACGCAGCCAAAGAATAGCGCGTGTATATATATATATTGATTAATTTGACAAAAATATTTGTGATGGAAAATAATAATATTTGTGATGGAATATTTATTTGTAGAAGGTACTGTGTGGTTTGTTGTTTATTTGTAATAGGTGTTGTAGCGCAGTCAACGGGGGGTGCATCGCAGGGATGCGAGATACACCTTACAGCGTAGGGATGTGAGATGGATGTACACTGCAGGTCGGGGAGAATCCGCCCAGGTGACGCGTAGTCCGAGAGCATCACACGCGAAGGTCGCAGAGGTGCAGTCGTAGCACGCGAGGTCACAGATGCAGGAAGCGCAGCACGCGAAGGACGTAGGTGCAGCGAGACGGAACGCGTAGAAGTCTACGCAGACAGACGACGCAGTGTAGCGGCCAGTGGGTCGTGAAGGTGAGTGAGTCACGCTAAAGCGGCAGGTGGGCCGTGCGCGTGCATGTGTGAGTTTTGGGTATATGTATGTATTGAGTCATGTGTAATTAGTCCAGATGAATATATATACATATATTTGATTAGAGATAAGAAGTTAGGGTTTTACTAAGAATAAATAGGAGAGGGTACTCCTGGTTTTGTAGAGCCGTACGGAGAGAACAGAACTCGCAGAGGCGACGCACGATAAAAAGAAAGCATGGCGGCGGCGACAGGAGAGAGAAACAAGTTTCGGTGCTATAGTACACAAACAGGATTTTGCTACAGTCGCAACATGGATCCGCTATGAATTTTTTTTAAAATAATATATGTTTAATAAAAAATTATAGAAATAATATGCCGAAAAAATAACAGTTTTACCCACCTGTCGCACATCCAAATTGCGACAAAATTTTGTCGCAATTCCAAATTGCGATAATCTCTCTATCGCAATTTGAAATTGCGACAGAGAGTTATCGCTAAGGTTCAGCTCTCTGTCGCAATTCCAAATTGCGACAGAGACTCTATCGCAAGTGTCTCTGTCGTAGTTTGGTTGCGTGACTGAGTTAAAAACTATTCGAAAAAATATTGACGGTTGCTAGAATTTACAGTTCAAACTAGGGTTCAATAAATTCAGAAAAATTCATATTTGTCGGTGATAATTCATGTAATATTTGACAAAATTATTTGTCAATTAATTTTTTTTTGTCAAAAAAAAAATTCAAAATTCGTTGTTCGTCATTCTCTTTCGGTATGCGACAAATTTCCAAATTTGACGATAAATCATAGTAAAATATTGAAAATATTGAATAAAACCTGATATTGATATTACAAAGTGCAGGACTAACTCACAGACTGGGATAGAACATAGGTACATACCTTAGGGAATTCATAAAACTGGGATACAACATAGGTACATATATGCCTTAGAGAATTCATAAAGCTGGGATACAACATAGGTACATATATGCCTTAGAGAATTCATAAAGCTGGGATACAACATATTCCATAGATACATGCTTCTGGTGACGGATTAAGTCACAAAACCATACATTCTATGGTCATGATTGTTGGAATAGGGCATAGTCAAATGGACGATACTTATCTATTGGTTGTTGACGGGGTACTACATTTGGATACCTGATAGGACTTGATGTAATATCATCGTCAGGATTCAGAGGATTCCGAGGAGGCAAGTTTCATGGCCTAGGTGGTATGAAATTATCATCATCGTCGTCATTTGTACGGAGGTACCCCTCCTTCAGTACTGGTTGAACGTCCTCTTGCATTGTTGCTTGAACGGCCTGTTGTAGTAGTGCTTGAACGTCGAGGTCTAGGTGGCATGAAATCATCATCATTATCGTCATTGTCATTTGCGTGTATAGGAGCAAGCCCTCCTTCGGTGGTGGTTGAACGTCCTCTTGAACTTGCTGCTGCAACAGTACTGAGTGGACCTCTACCCCTCCAGTTATATCCTCTTCTGCGTCTTCTGCGTGAACCAGGCATCACACCACCGCCGAAGAGCATAGACATCGCCACGAATTCTGGGATATCTTTTTCAACAACTCTTTATCCTCCGGGAATGACTAACACACAAGACGAGCATACAAATTAGTGAACTTATGGATAATGCTAAAAAGATTAGTAGGGTGAATAAATAGAAAATAACTAACCTTAATATGCTGTGCATACTATTCGGGCAGCATCAGTACCTTATAAAGTCTCGTAGAGAAACCTGTAGCAGAAGGGTGGTCGACTAGTTCGCACACCCTGAAATACCTTTGACGCCACCATTGCAAGTGCGCTTTGAGGTCGTCAAAGGTCACAAGGTTCGGGCCAAAGGTTGTCATGTTATGCCTCGATAATGTCGGATGCCACTCTTGCAATTTGGACACCACTGTACTTAGGTCCTCCTCCTTGAACGGATCATCCTTTCCATTACGTGTAACCTTCAACGTGTAATGAAGGGCTACGGTACTCATATCTGGTGTCCACGAGAATGCTCTGCTAGAGGATCTAGCCATGGTGAAGTGTGAGTGGGAGGTGTGTATGTGTGCCTGCGGTTTGGTGTTTTATAGTATTCCCCGTCTACCCCTCCCACGGCTTGAGCTTCCTCCTCAGTCTGTGATTGCAATGGGGTGCAGGTTGGGTTTGGGAAGAAGGGTTGCTTGAGTGGTGGGTGGTGTTATATCTCACTCAGGTCTAAAAAAAGCGGACTGCAGCGTGTTGTCATTTTGGTCGGAGAAAGCGGTGGGTTGCAGGGTGTTGTCACTTCGCTCTGAGACAGACAGTGTGTTGTATGTCGCTATGTGATAACGGGCGTCATGTCTCGTCACTTTTCACTTCGTAAGGTGATGGATGCTTTTGTTGTTTCACAACTAATTGGATCTACAAGTTGGGTCTAAACTTCCAAGTTATTGGCTGGTACTACATTATTATATGATGATTCCTGCGTTGCGGGTACTTTGGTTAAAGACTAAAGGTATTACGGAAGGAAAAGATCATATCGTAGTAGAAGATAACTTAAGAAAACAAAATACCATAGCTGAATGTTACATAATCTGAGGAAGTAAAGCACCATAGTATGTTCAGTACATCATGTCTGAAAGGAAAAAAACTAACAAGTGCCCCTGCGCGGTGCTACTCCTCGTGTGATCCCATGCTTCCTACGACGCTGCACATGCCCAGAGGGATACGTCAGCTGGTCAGGGGCCTATCCACGAGTACTACTAGCAGGCCATACTGGTGCGGTCGGAGTAGCGAAGACGTCCTGTGACGGCAGAGTTGGGCCGGGCGCATCGGCGAACTGGGAGGGACTAAGGACCGCACCCGTGGATTGCTGGTAAGGATCTACAAAGAAGTCCAAGTTGACGTCGTCGAGCAGAGAGAAGTCAGCCGAGGTGCTCGCACTCTAGTCAGGTGCAGGATCGACCGCTGTTGACAAAGTTTTCATGTTAGTACAACACATAATATGAAGAACATAATAGATGAAAGGAGATCACGTGGTGTACCTGTAGTCATAGGGACGTACGGCGTGGAACGCTGCCAATTAGATCCCCCAGCACGTCTGGAGGGGGGCCGTCTACGTGCGTGATGTCTCAGTTGCGGCCTGGGGCACGTGTCAACCCCGTACAGCCGAGGCATGTCCGTGAACCTGTAGGACGTCGTCATCCCTAGGCCTCCTGCAAGACGTAAGCTAGACGATGCGAGTGGCCTTTTGGCGTACACGCTGCAACGCCCCTCTTAGGAAGTCCATCGTGACCTCGAGCCTCTCCGTCTGGTCTACTCGTGCCAGTAGTGCGTCCATCTCCTCCATGCCTTCTGGCGTACACGCTGCAACGCCCCTCTCAGGAAGTCCATCGTGGCCTCGAGCCTCTCTGTCTGGCCTACTCGTGCCAGTAGTGCGTCCATCTCCTCCATGTTCTCTTTGGCAAGGTCGCTCTGCTCACGCATTGAAAGGCTAGTTAGTTCGTATAATTGCAGTAGCGATACATTACATGGCATGTCAAAAAAGTACTACCCGAGTGATGAAACGCCGAGTCTGGCTATATAGGGTAGGTGTCCGCTGTGGAGGGAACGTGCCTCGGAGGTGAGTAAACGACACACACAACGCGAATGCGTGTGCGCGGACTGAACCACCGGATGTACTCGTCGTACATGCCGGGGTCGTACGGGGCAGCCTCCTCGGAACGTTCACCAACGCCTGCACCCACTGCTGAGCATGAGGCAACAAGTGTGCCGCCTAGCTCGCGCCACCAACTAAACCCTTCCGTGTAAGCCTGCATGAGAACAAGAGCACTGATGTTAGTAGCAAGAACATCACAAAAAAATAATGCAATTGGAATTGACGTAGAAGAGCACTCACGTGTGCACGCTCGGTGGGACAACCTCACCGTGGGGACGGGGAAGACCTGACGGAGGCCGAACTGCCTCATGACACGGTGCACGGCGTATGTCTCCACGTAGACGTCGAACACCAAGTGGCGTCGTGTCAACCAGAAGGCGGTGTCATGGGTGCACTGTAGGGAGAGGCCATGAGGTGCTCGCACGCCTACCAGCTCCAGGAGGTAAGGACGCCAGATGATGCGATCATCCGTCAGCTGGTCGAACATCGCTACATACTCAGGGTACGAAGCGTGTGACGTGACAGGCGTAAAAGTCGGCTATAAAAAAGGAATATTCCAAAGTTAGACAAAAAATTTCAAAATTATTTCACAATTCAAGGTAAAGATCATTTTACTAACCCGTCGGCGACACCACAACGTCTCCATGGTAGGACATTCGACATCATCTCCGGGGATGCCGTAGAAGCCTGCTCCGTAGGGTCCCAAATCCATCTGCGGCCGGTTGATCTGGAACCTCTCGAAAGACCAAAGTTGAAGTAGTAGAGGACACCCCGCGAGAATGAACCAGTCCCCCACACGACGACAACCGTCGCAAAGACCTCAGTACGTGGCAGCCAGTACAGTCGGTCCCCACACTAGCTGCGGGATCTCCTCAATGTCGACGCCTGCGATTGACCTCGTGTACTGGATCATATGCTTGTCGATAGTGTCCCTGTGGGAGGAGCTGAACAAAACCCAGCCGAAGAGCCACATTAGGTACGCCTCAAAGTGGCGACTAACAACGTACTCCCCTGCTCCATCTGCCATCCTCTCGGGCTGTAGAAAGTAATGGTCAGTTTCACAACTTCAAAAGATAAGGAAACAAAATTTAGACAAAGATAATATCACTTACGTAGAACTGTACTAGCCACTTCTGCGTCGGATCGTGCGCAGAATTGAAAGGTGTGTAGCCACGCTCAGTGGGTAGCACGTCCACGAACTGGGCTAGGAGCTCCGTCACCACTCCGGATGGACATCGTCTCCCCGGTGCAAGGTAGGCCCAGAAGGTAGCTCACGTCCTTCAGTGTCGGCGCCATCTCACCGCATAGGAGGTGAAACATGTGCGTCTCCGGTCGCCAGCAATCTACCAAAGTGCTAAGAAAGTTCCTGTCGTATGGGAACCTCCTAGAGGCACCATGCCTATCCTGCGCATCGGTGACAGTCGCCTCCACCATTCGTGCTATAGGTAGCAACCTTGCCACTCAGCCTGTAGAAAAACATTGTAACAACTATTGGTTCACAAGTACAAGATATAGTAAGGAAAGTATGGGAAAAGTGCACGAACCTGGAAAATCCATCGCGGGTCGACCCGCCATGCTCTCATCGGGGTCCGCAAGTGAAGGGCACTAAGCTCGAATGGTGGCTCCCTGTATGGAGGTGGCAAGGTGGCTAAACGACTCTAGTGAGTCGCGTCGATCACTAGGTCCAGCAACTCGTACTCCCCCACGTTTGTCATACCTGTAATTGAATAAAACAACGTTAGTACGAAATCAAATGCACAATAAAACTGAATGCAATGATTAGAAATAGAATTTGAATACAATAAAGGGATTAGACATTAAAATCCACAAACGCTAACACCTTTGAAATCCATACATACATCACACATACAAATTCAAACCAAATAGAATGCTATAATAACACATGCAACATCCACACATGCATTACACATCCTATGTCCATACATTCATTATATATAGGAATTCGACATATCACATTGACATGCGAGTAAACTACTTCAATTTCATATGCAAAGCCCATACGACAATGTCACGGCCTCTGAACTATCAGGCAATACTTGAAAGAGTGTCCCGTCTCCTTACAAACTGAACATTTCTTCACACGATACCTGCTTTCTGCAGCATCCATGTCGTTCCTTATACGTCTTGTCTGTCACCGTGAAAGGACAGGGGATGTCGCCTAGAGGGGGGGGTGAATAGGCGAATTAAAATATTCAACACTAAATGCAGCGGAATAAAAAATTTGCAGCTAAATAAAATCTCCCGAGGGTCTAAGTTCGGAGTGTCCGGGATTTTTATCCGGATACTCGAAATATCCGGACTGTCAGGGTTGAGTCGGATACTCGGATTGGATCCAGGGACTCGGTAGGAGTGTCGGGACTTATCTCGGATACTCAGAAATGTCCGGACTATCCGGTTGGAAGTCGGATACTCGGTTTAAGACCTCGAAATGAGATTTTAAATCCCTGCAATTTTTCAACAATTTACTTGAATACAAAAGATCTAAAAGCTATCAGGTACCTGGGGAAATTGTAGATCTAGAGCCAAACACAACAAAAGAGTAGATCGGGCAATTTCAAGATACAAAATCAAATACTAAAGCATGAGTAAGAAGCAAACTTGGAGACGATGATTTTTCACCCGAGTTCGGATCCTTGAGGATCCTACGTCTCCGTTGAGGCGGCTCGGTCACACTTGAGCCGGGTCTCTTTAACCCTCTTCCTCCGGTGTTGCACAAATGCACTCATGATCTTCACTCCTTTGATTCCTTCCCTTACGGAGGCAGAATCGACCTTCACAAACTTCCCACGGCCAACCACACAAAGCTCCGGTGGCTCGTAGGCAACCTCCTAGCCGTCTAGGAGTCCTCAACCTCCAAGAGTAACAAATGCTCACGAAGAACAAGCTTGGAGATGAAATCAAGTGCTCAAACAACTCAAATCTCACTCAACCTAGCACCTCACTCCTCAAACTCTTCCCAACCCTTCTCACCAAGGGGATCACTTAGATCTAAGGGTAAAGAGGTGTTTTGGGGGCTCAAGAACAAGGGTATAGCACCTCTAATCTACAGGGTAAAAGCCTCTTTTGAAGTGGGGAAGAAGGGGGCTTTATATAGATGTCCCAAGAAAACTAGCCGTTGGAGACAGCTGGGCACAACCCGGAGACTCCGGAAAAAACCCCGGATACTCCGGATTGACTGAGAGCAGCCATCGAGGGTGTCAACCGGAATGTCCGGATTGAATATCCGGATACTCCGGATTGCTGCCACCCCAGCAACGAGCATAACTTTTCACTCCGGACTCGATTTCAGTGATTTTGGACTCTATCAAAAGCTAAGAACGAGGGATACACAACTAACAAGGTCTCACTACCCAAAACTCAAAGGATAAACACAGATATCATAAAGAATCCAAGAGAGACCTACAACCCTCACTTTTCGGCACCACCAACACCACTCTCTTTCTAAGATTCACAAGGATGGATCACTTGAGCACTTGACACATCTAAAAGTCATTCGACATCGCATCCCTCTTAATAGTACGGCAATCCTTAGACTCAAATTAAATCAAAGATAATATAAGTCTAGAAATAGTCACTTGCCGTCTTCTTTCTTAATGTCGATGCATGAAGACTTTCACTATATAATTGATGACATCTTCACCTTGTCCAACTCGACTCGATTCACCTCATGAGACTCTCGTCCTATCAACCTTGACTTGATCATCCTCTCTGACGATCTCCACGCCAAGTCGATCTTGACTTAGTCCTCAACTCTTGGTGACACCGCCGTCTTGTTGACCTCGGCTTAATGATCATCCTCCAAGATACCTTGGTCATCATACACAGACGGGACCTAATTCTTTCCAAACTATTCATGAAAGACATTAGTCCCAAAAGCTCAATAGATATGAACAAGTTGATATTTGTGAGCAATTGATTACAACAAGTGTTTCATAAAAAGAAGCACAACATAACTGGAAACACTTGATATAAGAAATGTTCTCTACTAAGTACATCATGATGAATATGTAATTGATCTATATGCACTAGAGAGATAATTGCCAATATGATGAATCGATTAAATCATGGCAAGGATCACAGACTTTACTTAAATGAAGCACATGATAGAATATACACGAATTGTACATGTGCAAATAATATTTGGAGTAAGAGTAAATATGTGATCCAACACTAGATTAAACTTCACTAAGAGAATTGCATGAGAAGATATACAACTAGAACATGCATGCACCAAGTCAATCTATAGCAATATGAAGTTTAACTCTAGTTAATACATGCATACTAAAAACAAAGCACATAATGAACTCAAATGAATATATATGCACAAATAAATATGACATGAACCAATGTGCATATATATAATCAACATGCTACTTGGAGTTCACTATGCATTTGCACAAAAGAAATGCAATAACAAATATAGAATAGATACCAAAATTGCATACCTTATCTTTGCTTAACCATCCCACTTGAGACTGATACTCAACTAGGCAATAACATGTTAGTCTCATAGCAATATAATCATATTAGAGGTTTGTCATTTGCTAAGCACTAAGTTAAGCATTTACTTAATTGCATAGATTGTCATTATGAGTGTTTGTCATTAATCACCAAAATAACATAAGTGCCTAGATGCACTTTCACACCGCTCTACGCCCTTGAGCCTGCTGACATCAGAAACGCACCGTGTATCCTCCCATCTTTGATGCTTCGTGAACAAACCCACCACTCGAAAGTCGTAAATTTTTCCGCTCCAAGTTGCCGTCACCACTTCTTTATTGAAGAATTATGACAAGAATATACCTGGATCCATACGGATTGTTGAGCAGGCAGTCATTACGTGCAAGCATGGCTTATGTAAGAGACGAGGCTTGTTGCAGCTGCATACACATGTTTGCCGTTGTAGAATGCATTTATGAGCAACTTTACGCCGGTTCGTCCCACGATCGGCTTTATCTTTACACAGTACCTCGAAACGAAGCTCCCTCGTGCCCATTTTCAATGCTCTATGCATCTCCCCCCTTTTGCCTTTCTCCTCCATGTACGTACATATTACCTCTGAGTATTTTACATCAGAATTACTCATTCGGACTAATACCCTAGCATGACGATCCACAAAGTACTTCGCAATACCATGAAGAACACCCTCCACTATAGCAACAAGAGGAAGGGGTCACAGGCCCCGCATGACCCAATTGTAAATCTCAGCCAAATTTGTCGTCATAACCCCATACCGGGCACCATCGGTGTCATAAAGCAATGCCCATTTCTTCCTAGGCTCATGCTCTATCCATTCGGAGAAGCATTTCGTGGATCTTCTATTCCTCCAAACCAAGTGCGGAGGGTCCGTGGGTATCACTTCCAACGCTACTAGGGCCTCTTCTGTGCCAGGCATTGGCCTCTTCGCTACCTCCGCTGTATGCCTTGATGTCAGCTCGTCCAACTTCTTCCACAGTGCATCAAACTTTCTCTGTTGGGTCTGGTCGCACAACCTCTTAAAAAGCATCGTAAGGTCGTTGTTCTTGAACTGCTTGTAGAAGTTAGCACCCATGTGTTGCTTGCACCACCTACTTCGCAGATCAGGCCATGGATGTGTTTCTTCTGCACCTTTCTGCAACTGCACGACCGCCTTTAATAGCCCAGGATGCTATTGTGTATAACACACCCTCCAGGCTGCTGATCCACGATGCCGATTTTCACGTTCCTTAGAAACCAGAGTCAGCTTTCTGTGTTCTCACCCTCCACGAATGCGAGCGCTACTGGAAGAATCTGATTATTGCCATCAACTCTTATGGCAGTCAATATCTGGCATTTATACTTTCTAGTCAAGAATGTCCCATGCACACAAAACAACGGACGACAATGTATGAATGCGTTGATACATGCACCGAAAACAAAGAATGCCCGCTTGAGTACCATCTTCCCAGGGAAACATTGCGAGGGCCGCTCACAAATATCGATATAAGTTCCAGGATTTCTTTCCTTGATCACCTCAAGCATGTCTGGTAGGTTCTGATATGACTCTTCGTACGTACCAAATCTAGTTTCCAATGCCTTCTGCTTCGCTCTCCATACTTTCGCATAGCTTATTATGTACTGAAACCTCTGCTCTATTGTAAGTATGATGGCACGTGGCTCTAAATCCAGGTTGCCCACAATCTCCCCATATATTGCATTTGCAACAAAACCTGAAGGTATGTTTCTATGAGATTGGACAGACTGTGTCAGCACGCATGTGTGTGGGACGACTATAGAACACTTCCAAATGGTATCTCACTTAGACTGGTACACATGCACACGCTATGGGCAATCCTCTATCTGGTATCTGACATCATACACCCGCTGGTCTGACTTCGTAACCTTAAAGGTTATACGAAGTGACACTGCCCATGTTGTCACTGCTTCCTGAACCTCAAACTTATTCTTTTAAATAGCACCTTGCCTCACCTCATTCCATGCGAAGTGTTCACCCTCGTTGACAACCAATCTATCGAACTGACATGCATCCCACTCCGTAGGGAAATGCTCTTCATCGTTACTCAAATTCTCATATTCCTAGCTCTTTGCCTCTATCGTTTCAACTAACGATTCAATATTTTCTCCCTTGTCTGCCACACCCAATGATACCTGAACATCTGGCTTTCAAACATTAGCCACCTTGCCTCGCACACCCTCATGACTCGAGCTAACATCCTGCCTCACTAAGCAATCTCTGGTTCGGCTGCTCTCCCCAACATCCTCCAGTTCATCACCACCAAACTCCTCCTGCGTCGTATGGCAAGCATTGGTTTTCTCAAATGCTTGCGTCAACAACATTAATGGCCAACTATTCTTAGTTGTCAATGTTACGGGCGAGCTCCAAGACTTCGGCCTCTTCAGTTCTACTAACTCCCAGTACGTGTAATCCCGTCTCCGAGACCCTACTCCGTGCAGCTTGAGGTCATGCAATTTACTATCCAACGAGAACATGCGATACAACAATCTGTTAACCGTGCCCCATGAATGCTCACCAGCACGTGACAGGCCAGCCATGAAACTTAGAAAATGACTAAGTTCCACCCCTTGTGTACCCATCTGCAGAACTCCTTCTCCGTAGTGTATTTTAAATTCTACTCGTTCTTTCATACCTGTCAAATATTTCATGAATTTTTTAATGATCGCACTACATAACACTAACACCTTTGAGGTCTTAATCTACCTATACAACAACACACTCCACTAATTCAAACAACTGCTGCGGCCCTACAAAAATTATTTTTTGTATCACATTATATCTCGCGTAATTCTTGCACATATTGTATCTCTTATAATTCTTGCAGTTTTTTATATCCATAGCTATTATAACTCTATACAACTAAATAATTAAAATTTATATAATTCGATCACTAAATCATCAATTTAAATAAACTATTGCTAGTCTACACAGCTAATTAATTACAACCCTAATTAATCTCGTCCCTATATCGTCTTTCTAAATATTTATTACTCTACAAACCTAATTACTTACCAATCTATTTCATTTGGTCCCTAAATTCAGAATTAAAAAAATAAAACAAGATTTACCTCAACACACAACGAATCTCCCCTCTTCTTCTTCCCCTCCTTTCCTCCTCTTCTTCCTCTCCTCTTCTTCTTCCTCCCTTCCTTCCCCTCCTCCTCCTCCTCTCCCTCTCCTTTCTTTTTTCTCCGATGCGCGCACGAGCTCTCAGTGAAGTGCGGCAAGCCTCGGTGAAAATGAGGCCAAAGGCCAGGCAACAAGGGATTTTACACTCTCTGTCGCAATTCCAAATTGCGACAGAGAGATTATCGTAATTCGAAATTGCGACAAAATGTTTGTCGCAATTTGGACGTGCGACAGGTGGTTAAAACTGTTATTTTTTCGGCATATTATTTCTGTAATTTTTTATTAAACATATATTATTTAAAAAAATTCGATCCACTAAGGTGCTCGTTGCTATGAGGATTCGCTGCATGCATCGGCAACGACAGTGCGCGGATAGAGAAGAAAAGAGGAAAGAGAGGAAAATCTGAGAAGAATTTGGGAAATTATTTGAGAGTCGTGCTTTCATGTAAAGGGATCTATATGTGTGTGTTTTGAGAAAAAAATCGGTGAGTATAAATTCCAATCTATTAATCCTTATTTACGTACAATTACTTTCTAGTATGCATGTTTAATCTAGTTTTTCTTCATGGTCTTAGATTAATTATTCTAGATTGAATATTTAAGTTTGATCAATATTTTAGTCATTTCCAGAATTATTAAAAAAAGGTTTAGGTTTTAGTTTGCACCAATTCACCCCCTCTTGATGCTCCTCGATCCTTCAATTGGTATCAGAGTGGGTTTGTTTTAGATTTAATTTAACAATTAAAAAGCATGACGCATGTTGCATCTTTTTCTTTAACTAAACCTCCTGTTTTTAGTGGTGATGATTACCCTTATTGGAAAGTACGTATGGAGTCATTTTTAAAATCCCAAGGGTATGAATTGTGGGAAATTGTAGCTACGAAATATGTAAAACCTGAAAATACTATCACTAAGGAAGAAAAAGTGTTTTACACCTAGAATCAAAGGGCCATGAGTTATTTTTATGGTGCATTGTCTAGAGATGAGTTTAATAGAATTTTTTCATTGACAACTGCTCATGAAATTTGGCATTCTTTAGAGATTATTCATGTAGGTACTAATGAAGTTAAAAATACTAAAATTGAATTGTACATACGTGAGTATGAGTTATTCAAGATGAACTCTGGGGAGACAATTAAGGATTTTGGTACTCGCTTTAATGAACTTGTTAATAAACTTTCTGCCCTAGGAATAGTGCTCTCACAAGAAGATCAATGTAGAAAATTGCTTAGATCTTTAGATCAAAAAATTTGGTATGTTAAAGTGACTGCAATAAATGAATCGAAAGAATTGAGTTCCTTGAAATTAGATTCCTTAATTGGTTCGTTGATAACATATGAGATGAGCATGAGTCAATTTAATACTGATCTTTCTAATGATTCTTCCATTGCTTCAGCCACTGTTGAAAAAGAAAGACATTGATGATATGGATTTTGATGAGTTCTCACTTCTGTCTAAAAGAATAAATAAGGTTTTAAGAACAAAATCTTCTAAAAACAATGAAAAAGGTTTTTAAAAAGGAAGAAGTGATTTTAGTGGCATATAATGTTTTGAGTGTAATAAATTTGGCCATTATAAAAGTGATTGTCCCAAGCTTACTAACAAGAAGTCTAGCCCTTTTCGGAGAAGTAAATTTTCAGGTAAGAAGATGAAGCATATACTTCATAAGGCATTATTGAAGATGGCGGAGGAGCTTGATATCTCAAGTGATACTGACGAGGATGATCCATTGGCATGTCTTAGAAAAGATGATGATGATATTGCTGATCTATGTCTCATGGGGAGGAACATGGACAATGAGGACGACGACGACAATGAGGTAACAAAGTCTGAAATTTTTGAAGCTTTTCGTGCACAAGAAAGAATTTCAAAAGCATTAATCAAGAAGTATAAAGCATTAAAATTGGAATATGATGTGCTTCTTTCTTCCACTAGTAAAAAAGATGATAACTGTCACTCTTGTGTAGAATTGAAAAAGAAAATTGATGTTCCTTGCAAATCATGTGAAATTTTAAAAAATAAAATTTTTGATCTTGAGAATGCTTCTTGTGAGTCATGTGAATGTTACAGGAGTGAAAATGCATTGCTGAAATCTAGTTCTTCAACATGTGACAATTATTTTATCTTACAAAAAGAGGTAGATTCTTTAAAAATTCTTTAGTAAAAAATCACTCCAATTTAGAGAATGATGTAAATAAGTTAGCAAAATAATTTTCTTGTGAGGACCTTGCTGGAATTAGGAGGAAATTAATTGAACTTGAAAAACATCCTTACACATTTTAATGAAATAGATGTCCTGATCTCGCTAGAAAAAACAATTGAAAATGACTTTAGAAAAAAATGAAAAATGGTGAGAAAAACTTAAATATGATTCTAGATACATCAAAATGCTCATTCATGAAAGAAGGTCTAGGATACATTAAAAATTCTTGTTCTCAAATTCCGTTAGCGAAAGGAAATTCCAATTTGCATGTTGCTACCTCAAATGCTAAATCTGAAAATAAAATTGTGAGAAAATGTTTCAATTGTGGAAAATTTGGACATATTAAAACTAATTGATATGCTAATTTAGGTCCAAAATTTTGGGATAATTTTCATAATGTTAATTGTTATAACTGTGGTAGGATTGGTCATGTTGCTAGAAATTGTTTTACGCATCCTACACATTGTTTTGAGGCTAATAAAATTAATTTCCAGCAAAGAAAAAATGTTTATTTTGATCCTAAAACTCCTCAAAAACAGCAAGCAACTTTAGGTATTTCACCTTCATATAATACATATCGAACTAAAAGCCAGGTTGAGTCATATAGTGCAAAAACAACATGGATTCCAAAAGATTCAATAAAAAACAACAAGGTATAAAAAGTGTGGGTACCTAAACATTTTCTCCCATTCTAGAATAAAGATAAATGACTTGGAAACCGGTGGCTAGTTGATTTGGATTGCACATGACACATGACAAGAGATAAAAAAATGGTTTTCAAGTCTAGAAAGTGTGAAGAATGGTGCTAAAGTTTTTAATGTTGAGACTAGCCGACTCGAGGTGTCATATGATATTTCTTTTGATGAGTCTAGCCCCTATGCTAGAACTATTTTACAAAGTGCAAGTTTGCAGATGGTATAAAGTGAAGATGATCTACATCAATAACAAGTTTTGAACATATAGTTGACACAAATGTGAATGGAGAACCAATGAATTCAACAAGGTATATGTGCTTTTATCCTATGGTACTCATGACTTTCATTTAGAACTAATTGGTTATTCTAATGCTGATTTTGCTAGTGATAAAATTGATATATGGTTTCATCTTATTTGAGATCATGTGGAGAGAAGTACCATTGCAATTGTTTTTATGAAAAAAGGATTTTACTAAACCTTTGGCATATTCTGAGTTTGTAAGATTAATATGAGAATTGTGTATAATGTATTCAAGTAATGTACTATAAATGCAATCATTGAGGGGGAGCATATGCATATGTGTTGGAATAAATGCATTTATTTAGAAGTCTTGTGAGTAATATTTTTAAAAATCTATTTATATGTAAACATCTGTCGACATCTGTTCTTGACAGTGGTGTGTAGCAAGTTACTTTAGACTGTCTAGTCCCCATTGGTTCATGACCAAGTTCCTTACTTATTGAATGTTGTATGGGTATTTGTATTATTTATTTAACTCTATTGCTCATGATATATTCTAAGTGCATGGATTTATTTCAATTATTTATTGCTCCAATAACATTTTTTTATGTATTCTTGATGTGTGTTTTGCCAAAGGAGTAGAAATAGTATGCTAAAATATGCTTAGATTGAGATAATTAAGGGGAGTTATTTAATGATAATTATGAGGAAGATTGATGGATTATTTGCATGTTGCCAAATCACTCATCAGGGGGAGATTATTAATTCTATTTGCAAAATATATATATGTGATGATTAATTTGACAACAATATTTGTGATGGAAAATAATAATATTTGTGATGGAATATTTATTTATTCAAGAAGGTGCTGTGTATGGTTTGTTGTTTATTTGCAACAAGTGTTGCAGTGCAGGCAATAGGAGGTGCATCGTAGAGATGCGAGATACACGTTGCAGCGCAGGTATGTGAGATGGATGTCACGCGAGAGCGGCAGGTGGGTCGTGCGCGTGCATGTGTAAGTTTTGGGTATATGCATGTATTGGACTAGGTATATATGTATGTATATATTTGATTAGAGATAAGTAGTTAAGGTTTTGCTGAGAATAAATAGAAGGGGGTACTCCTGGTTCTGTAGAGCCGCACGGAGAGAACAGAAGTCGCAGAGGCGACGCACGGAAAAAAAGAAAGCACGGCGGCGGCGACAGGAGCGGAAAACAAGTTTCGGTGCTGCAGTAGCAAACATGATTTGCTACAGTGCACAAACATGATTTCGCTACAGTCACAACAGGGATCCACTACAGTGCTTGATGCTGCGGGGATTCGCTGCATGTATCGGTGGCAACACTGCACAGATAGAGAAGAAAAGAGGAAAGAGAGGAGGGAGAAATAGAGAAAAATTTGGGAGATTATTTGAGAGTTGTGTTTTCGTGTAAAGGAATCTATATGCGTGTTTTTTTTTAAAAAATTAGTGAGTATAGATTCCAATCTATTAATTCTTATTTACGTACAATTACTTTCTAGTATGCATGTTTAATCTAGTTTTTCTTCATGGTCTTAGATTAATTATTCCAGATTGAATATTTAAGTTTGATCAATATTTTAGAAATTTTCAGAATTATTAAAAACAAAAGAAAATAAGTTTAGGTGTTAGTTTGCACCAATTCATCTCCCTCTTAATGCGTGCAACCTTTTCTCTCGGCTCTGTCGCATTTCGTTCTATCTAAAGCGGTCCAAGAGTAATGATGGAGTTCAGTGCACGACGACACCATCAGATCCATGGTGAAATTGAAAAAGAGGGTAGAAGCTGAGCTGCTGAGGTACTACCGGCTTTTGTGCCGGTGCAAAGCCTCCTTTTGAGCTCATCTCTGTGCTTTCTAGATTGCTATTTCTCGGTGCGTGCAGACGTCTGCATCTTTTGCAAGACAGTAGGCATGGTTTTGTGCCAGGTGGGTTGGCAAAAGCTGAGGCTCGTCGGACCACTGCTATTCACGCGGTCCAGTTGCTGAACTTGACCGATGGGGATATTCATGTCTGAATTCACTTCCGATGTAGAGACGCGAGTTTACGAAGACTTTGTGATGTGGCCGTCTGATCAGTTCAGAGCATTGTCATCCAATTGATTATGAGGTGCTGGCATTGTGGGTTTTATCTGGTCTCGGCTGATTGGATGATTTAGATCATAAGTTTGTTTTTTTTTTAAAAAAAAAGATTGACAAGTAGCTCTAACAATCAATCACTTAAGAAAGAAGGCAGTCGTCCAAGTTCGAGCCCGGTGCACGACAGCACGAGGCATCCGACGACACCCTCCACCAACCGATTGCTGCACTTTAAATTTTGATCAGTTTGAGTTTGAGAAACTAAGCACTCTGGACATTTCGTCCGTTTTTTTCCCGGAGAAAAAAAAATGGATTTTCTATCTTGATAGTGGAAATTAAGCCATCACGCACTTTCTTGACACAGCATTACTGTCTTTGTCTACATGAGTGGAGGATAGGACTCCCTGTGCAGTTTTCCAGGGAATTACAACTTAAGCGGCTTTATTCGTTCGTACTGTTGGATGGAGACGATGAACGGCTCGAATCAACCAACTGTGGAACTCTTTCCATGAGTGAACGCAAAGATCTGAACGGTCACTTTTTGATCAAATAGTCCATGTGCAACTACCAAAATTGTATAAACAGAGTGACTGCACTGGATCTAAAGATCGCTGCATCTAAGAGCAAGGAACCGAAACTGTGCAGAACTAAAAGAAAACGGAATGACGTGTATTTGATGCGCGATGGCGGCCTGATTGTACACTCGGACACCAACGTGTAGCTTAATTCCCTCACGAGGGATCATTTGGTCTAACATTTGAACCAGGGAATCCTTTAAAAATGTACTCTTGATAGTCCATTCACAGGGAAACTTACGTTAAGGCGAATGCGCGTGCGCGAAAAAATCATCTGCACATCATCTCAACTGACAAGGGTACTTTCCGTAATGACCTCGAAAAGCACGACGAGATAGCCGACTACTTCACGCAGCTTCTAGGTACTAAAAAACAGAGAGATCATTCTTTTAACTAGGACATGTTGGTATCGCCCGTCATGATTTAAGCAGTCTAGAGGGTCATTTCCTTATTGAAGAGATAAAGGACGCGGTGTTTTCCTTGCCTACTGAAAAGGCTCCAGGTCTAGACGGATTCACAGGTCTTTTCTACAGGACTCGTTGGGATATCATCAAGGATGATCTTAAGGAGGCGTTGCATCATTTGTACAACCTCAACGGACGGCAACTTCGTCTCCTCAACTCGGCCAACATTGTGTTGTTGCCGAAGAGACAGGACGCCAATTGAATCACAGATTTCAGACCCATCTGCTTCATTCACAGTGTGGGTAAGCTTTTCTCCAAGATCCTTGCGATAAGGCTAACACCTTTCCTCAACCAGCTTATACCCATCAGCCAGAGCGCTTTCATCAAGAAGAGATGTATACATGACAACTTTCTTTATGTCAAGAACTTGGTCAATGAGTTTCACAGCAAACGGATTCCGGGCCTTTTTATAAAATTGGACATAGCCAAGGCCTTCGACTCCGTCAGCTGGGAATTCTTGCTCGAACTTCTCACGCAGGTAGGCTTTGGACCTCTTTGGAGGGAATGGATCTTCATCATCCTCCCGAGTGTTGCTCAACGGCATTCCGGGGCGGTCCATTCAACACAGAACAGGGTTACGTCAAGGGGATCCTCTCTCCCCTATGCTGTTCATCCTAGCTATGTTACCGCTGCAGAATTTAGTTACCAGAGCGGAACATGAAGGCCTCATAAACAGGATCCCTTCCTGACGGGCCATCATGTGCCTAGCCTTTTATGCTGATAATGTTGCCGTCTTTGCAAACCCTGACAGAGGAGAGCTGAAGATTATTCAGGACCTCCTCGCTATTTTCGGTGGGGCCACAGGGTTGCACACAAATTTGCAAAAGAGCGAGATCTTCCCTATTATATGCGATGCTTTTGATATGGTGTCAATCCTTCAGTCTTTCCCGGCTCGCTTGAGCTCCTTTCCTTGCAGGTATCTGGGATTACCACTACGCCCTACATCCTTGAAGCGTTCAGACATGCAGCCTCTTGTTGATAAATTCCGTAATCACTTGGCGGGATGGAAAACAAAGATGCTCTCCAGGGCGGCTAGGCTCATTCTAGCAAACTCGATTCTCACATCTCTCGTGGTGTATCATTTAACCATTTACTCGTTGAACAGGTGGATATCAAAGAAGATCGTCAGGCTGCGCAAAAACTTTATCTGGACAGGCGAGCAGGACTGCAGTGGAGGACATTGCCTAGTGAATTGGAAGAGAGTCTATAGGCTAAAGAACCTTGGAGGCTTGGGGGTAAAGGATTTTGACAGGTTTGGTCGCGCGCTTCGTCTAAGATGGCTATGGTTCTCTTGGAAGGATCGTACCAAATCATGGATTGGTATGCGGCTACCTTGCGACGAATCAGTTCACAGGCTATTTGTTGCAAGCGCCAAAATAATGCTAGGAAATGGCGAAACAGCGAGTTTCTGGGAATCCAATTGGTTACAAGGAGTCTCCCCACGTGACCTAGCTCCCAACTGTTATCGCATGGCTCGTAATACACGAGGGTCAGTCAAGGAGGAGCTCACCAACAGGAGGTGGCTTCGCTCGCTTCGGAGAGTTACAATCGGGCACAGCTAGATGAGTATGTTTGCCTGTGGAATGCCATTCAACAGATGCAGCTTCAGGAGGACTTGCGGGACAAGATACAGTGGAAATGGACCTCCAGTGGAAAATACTCAGCAAAGACGGCGTACAAGATACAATTCGTAGGCTCCATTCCAGATCCAAACTGCCACATGATCTGGAAGGCTAACACGGACGCCAGATGCAAGTTTCTCATGTGGCTCTTTGCTCAGCACAGGATCCTTATGCCCGACAGGCTCGCTCTTAGGGGGTGGCAACACAGCGCAATCTGCGTCTTATGCGGATCGAACAACGAATCTGCAGGTCACCTGCTCTTGCTATGCCCTTTCGCGAGGCAGGTGTGGGCTTAGGTTTTGCGCTACATGACCATAATCCATATTCCTCCGAATGCTACATCGGTGCAGCTCGGTCTAACTGCTTGGTGGAGAACAGTCCACTCTTCCGTGTCGAGTGAGCGCAGGAAGGAGGTGGACGGCATTGTCCTCGTCACCATGTGGAACATTTGGAAAGAAAGAAATGGCAGGATCTTCACAAATTCATATCACGGGGTGCATGTGGTGGTCAATGCCATCCTTCATGAAGTCCAGCTTCGAAAGAATCTTTTCCGGAATGCACGACGTTCCGCGTTTTAGGGACAAGGCTGTTTCGGGGGCCTGTAGCTTCCCGCTGCGCCTCCCTTTCTTCTCATTTCTTGGTTTATGCCCTCGTCGTTCTGATCAGGGAACCCCTATGGGCGTAGCTCCATAGGGTTTCCCTATGTTTCTCCCTACTTCGGCAGTCCTGTAATTGTTCTCCCCTTTTTAATGCAATGGCAGAGCTCCTGCCTATATTTTAAAAAATAGTCCATTCATAGGACATGTACAATGGTACATATTAGCCGTTTATAAGAGTATGCTATATAGAATTTTGGATGATGTGGAGGAGAGAGAAAGATATTGTCTAACTATTTAACAGATAATATATTAATTGTATGAGAGATCATTATAGACAGTCTATTGTATGAGTTATCTTTAGTTCTATCTATAGATGATATAGAGGTGTATTGCAGACAACTAAAGTTTATACCACTGTACATACTTTAGTCGTGCTGCCAAAAATAACGCATCGCCGTTTGCACACTTTGTCAGGCCCTCAATCCCCAACACTTTGCCGTTTGCAGTCACACAGCATAGTCATGTGGCAGCGTGTAGTCGAGTGAGAGCTGCTCGACCTTGTCTTGCCGCGGCACGACCCCGACGACTTTGACATAATCAAAATTGACACTGTATATGCAGAAGATGATCCTAATTGTTCAAATAAAGAGAGGTGTTTCTATGTTTTTTTTAAAGAATTATATAAATATTAAAGCATGAATGAAGAATAGGTAATTATTACTTACCTATTTATTTACTTTAAGATTTATACAACTTATATTGAAAGATAAAGTATTGAATCACTGCTTATAAGATTAGCGTGCGGTGACATCCGCGATTCAATTTTCTAAGACCCGCTACTTCAGCTTTAACGTGAAAAGGACGGAGTGGGGCAGCCAGAGCAACCGAGCCCTTTTCGCGCTCGCGGCACGATCTTTTCTCGCGGCCGCCACGCACGGGATGGTTGTTGGAGCCGGATGGACGGACGGTCGTCGCGACTCGCGAGCTTGGAGGCACCGAGGAGCCATCGCAATTTCGCAAGCTAGTCGCGCCACGCGCGAGAGGGACGGTTCGGCATTGTCTACCGCCGCAGGCCGTCACCTCGGCCGATGCCGACCTCAATCACTCGATCGCTGCAGTTGCGCCGGTGCGCGGTTGCGCTCAGTTCGTATGTAGCGCGGCCGTGACCGCGGCTGCACACGAGGTTTTTGGGTTCGGCCGGCCGGTAAGCACTGGTGTACTCGTGATCTGCCGCCGCGCGGACCTGTTCAGATACCGGCCCCGCCGACCATCGATCGGCTGGGCCTTCCCTCGAGGTGCTGTTCGGCCTTGGCATAATGGCATTGACCGAACTGAACAAAAACGAGGATACTCGTTGCAACGTACTGCCTCGTCGAAATCCAGTTTATACCTTGGCTTTACAGTTCAAAATTTAATCGTTCCGAAATTTAACCCATGTCAAAAAGAAAGAAAGAAAAAAAGACGGTGGACCGTTATTTGCCTGCTTTTCCTGCATGAGTGGCACGCTTTTAGTGCTGCATACCAAGAACTAATTTTGACGAACATCGTGAATTATGACGAGAAAAGGCAAGAAGCTAGGCATGAGGTAGAGAAACACAGAAGAGATCAAAGAAAAGGCACGAAATGCTACCTGCACTGCGCGCAGAAGCATACTTCGGCCCCGGATATGGATTCGGTAGAATTTAGATCGATCGAAGAAATTCCTGAATGGAAAACAATCTTGAAATTCCTCGAGAAAGAGAGGCATGCATCTTCTATGTACATACCAATAAATCTGAATAAGAGCATATTTGAGTTTAGTACATGCTATTAGCTGAATGGCTGTGATTTACTATGGATCAGAATTGTCATAATATCCTAATACGTTGAGTCGACATCGTTAGGTGGATTCTCCCTCCATGCTCGTTCAAGCTTCAACCAAGCTGGTGTGGCAGCGCCTTTGACGTCATGCTCGGTCTAAAATACACTCTTGGCTCCGCCACAGTAAAGCTTCGTTGTGACGTCGCCTTTTTCTATTGAAGTGAATTTGTTTATTGGGAGATACCTTTTACGTTTATTTTTTGTTAGAGATTTTCTTTGGAGGTGGAAGAGAGGTGTGACAGAGACGATGTACCACCACTATCACGCCCCCAACCTCTTCTTCTTAAGTAGTATAACAAATATGTTATGCTTAATTTTGAGGTCAGCCAAAATTTTTTAAAGATGTCTCGGTAACATATATCACAAGAGATATATATAACAAATGGTGTTGGTTTGTTTCAAGCCAAACATTTGATATAGTATCTTAGACGGTTCAATTCTGACAAAAAGTAAGACACGGGACAGCTTTATTTGGGATTGAAGCGATCAAAATTTCACACGCATAAACAATTTATGCAACCACGTTCACCGTTTATTACCCATGGCATGACTAGACAATGGTTATATGTATTATATTGTTGAAACCTGAATAATTAAACATAACCCAAGAAATACTTTATCTAGAAACTTGTTAATAGTGTGTTGCACAACATGAATCCCAAATGAATGTGTTAAGACGATATTTTTCAGGTTAGTGAGAACAATTTTTGCAGCCATGATGTTTGGCATGATGATGGAAAACAAAACAAGAGGTGCGCCTTTTCTCCAAGCCAAATGCTTGACGTGGTTTGATAAGTAGTCCAACGAAAAGTAAGATGGATGTAGACGTTCGTCTATACGCATGCTATACAAAGCACTTTCACTAAAATGATTTCATGAAACGAATACCAAGTGAATCCAAACAGCTAACATGATATTTCTTTGTTTCAGGGTCAACTCAACAAGCTCCGCCGAGGTTACATTTCAGACAAGTCGTACATATATATATAGTAATAATTTAGAGTGGTACTACCGCACGCTATACCGTTGGAATTGATGTTTCACAGCTCAGTTTCACCTAGATAGGTTTCATATTGTTCCGTCTAGATAGGTTTCATGTTGTTTTACAGTTAAGTTTCATCAGGTTTCGTAGTGTACTGATAAGTTTCATAACGTTTCAGTTTCGTAGGTTTCATTAGGCCTCAAAAGAGTTTCAAATAGATTTTATAAATATTTCAGTATGTCTCAATAAATTTCAATAAGTTTCTAATATGAAACTACAAGTTTTATCTAGTTTCAAATCTTAAACTTGATTTAAAACGAAATTCAAAATAATTTTAACTGAGTTTAAAGAAGTCAACTTCAAAGTTTCACAAGTTTCTGAGAAGAACAAATGAAAACCGGTTTCATATGAGTTTCATGAGATTTGTCAAATATTCAAAAAATCAAGCGTGTTTCACAGGGTTTGTATATCTGGATAAAACACTATGAAACCTTATAAAACTTATTTGTGAAACTTAGGTTCGTTTCACCATGTTCCAACAAGTTTCACGTTTAAAATTCAAAATTAAATCAGGTTTCACGAAGTTCCAGCAAGTTTCATATTTCAAATTCAAAATTAAAGCAGGTTTCATCAAGTTCCAGCAAGTTACACATTTCAAAAGCAAAACTAAAGTAGGTTTCACCATGTTTTATGTTTCATAAAGCAAAAGTTAAGCAGGTTTCAGCAAGTTTCAACTTCCAAAAGCAAAATCCAAGTAAGTTCCAACAAGTTTCAAACAACACCAAGAAACTTATATGTGAAACTTTGTCCTGGAACATGAAACCTACTGAAACATAGTCGTATGGACTATCATACCTGATGAAACTGTAAACTTGGACGTGAAACTATGTGATGAAACGTATTAATGAAACGTTCGTGAAACATCATGAAACTTATCCCTGAAAAGTTACGATATTTGAACTTATTGTAACTTATGAAACATCATGAAACTTTTTTGTGAAACCTCATGAAACTTATCTATAAAATGTTGTGAAACTTAGCCATAAACTAATGAAACCGTAAAAAACTTAAACATGAAACCTGCTGAAACGTAGTCATAAAAACTATCAAATACCTGATAAAACTTAGGCAAACTTATCAACATGTCCCAGACCGGCATAGCCATCTGCTGATGGATGTCCTTGGAGGATATCGACCAGCATGGCAGCACGGGCCCCGGCCGGCCAGAGGATGCCAGGAAAAAGGCTTCCTACACAACACGGGGGATGTTGTCCATGTCAAGGACTAGGTCATTGTGCTTGGTAATGGAGTGGGTGACCTCCACAATGTGCGTCTCTTGGAAGGCGTCGGTGCCGATCATGCGGAGGGGATTTGCCCCATGTTCGTGACCATCAGGACGGAGTCGAGCAGCGTGTCGGCCAGCGTGGAGGCGAGGTTGGTGGCTCCGAGGCCGGAGGTGGTGACGCAGACCCCGATGCGCCCGAACGGGCATGCGTAGCCGGATGCTGTGAACCTCTCCCTTCTCATGACAGAAGAGGTGGTTGGTGACGATGGGCGACCTGGTTAGTGCCTGATGGATCTCCATGGACGCGCCATCGAGGTAGGCGAAGAAGTCACCGACGCTGTAGCGCTTGATGGGCCTCAACAAGGATGTCCATGCCCTTGCGTGGTTCGGAGGGACCCACGGCCAGAGTGATTGTGTTTCGTGAGAGAAATCGATATAGCAATAAAGAACAGTAGATATTTATCCCATTGTTTTAACTAACGACGCTATTCCATTAAATAGTTTTTCTGATTAATTTATACATCCACATGCTCTGCACCGCAACGTGGCGCGATCGGTCGAATAATTGCAGAACTATTAAGTCATAAAACGCATATTAATGAAAGCAAAATTAGAGAGTAAATAACAGTAACGCAGATGGTGATGATGAGATCTTTTATTATCTTATGGCTACTATCATCCTTAGGTCATGTCTAATACAATCCTTAGGTTGAATTTTCCCCGTCGTCTCTCTCGCAACGTATGTAGCACAGAATAGACAATAGATACAGTGGTTGGGTTGATCATGTTCAGTTTGCGGCAGAATTACAATACGAGGCAGCGCGATACGTATATATACATACATATATGTATATAAATATAAAAGAAAAGCATCCAAGAGATTGCAGGGGAGGGAGCGGACGGCCCAGATCCCACGGTTCCCCCCTCAGCCTCCTTTTTATGCCCCGCTCCTCCCCCAAAACCCCTCTCCTTTCTCCCTCTCTCCTTCTTTCTCTCTCCAAATCTTGGGACAAAAAAGCCGTCGAATCAGGGATGCCCGAGGCGAGCGGGAGTGAGAGGGGAAGCGAGCGAGCGACGGGAATCCGGTCCGGGAAGATGCTTGGGAAGCGTGAGAGGAGCCAGGTGTTGATGCCCCGGACGACCAGCACGGCGTCTTTGCCGTCGGCGGCGAAGCAGGGGCGCCAGGCGACGGGCGACCAGCCGCACGTCCCGTCCTTTCCTCTGTCCGCATACGCGGTTGGGATGGGCGCCGGAAGTGTGGGGCCGAAGGAGGACTCCGGCGACCTTGCCGGAGTGTGGACGGCGGCATTCTTGAAGGCTTGCGGTATCTGCGGCGGCCTCCTCGGCCCCGGCAAGGACACCTACATCTACAGGTCTGCAGATCATCTCTGTTTTTATTACTTATTGATCTTAGCGTTGGAATGCCCGGTAAAATTCTCATGTCTTGCATCGATTTCTCTTCCTGTAGCTTGCTCTCCTGGTGTTTTTTTTAAAAAATTATTATAATCGGATCGATCTCTTATGTTGCTTTGCGAGGTGAATTTGGCGCCGTCAGGCCGTCTTCTACGTCAAAATGACACTAGAACGAATCTTTTTATCATGTCGCTGGTTGTTCACGAAATCACGATTCTATCTAGTGTTCCATAGACACAGATGCAATTTTCTTTTGATGATCTCGCGGTTCTCCTCGTTTATTTTGGGAAGTATTTGTGATGTTTCCTCATTTATTAATTTAGGTAAGTAGTAGTAGTAGTATACATCTTTCCTCGTTTATTAATTCAGGGAAGTATTCTATGATCATCATTTATTAGATGCGGAGTAATGCTGATCTGATGCTGTCAGTACTCAACAGTCTTATTCGACAGTATGAATCTAATTCCCTCCTGTATTTTAGAGGAGGAATATTTGATGCGAACCTTTTCTTTCGGCGTGAGTATTATTTATCGCCGATATCATTGGTTTGGTTTATTAGTAATACTTGGGGTGTATTTTAGATTATGAGTGTACTCCCCTGAGCAAAACATTAAAGAAAGATAGTTGGGCAATCATATGAGCTGTTCTTTGATTATCATATAAACCTGGTCTCCTTGTACCATCTAACTCACGCAATTTTTTAGTTGTTACAGTCTCTCCTCAACCGCAGAGTTAAATGAAAAAGGTTGTTTCTTGAATAGAATAGAAGAAGATTAGCAATTATTTGTTAAAGATGGTTGTGACGTGATGCTTGGATTCCGTTCTCGGTGCCGTGCAGGGGCGAGGCGGCATTCTGCAGCCAGGAGTGCAGGGAGCAGCGCATCGAGAGCGATGAGCGCAAGGAGCAGAACTGCTCCCTCACATCCATCAAGGAGGTGCCGTCTGTCCCTGTCCCTGGCGCCGGCGGCTCCGACCAGTCCGGCAGCGGCGGGGAGACTGTCGCCGCCGCGTAGCCCGGCGCCGGCGGCCGGTGCAAGGGAGTGGAGTTTTTCGCACCCTGCAGATAGGAACAGCACCAAAATCTTAGCTTCTTGCTCCTGGCATGTGCCATGTGGTATATGTCGTTGTTTAAAGCGTCGTGTATACAGCTTAGCTTTAGAGTCGGCCATGATCCAAACTGGTGGACGGGGTGCTTAGAAGAATGCGTCAATGGTGACTGATGATGCATGCCCTGTGACTCTGGAATCATGGTTTTTCTTTCCTGTCCAAAGGAGAACTTGGATTGCAACAACAGATTGCTCATTCTCTTTACCTTCCCCTTCTGTTTGCAGTGGGCGATTTGATTTCTTTTCTGCTCTTTAAATACCCCAGTTGCAGTATGTGTTGTGCTAGCTCTTGCTTGACATGGTGATGATAGGTCATTGAGCCATAAGAGCACTCTTGTGAAAGATTGGCCATGTTCTGCAGAAGAAGTTGACAATCTGCCCCGTAGAACTCTCTCTCTCTCTCTCTCTCTCTCTCTCTCTCTCTCTCTAGCGAAGAAGCGTAGTCTCATGTCAGGTCGAGGAGGAGGAGAGTCTAGTAGTTGAGGAAACAAGACAAGGGCATGTTGTTATCCTGCAAGGCTGCAAATTGTAGATGGTGTGGTCCAGATCTAGAGCCAGGTGAGACACCCGTGATCTGATCAGTCTTGATGCAACTAGATAATCATACACGGCGTGCCACGTCGCGGGCGCCGCTCTCCACGCGAGCAAATCGAGAAAACGTGCGACTGCCGCTCCCTACACGAGCAAATCGAGGAAACACGCGAAAAGGACCTAAACAGAATTTGTGTTTTCCGCAAAAGGGCTTAAACTTAATGCTAGAAAAATGCAAAAAGGACCTGAATGCAATGCATTTTTTTCCCCAAAAAAAAGGACCTAAACGTATTTTTATTTCCCGAAAAGGACCCGAGCGCAATGATTAAAAACGCATAAAGGACCTAAACGTAATATATATTCTTTTTCAAAAAAACCTAATCGTATTTTTTTCCGAAAAAGGACCTAACCGTAAATTTTTTTTCCGAAAAGGACCCAAATGCAAAAAAAATTAGCGGTTCGGCTCGAGCTGCGAGCCGAGTCGGAGCCAAGAGCTCAAATCAATCAGGAGGCCCGAACTCCACCAAGTTTAATAGAGGTGAGATTGATCAGTAGCCCCACGTACCAGACAACCACGGGTGCATGGCGGCGGCAGATCCGAACGAACGACGCTAGCTCAGAGCATCTATAATAGTAAGGACTGCTATCTATATATTCTTTTACGTTATCTAAAGACAAAATTAAAAATGACTTCTACAATAGATATCATCTTAAGAGCTATTTAGGGGAGCTGTAGCTTTTCTAAAAAGATGTTTTTGATTTTTTTAAGCTGAAAAATTGTTTTTATAAGAGACTGTTTGACAAATAGTTAATTTCCCTTAGCATAAGCTGCAAAAGCAGGTCCAGCCTAGTTTCAGCTTTTGCCTTTTGCTAGTTACATATGGCTTGTAGCTTACACCAAAAGCCGCTTAAAAGCTAAGCTATTTGGGGGTTTACTGGCTTTTCGGAAGTTGGAGTTAGTTTACAGCCTCTCTCTCCCAAACAGAGTTTAAGGTTGTTTCTATGAGATTCTACAATTTTTAAATTATAATATGAAAAAGTGTTTATTATAGACAATAACTTACGTAATGGTGTTTTATATTTTCTATATGGTAGTCTCTTCACGAAGAGACAACTATACCCTCTCTCCTGTTTCAATCTCTTTTATATCAACAAAAATCTTATGTAACAAAGTATATAGTTAGTTGATATTATACTATTGTATATGCTCTAGTTTTGACCGGTTATACTGTTCATTATGTTGTCGGTCGAATTTCGACGTGTAGATAGTCGCATTACAGTAATAAGAGTCCAAACGGGAGCCATGCCAAATCATGACCGGAATCCTGTCAGTTTTGGTCGCGGACTTGGCATAACAAACGGGGATGGGATCTGGAAGTCCGGAGGATCCCTGCAACGGATTGTACGGCGTCTTGACGCCTTCTAGAATCCACCAAGGATATTCAGGTTGTCTGTTTGGAGAAGTCGTTAGTAGTTACAGACTATTTTTTGAGTAAGCAATAATATTTTTTAGTAGATAAGAACATATACAATGATACATGTATGCTGTCTATAAGAATATATCACATAGAATTTTAGATGATGTGACGGAGAGAGAGAGAGAGTGAGGAGAGAGAAAAGTGATGTCTACTATTTAACAGACGGCCTTATAGACAGTTTTATACTGTGTATACCATTGTACATACAGTCTGTTAATTATATAAGAGATAAGTACAGATAACTATATAGATAGTCTTTCGTATGTGTTGTCTTTAGTATTATCTATAGATGATATGGAGGTGTATTACAGATAGTTACCATCTATACTACTGTACATGCCCTAATAAGATGCATTATTTTACTTTGCAATGTCAATGTATGCATCGCACAGCAGAAGAGGCTACGGAAATAGAACAGAAGAGAGAGGTGTTTTGGTACGGTAGTCTGATTCCGCCGTGGATGGCCAACGCCGACAAACACCAAGACGCGAAGTGACGTGCCGCAAAATGGGGGCGGAACCATGGATCAAAATCCCGCCGAAATTCGGCGAAATCTCGGACTTCGGCTCCTTCCGAGATTTATAATCCTGACGAAATTGAAAAATTAGGAAAAAAAATCAATTTATTACAGTGATTTTGAAAATATCGACCAAAATTTCGTCCAATTTCCCGTTCTGGATCGAAATCGCCACGTCGAAGTACATGCGGGGTCATAGCTCAGGTGGTAGAGTATATCCTTCGCATATGAGAGGTGCAGGGATCAATTCCTAGGCTTCCCAGCCAAACAAACTATTTTTTGGTTAAGGTATTAAAAATCAAAAAAATATTGCTAAGGCCGGGATTCAATCCAACGACCTCAACCACTGGGCCAAGCTCCACTTCAAGTTGTTAAAAGGAGTTAGATATCTTTTCTACTTTCAGGTTTGAAAAGGACCGAGATTTCGCCAAATCTTACCGAAATATCGGGTGTTTTTGAAAGTCATCTTCCATGAAATTTTGTTGAAAAACCAAAATTTTGAGACGTTTTAAAATTTCGGCAGAAACATTGTTAGATTTTTATAAAATTTTACAAGCTTGATCATGATATAAAAAATTTATAGTACTATATTTAGTAGTGTAGGATCATACAGAAAATTTTTCAAAATAATTTAACTTTATTTGTTATCTTTAAAATATCAAAAATAGAATGAAAATAATTGGGACAATAACCTTGTCAGAATTTTATAAATTTGCTCGAGTGTGATCATGATCCAAAATTTTTTTGAGAGCTTAACTATTTCCTCAGTACCATTCTATAAAAAATTTAAAAAAATTATTTTTTTGTTTGCTCAATAAAATCTATGTAAGCATTGAACTTCATTTGTTATATTTCAAAAATAAAAAAAAAACAAAAAGAACATAAATGGTACAATGCCCTTGTAAGAATTTTATAAATTCACTGAAGTATGATCATGGTTCAAAAATTTTATGAGATCTTAACCATTTCCTTAGAACCTTTCTGTAAAATTTTCAAAAATTTTAAACATTTTTTATCTCTAAAGCAAATCTATGTATTGATAATCAGGCTTTTATCAGAACGTAACACTGTTAGATTTTTTGAAATTTTTTGAAGCTTGATAATCATATGAAATCTTATAGAAACATTAATGATACGTCAGAACCATCCAAAAAACTTCAAAATTTTATAACATGGTTTGAACCATTTTTCATTTGGTTGAAGTTTGCTGGTAAGGTTTTTATCAGGACAGCAGCACTGTCCGATTTTTTAGAAATTAATAAAGCTTGATAATCATCTGGAAGTTTTATGAGAACATTAGTGATGCATCCTAACCATGCAAAAAAATAAAAAAAATTATAACGTGATTTTTTCCATTTTTCATTAGTTCAAACTTGCCGGTCAGCGTTTTATCAGGATAGTTTCTTAGATTTGATAATCATCTTACATTTTTATAGGAATATCACTGATATGTCAGGACCCTGCACAAAAAAATTCAAAATTTTTAGACGTCGTTTGAGCTATTTTTCGCTCGGTGCAAATTCATCAAAATCTCGGCAAATCTAGCCGAGATTTCGGGAATTCCGACCGAAATTTTGGTTTTCTCTGTGAAAAAAAAAACGGATTTGAATTTTTGTTTTTGTATTTTTTCCAGAATTTATCCAAAATTCTGAGATCTTAGTGAGATTTTAGATTTTGTCCACCTCCAAAATATTATCTAAAAACGAGATTTCAAACTTGGGTGGAACAACAAGCTAAGGACAGCATTAGTGCGCCCTCATGTGGCAACGGCAGCGGGCATGGTTTTCTGGTGCGATTCGGCGGCCACGTCGTGACCGCGACCACACTAGCTATCTTAGCTTGACTGACATGGCGCGTACGGTCGGATCATCCGAGATGGGCAGGGCCGACACCGGCACAGGAACGGCCGGCTGGTGTTGTGTTGTGCCCAGCCAGGCTAAGCTATGTCGTCGGAATCCAACGAGCGATCTATTTATTGCAACGCTAAGCGGGCCTATAAAAAGGTCGTCTCATCTAGACTTTTCTTCTCGTCAGACATTATATATAGAGCTTCCTTCCTATATCTGACATTCTGTCGACGTTTACGGTTTACAGCTTCTTGTACCCTGTTCTCTATCTACATCGAGCCACCCATCTTTGGTGTAGTGAAGAAGTACTATCTCTCTGAAGGTGGAGGTGATTCTCCTGCTTGGAGATTGGTGACATTTATATACATGGTCTGCCCTTTTCTGTTAGCTAGCAAGTGGGCCCGCACGTACCGCGTGCGTCATCTTAATACTTGTATTTATAGTCTGAAGGGTATCTATTGTGCAATCTTAAAAATAACTTGCGCTCATATAATCCTTAAAGCTTATTTAAATGAGTTGGCAATACATATGTTATTTTGCTTTTTGAAAAATAGATCATTGTAGAACTCCATTTGTAATATTTTTATAGTATGTATTATAGGAGAAAATATATCAATGTCGTTTCGCAATAGTTGTCACATGTGACATAAACTTTCTTCCTCGTATAGTTGCATTGCAAAACAGTAAAGGTAACATAGCATAAAATTTTCCATTTATATATCATCTATTAATTTTATTATTGCAATGTTTGTCTTTTTCTTTAGTACTTATTTTAGTGCACATCGTGTTGCACTGCTCAAAAGTGAAATACGAAGAAGGCCACACGATCTCCGCCATCACCATCCCGTCTTCCTCCCACACACACACCTACCTCCGCAGCCCACCTCCCCTTGCCAGCCATATGTAAAATCTGTCACCAAACCCTGCAACCCAACCCAACCAAACCAGCCACTAGTTCCGAGGCGTCGTGAGGGAGACAACGGCGCGGGAGGGAGGTCGCCGGCCATGGATTTTCTGCAAGGACAGAGCCTCGAGACCATGGTGGTCGTTGCCGTCGTTGCGGTAGCCGCGGGCGGCGCCTTCCTTCTCCGATCCAAGAATTCCAAAGGTATGGCCGTGCGTATTTGTCTGCAGATGGATGCATGCTTAGATGAGATGTCTGTGATTCGTATGCGATCTGGTTGCCCGATTTCCTAGGCCTTTTTCAATTAGTTTTGGTGGAAAGCGAGTGGAATCGTGAGCCCGCGATTTCTATGAATTGCTTCGTGAGTTTGTGTGATGGAATTTACAGTTTGAAGGGATGAGTTATTGTATACGGCCTGCATCCATCAGATGTGATTTAGAGAGAGAGAGAGAGATTTGTATACGGCCTTTTTAGTTCATTAGAGATACAGTTGTATGCCTTTTCAGTTTTATCAATCACATAAGTTGTTGCATACGGTCGACATCCATCGGTTGTGATTTGTTATATATAAATAGGGACCACCGTATCAACGATCATATGTTTTGCTTTTTTGTGAGAATTTTATAAATTCCTATCTTTGTTTTGTTAGAAAGATCCAATGGCTGTTACAATTAGGGGCCACCAAATTAAAGACGAGATGTTTTGCTTTTTTTGTGAGAATTTTTTGAATTTTCATTTTTTTATTAGAGCTTTTGATCACGTACCATGAGTTTTTTAGTATATAATAGATTTATGCCTTGTTGCAAATCTTTCTATGATACGACTTATGTCAGATTAGTAGTAAGTATACGTATTGCGTTGCTTTGTTATGGCCTTGAAGCGTACGTAGCGTTTGGTATTCCATGGCTTTCGTACATGCCGGCCTCTTACGTTAGGCCGCCTGTCTCCCGGTCACAAAATCGCATTGCATACTTTCATCACCCTCTTGCCGTGGATGGGGAAACCAAACCATCGCATTCTTTTTTGAGAACAAGAAACCATCCCATTCTTTAATCCCCCTTCTAGATCCTTTCCATCTCAGAGAACGGACCCCTATATTAGGACATACAGAATATCAAGAACATGCCCTTGTTGCGGCAGTGAGAGCAAGTACAATAACAAAATCTACTACTTACTTCATCTCTCATTCATATCATCTAGAGTAAGCATTAAACCAGTTTATATAATAACTATCTCTAAAGATTAGCTCTAGATGTTGTGCAATAATTATCTCTCTTGTACATAACTAATCTACCTATACTTCCGTACAATTCTTACTACTAAATAAGAGTCGGCTCTCTTCTCTTTTCTCACTTTTTCACCTATGATAAAACTGATATAAACATACTAAAAATAAACTAAGATAATCTTATTGTACCCTAATACGATAGCCGCACACTACTACAGAATGGTACATCACTATCGCTTTAGCTGTGTCGGTTCTTAAGTTTTTAGGAAAAAACGATTGTGATAGATGACTTATGAGAGGCATTAATCATAATCACTATCGGTTCTCAGGTTAGAAGTGATAGTGATGTAGCACTGGGAACATCACAATCGGTTCTTATGCGAGAAGTGATAGTGATGTGCATTATCATCACTATCGGTTTTCATATAAAAGCGATAGTGATGAGACGCGTCACATCACTATCGGTTCTTATTGAAGAAGCGATAGTGATGAGAATCGCACATCACTATCGCTTCACAAAAGAAGCGATAGTGATGAGCACGTTCTCATCACTATCGGTTCTTTTGAGAAGCGATAGTGATGTGCATTCTCATCACTATCGCTTCTTCAATAAGAACCGATAGTGATGTCAACGTGTTCATCACTATCGCTTATGCGAACCGATTGTGATGACTATGATAATCACTATCGCTTGTCTTATAAGAACCGACTCTGATGTGTATGATCACATCACTATCGCTTTTTATATGAGAACCGATAGTGATGTGCCTCGTTAGGTTATTTATACCACTCGAGCTGAATTTTTCTCTGTTATTGTTCCAGAGGAGGTTTCTCCGCCGCCACCAGAAAAAATAGCTTATATTCTGTGGTTGGAAGCAATACTTGGGTGAGAAAATTTGAAATCCTCAAGGGTGGGTGTTAAGAGGGTTAATTTGAAGCCCTAACTTGAGGAGATTTCCCCTCATTTTGCATAATTTGTGGTTTTCTTCAAAATGTGAGCATTCCTTCAAACCCCTTTAATTTTGCCCTATGTAATTTTGATATGTCGCGAAGCAAGTTTAGATTGCACCGGTATTGTGTATGTCCTATCGATTTCACACCTTTATTTCACAAGCATGTACACATGTATTTAATTATCTTAATTTGTAGTGCTTTGATGTTAATATGGAATTATTATTGCTGTCACCTGATGAATTCTAGAGTTTAGGGTGCGGAACCTACGTCTCCCGTTCGAGGATGCTTGTTTATAAATATACCGAACGAAATGGCATATTTATAAGCGGCGATTTCAATTGTCCACGTTCTTTGATAGTTCGAGGATATAAGCGCAAGTTCCAAAGCTGTGTTGTACAACTTCAGAGTAGAGATTTCGGTAGTGTCTCCCTGGTATTCTCCAGATACACACCCCTCTTGACCTGTTGTCGAGACGTGTATACGGAGAATAGCGGGGAGATGCTGCCGAAATTTTCTCTAGAGTTGTACAACGGCTTAGGAACTTGTTGGAACCACATATCCTCGAATGGGATTAGGACCAAACCTATTTACAGATTGGGAGTCATCATTGGTACCCTTGTTTTGTTTCGTTGTAGTCAAAAGATCTGTAGGCTACTGCACTATATAATTAGATTGTTTGATATCATTGTTGATGTTAAAAATGTATGTCTCCTATCTAGGGAATTGGAAGCTCTAAACCAGGGAAGAATCTAGGTATCGATTAGGAGAACACATTTTATATATCTTGCAGGAACTTGCAGTCCTCTATTTTGCAAAGGTAATATTAAATGAAATGATGTCTCAATATTTCAAATAGCTAGCTAGCTTCTTTGCCGCGCTCGATTCTTCCTTAATTTATTGTGTGAATTTTAATTGCAGATGAACCGTAAGGAATAGATGTATGACAAAAGTCGTGTGAGTGCTAAATTTCGGAGGGTGTTAAGGAGTTCAAAAAATTGCGAACAGACATGGTGAGGAGGTGTAAACTTCATATCTCGTCCTTGCATTGATTGCACCAATCTGAGAAAATTTAACAACTCAGCTCAAATCGAGGACCACCTGATTGACGTGGCTTCGTGAGGAATTATACGTGTTGGATCCATCACGGGGAGACAGGTAGTACCCTTCCCAGTATGCAACGAAGACACGGTGGGACCGGATGATGAGTTGCGATCGATATGTTTGAGGAGGAGAATTTGGAGCAAATGTTGCGGGATGTGGAGGGTAATTACACAGAAAGAGAGTTTGAAAAGTTTAAAAGCTTGATGGAAGACGATGCCAAACCGCTGTTCACAGGTTGCAAAGCAGAATACACCAAGTTGGGTTCGGTCCTTGCATTGTTCGAATTGAAGGCAAAACACCGCTGGATGATACAAGTTTCAATGCACTTCTAGTTCTTCTATCGGATCTGCTTCCGGAGGGAAACGAGTTGCCAACAAGCATTTATGAAGCGAAGAAGCTACTATGTCCCATGGGAATGGAAATAGAAAGGATACATGCATGTCCGAATGATTGCATCTTGTACCATAATGCACATCAGGAGCTGCACGTGTGTCCAGTTTGCGGTGTGCCCCGGTACAAACAAAAGGAGAAGCGTAACGACAAGAAGCGTAAGAGCCGGGGCAACGAGAGTGAAGATGTCACTAAAGGTGCACCGGCCAAGGTATTGTGGTACTTGCCCATCATTCCCCGTCTGGAGAGGTTGTTTGCAAATCCTAGAGAAGCAAAATTGTTGCGTTGGCATTATGAGTCTCGAAAGGAAGATGGCAAGCTGAGACACCATGCTGATTCGGCTCAATGGAGAAACATCTATTGGAAATATGAGGAGTTTGGTGCCGAAATGAGGAACATAAGATTTGGATTGAGTACTGATGGAATAAATCCGTTTGGTAACATGAGCGATCACAAAGACGCGTGGCGATTCATTGTGTATCTACAACCTCCCTCCTTGGTTGTGCATGAAGCGGAAGTATATCATGATGTCGTTGCTAATCTCGGGACCCAAACAATGTAGAAATGATATTGATGTGTACCTCGCTCCATTGATCGAGGATTTGGTAAAATTGTGGAATGACGGGTCATTGTGTGGGATGCGTCTGAAGAGAGCATTTCACCCTACGGCTATGGTATTTTGCACCATAAATGATTTCGGCTCTTGGTAATTTGGCGGGCTCTGATTTAAAGGAGCAAAAGCGTGTCCTATTTGTGAAGAGGAGACCGAGAGCCTATGGTCGCGAATTCCAAGAAAAGCTGTATATGGGTCACCGTAGGTTTCTACCTCGAAGTCATCAATACCGTAAGATGGATGACAAATTTGATGGGAAGAGAGAAGTCCGTTCGGCACTGCAGCCTATGAGTGGAAGGCAAGTATATTCACGTGTAGAGGATATCGATGTTCTGTACGGAAAGAGTCATAAATCTGTTCGTTCTAGGACCATTTGGAAGAAGAGGTCAATATTTTGGGACTTACCGTACTGGAAGGAGTTAGATGTTCGGCATTGTATTGATGTCATGCACGTTGAGAAGAATGTCTGCGACAATTTGGTTGGTATCCTGCTGAACATACCTGGAACGACAAAGGATGGTGTGAATGCTCATCGCAACATGGCCTACATGGGAATCAGGCCCAGGCTTGCAGTGATAGAGGAGGATGGAAAAGGTCCGTATATCTCCGCTACATGCTACACCCTGTCCAAGAAGGAGAAAGAGGACCTTTGCAAATGTCTCTATGGTATTAAAGTTCCATCTGGCTACTCCGCGAACATTAAGAAGCTTGTGTCCATGGATGATTTGAAGTTGTTGGGCATGAAGTCCCACGACTGCCATGTCTTGATGACCCAAATGCTCCCAGTTGTAATCCGAAATATTACGCAGAGGATGTCGGGTTGGCAATCACGGTTGTGTTATTTCTTCAATGCGATCTCTGCAGTTATTGACCCGATATGCTAGATAACTTACAAAGTGAGGTGGTGCAGACTCTGTGTCAGCTTGAGATGCATTTCCCACCGTCGTTCTTCGATGTAATGGTCCACCTTGTGGTTCACCTAGTCAGAGAGATTAAGATATGTGGACCCGCTTTTCTACGTTACATGTATCCGTTCGAGAGGTACATGGGTATATTAAAGTCCTACGTGAGGAATCGGTCGAAGCCTGAGGGTAGTATTGTTGAAGGTTATGGGACTGAAGAGGTTATTGAGTTCTGTGTGGACTAACTAGATAAAAGACAAGCAATCGGTGTTCCTATATCTCGTCACGAGGGCAGACTTGCTAGTAAAGGAACCGTTGGGTCCAAACTAATGAGTCCGATGTTTGATATGTATTGCAAAGCGCATTTTGATCTTTGAGCAGTAGCGCAGGTTCGTCCATACATCGAGCAAAGATAAGTTGATATTACGGGAAGAGAATCCACAAATGGATGAGCTTTCCATCGTACAAGAACACAATGATCGATTCCTCACATGGTTCAAAGAAAAAGCGGAGGTCTCCTTTAGTGTGAATGTAAAATGGTTGGCTGACGGACTAAGATTTAATGTACAGACATGGCAGGGGTACGATATTAATGGTTACACCTTTTACACTGAGAGTCAAGATGCCAAAAGTACTGTCCAAAATAGTGGTGTGTGCATAAATGCTTTCTCCGACTATCATCACTCGAAAAGAGTCTCCCCAGCCACAATGAACTCCTACTATGGGTTGATCGAAGAAATTTGGGAGCTCGATTACGGAATATACCAAGTTCTATTGTTCCGATGTAAGTGGGTAGGACTTCCACATGGAGTGAAGGTCGACAAGAGAGCCTTTACTTTTGTGGATCTCAGTAGACTCGCCTACAAAGATGACCCGTTCGTCCTTGCGAAGCAAACAACTCAAGTCTTCTACGTGCGTGATCTGGCCAATCCGAGGTTGCACGTCGTTCTTCATGGCAAGAGACGGATCGTAGGAGTTGAAGATGTTGTAGATGAAGAAGAATATAACCAATTCGATGAGATACCTTCATTTGCAGATGGGGCCTGTCTTAACGGGGATGACGACACACATGGAGCCAATTACATGCGAGTAAATCATCATGAAGGACAGTATTGTAAATAAATGGACTATTATAATGCTTGTTGTTAATTTCATTGTTCTATTATGTGTGTAAAATAGTTTGCAATGTTTTCAAAGTAAAAATCCAAGGTGAATTACTGTTGGAGCCTTTGATGGAAATGCAATTTCTCTTTATGCCTGCACTTTGTGCCATATGTTGTGAAAAAGTTATGGCATTTTCTCTCTTTAGTGAAATGCTGAAAATTCAGAACCTACATATAGTATAGTCTCGATGTGATGTACAATCTATATAATTCTGAGACACAGAAATGAGGCTAAGCTATAGGAAATCATTTTTGCAAATTTTCAAAAAAACTGGTCTTCATTTGAGAAAGTTTTGACTAACTATTTAAGGAAATTAAATTCATGCCTAGAAAGTGAATTTTGGCTTCTTTTTTCATTGCTAACTCTTTTTTGCAAAAGATTTGTAGTATGTCAAAGTATATTTCTGCAAAATTTCAAATAATTCCAACGATATTTGCAAAAGTTTTTCACTCTTTGATTTATTTCTGAAAATTTAGACTTCAGGGTTGTCTGGAAAGGCAATAGTGTAATGAACTACATTTGTGTCGGTTTTATTTACAAAAGCGATACGGATATTGAAGAATCATCGGTGTCGGTTTTATTTATAAAAGTGATACAGATATATTGATACACACATCAGTGTTGGTTTCCTTTAAAAAAGTGATGCGGATATTGAGACACATCTGTGTCGGTTTTCATGAAAAAAGCGATACGGATATTGATACACATCTGTGTCGGTTTTATTTAAAAAAGCGATACAGATATTGAGAAATATCGGTGTCGGTTATCTGTAAAAAGCGATATGGATATATTTCCTTATCAGTGTCGGTTTTATATGTAAAAGCGATACTGATGACTACACATATCTGTGTCGGTTTTCTTTGAAAAACGATACTGATATTGAAACACATCAGTGTCGGTTTTATATGTAAAAGCGATACTGATGACTACACATATCTGTTTCGGTTTTCTTTGAAAAACGATACTGATATTGAAACACATCAGTGTCGGTTTTACATAAAAAAGCGATTCAGATATATGTCTTTATCAGTGTCGGTTTTAGAGATAAAAGTGATTCTGATGACTAACATGAGTATCGGTTTTGTTGCAAAAAGCGATACCGATGAGTATAGTATCCGGCCGGCCATTTTTTCCCGCGATTAGCCTTTCCTATTCGCGCGCAACTGAACCCTAGCGTATCCGCTGCCTCCTATTCATGAGCGCACCGCCGCCCCGCAGCGCCGCCGCCCGCCCCACGCCCCGCCTCCTCCCGCCCCGCTCGCCCGGCGCCCGCGGCCCACCTCCTCGACGCCCTGCAGCCCGCCTCCCCCTGGCGGCGCAGCCGCCTCCCGCCTCGCCACCCTCCCGCCCCGCCCCCGCCGCCGATCCGGCGCCCGCGCCCGCCTCCCGACGCCCACCTCCCGCATAACTAAAATTTGGCGGCGGCGGCGGCTCGAGGTCCACCACCCCGGCCGCGGGAAGCTCGCCGCCGTGGCCTCGCCGCTAGCGGCCGTATCATTCTCAGCGCGGAGGAGCTCGTCATCGAGGACACGCCCCGATCCGGCGACAAGATCTCCGTCACCATCCGCTTCCGGCCGCCGGTGGGGATCCGGGAGGGTTTCGCGGATCTGCTTTGCGGGCGTTGTTGCCAAGGGTTTGTGCCGGGCGCGGTTGCGAGTGTTCCAACCGATTTTATTTGGATTTGGTGTGGTTGCGTGAGCGGAGATCCAGCCATGGCGACGAGATCTCGTGGTATGCCGACGGGATCGGCTCATGCGGTGCGAGTACAACCCGACGACGGCTTACGCTTATGGTAAGTAGCTACGCTTGCTTGCTTCTTCTATCAATTTTGCAATGTAGGTTGTGGGATTGTTGATTTGGTTAATAAGTTAGGTGTTCGGATTGTATTTTTGAGCTTTCGTGATTTTGGGGCTTGAAAATAATTCGTGGATTCGGACAATTGATTGATGATTGTATCGATTCGGCCGTTGGATGCAATTCTTATTGCATTGTTCCTCGTGGAATTTGTTGCATGTTCACGATACCGAATTTACATGATTAAATGACGAATCGCTAATATTTGTCTTGAGTTGGCTTGGATTGTGGACCAAAACAAATGCATTAGATATTAGATGCGCTTTGATGATGAATTGAAAAAGTTGGTTTACAAAGTGCTTTGTTACCATTTCATGTCGCTTGGGCCTTGCGTAAGATTCTCGTAATCGATTGCCAAATTCTATTCACCATAGCAGGATATTTGCAATATTGTGGATTGTCTATGCAACAAGATGCTAGATCAAACTATATAAGCAACACAATTACGATTAAACACCATATCATTTCTATTTAGCCAAATGGACTAGCGATCACTGCAAGCAAATTTATCTTGGATTTATCATATTTCTGCTCGCTAGTCATACAATCTCCATATTGTAATCTTGAAGATTTGATGGGATGGCTTCCCAATTTAAAGCATCTCGATAAACTGAGTCTACTGACCAAACATTCAATAGACTAATGTCAAATATAATAACCAAATAGTACAATATTATGATTGAAATACAAACCTTTACTTCTTCAACATAGCCAACCAGCTCTAGAGCTAATGTTACATTTTCAACTCCAACCTACATACCATGATATACAGTTCTCATTTAGACAAGTCATCTCCAACTAAAAGGTTATATCCAACGGTGTAACAAAAACAAAAGGTGCTAAACCACGAGTACTTTCTTGAACTCTTTCGGTATGGTACTTGTTTGGATTTTATTCAATGGTATGATGGTTACCCTCCTTCCGAGATCTCCATTTTGTAGGAGTTGCTTTCCAGTGGTTTCGTGTCAACAACCACATTATATAGCCTTCCTCGTGCAACTTTGCATTAATGACTAACAATTGAACTAATACGGCTAGACCAGCTCTAGTTGTGAACTCTTTTCCATCTTAATGCAATACAAGTAAATCTTTTGCATGTTCTCTAAAAAACAATTGGCATCAGATTTGTAGTACTATCTTGCCATGTCAAGAAGGAATCGGTCCATATAGTCACACTAAGTTTGGAGGTTTGTAGAAAGGACAGATGTATGATGGACAAAAAAGGAAGAAACCAAACGACCTTTTAGAAACATACATTCCAACTTCTTTAACATTGAGTACTAATATGTGATCCCATGTAAGTTTCCTTTGTGTATAACAGTTTGTTGGAAGTAGCTAGTCCTTATTACTTTGAAGAAAGGTACCAAGCTCATCAAGTATAGCGCAAAGGAAAACCCAAGATCCGCTTGTTCGGACTTTCTAGTGTAAGTTCATCAGCATGCTCCTTTGATATTGACATGGATATATGTTCCAGAATGCTTCAATTTTCATGTTCACATTACACCTACTTGCTTGTGATTCTTTTGCAAACATTTCGAAGTTCAAATTTCACAATGCATGCTTTCATCATCTATCGCAAATCTGAGAATATGACCTACATGTTATTATTGTTACTATAATATGATCTATGTTAGAGTTAAAAATGCGTAACCTACGTCTCCCGTTCGAGAGTACTTGTTTATGAATGTGCCATTTGGTCACATTCATAAGCAAGCAGTCTCGAATTGTCCACGTTTTTTGGACAGTTTGAGGATATGTGGTTCGGGCAAGTTCTGGTGTGTTGTAAATCGGAGTAGATTTCAGTAGCATCTCCCTCACGGTGTTCTCGGGTATACACCCCTCTTGACTGTTGTCGAGACGTGTACACGGAGAACAATGAGAGATATCACAAATTTTCTAGAATTGTACAACGGCTTAGGAACTTGCTCGAACCACATATCCTCGAATGGGATTAGGACCAAACCTATTTAGAGATTAGGGGTTATCGTTTGTGCGTATTTAGGTGGTCAACAGATAAACTTTTTTTTGAAGATCATTCGTTCATTTGTTACTCTACTGAAATATGCTAGAACAGTTACATCTTATTACTTATCTATTCAGCTATTGCTTTACATGATTTATTGTCAAGTTCACAAAATAGGTACTAATTGCTTTCTCTCATGTCAAATATATGACCTTATCAGATAAGAAAACTCAAAATGTCATAATTAGAGAGCATCGGCTCCTCGCCAGACAGAGTAGAAGGTGCTCCCGAGGGGCCGAGCCAAGTTCCAAATGTTGAGAGGCCGAGTAAGGTGAGGAAGGCCCGAGGACCGAACAAAGGGGCCACAGGGAGAACACCGCAGGTTCTCCACTTCAATGCCACGGGGGTCTGCACAGGCCCTCCCAAGTACAAGGGGCGATACCGTTCATTCCTCGGTCAATTGGTGAGGGAGAGAGTGCCCATAACGATTAAGGATTGGAGGAAGGAAGTCAGCGCTGAGTAGAAGAATCGACTGTGGGATGAGGTTAAGGGCAAATGGATTATAGAGGAGGAAGATGAACGCAACGCGAGACGGTACGCCTTGAAGAGGATGGGTGTGGCCTTGAGGCACTTCAGGGTCCTCATGCACAGTGAGTACGTACTGAAAGGTCGTACACCATTCGAGAGGTATCCGTTCGTTACTACAGATGTTTGGGAGGAGTTCACGACGACGAAGGGTACGCCCGAGGCAGAGCAGCTAAGAGAGAGGAATACGGCTATCCAGAGGCACAACACGCACCCGCACCACCTCGGTACAGGCGGCTATGAGGGGAAGAAGGCAGAGTGGGCACGACTAGCCGAGGAGTGTGCGAACTCCGGGACGACGATGCCTTACTCCCACATATGTGAAGAACGGCACGGCCCGGGTATTAGCGAGGACAAAGAAAACACCGACGTGCAGCTTGTAGTCGCAAACCCCGCCATGCGCCGCGTCGTCTCGCCATCGTAAGACATCCGACTTAGTACATTGCAGTTGGCCTAGCTTGTTGTATTTCGATCTAATTGCACTCGCTTATTGCGGGAGGAGGTAAGCCACGGAAAGAGCAGGGACCTTCAGAGCCAAGGGTCGAAGGATATTCGTCATCTGCGATCGGAAGCCCGATCATAAGGGCCGGGTGCTTGGCGCAGGGTCGGGACATACGAAGAAGTCCTACTTCCAAGATGACGCTTCGAGTGCTAGATCAAGATCATGGGAGGCACGCGCGGAACGCCTCAAGGAGACGCTCAGGGAGCAGCTGAGGGAGGAGATCAAGGATGAGATGAGGGGGGAGATGATGGCACGTGAAGATGAGATAAGGGCTGAGATGATGGCACGTGAGGAGCGCCTGAGGGCTGAGATGATGGCGATGATCTCCCAGAGTTAGAGCCAGAATCCCTCACCTCTTGTAGAGAAGCCTGTGCCCCGACCTAGCAGCTGTGGTTCCAAAAATGATAAGACCGATCCCCATCTGAAGGTAATAATTAATTTCTCCTAACTTAAAGCTACAAGTGTAACTCCCACAATGTTTCTCCTCAAGTTGCGTACATCTTGCAGGCCCTCGCTAAGTGCTACCATCACCCCGACGGAGGACGGATTTCTGTCGAGGTCTGCACGCGGGTTGCATTTCCATGCAAGGAGACCGACATGTGCATGGTCGGCCTTTGGGAAGGGCTACATGAGGTGCGGTGGACTACGCCCACGAACACTTCTTATCACATGTGCTCGAGTTCCCCCAACGAAGATATCAAGACTCTCGGGCAAGCACGCATGTCGTTCATCAAGTGGTCCACGACGGTGTCGTCTTGGTCAAGGTAAAAATCCCCGCGTCTTCTCGACCATTCCGAGTAATCGCAATAAGTTAAATATGCGTGCTTTGCGTGTTCCTACCGCACTGCGTGCTTGCTCCGCCGCTTCGCTCCTTTCCACCACCGTGATGAGTCCTACACAGAGTGCAGAGCTCATGTGTAAAAGGACAAGCACGACACCAACAGTAACCACAAGAGACCTCCGAGACTCCTTCCGCCAAGAAGGCAAAGGCGATAAAGGCCACAAAGCCCCTTGAGGTACTTGAAAAGCCCACTACCTCACCTCAAGACTCCTTCGCCCGAGAAAGGAAAGTCAAGACAGCCACGAGACATCCCTTACGATTTTAAGGCCTACGACATGGAAAGCCCCCGCTTGCATCAAGCGAACTAAATGATCTAGGCGGTGGACTCGCATGCTCCATGGATGGTACATTGATAAGGTGAATGAGGAAGAGCGTCGAGTTGACTTCAGTGTGATGTATAAAAGAGTACATTTCCACCGTGACGAGAATGGGATATTCCCTGTCAGTTTTGAGGATCTGTTTCGTGTGTACCAATTAAAAGCCGTCGATATTTCTACTTTAGGATCCTGGACGCTGTGAGTATCGCACCATACATCATGAGCTGACGACTTTCATAGGATTTTGCATTATGTTTTCTAATATTAACACGAGTTGCAGGGTAATGAGACAACGAGCCGTGACGAATCAAAACCAAGTTGGGTTCGTCGACCCTGAGCTTGTGTCTGCGACCACGGCTAGGCTACATCCGATGTTTGTTGCTGGCTACGTCAAGGGGGTATTGCATACTGAGTCGACGAAGGACTTCGTTGTAATACCGTACCACGAGGAGTAAGTAGTACAAACCCTTCAATTACTTGTACGCACTTAAACCGTATGCGAACTTATTTCCTTGCACTACATTCCATTTAATAAGCAACCATTGGGTTCTACTCGTCCTCATTCCGAGTGAAAACACAGTCTACATTTTTAACTCAATCAAGAAGAGACCGATGGCCTACGCGATCAAGTGTCCTTTGCAGAAGTAAGTACATTACCGTAACCTAACACTTTCTGAATTTAACTATATTTTTTTTACTCAATGGCATCTCTCCAATATATGTAGGGGTTTCTCGGACTATGTCGATGAAGGAGGGTCACACGATAACAAAAAGGGCAAGACGCTGGAGTATAAGAAATTCACGGTACAAGTGCCTAGCATATATACGATTAATTTTTTCTGACATCTAATCTTCGTGTGTTAATTTCTTTCTCTCTTCACAGTGTCATCAACAGGGCAGCGATGACCTGTGCGGCTTCTATGTCATGCAACACATGTTGGTTGTGGTCGGCGGCTCACACCTTTTTCTAAGGTATATGTACATGCATACTTAGCCTTTCACATACAAATTTTGAAACTTAAATTCACGCACTCATTTATGTTTTGCAGAAGATCAATATCCCCTAGAAGAGCTTAGACAGGAAAGCACTCAACAATTTACGAGACCACTTATGCCAATGGTACTGGTTAGAAGTTATATCGGAGGACGGTAGGTTTAGAGATCCTGAAGTGTCCTACTAGTCCATATGGAAACAATATTAATTGTATATGTCAATGTGATATATATGCACGTGTACTGATTGTTAAGCATGTTTGTGTTTGTATGTTGTGAACGAATGGGCTATATGTATTGCAATTTACGTATTCGTGTTCTGTGAATGTGATATGTACATTCTGTGTTATGTATTGTCAATGTGATATATATATGCCCAATGTTAATATGTGTTATTTTGGATAATATGCAAAATTGAAACACCCCATGAGGGTCATCAGAATCAGTTTTTTGAATAAAGCGATTGTGATGACCCTATCATCAGAATCGGTTCTTATGAGGAACTGATTCTGATGACCTCTCATCAGAATAGGTTCTTTTAAGCAAGCGATTGTGATGACCACATTAGTAGAATCGGTTCTTTTACGGAAGCGATAATGATAACCATACCATTACAATCGGTTCTTTGAATAAAGCGATTGTGATGATCCATCATCAGAATCGGTTCTTTAAAGGAAGCGATTCTGATGACCCCCTCATTAGAATCGGTTCTTTTGTGGAACCGATTCGATCGGTTCCACAAAAGAACCGATTCTAATGAGGGGTCATCAGAATCGCTTCCTTTAAAGAACCGATTCGATGGCCTTTATCGTAATCGGTTATTAGAAAAAACCGATTGTGATAATGTGTTCATCAGAATCGGTTTGATCTAAGAACCGATTCTAATGAGGCTTTATCACAATCGGGGCAAAACCGACTGTGATAACTCCACCTCATCACTATCCAAAGACTTCGTATCGCCACTTGAACCGACTGTAATGACAAAAAAGAACCGATTCTGATGTACAATTCTGTAGTAGTGGCAGTACGATAAATCGCATACATACCTTTTGCTGTACTCATTGCATTGCATCTACTCTCACCGTTGCTTCGGTTTGCAGTCTGGGGGAGAGCTTACAAGTTAAAACAAATGACTATAGGCAGGTATAATAATTTCACATCTACCGGTTTCTGATTAAAAATACTTTACAGAGGTGACTGCTTTCTGCACCTGAAAGCTGAAAGACAGGCTTGTCATTTGGCCAACGGAAAGGTAATTAAGAAACGGGGCATCTCTAATAGTATTATTTCAGCCGTCTCTTAGTTATACCATCTCGGTAAAATTCTACGTGAAGGAGAGAAGAGGTGAAGAAAGAGAACTGATGTCTCATACAAGAGATAACCTGATCACGTAAATCAACACAAATAATAATAAAGTGTGAGAGTAAAATATGATAAAAATAATATTAAATAGTAAGAGAATTAATTTTAAAGATACACTATTAATGATGTCGTCTTTAGATGAGCTAGAATTCTTAGAAACACTATCAAGTGATAAACTATTATTCAGAGACAGTGCGTAGGGCACGCTACTCCCTAACCTTTTCAACCCTCAAAAATTATACTGCGTTATCTTCTTTTTTTCTCCGTGAGCCGAAACATGTACATTACTGTATCAAGAAGGAATCCCAAAGTTATAGCACGTAAAAACCAAGGGGAACGAGGGGGCGTACAGATGTCTAGTCACGGCACCATCATGCTAACATGTGTTGTCCAATGCTGGTCTTAGATGTCCCGAATCCCGATGAACAGAATGACCATTTGTTGCACGTGCGGTTTTGCCCTCCTGCCAGGCGTCGCGCCTGCCTTGCCGCTGGCCTGGCACGTGCGAAGAGGGCGTACTCGCTGGTGCCGCTTGTTCAGTAGTACCGAGCCACGCGGGCATGTGGCGCTCCACTTGGCGCGCCGTCACGTCGCCTCCGAACGAAACCACCGTCCGCGGCCGGCACGGTCTGCATTCAGGGTTCGGGACGGTGCCTGCTGCCTAGTGCCAAGAGTACAAGACTGGGTTAGCTAGATGTGAAAACGAGTTAATACCGGTGGATATTGGTTTTTTATATCTTAATCTATATTTTTTTCGATTTAGAACTGGATACGAATACAGATCCGGATTATTTGGAATACGGATACGTGACGAATATGTGACGGATTCGGATCGAAAACAGATAAAGATATACGAATAATGTACGTGTATATAGAGTAATATGTATTGAATTAAAACCATACAAGTACATGACTACACTAATAAGTTATATATCAATCAAACTCAATAGGCGTTATAAAAAGAATATGTTACTTGAGTATTAATAGAACCAACTAATTGTAATATAAATGGGCTGCCATGGAAAAATATGATAAAAAGGTTGGGCCTTGCTGATATCCGAATATGAAAAATCGGAATATCCGAATAGGAAAAATTTGAATATCCATATATTGTCCCGTATTTACCGGATATTGGATGCTTTGGATCTGATGCCGAATCTGGATTCAAGTATTTGGATTCGATCCCGAATTTAACTAGATAGTTAAATCCAGTGTCGAATCCGGTCCCGATCAGATCGGTTCCTAATTGAATAGGAGATATCTGACTCGTTTTCACCCCTAGTTATGATGAGCGCTGTACAGGTCGAGCTCGAGCTCGAGCGCTTCTCAAGCTCTTGCTCAATACAAGCTTGAAACAAGCTTGAGTGAGTCTAAGTTGGAGTTCAAGTAAAAACTTGAGATAAACTCGTGCGAGTTTAAATTGGAGTCTAAGGCTGCATTTTGACTCGAGCTTAGCTCGGTCTAAACTTATGCACCAATTTTTAATAATAAGAAAAGCTCGAGCTCGAACTCGGTTTCAATAAGCTCGGTAAGAGATAACATGTGTAATATTTAATAAGTGAGAATAGAAAAAATATCATAACTTACAACATAATAGTATTCATGTCTTAATAGAAATAACAGAAATACTAGGGAACGAAATACCGTCCCCTAGCCTTCCAACTGTATAGGAACAGAGGATACGGCTCCAAGAGCTTCGATCACATTGCCGTGTGCGCGACAACTTCTCTAACTAGGCATTATATGCAGTATTAGCCGCAGCCAATGTAGAGAATGCTTCTAATCTCTCCTAAAAAGTTAGGCCCTTGTAATTTAGTATCCGTACTCTATGTCGGTATCCTACTAACAAGCTAGGTTTATGATTCCTTATATATAAGGCTTGATAATTACTCGCTCCCTCTATATAACCACGTCATAATATATCTTATTATCTTTTCAAGAATACGACATCTCTAAAGGATATGACTCTAGGAGCTGCCACAGTTGAAGCATCTTCGCCGCCGCGCTTGCTGTCGTATCCCCCTTCGTCTCCCTTGCTGACGCCCTCCTCACTGCTCGCCGCATCTGGCTCGACGAGGTAGCATGTCCGATTCCTCTTCCCCTACTCTTTCTTTCCTCTCCTTTCAGACCCTCTCGTTTCCAGTACTGATCCTTGCTATTCATGCGCCTGCGATCGATTTGGGCGTGGCGGGGACAAACCAAAGGTGGATGTGAGCAAATGTCTGGAGGCTTTCGCTACGCACCCGCCCATTGGCACCACCTCCCTGCCCGTCTCCAAGTTGATGCCTCTCTTTTACCTTTGTCAAATCGTCTCTTTTCTCGCTCACTCATTTCAGTTCACTCCCTGTTGTTGGTGATCGTCAGTCACATTAGGTGTGTATGAATTGTGCAATTACTGCTAACTAGAGAAGAGTACAACTGTACAATCACCTCATGAGAGCAAATCTCTATGTATACTAGCGCGCTACCAAGAATTAAACAATTGAAGCATATTCATTTGCATGACCATGATTATAGTTTGGGGGAATAAAACAACACCAGTTGTATGCACATTTGACTGTCTGATTTGGTTTGTAGGTGGAGCATAGAGGAGCAATCAGTCTGCGATCTGATTTGCGGACTCAATTTGGCTTCTTCACCTGCTTTAGGAGTTGGTCGAGTAGAATGCCAGATACAGGGACAAGTTTGAGTTTGTGCTCATGATATCTATATCCCAAAAGATTTCATCATGGTTTCATATCTTAGTTTTATTCAGTTTCAATAGTTACATGACTACGTTTCATTAGTTTTCATTATAAAGCTTTTTTTTTCTAGGCTGTTTCACGAAGTTCCAATAAGATTTTATAAATATATTTTATCAAGTTTTAGTAGTTTTCATATCTATGTTTCAAAAGGTTTCAATAAGTTTCCTTTGCTAAGTTTCATTAGGTTTTCCAAAAACTTCATAAGGTTTGTGGCTCAGTTTCATTAGGTTTCAGAGTGTTTCATAATGTTTCATGAATAAGTTTCATTAGGTTTCATAGTTCCATCAACATAATTTAATTTTAGCTTATACTAACTTTCATGACTAAGTTTCTATAGATTTCATTTAGTTTTTACTAGGTTTCACGATAAATCTTCACATAGTTTCATGAGTTTCATGAGGTTATAGCTAAGTTACGTGACGTTTTCATATAGGTTTCACGATTAAGTTTCATCAAGTTTCTTGAGATTCAGGAGGTGCTTTGAAACATTGAAGTTAGTCTCTTGAAACTTGGTTAAAAAAATTTTGAATCTTGTTTTAGATTAAGTTCTAGATTTAAAACTGGACGAAACTTGTAGTTTTATATTAGAAACTAATTGAAATTTGTTGAGACATGCTAAAATATGTATAAAATCCATTTAAAACACTTATAAAACCTACGAAATATGAATAGGACGTCTTGAAACCTAGGGAGACATGGAATTTTTTTTATTTAATATTTATTTTTATTCTTTTTTTCAAAACTATGCGTCCGAATGAAAAAATGACAAAAATGCCCCCCGTCGCCCGTGTATGGGGCGATCGCCCCATACACGGGCGATAGCCCTGCCACCGTTAACGCCCGTTAGCAGCGCCGCTTGTGGGGCCCCCCATCGCCCTCTCAGAGGCGATCGCGCCTCTGAGGCGGCAGGGGCGCATGTTTTTTTTTAGTTTTGTTTTGTAATTACTATATGCTTTTTAATATAAACCAGTAACTTTTGTTAGGAGTGTCCAAATTAAATGAAACTTGTTTCTAAATTTAAATTTTGGAATGAAGAATTAGAGTGTAAAATAAAAATCCATGTGTTGTTTGCAGAATTTTTTTATTTGAGTTGAATGCTAGGCTCTAATCGTGGATTGTGAAGGAATTATAATGTGTGTTGATCCATAATTCATGAAATAAATAGAATAAGTTACTACAACCTTATGCACTTCATTTTTGCAAAAATATCTAAATATGATTGCATTTTGAATAAAAGATGGCTAGTTTAAACCCTTTATAACAATCATTGTTCAAGCGGTTAGAATAATATCGAACGACCTCAAAACTTGTGAGAACCGTTTTGTTGCATTCTTGGGCTTGCATAGGTCACAATTATGTAAAATATTTAGATGTCACTTTAGGCTGCACTATTTTATTGTTGTCCAGAACATGCAATCGGTAAAACATGAAAATTGCCGTATCTTTCGCAAACGATGGTAAAACTCGATGAAATCGATATGACGAACCGAAAATGCTATAACCTATCTCGATGGAGAAAAATAACATCATTTGGGACACAGGAGCAAGAGGACACATACTAGCCCTCCGGACGGTGAGCATACTCTTGAAGGTTGGGCCGCACTGCTTATTACGACTTAAAACTAAAAGGAGTACCACGAACAAGGAAAACCAAAGTTAACACAGACGTCTATTGAGTGCTTCGAGGCCACTTCCCATTCGCCCATGCCTCGTGGGCTTCTCCGCACGTCGCGCCTCTCTCGTTTCTCTCTCTCTCGCCTCCTTCTCCTCCGCTTCCTTCCTACATGCCTCCTCGCGTGCGGCATCGCTGTTCTTGAAACCGCCGCGTGAACTCATCCTGCCGGTTGGCTTGGTCAAGAAGCCGTTGGTCCTCGGGGTTGATCTCAGATCAAACCATCGCTCAAATTCACTGATGGCGGAGGTGACTGCATGAAACGTAAATTAGCAAAGTTTCATTCACAAATATTATGTAACCCCGTACGATTGTTACCATGCGGCGATCCTTCAGGCTCTTCTCCGGCGGATCGAAGGCGTAGTTGCGGCACTTCCAATACCTCCTCTTCCAAGTTGAAATTTCCCAAGAGCGGACAAGCCCGCAAAGATCTCCGCACATACACATGGGCGCTCTGACTCCACGAGGTAGGAAGAGATCTTGGTACGCTAAATTCATGGCATGCACTCGCTTCTTCCTTTGCCTTCCCTTACCCTTTGCACTTGCACGCCTCGGCATTTTCGATTGATGCTCACCCTCTATTCTTTCTCCCGCTGTTCTTTGCGAGACCGCTTGTGAGAACGAATGTTATAAAGGGCCGATATCGCCGGGTATGGGGCGATCGCCTCATATTTGGGCGATTGCCCCATGTAAGGGCGATCGCCTCACATTAGGGCGATCGCCCCTACTAGAGGCGATAGGTGCACCGAAACGTTGGTGTGTTGTCACGTCGTGTGGCATAGGCAAGCAATGCATAAATGATTTGAACAATTTATAGTGATAACGCTGTCATGTTACTAACTCTGGGAGTTATACAATGTGCTGCTGAACGTAAAGCCATTAAAAAAATACATCCGTACAACAAGTCAATCACGGCCACGCTTCCTAATCTGGCCCGTGGGGTAGGTGAGTGGCGACGGCGGACGGACGTCCCTCCTAGGCCGGCCCTGCGGCGCAGGCGTAGAGTAGTGCGGCGGCGGCGGCGAGGCCAAGTCCTGTGGCGGCGCACCCGAGAGCTGAGAGGGGTCGAGGTAGTCGGTCGAAAGGTACTCCTCGTGTCGAACTCGTCGTCGAAGGCTCGCCGAAACCACCTCGATCTCGCTGGGCGCGGACGAGGAGGAGCCTCCGCAGCCAGCGCCGCCCCATCGCTGCTGCGTGGGAACGAGCGAGGAACCGGCAGGTAGGGCGAGACGCGAAGGAGCCTCCCAGCCCATTCGCCCCCCGCCGCTGCGTGGGAGCGTAGCGAGGAACCGACGGGTAGGGCGAGACGCGGAAGGAGCCTCGTCTACCACCGTCCCCCCGCGGTGCGTGGGGCGTGACGGGCACCGGGTGGGTAGGGCGAGTCTTTGGGGCGAAGTGACGTGGTGTCTTTGCGTCCGCCGACGTCTCGCGCCCTCGGCAGTGGCAAGCGAGCCAACCGCCTCAGAGCGAGGACCCGACCCCAAGCTGTCTCGGACTCGGCGGTGGTCACCTGTATGCCCCCCTCTAGGCGCGTCAACATGGACACAGCCTCCACCTCAATCTCCGCCAAGAGCTGAGTCTGCATGTAACGTCAGGTTGGCATTACGTAAGTTACATGAAAAAGACGTGCCCATGTAGGTTCGATTGTGACACTTACCGAGGCGTTGTCCCTCTGGGACATCTGTGAAGGGTACGTGTCCGCTACCGATGCCTGCCGTGCGACGTACGGTGCTGGTGTGTACCCCACCCTGAGGCGAGTGCGCCGTGGGGCGAACCACTCCATGTCTCGATCGTACATGTCATGGTCGTCGGACGGGTCTCGGTGACCCTCTCGCCGAGTCTGGCGTCCCACCGCAGGCCCATGGCGCATACGGTCGCGAATCGAGAGCCCACCGCAAAGACCCATCCGGTCATCCGCAATGCAAAAACAGAAGTACGCGAAGACATTAATTTCGCAAAGATGCGGAGTAGTAGGATCGTGGCAAGTACATCGTGAGCGCCACGTGCGACAACGTGACGAGGCGGCAAAGGAAAGGATCGAACAGCCGAATCGCCGCAAAGACTCGGTCGCGGGAGTACTCCTCGACACAAAGGTCAAAGACGAGCACCTTACGGGTGAGCCAAAGGCCTCATCTCGCGTGCAAAGCACGGAGACCCGTGAGGTGCTCGGGCGTGGACGTCAGACGCGGTGTATGGCGCCCACCGCACGCCCTCGTCGTGGAGGCGGTCGAACTCCCGAACGAACTCGATAGGACCTCTCACCAGAGGTCGCGAACCTCCGCCGCGAGGAAATAAGAAATGGCGAAGGTTATTCAAGTGCGTTAGTGGGGAAAAGATACGAGGGAGCGCACGCCGTCGGACCCAGAGTGGCCCATGGTGGGCCGACCCACCGGTCGTCTCGTAAAGCTCCTCGAGTGCGGTGTCGTGTCAACAACGAGCCGCCGACGGAGAAGCGCTCCCAAGACCACAATCGGAGGAGTAGGACGCAACGACATCGCCGCGTCGTGCTCGCCGAGAGACGGCGTCGCGCATGCACCTCAGACGTCGCCGCAAGCACACCGAGGCCCACGACCACCGTGATCACCTGTTTACAAGGGGGAGTTAGACGTGCTCGCTGAGACGAGATTGAACCGAGTGTGTTACCTCATCCACCGGGTGTCGGCGATGTCTCGGGCGTACTCGATCGGTGACGGTCCACCGTGTTCCCGTGGGAGGACGGAACATCACCCAACCGAGCAACAACAGGAGGTATGCCTCCAAGTGGCGGGCCACGCCCGCCTCCTCCGCGTCTGGTGGAGAAGGTCACGACAGCTGCGTCGCAACAAACATTATCAAGAACTTGGCGCTTCTATTTTAATTCTCAAAGAAAGAGGTACTCACCGTGAATCGAGGCGACCACGCTTCGTCGGTCCGTGGCGCTCGGCCTCCCTAAGAAATTTGGTAGGGCTGCCCGGGTGTGCCGCACTCGACAACGCGCGACAACTCGGCGTGCCACGTGGATTTGAGGCGTCGTGCGGCACGCATCGCTGGGCCCGCATAAGGGAGGCCTAAGAGGTACGACACGCCCCGCGGCGTCGGAGCCATCTCTCCGCACGGAAGGTGGAACGCAGGCGTCTCCGGTCTCCACCGGTCCACGAGTGTGGCCAGCAGAGACCGTCGCACGAACCGCGGCACCTCCTTGCCCTCTAACAGGCAATCACCACCCACCATCCTACAAAGAGGAAGTAAGCCACCGCCGCAACCTGCATGTAGTTAGAATTGCATTCACGGTAAGTATGTGTACGTAAAGAGTGCAAGCGTTCGCGACTACCGTGGAACCCAGCGTGGGTCGATGCGCGGCGGCTCCAGGCACTCGAGGTCGGTGGTTCTAGCACTCGGTTCTCTCTGCGGAGTACCTAGACCGGTGGTCGATCGACGGTCACGCCCAGCAGCCTCGTGGCAAGGTCGCGCCATCGTGGCTGTTACAAAGCAAATACAACAGATTTATCAAGAATTACATGTGCACACAAAATGAAATGCGAAATAACGAATTGTACCATACTCAACAAACAATACAACCAAGTGTGGAGAGCAAAAAAACTCGATTGCAAACATACGAAAGACAAAGACATGTTCGACGAGGCACACAACGTCGAGAATTACATTATCCTCGTAGGTACTAATCGGGACATCGGAGAATAACATGATGCGAACAACAACTTACTAGTACATTGAAAATTACATCGAACATTACAACGTACATTATGACTTACGGTCCATTGAATAATACAAGATGGGAACAACATGCAAAGTTACATTATCCGCGGTTGCGACGCGCCTCGGACTCGTCCATATCGTTCGAACGCGCCTTGTCCTTCGACGCCGACCTTCATCTTCAACATTCGGATGTCCGGCACCCATCGATGGTCGGAGAGGGTCTGTGTGACGATCCATCCACTCGGCACCGTACACCTCATGATGCCACGTGTTGAGAACGCCTCGCTTGTAGTAGTACGGGGAGATGAACGGACGGCGTGATTGATGCGTCTCGGCGTCGCGGCAATGACGTGCGAGCACGGCAAGTGCAAAGCAGCGTGGTTCTCGCGAGGAGCACTCGCAATCACCGCTCGGAGTATGCATGATGGGAAGTCCTCTCGGTGGGCACCCTGCGACCTCGGCCACCGCATTGCACGTGGTATCTCCGCTCCACGCCACTCTCGGTGTAACCCGATGTGTCTGCGCCTTTCTTGTTTTCTTGGACATGTAGGTAGACACAACAGCTTGAGTAAGACAATCGATTGTCCGACATACATGCTGCGGAGGTCTTGTATCGCTCAATGAAATATCTCTGTGTCCCTAATAAGACACCTCAACTATACCCACCGATGGAAGGCATCCGTGCCTTTCATTACCAGCTTGTAAATCTCCGCGAGTTCGTTGTCATGATCCCATAACGCGAGCCGCCCTCGTCGTCGTGAAGGACCATTTCTCCAAAGGCTCATGTCGTATCCAATCGGTGAAACTCTTTATGCCGGTACCGCCTCGCCGAGGTTTGGGGGTCCGTCGGCGGCGCATATAAGGTCGTGGGGTCCTCTCCTTGCTCATGGTACACCATCGGGTTCCTTGATGAACTAGCGGTACCTCCGGGATCCATTGATTGCTTCTTCGTTAGTTCGCCCAACGCCTTCCAAAGCGCCGAACTTCCTCCGTTGGTTCTGTTTGCACAGCGCTTGAACATGTTCATAAGCTCCTTATTCCGAATCGACGGAAAAATTGGCACCCATGTGCCTCATGCACCACCGCTCCTCGATCCGCCACTTTGTCGCTCCCACGACGGCGGACCTTGTTGCATATCCACGATCGCCTTAGCGCCCTCGCATGTCGGTCATGGATGACACAAACATCGAACTGCCCGCCGAGAACAAGCGCCACTTCACTCTTTCAAGGAACCAGCATCACTCTCGTGTTTTCCTCCACGAATGCCAACGCAACCGGTAGAACCGGTTGTTGGCATCCACCGCGATCGCAGATTAGAATCGCCCTTGTACTTCCCGTGAGGAATGTGCCATCCATGCAAAGGACCAAGGCGACAGTCGTTTAACGCATTTATGCATGCGCCAGGCGAAGAATGCACGCCGCAATACCCACTTCGGTGCACGCACCACCCGCAGGAACTCCGCAAGGTCGATGGATGTACGGGGTTCCTTTGTGCGATTGCCCGAGCAAGTGGGAATATTCTCGTCTGAAGCCTCGACGCCCCGAACCGTATTTCGAGAGCTGTCCTTTTGCTCTCCATGCCTTTGCGTAGCTAATCTTGTATCAAACCTCTCCTCCACGGTGTGATAATAGATCGAGGTGCAGATGGGGATTGTCCACGATCGACCATAAACACATTTGCCACCCAAGTGGACGACGATTGCGGTGTCCTCGCCCGCTTCTTCCAGCTCGCATTATGCTCCATCACTATGGAGCATTTCCAGAGTCCGTCCACTTCCCGGTATGCATGCACCCGCCATGGCACGAATCAACTACGCACTTCACGTCGTAGTCCTTCTTCTTGGACTTCACAACCCCGAATTGCCGCCGGAGAGACATTGCCCAAGATTTCACCGCATCCATCACAGCCTCCTTGTCTTTATATCGGCCCCTGCGTCACCTCGTTCTCACGATACTCCCATGCATCAATGTTCCTTCATTCATTGTTAGGTCTTCGAAATTGTAATTGGTCCACGCACTGTGATAGGCACCCTGTGGGCGTTGTCCTCCTCGTCAGAGTGCTCACCATCGTGGACTTCCTCATCCGCACGGTCCTCCTCTTCCATCAAGTCAACAATGTCCTCCACCTCCTCCCCTCGTCGGCCACCTCGCGCCTCCACCGCTGTCTCTCTCGCCCCGGTCCCTTCGTCACCGCTAGCCTCGTGCTCCTCGTCTCCGGGCTCCTCGCCGCCTTCCTCTTCGCATCCTTCTACATTTGATGTCCCTCCGCCGTAATGTCCACCCCGACATCACGAACTTGCGACACCGATGGAGCTACCGGTAGCACTGTGCCAACAACATGAGCGGCCAACCCCGCTCTACGGCAAAACCAACATAACTCCTCCATGTGGACGCCGAGTTAACAGAATCAACTCTCCGTAAAACGGTCTTGCGCCGGCTCACTATCGCTCGACTAAGAATCAGCCAGCGATCCGGGCATCCAAACCGAACATCCGAGACATCCACTCCAACAAACCTCAGATGTCCTATCGCTTGGCCTCGCATATGCCCCAGACGACTCTTGAAAATGATGATAGATCCACCCCATCCGCCTGTGCTATCTCCCCATCTCCATAAAATATTTGGAAATACAATTTCTCCGACATGCCGCAACGTCAACGGAAAAATATTACTCTAAAATACAATCTACAAAATACGACTATGAATAAGTGATTCGACTAGCCTACTATACGGTCTAATATTAAATTTCTACTACATTACATTTGTATATATTGCCTAATACATTACTAACATAATAAAATTAGTAATACACGACCATACTAAATTAAATTCATACCACATTACATTTGTATATATATTGCCTAATACATTATTTGCATAACAAAATTACTAATACACAACCCTACTAAATTAAATTCAAATATTGTCTAATATTTCTACTATATTAAATTTCTACATCTTGAATACTACATTAAATTTGCACATACTTACGATACTAAATTAAATTTGTAAATACTACATACTACATTAAATTTCAATATTAACTGCTATATTAAATTTCTAAACAATACATAATCCTAAAATTTCTAAATACTACAATTCCTAAATATTAAATGCTACATTAAATTTTAAATCTTGTATAACCTAACAAAAATTCCTACATTTACCTCTACAAAAATTGATAAACTAACTCTACAATAAAATTCAAAATTTACCTAAATTTTCTTCTCCTTCTCTTCTTCTTCTCTTCCTCTTCTCCTCTCTTCTCCTCTCTTTTCTCTCTGCAGTGCTCGCTCCGCTTCTTCTCTCACACACCGAGTGGAGCTGGGATAAAGGAGTGTCGCCTCAGAGAGGCGATCGCCTTCTGAGGCGATGGGGGCCCCACAAGTGGCGGCATTAACGGGCGGGCGGCACTAACTGGCAGTAGGGCTATCGCCGTGTATGGGCGATCGCCCATACACGGCAACGGGGCATTTTGTCATTTTTTTTTTCGGACGCATAGTTTTGAAAAAAAGAATAAAAAAAAATATTAAATAAAAAAAAATTCGGGAGACATGCTTCTTCTTTTTTTACAGCCTTTGGCTACTACTCCGCGACGGAAACTGTCGAGGCAGCCCGTCCGTCGCGGCCGATCCCGTTTCCCCAAAGTTTTCGGCCTAGCACGCTAAATTCAAGGGATTTTCTCCGCGCGCACGGCCCTGTCAGGAATTTGGAGCCCATAGGACTCGGCGCGTCGAATCGTGCATCGTTTATAATTATAACGACCCGAGCATGCCCGCCTCGCAGCCACAGTTTGGAGATAAACCAAGCGACTAGCAATCCATGCCGCCTCCTATCTCCTCCCTGTCGCTCATGGCCTCCAACCCAATCCCGTCTCCTCCGGTCACCAAACCAGGCAGAGCCCTCGCCGTTGCGCCCTGCAACTCCTCCTCCTCCTCGCCTCCGTCCACTTCCTCGTCCCCGTGCCATGCGGCCGCTCTTCCGGTGGGCTCGGCCGGCACCGGCAGGAGGGGGCTGCTCGCCCTGGGTGCGGGGTTCCTGGCCTCCGCCGCGCTGCTGTGCCCGGCCGGGAACGCCGGCGCGACGCGCATCGAGTACTACGCCACTGTCGGGGAGAAGCTGTGCGACTTGACCGTCGTCAAGTCGGGACTCGGGTACTGCGACGTCGCCGTCGGCACCGGCGCCCGGCCCCCGCGCGGCGAGCTCATCAATGTCAGTGCCGAGAGAACGGTTTCTTGCATGCCCTGCGACTTTCTTTGACTGTACTTTCTATGTAAAAGCAGCACCTATCTGGTATTTGTCGTAGTGCACATCATAAGTTTCTCCGCTTCGCTCTTTGTAACTGTACTTATCGTTGTGTTCGCTAATGAATAAAGCTGCTAATTTTCGCTACATTCCTACATTAAACAGGCTACAAGTTCATATGAAGTAATTTGTTTCTCCTTGTTGGTTGTAAGGTACACTACACTGCAAGATTTACTGATGGGACAGTGTTCGACAGCAGCTACAAGCGCGGAAGGCCACTGACAATGCGCATTGGCGCAGGCAAGGTGTGCAACAATTGTTCACCGCAAAAGATGCTCATTGCAGTAGCATGAATCTCTCTGTAACCACTGAACGGTATGTGATTATTTGCTTCTTTCACATCATCTCACTTGCAGATCCTCCGAGGGCTTGAACAGGGTATCAGTGGTGGCGGCGGCGTGCCACCCATGCTTGTTGGTATGGTCAGAATTGAGCAAGAAGCATTGGCATGTCATTTCTATGTCAAGCACTAGTGTCATTTTCCTTTAACTGTGCCGTGTTTCCGTTCCAAAACTGTTTCAGGTGGAAAGCGCAAGCTTATGATACCGGCAACTTTGGCATATGGGCCTGAACCAGCAGGTTGCTTCTCAGGTAATAAATATTAAACAAAGCTTTAGTTCAGAAAGTAGAGAGCAGATTAAGCTTTACTATATGCATGCCTACTCGCAAATGACGAGTATTTTAGGACGTGGCTAAATTGGCAATGACATTTTGACTTACAACAACTCTTTAGACCAGCTAAATTTGTGGCTAAATTGGCAATGACATTTTGACTTGCACCAACTCTTTAGACCAGCTCAATTTTTAACAGCGTCAGTAAAGTGCACATGTATTCACTATTCAGATCATCCGCCTATTTTAACAGGAGACTGTAACATTCCTGGGAACACCACACTCCTGTACGACATTCTTCTCGTTGGCATTTACAAGTGATTGTCCGATGACAACGAATGTGCTAGACTAGACTAGGTCCAATACCGTACAAGGTATGGTTTTCTCACCTTGTATGAATGGATCCTGTTCTTTCCCATGTTTGTTACTTGTGTACAGAAAATTTTGCTAGGTCTCAGACCGGAGGCAGAATGTACTATGGGCACACGAAGAAAAGGATGCTTTAAGTCAAAAGTAATATCAAATGGGTCACCGAAGCCCTTGGATTCCAATTTGCACGATGCTACATGGGGCAATCTGTAAAAAGTATTATAAGCCGGTTCTGTGATACATTAAAAGGATCTCATGATGAGTATGTAAGCGTCGCGTTGTAATTTGTGAAGACATGTCATATGTTGCAGACTGTCCTAAAGGCTAAAGCCATGCATCTTTGCTCAAGCGGAGATGAAATTCTGACCGTCAATATGACTGGCCACTAACTTCCAAGGCTGGCGACACTACTCACGTTTAGAACACGCAAAAATCATCCCACATTGTTGTTTATCACATGTTTGCGCTGAAATCTCGGTATCTGAAGACTAGCGCGGGCGGCGGGCCAATTTTAACACCAACTTAGTTTTAAGCTCTAATTGGTACTCCCTTAGTTAGTAAATGTTCGTAAATATACTACGTTTTAAATATTGACACGGTCCCTAATATGCAAATTTGATCACTACTTTTTATACGAGTATATTTCCATTAAAAATATAAATAATTATATTATGAACAAAATTTTCATGACTAGCATCATGATACCATTTTTGTACGACCCATCTAAATACTTTTGTATATTAGTAGTCAAAGGTAAACAGGTGTGACTGCACGCTTTTTAAAATGTGAGGGAGTAGCCGTCGAAAGGGAATATACACCATTAAGAGAATATCCTTTGGATTAACTAAACAAACCCCAACAATGCATGACTAGCTCAGATGGTGCCCAACTGCCTGAATTGGGGGTCGGTGAAGCAAGAAAGGCAGGGCTGCCATTTCCATGGCTGAGAGACTGGAGAACTCCTGATGCCTCTCGTCGGTTTAAAACGACTACTCTTTCGGTCTTTCCTAAACCATCAACAGTAGCCATCCTTCGCGTACCCATGTGTTGTTCAGTGTCACGGGATTCTTCATGGTTGTTGGCGACGAGCCCGGTAAGGTAAAAACGTAAAGTTGCACAAGGAAAGCGTAAAAAAGGAGCCACAGAGAAAAAGAAAGTGAAATTTACGTTTAAATTATGGTTTTGGCCTTTTGGGTTTCAGAGCGGCTTATGAGTTATGGACAGGATCAAAACTGGAGAGCCGGATTAGTACTTGGCAGCGCCAAGAGTTGGTTGCTCTCGAGCCTAGGCTAGAACACATGCTTTCTCAAGAGATTGGAAGGGGCAAAATCGTTGCACAGAGATATCAGCTGCTCTCTCTTTTTAATCGAGAGAAAAGGTAGGGAATTTGAACTTTTCAATTGCATGATCATTTTTAAGACACCTCTACGTACTACAATTTGCTTACCACGGTTACAAAAACCTAAACGCGCCATGTTTGCCCCCCTTTATCATGTTGATCCAAGAGATTTGTTTTATAGATACAGGGCCGTCTCCAACATTTTAGAGCCCCTGTGCTAAAACTAAAGCTAGGCCATAAAGAGTATTAAAACCTAGAAAAGAAACATTTTGTAAAAGTATTTTATACCAGGATGAATTAAAAAGTAAATCAAGAGATGTATTTTGCGTAGTCTAACTGTTGGTAGAATAAACATATGTCGGTGGAACATATTCAATGCTATGTTTTAAGCTTTCAACTATAGAAAATTTATTTGGATACAAAGAAGTATTATTTGGATTGGCAATTTCGCAAAGAACAAAACAAGGAAAGAAGAATAGCATGGAACAATAAATGGCTTGTGTGTAGCTCAAAGTTTAATTGGATTTTTTCGTGGAGAGTAGACCTTGTTACACACTAATTAACCTTAGCTAGCTGACCAAATGGGGGTCATGGTTGTGCAGTTGCACACTCTGCACATGCTTAAGATGTATAGATACATAAGACGGAACACTTCCAATTAACAGAAAGCATTCATGTCCATATGGACTCAAATCCTTCCTTTGAGTTCAAATGTAACAATTCCATAACATCATTATATCTATTTTTTTCCCGATAGACAGAGATCCACGATTTATCATCGAAACCAAAGTGACAGTTAAGGTCAGGGTTTCAAATTTCAGTTTCGAATCATATCTCAGAGGTGACCGAAATCCGAAATTTTAGTGAGATCTCGGAATTTCGGATAAATTTTGGATGAAATTCAAAAGACAAAATTCAAATCCGGTTTTTTTACTGGGATTTCCGAGACGGCTGAAATCTCGATGAATTTGATTTGAGCGAAAAATTGTTCAAAACATGCTAGAAATTTTTGAAATTTTTTGTGGATGGTGCTGACGTATCACTAATATTCTCATAAAATTTTCAGATGATGATTAAGCCTGAGGAATTTTCAAAAATTCTGAGAGTGCTACTATCCTGATAAAAACCTTATTGACAAATTTCAACTGAATGAAAAATGGTTCAAACCTTGTTAGAAAATTTTAAATTTGTGTATGGTTCTAACGCATCACTAATATTCCCATAAAATTTTTGGATGATGATCAAGCCTGAGAAATTTTCAAAAATTCTAACAGTGCTACTGTCCTGATAAAAGCCTAACAGCAAATTTCAACAGAATGAAAAATGGTCAAACCATGTTAGAAAGTTTTTTAAAAAAATTTGGATGGTCCTGATACATCACTAATATTCCCATAAAATTTTTCGATAATGATCAAGCCTAAGAAATTTTAAAAAATTATGATAGTGTTACTGTCCTAAAATGGTCTCGTGAGGCTAGATTTTTTTTTAAATGATGTCATGGCATAAAGTTCAGGTGGCTGGGTTGGTCTAAGTGCCAGGTGAGGCTTGAGAGGGCGTGGGTTCGAATCCCAATCTCGGCAAAAAAAATTCACTTTCTTTTTTCCCCCTTTGTGCATACAACATGGATTTTATTGCTTCCATAGATTTTATTGAGCAATCAAAACAGGTTTAATTTTTTTAAAACTTTTAGAGAAGGGTTCTAAGGAAATTATTAAGCTCTCCTAAAAATTTTGGATCATGATCACACTCGAGCGAATTTATAAAATTCTGACAATGTTACTATCTCATTTACATTCCTTGTATTTTTGTTTTTTCAAAGATAACAAATGAAATTCAATTCTTTTGGAATTTATTTTTGTATGATACTAGAATTCTAAAGATGGTATCATAAATTTTTTAGAGCATGATCAGTTTTATACATTTGTATGAAAATCTGACATGTTTCTGTTATTTTTATAAAACGTCTCAAAAGTTCGGTTTTTCAAAAAAAAAATCATGGAAGATGACATTCTTAAGACATATTGACCCAAATCCGGTCCAAAAAAGTTGAAATCCAGTCAAAATTACCGAGATATCAGGAAAATTTATCGAAATCTCATCAAAATTCCCTAAAATACTGTATCAAACTGAAATTTTTTTATTTGGACGGGATTTCGAATCTAGTTCTCCACCGAAATTTCGTGGGGATTCCGTACCTATATCAAGTAGGTAAACCTACCTACATCATGGTAGAGAGTAGAGACCACTGGCTCTAACCAGCACAGGATGCACCACTTGAAAGGCAGAAATCTAAAAAAAACACCACGGTAATCAGAGTTTGGAGCTTTGAGGGAGCCTTGGCCCCCTCCATGCTTGGTGCACCCTCGTGTATACACATGTTTCTTGCAGCCCATTATTGGAAAATTTAGCATTTGGCTCAGACTAATAGATAAAACCTTTAAATTTATAGGTCGTACTTTATATTTTAATATAAATTAGTGTGATATTCCTTTTATACTCCTAAAAAGTATCTAGATCTACTTAGTATTCTCTACGTACATGTATTAAATAGTGCGTAGAGATAATAGTTAGGATCAGTCAAGCTATTTTTAACGTCTTTTTAGTTTATATACTAAAAATATACATGGCATAAACTTTGAAAAAATTAGGATTGCATAGCCCCTTATATCTATAATTTTTCTGGCTTGGTAAACCCGGTGTCATAAAAGGACGGCACGGTCTGGTTCCCGCGGCACCAACCCGCGTCACAAACTCACAATCCTCATCTTACCTCTTTATAATGCACCTAAGCATTCTTTTCTACGTCCACCCCAAATAATGCACCCCGCTAGAGATGACCTAACCTTCATGCACCCAGCGAAACATCTCCAGAAACTTGCCTCCATCAAAATTAACCTCTCAGATCTTTCCTTAGCTTTACTCACTCACATCCGATAGCCATTGTTTAATGTGTCTAACTCATCCCTGTGGCCCACAACAGATCTCCTCAACCTCCAGCATCATCTCAAGGAAAATGAAACAAATATCCTGAAATTAAGAAAAAGGAAACAAACGTTCTACAAAAAGAAAAGACCATATATTACATGCTGGAAAAAGAAAATCAAAAGAATCTCCTCTTGAAGCGAGTCAAGCGACCAACTAACATCGTCTCCCGTTCCCGGTCGCCATTTATAAAAGGGAGACCAAACTCCGACTCACACAGGCACACACAGCCTAGCCCAACCAACCGCACCGCAACGCACCGCACCTGCACAAGAATCTCGGGAGGTTGTTTCCTTGGTTTCGTCGCCGCTCCCGGCGATCTCCGCGACCGCGACCCGCCGCCACTGCAGATCTCGCCAAGGGAGAGAGGGCTAGGTTTCGCCGACCTGTTGGGATCAGCCGGACCTATAAATAAAACGCGGCCCTCGCTCCCGAGGTGCTCTTCTCCGAGGGTTGGGCATCTTCCTTCCTTCCCATGTACGTACTCTTTCGTCATTCCTTTTCCCCTTTTCTGTGGACAAAATTTGTGCGGGGTTTTAGATTTTGGAATGGTAATGGTCTGAATGGACGTGCGGATTATTTGGCTGCTGCTGTCTCTTGATCTCCTTGGGGTGGTTGTTTTGATCTTATGTGTGGTGACTATCTCAGGATTGCTCGATCTTAGTTGACTATGGGAGGATTGGCTAACCTTGTTGTCTTTTTGCGGAACAGAATGGCTGCGTCCACACCTCAGCATGCGCTTGTCTCAATCAAACCGCGGTACGCCGGCAACTTCGGTTTTGAAAAGAGAACGGGCATTGTGCGCTTTGTCTCTGTACGAAGTTGCTGCCCCGGTAGCCGGAAATTGGGTCTGGTTTGCGCGTCAAACTCGCAATCTCCAGTGATGGAGCCGGTTCAGCTACCGTTGAGCCCCAAGAGTGGCAGCACCCCCAAGAAATCAAGTAATCTTCTTAAGTTTTGCTAGACTTAGCAATGCGGTAGTACGTTTAGCTCTACCCGATAGCGTGATGCTATAAGGCTATTTTTCACGTGCTTGCAGGCGAAAGTGCACTAATATTGATTCGGCATGGCGAATCGTTGTGGAATGAGAAAAATCTGTTTACTGGCTGTGTTGATGTGCCCTTGACCCCGAAGGGTGTCGAGGAGGCAATTGAGGCGGGTAAAAGGATATGCAATATCCCAGTTGATGTAATATACACTTCATCACTAATTCGTGCACAGATGACCGCTATGCTTGCCATGATGCAACATCGTCGTAAGAAGGTTCTCTACCCTTTTTCTATGTTAGATTGCCGGTAGAAATATATTGTGAGTGAACATTATCAATCAATTATGTTTCGAGGTTTGAACATCCGTGACTATATTAGGTTCCAATTATTGTGCACAATGAGAGCGAACAAGCTCACCAATGGAGTCAGATATACAGTGAAGAGACAAAGAAGCACACCATTCCTGTCATAACAGCTTGGCAGTTGAACGAAAGAATGTAAGGGTTCACTATGCTTTAGTATTATTGTCTGATAAAGTGTATTTCAAGTTCTGCCTCTTGAACATCACATGGAATTTTATGACATCTTCAAAGGTATGGTGAACTGCAAGGCCTTAACAAGCAAGAAACTGCTGATCGGTTTGGCAAAGACCAAGTTCATGAATGGCGTCGCAGTTATGACATTCCTCCCCCAAATGGCGAGAGCCTAGAGATGTGTGCAGAGAGAGCAGTTGCTTACTTCAAAGATCAAGTAAGGATATACTTGGACACTGGACCTTTGGTATATTGCTGGTTTTACATATTTTGGCCTTCCCTTTGCTTTACCAAACTATAATTAGGCTTTAATAGTTTAATTATCTCTTGTTATGTATGTGTCATCCGTTATCACCCAATGCGATACAAAACTTAGGAGCCTGGATTCGGTTGTGTTTTTCCAGTTTGTAAATTAACATTTTTTCGAGAAGATCTGTAACCTAGATATGTTTTTTGGTCTAGATTGTACCTCAGCTTGTGGCTGGAAAGCATGTTATGATTGCTGCCCATGGGAATTCACTTCGTTCAATTATAATGCATCTGGACAAGTTGACTTCCCAAGAGGTGATACAACTTTTTTGCTAGTTTATTCTACAGTTAACAATCAGCTTTCTTTGATTGAGATAGGCAATAAGACTCTTATTTCCTTAGGTAATCAGCCTTGAACTGTCTACTGGTATCCCTATGCTGTATATATTTAAGGAAGGGAAATTTATCAGGCGGGGGAGTCCAGCAGGGCCTTCTGAGGCAGGTGTCTATGCTTATACCAGGGTAAGGGTCTTCTCTATTTTCCAACTGGAAATTGTTGGATGTAGCAACATATTGATTCCAACTTCATGTTCAAAACGCCTATTAGCTGGCATCTAAAGCTGTTTTTTTATATATACAACTATAATTGATTTAATCATAACTCAAAACAGCTAACAAAGCCTTTTCTTCTACTCAACACAACTCCAGAAAACAGCAATAGCTTTTTCTGATTTCTTATTTATGATTAATGGGATTTGTCATACTTTTCATGTGTGTGTTTAATTTGGATGGATGACTTGTGTTAACTTTTTGAATGTTTCATAATTTAAATCTCATTCCCTCAAATTTTGGCTGCAGAGTTTGGCTCAGTACAGACAGAAGCTTGACAGCATGATTCAGTAACCATCTGTAAGTAAATATTTGTTATTTTGAGATACAGAAAAGTTTAATTCGAAAGAGATTGTGTTAATGTCCACCCTTTACCTTTGATGGCCATGCAGGCTATATTATCTAGCAGTGGCTGATGCGTTATCATCCGTCGAATATGCGTTTCTTCCCCAAAAGAGTGTTTAATTTCCATACTATTCAGCATTAGTAACCTTGAGATGTACGCGTTGCAGCACGTAACAGAGAAATCTAGGGACAATTTTGGTGATGACCTGGAAGATACAAATGGGAATAAAGTTTTATCACCACGGTGTTCTATTTTTGTGTTCCCCATTCGTAAGATGGAGATTCTTTACAATGATGCAGTAATGAAAAATTGTATCGGACTTTCTAAAATGATACGGCGTGATCAAAATATCTGTCCCCCCATATTCATTCCTCCATGAAGTCTTGCCTTGCCAGTCGGATGATCTCTGCTCGTCTGCTGTACACATGTGTTATCTTGCCAGCCATTTCAGTTCTTACTCTTCTCACGAGCAGATGACCTGCTCTGCAGTATTATCAATTCGTTACTCCGACAAGGACTCTTCTCGACAAAAATAAAAGATTTTCTTCCTCTAAAAACAGTGAAATGTTCAAAAACCGTACACCTCAATCCAGAGGCACATAAATAACCAGCATATGGCATCTCACCAGGGAAAGGTCGGTGATAGAAAATTTACGAATGTGAGGTCAAAGCATAGCAGTTGCTACTTGATACACGCAAACAAGCAACGTTCCCATGTGATAATGACCTGAACTGGCATATCCTTTTCTTCTTTTTTAACTGAAACGGTAAGAGCGTTGCTATACATTAAAGAAGGAAAGCAATTGGTACAGTCCATCAGCACGGAGGCAAAGAGAAACAATTAGAAGTTAGCCGCAAGGATCGGAAAGGGAAAAAAAACAGAAAGCACTACAAAACCTTTTACAACGATCGGATGTTAGAAAGAGTGGAAAGGGGCCGTCACGCAAGGGCAAACACATTTATGCGGTTTTGCACATCCTGGAGTACACTGCTAGGCAGGCACGTCGGTGTACAGAAAGTGTTGTTCAAGAACTTGTTATTTCTTTTTTTCCAAATGTTCCGGAAGGTGTACATTAGAATGCTGTCAACTTCCTTTTGTCGATGCCTGTCAGTAATAGCGCGGACTGTCCACCACCATTCGTCGACACCAAGAAGGAATGAGGTCGGATGCGGAGCTAGATGATTGATTTGCATCAAACGGAAGACCTCCGTCCATACCTGCTGGGCAAAGGGGCAAAGGAGGAGCAAGTGACATGCCGACTCATGCTCCAATCCACATAGAGCACAGGACACGCTATGCGGCCAGCCCCTGGCTGCCAGTTTGTCCGCTGTAAGGATCTTGTCCTGTGAAAAAAAGCTACGTGAAGAACTTACATCTTCCCTCGGTGCTCGCCTTCTAGATGATATTATAGTTGTGGTCCGGGGCAGACCCACAGAATTGTATCCTGTATGCCGTTCTAGTCGAGTATTCCCCATTCTGCATTCATTTCCATGCAATGTCATATGTCCATTTGTTCGTTTATGGCAAACCATTCAGCACATAAACTGGCATATCCTCTGTTCATATTTTCGACTTCTTTTAAACTACAGGTTCCCTTACTGTTCATACTTTATTTATCACACCCACTCCCTAGCATGCATCTCTGCAGGTAATGCATGATATTAAAACACCCATCATACTCTTAACACGGTTTATAATTAAACCCAACAATATCCTGACAAGTCCAGAAGCATCCTAGTTAGTGTGATTTGATGTCTAGAATCACGGTGCTCATGAGTCATGACACATTCAGTTGCCAAATCTCAAAAAAACACAAACAAATTTTCTTCTCCGAAAGGCACCAAGAAGGCAAGAACCAAGGGCATCTAACACCCTGAATATCAGGAACCCATTTCAAGCCCTCACAATTCCCTCCCTACCACCCATTTTTACCCCCCACATTTTACTCCCCTTTTCTGCCCCCACTACTCCACATTTCGCTCTCGCTTGGCGGGGAAAAAAACTGCATTTTACGACAGGCTCCGGATGAGGGTCCATACCGTTACTGAATGTCAAATCACAATGTTCCCTGTGACATTCCAAAGCCAACCTCGGTTGATGAATACGTCAAGAATGGCAAGAAGAAGAAGGTAAGTTTTTCGCGGTGACTAAGTGAAAATCGAGGAGAGGTTGTACAGTGTGGCTGATTTTGGGGCCTGTCCTTTCGGTTTCCAGTCATTCATGTCCAGCATCTTTCGCAAGAAAGGGAGAAGCGGTACGGGAAGCTCGGACAAGAAGCTGCTCTCGCGGAGGGATATCGTCTTCGGTGCGTGTGATTGGCTAGATTCAGTGTGTTTTCGCAGTTTCATCAGCTTGGCAGTTCCATGGTTAATGTACAGTTGCATTATGTTTTTTTGTAGATTTGGAAGAGAAATGCAGCGAGAGGACGGAACTCTTGGATGCATCTCCTGCTGTCCGTAAAAGCTTTTCAGGTAATTGACTGCATGTATTGCCATGATTTTCTGATCATTTAGAGAGAATGTGCGCACATGATGTGATTTGAATTGCTGAGTTTGCTCTTCTGTTTCAGATCGGCATTGCACCGCACGAATCGAAAGCCTGACTCTAAGCTGCCTGGATTCACCCAATAGGCAGAATGTCGATACCAGGGAATACAGGTAACAAGAAATATTATTATTATTATCATCCTTTGAAGCTTAATGCAGATTGAAGGGAAAAAAAGTTTGTAAACATTGTTTTTATCTGATGAAATTGGATTCTACTTGACAATTTTGCAGGGTGTTTGTAGGCACATGGAATGTGGGAGGGAAGCCTCCTAACAGCAGCCTTAACCTGGAAGATTTTCTACAAATAGAAGGGTTACCTGATATATACGTCTTAGGGTACAGAATTTTCCATTTTTTGTACTCTTCATTCATGCATCCTCAATCATTGTCATGCAGCTTCTCCAATTGTTCGCATGATGTTACTTGCATACTTCAACAAGAACGGGAAAACAGATTAATTTGCCTACATAACGAACTACGGATTCAACATGAACATGGCAGCCTCAAATCATTCACATTGTTAATCAGAACGCGGCATACTAACATCGATGCAAACACCTGAAGACACGAAGATCATATCTAATTCTGACACACTGCACAGGTTTCAGGAGATCGTTCCTCTGAACGCAGGCAACGTGCTGGTCCTGGAGGACAACGAGCCGGCGGCGAAATGGCTGGGCCTCATCTACCAAGCTCTGAGCAAAGCCCAGGACCAGTCCTCCGGCGATGAGCTGTCGCCATCGGAGTCCGCCGCCGCCACCTCTTCCCAGAGCCGTCAGAGCACGCGCGACACCATCCCCATGTCCTCCAGCGGCGGCCTGCACTTCTTCCAGAAGCCGTCCCTCAAGGTCCTCAGCAAGAACTACCGCGTCGACAGCGCGCTGGTGAAGACGTGCACCTGCATGTCCGACCCGTCCGCCATGCAGCGCCGGGCGCGGGACATGCGGGAGTTCATCCACCGCGTCGACGCGTCGTCGGGCTGCGGCGGCGGCACCGAGGAGTTAGACGCGGCGAGCACCGCGCCGCTTCCACCATTTGAAGACGGCGAGCTGATGAGGAGCAGCGGCAGCATGAACTATTGCCTCATCGCGAGCAAGCAGATGGTCGGCATCTTCCTGTCGGTGTGGGTAAGGAGGGAGCTCGTGCAGTACATCGGCCACCTCAGGGTGGACTCCGTGGGCAGAGGCATCATGGGGCGCCTTGGAAACAAGGTGCGCGCGTCTTCTTGCATGCATGCGTGTTGCCCGTGCTCAGGTTCACGAGCCAGCGCTCGGAAATCACGGTGGTTTTCGTGGTTCAGGGATGCATTGCGATGAGCATGACGCTGCACCAGACGAGCGTCTGCTTCGTCTGCAGCCACCTGGCGTCCGGCGAGAAGGAGGGAGACGAGGTGAGAAGGAACTCTGACGTTGCCGAGATCCTTAAGAGCACGCAGTTCCCGCGGATCTGCAAGGTACCGGGCCAACGGATCTCCGAGAAGATCCTTGACCATGAGTAAGCCATTACTGACAGAGATGATATGCTGGCTAGGCTACAAGGCACTACACTACACACATTGTTAGTACTTACAATGGTGAATTGGTGTGCAAATGCAGCCGGATCATATGGCTGGGAGACCTGAATTACCGAGTCGCGTTGGGCTACGATGAGACGAAGACATTGCTAGAGGAGAATGACTGGGATACCTTACTTGGGAAAGATCAGGTATGAACCGAGCATTTTCAGATATGCTACAGTACCAGTACAGTAAACCTGTTCTCATTTTTAGTGCCAACTTGGTTTGGCAAAATCTGCTGACAAGATGGTATTCCTCAACAGTTGATGATTGAGAGACAAGCAGGAAGGGTGTTCAAGGGGTGGAAGGAGGGCAAGATCTACTTCGCACCGACGTACAAATACACGCAGAACTCTGACGCGTACGCAGGGGAGACCTCCAAATCGAAGAAGAAACGGAGAACACCTGCATGGTACAAAAAGAACAAGCACTGATCTGAACCCTGAATATTCAGACATGCTGATTCTGGCAGTTCTTGAGAAGGAAACTGAAATTTCTGACGGTTCCATGTGAATGTAGGTGTGACCGAATACTGTGGCACGGCCAGGGGATAGAGCAGCTGCAGTACATCCGAGGCGAGTCGAGGTTCTCAGATCACAGGCCTGTTTGCAGCGTGTTTGTGATCGAAGCTGATGTAGACAATGGAAGCAAGATCAGAAAGGGTTATTCAACTCTGGATTCCAGGATCCATTGCGAGTCACCGCTACCGCAGAGACACAGCTTCTATGACTTTTGACTTGTGATAGTGGTTTTGTCTAGCATACTATAGCTTACAAAGAGCAGAAACGTTTGTAGTGAGGGCTGCAATTTTCAAGCCTAACACTATGCCTTTACTAACGGGAAAAGCACATGGTGGGTTCTGACCAAAATACAAGATGTTGTAAAACCCTTAAATTTTGACAGCACATAGAGAACAGTGGAATTTAAGTTTTTTAAGCCAAAATCTGCCAGCGGGAAGCACTTTTGACTTGAAGCACCATAAATCATTCAGTTTTTGCTACGAAGTCTAAAAAACTGTAGAAAGTAATTTCATATTTTTTTTAAAACACATAACATAGCAGATACTCAAACACAAGTAACTGGCATAAATTCGGAAGAGCAATAGCACAAGGAAACTGATGGTAAATATGTTTAGAGCGGTACTTCAATGCTTTCCCTTCTAATACAAGTTGCACAAATCTTGAAGTAAGTGAAGGGGTAAGTAATCTTCATCTACTTTTCATTTATGCTTTAATATTTATGCAACTGTAAAAAAGAAAAGCATTGAAGCACCTCTCGTTTGTTTATCATCTGATATTTCTCATTTATTGCCAAAAGGTTATTGGAATAAGGTAATGACGGTTTGAGAGAGAGAAATAGAGTGGTGCCGACTATAAACAAGTCAGGCATAACATTTCTTCTGTGTGTTAAAGAGTTGTCATCACATTTGATGTTCATCTCTTGGTGAGAATTCATTGTGGTAAAGCTCATATCAACATTTGGCATGTATGTTTCATGGTGATGCTTTACGGATCGGATGAAGTGCCACTTTTATCTGCTGAAGCAATAACTTCTCCTGGCAAGCTTGTCAATTCAACTGTCCTTGATTCAGGCTCTGTTTCTTCCCCCTTTCCAGATTCAAACTCTGTTTCCTCTTTTCAGATTCACTATCTGTTGCTTCCTTCTTTCTAGATTCGGTCCCTGTTTCTGCCCTCTTTTCAGATTCACTATCTGTTGCTTCCTTCTTTCTAGATTCGGTCCCTGCTTCTCCCATCTTTTCAGATTCGGTCTCTGCTTCTCCCCTCTTTTCAGATGCAGTTGCTCACTGAGACTAATTAAAACTTGAAGCCTATTGAAACTTCTTAAAACTTTTGGTTGAAACTTGTCGAATTTTGTTGAAACTCATCGATTGAAACTTGAGTTCCCAAATCTGAAACTCGTTGAATCTTTGGGTCCGGATCTTCTAGAAACTTCTAGAAAGCATAAACTCACTGAAACATGAAACTTTTCAAAACGTTCTCTTGAAACTTACTGAAACTAAATAAAACTTGTTGCTTGTTCATATTTTATAAACATTGTTGAAATCTACAAAAAAATCTTCTATCAAAACCTTCTTGAAACTACAACTTTTTAAACATGAAACTTCCAGGAAACTAACTTTTCAATCAAGTTTTATATTTTTTAGACTCATTGAAAACACTAAAAATGCATTGAAACTCTATGAGACCTAGTGAAACTTGATAAAACAAGGATGAAAAATTTGCTTGAATTTTTAAACTTCCTTGAAACCTTTTGAAATTTGTTGTGGTTACAAAACCAAACGGTACAAAGTTGGGATCCCCGAAGGGGGTTATGTTCGGAGACAATGAAAGGGAGACAAATAGATGTGTATGATTTTTTATTGCCCTTTTTTCCTTTGCCTTTACAAGGTTGCAGCCAGTGCTATTTATAGAACCCTTGGCAACCCAAAATGAAATTACAATAAGGTCCCTACGAAACCCCTAGGTTAGTAGGGTCCCCGTGGTATTTTCCTCCTAGGCTAGCTAGCCTATAGGCCTTATGATGGCTGTGACCATAAGGGCTTCGGCTCGTTCCTCTCCCTGCCGAGTGCCTGGCTCCGGTCCACTCGCCGGTCCTTCATGCGACACCTCCGTCGTGTCCTTGGGGTCCTGCCAAAGGGGCTCTTCCTACCGAGCCCCTTTGGCACTCGGCACGGTCTACTCGCCGGTCCTTCATGCGACACCTCTGTTGAGTCCTCGGGTCCTACCAAAGGGACTCATCCTCCTTTCGGTAGGCAGAGCCGACCCTTAGGTGTACGCCAAAGGTGGTGACAACCCCTTCGGCCTAGAGATTTGAACCTTCGGTGAGGTGCTGAAGGCGGTTAACACCCCCTTCGGCACGGTGGTTTCGCCCTTCGGGGGCACGCCAAAGGCTAGTCGTGTTGAGTCTTCATAGTATGTGGTACTCCGATGTTGGTCTTTCGCTGGGCCGCGGGGTGCAGTCACTGTGTCCACAACAAAACTTGTTCAAAATTGTGAAACTTGCTGAAATATAATCAAAATTCATGTTGAAACCTTCTTGAAACTTCAATTCTTTTAAACTCAAAACTTCTATGAAACTTGTTGCATCATTGAAACTTACTTGAAACTTGATGTACCGTTGAAACTCTACGAAACTTTGGTATACCATTGGTAGCACTTCCAACGATATACCGTTGGCTAGCTACTCCTTTTAGGAAAATGCTAACCCTCGTGTGACATCACCGAGCATTGTCTATAACTAGAGACGGATGTTCGAACAATTTTACGCTATGAAAAGATTGTACAACTTTACCCACAAGATAAAATCAATTCACCATGTCTGCCGTGACTCGCTATACAATTATATGCGATTGAATGATCATAATATGGCCTTTACAAAAGCTCTATCTCAACCTGATCACATTCGCTAAGGTTTCACCGCCGATGGGCTAACCACTCAGCTAAAAGCCCCCTCTTATGTCATGTGGGAAAAACTGTCTAACTGACACTCACAGTCAACCAAACGGCGAAAACCAAAAATTAAGATATTGTTAATTAATTAGCTAGGTCTATCCTATGTTGACGATGTGGTTGTATGGTAAGACTCAGATTAATGGCGCACAAAGTTAAGTCCTTAATCATTCCTAGGCTTAGGATAAAGTCTCAGTTGGCACCTCTTCTAGTGGTGAGAAAAATCTAGTTGGGAAGAAGGTTTGGTCACTTGATGTCCTGCCCAAGGAAGTTTTATTTAGGAGACATGTTGAAACAGTAGCTAACTATGATACCTATGTGTGGAATGGGAGCCCACTTTGCATGCACTAGTGGAGTGTTCATATGCCTGAGTTTTCTGGTCGCTCTTGAAGGACGTCACAGGTATTAAACTCCCAAAGCTATACCTAAGGATGCTCATGGGCCGAAGCCCAACATAGATCTGGTCCAAGCCTAATATTCTTTTCATATATCTATATCCAGTCTGATCTAAAAGGAGTAATGTCCAAGCCTGGCCTGGGTCTTGATCTGGACAAACTGTTTGTTTGATGAGTTGATAGTTTACAGTGCAATATTTAAGTGATAAAACTATTTCTTATATAGTAAATGAACCACAGTGTGATGGAAATAGATAACAAACATGCACTAGACTTGTCAATAAAAAACGCAGGTAAGGTAGAGTAAAGATTAAACATCAAAGTTCCCACAAAAGATCAAATGTCTTAAGAAAATACTTGACGAGTACTCATACCATGGGTACCCCCAGCGGCCCGGAGTGACGAACGGGCTGCCCCAAGCCCGGCTCTGGCCAAAGGCCCCCGCTGGGCCACGAAGGACGCTCGTCCCTGACCAAACCAACCAGGGGGCGTCCGACCCCCGCCATAGGTCAGACTCCCCACAATTTCCGACCAAGCCGAGCCAATCTCCGCCAAAGGCCGAGTGCCAGGCCGCCGCGGGCTGTTGGCCACCTGCCCTACAGACACGACAGCTCGGAAAGACCGCACGAGGGCAGGTGGCTCCTTCCCAAGGTAGCGAGGAGGTTGCCAAAGTCAAAACTCCAGTCTCATCATCCAGTCATGCGCAGTGTAAGGATGCGCACCCTCCCGAGGCAGCACCGAAGCCAGGCATTGAGGCGCCAGCATCTGACGGACGTACAACAAGGTAGGTGCGCCATTTCCCGATGACACGGAAAACTGCGCCACTCAATGAGTCCACCGACCCGACGTGGGGTAAGTGGACGCCGATCAAATCGCCAAGACCAAGGACCAGGACTCCTAGCCTAGGTCACCTCATCCTTTCTTCTCCCAACTCCCCATGTAACCTGCCCCCTCCGACTGTATAAAGGGAGGCAGGTTCCTCTGAGGGAGGGGAGAGACCCCCTTTCTCGGTTCTTACGGGCAACCTGTTCTTGCTCCCACGGGTTCGAGTCCTTAGCTCTCGCTTGTAACATCGTGCAGTCATCTGCACCCAAATCAATATAGCACCACCACACGAACTGGAGTAGGGACATTCGGCCCGAACCAGTATACATCTTGGGCTTCTTGAGTCTAACCATTCAAGGATAGGGAACGCGCGGCCCCTTGACTAAAAAATTCACTCGCCGGTGCTCGAAACACCGACAGTTGGCGCGCCAGGTAAGGGCTTTCGCGCGTCCTCATCGTTATCTCCGGATTACCATTTGCTTCCTTGATGGCTTCCTTCACCCACGACGGCGTGTCTGCATCGAGGAGCTGGATCCGTTTCGGCTCCCTCAACTTTGTCGTCGCTTCGGCGGGAGAGCTCGTGCTCATCCCCGCCACCTCTCGAGACCAGGCATCCGCTAGGAGCCTGGACTCCATCTCCGGCGACCTTGGCAACCTCTGGGTCGAGGCCCCCGTGCGGACCCCGAGGCTGGAGCCCACCAAGCACTGCACCGTCCCTGGCAGTGGTGCCCGTGGACTCGAGCGGGCGACGACGTCGCCCCTCGTAGGCTCACAGCTCGTGGCAATGACCGACTACGTGTCGGCCTCCGTCCACGACTTACTGGAGGACTCCTCCAGCCACGACTCCAGCTCCGACACGGAGCGCACTGCGGACGGACCGCACCCCCGCGAATGCAACATGGCGGGCGTACTCGACCCAGCCGCAACCCCCGCGAGTACGGGAACTCTTGTCCGGCGCACCGAAGCGCAGGGAGCAGAATATCAGCGCGAGCGCGCTGAACGCACCCAAGCTCGCCGCGCCGAGCTCCAACAACAGCGCCCCGAGACTGCAAGCTGTCTTGCCAACCGATCTGGAGTACGGCGCCCCGAGACTGCAAGCCTTTAACGAGGCACGGGGGCTCGACTCACAACAAGACGCCATCGACCAAGTCGACGAGGCACGTGATGTGGCCATTCTGCGATCGGCCAAATACCAGCAAACACTGTGACGCTACCACAGTCGTCAGATCCATGGCCGGTCTTTCAACGTGGGCGACCTGGTTCTACGCCAGATTCAGTCCAAAAAAGACAGCCACAAGCTCTCCCCCCATGGGAAGGCCCCTTCACCGTGGTGGAAGTTCTCCGACCCGGTACCTTTCGACTCAAGGATGCAGATCGCAACGTCGTCTCCAACGCGTGGAACATAGAAAAGTTAAGGCGATTCTATCCCTAAAACTCTTTCTTATCCCTCGCACCTTTTTGCCCTTCCTCAGAGTCCAATCGGGGCTGCCAGTTGGCACACTCGCACACTCGCACGGGTCGGTGACCCGACCGGCCATTGGGTTCCCCCTATGCGGTAACCCTCTCAACCCAAGCGCTACGGCCTACGCCCCTGCGGCTACGGTTGCTAATTAGCTCTTCGTGGAAGAAGGAAGTACCCACACGGAATGACCCGTGATCGTTCGGAAACACTCCTTTCCCACGCGAGTACGGGTGAACATTTCCTAGCCAAGTTCCTGTTCACTCACGCGGGTCGGTGACCCGACCAGCCATTGGGTTCCCCCTAAGCGGTAACCCTCTCGACCCAAGCGCTACGGGCTACGCCTCGGCGGCTACGGTTGCTAAGTAGCGCTTCGTGGAAGAAGGAAGTGCCCACACGGAGCGACCCGTGGTCGGTCGGAAATACCCCTATCCCGCGTAAGTACGGCTGGGCGTTTCATAGCCAAGTTCTTGCTTTCTTCGCGCTTCCCTCGCAAATGTTAACACATCGACCTACGCTTGAACAACCCCTGCGGTTTCTAAAGCTATGGTTGTCGAGTGTTCGTAACAGCGGGAAAGTGCAAAGGACAAGTCGAAACTTGTGAAACTTTAAATTCGTTGCACACTAAGGTTTTTACATTACAAAAGGCAAAACATCTAACTTTTTTCCTACCCTCGGTGGAGGACGCTCTGCGGTGGTATCCTGTTGGCGATCACCCGGGCGTGCGGCTCGACTCGGATCTCGAACACGTCGATCTCCTCATCGGTCCGGTTCCCGGCGATCCCACTGCTGACGGTGGCAAGGTCGATACCGTCATAGTGGGAGATGGTGCAGACAAGCGCCGAAGAGGCTCCGAGCGCAACGCCTTCGCTCACCGAGCTCACGACGTGCTTGGGCACGTGGGTTAGCTCGGTGGCAAGCGAACTCGGACCCGGCACGGTTCCGAGCACTCGGTCGCAGACCTCCCGGCCGACCCCTCGAAGGGTCGCCAGCTCGGTGGCTACCGGACCGATCCTCCGCTAACCGCAAAGACCGGTATACACGCCCCGCGTGGGACGCCGTGTCGCGGGCCTCCACCGCTAGTCCCCGCGCCTCGATGGCTTCGCTGAAGTTCTTCTACAGCTCTGCAGACCAAAACAGCGTCAAAGGAGCGAGCCCCACAAGCCGTGACCGCGAAATCGATTGAGGGGTCGGGTCACTTACCAACCGCGGAGTTCGTCAGAGCACGGAGCTCCTCCTCGGCCCTGGCCCGGGCCCGCTCTTGCGCCTCTAAGGCACGCGCGACATCCCTCCGAAGATCTTCGACGGGGGCTGCCGATTCCTCGCTTAGTCTCCTCGCCAAGGCCAACTCCCCCCGAGCGGCGTCCCGCCGCAGACGATTTGTTCGGCGTCCCCTCGGGCGAGTTGCGCCACCTTGAGGCGGTCGCCTCGATCGCTGCGGTCTCCTCTGCGGCGATGGCAGCGTCCTTGGCGCTATTGGCCCCCGCTAGGAGGGACTCAAGCTCAGACACCCTCGCCCTGAAGGACTTATTTGTCCGACACTCCTCGAACAAGACCTGCGCGACCTGACCCAGCTCTAGGCGGGCCTTCTCCGTCTCTGCCTGCTCGTGAGCCAAGGCCCCCCGAGCATCGCGCAGCTCGGGACGCAGCCGGTCACACTCCTCCTCGGCAGTCGCCCTCCGGTCGTGCAAGCGCCAGAGGAGCTCGGACTTGTCCCCTGAACGGGCCCGCAAGTGCTGCGAAACATAAACACCCTATTAGTCCACCGCTAACTCTTCGACAGCTGCAAGGTCGGGGTTTTGTTTGGCTTACCGCGCCGATCGGGCGGATTCCCCCAGTGATCGCGTCCAACGCCTTGTTGGAAGACTCGAGGGCGAGGGCCAGACCCTTTCGGATCTGGTTCACCTCAACCTCGGCGTGCCGAGCGCCCTCCTGGAGGGCCTCCCACTCCCCGTGCTCCGCCGGGTCATCCAGCGCAAGGGGTGGCCTGCCGACGATCGCCTCCGACGCCTGGGCCACTCCCGCCGGTGGGCTCCTGGGCGACGGCGGCAGGATCCCCCCAGGAACCCGGATCGCACAAGCCGGCGGCTTCCCCGGCGGTGGCGGCGGGAGCTCCCCCTCACCCTCCTCGGCCTCTGGGCGAGGCCCCGACTCGCCAAGGGTTGTCGAACCTTCCTCGCGCTCCGGCTCGGCCACCGGCTCCGCCATCGTTGTCGGCCCCGTCGGCAGCTCGACACCGCCGCGGTGTCTCGCCCTATCGATCTCGCCTGGCGACGTCGTCTCCACCGGCAGCCCGGCTCGACCGCGGCTGCTCGACCCGCCGGCCTGCGGAACGGCGTCGCCGCCCTCGTGGGGCCTCCGCAGACGCCGCCGCTGCCACGGCCACCCTCGTAAGCCCTGCACACAGCGGTCGATCATAAACTACTCGAACTATTCTATTGCAATACGACTCGGGGATGAGGAGGATACACACAGTGCCGAGCGGGTGCGCGGCAACCGCACCTTCTTCCCCGGCCCCCCTCACGGAGGGGAGCCACCCCTTCGCTTCCCTGAGGACGCCTCCACCAGGGGCGCCTCCACCTGAGGCATGACGACGGCGGCGCTCGCTCGAGCACCCACGTTCGGGCCGCCACCAGTCGACGGCCCGAGCTCGAGTCCGCGGTATGGGTCGTCACCGCCGCTGTCACTGCTGTCACTGGAGGTCGACCCCAGACCGACCGAATCGACGGCAGTCGTGTCGTAGACCTCCTCGCCGAGGGCGGCCTTCGCCGCGCGCTCTTCCTTCTTCTTCCTCCTCCTCTCCTCCTTCAGCCTCTTACGGGCGGATTCACGATGCGCGTATTCCGCGCAGACCACAGCCCTCAACTCCTTCTCCCCCGGTAGCCATGCCCGGGAGACCATCCCGGCAAGCCCTTGGAAAACGCAGAAACACTAGTCACACCAAGTACTAAGGGCTGAGGGGGAAGAGGAAAAAAGGAAGAGATCGCTCGGGTTACCAAGTCCGGGGGATTGTGCGCTGAGAATGGCTCGGGGTGACCACCCACCGCCTCGGTGGCACTCCCGCCCGTAACGGCGGACACCCGGGCCTCGATCTCCTACGCGGAGAGCTCCGATCTCGCCATCCTCATAGGATCGTCAACCCCCTCATACTGAAACATGGGGGGCGCCCTATCCATGAGGGGTTGGACGCGCATCTTCATAAACGCGCGCACGACGACGTCACCGGTCAGTCCCCGCTCCCTCTGGACTTTGATCCGGTCGATGATCACGTCCACTTTATTCTTCTCCTTCCGGCCGGCGCCCCAAGTCCTCTGGGGCCCCGCCTCGGGAAACCGGTCAGTGAAGGCCGGGGCGCTGCCTCCCAGGTTCTGGACGTAGAGCCACTCGGAGTGCCACCCCCGGTTTGAGGACGGTAGCTTCACATCGATGTAGTCCGATCCACGACCGCCGCGCAGCTGGAGGGCCATACCGCCTATGGGCGCCGAGGTGTCTGTCGGCTTGTCCTTCCTCGGCCGCGCGTGAAAGAAGTGCCGCCAGAGCGCCCAGTGGGGGTCGATCCCCAGGAACGCCTCACACAGCGTGATGAAGATCGCTATATGAAGCACACCGTTGGGGTTGAGGTGGTGTACCTCTGCCTTGTAGTAATGCAGCAGCCTGTGGACGAACGGATGTAGCGGGAGTCCGAACCCACGCTCGAAGAACGAGGCAGGCCCCACGCTCGAAGAACGAGGCAGGCACGACGATTTCGTCATCCCCCGGCCAAGGGACGGTGACCCCTGTCGGCACCCTCCAGTTCGAGACGTCTCGCGGAAGGAGGAACCCCTTCCTCTCCAAACCAAGCGCGCGGCTGGGTTGAGCGGAGCACTCTGGCCACGACATCTCCGAAAAAAGAACAACGAAGAGGTGAGAAAAGAAGAAGGTGGGGAGCTCTCTTCTCCGACTCCTTTGCTCTCTTTTTCTCTTGTCTCAGGTGAAGGCAGGAAGGTGGGGAAAGCAAAGGCAAGCGCCTACCCAGTGTCCCCGCGTCAAGTTTATAGGAGCCGAACAGACGCTAGCCAAACCGGTACCAGCCGAACAGACACCACCTCGGGTGAGGTGTCGCGCATCCCATCCCTCCGGCTGCTGCACCAATGGTAAGGCGATGATTTCCAAATTCCTCCTCTACGCATTTAAACCTGGCAGGACAGCAGGAGGCGAAAAGGCACCGTATCGAGCAGCGTGCCCCATGACCTCTCGGGTTTCGCCTTCGGGCCGGGTAGGCTGCACCGTAACAGGTACGAAAGGCCCGCTGGGCCGCAACGGCCCCGAAGTGGCAAAAAGAGCTCAATAGCTCGCGCCCGGGGCCCAGTCTAAGGCTGCGGGTTCCAAAGGCCTGATCCACCAAGTGGGTTCAGAGCCGCCCCAGCAGAAAATCGAGCAAGGGGCGAGGACAAGGCGAGCCCCCAGTGGGCCTCTAGTTCGGTCAGCTGATGACTCAATCGTCTTAACTCGTGTCCGAGACCATACTTCACGCTCTCCCGCGGAACCCATCGATGGGTAACAGCCAGTTGTGCTCTGAGTCGGCAGACGGCCCGGAGTCCGATACGGGATCGAGTAAAGAAAGGTTTCTCATGGGTCGCCCCCAGCGGGCCGGACACCCACGCCGGGATCGTCCGCTTGGAAAGGTCCCCCTTGGGAGGGATCTCTAGGTCCCACTCGGATCACCCGTTATTAGCTCACACGAGCACGGCGTTCAAACCAACGCGGGTAAATGCGCATCCGCTCACCCCCTCCAGGTCCCACACCTGCAGATGGGGTGTACACGTGGGACTGATAGCGGTCACTCCTCTCAAAGGTACCCTCACTAGATGAGTACTTGGGATGGACGCCCTCCATCCAGCTATGACGTAAAACTGGCACTCGGACACCGAAACCTCCCGAGAGGCATCTGGGCGTCCGCGTCGACCAAGGCCACGTCCAGCTACGACGTAAAACTGGCACTCGGACACTGGAACCTCCCGAGAGGGCATCTGGGCGTCCGCGCCGACCAAGGCCACGTCCAGCTACGACGTAAAACTGTCACTCGGACACCGAAACCTCCCGAGAGGCATCTGGGCATCCGCGCCGGCCAAGGCCATGTCCAGTTACGACGTAAAACTGGCACTCGGACACCAGAACCTCCCGAGAGGCATCTGGGCGTCCGCGCCGACCAAGGCAACGCGTAAGGCATCTGAGTGTCCGTGCTTGAGAGAAACAGCCACTTACCGACTGCCAACCCTCGGGGGCTGGGATAGTTGGGAAAAGTGCCTAAACGAACTCATCACATAGACAGATGCTGCGATCAAAAGGGAAAGAAATTTTATTATAAAGCCCCTGGTTCGAACGTTACATAATACTTTGCAAGAACCTAACGTCTACGCCCGGCGCACGCGCCCTACTGCTTCAACAAGGGTGCTCCTCGCCTCGGAAAGCTTCGGAACTACCTCGAGCAGCGTGTTGACGGCGACGTTATCGTGGGCCACGGCCTCCTCTTCCGCAAGTTCGGCCAGCGCGTGGTCGTACTCAGCCCAAAGCGCGGCTAGAGGGTCTTCCTCCTCCTCGGGCGCTGGTGGAGCATCAAATTCAAAGATCAGTGGCAAAGCCATCGAAGGTTGCGAGGAAAGGTTCTGGGCTGGGGATAATCGTTCAAACGGGCGGTGATATCCTTATATACCCAGAAGAGGGGAAGCCAAACGGTCCCGAATAATTACAAACGCGGGAAGATGAAGCGGCCCTCACCAGATTTCGGAGCGACCAAGAAGGCGTATGGTCAAGGGTTGTCAAAACCATGCACGACGTGTGCAACGAAGTAATTAAAGGCCTCTACCGGCAAAGATACCTCCCCGACCGGCTCTCCGACCCGCCCGGGGGCTCCAGCTGCCAGATGCGCTCGAGCGCACCCGACCGGAACCGACCGACCGAGTCAGTCGAACCCGGCCGACCAGGTCAGTCAGATCGGCCGACCAAGTCCGATCGCCGCACTCGGTCGGGTTTAACCGACCAAGCCAAACCCCCGACCGTATCTGACAAACTCGCTCGGGGGCTACTGACGAGTACTCATACCATGGGTACCCCCAGCGGCCCGGAGTGATGAACGGGCTGCCCCAAACCCGGCTCTGGCCAAAGGCCCCTGCTGGGCCACGAAGGACGCTCGTCCCCGACCAAACCAACCAGGGGGCGTCCGACCCCCGCCATAGGTCGGACTCCCCACAAGCTCCGACCAAGCCGAGGCGATCTCCGCCAAAGGCCGAGTGCCAGGCCGCCGCGGGCTGTTGACCACCTACCCCACAGACACTACAGCTCGGAAAGACCGCACGAGGGCAGGTGGCTCCTTCCCAAGGTAGCGAGGAGGTTACCAAAGTCAAAGCTCCAGTCTCATCATCCAGTCATGTGCAGTGTAAGGATGCGCACCCACCTGAGACAGCACCGGAGCCCGGCATTAAGGCATCAGCATCTGACGGACGTACAACAGGGTAGGTGCGCCATTTCCCGATGACACGGAAAACTGCGTCACTCGATGAGTCCACCGACCCGGCGTGGGGTAAGTGGACGCCGATCAAATCGCCAAGACCAAGGACCAGGACTCCTAGCCTAGGCCACCTCATCCTTTCTTCTCCCAACTCCCCGTGTAACCTGCCCCCTTCGACTGTATAAAGGGAGGCAAGGTCCTCTGAGGGAGGGGTGTCGGCGTTTCGAGCACCGGCAAGTAAATTTGTAAGTCTAAGGGGTCGCACGTTCCACTCCCTGAATGGTTAGACTCAGAAGTCCAAGATGTATACTGGTTCGGGCCGAAGATCTCTACTCCAGTTCGTGTGGTGGCGTTGTATTCTCTTCAGTACAGATGACTGCACAAAGTTTACAAGCGAGAGTGCCGATGACTTAGCGAGATGGGTTTGATGGCGCTTTCTCCTCTGCTTTCTACGGGAGTTCCTGCCTCCTTTTATACGAAAGGAAGGGGCAGGTTACATCGAGAGTTGGGAGAGGACGAGACGACCTACACTAGGAGCTTGGTCGCCGTTCACTGACCGATCATCGCCGGTCTTGCCCATCTTTGGGTCGGTAGCTTAGTCGGTCAGGGCGGTTAGGTATTTCCCCGAGAAACGGCGTACCTGCCCTCTGCGAACCTTACGGGTGTTGACGTTGCTGCGCCTGACGTGGGTGTTGCCTCGGGAGAGGGCGTGTCTTCGTACTGTATGCGATCGGCCGATGGGATCGGGAGCATGACTTCGGTCAGTCATTTAACCCTCTGGGGAAGGAACCACCTGCCCTTGTATAGTCACTTTGATTGACCCCGTTCGTGGGGTACGTGGTGGTTGTCTGGTAGAGGCTTCGACACGCGGCCCTTGGCAGGGGTGGTCTTGGCACGATCGGAGTCAGGGGATTTCGACCTGCTGCGAGGGTCGGGAGCCCTGCTTGGTTGGAGCCGGGGGGGCCGTCTCGCTGAGGAGGTCGGGAGCTTAGCTCGGTCGGAGACATTCCCCTCGGTCGGGAAGGGAAGGGAAGTCCCGTGTGGCCTTGCGGTGCCGGTCGGTGAGTGGGTCGGAAGCGGCTGTTGGGCTTGAGTGTGCTTGAGGCCGCCTTTTGGTCACCTTGGGCCGTTGGGGTACCTGTTATAAGTATTCGTCAAGAGCCCCGAACCCCGAGTGATTTGGCGATTCGATCGGGGTTGATTCTGGATGAGAATGGTGACTGGCCCGAGTGGTTGGCCCGTCCGATTAAGTCAAACGATTTGTGCCAAGTGTGCCCCAACGCATCCGACGGCTGCCCTCGAATTTCGCCAGGGCATTCAAACGCTGGGGCTTTGAATTACCTCGTTGGGCATCACGCGACGATCTGGCGCGCTTTGCCCGCTTCGTCTTCGGATCGCCGGGTTTCGCGAGGGCGCCGCTTTTCCGATGCTTGCATTCATTCTGGAGACGTTCAACCTCCCTCCGTCCGGGTATATAAGGACGCTATGGCTTGTTTGAGGGATAAATCTTTAAACGAGAACCCTTTTTGTTTTCTTGATATGGCTTCGGGGCACCCTTTAGTCTTTGGTTTTGGTGATGACGTCGGGGTAGAAGAAGAAGACCCTTTGGCTGAGCTTTGGGCCGAGTTCGACCAGGCGATGGCCGAACTTCGGGAGGAAGAAGCCGCGCCCGTGATCTTCGCTGCCGTCGATCGCGTTGCGCCGAGGTCGTCCCGAGACTCGAGGTAGCAAGGGGGGCCCTCCTAGAGGCGATGGCGCGAGGACGCCGACTGTAGTTGGTGCGGCTGCGTCGATGTCACTGAACGGCAGGAGGCGCATCGGCGTACCGTTCCGCAGCTGCGGCGGCCGTCCCGTCGACCAGGCAAGGGCCTACCAACATGCCGTCGGTGCCGCCGATGCCGTACGGATGTTAAAAGGTTTTGGCGCGGAGGAGGTCCTGCCGTAGTGTAGCGTAACTATTCTTGTATCTGTTGAGTACTATATTGCAAAGTTGTGTGAAGTTTGAGCCTGTTGGCCTATAATGAAATCTCTTTTTCCTTTATGGATGTCTTCGTAATGAGTTTGCCTTGTGCTTTGGTCGGCAGGGACGACCGCGATGCCTCTGGGCATCCGAGTGCTCGTTTAACGTCATAGCTAGACCGTGCCTTGGTCGGCAGGGACGACCGCGATGCCTCTGCGCGAGGTTCGGGTGTCCGAGTGCTCGTTTAACGTCGTAGCTAGACCGTGCCTTGGTCGGCAGGGGCGACGGCGATGCCTCTGCGCGAGGTTCGGGTGTCCGAGTGCTCGTTTAACGTCGTAGCTAGACCGTGCCTTGGTTAGCAGGGACGACCGCGATGCCTCTGCGCAAGGTTCGGGTGTCTGAGTGCTCGTTTAACGTCGTAGCTAGACCGTGCCTTGGTCGGCGGGGACGACCGCGATGCCTCTGCGCGAGGTTCGGGTGTCCGAGTGCTCGTTTAACGTCGTAGCTAGACCGTGCCTTGGTCGGCAGGGGCGACCGCGATGCCTCTGCGCGAGGTTCGGGTGTCCGAGTTCTCGTTTAACGTCGTAGCTAGACCGTAGGCTCGTTTTACGTCGTAGCTGGACGTAGGCTCGTTTTACATCGTAGCTGGACGTAGGCTCGTTTTACGTCGTAGTTGGATGTAGGGCATCCATCCCGAGTCCTCGTCTGGCGAGGGGAGCTGCGAGAGGAGTGGCCACCGTCTATCCCACACGTATACCCCATCCGCAGGTGTGGGACTGGAGGAGTGAGCGACGCGTTTACCGCGTTGGTTTGAACGCCGTGCTCGTGGAGCTTATAATAGGTAGTCCGAGTGGGTCTGGGAGGTCCGCCAAGGGGACCCTTCCGAGCGGACGGTCCCAGTAGGGTGTCTGGCCCGCGTGGGCGACCCATAAAAAACCTTTCTCTACTCAATCCCGTATGGGCCCTGGGTCGTTCGCCGACCCGGGGCACAGCTGGCTGTCGCTCATCGATGAGCTCCCGGGAGAGTGTGAAGTATGGTCTCGGACGCGAGTAGAGGTGATTGGGTCGTCAGCCGACCTAACCGAGGGCCCACCGTGGGGCTCACCTCATACTTGCCCCTCGCTCAAGTTTCGCTGGGGCGGCCTTACGCCCATCTGGTGGGGTAGGCCTTTTGAACCGCGACTTTTAGCCGGGGCCCGGCGCAAGCCACGGAGCTTTGCCGTTTAGGGCCGCGGCCGCAGTGTGGGCCTCTCGCGCGTGCCGAGCAACCGTCCTGGCCTCAAGGCGGAGACCGAGAGGTTAGGACGCACTGCCCGGGGGCGGCGGCTTTATGGCTCTGCCGTTTTGTCAGGATTAAATGCGGAGTGGGATTGGAAACCGGGAGTTACCAGGCTGGCGTGAGTGGGCACGACGCCGCCGCTCGGCGCTGTTCGGTCGGCGCCTGCTCGTCTTCTATATATACGTCGTCGGGGCGCTTTGGGTAGTTACGCTCGCTTGCTTTCCTCGCCTCCTGTCCCTAAGACAAAAAAGATCAACAAAGAGCCAAGGAAAAGAAAACTCAACCTTCTCCTCTCCTCGCCTTTTCGTCACCTCTTTCGCAAAGATGTCGTGGCCGGAGTGCTCCGCCCAGACCAGTCGTGCGCTTGGCTTGGTGAAGAAGGGCTTCCTCCCTGCGCAAGATCTCTCCGGTTGGAGGGTGCCGACGGGAGCGGCTGCCCCCTCGCCGGGGGACGACGAGGTCGTGGTGCTTGCCTCTTTCTTCGAGCGCGGCTTCGGCTTGCCGTTGCATCCGTTCGTCCGAGGGCTGCTCTTCCATTACAAGGCGGAGGCACACCATCTTAACCCCAACGGGGTCCTCCACATCGCCATATTCATCACCCTTTGCGAGGCTTTCCTGGGAATCGAGCCGCATTGGGCGTTGTGGAGGCATTTCTTCCAAGCGAGGCTCTGGAAGGACAAGCCGACGGATGCCGCGGCGCCCATTGGTGGCCTGGCCCTCCGGCTTGATCCGCCGAGCACGGAGTACCTCGAGGTCAAGCTGCCGTCGTCCAATAAGGGTGGCGCTACGAGTGGTTCTATGCTCGAGCGTCGGAGCGGCGCCCGCCTTCACCGGCAATCTTCCGTGGCGGGAGGAGTGGGCGGGGCGCCGAGAAGCGAGGGAAGAACAAGGTGGCCCTGATCGTGGAGCAGATCAGGGCCCTAAGAAGGCAAGGGCTCACCGGGGATGTGGTCGTGCGTGCCTTCATGGGGATGTGCGTGCAACCTCTCGCGCACAGACCCCGCCCCCTGTTCCGGTACGAGGGAGCGTCCGACCGGATGAGGATGGCGGAGCCCGAGCTGGCCGCGACGGAGGTCGAAGCCCGGGTGGTCGCCGTCATGGGAGGAAGCGCCACGGAGGCGGCAGGCGGCCACCCGGAGCCATTCTCGGCGGCCCACCCTCCAAATCTGGTAGGTCGGCCGGACTTCTTCCCGCCCCTCTTTTCTTTGCGTTTAACGCCTAGTATGACCAGTGCTTTTTATCTTCTAGGGACTCTTGGGCATGTCCTCCTGGGCACCGCTCCCGGGAGACAAGGAGGTGAGGGCGGCAGCCCGGGCGAAGGCCGCAGCGCTCGACTCCTCCCGCAAGAAGCGGAAGGAGGAGAGGAAGAAGAAGAAGAAGAAGGAGCGCGGCGAGGCAGCAGCGCGGCGAGGCGTGTCGGAGGCCACTGCGTGGGTGCAACCTCCACCGACAGCGGTGGAAGCACCCCGATCACGCAGCGTCGTGGGTTTCCTTCCGACCCGCCGACCGGCGGTGATCCGGTCGTGGACCTGCCGGAGGGGAACACCACAGGCACCGCGACTGAGGGGCCTCTGCACCTGTGGGTACCGAGCCTTGGACTCGGAAAGAACCTCGCTGATGAAGTAGATTGGCCGTTGTACCTTGAGTTCACGGCCTTCCTCCGCTCGTTCCACCACAAGGGCCGCACTGACGACTTGAGCAGTGGCGGCGATGTAGAGGAGCAGCGGTTCGCCTGGTGCAGGGGCGACCAGGATTGGAGGTGAGGATAGGAAGGCCTTCAGGCGGGTGAGGGCTTCCTGAGCCACAGGTCGGTGAAGCGGTCGGATTTCTTGAGCGACACCAGAAGCGGCATTCGCTCCGAGGCGAGACACGAAACGGCTCAAGGCGGCAAGGCACCCTGCTAGCCTCTGGACCCCTTTGAGATTAGAAATCGGGCCCATTCTTGCGATCACCGAGATCTTCTCCTGATTGGCCTTGATTCCTCGCTCAGAGACGATGAAGCCGAGCAGCTTCCCCTTGGGGACCCCGAAGACGCATTTCTCGGGGTTGAGCTTTATACGGAACCGTCGAAAATTCGCAAAAGTTTCTTCCAGGTCGGCAATAAGGTCGTGCGCATTCCTGGTCTTCACGACTATGTCATCAACATAGGCCTCAACGTTGCGGCCGATCTGGTTGTTGAAGCACGTTTGCATACATCGCTGGTACGTAGCGCCCGCGTTCTTTAGGCCGAACGGCATTGTAACGTAGCAGAACGAGACGAACGGCGTGATGAAGGAAGTCGCGAGCTGGTCGGACTCCTTCAGTGCTATCTGGTGGTAGCCTGAGTAGGCATCCAAAAAGGAAAGAGACCCGCACCCCGCGGTGGAGTCGACGACTTGGTCGATGCGGGGCAAGGGGAACGGATCCTTGGGACACGCTTTGTTGAGACTTGTGTAGTCAACACACATTCTCCATTGCCCATTTTTCTTTTTTACAAGTACAGGGTTGGCCAGCCACTCGGGGTGGCGGACCTCTTTTATAAACCCTGCAGCCAAAAGCTTGGCGATCTCCTCCCCTATGATCCTACGCCTCTCCTCGTCGAAGCGGCGCAGGCGTTGGGCGACCGGCTTTGAGCCTGGTCGGATGCTCAAGGAGTGCTCGGCGACTTCCCTTGGGATTCCTGGCATGTCGGAGGACCTCCATGCGAAGACGTCATTGTTGGCGTGGAGGAAGCCGACGAGCGCGCTTTCCTATTTGGCGGGGAGCGTGGCTCCGACCCGGACGGTCTTGGTCGGATCGCAGGGATCGACCGCGACCTTCTTCGTGTCCTCGGCGGACTTGAATGATCCCGCCCCCGACTTGCTGGACTCGGGGGCGGACTCGGAGGCTTCCCTCCTGAGGTTGTCGAGCTCGGCAGACGCGATGACTGTCGAGGCAAGCTCACAACTGCTGCGCTCGCAGTTGTAGGCAAGCTGGAAAGATGATGCCACGGTGATGACTCCTCGTGGCCCGGGCATCTTTAGTTTGAGGTAGGCGTAGCTGGGGACTGCCATGAACTTGGCGTAGCATGGCCGCCCCAAGATGGTGTGGTAGGAGCCGGAGAAATCCACAACCTCGAAAGTGAGGGTCTCGTGCGGAAATTCCCTGGTTCCCCAAAGGTGACGGGCCGGTCGATCTGCCCGAGCGGATGGGCCTGTTGGCCAGGGATGACGCCGTGGAAAGGAGCCTTGCTCGGTCGGAGACTCGAACGAGGAATCCCCATGGCGTCGAGCGTCTCCACGTAGAGGATGTTGAGGCCGCTGCCGCCATCCATGAGCGCCTTGGTGAGGCGCTTCTTCCCCACGATGGGGTCGACCACCAGCGGGTATCTTCCCGGCTGGGGGACGTGGTCGGGGTGATCAGCCCGATCAAAGGTGACCGGAATTCGACCACCGAGGTATTGAGGGCGGCTAGTGAAGCGGTGTGGACCTCACGGTGGCGTAGTTTGAGCCGACGCAGTCGGCGTAGCACGCCGGTCCGCCAAAGATCATGAGGCAGCCGTCGGGTTCGGGGAACTCGTCGTCCGCCTTCTTCTCCACGGCCCGTGGGGCAGTGGCTGGCTTCTTTCTTTTGCCTCGTGGCGTCGTGGGGGCGCAGGAAAGGAAGTGCCTCAGGACTTCGCAGTCCCGGTACTTATGTTTGACGGGGAACCCGTGGTACGGGCACGGGCTGTCCATCAATTTCTCGAAGTGGTCAGGCGCGACGGTCGGTCGCGCCCGCTGCTTGGCAGGGCGGTCGACAGTGGCGACCACCTGGGGCTCGCGGACCTGTTTTCCGTGCCGCTTCCGCTTGTCGGAGCGGTCGGAAGGGGATCCGATTCGGACGCCGGGCTCTTGCTGGGCCTTTCCTCCTTCGAAGATAGCCCCCACAACCTCCTCGCCGGAGGCATGGTTGGTGGCAATGTCGAGGAGTTCCTTGGTGGTCCTGGGCTTGAGACAGCCCAGTTTGTGCACCAGGGCCTTGCAGGAGGTACCGTAGATGAATGCTCCCACGACATCGGCATCGGAGATGTCGGGGAGCTCGTTGCACTGGCGGGAAAACCGCCAGATATAATCCCGGAGGGTTTCACCTGGCTGCTGCTTGCAGCCCTTCAGGTCCCAGGAGTTGCCAGGGCGCTTGTAAGTGCTCTGGAAGTTGCCGACGAAGAGGGTCTTCAAGTCGGCCCAGTTCCTGATGGTTTTGGCGGGCAAGTACTCAAGCCAAGCTCGGGCCGAGTCCGCAAGGTAGATGGGGAGGTACTGGATGATGAAGAGATCATCCGTCGCTCCCCCCGCCCGGCATGCGAGCCGGTAGTCTTCAAGCCGGACACACAGGTTCGTGGCCCCATGTACTTGGCGATGTTAGTGGGTGCCGGGATCCGGCGGAAATCCGCTGTCGGATCCTCGGTAGAAAGCCCGTGATGCAGGACCATCGGGGCTTGGGCTGCGGCGGTGGCGCCCGCCGTCCACTTATACGTGAGTGGGCGGCCCCACCATCGCTTTCTTCGCGCCTCGAGGGTGGCGCGAGCGTCGAGGCGTCCACGAGGCGCCGCGCGCCGGGTGCGCGAGGCCTGGGCGGCTCGTGGTGTGCGCGCCGCCGTCCGGACCGGCGGCGGCGGTGCGGGCCCGGTGGCCAGAGGTGGCACCGGAACGATAGGAGCCAGAGGCCTACATGTGTTGCACGGCCGCGCGCTCTACCAGCCCCCGGAGGTTCTGGTCAGATTCTTCCGCCAGCTTGTGGTGTGCCTGACGCGCGCGTCCGCGCGTGTCGCCAGGCACCTGTTGAGTCGCGGGCTCATCCTGCTCCAGGTTGGCCTGGAGTTGGTCGAGCTCAGCCCTTTGCCTATCCAGCTCTTCGCGTTGTCGCTGGAGTTCGACGCGGCGGGCTTGAGCGCGTTCAGCACGATCGCGCGGGTGTTCCCCCTCCTACGCCTCAGTGCGTCGGATGGGGGCCCCCGTAACCGCGGGAGTTATGATTAAATCGACCGTGCCCGCCATGTTGCACTCGCGAGAGTGCCATCCGCGGGCAGAGTACTCCGTATCGGAGCTGGAGTCGTGGCTAGAAGAGTCTTCCAACAGCTCGTGGATAGAGGTCGGCATGTAGCCGGCCATAGCCACAAGTCGCGAGCCTGCGGGGGGTGACATGGTCACTGTCGAGCCCGCGGAGCTTCGCCGAGCGTGGCGGGCGCCTCGGGCTCCGGCTCTGGGACTCGCGAGGCACCCGGGCGAGCTTGGCGGTCGTCGGAGATGGCGCCCGGGCTTTCGATGGCGCCGGAACTCCGATGGCGGCGGGATGGCGTAAGCCCTCCCGCCGAGGTGACGGCAAAGTTGAGGGAGCCGAAGCGGATCTGGCTTCCCAGCGCAGCCATGCCATCACAGGTGGAAGATGCCATCAGGGAGGCAAGCGGAATCCGGAGATGGTGATGAAGACGCACGAAGGCCCCTACCTAGCGCGCCAACTGTCGGCGTTTCGAGCACCGCAAGTAAATTTGTAAGTCTAAGGGTCGCGCGTTCCACTCCTGAATGGTTAGACTCGAAGTCCAAGATGTATCTTGGTTGGGCGAAGATCCCTACTCGATTCGTGTGGTGGCGTTGTATTCTCTTGATCTGATGATCGCACAAAGTTTACAAGCGAGAGTGCCGATGACTTAGCGAGATGGGTTTGATGGCGCTTTCTCCTCTGCTTACGGGAGTTCTGCCTCCTTTTATACGAAAGGAAGGGCGAGTTACATCGAGAGTTGGGAGAGGGCGAGGCGACCTACACTAGGAGCTTGGTCCTTCGTTCACGACCGATCATCGCTCGTCTTGCCCATCTTTGGGTCGGTAGCTTAGTCGGTCAGGGCGGTTAGGTATTTCCCCGGGAAACGGCGTACCTGCCCTCTGCGAACCTTACGGGTGTTGACGTTGCTGCGCCTGACGTGGGTGTTGCCTCGGGAGAGGGCGTGTCTTCGTACTGTATGCGACCGGCCGATGGGACCGGGAGCATGACTTCGGTCAGTCATTTAACCCTCTGGGGAAGGAACCACCTGCCCTTGTATAGTCACTTTGATTGACCCCGTTCATGGGGTACGTGGTGGTTGTCTGGCAGAGGCTTCGACACGCGGCCCTTAGCAGGGGTGGTCTTGGCACGATCGGAGTCAGGGGATTCCGACCTGCTGCGAGGGTCGGGAGCCCTGCTTGGTTGGAGCCGGGGGCCGTCTCACGAGGAGGTCGGGAGCTTAGCTCGGTCGGAGACATTCCCTCGGTCGGGAAGGAAGGAAGTCCGTGTGGCCTTGCAGTGCCGGTCAATAGTGGGGTGAAGCGGCTGTTGGGCTTGAGCTGTGCTTGAGGCCGCCATTTGGTCACCTTGGGCCGTTAGGGTACCTGTTATAAGTATTCGTCGAGGAGAGACCCCTTTCTCGATTCTTCTTGGCAAGTATTTCGCTCCCACGGTTCGAATCCTTAGCTCTCGCTTGTAATACCGTTGCGTTCATCCGCATCCGAAGCAATATAGCACCACCACACGAACTGGAGTAGGGACATTCGGCCCGAACCAGTATACATCTTGGGCTTCTTGAGTCTAACCATTCAAGGATAGGGAACGCGCGGCCCCTTGACTAAAAAATTCACTCGCCAGTGCTCGAAACACCGACAATACTATCTCATGAAATTTTACGATGCACTACCTAGTTTGCAACTCAAGTGATATACTGGATCTAACACTAACCTCATTACCTACACTTAGGCTTAGCACGCCATACGAAATGAGCTAACTATAATCAAGCACACATAAAACTTAACAAAAGTCACAAATGTTGTCGCACTGTTTCTGCTACTTATATGCAAAGGATATGTTTAGTGAATAAACCTAGCATTATTTTAAGTTATAGAACAAAACTGAGGTGAACAATCCAGTGTTAGCTCAAAAATCAATTAGCGTTTACTACAAGTAAAATTATCACATATCATCATAACTAAATCCTTAAACAAAAAAAAACTCACGGTTATTGATAGCCATGAGGATATATCCCTTTCTTATTAACCCACTATCAATAAATTCCAAAGCTATTGTTGTTGTATTTTGGCTCAAGAATAGTATCCTGTGAAAACACATTGTTATCACTTGAATATGGCATTGTAAACTATCAACTCGAATCACTGTTACAGTCTTAGTAAGCAAAAAAAAAGATCGCACCAATGTCTATAATTACATATCCCACTTACTGGAAACAGATTTTGAAAGTTATAAATTAAAGTATGTTATTGAAGTATGTAAAACCAAAAATAAAGCATTAGTGCTAAAGGCAGCATCAACTGATTTACCTAACAGGTGGTGAAAGGTTTAGTAGAAAGCATAAGTGTGGTGACCCGCATAATTAACCCAGGGTAACGACAGTAACACCACCATTACTCTAAGGTAATTACACTGATATCGGCATATTAGCAAACAAAATATCCGGCACACCCTTTTATCAGTTAATACACCGTGTTCAGAGTGTTGCAGCAGAACAATAATTAGAGTATGAAATGGAAACTTATTACAATCCATTGCCACACAAGGCTACAAGTCTAGAAATACGAAGTCATACATAATATACAGTACATCAGCAATTAATTTACATAAACTCTAAGTACCCAATGGATCCACGGTTGTTGCCGTACGTCCACTACTCCACCTAATCCTCCTGGTAGTTCTCTGCCTCCTCGTCACCCAAACCATGCTAGTGATCCTCAACCCACGCCTCACAGGCGAATCCATAAGGCTCAACTTCCAAACAAAGAGAGGTTAAGCAAGAGTGAGTACAACATACTCAGCAAGCATTAGTGAACTCAAATCCATTTGTAGAAAAATAGGGTTTTATTATGAAAACGTTTGTTTCGTATTTTAATTGTTGAAATTGCTACCAGCACTCGTATATGAGGCAGACTTAGCTTCCGTAGCCTTTAGTCTAGGAGACAGGCATGAATTCATGATTTGACCCTGCGCAGGTTTGTACCACTTTACCCATAATGAACTCAACCTCAGTTGAGAACCAAGAACGTTTATCACTATTCAAATATTTGATCTCTAACCCTGCTGACGAGTCGTGGTGTCCTCGACTGTTCCCCACATACTCGCAGTCTACCAGTTGTACCACGACTTCAATACACATCAATGGTACTCATCTCATGGCGTTTAATTATAGCGTCTTTGGCCTTAACGGTTCTTCCCCATGGGCCTTACTACTCTTGCTAGTATTCCTGGTCTTACCGGTCTTACTAATATGCCTCACCAAGCCCATACTGGTCTTACCAACCTAGTTATCTCCACAATACCTCACTAAACCTATACTGGTCTTACCAACCTAGTTATCTATACATACCCATTGTGGAGATCATACATCTTCATAGGACAATCTTTTCTGATCGTTTCCACACACTATGGTTTATACAAAATTATACGACTCATTGCTCGAGTGTAGTTTGTTCAACCCTATATTCTAGCATATGTAGAGAACCCCACTAGCAATTCAAACATCCACAACCACGGGCACCCTTTACCCACCTCATATATATATACATATATACATCCACGGAAGCGTGAATCTATGCTTGCACGCAGATTAGTTATTCTGCGCTTCGGTCAAAGAAGCGCATGGAAAACATCCCACGTACGCCTGCGTGACACGTGTTGACTAATCCAATTAACTATGTTGCCAGAGCACTTAGTAAATGCGTTTCTAGTTTCTACATGAATCTGTTTTTTTCTTTTTTTAGCCATAACTTTTTATTGGCACATTCGATTCACGAACGGTTTTCACCAGTAGCTTACTGCTAACGAGAGAAATATATTGATATAAGTCTCGCCAATAAAACATTGCATGAACCCTTTGGCATGATGATAAAAACTATGTATACCGATAGTAAAATCTATGTATACGGATAGTAAAATCTAATTTACTAGCGAGACTTATATCATTATGTTGCTCTCATCTTCAGTAAGCAAGTGGTAAAAACCGTTCGTGAATCGAAGCTGTTAATAAAAAGTTATGACTAAATAAAAAAAGAACATATTCTAGTTCAAATAAGAAAACACATTACTAGCTTAGCGCTGCATGACTGACTAGTACATGTGTTTCTTGTTTGTACATGAATCTGTTTATTCTTTGTTTTAGCCATAATTTTTTATTGACACCTCAGATTTGCAGGAAGTTTTCACCAGTAGCTTACCAATGACGAGAGCAATATATTGATATAAGTCTCACCAATAAAACGCCGCATAAAACCTCTGATAGTAAAATATATGTATACTAATAGTAAAATCAATGTATATTGATAGTAAAATCTGTGTTTACTAACAAGACTTATATCACTATGTTGCTCTCGTCGTCAGTAAGTAAGTGGTAAAAATCGTTCGTGAATCAGAGCTGTCAATAAAAAGTTATGGCTAAATCAAAGAAGAACAGATTCATGTTCAAATAAGTAAATATGTTACTATCTTAACGCCGCATGACCGACTAGTAAATGTGTTTTTTATTTGTATATGAGTTTGTTTATTCTTTGTTTTAGCCATAACTTTTTATTGACAGCTCCGATTCTTGAACAGTTTTCACCAATAGCTTACTGACGACGAGGGCAAAATATTGATATAAGTCTCACAGCATGAATCAGATTTTACTATCCGTATACATAGATTTTACTATCAGTATACTTAGTTTTTACTATCATGCCAAAAGAATAAGCAGCATGTGCGGTAGTAAACTCTTACTATACATTTGGTAAATTAACAGTAAAATCACATTCACATGGGGTTTATTAGCGAGACTTTAATTCTATTCCTCTCATCGTCACTAAGGTACTGGTGAAAACCTTTTGCGAATTGGAGCTAAAAACAAAAAGCTATGACTAAAACAAAGAAAAAACATATTCACATACAAACTACGAAACAATTAAATAGTTGGTTTGGCTACGGGCAGTCCGTTGCGCTGATTAGTGCATTGCATGGCTTGGTTGGACTAAGTTAAATGGCCCGAGCGTACAATAGGCTATTGTACACGCAGGTACAAAATAGCGTTTCTATAAAAATACCTTCTACTCTCGGGTGTAGTTACTCCCATCTCTGAAATACCACCTAAATGAACTTGAAATACTATTTTATCACTTTTGATACACTCATATACTAATTATAAGATATTACAATGTGAAAAACATGAAAAAATTGCAAGGGAGTACATAGTTTTTAGCATATTTTACAAATACCTTTATATACGGATGTAAAAGGGAGTATGTGTGTGTGTATATATAGACACACACACGTCAACGACTCCATTCGTTGGATGAGCCATTTCAACACATCAATAATCAATTAATGTCTTAGCAGTTCATCATCAATCTATATTTTCCAACACATGCGATTGAAGGTTTTCTTTAAAAGATGTTTTCCAATGCATTGGCGATATTACGTATAAACAAATATATTTGATTAAAAATATTCCAATATGATCAAGAGATTGCTTGCCTGAATTTGGGTACAAATAGGCATCCTCACACGGTTGCTGAAGGTGACCTCCTGCCGGATTTATTTTACCTCCTAAAATAATAGAATACTATATTTTAGACTACTACCAAACTATTTATGTGTTTTATGGTGTCCAACCTTACCCTGACTTCTAATAAATTGTTAAATGTATACTACTTGTTTTACTTAGGGTATATTTATTTTGATGTGTTTTAATTGGGTTTATTTTGACCTGGGGTTATTTTTAATTGTCATATTTTAATTTGGGTTATTTCCTGACCTAGATATGTCTTTCATATTTTAAATCATTGAGATGGTCGATAGCAATTTATTATTTAATTACTCTCTTATTTCATCCCATAACCTGTTATTATTATTTCTTTTTCTTTTCTTTTTCCTCCACACCTGGTCTTATCCTCTCCATTCCTCTTCCTCCCCTATCTCTCCTCTCCCCCATGCCCTCATGTCCTTGCTACCGGCTCCTTCCTGATCTCCTCCCCATCACCGTTGGGGACATGACCCGGCCCTCAACCGGCCACCCGCCGACTACCCTCTCCACTCTAGCACCAACGCCGTGTTACCTCGCCCCATCGGTCTCCTCCTCGGCATGCGCTGGCCACGCCCCTTTGGTCTCCCCTTGGCCCACGCCGGCCACGTCCCACTAGTCTCCTCCTTGGCCCGCGCCGGCCACACCCTGCTGGCCTTCTCCTCGACATGCGCCTTGCCACGCCCCGCTGCTGGCCTCCTCCTTTCTCCCTACGGTCGCCACTTCCCTATCCCCCCATTTTGCTTACTGATTGCTTACTTATTCCTTATTGCTTTTGTCATGCGATGCTATATGATTTTACACATTGTGGTTGTGAGTTGGTTAATGATGAATATTGGGTTGATTGCCTGGGTTTGGCAGTGCGGTGACGATACCCGTGACCTCCCGTACGCTGGGGAGTATGCGGGGTTAATGAGCACGCACAGCGCCGTCCCTACAACTACCATTCCAACTGAGACCAATGGTAACTAATGCTGCCTATACTGGTTCTCTATGGTGATTACCCTATGTTGATAATGATGGTCAATGGAGGAATGAGATTACCTGTGATGTTGAGATGATGAGAATGGGATGGTATGGAATGGGGATTGATGGTGAACTTGAGGATGAAGTTGATGGGGCTATAGCCTTGTGCTTGGCCTCCTTGCTCCTGGATCTCTTGACCCTGGCTTCCCTGGTCTCTCTTTGCTCCTGGCTTGCCTATGGTGTTTGGCTTGGGTGGGTGTGGGGAAAGTAAATGACGGGGGGGTGCTCATTGGTTGCCCTCTTTTTAACTGAGGTCACTTTACTCTTTTAACCTGAGGGTTTTACCTTTTCCCATGTGATATTTTGGGCACTATTTGAGCAAGGCAATGGTTACCCGATGAAAACAGGTTTGTATGCGACCGAATGATAAAACTCTAACTAGTGAGAGGTGCCGACTGACTCCGAACGGTCTGGTATCTCGATGAGCGATACCAATCACATACGGGTCTGACGGCACACACTTTATCTTTTAAGTTTTACTTTTTGTCTTTCGTTTATATGCACAACTAATAATTTTAGGGGGATAGAAGCTGAAGATCAATAGAAGCTTAGATCTTAGGGTAATTGTAAAATTCTTGTATTTCTTTTTCGTTGTAATTTGGTACATGTGTATATTGCAATGTATGAATTTTGTTATGACATTTTATTAATGAATGGAATGATGATTATTCTTTGTTGAATGCTTTAATTATGTGTCATTAATTTGATGATGATCTCTTTTGTGCTACTAAACTTTAGGGTTGTTTCATAAGGTCCAAGCTTGGCCCAATCTAGTCTAGATCTAGTCCAACTAGCTATGGATCCAAAATGAGTCCAATCTATTTGCAATTTTAGGCCAGCCTAATCCAAAAACCTAGATCGGTCCAAACTCATTAGCACCCCTAGTTGCACCCAAGTTCTTGGACTTCTGACCTTCTTAATCCAAGGTATTGTAATAGTAAAGAGTTACTAACTATTCTCTGTGGTATGTGGTCGGTTTGGAAGTCCAGAAACGATAGGAGGCACGAAAAATTACTGCTTGATATTCACTTGGCTGTGAGAAGGGCAGTTGATGTGGTGATTAATCTATGTAATGCTAAGGAGAAATCTATCCAAATTTTCTAGATGTGGCAGCAGCAAGATGGGCACCACCACAAACAGGATGGATGAAATTAAATGTTGACGGGGCCTTCTATGCCAACGAGCTACAGGGTGCGACTAGATGTTGTATTCATGATGAGAGTGGTGCATTTATATTTGCTCAAACAAGATGGTATCCCCATGTCCCCAAACGCTTTGCCAATGGAAGCCTTGGCTTTCCAAGACGGACTGCAATTTGCATTTAGTTGGGGCATAAAAAAAAATCAATTTGGAATCGGACACAGAGTTTTGTAAAATGCTGGACGACGTGACATAGGGTTCATGTTGAAATCTAGACAATCTTGGCAGATATTTAGGAGCTTAGTAGGATGTTTACCTGCTTCGACCTTGGTTTTTGTTTCGCAATGTAAATGTAGCTGCTCGTTTGTGCTGAAAGCAAACGTCGGTAGGTAGACCGTGATGCGTGTGGCTTAATCAAGCACCGGACTTCTTATGTGAGTATCTACTCAGCTATAATTTTTTTTAAAGATTGGCAGGAGCTCTGCCTTTCATTCAAGATAGGGAGAAAAATAACCAAAATTGTCTTTACATCCAAACCGCGCACAGTTCGCAGCAGTTTGCAACATCATGAGCAAGAGGAGTTGTAGAAACCTTAGGACCAAACAACACCATAGGGGCATCTCTCACTTAGAAGAGGCTGATGAAAGATCCTGGGGCAGCAAAGGACTTTGCAGGCACACAAAGAGCATATAAGATTTTTACAAGAAAACAGCACTCTGGTCGCCTTCCCCTTCTTCGGCTGGTATTGCGAAGCATGGATGTGAGACATGAAAAACATGAAAGAAACCCCTCCTGCGAAGCATCTGCCAACGTCTGGCAAAAAACTGTGAAAGCTTGATTAGGCATGTAGAGTGCATCTCCATGACAGAGGGCCGTTGCCGTATCTGAGGAAAAAAAACATTGCAGTAGATGCCACTTGGGTGAGCTCAGTTTGGGTCTACACAGAATTGCATCCTATTCCGCTTTCAGTTCCTCCATATGGAAAAGGAGCCCGTAGTGATAACCCTATCGTTGTTGTATCAGAAACGTTTGCCTGCCTGGATGGTTGGAGAAGGTTCCTATCTAGCTCTGAGGCTGGGTAAGCTACTTGGGCACCTACCTGAATTCCCTACTCTTTGCCGGCAAAGCCCTCTTCCTGTTCTTCTTGTTCAAACGTCCTTCTGTTGGCTTCCCTTCCTGGCCTCTGACGTCAAGCACTCTGGAGAGCCATCCTTCTATTGGTGACGTCTTGAGATATGAGGTTTCCATAAGTTCCAAAAGGCGTAGATTAGAACTTCGCTGACGTGTTTGCTTCTCTGTTTCGGAGTGTTTTGTCGGATAAATCTCCACCATTGAGAAGCAGTCTCCCCTGGCTGTGAAGCCGGTGGATGAATTTGGAGGAAGGTGAAAACCTTCCTCTAGATCTGTCTGGCGAAGGAACATGAGAGCAAAAGCTGCGTGGCCGATTCAAGTTCTAAGCCACAGAGAGGGAAGAAAGCACGGTGAAGCCAGCCCCCGGGCCACCAATTTGTCTACCGTGAGGATCCTATTTTGGATGAAGAGCCACGTGAAGAATTTGCATCTATTTTCTGCGTTGGCCTCCCAGATTATTTTGTAATTGTTATTCAAAACTGTGCTATGGAACTGAACCATGTAAGCGGACTTTGCTCAGTATTCTTCACAGGTTGTCCATCTCCAAGCAATGTTATCACTAGTGTGTGGCTGCAAAGCGACCTATTGGATGGCCTGTCATAAACGAAAGAAATCGTCGAGCTATATTGCGGTCGTGATCCTCCGCAGCGGCTTGAGCCATGAGCCACTGCAGACCTCCTCATGGACCATTATTCCCCTTCTCCGGACTAAATCGAAGCATTGTGGTGCAATGACCATTGGTGAGGTTCCATTGAGCCAGAAGGAGGTCCAGAACTTTATCGTGTGACCATCTCCCATGGTTATCTTAGTGCTCGCATTGAAGAGGCTACGATCCATGTTGCCACATGACAAGTCCATCCCTATCCATGGCCTCTATCGGTTTTTCCATTCATACCATAACCAGTGGACACGCAGCGTCTGACCAAACCTATTGAAGTCCTCTAGTCCAAGCCCCCCTAGTTTTTTTTGGCCTGCCCAGTTTACCAACAATGTCCACCTTTACAGGACTCCTCTCCCTTCCAAATGAAGGCTCTCCTGAGCCTGTCGTTTTTTTGTTGCCCATTTGGACAGGGGAGCACAAGGATGTGATAAATGGCCAGGGCCGTACGGACTGAATCTGCAGGACAAGGCGAGATGCCCTCGAGAGTAATTTTCCTTTCCACTACTCAACTACTGTAATTCTGCTAGTTAATTTATAAAGCTTCTGATTTTTTAAAAAAATTCCTAAGCGAGACATCTACTGTCCAAACGTGCTAACTCCATGTGTCATAAGCGAGCACGTTATTGGATTCGAGCTAGTATTTTGCATGATAAATAGATAGTTAGGTGAGGGCATGGGGTACAACTGATTTAGAAAAATTAAGGATTAAGGGCAACCTCTTATGATACCATGTGTTATCTTCTCCATCCACTTCCATCCTTTTCTTCTCCCTACTCACTTCCTCCATATCTCTTCCTTCCACTCTAACAAAAAATTCCAAATTATAAAAATTTAATTTTGAAAATTTTAAATAGAAAGTTTCAACTCAAAAACATTTAACACAAAATTTTCAACCCGAAAAAATTTAAATCAAAAAATTTCAAATTAGAAAGTTTCAACTTCAAAAATTTTAGATTAGAAAGTTTCAATTTGTGCAACTTGAAAAAATTTAAATAAAAATTATCAAATTAGAAAGTTTTTACCTCAAAAAAATTCAAATTGAAAAGTCTCAAATTAGAAAGTTTCAAATAGGAAAGTTTCAACTCGAGAAGTTTTAAATCACAAAATTTCAAACTAGAAAGTTTCAACTCAGAAAGTTTCAACACGAAAAAATTTCCACTTGAAAAGTTTCGATTCAAAAACTTTCGGTTTGAAAAGTTTTGATTAAAAAACTTTCAGTTCAAAAGGTTTCAATTTAAAATTCAACTCAAAAATTTCTAAACTAGAAAATTTCAACTTGGAAAGTTTTAACCCAAAAAATTCAAATTGAAAACTTTCAATTCAAAAACTTTCGATTCGAAAAGTTTCTACTCAACAAAGTTTCAATTAAAAAATTTTAGAAAGTGGTTAAAAATGCTTTTTTCGAAAACTAAGGGGAAATTTTGAAATACAAAAACCATTTTGAGTTTGAGGGGAAGGGAATGGAGGAAGAAAGGGAATGGCGCCACATGTCACGACGAAAGAGCTTTTGAAAAGGAAGAAATGAGGTACTACCACTTGTCACAATGAGAGAGCCTTTGAGGGGGAATTATAGTAGAGAAAGGAATAAGGTACTGCTACTTATTATAAAGAGAGAGAGCCTTTGAAGGAAAGTGAAGTAAGGGAAGTAAGAATGTTGCTATTTGTCATAAGAGAGCGTCCTCATCAAATATTTGATGAGGATGCCCTCAAACAATTAGCAATTCTGGAGGACATGACCATCTATAGTCCACTATCGTCCTACAAGAAACAGGGCAGCCGAGCCACTGTACGCACAACACGACAACCATGGGCCATAGCTCAGCTGGTGAAATCGGAATTAAGCAAACGCGTTCGAGCGGCCAATCAAGTGTGACCCACAAAACTCTCCCTACTGTCAGATAGCTCGCCTTGTGGGCTCGTTGTAAGTTCAAGCTCCATTGGTTTTGGTGATTTGTTTAATATTAATGTTTAATCATTGTTTAATGACAAATCTAATCATTATGAGACTAACATGTTCTATTAAGTCTTATTCTTATTAGTCTCATACTTGGATGGAAAATGAAAAACCTAAGGTATGCACTTGTATTTACTCTATTGTCTTAATGCATACTTAGGATTAAAGTTAAAAGATAAACTCTTCTATTGTCTTAGTCTAAATATGTGCATTATGTTCCTAATTCATATATACATAAATGCACACATTTAGGGGGGGTTGATAATTTAATTTGATATTTCGATTGTATTGATCCATGTCCTCTTGTCATATAATATAAAGGATCAAGACCTTGAAACAATCTTTTGAGTAAATATAACTTGTGTAGTTGTAATATACTCATGTAAATATAGAATAAACTCATATGCAATCTAAGATTGATTATGTGCATATTGATTCCACGATCAATTAGTTATATGCACATACTTAATGGAGTTTGTTCTATAGTTGATGATCTAAATATATTGATCCCTTTCCATCACTCAACATATATGGATCATTACTAACCATCAAATTGAGTATATGAAACTTGTGTAGTTGTATATACTCATGTCAATTTAAATAAGTTTAAATTGAGTTCGGTTGTCTTTCAATCAATCAAAGAATGCTTCATCATGTGTTGATGATGTTCCTTGTTGATTAAAGAAAAGCGAAAAGTTCTTGAGTATAATGAAGCATTAGTTGCATCAAAGTACTCAAGACAACAATTAATTATTCAACTTTATTTGGGTTGTACTCAATCGATCTTAGAAGCATCCATTATGTGTTAATGGAGTGTAGTGATGATTGAGACAACCATATTTGTTGGACTAACAATCTTCCATGAGTTGTGAAGTATGTTAAGTCCGAGATAATGAAGAATCGGGAAGAAGTCATCATGTGTTGATGAGCTTCAAGAGGTGATCCTGAAGTAAAGAGAAGAGCTAGAAAAGGTTCATCATGTGTTGATGAACAAGATGAAGAAGATACGATCCTGGAAAGAAGATGATTGGAAATCATAAAAGCTCCAAGTGGATCGCTAGAGGCAAAGGTATAACTAGCTAGGGCTAAGGATGCGTTCCTAGTTATTTACCGGTCTCGGTGTTTGGATGGGAGACCGGGTTGCTAGTTAGTTGCCGTACTATTAAGAGGGGTTGAGTCTTTTAGCTTGAGCTTCATCATGTGTTGATGAACTCAATTCGGTTCACTCTAGCTCACTCTCTTATTTGGTGTTTGCATGGAGCTAACCATTTGGCATGTATTGAAAATGGGTGAAGCTTGTGCATTGGGTTTTATATGAGCTAAGTCATTGCATGTGTTGCAAATAAGGGTGCTCATGCTTGCATCTAATTTGAATCTTAATTGATTTGGTTTTGCATGGAGCTAAAGATTTGCATGTGTTGCAAATAGAGAGCTCATGCATTTGAGTTTGATTAGTGGTTTGCTTAAAGCTAGAGATTTGCATGTGTTGCAAATAGAGAGCTCATGCATTGGAGTTTAGCTTGTGATTGGATTATGTGTCGATCATCACAAGGCTAAGTATGATTTGTGTTTTGAGTCTGCAAAATGTGCTTTTGCAAAGTATTGAATGGATTCGTTATTTGCAAATGTGTTTTGTAAATAAGCTCGAGAGTATGGGCTTCAATCCTAAGAGCATGTGTTGGCATTTGTAAATGTGTTTTGCAAAGTGTCGGGATCATGTGTTGATCCTTACATGGCTAGAGGATTGATCTCATATATTCGTGGTTTATTTGCGAATGTGTTTTGCAAATAAGTTGGAGTTGTTAGTTGCAAATGTGTTTTGCAAATGAACTAGAAGTTATGGGTTTCGATCCTAGAGCATGTGAATAGGGTTTGCAAATGTGTTTTGCAAATTGACTTGATCATGTGTTGATCATCACATGGCTAAGAGGATTGATCTCATAAGTTCTTTGTTTATTTGCAAATGTGTTTTGCAAATAAGTTGTGCTTAATGAGATTCTTTGGAGTATGTGATTAACATGTGCAAATGTGTTTTGTATAGTGTAGTGATCATGTGTTGATCCTCACATAGCTCAAAGAATAAATCTTTAATGGTTTGGAGAAAAGTTTTTGTGAAAAACCCTATTTTCTCCTTAAGGCCGGTCGTACCGCCCATGTAGGACCAGTAGTACCGCTGGACCAGTAGTACCGCTTATGGGAGCGTTACTACCGCTTGGCCTGTACTACTGCCCTTGTAAGGCTGGTAGCACCAGAAGTCCAGTGCTACCGCCCCTCTGGTCGGTGTGGAAATTCCAGAGAGGAATGTTTTTGGGCGGATTGGCAGTCCGGTGCTACCGCCCATGGTAGCCTGGTAGCACCGGAGGTCCAGTGCTACCGCTCCTCTGACCGGTGTAAAAAATCCAGAGGAGGTGTATCTGTGTTCGGTTTGGGTCCAGTACTACCGGGGTCCAAGGCCGGTTCTACCGTCCGAGCGGTAGCACCGCTCTCAGTTGGCCGGTGCTACCGGATTTTCTGCAACGGCTATTTATGTAGTCGTTGGCGAGGAGGCCGGTGCTACCGGTCCCAGTTGGGCGGTAGCACCAGGTTTGCTGGACAGTTTGCCCAATTCGTCCCCAACGGCTAGTTTTGGCTTGGAGGCTATAAAAGGAGGTCTTGAGGGGGCATTTGCTGGTGGCTGAACTAAGGAGAAGTTTGTGGGAGTTGGTTGCATGTGTTGCACTCTCCAATTTGGTTCTTGAGCTAAGAGTGAGCTCTAATTGCATGTGTTGCAATTAGGAAGTAGATTGAGAGTTTCTTGTACATATGTTGCATTTGAGGAGGATCCTAGTGCATGTGTTACACTTAGGAGGTCACCGGAAGTGCATGTGTTGCACTAGGTGAAGTTCAAGCAGAAAGGCTTGACTTGTTACTCTTAGAGGTTGCCGCCTCCTAGACGGCGTAGAGCGTCGTGCACGGTGAGCTTCTCAACGGAGGTTGTGAGAAGCCCCGGCAAAGTTTGTGAAGGTTGGAGCTCGCCTACCTGGGAGGGAAAAGGAGCTACCACTAGTGGATTCGAGGTGGATGCTCAATTCGTGGAGCCGGTCCAATATGTTTGGGCTAACCTCAACGTGGACTAGGGAGACCAACAAGTCTCCGAACACAACGGTAAAAGTATCGTGTCTCTTGTGCTTGCTTTCCATTCATTATTTATATTCAATCAATTTACATTCATAGAATTAAATTGATTGATTGCTTGTCTTTAGGATTGCAATTCATTATTAGAGACATAATTAGTTAGTGCACATAGTGAGCCTAGAGAATTTAGGCTTTGATTGCCAAAACCTTAGTTTATCGCTTTCGCATTAATAATTGTTAATGTTTTGGCATTATGGTAATTAAGGGTGAATTGCTTTGTAGAAATTAGTAGAGAGAATTTTAAAAGCCGCCTATTCACCCCCTCTAGTCGGCATCCTCGATCTTACACTCGTATGACTCTAGATCACGCGTCGTGCTATGGTGACGCCCAAGGCCCACAAGTTGCACACATCAGCTTGTAACTATGTGCTAGGCCGTTGGTATGGTGCTTGCAGGTACTAGGGCATGTACAATTGGATATGTCAGTTGTATGTATGCGTATGTCATATAGAATTTTGAGTGATGTGAAAGACAGATAAAAATATTGTCTACTATTTAATAGACGATCTGTGTATGCCATTGTATAGACAATCTGTTAGTTGTATAAGGTCATTACAAACAATTATAAACAATTCATTGTGTGAGTTGTTTTTAGTCCTATTTATATATGATATATAGATGTATTTGTTGGAGATAACTCAATATCTTTAACTACCATATCTATTGGTTATATCCATAGTTTGTTAGGAGTCAAGTCTTCTACAACTAGAACTCTTTGGCTATATAAGCCAACCCCTGTACTTGTAATCTTGAAGCATTATAGTGAATTATTTCCCGTGGTTTTTTTCCGTAAGGATTTTTCCACGTTAAATCTTTGTCTCCAATTTTCATATGCCGTGTTATCCCTAACAGTATTAGAGATAACTCGGTCTATACCATTGTTAGTACCCTTAACGTGATAGTTGATTCAAGGGTACTTAGTATTTTTTCCCAAGACTGCTGCTGTACTGCAACATTTTCAATATATTGTGGCAACTAATGCGCTGATTACTTTTTAACATATATATTGGGCAGTCCAATACATCCCGGTTTACTTCGAGTGCTTGATGTTGTTGGGTCTACCACTCATCCGTGCAAGTGCTGGCCAGATGGCTCACGTTTGTCTGTCGCAAAAATTTTATTCCCTCGACAATATGGCTCACGTTTGTCTACAAGACTACAACACCTGGAATTTTTTTAGCTATTTTCATCAAACTACATGATAGCAGTGGACACGTGGAGGATTGGGTAAGGTGGAAATGTGGAGTGCACAATAGGAGATGTCTGTACTCTGTTGCATAGTTATCCATATATGTAAGAGCAACTCCAATAAGTTTCACAAACCATTCCTTATCCGATAAATTAAGTAATCCGAACACAGTATTGCTAAAATCCCAGCTCCAACAGCTTATCGATCGATCGGTTTCTCTATTTTTAGAGATTGGTGAGAGAATCCCGAAATCTCAGGATTCTCTCGCCATTCCCCGTCGTGTTCCCCATTTGCTCGAGTGCAACGATCGCTTCCTCCCGCGCTCGTGAGGAACCTGTGAGGAGGCGACCGCTCTGCCGCCCGCTCGACCTCTCGCTTCCCTTCATTCGCCCAGTCCTACACGCTCGTGAGGACCGGTGAGAGGTGGAGGAGACGAGCGTCCAGGACAGCTCCGGCATCGCCCGCACGTATCTGATCTGATGAGTAGAGTCTTCCGCCGCATTACCGATTTCACTTATAGCAACTCCCTCCTCATCCTCTTCTTCATCGCAGTAGCAGCAGTAGGAAGCTCCCTCATCGAGATCGCCATGGTGGTCGAGCTGGAGCAAGCTCTACCCGCGGCGGCGCAGGAGGCGGCTGTGCACATCGTTACTAGTGGTCGCCATCTCCAAACCATCTCACACAACACCCGGCGGCAGGCGCAGGATCCATCGCCCGCCAAACCTGCACGTCAACATCCGCGACCAGCCGATCGCCCGGAGGTCCGTTGCGCCTCGCCGATGCCTTGTCTAACCCCATGACGGCAACCTGCTTATTGATTCTGAGTGTGTCGTGCCCCCAAATCCTGCTCGCTGCCGTCGTCAGTTTCTTCCATTGGATCTTTCTACTCCTCTCCATCCCAGTCAGGGAGAAAGAAATCCCAGGTTCTTGCAGATCGATACTTCTGTTTAATTTTCCCGATCGTCATCCCCAATTCCGAACTCGAGGATTGGATCTTATCCGTTTCTTTTTAATAATAATCTCTTCAATTAGACGAGCCGAGAAGTGTGGTTTTGTTTTCCTTTGGAAATAAAAAATCGTTTTTTTAATCTCCTTTGTTTATATTTCTGCGGTTCATGAATTTTTGCTATTCCAGATTCATCTTTATGCAAGTGAAGCTATTCGAGACTTCGAGTGTAGTAGTTATGTTTCTTATCTTGCTGTTGCTAGGCATCCGAAATGGGGATCAACAGGACCGAAGTGGATCTGCTAAGGTTGCTTGAGTCCGCTCCGCAACAGCCGAACCAAACTAAGCTCGTTCATGTAAGCACATGGGTTCCTTAGATTCTTACCAAGTTTATCTTCCAAGTATATTTATTCTTAAAACAAGTTCAATTTTGCGTGGCCTATATGAATTCTTGCGTTATTTGCTAATTGGGTGGATGAGCTACTAGTTCACCACATCGCGGGAACTTTGGATTTTTATGAGTATTGATAAATGTACATAATAATCCATAATGACAGAAGTGGATAGTGCTGGTTATGTAGAGTAATGCATGTTTGAAGGGTTGACTGAATTATTCTTGAATACAAGGTACTGCTAAAAGATGGTGATAAATTTTGCTCCACATCTACCACCTTGTGAGGAGAGCCATAGGCAATGGTATCCGGGAGGCGTACTGAGTTCGATGCCTGCGGGAAGGGGCAAGAGGAGACTGTTTGCCATCGGGAACATGGTCCTTCAGAGACTAAACCAGTGCACAACTGCCTCATGGATGTTCTCTGTAGGATTCCTATGGATGGCACGTTTGATCAAAGTTACCTATGCGGATTAGCCAAGGTTGTTAAGATGGCGTTTGCTAGTTATCTTGGGTGATTAACTTGGTGTTCTGGGTGCTCTTGAGGCAATTAGTGTGCTGACTTTGTTTTGTTACCATTCTGTGTAACGTTGTTTTGTTACTTCTCATGGTTGTTGGCTGAGTTTATTTTATTTTGTTTTTGTAGGTACTTGATTTTGATTTTGAGAAGTTCTGCTCAATTTCCTTATCAAATTTGAATGTGTATGCATGCTTGGTTTGTGGAAAGTATTACCAAGGAAGAGGCTTGAAATCACATGCATATACTCACTGTCTTCCTGATGGATATGAGATAAATGATCCATCATTAGACGATATTCGACATGTTCTCAACCCAAGGTGCTTATCATTGCTTCTGACATTATTATATTCCAAAAGCCACTCGCTTGCTCACACCCTGGTCAACCTTGGTGATCAGTTTTGTGTTTACTGATTGGAATGCTCTGGCAGGTTCACAAGAGAGCAGGTTCTAAATCTTGACAAGAACAAGCAGTGGTCAAGAGCTCTCGATGGCTCCAATTATCTACCAGGAATGGTATGTGTATGTGAAACTGATAGAAGGGCACTTATGTGATTCCCCTAAAGGCTGGTTTGCCCTACTCTTGAGCAACTACCTTTGTTTTGTCTCATGGTAATATACAAATATGTACCACAAATGTATTCTATAAATGTGGCTAGGTTTGTAGGGTTAATATTGTGATCTACAATCTTTACGACGGAAGTATGGCACCAGCCACACCATTTTAGTGCCATATGCCCGGAAATTAGTGTAAAATATTATCTGTTTTCATGCATATTTCACAATTACTGCTTCCAGAATGTATAAATATCACAATTACTAATCAGAATAGAGTAAGGGGCGAAGCAATGACATGATTCAGTTTGCAATGTGGATTGGTTTTGAGACCAAGTCTGAATGTCTCAGCTGCTAGCCAAACCTTCAGACTTGCCACATGTGGTGAACACTACACGATTTGTAAGGTCCTAAACTTGTTCCAGTGGCCAAGCATTCTACGGAGACAGAAGAACATTTCTTTGCATATCTTGATTCATGTATGTCATTTCTCTGTACCATGTATATATCTGACAGTCTGCATTCTGCTCCCTTCAGTTCTCCTACTTGGCGCGCAGGTGGCGGCCTCAGCAACGGCAATCTCCCCCGCCTATAGTTTGATGATAAGTAGCGCATTTTTTACATGAATGGCATTAGATGGCTAAACATTGATGCAGTAATCTTTCTGATTGGTGGTGAAATTTGGGTGAAAAAAATTTTAGAGCTCGAAAAGTTGATGTGTCACAATTTGTATAGTTGTATTGTCTTGCAGCATAAATAATAAATAATACCACTACCATTCTATATTAGTCGTTTGATTGTTACAAATGAAAGATCAAATCTCTTCATATGCTTTCCCCTCTAGTTTAAATCTAAAGTCTGCTCCTATTCACACTTGTTTATTTTACTGCTATGTATAATTCTCAACTTATTTTACTGCCAGTCATCCTGGCTTCTCGTCCTGTGGATGCTATGAGCTGTGGCTTCTCATTCTCAAGTTTTTGGGATGTGATATTTGCTAAATCAGCATTTAAGTTCATATTTCACTTGTTCTTATTTTATGCTAGGAAAGGTAGAGGGACAGGCAAGTTGTAGCTGTTCGAATTTTGAATTTCAAATTTCAAATTTTTGTATTCAAAAATAGCAGTTCGAATTTTAAATTCCTGCGAGAATAAATTTTAAATTTCCGTATTTAGAAATAGCCGTTCGAATTTTCCCCGTTAAAAAATAGTAGTTGCTCATGTGGCGGTTATGAAATATCATTATAATATAGGATGGAGAAAATAGAGAGTGAGATTTGGGGAATGCTGTTGGAGAGGGAAGAGATATAGGGAAGGAATCTTTTTAGGGAGTTCTGTATATAGGGATATAGAGATCCAGATTTAGGGAATGCTATTGGAGATGGCCTAAGTACCGACTAGTATATATCATTTCAGCACTTAAATCACTACAAAGTAATTCTATATATGTACTGACCTCGATACTGATCGATACCGGTTATACTAGTTTGATACCAGTCAATACCAGTCATACCGATTTCGATACAAGTCAATACAATCATATCAGTGGAATTGATAATATGGTCTATTGAACTATATGTTATATTTTATAGAACTACTATGTATTTAGAGCAATATTATAAGTGAACTTTGATGTGCATATACTTGAACATATGTATAATTATAAATATATATATAGAAATTCCTAATTTAAGTGTGTCCTATCAAATTCTTGGTGAGGACAACATCTCCTTATGACAAGTGGTAGCACCTCATTTATTCCCTTTTCCTCATCCACTTCTTTCCCTACAAATGCAAAACAGTTTTTGTATTTCAAATTTTCCCGCTGAGTTTTTGAAAATAAGTATTGTTAACCACTTTCGAAAGTTTTTAAGTGAAACTTTTCAAACAGAAAGTTTGTTAGATAAAAACTTTTCGATCCGAAAGTTTTTGAATTAAAAGTTTTTGGAGTTGAAACTTTTTCGATTTGAATTTTTTTTTGAGTTGAAACTTTCAAATTTAAAATTATTTATATTTATTTTTTTTCTAGCTGAAACTTTCCGAGTAGAAATTTTTTGACTGAAATTTTTTCAAGATGAATTTTAAATCGAAACTTTTCGAAATAAAATTTTTTTGAATCAAAACTTTTTGAATTGAAAGTTTTCTGAGTTAAAACTTTTTTATTGAAATTTTTTGAGTTGAAACTTTCTGATTTGAAATTTGTCGATTTGAATTTTATCGAGTTGAAAATTTTGAGGTCAATGGTTTTCGAGTTGAAACTTCCTATTTAAAATTTTCAAAGTTAAAATATTTTAATTTTAATTTTTTTGTGTTAGGAGGGAAGAATGCAAGTGGAAGAAGTGAATAAGGAAGAGGAAAAGGAGAAAAGTAGAAGTTGATGGAGAAGATGACACGTGACATCATAAAAGGTTATCCTTAGATTTGTTAGTTTGATGTTACCCTAAAACTAGTTATACACAATATATATTACTATATAGTATGAACCGATACCAAAATATATCATTTTAAGAACTAAACCGGTATAGCCAGGGTTCACAAAACCGTGAAAAATTGTTCGAAAATGCGGTTTTCGAGCGTACCACTGTAGCTCGAGATCCAAAATCGCTCGGTAAATCGTTTTAATTAAAAAAATCAAAAAATTTGAAAATGTATGCATTAAAAACCGCTCGAAAACCGTTGAAAAACCAAGCAAAAATTGCTCGAAAACCGTTTTGTAGGAACATTTCAATTGGTCGGCTGATTTTTCATGAAAACCGAGCGGTTTTTGTTGTTGAAAACCAAATGGTTTTCGATTTTTTTCAAATTTTTTGATTTCTTATCCCTTCAGTTTTTGATGGTTTTTTAGCGGTTTTTCGAGCAATTTTTGCGGTTTTTCACGATTTCGGTTTTTATGGTTTTTCACAATTTTGGTTCTGTGACCCGGGTATAGCCTCTAGTATGATATCGATAAGCGTGGTCTGTTGCCGCCGTCAGGCTAAAAGTAGGCCCGCCAGCCCGCCCGAATCCACTGAATGGCGCGGGCTTGTAGCCCCTTTTCCTGTGTTGGCCGAGGCGTCAGAATTGCCCGTCATCCAGGCCCAGCTGCACACCTAAATCCTCGATGGTGCGACGGATCTTCCCCAAAAGTACCACGCCTTTCCCTCTTCCGGCCCACCAAACACTCGTGCCGGTGGCTGACTGTCCATCCATTACATCGTCGCCAATCGCCGTCTCACCTCACCCGGGTTCGCTATCGTGCATGGCAGGCTCTCCCGCCGCCGTGCTGTGCTCCGCCCCGCAATCCATCTGCTGGTCCGGTGCCCCTCAGCGTCCGGATTTGTACGTGCGGCTGCGCCGCTTGGACTGCCAGCTTTGCACGGGATCGATCGGGTTGATGAATGCTTGCACGCCTCGACTTTGCCGCCGTCGAATCTCATTAAGGGATTACAAACAAGATGATGTTTCGACGTTCGAGTAATGACCTGCTTCGTGTCGTTCCTCCATAGGCCCGGTAGCGAAACAAAAGGTGCGTACATCTTTGCATCTGTTGGGTTAGAGATGTATAATTAGGATTAGTTCGTTACCTTTGTTTCATTGTTATTACTCGCTTCCGCTTGCACTCATGCACTAGTTCTTACACTTTTTGCTTGCTCATTCTGACTGACTGAAGCTTGGAATATGGGTCCTCAGGTAAATAACTGATATATATATCTACTGTACTTGTACCAAACTTCTCTCACTAGTTAAACAGTTCAATCAACAATAGAGGCTACGAAGTCATACGCTGTTATCCATTAACATCTGGCATCAATCACGTCGCAATGTTGCTTTAAATTATCCTTTTCTCGTTCAAATAAGTTAGACGTGAATTCTTAGGAAACGAGGCTTGGTGATCATATTTGCTGGATAACTGAAAACCTCGTCTCCTGAAGTAGCACATTTCCCAAGCAAGCATGTAAATTAAATGCATTGGGTGTCAGTCCCGCTGTTACAATTCCAACCCAACTCGTCTCAAGCCATGAAGCTCATCTCGAACTCATCCTCCCCAACCATCATGAAGTGCGACCCTTGATCAATCACCTTCTTGCCGTCCTCCGTTGCTCTGGTGAAGTGCTTGCAGGGGCTCACCTCGAACTCCACATGAGCCGTCTGCAGTGCCTTCAGGTGCAGGCTCTGGAAACCTATCAGCTGGCTCGCCGCCCTGCCGTCCGTCGCGTTCGGCCAGCGTAGGAAGATCAGGACTGGGTACTTGCCATCCATGGGGCCATGGTTCTGCACCCTGACAAGCGCTGGGAACTTGAGCTTTTCGCATGTCTCAGAGCCAATCTCCTCAACGTCATAGCTCACAGTGCCTGCTGCTGTCTTCATTGCCTTTAGACCATCGATCTTGGTCATGGAGGGTGGCTTTGTACCCCTTGAAACGAATTGATGAGAGTACTTTGAGTAGCTGAGGCCGTAACCAAACTTGTAGACAGTATTGCCTCGGTAGAACCGGTATGTGCGTCCAGGATAGCCTGTGGATGGATCGGCACGCATCCGCATATCCGTCATGGGCACATTTGTGAACTCTTTTGGGTACCAGGTCACTGGCAGTCTTCCACCTGATGAAGATAGATCATATGAAACAGTACAGTTTTTGAGGTCCAATTTTCCATCAGATGTACCTAGAGAAGATTGATACTGTATCTTTTCTAGCCAAATTGGTTTCTTGCTTCTTAAATTTATGGTTAGGTTATATTATCTGCACTATTCGCATAACATCAAGATAGAGGGTTGTACGAATATAATTAGAATAGCCAATGCCTAAAGAGAGAATGGCGAAGAATTATTCAGAGTAAGTGAAAGAAATCTCACCAGGGTTGTGCTCTCCAAAGAGGACTTGGGCAATTGCAATCCCCCCAGCCTCACCTGGGTAACCAGCCCACACGATGGCCCCAATCTTGGGATTATGCTTTGCAAAGGTCACATCCACTGGGCCACCACAAAGCAGCACCAAGATCACTGGCTTCTTTGCTGCATTTGCGACGCTGTTGACGAGGTTCTCCTGCATTCCTGGGAGTCCCAACTCCAGCCTATCAACCTCTTCCCTCTCCTGATCTTGGTCTAATCCCATGAACAAGACAACATAGTCCACTGAACTTGCCAATTGGACTGCTTCACCAATCGATGACACATTGCAAGCGGCTGAGTTGCACCCAGCTACAAACCTTGTGTTCTTTACATAGCTTTGCAGCACTTGAAGGGGGGTGACAGATATGCAAGGAGGGCCGAAGTAGTTTCCAAGTAGTCTTGTGGCATTATTTGCATTGTGTCCAATGACAGCAATAGATGAGACTTTTGATTTGGACAGGGGAAGAGCATTGGCATCGTTCTTCAGTAAGACAATGCCCTCTTGTGCTGCTTCCAGAGCAAGATTTTGGTGCTCCTGTGTGCACACCTGATCTGGCCCAATGTTGCCGTACCGGTTGTATTTTGGATTGCCATTAAAGAGCCCCAGCCTCATTCTGACAGCGAAGAGGTTGTGGAGGGCTCTGTTGATGTCTTGTTCAGTGATCTTCCCTTGCTGGATTGCAGAGGCAGCATGTTGCTGCACGTAGCTGCCACAATTCACATCCATTCCTGAAAGTTTTTCAGGTTACAAAAGGCAATAAACACGATCATGCAATTCTGAATTATTGTTTCACAAAGAATTGTAGTCCCTGAAGATTTATTGTTTGGTTGATTTGGACCTTATTTCACTGTCATGTTGATTTGAGCCCTTGTGCCATCTAACGCTAGCGTAAGTACTTGAATGCTGGTGTGGTGTTCTTGTTTTAGGATAGCTGGATCGTGGATGATATCATGATGTTCAGTGCCATGCCATGAATTATTTCTAGACTTTTAGTGGATTCAGGTGCTAGATGAAATCATGATGTTCAGTGTCATGCCATGAATTATTTCTAGACTTTTAGTGGATTCAAGTGCTCAAATCAGCAAAACGGAAAGCTATATGAGTAGTGTGAGTCGAATCAACTTTTGGTTACAGTTCAGTGACCTAACCTAAGCTCTATGATTTTGCCTTACTATCTTGTCCAAGAATCATGGTTTTAGTTTTCGGTTATGTTGTCAACAGCCCAAGACCAAGAGTTCCATGTGAGGGTAATACTTGATATGTCATAACTACGAGATAGAATATGTATGGAATTAATCTCTTTGGGAAACAGTATATTTCCAATCAATCAGTAGTACAATATGTATTGTGGACAACTACTAGTTGCTAACTCATACCGGCCTTGAGGACATCTGCAACTGCATCTTCTGCTGTTTTGGCGTATCCTTGAACATCATGAATGATGGCCACAGCGTCACAGTCTGAAGTGATATATCTGGTCAGCACAGGAAACTTGGACGTATTAGTTACTAGGCCAATCTCTCTCTAGTTACAGATACTTTCAACAAAGCTGGGGCCTTGGCCAAGGAGAAGAATAATTTCATTGGTAGATATTTGTCTCTGGTAACACTTTTTACTCAACCTTCCTGACTTACCCGTAAAATTTCCAATCTCCCCTTGCAGTTTTGGAGAGGAGGTTGTAATCAGCACAGGTGGGTACACCATTGACGCGGTTGTAGGAGCACATGATGCCGCTGGCCCCGCCATCTTCGACACAGCTTCTGAATGGAGGGTTGTAAGTGTCCTCCAAATCCTGTGCTGTCACCTGAACAAATTTTTGCATGATTCAGTCAGAGTCTCGAACTGAACCAGATAAACCTGACCAAAGTATGGAACAATTCTTGAACCATGCACTGAATCAGCAGCGTTTCTTGGCACCTTGGCATCGAAGGCGTAACGGGTGACGCCCTTCCAGTTCTCGAGGTCGTACGCGGTGAAGTGCTTGCAGCAAGCGGAGGCCTCGAGGTCCGTGGAGTTGACGGCGCCGGCGAGGCCGTAGCCCTGCACGCCCCTGACGAAGACGGTGGCGTACTTGCCCGTGAGCGTGGGGTCCTCGCCGGGGGTCTCCTGACCCCTGCCCCACCTGGGGTCTCTGAAGATGTTGATGTTTGGCGCCCAGAAGGTGAGCCCTTCGGCCTGCCCGTTGTTGTAGATGGCCCTCGCCTCTATGCCAATCACCTGCTCGTTGTATTTGTATGACACACACCATCAGTTCACGAAGCTAGGTTTCTACATAGATTTTTACGCAATTTGCTGCCACTGATTCTAGTGCCCCTGCTAACTAATCCCTCTTTTTTAGCCGTGTACCTCGAGAGAGTACCTCAAGTTTAGAACTACTCCTATGTCATCCATTTTTCAGTCCAAAAGGATGCAATGATCTGAATCTCCTCCTGCACTTGACAGAAACTCCTTATGTTGCATGTACTAGGGATAAAAACGGAATGGAAATGGTCGGTAAATGATCGTTTCATTTTCGTTTCCACATATTTTACCGGTAATGAAAACGAAATTGGAAACCTCGGAAACGGATACGGAATGGAACGGATACATGAACGAAAGTAGAAAATTCCACAAGAACATAGTACATGATCACAATATACATAACCGCAAAAACAATGTAACTCATTTCACCTTCAAGGCAGACACAAGAACGATGTTATATTTATCGGTATCACTATAAAATTTTTTCTCAAATTTGTGAACTGAGGCTCGCTATTTGTCCTAGATCAAACCATCATATCCTCCTCTATATCATTATCATAGACATCCTCTTGCTCCCCCAACTATAAAGGTGTAACGTCCTAAAATTTGCATATTATTGTTCAATATTCATTTATGATTTTCTGATATTTATCCTGGATTTTCTGGAGTTCATAAATGCCATTTTACTATTTTCAAATTTAAACAAATAATTTATTCATGAAAAATAAAACCAAAATTATGCTATAAATAATTTTTATTGGTTCAAAATGTTCCAATGTATTTTTGAGAATTTTTTATCTTTATTTGATATTTTCTATAAAGCCATTTGTATTTCTAAAACTATTTTAATTCGAAAATAAATGTAAATTCTCTATTCTCTTTTTTGGACCAAGTTTTCGATGGAATTTTCGGTTTTATTTATATGGAGTTCTTGTTTCCGTCCGAAATAGCTCTCCTATTTCCGTTTCTGACAAAAAAAAATCCATTTCCGTTTCTGTATCAATATTTTCCGTTTCCGTTTCTATTTTCTACAGAAAGGTAAGAAATTTCGTTTCTATTCTCATCCTACATGTATCTACCACGTTCGTACGAGCAGGTAGGTGCTCAAAAGTTGGAATACACGGTTGGTGAAATTAGGCGCAAAAACAGACCGAGCTTGCAGTTCCTGCAGAAAACCCCACCACTTGGTCTTCATTTCTCATGTTGCCCTGTATACCGTCTCAATTTTCTCCGACCTATTCTTTTCCTTCATGAAGACTACGCATTGTTGTGCATAATTAAACTTAAGCCCTTCCATGAAGACTACGCATTGTTGTGCATAATTAAACTTAAGCCCTTCTAGGTACTTAGTCGTAAGCAGTCTGTTCACTCACACCAACTCCAAAGAGTCAGAAAAAACAGTAAGTCATGAGTGGGTGCGTACCTGGCCAATACGGTACCAGAGGTGCGGGTTGAAGGACGCAGCGGTGAGGATGACCTGGGGGAAGCTGGTAGCCGCGCGGAGCGGGCCGTCGAGGTGGATGCCGCGGCCGGCGTTGGCCACTCCGTGCAGCGCCTCGGACCACCACTTGTACGCCGGAACGCCGAGCCGGTCGATGGCCGGCGACTGGTCCCCGAGCTGCGAGATCTTCTCCTCCAGCGTCAGCTTCGACACTAGGTCGTCCACCCGCTGGTCGATGCGCAGCTTCGTGTTGCAGAACGCCGCGCTGGACGGCGCGCCGCACGAGAAGGGCGGGCCGGACGCGACGGCGACATGTGACGACGATAGCAGCTGGAGGAGCAGCGATGCGGCCACTGCTGCAGCAGGGACAACGTGGAGGGTGAAGTGGGTGCGGCATCCCATGGCTCTGTGTGCGCGCGTCATTGCGCTAAGTAAGGGTGTGAGGCTGTGAGCTTAGCTTAGGGGGTATATATGAAGCGAAGGGCGCGATACATGGGAGCTCAGAGCTAGTGGAGCTGTGGAGGTCGTTGTTCATCTGTAATGACAATACTGCCCATTTCTTGCCTTTGCCATCCATCAAAATGTATGCCGTTGGCCACTCTGTATACCAATATCGAATAGTCAAAAAAAATCTCTACTAACGTTAATTAGAAGTTGGTGACAGTGGTCCGTTCTTCTCTAGAGTATCTAATTCGTTGGATCTGACATGAACGGCTGAGATAGAAGAGGATTTAATCATATCTTAGATGGAAGGATTTTATCATTTTTTTTAATAGAAATATTATTTTAGCATATCTCTATTCACATATTCTTACTATAGAAGGATGTTATTCATATATCTTATAAATGAAAGGATTTTATCATCATGTCCTGTATGGATAGAAGTATATACTCACCATATCTCATAATACGGGAATTCTATCTCATCATATCTGGAAATGCATAGATTAAAGGGAAAGAATCACACAACCAAATCTCGTGCTAATCACGAAGATATCGAGAAGACCTAGCTTCCATCCGCCTACGTACGCTGTCTTCTGCTTTCATCTACTCTCTATTAGGGGGCACCCACTCTCATCTCCAGGAGGACAGGCCGGTCGGTAGTGGAGACACACACAGGAAGAGAAAAGAAGAGAAAGGCTGCGTGCAAGAAGCAAGAAGATTTCCTGCAAGAGGAAGGCAATAACTTTCTCCTCGTTTAATGGTAAGGATTGATATCTCTCTACTAATTCTAATTAAGAGTTGGTGGCGATCGTCCGTTCTCCTTCAAAGTACTTGATTCGTTGGATCTAACATGAACTGTTGAGATGGAAGAGGATTTAACCCGATAGTCAAATCTCTTCAGAGGAACAAACTTTTCCTACTGTTGAAATATAACTAAAGTTAGTGTTCTTTGCAAATAAATTTTTTATCGCAAATTGAGTTTTCATTGCAACGCACGGGCACATGACTAGTAATAATAAAAAATCAGAATATTCTGATAATATTTTTATAACAAATTCTCTTAGATCATTTTTATATATTCAAACCATACATTGTAGACAATATCTTTGGTCAAAACTCTTGTGAGAGAGAAGGGGTAGTTATATGCCTGTTTTAAGGCAAGTTGGTTGCAAGCCACACTTTACCAAACTTTTATTTTGGCAAAGTGTGGCAATGCCATAGTTTTTGTGATGTTTTTTTTCAAAATTTATTAGGCACGAGTATGTAAAACTTAACTATGATATGTGTCTAACATGTGGGACATGGATAAAAAGTTGTAGCACACCACAATTGCGTGAACCAAAACTAGCAAACAAAAGTCAGAATCTACTAACTCTAGTGTAACGAGTTGTGGCTATGAACAAAACGCCTCTAGTAATTCCTTCTATGCTGCGGGAGAAGTACGAGTGTATACACTAGACAACTCCGATACCATGTTAATGTAATAATAATTGTGATGGTAAACCAACATGTTGTATTTTCTTGAAATAATTTCACCATACATGATGGAGAATCACCCTTTTTCTTAAACGACAAGACAAAAATCCAGCCATTACCGAAAGCTAGCCGGTGATGAATGCAACAAACGAGCCATACAAACAAAGAATGACCCCACAAAAGCTAGAATTATGTGATCCATATCGGTGTTCTAAATAAAGATTGTTAAGGCTTTGTAAACAACGTTAAAACGTTAAAGGTGGCTTGCCCGTTATGCTTATTTAGATTTCAAGGTTGATCCGTTACATCAGACCGTTTAAACGAATTAATAGACATTAATAATTACTGGCCCGTTTTATTAATTATTGGCAGTAAGCCTGATTACATTCATATAAGAAGATGACTAATGGCACAACATGAACATCCCATATAAAATATTTATATAGCAAATAGAAGTGTAGAATATTGTCAAATCTCTTTTCTTTATGTTACCATGGTGAACAATTGCTGAGAGTTTGGTAATTTCATTCCACATTCAAAAAAGAAGATGAATAGGTACTTATTTTTCTCATGCAAATGTATGTATATATTTCTCTAAATTTTAAATATTTAAACAATTTACAAAAATTACCTATCATATAAATACTAAAAGATGAAGCGACCGTTCGTTTACCGTTTAATGTTATTTAGAGCATTAATCTAGATTTTTAAAAAAAGTTGCCGTTACTCCACGACGGATCGTGGCTGCCACCACTAGTAATCTGGTAGAGTGGAGTGCTTGCAAAAAAAAATACATTTCTGTGTGGCTTATGTCTTTACGGAGGCTATAAGGAAGGGATGGGCAAATGTGTAATTTACAGGAGATTATGCTTGTCTGGTTGTCTTTGTTGGGAAATCACGTGGCCCAATAGAAAGCCCACGATGATCCCTTGGCCGAAACCCTAGGTGAGCGCTATAAAAGGAAGAGGGGGTCCCCCTTATGTACAAGTAGTCTGAAAGCAATAAAGAATTCAGTCGTCGATCCCATATATTTGTGTCTCTTTCTTTCTGTTCTCCAACTTTAGATCTGTTCGGGAACCCCGGACTATTCGATAGCGAGATTCCTTAACACGTTATCAGCACGAAGCTCTACCGGAGATCAGAATTGAAAGGTGAGAAAGGTGGGGATTTCGGCAATTGAATCTAAACGCTTGTCGTTTCTATGTATGCATCTACCCTACGCATCTGTTTTCTGTTTTTTTTCGTCATGTGGCACGAAGCTACACGGCGATCTCATGAAGCTACTTGGCATGAAGCCACAGCACACAGAAAATAAAAAAGAAAGGGAATACATCGTCTCGGTTTGCGCGCCCGCAGCTGCGCCGACGCCATTATTCCCGAGCGGTGCGCCTCGGCTCGCGACGATTGCAAGCCAAGACCGACATCGCCGCCGCCAAAGACAAAGCCGCCTCGGTTCCGCGCTCGCCGGCTTGAAACCCGGCTAGCCGCCGTCGCGCCGTCGCTCGAAGAAGCACGCTCGGCGACGCGGCCGCCCCGCCAACTCGGCCGTCGCGCCGCCGTCTCGCCATCCAAGACGCGCGCCGCCCGCCGCCCGATGGCCTCGGCCAGCGGCGCTCGCGCCCGGCAGCGCCGCCGCTCGCCCCGCGCCGACGCTTTCGGCTTCGGCGTCGTCGTCGGCCGCTAACGCCGCCGCCGCGCGCGCCGCGCCGCCAAGACGGCGCCGGCTCGACCTTTTGAAGCTCGAAGCGGCGCCGAGCCGCCGCAGCCACACCGAGGCAACCGCCGACGAAGCTCCGCCCGCGCCCGGCGATGTTCGACGGCGGCGCCGCGCGCTCCACGCCACGCCGCCGCGCAGACGAAGAAACCGCCGCGGCCCAGCGCAGGAGGAGCGCCGAGCCGCGCTGCGTCGTCGTATGCTGCACGGCACCGAAGCGCCGTGCACGAAGCACCCGAGCGTCGAGTCGCGCCGTCGCCGTGCACGAAGCACATCCCCTCGCCTGCGCCGCCTCCCCACTGGTCCGCCCCATGTGCACAAAGAATTGAATGGCGGCTAGGGTTGGAAACCATAGCCGCCGTGCCTTAAGGAGGTACTGTGGGCTAAGGCCCAAACGCCAGACGAGAAAAAAAAGAAGACGGCCCAGTGGCCGGCTTAGCAGCCGAAGAAAAGGAAAAAGAAAAAGGAAAAGAAAGAAAAGAAAAGAAGAAAAGAAAAATTCGTAGAAAAAATTTGAAAAATTGCTAGAAAAATCAAGAAGATTTATTTGGCTCTGTTTTTAATTTTTCTAGCTTTATTTCTCTATTTTATGAATATTATTTATGAATTTTGAATCCGTTGCTTTATTTAAGATATTGCAATGCATAGCAATTTAATTTTTCTGCACTTTGTGCTTTTGCAACCATTTTCTATCAGATTACACGCAGCAATCTAAATCGGAATCTTGAAATCATGCAGATGTCTGGCATTGTGAATCGTGAGTTTGAAGAACTGGCCCCGCACGGTCAGAACTACCTCACTTGGGCATCGGACGTGAAGATCGTTCTTGGGGGCAAGAAGCTCCGCGCCGTGATTGGTCTAGGGTCCTCGCAGGACGCAAAACCTACCGCTGAGCAGAACGATCAAGCCCTGCATTTTCTCAGGCACCACCTCTCAGCCACTTTGAAGAACGAATACATGACTGAGGAGAGTGCACATGAGCTTTGGACTGCACTGCAGAAGCGGTTCGAAAAACTCAAGTACACCATCTTGCCCCAAGCACAGCAAGATTGGGTGTGCCTGAGATTTGCAGACTATAAAACAGTGGCCGAGTACAATTCTGCCTTGCACAGAATTTGTACCAATCTCTCTCTATGTGGCAAGAAGATCACTGATGAAGAGAAGATTGAGAAAACTCTCTCTACCTTCCACCCAAATGCTATCCAGAGTGCACGCAGCTATCGTCAGGACGCATACAAGGAGTATAGCGAACTGATTGATGTAATGCAAGTTGCGGAATCGCAAGACGATGTTCTACGCAAGAACTATGTCTCGCAGCCACCTGGACGAGGCACTGCCACAGAAGTCAATGCCAATAGCTACAAGGTAAGAAAGCCCATTAATAAAAAGAAGGGCAAGCAGGGTGAAAAAGAAAGGACTCAGGCCAAAGGAAAGTCCAAAGCCCCAGTGAAGAGGGATGACAAAGAAAAGACGCACGCCAAGCCGTATGGACAGCAGAACCAAACGTGCTTCAAGTGTGGCACTTGGGGACATTGGTCGAAGATATGTCGGGAATCCAAGGAAGTGATCAACGCATATCAGGCTAAGAGGAAGGCAAAAGAAAACGCCCCCGCAGAGGCGCACTTCGCCAACATCGGTGATGATAACGTCATGGATGTAGATACCCCACTTGTCTCATCCTCACAAAATAGCCTGGACATTGATGCTGCAGCCAAGCTTATGGCAAATGAAGAGAAAACTTCTGTCGATGACATAGAAGCAGAAGTTAATGCATATTTTACAGATTCTGTTTAATGCATTTTTTTTAGATTATGGTTGTTAGCATTTTCTTTGAATAATGAATTGTAAGCTCTAGAAGAGCATACTTCTTTCATGAATAAATATGCAATTTATTCTTTATTCCAGTATTCTTCAAATTTGCAAGCAATATTTGGATTATTTTTGTCTCTATCTGATTAGAATTATATTTCTTTTATCTAGAAATCGTGTAGCGCCCGTATGGAAGAGATATGCATTGTTGATAGTGGCACAACAAATACCATCTTAAGAGAGTCTAAATACTTCCAGTCAATCACGAAGAACGCTGGAAAAATTACTACGATCGCAGGAAGCGACTCATATGTAATCGGCTCAGGAAGAGCCACTATTATATTGCCTATGGGTACAACTTTGGTAATCGAAGAAGCCCTTTTGTACCCTGAATCAACGCGCACTCTCTTAAGCTTTAAAGACATATGCGCCAATGGTTTTCACGTAGAAACCAATGAAGAAAATGGCAAAGAATATTTGTGCATTGTGAAGCACGCGGTATGTGGAAAAATGGTATTAGAAAAATGTCCCTCATATGGATCTGGGTTGTACTACACAAATATTCATGCACCCGAAGTGTATACTTCCTTGAAGACTGTTTTTAGAAGCTCTGAGTTATTTTCTTTATGGCATGGTAGATTAGGTCATCCTGGTCTTAGAATGATGAGAAATATAATGAACAACTCACAAGGTCATGGCATTAACGTTAAAAATTTCCCGAATCATGAAGATTTTGTGTGCCCTGCATGTGCCACCGGGAAATTAATAACTAGATCCTCTGTTATGAAAGTGCAAAGTGAAATTCCTGCATTTCTGGAACGCATCCAGGGGATATTTGCAGCCCGATTCAGCCCCTATCAGGGCCATTTCGATACTTTATGGTGCTCGTTGATGCTTCCTCGAAATGGTCGCATGTATGCTTATTGTCAACAAGAAACCACGCTTTTGCAAAACTGATCTCGCAGATCATAAGAATTAAGAATGCTTTCCCTGATCATCGCGTGAAGTCCATTAGAATGGACAATGCCGAGAATTTACTTCAAAGGCATTTGGCGATTATTTGCGGCAACGAGGATAGCGATTGAGCACTCCGCATCGCACGCCTATACGCAGAATGGACCGCGAAGCACTAATAAAGAGGATTAAGTTCATTGCGGACCACTTTTGCAGAGTTGTAACTTGCCCAACACTTGTTGGGGACACGCGATCCGCATACGCAGCTCTTATCAATTTCGGACCGTCGGCCTACAACATCCATTCTCCTATGCACTTGTGCGGGATCATCCCGAAGATCTCCCATCTTAGAAAATTTGGGTGTATGGTATATGTACCTATAGCACCCCCTCAGCGGACTGCAATGGGCCCTCTTAGCAAGTCTGGGATATACGTTGGTTATGAGAGTGCATCCATAATCAGGTATTTGGAACCCATGATTGGAGATTTGCATCTGACCCGATTCATTGATTGCATCTTTGACGAGGATCGTTTCCGTCATTAGGGGAGAAATCAACCTTTGGATGAAAAATACCGGAAATCATATGGCATTCCACTGGGATCCCGCACATGACCCCGCACTAATGAAGCAAATCAAGAAGTCGAAGATAATTGATTTGCAGAACTTAGCAAATGAACTGCCTGATCATTTTTATGATCCGAAGGCGTGGTTAAGTCGCATGTACCCGCAAGGAATGCACCAGAGAGGGTGGAAATACCAAAGAAAATAGAAGGTATCCCTCAACCTGTTTAGAGGCCTCAAAGAAAAAGAGCAGGAAATCTGGCTCCTCAAACCCAAAGTACCCGGAGACGTCTGGAGAAAAGCGGCGAGAGGACTTACCACAACCAATCACGAAAATGCTCCAAGGAAAGAAGGGAGCAGTTGAGACTGCACTGGAAAGAAGCCAACGGAAAAGGCAATTCGGACTTGAACCTTCCACTCGCAGAAGTCACGGAAATAATGTGTGCGCACACATAGGCGATAAAAAGCTAAAGGAACTTGCTCCTGCGATAGGGAATAGCAGTGAAGAGCAAGTAGAAGTGCAAGAAGCACCCCATGAAGAAATGGCCATAAACTTTGTAATAACAGGAGAATCCCTGAATAGAGCAACAACCAACATTGATGCATACTTTGCAAAGAAGATTGCCTCGATCATTGATCATGATCCCGAGCCTGCATCTCTCGCAGAGTGCAAGAAAAGGCTAGATTGGGAAGAATGAAAAAAGGCAATCACTGCAGAGTTAGTCTCTCTGAACAAGAGAAAGGTGTTTGGACCCGTATGCCGCACACCTCCTCATATAAACCCCGTAGGTCACAAATGGGTCTTTGTTCGTAAGAGAAATGAAAACAACGGTTGTAAGGTACAAGGCAAGGCTTGTAGCTCAAGGTTTCACTCAACGTCCTGGAGTTGATTATGAAGAAACCTATTCTCCGGTCATGGGAGGAATTACCTTTAGATATTTGATCTCAATGGCAATCAACTTTAAGTTGAGAATGAAGCTAATGGATGTTGTCACAGCATATTTGTATGGAAACTTGGATTCAGATATATACATGAAAGTACCGGAAGGAATTCCTATCCCGAACCAAGACGGAGCAAATAGAAACATGCTGATGTGAAATTGGAGAAATCACTGTATGGGCTAAAGCAGTCAGGAAGAATGTGGTACAATCGCTTGAGTGACTTTCTCTGCAAAAAAGGCTACACAAACAGCGAAGATTATCCATGTGTATTTATACAGCGATCCCCGAATGGATTCTGTATAATCTCCGTCTATGTAGATGACTTGAACATCATTGGGACGGATGAAGAAATTAAAGAAGCATGCTCATACTTGAAGTCTGAGTTTGAAATGAAGGATTTGGGTAAAACCAAGTTTTGTTTAGGCTTGCAGCTTGAACATGTCCAAGGAGGAATCTTGGTACATCAATCAACCTACACGCAGAAAGTGTTGGAAAGGTTTGGTTTTGAAAAGGCATATCCTGCGAAGACTCCAATGGTCGGAAGGTCACTCCAAGCAGACCTAGACCCATACAGACCTAGAGAAGAGGGGGAGGAAGTCCTGGGAGCAGAATTCCCATATATGAGTGCAGTTGGAGCACTCATGTACCTTGTGAATAGCACTAGGCCGGACATTGCATTCGCTGTGAATTTGCTAGCCCGGTACAGTGCAGAACCCACCAAAAGGCATTGGAAAGGGATCAAGGACATCTTCCGTTACCTCCAAGGAAGCAAAGACCTTGGTCTGTTTTTTTAGAAGAAACAATGAATTGAATTTGGTGGCTATGCCGATGCTTTGGTATTTATCGACCAGCATCTTGGCAAGTCCCAAACCGGCTATGTTTTCCTATGTGGAGGAACAATGGTTTCTTGGAAGTCGTCTAGCGGACACTCGTCTCGGCGTCGACAAACCACTCGAAATCATCGCTTTGTATGAAGCATCTCGTGAATGTGCATGGCTCGGAAGAATGGTTCACCACATCCGAAGTCATGTGGCTTGAACATTGAGCAAACTCCACAATCATTTATGAAGATAATGCGACTTGTGTTGCCCAAGCACGATGGGTTATGTGAAGAGTAATCTCACGAAGCATATCAACCCCAAGTTCTTCTATGCTCACGAATTGCATAAGATGAATGAGATCAAGATATTGCATACTAAGTCATGTGAAAATCTTGCAGATTTATTCACTAAATCACTCCCTTCAAGCATCTACCTTTAAAAAGTGCGTAAAAGGAATTGGGATGATGAGACTTAGAGAAGTGCAGATTCGGGGAGATATTTCACATACTCCCACATAAATCTCAAGATGAATTATGAATACCCAACATGAATCTCAAGATTAGCAATTGAAGTTGGGAGAATTGTACTCTTTTCCTTAGCAAGTTTTTCATGAAGTTTTCTTGCATAAGGTTTTAATGAGGCAATTAGTGCAACATAAAGCGTATGCTATGTACTTTTCTCCAAGTATTTTTCCCACTTGGGTTTTTCCGGAGTTTTAATGAGGCATATGCATCTCATGCAAAGGGCCCAAGGGGAGTGTTGGGAAACCACGTGGCCCAATAGAAAGCCCACGGTGGTCCCTTGGCCGAAACCCTAGGTGAGCGCTATAAAAGAAGGAGGGGGGTCCCCCCTTATGTACAAGTAGTCTGAAAGCAATAAAGAATTCAGTCATCGCTCCCATATATTTGTGTCTCTCTCTTTCTGTTCTCTAACTTTAGATCTGTTCGAAAACCCCGGACTATTCGATAGCGAGGTTCCTTAACAGTCTTGTGGGTTTGGCTGGACCAATGCCCAAGAAAAGAAAGAGAGATCGGCCGGAGACGCTTGCCCCATGGCGTGGAGCGTTGGCGCCCGCGGCGGCGGTGGTGGCGGCCGTGCGATTCCCGCCATAGTTTCAAAGCAAGCATTTAACCGGAACCACCCTGACGTAACGCAACAACCGATCTCGCCGTGCAGGAAGCTCAAACTAAGGCAGCATTTCTACTTCTACTAGGTGGTAACTGGTAAGTATCAAATATGTGACGCCTCGCCAAGGAGGCAAGGACAAAGCAAGTGTCAGCTGGTCAAAGGTAATACTCCATATATATATATATGCAACATATTTTGTATTTGTCTTTTTCATATCTTCAAATGCGATTGAGTTTGGTTTTTAAATTTTGCAGGATTTTAGAAGCTCACCTCCCCTACGTATGAATTTTTTTTGATAATTTTTGAAAACTTGTACACGTGGATTTTACGGAATGAAATTCACAGTAAGAGAGGTTCTCACTAGATATGTTGTTTATATATATATATATAACGCCAAAATGGAGCACACTATGGAGCCTAGGCTCCATGATTTCAAATGCGCGGATTCAAGCTAAATTCAGGTATATTTTTCAAAAAAATCAGTTTTAAGGTATACACCCATCTATAACAATTCAAATGAAATACATACCTTTGAAAAAATATACTTGAATTCAAAGATTTTAAATGAATTTAGATTGCATGCTTTGCTGATTTATATATATAATCAGCACATATCTACAAACAAACTATCATCAAAAAAGGAAACTCTAATTTAAATTTCAGTTCAAACTTATTTGAATTAGTTAGTAAACTAGTTAAACTCAACATCCTAAAAATTTCAAAAAATTAAACGTACAATACATAGGAGAATATATCTATTTTGTATTAGGTAGCCTATATATATATATATATATATATATATATATAAAAGTCGCACGATGACCGGTGAGTAGGAATGGATAGCCCGATAGATATAGATATTGCCACAATGATCGAAGGCGAGCGGACCAGATCAACCTTGACGTCTATTCATGTGTGGGCTACAGCCTGAGAAAAGATTGTCCAGATTTGTATATGATGCCAAAAACCAGAATATACAGCAAGTTACAATCTGTCTTGCAGCCACATGATATGTATTATGTGGTATCATGTATGCAATGCAAGGCTTGTACGTAGATATTATTGTCGCTGTTTGTGAGTGAGTTATGACCGATGGCTTACAAGCCTAGCTTGTTGTGGTCCATTGGATGCATAAGGCATGGCAGCATCACTGCATCACTACTAGTGAAATGTTCGGTGAGCTTCCTGGTGCAATTTCTTGTCTTGGCTCGATATTGACAGATTATGGTAGATTAGTGTGGGCAGCCTGGACGCCTTCGCGTTGTAAGTTCTTTGCATGGCTAGAGTTGCACGGCCGAAACTGGACAACGCAGCGGCTGTAGCTAGGGGTTAACCAAATCAACATTTCTATCCAATGTGCAATCGAAGCCTTCAAACATCACTACACCTTATTGTTGGATGCCCGAAGGTCCAAAAGCTGTGGAGCAGAGTGGCGAACATGACAAATCTGGCCATCTTCCAGCCAGACCAATGGGAATCTTCACCTGACCTTGGCCACTGGTGGACCTAGCGACTGAGGGTGCCGCAACAGGATCAAAATGGCACAAGGAGTCTGATCATCTTGGTGCTATGGCAATGGTGGAAGGAAAGGAACATGCGTGTCTTCGAAAACACATGCTTGACTGGATATGGCTTTCTCTGCCTGCTAGCAGATGAACTGAGCTCCTGGGAGATGGCGGGAGCAAATTGGGACCGAAGGAGTTGATGACCCGGGCGAGAAATTGAGGATGATAGGCTGGAACAGCTTGGCGGCTGCTTGAGCCTGTCTGTCTGTCTGTTTTTTCTTTCCTCTTTTGCTTTTCCCTTTTGGTTTTGTTTAATCCTGCACATTTTCTTGTGCTAATATAAATACTCTGCCTTCTAATATATTAACCTTTTTTTCAAAAAAAAAGCTTCCTGGTGCATGCATGCACTTGTTCATCTGCCTGCTCTTCGAGTGCCCGGCAGGTCAACACAAATTATGTGGATCAATATGGCACCTAGCACCGGCAAACTGGAGGTTGCAAAGATATTTAAGCCATGATTTGTGGAAATAGACGGAAAGGATGAGGAAAATCAGAGCGAGCGAGGTCACTGTTAGCACGTACTAATAGTACCGGACTAGCCTGGGATATCTTGTGTGTTCAAAGTCCAAACCAAGACCTGTTTTGGGGTATAAGTCGAGATCAAGATCTTTACCGATGACAAGACGTCCAGGATGGCGATGAGCCGATGACTGTAAGTTGGAGTATGAAGTCTCAGAAATGGACAGGGTTCCCAAAACCGGTTTGTAAAAAATCGGATAAAATTCGAAAATAAAAAATATCGAGTCGAAAATCGTAGAGTTTTAAAATCAAATTTTTTTGAATTTTTTTTCGAAAGTCGGCCGATTTGCATGGAAAATCGGCGGACTAGTTGAACTTTTTTGGCGATCAATTTGTTTTAGCGATTTTCACCGATTTTCGGCCGGTATACGTCGGATAAATTTTTTCGAATTTTTAATTTGAATTTGAATTCAACCGGTTTGTCGACCGATTTACAAAGCTGGACCAGACCGATACGGCCGATTTTCCCGATTTTCGACCGATATTTCAAACCCTACTTGTGATCAAAGCTCAGAATGACACAAGTGATGCAGACAAGAGCCGCACGAGGTCGTCTTTGGAAACAGATTTACCTTCAGCTTCTTTCTTCTGGAAGCTAGAAACTATTTCAAACAGTTGGTTTTTTCGTAGCTAGAAGCCAAAAGTCAGCGGTTCATTTATACTAGAAAAATATAAAAGCTAAAAGCTGATATAGGGTAACTTGCCACGGCTTTGGTGAATTAGGGTTCTGACTTTGCCATTAGAGTTGAAGAAAATAACCCCCTCCTACTAATTATAAAATCTCAAACCCCACCTCTCTCACCCTCGTTCCCGCTGCATCCCTCATACCTAAAAGACAGACTATCAAATGTCGAACATCTTCAACCCGGTCATTTAGTTATGCTGCCCTTCAACTGCATAGTTAAACTAAAAACTACTTTTTAAAAAAGTTACAACCATATCAAACATGTCCTAAAATTGATCATGGCTGCTGGTTTCAGTGCGAAAAATCTGAGCAGTTGAAGTCAACATCATATCAGTCTTTCTACAGCGTCTCAGTCACCTATAGAGTGTTCCCTCTCCGTTCTAATTAAAAAAAAATGCTACGTAGTTCTGATCCCATATCACAAAAAAGCCAGCATTGTGATCAGGATCATCCGTCCATGGGGGTACTTTCTGAAATCAGCTTTGCAAGGTTGTTTGAGTTGTCGGCGAGGAGATGAAGAGCTTAGGCGACAAAGGGGCTGCAGAGCTTTCCTGCCATTTCTGATCAGTCTGCAGTCGAAAAGAAAGGTTAACGAGGTTGAGTAATCAAGTTAGGTGGTGATTACGTTCAGACTTCAGACTGACTAGTAATTGAGGGCAATACCAGAGGATTGGGGTGAGGACTCCCAGAAATCTAGATTTACGTTGGCCAAGTAGCATTGAGTGCAAGAAGAAGAGAATGGCAATACATTTGTAGCATTAGAGCTCGGAGATGACACTTTAAACTTTTATTTGGTGAACTGGTAGGTAAGGAAACTTCAGCATTTGTCTAGTCTACAAGCGCTAGTGCACTCAATAGATCGACCAGTTCAGCATTTGTTTTCTTGCATGTGTTTGGATTAAGCAGGTCCATGGATCTAGAAACTGTGCGCCCACAACAAACTCCAAAACCGAGGACAATGTACAACTAGCTGCACATGCGTCGGTGTTGCTGCTAATCATATAAGACATCTAGAAAACACTGGCCCTCCAGGTCACCATGCACGCGCACTCGACTCGATCATGATTGCTCGTGACTGTAGTACTGCTCGTATAGTATATCGTATTTGATTGAGCTTCTTTTAACACAAAAGCGGCATTAATGTTGGCCTCTTTTCTGCTGGAGTGTTGAGCTCGACATGTTTGGAACTGTCTCCCGGTTTAACAGGCACCATGCTTGATCTTAGTCTAAACATAACAAATTTACAGGCCGAAAGGCTGCAGATATAACTTGGCTGCTTTACCATGTTTTCATGTGCTAATTGGCAAGTAAACGAGCAAGAAATTCTTAGCCGATTTTTAAAATTTTGGAATACTAGCAGAAATTCAGCTGTGGGTTGGCAGTAGATTATGTGGTTTTCTGGTCCAGAGTCAAAAGTTTGTGAGAATATTGGGGCAGTGCCTGCAACCAAATCCCCGAAAAGCCCATATGCAGAGGTTAATTGTTTAATGAAGTTTTAGTTTTGTTTTAAAAAAAACTAATGAAGTTTTAACGGCAAAATGGCAGGCAAATCTCTCCCTTTAGCACTCACTATCTCCCAAAAATGTTGTTGATTTGGCCAACGACACTCTTGCTTGTGTACGTGATTTGTGCCATGATCATAATTGATATGCAGTGCAGTACTGCAGTTCATATGGACACACTGTGACTCTCTAACCTTCTAGCATTCTTCAGCTTCAGGCTTTTCTTCTGCAATAAATTGTGAGCAACTCGCCACTTGGCATGTTGGGCAAAGGGTTTGCCTATTTGATTGGGCTATTCTTTCACTCACATAGATAATTTTGGTGATATGAATTCGTTTTCTACTCTGTCTCAAGTCTACTCTTACACAGAGTCTGTTGTGTATCACTGTAAATATATCTCTGTAGCCTAGGACAAAAGCAAGAACTCATTTTAAATATCTTCTCATACAGTGATATCGTCTTCGTGTGTCCGTGATTTTTTTCCGTAAGGATTTTTTACGTAAAATCCTTATCTTTATTTTCTTTGATCCTATAATTTTACGGTATGTTTTGTAACAGAAAACTTGGCATGAACACCGGACAGTACAAGTTGACAACTTTGTGATGGACTTGGCATGGTGGTCAGGATTGTTTGTTGCAATATTTCAATGCGCCGCATCATAGAAAAGAGAAAACGAAGATATGCTCGCACATACATTAGGCCGTTTCGGTCACTTATCTGCTCATTTAATGGGAGATGTGAGTTGCTTAGCCTTCACGCATAAGAAACAATATCAGGACGCCTTTTTTGCATTTTCGTGTGATGCAATTTAAGTTCCAGGCCTTTCTGTGCACATCATTCTAAGTCTTTGATGTACCATATGTCCAATGATGTTCTAGTGGAGCTACTACAATCGCGGCAACTAAAAAGGACATCCTTCCTGGGACAAAATTTGTTTTAGAGTTAATTGCCTCCCACCAGGGTTCAAAAAGCCGACGAAAGCTGGTGGTTTTCGTGAAAACCGATCTTGCCAAGCCAGTTCGGCAATAAAAACCGACTGGTAAACCGTGGAGTTCAAATGTAAATTTAAATAATTTGAAGAAATTTAGAAAAAAGTGTTTTTTTTTGAAATTTTTTGTGTGAGGTACTGAGGAAATGATAATAATGCTATAATATTTTTAGATGATTATCATACCTATGTATTTTTAAAAAATTCTGACAGTGATATTGTCACAATATATACTCTTCAGTTTTTTATTTTCTAGGGGCACAAAATGAAGTCTAATATTTCTTAAACTTTTGTGTGATATTATAACAAAATTAAAATTATTTTTCAAAATTTTTAGATGATGATCAGATATGTGTATTTTAAAAAAAATCTGAAAGTGCTTTTATCATTATATATGCTCTTCTATTTTTGATTTTATATAGGTACCAAATGAAGTCTAATATTTATGAAAATTTTATTACATAATCCTTTGGCACTATTTATGGTTACATTAAAATTTTAGAATATAAAAAATCTTTTAAATATTTATAAAATCTGACAGTGTCTTTGTTCCTTTTCATTAATTGCTGTTTTGGATTTTTTAGAAGAAATAAATGATTTAAAAAAATAAATATCTCTGAGGTGTTTGATAGATTTATTGGGATTTTTTGTAATTTTTTCAAAAAAAAATTGCATTTTTTCCTTGCATTTTCACAATTTTTCGACGAAAACCAACCGGTTTTCGACCTTTTCGACCGGATTTCGGTTTTTTTGAATCGGTTTGACCACCTGTTTGGTTTTCGCAAATCGATCAGTTTTTACCGAATTTCAATCGGTTTTCGCGAAAAACCGATGCCGACCAGATACCGGCTTTCGAATGCAAAACGAAAATGTGAACAACCTCCCACAATCAGAAAATGGTTGTTGAATATGCTGTTCATTGGCATGGCCCATATGAACAGCGTCACATTTAGCATGATTGATAGCACTTGCAAGATTATGACAGCAGTCACGGCACCGACGACGTTCTTGTGGTTCCTGACAGAACAAAAAAGTTGTACAAGCTATGGACACTATAGACAATGTTAGCCCCCATTTGGAACGAGAGCTTTTCTTTTTTTCAAATTTCCGTGGGAGTTGAATTGTTTTCCATGGAATTTCTGCATTCGAAAAGGCAGCCTTCGGTCGGATGAAACCCACGCATACAAGGATGATACATCTGGAACAAGTGATCGCAGGGACAGCCAGCGGACGAATTCTGAAAGCAAAGAAACACTGAACAATCAAGTAGACGAGTGCAAGTGAGCAAAAAATACCATCTCACAACGATGCAAATTCAAAAGGTCAAAACATCAGCGGCAAGCATGGAAACTAGTCAAACGACATAGTTTACCCTTGTTTTGAGAGCAGGTAACAACATAACTTTCATATGGTGCAAGATCAAGGCCAAGTACAACTGAACGGACTCCTATAACAAATTTCTCATAAAGATTTTTACATCAACATGTCCTCTGCTGATCTTTATAGAGTCGAACAAAGATGCTGGACAATGCTTTCAGATAGGAGTAATCACTACAGGCAATCTTCCTAATCGATAACCACCAAATTGCCTAGTTGACAACCAATCTCAATACAAATCTTGATTTAAACCGATCCAGCTGATCTTACTACATCTTAGGGCAACAAGCAGTTTATCAGCACAACCATGCAGGACTCATTTTTCCAACAAAGAATTGCTGATCGTTTCAAGATCAGTCTTGCAGTTTTCTCTCAAGTCCTTCAACTTCAAAAGAGCTGAATGCTGAGTAAAAGGAATTTGAGAATATTAGCACACAATCATAAATTGACAAATGAAATAACAGAAGTTATGTTGCTGGCATGCACTGCAGAAATGTAGTAAACATAGTAGAAAGCTGATATTAAAAACCAAAAGAACAACGTGGAAATTGGAACACGCATAGTAAAACAAAGTTGCCCACATAAGCAAGCACCCTATACTAACATGACCAATGCACACACAACCGAGACTAGAATTAATAAAATTCTCAGAAAAGCAGAAATTTCATGCAAACACGTCGCAGTCAAGGTATGGAATCCAACATAATCTAGTTTGTACGTATTCAAATTCTCAAGTTACTCTGAGGACAAGAATTGGGTTTCCACCGAGTTGAAACAATATGCTGATGGTTCTAGTAAACCAAAACTACCGTTTTTTTAGCTATTTGACGTCCAACAGCACCAGTCACCAAAAATATTCAAACTGACTTTTCACGAAACAGGCTGATAAAAATTGAAGTGGCATTACAAGTATATCTGAATATCATTGAAGATATCACTGCAACATAACAAATCAAGAAGTCCTGCCAATGGAACATAGGATGGGAAAAAACAAAGTGGGTTGATAACTTTGAGAGGTCGAAGAACTTATTTTCCAGATTCAGAAATAGTGAAGGATTACTTTGAAAAATGAACTTTTCTGCAAGGATATCTCAGCTCCTTTAAAAGTCAAATTTCCCTGCTCAGAACAGGCAACGTCAAACCTTTACTCCCGATGTTTGCGCAGCCATCTACAATCCAACGAGTCACAATTCTATTTGCGCACACAGCCTACATTCGCCACTCTTTTTTCTGTGATGAATCCATAAACCATGGCTGAAATCAGAAACAGAAGCCTTACACTCAGTCGCACAACCTCCATAGCTTAGTGATATAACGGGTCTCTGTAATACTAAACATCTAGTTATAGTTGCAACTATCAGCAAAGCTCAGAGGAGTTTGCCTAAACAGAGTAGATAAAAGCTTGAACTAGTTAATCGCCACCAATTAATTTCTGTTAAACTTCGCACAGTGGTTTTATCTGACTTGCAATTACTTTTACATAGGTTCAAAGCTTTTTCGGTTTTTGTTAGCAGTGACACAAGGGGCACTGCATTACATAATCAAGTAGTGCTACATAATTTAATCAAACACGACAGAATTTGGGTTAAAAGTTTAAAACAGAAATGGCTATTCAGAAACTAGTTCTTAGAACCTTTTTTTTTTTGCAGAATTCCATTTTAGATACTAGGACTAGCTTCTCACATCACTTATTCAAAAGATCAATGATTTTTCAAATACATTTACCAAAAGATGCCAAGAAAGAAATTTAACATACGGATGATGTGGAGTGTATTCCCTAAATTTGGAATGGATGGCAGGGCATAGGTGGCAAGCAGTTATATGGATACAGTGCGTTACCCGTAGACGCTTCTCCAGCTCTCGCAAGAATTGTACGGGACTCATCCTCAGGGGGACTTCCCGAATGACCATAATGGGGAATTCTACCATAGAAGATTTTTCATTGAGACAAAATGCTGCTAAGGCTGTAGTATTGGAATATTGGGACTACTGTGTGCGGGAAAAAAGTAATCAATACCTTCTGTCGACATTAAGAAGGGATCCAAATATAGCGCAAGAATCTTCTGTATTGGTCCTATTTTGACCTGAATTTAGGCTGTTTCTGGATTTCTCTATCGATTAAAGAACTGGGCAAGTGGTTTAATAAAAGTAACTTGGTGCAGGATTGAATCCGTGGAGGGATGAATAATGAAGTATGTCGAATGGCGGATTCTTCAGGTTCAATCAACAAATGGCCAGGGAAGATGGTAGTGATATCCTGATCCATAAAAAGCAGAGTAGGTGAGGGAAGACGACCGAGGGATGAAATCTTTCGACCACTAGGGAGGACCCGAGGCCGATTCCAATGGCACTATAGAATCTTCTAGAAGCTAGCTATGTTTAACATAGAATGGAATGTATGAAGCATATAGCTAGTCAGACTGTTCAATCAGAGTTATTGACAGGTCATGTTCCTTTCCAAAGCGGCTTATTTTACATCATTAAATGTGCTTGTTAGAAACAAAGATAGAAGAAGAAACGTAAAATCAGTATGGCCTAACACTTGCCCGACTTTGAACAATTATGTTTTCACAAATGCAGGAGAGAAAAACAAATGGTAACAGACGCCATCAAGTAAATAACATTATTCTACTAAAAGCAGTAATTCTTGCTCTGGTTATCCTTAAGATGTCTAGGTAGGCCCTTCCAAGTATTGAGTAAATGTCCATCTTATAAAACATGTATGTTTTTTAACTGATCGCAAACAATATTTGTGGAGAGAAACTTATTGGCCACTTATGCTAGCCCCAAATAATTAACAATGATGTAACAAGTCCAAAGCACTGAGCACCACGGCAGAGGTAAATCATAACTGATCATTTTGCAAAGTAATGAATTAATGATCCTATCAAATTTACACATTCAAATGCCATATACATATTGAATAAACTGTACCAAACACAACTTTTCGCAAATAATCTCAGGTCCACCATACACATTGATGCCAAGACACCATCAGCCAAAAAAATTGAAACAAGCCATCAGCAAAATTTTGACTGCGTTACGAAGATCAAAGGTGGATAAAACAACTTACGAGCTGTGCAGTCTCACGAACAAGGACATTTTCAGTATGAAGAAAGAGTGATCTTTGTTGTTGAGATAGTTCGAACTCCATCTCTGCAGCTCGTTTCGAGTTGTATCTGCCTGCATTGACAGCATATTCATTTCCTTGGCTTGTTGCCTCCAGCAACCTAGCAAACTTTATGCTCTTCTTCAATGCTAAAGGAAGGTTTGGCAGAGATGGAATCAACATTAGTAAAATGATCAGTAGTGAAAGATAATCAAGGAACTGCACTACATGTACTGCTATAAAGAAAAAGGAAAGGAGTGAACTTGCAGAGACATACCAGCAAGACGACCTCTTGCATCCTGATAATGGAGATCGGTCCACATAAAAGCAGCTGTTTGGGAAAAGAAAACAGAAATGATGTGTATGTTCACCTGGCATCATGATGACATAAACAATACATCTGGAAGGAAGAAATGCATGTGAATTGTCAAGTCATAAACATACCCTTTAGGCAGAAAGAGCAAGCACAAGACTTTGTTGCACCGTTTTCTTCCAAGCCACCAATTCCCAGTGGAGCATGCTGGACATTGGAAAATGGCACGTCATCACATGTTGTAAAGTCTAACGAAGACAGTGGCTTCTGATTTCCTGATGATCCAACCATCTCCTCTTGAGTCAGACATTCGCCCTCGTTACCCATGTCACTAGTTGCCATTTTACTACTCTCTCTAGTATATGCCAGCAATTCACTATCCATGTCATCATCATCTTCCTCTTCACAACCACCTTCTGATTCCAGCGACGACTCCTTATCATTGAGGCCAGATGAATCCAGCGACACACGAGTCCTCATGTCCCCAACCTCCTTGGATAGCAGCCCAGCTGCCTCGGCAGCCATGTGCTGAACCTTAGTTCCATGGAAAATTGAGGGCCTTACAAAATTCTCTTGGCCAACACTATCAGACAAATGCCGAGCCATGCTTCCTGTCACTTCGACACTGGCTGCATTTCCATCAAACCCTTTCCTAGGCTCAATGTCTTCCTCGACCCGGCCAATCTTGAATCCACCTGCATTCTTCACAAAATCCAACGGGGCTGGCCGCTTGCCAAGGACATTTGTCAAGTCTCCAAAGGCACGCCGGCCACTACCCTGAATGTTTCCAGACATTGCAACTCCAGATCCTCAGCAGTTTGCTAAATTGGCAGCAAAATCGTCACCACCAAGCGTGAAAAATACAACAGTGTCGATCAATTCACAGACGAAAGAAAATGCAAGTGATGTATTCAGATTGTCTTGAAAAAAAATAAGTAAAACCCCCAGAAGCACGGTTTTGAATCGTGAAAAACAATTGGATCTGGACTGTAAAGTAAGCAAATCAATGTCATGTGCGTGGAGCAAATTGAAGATTTTGGGCGAATCAGACCGCGTACGTGCCAAAAAATGCTTGTCAGATATGAACCTGAAGGGAATCGAGGGTCCTCTGAGATATTCCTCCCAATCTCGCCCAATTTTTTTTAAAAAGAATCAAAGATCAAGTCGAGGTTGTTACGAGATAATTCCGTAGCGTTCACCAAAAAAAAAGAGCCTCGAAATTAGAGCGGAAGATAGGGTTGGATTCCGTCCTCTTAAGTGCAACTTTTGGAGGAAAAAATAGAGCGGCTACCAAATTCTACGGAGAGGGTTCAGCTAAAAACTTCGAAACAAGAAGGCTATCGGGATGAATCAACAGGGTGTTTCAGCTCTGTACCGAAAGATGGGAAGCGGAACCAGGAAGGAGATTTACTCCTCTGCGCTCGCGGGTGGGCGGCTCACCTCCCAGTTTGCTACCCACCCAAAAACCGCAAGTGGGGTAGCGAGACCGGGGGAAATTAGGGTTGGGAGCGCAAACCTCGCCGTGAGACGGCCGCCTTTCCCAAATCGCCCGCGGGAGCGGAGAAGCAGAGCGGGCGGGGGTGGGCGGGGGACTTCAGTTCCGAGACGCGCCCCGCGGTGGACGGGTGGAGCGTCTGGACTCTGGAGGCTGGAGCCGAAAAGTGGAGGCGGAAACTGGAGCGGGCGGGCGGCGTGAGCGTGGCCCCGCCCCCGCGCGCGCTCGCGTTCGGAATTTGGGCCGCGCGGTTCTGCACTTCTGCTTGTGCTGCGCGCGCGCGCCCGGGCGGGAGGTTCGGGTTCGGCGCGCGTTGGACTTGGACGTGCGCTGCCCGGCACGGGGAACGGGTCCGCCGCGTCGGTCGTTGGATGTCGTGATCTGGCGGGGGATCACGAGAGGCGGACTGGTGCAGCGGTTCTGCGCGCTGGTGAACGGCCGTGGTTGCCAGGCTTCTGGGTTGGACTGCTCTTGGGCCTGAAGGTCGCCCAGGACTCCAGGGTCACGGTTAACAATTTCGTTTTCGAACTGAATTTCGAGAATTGTTCGGCACCGGTTTTTCGCGAAAACCGGTCGAAATTCGGTAAAAACCGATCGGTTTGCGAAAGTCAAACAGGTGGTCAAACCAATTAAAAAAAAATGAAAACCGGTCGAAAAGCTCGAAAACCGGTCGGTTTTCGTCGAAAACCGACGACAGAAGGAAAAATGGTGGAAATGAAAGGAAAAATGCAAAAAAATGCAAAAAAAATTGAAAAAATTACACAAAATCCTAATTAATCTATAAAACACCTCAGATAAATTTAAATAATTTTTGAAATCATTTGTTACTTCTAAAAAATCCAAAACAGCAATTAAGGAAAAGGAACAAAGATATTGTCAGATTTTTATAAATATTTAAAAGATTTTTTATATTCTGAAAATTTAATTTAACCATAAATAGTTCCAAAGTATTATACAATAAAATTTTCAAAAATATTAGACTTCATTTAGTACCTATATAAAATCAAAAATAGAAGAGCATATCTGATGATAATATCACTTTGAATTTTTAAAAATAAAAATATCTGATCATCTTCTGAAAATTTTACATAATCATTGTAAATAAGTTATAACATCACAAAAAAGTTTAAGAAATATTAGACTTCATTTTGTGCCCCTAGAAAATAAAAAACTAAAGAGCATATATTGTGACAGTATCACTGTCAGAATTTTTAAAAAATGTACGTATCTGATAATAATCTAAAAATTTTATACAATCATTAGTATGGCCTCAGGACCGTACAAAAAAAATTTTAAATTTTTCTGACACTTTTTGCGAAATTTCTTCAAATTTTTTAAATTTATTATTCATCTAAACGGTTTTCCGAACGGTTTTACTTGCCGAACCGGCTCGGTACGGCCGGTTTTCGCGAAAACCGACCGGTTTTCATCGGCATTTTACACCCTGCTCCAGGTACTGTAAAGCTCGCAACTTATAGGTTCTTTCATTCTGGGGTTGACGGAGGGATCGTACCATTCGAGTCTTTTTTCATGCTTTTTCATACGGTCCGGAGAAAGCAGCAATCAATAGGACTTCCCTAATTCTCCCTTTCTGAAAGGAAGAACGTGATTTTTTTTCCTTTCCGCAGGACCAGGAGATTGGATCTAATTATAAGAGGAATGCTTGGTATAAATAAGCCGCTTATTGGTCTTCGACCCCCTAAGTCACTACGAGCGCCCCGATCAGTGCATTAGAAGTTAGTGACGGTCCGTTCTCCACCTTCCATGAGCGCTCCCACACATGAAAACCTACTCGTACTAAAAAAAAGCAGATCTCCAAACCCATCCCGTCGCCCACGTGGGCTCGCCGACGCCGCGAGACCACTCGAGGGCTCCAGCGCGCAACGCGATGTGGCGGGCGAGGCGGTGGTCGTGGCCGCGGTGGTTCTCGTCGGCGCGGCGGCAGTGCATTCGGATGGGCGTAGCGACGGCGGGTGGCGCGTGGGGAACAGGACTACGGTGGTGGTGTGGGACGCTGGAGTCGCGGTGGAGCCCCACGGCGTGTCCCTTCTTCCTCATGCACCCCGGCAACTTGCCCACCTCCCTCGCCTGCGGCGGAGCGCACAACCTCTTCCTCACCCGTAGCGCCGCCCCCCCCAGCTCGGGATAGGCTCCTCTATGACTCATACTCTGGTACTGCCGTTTCTTGTCCATCATACCTTCATGTATTTATTCGGTTATGCATTTTCAGTTCAGAGAACTTTGGCAGAGTAAATGGAAAAACAACTTTGTGCATCTTAAATGTGGTTTGTAAACATTACAACAATGTTGGCTCTTATTGCGTGTTGCGAAAGCCAATCTGCTGTATGAATTATTATTGTGCATACCAAAAGATAAGTAAATGCCCTGTTAACTTGAATGCACAGATATGCTTGGAAGTAGACAAAATTATTTTACTCGTTCTTTGTCAGTATCGCTCTTTACATCGGATTTTAGAACCTTTGGCTTAAGAAATAAAGCAAATATAATATCTAATTCGTGATTTTACAACATTTAGTGGCATACAAATTGTGTATGTTACAGTTGGTATTAGTTTTCCTCTATCTACCTTGATATGATTTTGAGTCTTTTTCCTGATGAATTACGGGCTCTATGAGTATGATCATTTCTATCTTGTAGTCATTATTCCACGTACCATGGTCTTTCTGTGTGATGGTAAATCAGTTGTTTTCTTTTGCATGTAGGAGCCTATTGAAGTTTCTGGATTTCATGAGAAAGTTGTAGAAGTTTCAGCTGGTAACCATCATTCTTGCGTGGTAACTGGTGAGCAAAAAGAGTAAGATGCAATTATGTGCCTAAATTTGATTGGCCAAATAAACTGATTATAGCAGACTGAAGGGAGGGGGTTTACCTGTTATGTTATTGTAATTTGTAGTGGAGCAGTAGATGGTTCAAACTTCTTTGGGTAAAGGTGTCTGCGAGCGTCACTAGTAGGAAAATGGGTTTTTCTTTTTAAAATGCTTTTGGCAAATAATCATGTTTTAGCCTATGTGAGGGAATGATGGTTTTGGCAAATAATCATGCTTTTGTCAAATAATCATGTTTTAGCCTATGGTCCAAACTGAGCTCGAATGTGTAGAACACATCAATCACACATGGATCACACATCAATCTCTCCTACATATCTCTACGTATATAACTCTATTATCCTCAGGTTCTTGCACTAGCTTTATTTCCAGTAAAATTGTGAGTTAGTGCATCTGTGCATGTATGTAGCACTATCAATATGTCATGTTGGATACTAAGCTAGCTCGTGCTCTTATATTTGCTCATGTTATTCATTTCAACGAGTCATAGATTATGAAAGTTTAGAACGTGGATTATCTTGAACTTGTGAATTTAGATTTTATTTAACGATGCCAGGGGGTGTGCAAAGGTACTTGTTAGCTCATGTGCCGCTGCTCATCACCTTCTCGTGAGGCCAAGTTGGAGGCACAAAGGCATTGTACAGATGTGCTTATTTTGCTTTAGAAATGATGGAAAATTATTCTAACTAGGATTTCATTGTGATAGGTAGGTACCTGGAATCGAGTAATCTTTACCTAAATTTTGTTTTTTTAACTTCGTTTTAGGAATACTGAATTAATGATGTTTGTTATTCTGCTACATCAATACACCTTGCGTAACAACTCTTCGTGAGTATCAGAGTATGAATTGAAATAGGAATTATTATTATTATTTTGCATAACTTATATTCTCAAATGGAAGTTAGGTAAATGGAAATCTTGCTCTAAACAACATCTGAGAACAATGTAAAAAAAATTAGTCCGTAGCAACACAAAGGCAGTGTATTAATGGTTGATAATTACATAACTCCTTTGCTAATTGTATTTTGATTACTTTTCTAATTTGGGGTTATTTGATTTTGGATGTATAGATTAAAGCAGTGAATGAGTCGATGAATCACAACCTGATGCACTTCTCTTCACGATGCAAAACGGAGTTGACTCCGTCCAAGCTTAAGGTTTGCTTTTGTATATTTGCTTTGTCAAAGTGGTAGCTGCTCATATTAAAATTGAGAAGCTTGTTGATATCGTGATGATCTGTACTAAAATTGTCTATCACTGAAGCTACAAATGTGATGCGCCAATGATGTGTCAGTGCTTACAGGTTTTGCTTAGCATGTGTCTGCTAGGAAGCGAGAAGAGTGGAGTAGGAGTAAAATGGTATGAATAAGAAGAATTTGATGCAGTGATTATATATACTGAAGGAGAAGCATTAGACATCCGTTTTCTTTGGCTTTTCTAAATGATACAGTTGTACAAAACATGATAGCATAATTAAACGTCTTTAGCTAGACATGTCATTATTTTTATTTAGCAGCAACTACTTAGAATTTGAAGGGCTGATCGCTTGTTGTTGTTAAATGGGACTCATACAGAGGGAAAAAACTGTTCAATGATCGCATATTCCCTCACTTTAGATGTTTTAGAAATTTGTTCTCACACGGACATCCTCAATATTATCCTGTTCTGTTGTAATATTATGAGCTCTTTTTGTTAGAGGAACACTTCATAATTTTTATTCACCATAGTACAATCATATACATATTATTAGCTCAGTTGTGTTGCCTATCCAGCACGACAACATTGCCGGATGCATTGCAGCCTGCTGCGGTTGTGTTGTTATTGAACACGGTTTTATTATCTCTTTTGGTTCCGATGAAATAACTACGCTATATTCAAATGCGGTTTTCCGTTGCAAAGCAAATTTTTATCGCAAATTGAGTTTTCGTTGCAACGCACGGGCACATGACTAGTCAGAAATTAAAGTGAACTGATGCAGTACGATCTCCTCGCCGCTCCTTTCTGAGAGATAGGAGACGTAGTAAACACTATTTTCGTTGAAGGTGTGTTTTGAGTAGAAATTTCACAGAATATTCGTAAGAAACTATTAGATTCTTATGTAAATATGGAGAAACATTCACGTACTGAACACTTGGTCACGAGGGTTTGGTTGGTTGGTATACTCTGCAACAAAAAATATAGCATGACATACATTTTTGGTCCACAAATCGTTCTTCACAATTATAACAAATTTTGGTATATAAATAGTGTATGATGAGTGAGGTGACTAAGAAAGTGTGGCACATCACAATTACCGTTATAAACCAAATATTAACCTCATTATATCAAACTTGCCTATGGAAAATGTGGCAATATTTACCTCTGCACCAAACATCCCTTAAACCTTGTTTGGGCCGCTAAACCACTTCAGGCCTAAAACTTCATTTTCGAGTATTTGACGTTGCATTATCATTGCCTGGCCCGGTCTACGTTGGCAAAAAAACTTCTCAATCAATCAAGCCGATCCAGTCAATCAAACAACCAGACTCTGCTGCGGGCCAACCCACCCTAGTGCGATCAGGCTTTATCCATTGTATGGTATGGGCAGCATTACGAAGATCAATGCACTTAAAGGGTCGCATGGAATCTTTAAAAAGAAAGAAATAATAAGGTCTTCAGCAACTCATATGGAATGGTCCAACTAGTGATTAATGCCATTGTTCAGGATGTGCAAAACAAGCAAACGGTCTTGCAATTGTGTGAGAACACATGAATCCGGGCAGTGTGAGGACATAGGAATCCGGGTAACAGAGGGACTCACGATGGTTGTATTGCCCTACCGGGTGGTTGTATTGTCTTTCTAATATGATTCAAAACCTTGACTACAAACTCTGATGCTATAACCTTTGCTTCCCTACCTTAATGCATTTGGTAGAGCTCCTGCCTTCTCTTTCAAAAACAGGAGCTCGAGCAAGCCTGGCTCTTAAACTAGAGCTTGATAAAAACTCGAGCCAAATGAGTCCGAGTTAAGGTCTATGATTGTATTTGGGCTCGAGCTCGGTTCGATCGACGCTCGAGTAGGCTCGAGCTCAATTTGAGTAAGCTCAGTAACAATAAATAATTTATCGTGCACTAATTTTCAACAATAAGAAAAGCTCAAGCTCAACTCGAATAAGCTCGGTAAAAGTTAACATGCAGCATATTTAACAAGTGATTCATAAATTTACTTAGACTCGAGAGCTATTCAAGCTTAGCTCATTGAAGCTCGCGAAGTCGATATCAAATTTGGACATAGCTCGCAAGTCTTGAGACATGCATGCACCAGCCGTAGTCATACCACAGTCAGACTAGCGTTGAGATGAGACGACCAGCACACGACACGAGCGTGGCTGCCCCTCCTCCCATCTCGAGACTGCCTTAGTCATCAGTGCACGGGACTATCATTCCCTTCCCTGTCATTGCTAGTGACCGAACATCTTAAAAGCCTTAATGACGCCTTTCCCATGCTGGCCCTCCTTATTGTGCCATGCCCACGCACGAAAGAACACCCAAAGTTGTCGCGGTTGCAGCAACTTGGATTGATGGGTCACTACGAGTAGCAAGGAGGAGGAGGTTGTTGTTACGGTGGTGGACGCCACACCCGTGTCGCCCGATTGGGAGCAACAGAAGAAGAGGCGAAGGGTACCGAGCAAGGAGGTGCCCGCGCTGAGGTTCATGCTCTGATGGGATCGCGCACGACGGTGAGGTGGGCATCGACGGGGAGGCTGATGAGCAGCAGATCGGGAGGCAATGACCGCGCGCAGCAGTGGAGCTGCACGCACACTCATCGCACAACGACGGCTCGCTCTCACCCGCGGCGCTCATGGAGCGCGCGCATCGTAACAGGGTAAGACTTTTTCTTTGTGTTCATGGAGACGTTCGCGACGTGCTTGACGAAAGAACCCTTACCCTGTTATGTCCATGCCACGCTCATCATCGGTGCAAGAGTGGCATTGTGCTTGGCATTCATCGTATGTTCACTCATCGATTCAAAACGCTAATGCTAACCATGTCGTACGCTAACTTGCTTACCTTGTGATCAGCACGAGTGAAAGTGCTCATGCTAACTGATCATGACACGATGACCGATGTCCCAAAGGCCATCGAAGTAGCAAATGAGTATCCATCAGAATCTCCCTAGTGTTGAGATAAGCGTTGTGTATTCGCCTAGGTAACCAGGCCTCTTCCCGCGATCCTTATATATCTTTACCATGTTTTCATCGTGTTACACTCTGATACCCCTTCTTATGCACAGCAGCCCCCCAAATTGGATCAGAGTTTTGTGAGATAAGGTTTGAGCGTGCACGGTATAAAAAACGAAGATGAATCTCGTAGAGAAAACCGAAATAACGACGTTGAAGCAACCACGAAGAGAGAGAAAAGATTTGGCGAAACCGACCATAAATTGTTTAAGCACAACAAAAAAAGAGTAAGGGATATTTGCTCTCTTGCAACCTCTCGAACCTTTTAGGACTCTCGGATTCTTGCCCTACACAAGAATCTCTCGGATTCTTGCCCTATACAAGAATCTAGTGCTAAAGAATAACCTAGCCTCTAATCCTCTCGTGTACTTCTTGCTCTCGATGAGTTGGTCTGTCATTTTTTGGTTACTTGGATTCTCTATGACCACCCTCTAGGTTTATATAGCCTCCCTAGTTCTCTTCCAACACAAATAGGAATCCTACTCATATTAGGATTAGGAATCCCTCACCTATTAGGATTAGAATTCATCTAGCACACCATTTTTAATCCTAAATGCTAGATACGAGTCACCATATTTAACAATCTCTACCTTGACTCTTTCCATTGACGTCACCATGCTCCTCAAAAACTCGCTTCAAGTCGGCTTCGTATTTTTTCTTCTTCCCAACTTTGGAAGTGCCCCCACCACAGGGACTTATGCACATCACCGTAATGTGCACATTGGTGTTTGGGCTTGACCTCCCAAACCCTCCATCTGAGATCCTTTCTTTACGTAGTTTGGTTAACCATAACTCATGTTCCTACAACCCTCAATACCATAGGTTTATACACCTTCGAGCTCCATCTGCTCGTTGGTATTGTGTGGTTGGTCCTGTCACTTCTTCCTTCTTCCAACGACTCGCACCTTCACCTTTACGTCTGTTAGATTTTGCAACCATCTTTGCAGTTCCGCACATTATTACAGTTGAGATCTGATTACCTACCGTTGATGAAACGGTTTAATTTCTTTCTTTATGAAGTTTGGTTAACCACAACTCCTGTTTCTACAGCCCTCCATACCATATGTTTGTATCACATCCGAGCTCCACTTGCTTGTTGGGTACTACATGGTTGATCCTGTCACGCATCCTTTTTTCAACAACTCGCACCTTCATCTTTACGTCTGCTAGATTTTGCAACCATATTTGCAGTTCCACACATAACTGCAGTAAAGATCTGATTAGCAACCGTTGATGACACGATTTTCTTATCCTAAAAAGCTAGATATGAGTCATCATATTTAACACATCATACAGACATGAGATATGGTTAATTCTTAGTGTTCATTGTTGTTTGAGAAGTAACGAATCAGGAGGCGACGAACTTGTTCATATTCTTGGTACTGTGGTAGTTGGTGGCCTGTTAAATCTTAGGAACTAGAGAGGTTTCTTGGCAGCATTAGGGATGGCCATTATACCCGTGTGAAGGAGATGCTATCGTAACTTCATAACCTCAACATACTTGTCGGGGATCGGTACCCTCGCCACGTGTAAGCATCCCCCTGGGCTCGTGGTAGCTTTCCACGAGCTCGGGGAGCGGGAGAAAAACGGACACCCACAGAGATAGACACGCACAAGGCGAAGCGCGGTCGACCTGGCTTTCTCCTACCCGAAGCTTCGCTCCTGAGCGACCCCGAGCTCGGGCCCCACTTGTATTCTCCCATCGAGCTTCATATACATCTTTCGCCTCAGGGCGAGACTAAAGTAGGGCTGTTACCCGACCTCGAGGGCCCGGACCAGTATAAACCTCGTGTTCATCGCCTCCTCTCAGATATACATCCCGCGACGCGCGCCATTCTCGGACGAGCACGACTTTGGGCCTCGCCCTCACACAATCTACTCATATCCCCCTCTGTGGTCGGCGGTTCCGATCGTCGACAATACCAATGACGCTTGAAGATGTATGTAACATTGCAGGGAATGAAGTGGCTCTAGACCGATTGCATATGGGTCGTGCCATGGTACGTGGAAGCTCGATATGTTGAGAATCTTAGGCAAACTTTTAGTAGTTACTTGTACGACGGAGGACATGCTTATGCCCCGTAAGTATCAGCCTTTTTATTCGTGGCCATGTATATTTATGCTGCATTTCATAATACGTGTGGTGTTATATTTATTTTTGAGAAAAATTCATCTATAGCACAAGTTTCTTCCCGGTACCAATTAATACCACAAACAAAGCCCGGTTCTAATCTATAGCACACAGTGACACAGGTGTTGCAATTCTTCCATCTATAGTACATATGTGAACTCTATTAGCCATTTTCTTCGATTATTTGTTTTATTTCGGAACCTAAGGCCTGGTCGAATCAAAATACCATCTGGGCCATGTATACATGGTTCAACAACCATGTTTTGTTCTCGCCATCAGCACTCTCTCATTGCTCCTGTTCTTGCGACTACAGCGACAAAAAAGCTTGGCAACAGCGGCGTTAGAGTAGTTTGGTGGCGTGCTGCAAACTTGTGACCTTCGAGATCCTTGTATGTAGATATATCTTTGGATTGCATCTTGGTGTTGTTTCCCCTAAATTTGTAGTGCATTTTGGGTTCTTCTAAACCCTAAGACTTTGTTGGATGTTAGTCAAATGTGAGATTGGGAGATGTACACTTAGATGTGGAGGATGATGGATCGAACTATAGACCCCAGTGGATAAGTTCTCCAAAATCCTTAATCTCCAATACACATGTTAGATATGGGATTTTGGAAATAAAGCTGCAACCATATATCCATGAGCCAAGTAGCCTTTTGATATAGGGTGATTGTGCTAGCTGTAGATATGAACATTGCTGTTATAGAGCGGATCATGATACAACATACCGCATTAATATTCAGATGCAATCGTACGCAAGGATAGTGAGAAGATGTACAGCAATGGGAAAACATGTGTCACCAGTGCTCTTCGCGGAACATTTTACTTGACTGCATTGATTAATGAGATTAAGGTGCATTACCAGTGGGCTTGGAACCAGATAGCTAACATTAGTGGCATTGATAGTTTGGGCCAAGATGTGCCTCTACTCTCTGATGATGATCCACTAGCTCCACTACTCCAAACAGGAAGAGTAACCTTACCAACATGAGTTAAATGGTTGATTAGTCATCATGGTTCTATAACTTGTACCTTTTGTGGTCCATTTATTGGAACCTTAAATCGCATATAACATTGCTACAACTTTGACCACCGATAGCTCCTACATTGAGAAGATTTCACAAAACAAATAGCTCACACATTGATCACTAGCTCAACCCAACACACATCAGCACTACTACTTGGCCACCATCAGAACAAGCATGCCTAGGAGTAATGCAAAGAACGGGGCAAAGCAAAACGCAACCAACTTTATGATCTATGTCTACTTCAATTCATCCTTGATCTCGAAAACTGCATTGCTCACACCAGAATTCTGCTCCTGTAGTCCTTCAGCTTTGCGAGCAATCTCGGCCATGTTACCTCCGTTTGCATAGGCGTCCTCATTCAAGTGGTCCTCGTTGTTGTCCTCGTGCAACACCAACAACCCACAATCAACAAGGTATTGCTTGTATTCTTCCTCTCAAAAATAAAACTTGCAACGCGTATATTGTTGCACACAACATACCCTCCAATTGGTACCAACCATACCGAAAGTGAAGAACAAAGTCAAAGAGAAACTAAGTAAGTAAACTTACACCATAATTCTTTGGGCACTTGTAGTAATCCAGTACACTCTTCCCGAATTTGCAACACTATTTGACTTAAACCTCTTAATCTCTACCCGACACTTTGGGCAATCGATCAATGGGAGAAGTGGATCTCGTGATGAGGAGGAGGATTGCTCTTGAGATCCAGATGTCTTCACATCGGAAGACAACTCGGATGTGGATCGCATGGAGGTGCACTCCGAGGTTGACTTCTTCCCCTTACTCACCAATAGCGTGGGCTAGGGTTTCTTGTGGAAAAGGGGAATTAGTGAGAGGAGGCGAGGCTGACAAATGGGAGAGTGACCCCATGAGATGCGTAAATGGAGAGTGCACGAATGGGCAAGGGCATTTCGGTCTGTCGATGTTCAAGACCTTGGGTCTCTTAATCGAGCTTATATAAAATTTATAAGATGTGGGCCCCTGGATATCGAAATGGAGATAATGGGAATGCTTCTTTATTAGCCAAGCGACTGTGATAAAATGTTCTAAGTACAAGATGATCTACGTGATTATAGATGATTAATCACATATTACAGATGATGTCTGATGTCAAAATGCGAGACTGCAAATGATGCTAGGTCCATCTTCAACAGCGTGGGTTGGCCCCCTATTTATCTTGACGAAGAGGCGGCCGTTGAATTCCAAAAGGATGTCAAGTAACCGAGGGATGTCTCCTGCCAAATGGTGTCTTCTTGTCAAAGGACGCCTTTTTTTATGATAACTTCCAGATAGTTGTGTGTTTCTATCATATAACTGTCCGCACGGAGACCTGTGTAGGAAAAACCGCTTGCCCCTGATAAGTTTGCTGGTCAGGGTGGTCATATCACTGGTCGGTGATGACCAATGTGAAGATAAGTTTTGACCATATTTGACTGAACTGGTCGAAGATCTAACCGTTCGAATAGGGATGGATTTTTGTCTCTATGTTTTATGGGCTTAATTTTAACAGGCCGATTTAATGGTACATAGTCACGAATTATTATAAAAAAGAAAGGGCCTAGACGGAAAACAGGGTTTCAATCCTCGTCATGGTCCTTTTTTATGTCGTTAGCCAGGAGTTAACATATGTCCTATAGATGAAAGAATTACAACATTCGTGTGCTATAGATTGGAACTAAGCTTTGTTTCTGGTATTAATTGGCACCTGAAAGAAACTTGTGCTACAGATGAAAATTTTACTTTATTATTTACTGGTGCGGAGTTCTTTTATTCATATGTAGTGGTAGTGAACCAACTGGAGAATCTGTGGTGCAGCTAGTTTGCCAAACTTGGGGTATAGCAGTTTTGGCAGGGATGAAAGTGGATGTGGACTATCCACTAGCTCGCTTAATTTAGCTCGCATAAAATATTAAGTGGTCACCTACAACTCAATTGATGAATTAAGTGGTGCTTGCGGTCAGCCCACGAAGCCCACATCGCGCCGCCTTGCAGCCCACAACAGGAGTGGTTGGATGTTGTTAATCTGTTGAGGGAGCGCTGGATTTGAATGTCATGAATGTAAGCTTGAGCTGCAATGGCTTTGGAAACTAGAACATGTTGATGGGTTTTGGCAAAAACTTCTAAAAAGGAAGTATGTGGCAAATCAAACTCTGTCTCAAGTTCAAGTTAAACTCCATCAAAATCTGCTTTGATTTTCAGTTATCTGACAACACAGACAGATTAAGATGGAGTTTAGATGCTACAGGGGTTTTCAATGTCAAATCTCTGTATCAAGCTCTTAAGATGTCTAGTGTAGAATAGCATCTTGACAAAGGACAACCACTTAAGAGAAGGTGGAGGGGGACAAAAGTATTCTATTTCTGGAGTAGAGGAAACAATTCAACATTTGTTTTTCTATTGTTTTTTGGTAAGATAGGCTTGGCAAGTGGTTAGCTGTGCACTGCGGGTGATGAATGCGCCAAAAGATTTATCCCAGTTACTTTCTATATCGGTAGGTAATTTCCTAAAGAAAGAGAGGAACATGGTTCTAGCCTGATGTGTTGCTGTTTGTTGGACTCTTTGGAAAGCTAGAAAAACTTCTTGCTTTCAGGAAAAAAAAAGAGTGGATGATCCTGCTACTATCATATTTCCAATTTCAAACTGGCTTGACAGATTCTGCAGATAAAGGGAGGGCAAGGAGCAATGCGTGAAGGGGCAGCGTCAGAGGCTATGGGTGCTTTTGCAAGGTCTTGAGGTTGGGTGCCAACTATACACCGGCTACAAGGAGCAGCATTATCTTCAGATGGGGAGGCGTCTTAGTGGACTACATCCAGTTGAGGAGCTGGTGTTTTGCGTTTCCTTTCCTTGTTTCAGTGCCAAAGTCTAAGGATCATGTTTTGATCACCCCTTGCTAATCCTGAAAAGTACAATATGCTAGTTGTTGGTTAGAACCTTTTCTACCTAGTTTGTAGCCTTTTCAGTTTGCTGTGATGTACTCTGAAAACTCTGTAAATCTTGGAAGCCTTTTCAACCTAGTTTGGAAGTTTTTATATGATTGACAACGCGGTAGTCATATTATGTAATTATCTTATTTTATTGGTTGTTGGCAGCGTGTTGTGTGTGCCGCATTGGCTGCCATAACGCTTGACGGGCTGCCGTATTAGCCTGCATAAACTTTGGCGGGCTATGCAGACAAGTGCCGCATTGCCCACAACCCATCCCACCTTCATCCTGAAGTTTTGGCTCATCTATGGGCATTGAAAAATCCTATTGCCGCAATAAAGAATTGGAAGCCGCTGGCCTTCATGCTATTGAGGTATATCGAAGCGACGGGAAACTATCTGGTATGAACAAAGCTGATTTTTTTAATATAATTTTAACACCATATTTTAACGCAATTATTTGCACCTTAATTTGATGTTTCTTCCATATCTTATTGTACCTGAAACATCAATGCAAGTAACTGGGGACTATTTCTTCAACAAGATTAAGTGATCGCCAAGATACTTATGAGGTCCTCAAGCTTGGTGGATCAGAGACTACCATGGACAAGATAACAATACTTTCCCTCTCAATACAAGTTGTACAAATCTTAAAGCAACCGAAGGGGTAAGTAATAACTATCTACCTTTCATTCTTACTTTAATATTTATGCAACTGTCAAAAAGAAAAGCATGGAAGCACCTCTCGAAGGGATAACCATAGGAATTGTTGATCTTCTAGTCTTGGCTGTTTCTAAATTTCTTGAGGTATTTTAACCAATCTGGCGTAATGCTATCAAGGAATTTTCTGCAAATATTATCGAGAGGACACCTGACTTGAATGGCTCAAACGAATTTTGACGGGCTAGCTCCAGAAAAGATTTTTGAAATATGTGTTTCTTCTTGAGATTACAGATATTAAGGCCCTCTTTGGGACATATTATGAAAAAGCTGATTCTGGATTCTGAGAGAATCGGGCGGGTGATAACTTTTGATTTTTGTATATAAATTCTGCTTCTAATTGTGGGACCTCATCTAGATTGTACTACAGCTTCTTTGTAGATTGTTAAACTTAGATCTCTTAGGATTCAAATTGTGGATAAATAGGTTATCTTGTCAAATTACACCCTTAGATGGAATGTATCTGAGTTTTCAGAGCATCCAACCATCGTAGTGTAAGGGTGCGTTTGGTTGCCTGGATGAGATTGGATGGGATATGGCCGTCCAGCTTGGATGGGATGGAGCCATCCAGGTGGATGTTTAGTTGGGTTGATAGGAATGGAGCCATCCAGGTTGTTGTTTGGTTGGGTGGATATGGACATGCCATTTTTTTGTTTGGTTGGATGGATGAGAATGGATATGATGAGCCAATTTTTTTTCGTTGGATGGATGAGGATGGATGGGGTAGTTGTAATCAAGGTTGCAAATTTTGGTTCGAATTTTTTGGACAAAAAATGAATTTTTGGATAAAATTTGATCAAAAATTGAATTTTCGGACAAAATTTGAATTTAACCGAGTACACATCGCGCGAAATTTGAATTTGACCGATTACACATCTTCATACAACAAACTGGATGAGTCCGTTCGGCCTTTTTTGGATGGCTCTATCCAGCATCTTAAGGGAATATTCTAGAAAACTGGATGACCATATCCCATTCATCCACTCATCCAAATCCATAGATGACTCCAAATCCATGAATGACTGTCGACTTTTGTAGTCGGCAATAAAATTATGGGGCAGGCGCTAGATCTCAAACTCGAAGGTCACACAAGACAAGGGATTAGACAGGTTCAGGCCCTCAGCGATGGAGGTAATACCCTAATCCTGTGTGCTGGGATTATACGGATCTCTTGGATCTAAGGATGCTCAAAGCGCAATGTGCTCTGGGCGATATGAGGTGTGCTATGCTCTAAGGCTTGATGATTCTATCTCTCTGTTGTTGCCCGCCCTCTCCCTTATATAACGGGGGTCGTGGCGGCTTACAGAGTCCTGATCGGTTAGGAGATTCTAATCGGTTACTAGATTCTAGTCGATTACAGGATAGAGTTTACATCTTTATCTATCCTATCAATGACTCGGATTACAATCGTATCTTTTATTTCAAATACAGATAACCGTCCATAAGATGTGCCCCCTTCCGTGCGGTAGCAGTGCTTGGCATGGGGCTCATCCTTTGGGCCTTCTGCTTGGGCCCGTCTCCTCCTTAGGCGATACTAGGCCGGTCCTGAAGATACCTGATTTTATATATTCCACAGTATTGATTCACCTAACCAAATGCCACCTAAGTGTACATGTGATCAGAGGACGGAGAAATGGAGTGGCTTCAGCGGGAAAAGAGAAAAGTAAATTGTGTATTGTGTCGCTTGATGGCCTGAGTGTGCCTTGTTTGCCATTTAGCAGCCCATGTCAACACAGGTTACATGGGCCTATACATCACAACATCAGTACGTGTCTGGATATGGGCTAATCTAGTTCAGGTTGGGCTCCTTTACGAAGTTTGTTCTTCTTCTGTGGTACATGGCCCTCTACAATGCTTGTTCTTCCTTTTCCTTTCTTTCTTTTTTCTTTGAGAGGATCAGACCGAAAGTGTGGTATGACATCTGCTGGAATGGGGTTGAGTTGAACCAAGCCTACTAGCTTGTACTTCTTCATTTCCAGTTCAATTAGGGGGAAAAAAAGAGACATAGGTTACATTGATTGGCCTGAGAGCTGCATTAAAGCTCAAAAAGCTGTTGCATGGGGCCTTTTCCTTATAGAAAACGAAAAGGAAGAGCTGCATGACGTCCTTCCGGGATATGGTCGTCGCAAAGGTTAGTTATTCTTAACATGGGCCTGTTCACTGAAACTATGAGTCGCAAAATTAAGATGTAATATACCTAGGAGTAATAACGCTAGATATCATCACATAATGATGAGCTGCTACCTGCAGTGACTAGACATTATGCTGGCTAATTTTGGAGCATAATTGCTGAAAACAATCAGTTGGTTGAAGGAGCCCATCACACGGTTGAAACGTGCCATTCTTAAACTCGAGTATGGAGTGTATAATGCATTCACACTGGTTTCCAGACTCCAGAGTGATTTGCTGTTGAGAAACCAGGTGTTGTATGAGTATTTTCAAAGTAGACAATTGTTTTATGCCATTTGTAAACTGTTCTTTGTTTCTTCCAAGGGAAGAAGAATTCTTGCAAGCAAGGGAGTAGACTTCTTGCAGACATTGCATCATTCATCTTAGCGTAATAAACTTTGCAAGATCCAAAGCTTCTAAAGTGGAGATAAAGTTATCCCTATTCTATGCCTTGTCCAAATACATCATTTTATCCGGGCAGACTTGTATTCATCTTATTTCTCGGAAAAATACGCGTCTTGCAGAGAAACAAATTTCTAACAAGTGTATGTACTATGATGCAGCCTCAAGATTCTCAGTTAGAGAAACACGTTCTAATGAACGTGTATACAATTTTTTCCCCCAAGTTACTGTTGTAAACTTGATAGAAGCTGTGTGCGCCATAGGTAGTTTCCAGCTGCAAAGAAGAGATTTCGCAGTGTTTTTGTCCTAATCTGATGTCAATCTCACCTGTCTATGGCAACCTTAATGCAAAGCGCGCACAATTGGACCAATCTTATGAATGATTGATCTAACTGTCGTCATACAGCTAACCGCTCGCATGCTATAGCTTTTAACAAATTGCAAAGTCAAACAAGCACCTCTACAGTTGCCCTCAATCGTGAGCAGCTGTGTGCTGTGATGCATTTCTTTGGAGTAAACTATTGTCATAGTTGCACAATCATTGCATTCTCATCTGCTCCCTCTAACAGACCAGAGCTGTCCTGTATAGTTTTCTTAATTCAGTATCAGTAGTTCACAACGAGAGGAACGAGCTCGCACGCTGCACACGATATTATACTGCGGCATACGAGCCGGTCCACATGTTTGCACGCTGCACAAAATCTTCTGAAGATCTGAAGTGGTACGTGCTGCCGTTGTTCTATTTTTCAGATTGCTGAAGCTTGAAGAGGACTAGAGGAGGGACACTGTTTTGGATGAAAGGAATAGCGGAGGAAAAGCGAAGGAATTGCAGGAAAAAAATAGGTCTTATTTGAATGCGCCAAAACATGCAAAAGTAAAAGTGTAGAACTAACTTTCACCTCCTTTCACGTGGATGGTGTGGGGTTTTAGAACACACAAATAAGGTGCTAGAGGTGTTTGGGATGGAGGATTGATCCATTCCATTCCTTAGAATATCTTCCTATTCCCACATTTTTAGAGGAAACAAGAAAGATGTGTGAGCCAGTGGAAAATTTTATTTTAAAAGTTCCAATGCAATCGCCCTTTTCCCCTCTTTCTGTCTCACACATACGATTTTCAAAGGTTCCTATGTTTTTCATGGAATTGATCCGAACGGCATACTCTTGTGTTTTTATTGCGGTCTGTATTCCTGATTTTTCACTTAGATTCCTCTGTAATTCCTATGTTTTTTGTTCTTGCGGGGTTTTTTCACTGTGTTCCAAACAGCAAAACCAGGCCCTAATGCCACTACCACTTGCCTTTACGAGAGGCAGACAGGAGCGCATGGGCACGGCTATAGCAGCAGTGCCCTCTCTTCGACGAGTGGTTAGTGGAGTTGTGGTGCGTGCTCTTTTAAATGGTGATGCACACCAGCCGGGCCATGGCGGCGCAGAGCCGCGGAAGCCGCGTTTTAGGACTCGGATGATCTTGGAGTCACCAAGTCAAAAAAAAAAAAAGCTGCACTCATATGGCACGATCGCACAACCACAAGCCTTAAAGACGGACATGTCGGATGATTACTAACCTTGGGCCTTGGCGCATGAGAACTAAGTTTACCATTCTTATCAGCTCGATAAAGAGAATCCTTCACTCGATCATGAACTCAGGTCGCCCCAGGGTTCGGTCCGGGTGTTGCTAACAACATGCTGTTATCTCACTGATTGAATTACCTAGATTGTGAATTTCTGCTCTTCCATTTTATGCAGACTTCTCACCAAATGAAACAGGAAAAAAAGGACGACCTCTTGAGATGAGAAGAGGTCATTTTTGTTGAGAAACCCTAAAGCCCACCGAAGGCCCATGTGGTCCCAATCGCCAAACCCAGAAGCGCTATAAAGGAGGAGGGTCCCCATGTACACGTAATTCATTAGCAATAAAGAATTTCGCTTTCGCTCTCCCTAAACACGTGTCTCTCTCTCTCTTCATTCTCACGCCGGATCTGTTGGGAACCGGACTATTCGATAGCGAGGTTCCTCAACACGTTATCGGCACGAAGCTCTAGGAGATCGAATTGAAAGGTGAGAAAGGTGGGATTTCAGTGATTGAATCTAGGCGCTTGTCGTTTTATGCATGCATCTACCGTTCGCATCGTATTATGTTTGCGTCCACGTGGCAAGAAGCTACAGCGACATTAAGCAAGCGAGACGCATGAAGCAATTTTGCAACTAGAAAAAGAAAGAGGCCGTCGCCCGGTTTCAGCGCCGGCGCGGCGACACCGCCGCACCGCACGCATGAAACCCTCATTGGCGCGCCTCCGCCGGCGCATGAAGCCGCGCCGCCACCCCGCGGGCGCGACGAAGTCGCTCGGCCGGCGCCACCTTCATTGCACGCCGCAGGCGAGAGCGCGCGCGACGATGCTTACGCGCGTCGCCTCGTCGCCTCGCTCGCATTGTCATCTGCTCGCCACCGTCGCCGCTTGGAACCCGCGCTCGAAGTTGCCGGCCAAGAAGCCGACCTCGACTTCGATCGCCGCTTGCTCCGGCCCGACGCGCCGCGATCCGCGCCGCGATCGTCGCGTCGCCGCGACGGCAACGGCCTCGGCCGCCCGCCGCCAAGACGGCGCCGGCTCGGCCGCGCCGGACGCGCCGCGTGACTCGCGATCGCCGCCGCTGGCGATCGCCGTTATTATCGCCCGGTCTTGTCCTCGCGAGCCATCGGCGGCTCGGGCTCAGCGACGCGTACCTCGCCTTGAGCACCGGTGGCGAAGCGGCAGAAGGTCGTCCGGCAAGCCATTCTTTGGCGTGCACATCCGGTCGCGACCACCGCGGACGCTTCAAATCAGCGCCACCGCAGTACTTGAAGCCACCACCTGCCGAAGCGCTGCGGCGTCCGCCGTCGCCCGACCTCTGGCGTCCGGCAAGCCGTGCCTTCCGACAACAAGCCCGAGTCGGCCTCGCGACCGCCGCGCGCGCCGACGAAGCGACTCCACGCCACGCTGCAAAGCGACGCCCCGACGCGAGCCGCCGCCTCGTCGGCTCCGCCGGCATCGACCTCGGCCTCGCGCCCGAATCACCGTCTGCGTCGCGGCGCGGCTCGCTCCGCCGGCCGGCCCGGCCGGCGTGCGCGCGTCGAGGCATCCGCCCGCCCCGCTTCCGCTCGCGCGCGTCGCTCGGCGCTCGGCGAAGCCGCTCTGCCGCCGCCGCCTTGCCCGTGCACGCCTCGGTCGGTGCCGCGCGACGGCATCGACCGCCGCTTCGGCACGAAGCCACTCTTGCTACGCCCGACCCTCGCCCATCTCGCCTCGCGCGCTTCGGCGCAGCGCGCCATTTCGCCCTTCGCTCCGCGCGGCTCGGCGCGCGGCTCGCGGCCGTGCCCAGCTCCGCCTCCTGCGCCGCCGCCGCGCGCGCGGCTGCGATCGCGCCCTCGCTCCGCAGCGTCGCCGCCTCGGCCGCCGCGGCTCGCATGGCCGTGCCTAAGCGCCCGTAGCGCGCCCGGCTCGGCTTCAGCAGCTGATCGCAGCACGGCCAGCACTCGCTTCGCCCGCCGCCGCCGCCACCGCCCCCGCCGGCCGCCATGCCGCCACCGGCCAGCGTGGCGGTTTTCGACCTACGCCAAGTCGCGATCTCTCTCTGTGCCTTGCTGAGATGAATGGCGGCTAGGGTTGGAACCCTAGCCGCGGGTTATTTCTTGCGACAACGAAATGGGCGAAAGCCCAAGAGGCCGTGGGAAGAAGAAAGTGGCCCAAAGGCCACTCATTTGAAAAAAAAAAAGAAAAGAAAGAAAAGAAAAAGGAAAAATTGCTAGAAAAATTTGAAAAAAATTGCAGAAAATTTTGAAAAATTGCCAGAAAATCAAGAAGATTTATTTGGCTCTGTTTTTAATTTTTCTTGCTTTATTTCTCTGTTTTATGAATATTCTTTATGAATTTTGAATCTATTGCTTTATTTAAGATATTGCAATGCATAGCAATTTATTTTCTGTACTTTATGCTTTTTGCAACCATTTTCTATCAGATTACACGCAGTAATCTAAACCAGAATTTTGAAATCATGAATCGTGAATCGTGAGTTTGAAGAACTGGCCCCGCACGGTCAGAACTACCTCACTTGGGCATCGGAAATGAAGATAGTTCTTTGGGGCAAGAAGCTCCGTGCTGCGATTGGTCTAGGGTCCTCGCAGGACGCGAAACCTACCATCGAGCAGAACGATCAAACAATGCACTGCCGTTTAAATGCATGAATCGCATTTTGCTTTTAGATTATGGTTGTTAGCATTTTTTTTCCTTTGAATAATGAATAGTAAGCTCTAGAAGAGCATACTTCTCTCGTGAATATATATGCAATTTATTCTTTATTCCAGTATTCTTTCATTTACAAGCAGTATTTGAATTATTATGCCTCTGTTTGATTAGAATTATATTTCTTTTATCTAGAAATCGTGTAGTGCCCAAATGGAAGAGATATGCATTGTTGATAGTGGCACAACAAATACCATCTTAAGAGAGTCTAAGTATTTCCGATCGATCACGAAGAACGGCTGGAAAGATTACTCGATCGCAGAAGCGACTCATATGTAATCGGCTCGGGAAGAGCCACTATTATATTGCCTATGGGTACAACTTTGGTAATTGAAGAAGCCCTTTTGTACCACTGAATCAACACGCTCTCTTAAGCTTTAAAGACATCGCGCCAATGGTTTTCACGTAGAAACCAATGAAGAAAATGGCAAAGAATACTTGTGCATTGTGAAGCACGCGGTATGTGGAAAAATAGTATTAGAAAAATGTCCCTCATATGAATCAGGGTTGTACTACACGAACATTCATGCACCAAGTGTATACTTCCTTGAAGACATTTTTAGAAGCTCAATTATTTTCTTTATGGCATGGTAGATTAGGTCATCTGGTCTTAGAATGATGAGAAATATAGTGAACAACTCACACGGTCATGGCATAAATGTTAAAAATTTCCGAATCATGAAGATTTTGTGTGCCTGCATGTGCCACCGGAAATTAATAACTAGACCCTCTGTCATGAAAGTGCAAAGTGAAATCCCTGCATTCCTGGAACGCATCCAGGGGGATATTTGCGGTCCGATTCAGCCCCTGTCAGGGCCGTTTCGATACTTTATGGTGCTCATCGATGCTTCCTCGAAATGGTCGCATGTATGCTTGTTGTCAACAAGAAACCATGCTTTTGCAAAGCGATCTCGCAGATCATAAGAATTAAAACGCTTTCCCGATCATCGCGTGAAGTCCATTAGAATGGACAATGCCGGAGAATTTACTTCAAAGGCATTTGATGATTATTGCACAACAACGAGGATAGCGATTGAGCACTCCGTCGCACGCGTTCATACGCGAGCGGACTAGCGAAGCACTAATAAAGAGGATTAAGTTCATTGCGGACCGCTTTTGCGAGTTGTAACTTGCCCAACACTTGTTGGGGACACGCATCTCGCACGCGCAGAAGACTTATCAATTTTGGACCATCGGCCTACAACATCCATTCCCCATGCGGCTTGTGCGGGATCATCGAAGATCTCCCATCTTAGAAAATTTGGGTGTATGGTATATGTACCTATACCACCCCTCGTGATTGCAATGGGCCTCTCGCAAGTCCGGGATATCGTTGGTTATGAGAGTGCATCCATAATCGTATTTGGAACCCATATTGGAGATTTGCATCTGACCGATTCGATTGCATCTTTGGCGAGGATCGTTTCCGTCATTAGGGAGAAATCAACCTTTGGATGAAAAATGCGGAAATCATATGGCATTCCACTGGGATCCCGCACATGACCCCGCACTAATGAAGCAAATCAAGAAGTCCGAAGATAATTGATTTGCGAATTTAGCAAATGAACTGCTGATCATTTTTGTGATCCGAAGGGCGTGGTTAAGTCGCATGTACCCGCAAGGAATGCACGAGAGAGGTGGAAATACCAAAGAAAATAGAAGGTATCCTCAACACATTCAGAGGCCTCAAAGAAAAGAACAGCAATCGGCTCCTCAAACCCAAAGTACCGGAGACGTGCGGAAAAGCGGCGAGAGGACTTACCACAACCGATCACGAAAATGCCCCAAGGAAAGAAGGGAGCAGTTGAGACAGCGGAAAGAAGCCAACAGAAAAGGCAATTCCGGACTTGAATCTTCCACTGCAGAAGCCGCGGAAATAATGTGTGCGCACACATAAGCGATGAAAAGCTAAAGGAACTTGCTCTGCGATAGGAAAAGCGTGAAGAGCAAGTAGAAGTGCATGAAGCACCCCATGAAGAAATGGCCATAAACTTTGTAATAACAGGAGAATCCTGAATAGAGCAACGACCAACATTGATGCCTACTTGCAAAGAAGATTGCCTCGATCATTGATCATGATCCCGAGCACGCATCTCGCGAGTGCAAGAAAAGGCTAGATTGGGAAGAATGGAAAAAGGCAATCAACTGCGAGTTAGTCTCTCCGAACAAGAGAGAGGTGTTTGCTCGTATCACGCACACCTCCCATATAAGCCACAGAGGTCACAAATGGGTCTTTGTTCGGAAGAGGAATGAAAACAACGAAGTTGTAAGGTACAAAGCAAGGCTTGTAGCTCAAGGTTTCACTCAACGTCCCGGAGTTGATTATGAAGAAACCTATTCTCCGGTCATGGGAGGAATTACCTTTAGATATTTGATCTCAATGGCGATCAACTTGAAGTTGAGAATGAAGGCGATGGATGTTGTCACAGCATACGTATGAAAACTTGGATTCGGAGATATACATGAAAGTAGGAAGGAATTCCTATCCGAACCAAGGACGGACAAATAGAAATCATGCAGTGTGAAATTGGAGAAATCAACGTAAATTTGAAGCGATCGGGAAGAATGTGGTACAATCGCTTGAGTGACTTTCTGCAAGAAAGGCTACATAAGCAATGAAGATTGTCCATGTGTGTTTATCTATGATCCCGAATGGATTACGTATAATCTCCGTCTATGTAGATGACTTGAACATCATTGGGACGGATGAAGAAATTGAAGAGGCATGCTCATACTTGAAGTCGAGTTTGAAATGAAGGATTTGGGTAAAACCAAATTTTGTTTAGGCTTGCGGCTTGAACATGTCCAAGGAGGAATCTTGGTACATCAATCAACCTACACGCAGAAAGTGTTGGAGCGATTTGGATTTGAAAAAGCATATCCTGCGAAGACTCCAATGGTGGAAGGTCACTCCAGCGGACCTAGATCCATCTGGACCTAGAGAGAGGGGAGGAAGTCACGGGAGCAGAATTCCCATATCCGAGTGCAATTGGAGCGCTCATGTACCTTGCGAATAGCACTAGACCGGACATTGCGTTATTGTGAATTTGCTAGCTCGATAAAGTCGAGAACCCACCAAAAGGCATTGGAAAGGGATCAAGGACATCTTCCGCTACCTCCAAGGAAGCAAAGACCTCGATGCTTTTTGAAGAAATAATGAATTGAATTTGATTGGCTATGCCGATCTTTGGGTATTTATCGGACCGCATCTTGGCAAGTCCTAAAGCGCTATGTTTTCCTATGTGGAGGAACAGCAATTTCTTGGAAGTCGTCTAAGCAGACTCTTGTCTCGACGTCGACAAACCACTCGGAAATCATCGCTTTGTATGAAGCATCGCGTGAATGTGCATGGCTCAGAAGAATGGTTCACCACATCCAGAAGTCATGTGGTTTGAACATTGAGCAAATTCCACGATTATTTATGAAGATAATGCGACTTGTGTTGCCCAAGCACAAATGGGTTATGTGAAGAGCAATCTCACGAAGCATATCAACCCCAAGTTCTTCTATGCTCATGAATTGCATAAGATGAATGAGATTAAGATATTGCATACTAAGTCATGTGAAAATCTTGCAGATTTGTTCACTAAATCACTCCCAGCATCTACCTTTGAAAGGTGCGTGAAAGGAATTGGGATGATGAGACTTAGAAGTCTGATTTCGGGGAGATATTTCACATACTCCCACATGAATCTCGAGCATGAATTATGAATACCCAACATAAATCTCGAAGATTAGCAATTGAAGTTGGGAGAATTGTACTCTTTTTCCTTAGCAAGTTTTTCATGAAGTTTTCTTGCATAAGGTTTTGACGAGGCAATTAGTGCAACATAGTAGCGTATCTATGTACTTTTCTCCAAGTATTTTCCCTTTGGGTTTTTCGGAGTTTTAATGAGGCATATGCATCTCGCGGCAAAGAGCCCAGGGAGTGTTGAGAAACCCTAAAGCCCACGAAGGCCCATGTGATCCCTAATGCCAAACCCTAGAGAGCGCTTATAAAAGGAGGAGGGTCCCCATGTGTGTAATTCATTAGCAATAAAGAATTTCCGCTTTCGCTCTCCCTAAACACGTGTCTCTCTCTCTTTCTGTTCTCCACTTCAGATCTGTTCGGGAACCCCGGACTATTCGATAGCGAGGTTCCTCAACAATTTTGACTGCAGAGAAGACTGATTTATTTATTGATTGCGTCGGCAATCACGGAAGTCCACATCATCTGTATTGAGTGGGTGCTAGGCTGTCCGTAACTCCGTATCGCGTGGAGTAGAAGGGAGTTCTCCATTAGGGCCCACGTCTTTTTGACCTCCTGACCTTAACCACGGTTAACTAACGAATGCTTGGATTGCTACTTGGATTGGATTGTTCTCGTTTGCTAAAAAATGTAACGTAGGATTGATAGGTTACAGCACACGATGAACGTTGAGTTTAGAGCGTGTCAATTGATTTGTTTCTACAATCGGTAAGATAAACAGAAAATACGTTTAAAGTCGATCTAAAGTTACAACCGGCAAAAGATCTAAATAGCCAAAAGGCCGATCAAATCTACAGTAATGATAAATCTAATTAGCCGATTAGGGCTAATCAGATGATAAGAGGTAGATCTTCTCGAAAAAGATGATGCACAGTAAGATAGGAGAAAATCAAATTTTATTGGCGTAATAAATAAATATCAACAATCGATGATGCACAACTTTATTGATCAAGATCGAATTACAAGAAAGAATCTAAATTATAAAGTTACTCTTAATTGACAGTAAAGTAAATAAAAAGTAATGCGAATTATTTGATTTGATTGTGTTGTTGTCATCGCACGCCTTTGATCACCTTTTATAGCAAATTGGCCGATCATACCCTTTTCCGATACGGTGTCCACCATGATCGCATTGACCTCTTACTAGAACAGGATTTCTCAAAATTGAATCGTTATCGGTTATAATCTTATCTTTAACCCGATATCGATCAAAATACCCTGTTATCCTTAGCTTGATAATTTAGTTATGTCTTGCTAAATTCTGGTGCAAACAGTTCTATAAACAACTTGTGAGGATGTTTTGCTTGGAGAACCATTCACTGTAGTTGTAGGCCATCACAAGATCATACTGAGATGCACATTACACTTCCGAACCTCTTGGTCAAAGAGAGTTCATAACACGCATTTTAGTTGTGTGAAGAACACCAATAGCCGACAGAATTTGCGTATGTGTAAAGCGGATAGCCCGATAGGTGCAGACAATAGCTCGGGAACTGCGTCGCGTGGGTGTGCGTGAAGGAGAAAGAGCGGGGAAAGGTGAAAAAACATCGAAAATTGATGTGAATGGAGTGATTGGATGCGGCAGCGACAGCTGAACTGGATTGGATTCCACGGGAGCTACGCTACACAAATACTCGTACCACCGCACGTCCACCCCTTTCTTCGCCTCCCCACTTGCCGCCTCCACCCAAATTTTTCCACCTCTCCTCCGTCCAATGCAGCCACAATATCTGCACCTTAATGCACACGTTACTACAGTACTAATCGTACTTACTACGACTATTTCTTTTTACAACGCCTATTTTACTTGGCATGAAGAATAAGGAGTGCATAAAACTATGGGAATAGTAGATAGAAATGGTTAGTGTTAATGCCCTGTGGATAAGAAAGAGGATAGTTGTGTGGGTGTTTACACGTAAATATTGAAAAGAGAGGGAAGATTAATGAGAGTGAAGAGGATTAAATCATCCCTAATAAATAGAATTAATGTATACACAATTGTCGGTATGGTAGCTGACCGCGCTCTTGCATGTGACTAAGCTCTTGTCTGACACCTTTCTCTTCACCACCAACTCGTTAATCTTCTTCCTCCTACGTGTTGGACTCCAACCAATTGGATTGTGCTGATCCTATTTTTGCTTCGGATCTGAATTCAGTCGAGTTTTTTTTTTGTGAGAAGTTGATATTTAGGAGGCAGTGGAGGAAAGGAGAGTTCGAGGAAATCGAAGCGATAGGGAAAAAATAAAAGCTCTAATCTTTACCTTGGCTCCTATTTATCTCCACTTGCCCACGAGGAAAAATTGAGGAAGGATCGACCGTTGGCATTTTCTCGAAAACCGCTCCCAACGAGCAGAAGTGGGGCATTAGTTCGCCTTCTTTTCCGGTTTGCGCATCTAATAAATATTACAACTCAAGCCAAAATAACTTCCTGACAAAGTTCAACACAGATCAAAGACACATCAAAAGGTTTTTCTTTGACCGGAATTTCCATGACTTTCTAAGTAAGCCGTTTTTTTTGAAGTTGGAGGGCTAGATGACTTAGTAATCCTTAGTAAATAGACTTAATGTCTATTGTAACTGTCGGATAAAGAATTGCTTCAATAGTTTCTTCAAGTACCCTTGGTTGGGGACAATATGCTCGAGCCAGGACCAACCTTGGTTGGAAGGGTTTTTAATCGTACATATGGACCCTATCCTCAATCATACATGTGGACCCTATCCTCCGACTGGATATTAAATCCATTGCAATTAATCATGTGCGGTAGTTAAAAGAGCGTGTTTTCAGCCTCATTCTCTGGCAATAACCACTCGACGATCGTGCGTAGGCCGAAGCCTCGCTGATAATAACTGATGACCATGTGCGGGATTGATGAACTGATGGGGCACCTCCCTATGAGCTACAATTGCCACCCTGTTGGCGTCAAAAACTTGAAGTATGGTTTATCGGTAACAACACATCGGACGAACACCAGGTTTAAGGCATGCCAACCGATTTGATACTGCAATCGGTAAGAAAAATATATGATACGTTCAAAGCCGATCTAGTAGAACAATCGGCTTAAATTTAATCAGCTAAAAACCGATTAAATTGAAGGGTAACGATTAACCCTAATTATCAGATGATAAAGGTAAACCTTTTACGAAGAAGGTGATGCGCAACAAAATCGAAAAAGATCAAACCTGATGGCGTAATTGACGAAGATCAACAATCGGTGATGCGCAACTTTATTGATCAAGATCAAATTACAAAGCTTCTAAATTACAAGAACTACTCCTAGTCGATAGAAAAATAGATGAAAGTAATACGAGTTGATTGATTGGATTGTGTGTAATTTGCCTGTCAATGACTATCTTTTATACCCGTCGGCCGATCGTATCTTTTTTCAACACGTTACAAACACGATCCGTATCGGCTTTAATTCGGACGGTTTTTCCTTTAAATCTTCATTGTAACCAAATTTCTTCAAGTCTTTCCATATCACACATCGGTTATGATACGTTGACTTTATCCTGCCGATTTTGACTACACCTATCAAATCTTGGTGTCAACACACCCCTTCGACGTTTTATAAGGAGTTGCACAGGATATGGAGGACACATACACACATAGTGCAAGATCATCACATACTCTATAGCCATAGCCTTGTACATCTTATTGTAATCTCTAGCAATATAAGAACACAAGTAGGGTTATTATTCTTTCTAGAGAAGGTCTGAACCTATCTAAAAGCACCCTGTCTTTTTCTGCGTGATCTCTGATGTTGTGTTTCTCACATTCAATTATAAGATCGGTGGTAATTCACAGACAGATGGCAAAAAAGAGAAAAGATCATTAAAATTGTATGCATGCCTTATATTTTGACACAAGATGGTAAAATTTATAAGCCTTATATTTTAAAACTTTTATACTCTGATACCTCTTCTTATGCGCAGCTGCTCTCGGATCGAATCAGAATTTTGTGAGATAAGGCATGAGCGTGCATGGTCTCAAGAACGAAGTAGATAAATCTCGTAAAGAGAATCAAAATAACAACTTTGAAAAACCACAACGAGAGACAAAGATTTGGCGAAGCTGACCACAAATTATTTAAGCACAACCTCAAAAGAGTATAAGGGGTTGTTGCTCTCTCACAACATGTCGAATCTTTTAGGACCCTCGGATCCTTGTCATATATAAGAATCTAGTGCTAAAGAATAACCTAGCATCTAATCCTCTCGTGCACCTTTTGCTCTGAATGAGTTAACTTGTAGCTTCTTGGTTGCTTGGGTTCTTCATGACCACCTTAAGGTTTATATAGCCTTTATAATTCTCCTTCAAAACAAATAGGAATCCTACTCTTCGGCCGTATTTGGTAGAGCTTCAGATCCCAACTCCACCTTAGATTTGGAGCTTGTAGGCTAAAATAAAGTGAATTAAATTTATATTTTTAATCTAAACTATCAATAAGATGATCTACCTAAACACTTTTAATATACCCACAGCTCCAACTTCATAACTTTCTGAAGCTAGGAATACCTTACTCCACCAACTCTATGGATTTTGATGGAGCTGAAGCTGTGTCAAACACCCACTTATTAGGATTTATCTAGTACACCTTTTTTAATCCTAAAAATTTAAATATAAGTTACCGTATTAAAAAAAACAAAAGAAGTACCGTTACACTATTCTACTACTACTGGCTGTTGTTAGGTAAATTTTGGAAGACAAATAAGTGTCCATTCTTTTCTCTGTCTTTTTCGAGGCCATAAGTGTTCATTCATTGTGATGCACTAATGGTGCCAATCTGGGGGCTCAAGTGTCCACCCATTTCTTATATTGCAGGGCAGGGTTAGCTCACCCAGAATTAAAAAGCATATCTAAACCGGTGTCTGATCGAGATCAATTTGACGTCGCAGAACAGGATGATGGCGCAGTTTTGTAGTGCCCGATGCCTATCTTCTCGATCAGCAATGCTCCTAGATTAATTCAAGGGATATCTTTGATTAATGAGTTCGGTAGGGGAAGACGTTAGCCTTCGTTGTAAGTATGTCGATGACTCGATATAGTAGAGCGGCAGAGCGCTATTACTTCCATTTTGCAATTCCAGAATTCAGTTGCTTCCGCCGGTTCACTAGCCTCATGCCCTCATCTTTTTTCTTTTTCTTTTTCTTTTGTTTGTGCTGAGAGCGTCATCTTGAACTTGCACGACTACAAAACACAAACACTAAAGCCAAAATGTCGTATGTAGGCCACGCCTAGATTTATTTACATGTACGACACGTATAATTGGAGGTTACTTGATAGCATTGATCTAGTGGTCAATAATTCACCTTAGCAGATCACCATTCTTTTATCTCATCCACCAATCCGTCACACTGGGAGTACCACCAACTCTGCTGATTTTTATACCAAAATGGTCCAATGTTCCGAAAAATCGTGTGTTGATCAAAAGAAACGAGCGGTCGTCAGTGAGAAGTGCGACCTATCTTTTGTACTGCAAAGCAATGAGAACAAACAATTTCGTTTTCCTTCGGTGTACTTTTGGGCAAATACAGAGCTAAGCCACCCAAGCAATCGATGACGCGCGCGACACGAGCCGAGCAAGCACACCAACCGTGCGCGGAAATGCTTCGGTTTTCTTGCCGAATACGCAGAGATTCCCGTGGGAACGCGGCCAGCCAGACGTGCCCGCAGTCGCACACAGGCACACACACGGGACGGGACGGGACCGGGCGGCCGATTTGCTCGTTGCGTTTCGCTTCGCGTCGCTGACCTCGCACCCAAAAAAGGTGCCGCGTTGCACGACGAAGCCCACATGGATCGGCGTCTCGGCCTCTCGGGGTCTCCAACTCCAATCAGCAGGGCATCGTCTCATATTCCCCATCCCCGCCGTGTCAACGTCATATCCCGTGCCCACGCCGTGGGCGCGTTGCCCGCGAGCTCCAATTTGCTCAGATTTTTTAGGGGTTGGTTGGTCCAGAAATTGCACCGCTTGTGCAGTAGTGTGCATGTCTTGCCTTTTAATCTGGGCAAGTTTGATGGGCACTTTTTTGGGATACTCTTTTTTTTCTTTGCAAGGTTCCTCGGGCAATAATAGTCTCTCCCTCCAAGCCTCCATAAATTTTTTTTGGTAAAATGTAATATCTCATAATCAACATAAAAAATAGAAAAGACTTGAGATGTGTTGATTTACACTTGGCAACTCGGCAACCACCTAAGTAGCATACATGGATCGTGTAGGTTTTGATTTGGTGAAAAAAAATTGCAGGGACATCGATCACCGATTCACTATGCACGCGCTAATGTTCATAAGCTGCCCGAATGGGCATGGTATGGTTTGTGCAGCAACATGTTACGATCCTCTTTCCATGGGTGCTTTAATGCGCCCAACACGCATTTGCATCCTTCAATTTTCCAGTTTAATCAACAAATCTTCTTTTTTTTTCTTTTTTGCGAAGAAAAACTCTTTTGTTTGACGCTTCCCTATTTCAATTTGCAATATCTAATTTTTCGATGGAATGGTTCTAACATTGCAATCAGCACACCTCTATCATGTGGAAATGGCGGAACATCCGAGACGATCAAATGTGGATGGCTCTCCATTGAGAGGTTGATGGAAACCAGCCAAGTTTGAAAAGTTCCGCTCATCTTGCCGTATTTTCTCCTTGTGTTGCTATCCAAGAACCGATGCGAAATTTTACCTTAAGTTTTGACCGAAAAATATTATGAGAGGGACTCCCTACTATACTATCACGTGGCTGTGCAGGACGATAGAAAATGGTTTGCCAATAACATCGATTGTACAGTTGCTCGTAATTGGACCTGCAGACAGGATATAATTGAGGAGGTACTACGATTCAATATTGTCCTTTTTGAGGTCTAAATCGAAGGTAACCACAGCTTCTATACCAGGAACAGTTCAAATCCAAACTCGAATTTGTTTCTGCGATTCACAACACGGTTTTTTTATTACGATGCAACGACAGCTGTTCCAGATTTTCTCACCAAAGAAAGCAACAAGACGGTTTAAAAATAAGAAGAATACTAGTCATGTGCCCGTGCGTTGCAACGAAAACTCAATTTGTGACAAAAAATTTATTTGCAAAGAACACTAACTTTAGTTATGTTTCAATAGTAGGACAAGTTTGTTCCTCCGAAGAGATTTGACTATCGGGTTAAATCATCTTTCATCTCAACCGTTTATGTTAGATCCAACGAATCAAATCTCGAAGAAAAGCTGACGATCGCCACCAACTCTTAATTAGAATTAGTATAGAGATATCAATCATTACTATTGAAGGAGGAGAAAGTTATTGCCTTCCTCTTGCAGAAATCTTCTTACTTCTTCCATGACCTTTCTCTTCTCTTCTCTTTCTGCGTGTGTCTCCACTACCGAGCCTATCCTCCTAGAGATGAGAGTGGGGCCTTCTAATAGGGAGTAGATGAAAGCGAGAAGGCAACGACGTAGGCGGATGGAAGCAGTGTCTCCTCAACATCTTCGTGATTAGCACGTGATTTGGTTGTGTGATTCTTTTCTTTTAATCTATGTATTTTCATATATGATGAGATAGAATTCCGTATTATGGGATATGGTGAGTATATCCTTCTATCCATGCAGGACATGATGAGAAAATCTTTCCATTTATAAGATATATGAATAACATCCTTCTATAGTAAGAACATGCAAATAGAGATATGCTAAAATAATATTTCTATTCAAAAAAGATATGATAAAATCCTTTCATCCAAGATATGATTAAATACTCTTCTATCTCAGCCGTTCATGTCAGATCCAACGAATCAGATACTCTAGAGGAGAACGGACCACCGTCACCAACTCCTAATTAGAAGTAGTAGAGATATTCAATGTTTGGTAGTAGAAACACAACTATATATCAATACACACAAAGTACAGTTGAAAGGAGGAACTTGGTGTAAAAATAAATTCACGAAAAAACAATCGCTACAATGTCCAAATAATCTCTCTTTATTTTCAGAAAAGGGTACTCAAATTATTAAACAAGATGTAGTTAACACATGTTGATGTACCATCCTCTTAATCCCTTCATTCCGCGAAGGTCCACAGAATAAAGGGTTATAATGTTTTCTTTTTTGTGAGAATTTTTAGCATCTTATGTTTTTTCTTAGCAATTGTAAAAAAACTATCATCAACTTTTATTATATAATGGTTACTAAATTTTTTATATACAAACCAAATTCCATTCATTGTTTTATTTTTTTCTCGAATTAGAATATTTTTGTAATTTTAATTCCAAATAAAATTAAAATTTCTATTTTTACTTAGTATGGAGTTAAAAACTCTGTAGTTTCCTTTTATTTTTATTCTTTTTTTTATTTTTTGTTTTTATTTAATTTTAAATTTCATTTTTAGGTTAGAATTTGTATACAAATTCAGCTACTAATTTTCATATAATTGTTAGTATGAAAATCAAATGGCTAATTTCTCTTTATTTTTACTCTAAATTTCTATTAATTTTAATTGTTACTTTTTATTTAATTTTGAATATCAGTTTTCGGTTAGAATTTGTATACAAATCTAACTGCTAATTTTTATTTCGAATTTCAGCTATGTACAAGTTTTAATTTGAACTTTGTATGAAAATAAAATGGTTGATTTCCTTTTATTTTTTATTTCTAATTTATTTTATTTTTATTGAACTTAGTATGGACTCTCTCTTTTAATATAAACCATTAATTTTCTTTTATTTTACTTAATTTAAAATATTAGTTTTAGGTTAGAATTTGTATACAAATTCAACTGCTAATTTTTATCTTATTTTTATTCCAAATTTTAGCTATGTACGAGTATTAATTTAGATCTCGTATGAAAATAAAATTGCTAATTTTTTTATTCCTAATTAATGTTATTTTTCTTTTACTTGGCGTATACTCTTTCTTTTAATGTAAATCGTTATAACTTAGGTCCGATAGATTAGATGTTTTTATTTAAATAATAATATCCAATGGTTACTATAGTTTAACCTAGTTAGTTCACTAGATTAAGGGTTGGATGTTTTGCATTTTTATTACAATTTATAGTCTATTTCTCTTTTTTTTTCTTAGCAGCTCTAAGATACATGCCATGGGCTTTTAATACATAACTAGCAGACTTATCGGCGCAACTGCGTGTATAGATATTATGATATAATTGTCTTTGATATACAACTCTACTTTCAATTATTGAAATACAATTGTATTTGTTATATAACTCTATTTATATATAATTAATCTGCACCATTATAATTTGGCCTCACCAAAATAAGTAGTGGGGATCCTTTCAATTATATTTGTTATATATGATTAATCTGTACCGTTATAATCTGACTCTACCAAAATAAGTGATAGAGATCACTCCACTAAAATAAGTGATAGAGATTATTCTCTTTTTCTTTCGATTAATATGAGAATTTTTAGAATTTAGGATTATTGTGGGATTTTTTAGCTTTAAAAGGAAGGAGGTGCCTTGAATATCACCGATTATTTATATATATATAGATAGATTTTGGAGGAAAATAAACATCCACTCAAATCTCTTGGAATTTGGAAATTTCCCTTTTGAGTCTGCAACAATCATGCGAATCACGAAAACTCCTATGTTTTTTCTTTGGATCAACTAAACAACATTTGTTATACTCCCTCCGTTGATAAATCTCTACTACTTCTAATTACGACTTGGTGGCAGCGGTCCGTTCTCCATACCCTCTCTTTCCTTCTATTCGCCAAATTCGCTTCATTTACACTTTCCTTCTATTCGCTCAACCTTTCATACATTCGCTCATCTCACCCATCCCCTCCGATCCGGATTCCCTCTATTTTATGAAAATATTACTGACCACATCTCCTTAAAATAGAAGGATTTTATTCATATATCTTATAAATGAAAGAGTTTCCTCATCATATTCCGCTTGGATGGAATGACATACTCACCATATCCCATAATATGAAAAACCTATTTCATTGTATCTCATTCAGATAGAAATGCAGAGATTAAAATGCAAGAATTGTATAATCAAATCACGTGCCAATCCTGGAGATCACAAGGCACTGTATCATATAGGCTGAGCACTCATACGCCTAGCTGCCCTCTCCTCCACCTATAAAAGTCCACCTTCATCTCCATCATAGAGGACATACGAAGAGACGCAGGAAGAGATAGATGAGAGGAAGGCTCATACACACACGAAAAAGAGAGAAAGAAGTAATACAAAAGATTTAAGGGGCGCAAGAAACGATATGGAAGGAGGCCATGGCCATGGCTCCTTCTCTCTTTTTTAAGACAGCTAAAGCTGTGATTAAATTATGAAGATAGAAAACAAAGTTTAAAGTTACAAGGTACAGAAGACTGCACTCGAGACAAAAGGTTAGGAGAAAAAAAGATAAAAAATCAAATTCTTTAAAGTTGTCGTTGTACTATCATGTTGAGGCTTGTTAAAATTATACTAGTATGAATGATTAACTGATAATTTGAAGCACTCTTAAATAGCTAACAAGTTCGTTTTATACATGTCTTTCTCATCAACCAACTTGACCGTTGCTTTGAAAAACTTTTCTTAATAAGGTTGTGTTTGAGAATTTTCGTAGCACCGCACGGGCACTTAACTAGTATAAGGTGTATTTTGACTTGGCACAAGGATTAAGGTTGTGGTGAAATTGAGGAAAACATGAGCGAAAATGACTTACATATCCCTCTTAATTGTCTTGGAAGATGGGAGATAATACTTTGTGCAGATGGTAATGAATAAATGCATATGATTGAGAGAGAATAAATAAGGGTATATGCGGAAAGACTCATTAAATATACATGCACGTCTTATATTTTTTAACAAGATCATTCAAACTATAAGCCTTATATTTATCAACGGAAGGAGTATATTACTGTGTTTGTAATTTATATAGGATTCAAACAGATTTGGCATCTAATTTACGAGTTTTTCCGACATCTAATTTACCCGTTTTTCCTTTCTTTGTCCCAAAAGGCCCTAATGGGTCCATATGAAGAAGGATTTAGCTCTCTCTCTCTCTTTTAACAAAAAAGCGAGGGGTCTTTAGCTCTTGGTGCAATCGAAAAGCCGAATTCTGAAGAGCAGCGCAGTTTCGAGTCAATCCAGTCCAACATGACCCAATCACACGCGGCCACGTATGCAGAGCACAGTATGGCGACGGCAACCGCTTGTCCGGAACACACGTGGCGGACTCCGATTGGCCGCAACTTGTTATTCGCGCGTGCTATCTGGCGTGGGCTGACGACATGGACGAAAGCAACAGCTTATCTCCAAATTGCGTATTAACCGTTTCGTAAAAAATGCTTAATGAATTAATTAAATCGTTTTGTATTAGAAAATTGCGAGGAACAGGGAGGGAGAGAGATGCTTGGGGCTTGCTTTGCTTGCACGGCCAAAGGCCTGGGCCTGGGGCTATATAAAGCCACGGGCTCCAGGCCACTTCCTCCTCAGAGAGGCGCCTCAACCCCACCCCAAGAACACAAAGCCACAAGGCAGCGCGTCCCATTCCACTCCGCGGTGAGGTTGAGCGATCCGAGCAGAATCGTCACCCGCAGCAACAGGTTTGTTCTCTGAACTTCTCTGATCTTTTTAGCAGCAGGAAAACATAAGAAAGGTCCTGTCCAAGAAGGTCTTCTTTTGGGTTTATTTTAGATCAAAAGAAGCGTTCTTGTGTGGGGATTTTTCTCACCTCATCACTCTCCTAGAAGGAACAGAGATCCAGAGAACCTTTTTTCTCTTCTGGACTCTTGCCATTTTTTACCCTTCCTTTTACTTCAGTAACACCAGAAAGGGTTCTTTTGCAATACCCTTCTGGTTCATCCTCTGTTTTTTCCCCTCTTTGCACAACCCAATCCCCTTGTTTCTCCGCTTTTATTGAGGATCAGGGCTAATTTCCAAGCTTTTTTTTTACTTCAATTCTTGCATAAAAAGCTCCTTTTTTCTCTTCCTTTTTTAGTTCTCCCTGGCCTTTTCTTCTTCTACCTCTATCTAGTCCTCATGGCCGCAGCTATAGATATGTACAAGTATAATACTATCACGCACCAAATCGCCTCCTCTGCTCCGGATCAGGAGCTCATGAAAGCACTCGAACCTTTTATTAGGAGTGCTTCCTCGTCCTCTTCCTCCCCCTACCACTACTACTCTTCTTCCATTACCCAAGATTCCTACATGCCCACGCCAACATCTTACACCTCGCTCACAACGCTGCCTCTTCCTACCACTAACGCCGCCGCCGCTGCAACTACCTCGTCTTTCTCGCCGCTTCCTCCGCTGTACTCTTCGCAGTATGCCGCTACCGCGGCGTCGGCCATGACCGGGCCGATCGGGCTGACCCACCTCGGCCCGGCCCAGATCCAGCAGATTCAGGCCCAGTTCTTGGTAAAGCAGCAGCAGCAGCAGCAGAGGGGCCTGGCCGGTGCGTTCCTTGGGCCGCGGGCGCAGCCGATGAAGCAGTCCGGCTCGCCGCCGCGCGCGGCTGCGTTGGCGGCGACGTCGAAGCTGTACCGCGGCGTGCGGCAGCGGCACTGGGGCAAGTGGGTGGCGGAGATCCGCCTCCCCAAGAACCGGACGCGGCTGTGGCTCGGCACCTTCGACACCGCCGAGGACGCCGCTCTCGCCTACGACAAGGCCGCCTTCCGCCTCCGCGGCGACCACGCCCGCCTCAACTTCCCGTCCCTCCGCCGCGGCGGCGCCCACCTGGCCGGCCCGCTCCACGCCTCCGTCGACGCCAAGCTCACCGCCATCTGCCAGTCCCTCGCCGCGCCATCCTCCAAGAACGCCGCCGCGACCACTGCCGAGTCAGCGGCCGAGCCGGAGTCCCCCAAGTGCTCGGCGTCGACGGAGGGTGAGGAGTCGGTGTCCGCCGGCTCTTCCCCGCCGCCTACGCCGCCGGTCCCGGAGATGGAGAAGCTGGACTTCACGGAGGCGCCGTGGGACGAGTCGGAGACATTCCACCTGCGCAAGTACCCGTCCTGGGAGATCGACTGGGACTCCATCCTCTCATGATTCATGAACAATCAGCTACTACTAGTAGGAGTCTTCGTTAAGCAAGTGTATTTTTCCTTTGGATTTTGCAGCTGCGATGGCTCGATGGCATTTTAGACGTCGGCCATGGCTGCCGCGAGTAGCAAGCAGTAACTAGTAGCCAGTGCCCAGTGGTGTTAGTAGTAAGGTTGTTACTATTACGTCGTCGTGCAGCTAGCGTTGTGATGTACGTAGCGATTCTTCTGGTTGAGCTGCCGCTTGTTTTTTCCACGGCACGGCCAGTCGAGGGGTGTAATCCTAAAATCCTTGGTTACCTGTTGAAATCTGACTAGTTTCAGGTGCTTGTGTCATCTCATCATCTGTGTTGTGCCTTTTTGCTTGCGATTAAGTAGATGGTGCTCGCCTCAACATGTGTAAGCAAAAGCTGGCGAATTCGCATTTGCTTACCGTGAGATGTATTAATCCGCACGGAAAGGTTCATGCGAAGTATGCACGTATGATAGAAGAGAGTGGACGCAACAGGGGTCCATGGTAGGATATGAAGTTGAGTTACCGTTGAAATAGTAGACCCCGGCCAATGCATACCACTCCGGTTTCTTCACTCGGCTGAGCCAAGTGTAACACTGGTGCGGTTTGCTAATCAGTCTAATGGCCTCCAAAGTGATGAAAGTCGTACAAGAACAGGTGCTTAAGTGCTTAACTACAGGTTGATCCGCAAGAAATTGAGGCCTTCAGGTTTCATTTTTGCAACAGATCAGGTAGTACAAACTGTGGTGCTTAACTACAAACAAGAACTTAGTATTGAGTTACATGCACCAGTTAACTCACTAAAAGATTATGTCGATGAGAAAAAATAGACAATATACTCAATCGTTCAACACAAACTCTTAAAAATTAGTTAAGCTCTAGTATTCTCTTCCAACCCATGCCTGCCAAGTTTGAGCAGTTTGGTTAGTGCCAGGGATTAGTAGCTCCGCCACGCTTAAGCATCCCCGGGTCTCGTGGCCGCTTCCCACAAGCTCGGGGGCTTGTCTCTGACTTAGAGGGTGTACTCCCCAAGCTCGGGCTCGGGTTCAATGAGCTCGGGCTCAAGCGCAAGGATAAAGACCCTGTTCGAGCTTGACACCACGACTTCTACACCTCCCGGGGTAAACGGCATTTGCAATAATTTATCTTTCTCGTGTAAAAACTCTCCCCTGCGCGGGAATCAGCGCCAAACCTGTCTCTGCGTAGGAACTAGGGCAAGCAACTCCCGTCAACTCCCAACGACTACCGTCATCTCTCATCGACTCCCGTCAACCCCCAACGACTGTCGTCGCCTTTTAGCAACTCTCGTCGACTCACCACGATCACCTGACGTCAACCTCGGGACCAAGTTGTGAAGCTCCCAGAGGGCTATAAAAGATGATGGATCACTCTGACCTAGGTGTGGCCCCCAAGAAAATGAACACCTCCAACCAGAATACTTAGACTCCGAGAAGACACGTTCCCGCCGAGGGACAGAGATACCCGAACTCCCCCTTGCAACTCCACTTTCGAGCGGCTCCGAGTTTGGGTCCCGCTTGTATTCTTCCGCGGAGCTTCATATACATCTTTCGCCTCAGGGCAGGACTGGAGTAGAGCTATTACCTGAACCCGGGGGTTCAAATCAGTATAAACCTTGTGTTCATTGCTTCTTCCCCGATATACACCCTGCGATGCGCGTCATTCCCGAACGAGTACGACCTCGGGCCTCGCCCTTACGCGATCTTCCCTATCTCCATCTACGTTCGGCGGTTCCCATAGTCGACAGTTAGGATGAACGCGAATGCACTAACATCGTTCACAAATTAATGTGTTTTGTTTATTCCAAGATGGCAATTTGCCACAGAAGCATCCGGATTTCTGCCGGACCCATCAAGTCAGAATTCAAGCTTATCCCGTGAAAACGACCTGATGTTCACGCCGGACCAGCCAACCCTCATCCCTTCCGCATCCTACGGCCTCACCTTCCACTAGATGCAATTCTTTAGTCCGCCCATCTAAGTCGCCGGTGAAAAGGTAGAAGAAGAGCATAAAGAGATCGAGGCCAAAGATAGCGAGGCATCCCCAGCCAACCCCCTGCATTCTCTCCAGTCTCCACCAATGCTACGCGTACAAACAGTTTCCTTTTTTTTTTTTTTGCGAGGAACGTACAAACATTCTCAGGATCATATGCTTATTGTCAGTGATAATGCTTCACTAAGAACAATAAGTTTTGTCCGTGCAAGTATACAGAGCATTTCCTTCGTACCCACTTCCATCCAAAGCATCGTCAACTTTGCTTTCCTACTCGTTCAAAAAAAATAATTTGCTTTGCTAGGGGTGCAAGTGTGCAACTGCAGCAGCCACTCGTAGTTCCAGACAAAGATCTCCCTGTTTAACAACCAAGCGCACACGCTACCGTGCTCCTTTACTCTTCCTCAAGGATTAGAAGACGCATAAACGAAGGATTCTCTCTAATAACCAGAAATTTATATTGAGCAATTGCCAGGAACACTGATCTCCTTTTCACATTGCCATTTGGAATTATTAGAGAAGACATGAGACGAGACGGTGTTAATTATGGCGATACGGATGGATTTGACGAGAGGGAAAAGGCAGGTAAAGTCGTGGGGCATACGATGCTTTCACATCGGCAGAATCCGTAGCTTGCACGCAGTAGAGAGGTCGTCCAAGTCGCGGAAAGCGCCGGTGAGGTGGACCAGCATTGCTGCCTGCCCAACTTAATTCGGCTCGCTCTGTCCATCGACTATGGATTTGTGGCGCGGTGGAATCCGCCAACTAGTGCAAAATGGAGAGAGCCCGTGCTCTGTTTACAGGCAAACGAGTTCTAGAAGGGCAAGCAATTGATTTCCCGGCAAGTTGGGGTGTGAATGTGATGTGGCAATCACTGACCACCAATTTACTTGCTTAAACCAAGTGAAACCAGTTAGTACTACAAGTTACCATAGTGATGAACTAACAACCTGCATGGCAGGGTGAGCTCTGTGGACATGTAGCTCAACGATTCAATTCTCTAAAGATCCCTGGTGTCTGATGATTGGCAGGAAGTACTAGGCCCTTGGAGTCCTCTCCTGTGGGATTACAACCACTAAGTCTGATTACGTTTAACTGCCATGCCACATACTAATGGTAAGGCGCCTATTCGGCCCTTTGCATATACTATATAGATATTCTAATCTACATCTGACACTGGAGGACGGTGTTACGGTAGGGGACTACGAAATGTGAGACACATCGTCTGACACTCCTTTTGTTATCAAAATGATGCTAAATTTGTAATTTCAGTAAGACAAAAGCGAAAACAAATATGCGGAGAGGAAAAATAGACTAAGGGTCTGTTTGGATCCATTAGCACTAATAGTTAGCTGCTAAAATTAGCAGCTATGGATCCAAACAGACCTGCTAATTATTAGCAATCCATCCTGCTAACAATTAGTTTATTAGCAGGTTGTACCCTACTAAAAGTTGCTAATAGATAGTTAATTAACATTTTTGCCCTCCCTCCAACCCTGTCCACTCGAGCATCCCTGTCCACTCGTCCACTATCCTACTAAAAGGGTATTATGGTCATTTCTCCTTAATTAGCTAATTTTATGGACTTTATTAGCAGGTGGATCCAAACAGCCTTTACTAATAATTAGCCAGCTAATAGTTAGCTAGCTATTAGCCAGTTAACTATTAGCACTAATGAATCCAAACAGGATCTAAGGCTTCGACTCTTTGTGCCTGTTCTGTCTGGTGCCAGTTGGCTTCTACCCTTTGTCCAGTGTCCACGGTTCACGCTATCTGACCAGTAACCACCGTGTAGACCGTAGCCATCGTTTTCCTGCTCGGAAGCGACCATACATGAGGTAATTTTATGCAGTTAAGTTTGCAATAACACGCAGAGTTTAGCCCATGGCCTTGGCGATGGAAGCCATGCACGGACGCGCCTTCTCCGTGGCCGTGAGGGCACAACGAGCGGTCGGGCGTGAGTAACTATTGAACGCAAGAAACTTTTGGTTGGTCGGATGGTATTAATTGAACTCACTTGTCATATTTAACTCAAGTAGAGGATGCTGCTGCATCCACTTCTTTAATCATGATCAGTCTTCTTCACCTACAGGGTGTGATTCTGGTTCTTTCCTTTCGAGCTCAACCATTCCATGATTCCAAAGTTCCCTTTTTTTTAAGCTACGAACGGACGTACAATAAAGTCACATATACACGCTATTTCTCTAAAATATTGTTAATAAAATGGTTGATAGTAGAAATTGTTCATCACTCGATACGTCTTCCCCGATTCCTTCAGCCAACACGGCGAAGATTTCGCACCGGATGAAGGCCGGGCGCGTACAAAAACCACATAGGTATCCGTATACCGAGGGATGGGATGTATTACGGCCTGATTGGAGTGGCCGGAAGCGGAAGCACGATTCTTTCTTTGGGCCGCCCTTGTTGCACGACATCGGCGGCTCGGCTCGGCGCTGCAAGGTATTCCCTCGAGAAGACCGCAAGCTGGTCTGTATAAGCGGCCGGCCGAGCCCATGCGCCGAAAAGTTTGCAGTAATTTGAAGGCGCGGCACTGCGGCGGCACGCGCGCGCGACCAAGCGGAATAGCTGAGACGCTCCGTCCCAGCAGCGGACAATGCTCTCCTAAGATCTTCGGCGCACGTACGTGTGCCTCGGGCAGTCCAGCCGTACAAGGCCGGGCCACACCGAAGGTCACCGTGTAGGCCCCCAACGGGATGGGCTAGCCATATGATGGGCTGAATTTCACTGCGTGTCGCATCAATTGTTCTGTAACGGCTCAATACAGCTAGCTATTGGAGAAGAAGAATAGCATGTCCAAAGAAGAAGAACCACCATAGCATAGCTCAAGTGAAAAATATGATACCATGCAGCAGTGCTAACATACCTAAAAATATGCCACCATGGAGCCATGCTAACATATTAGTATTAATTCTTGCGAAATCTATGTAGGTCGCTGCTAAGTGGCATTTCATGGCTTGCACGCAGTGATCCCTGAGCCACATACGGCATGCCAAATGCTGGTATGCCTACAGTCTATCTGAATTGTGAACGCAACTACTAGTAGTACATTTGGCAGCGAAAAAGAACCAGCATACAGATGATAAACGGGTCAGCACTAACACGTACGTGTCCAGCATATAAACTGCGTACATTTGCAGCCACAAGCGTTGATGCAGCGGACAGGGGAATTCGACTACTCCAATAAATGACATGACAAGTTGAACTGTTGAAGCCACAAGCTTTGACGCACTCGACTGACCGGCACGAATGGCGACACGATGCGAGAGGCTCGCTGCTGCAAACATATGCCGATGGAATCTCGCCTGCTGTTTCCAGATTCCAGCAGCCCGCTCGCTCCTCTCCGCCAAGAATCTAGGTCAAAGTCTAGATTCTCATGCGACTATGTGAGTGACCATACAAAAGCAGCAGCTACCTGCTGCGTGTGCACTCTTCAAAGTTCAAAGTATACCGTGCCCATGGATCATGCATGTGGGGCTGCACAAGAGAGATAATTCATATTATTGGCGCGCAAGCAGTGGTAACCAATCTCCTGCCGTTCTTTTCGTATAAAATGACTCGAGGAAAAGAAGGGAACCTTTTGGGCCACGTGAAATCGAAAGCTGTTGTCCATCGTGCAGGATGCCTTCTGCTTTCACAAGGTTACTAGGATAGGATGCAAATATGCAACTTGCAAGTACCCAATAATGTAGATCACTACATTTGTATATTGCTCTTATAGTTACCTAGCCTATGTGCAGTGTGCTGGTTGGAGCTTGTGGTTTCTTCTCTCTCTCTCACTGAACCGAATGCAACATTTTTTATTGCAGGAAATATGACCACAAGAATATATAGTTGATTAGTGGAAGCAACATTATATGGGTTATCAGCATGCACTGCATTCAATAATAGTGTTGTTTTTTAGATTTAAGTTGTACTAAGATTATGCATGTGATATGATTGCTCCACTGCTGGAAAGAACTTACATTATCGTGCTAGTGATGGTCGGTGCTCACTCGGGAAACTACCAAATTCTGGTATCTAGCACGCCTCCTAACTAAATTCTCAGCACATCACATGCATCAAGAACTTCTTGTTATATTAACGCTAGTTCAATGCACATGCTTTGTCACAGACAAAAAAAAATTACATTGTTAAATATGGTAGCTCATATCTAGCCATTTAGCATTTGAAAATATGTGCTAGATAAATCATAATAGAATTATGCTTCCTACTTTCTTTGGAAGTATGATTTATACTTGTTTTGAAGGAGAACTAAGAGGGCTAATAAACCCATGGGTGATCATTGAGAACAAAAAACAACCAAAAGCTATAAACCAACTCATTCAAAATAAGAGGTGCACGGAATGATTAGAGACTAGGATCGAAGGATCCTAGAAAGTTCGAGAGGTTATGAGAGCATGCAGCAATCTCTTGTACTTTTTTTAGATTGTCGGCTTTACCAAATTTTTTCTCTCTCGTCGTGGTTGCTTCAACGTCGTTATTTTGATTCTCTCTACGAGATTCATCTTCTTCATTTTTTAGACCGTGTTCGCTCATACCGTATCTCACAATCTGATTTGATCTAGGACTGCTATGCATAAGAAGGATATCAGAGTGTAAAATATATAAACTCAGTACGTAGTTGGCACATCGAACAGCTATCATTAGGCTCGTTCTACACGGCACGCCCTAAGCTCTTCCATGGCACTGAACCGAGCTCCTCCCTAGCACATGTTCACATCGTTGTTGTCATATTCAATGTGCTCGATCAGCTCGGTCTTTGCTCCATGATCGATCTACTCCGCACCCTTAGTTAGGGATGAAAACGGAACGAAAACAGTCAGTAAACGGTCGTTCCGTTTCCGTTTTCACATCTTTTATTGGTAACGGAAACGAAATCGGAAACCCCGAAAACGGATACAAAAACGAATAATGACAGAAATGGATGCGGAACGGAACGGAGCGGATACGGAAACGAAAGTGAAAAATTCCACAAGAACGTAGTACATGATCACAATATACATGACCGCAAAAATAATATAACTCATTCCACCTCAAAGGCGGATACAAGAACAATGTTATGTTCACCGCTATCACTAGAAAGTTTTTTTCTCAAATTTGTCAGGCTTGCTATTTGTCCCCTAGATCAGACCATCATGTCCTCCTACATATCATTATCATCAACATCCTCTTGCTAGTCCAACTATAAAAATGTAATACCCTAAAATTTGTATATTATTGTTCAATGTTCATTTATGATTTTCTGAGATTTATCCTGAATTTTCTGGAGTTTATAAATGCTATTTTTCTATTTTTTAGATTTATATAATTATTTTATTCATGAAAAATGAAGCCAAAATTATGTTAGAAATAATTTTCTAGGTTCAAAATGTTCCAAAGTATTTTTGAGATTTTTTTTCAGAATTTTTGAACTCTATTTGATATTTTTTTTTATAAAGCCATTTGTATTTATAAAATTATTTTAATTCGAAAATAAATGTAAATTCTCCATTCTCCTTCTTGGGCCAAGTGGGCCAAGTTTCCGACAGAATTTCCGATTTCACTTATACGAAATTTCCGATTCCGTTTCCGTTTTCGACAGAAATGGCTCTCCCATTTCCGACAAAAAAATTCCGTTTCCATTTCCGTACCGATATTTTTTGTTTCTGTTTCCGAAAAAACACTTCCGTTTCCGTTTTTCTCCGGAACGGTCGGAAATTCCGTTTCCGTTTTCACCCCTACGGCCTTAGCCCCGCCACCATGCCTGTCCCACAGCATTGTTATCGCGTCATGCTGCTAAGTCTGAGACCGGAAGACATATCTTCACTCGACGTACGTATTAAGAATATAACTTGTTTCAATTTGTTAGGAGAGTTAGAGGGTGTTTGGCATAACCCCAGCTCCACTAAAATTCGTAGAGTTGGTGGAGTAGGATACTCCTAACTCCAGAAATTTATAGAGCTGGAACTGTGGGTACATTAAAAGTATTTAGATGGGTCATCTTGTTTACATATTAGACTAAAAATATAAAATTAATTTACTTTATTTTATTTAGCCTACAAGTTCCAGATCTAAGGTGCATCTAGTATCTGGAGCTTTGCCAAACAAGATCTTAATAATGAGGAGAGAAAAATGTTAGGATAAGTTGTAATTTGTTGCGAGTTTGTTAGGAGAAGCTAATAGAGAAGAGAGAAAATTGCGAGAGGGTTCAACCCACCTACGGACACAACTTGCTTTGACAAAGCTATAAGTGGAAAGGCTGATGAACCACAGTCACCGACTCCAATAATGATATATCCTTTGTCGAACTTCTAACTTCGATGCGGATGATCAGTAATTAATCTTTTTTTTAGCGGAGCAATTAATCTTGTAGTGGACATGACAAAAGCTAATTTGCTCCAATTTCAAATATGCACGTGACAATCATATCAAATCTTTTCAACAAAGAAGTACATACATGTGTTGCTACTACTACCACTACGTACTACAAAAGAACTTATATTAGACTCCTCATCACTGATGGTTTTTAAAAACCGTCTGTGATAAAGTGTCATCACACACGGTTTCTGGCTAAAACTGTCTGTGGTATTGTCACAGACGATTTTTGGCTAAAACTGTCTGTGATGAAGGCCACATCACAGACGGTTTTAGCCAAAAACCATCTATGATTTGAATCTCAATATATATTTACCCGCTCGCGTCGTCTTTTCCCTGGCCCAAACCCTAGCCTAGCCCCACATACGCTGTCTCTCCCCCGCCGTCTCCCCCGGGCGTCCCCCCCGACCACACCCCCGCCGGCTGCTGCTTGGTGCCCTAGTCGACGCAGCACTGCTCTTCTTCCTCCTCCTCCTCGCGCCGACCAATAGCATCTTCCTCTTGCCCTTTGCTGGATCCTACTCACCCTACACGCACCGCCCTTGGTACTTAGGATCATGCCGTGCACTGTGGGAGGCACCAGGATCTAGATGCGGGCCAAGGCCGACCACTTTAAGAGGCCACCGTCGCCAGGACGCACGCCGCCGTGGCGGACAGCGGCAGGGCTGTCGGCGCTGTGCTATGGTTCCTGGGGGAGTGCGACACCATCGATTTACATGACATGTAAGTATTGAAATTAATATACTTTTAGATTGATTATGTCATTTGAATACATCAGAGTTCATATATGTTTTGTTTCAGAAAATTTGATGTCGTATGGTAAATTTGGACACTTAGTTAAATTTGTGCTATCCCAAGTCATGGTAAAATTGGACACTTAGCTAAATTTCGGCTATCCCAAGTCATAGTAAATATGTTCATTACATCTTAATATAATGTTTTCATTACATTATACAACTTTAGACAATATTTTGAATAATAAGGCATATTGTTCTATATTTTTATGTAATCCTTTTGTTTCGAAAGACATGTCATTTAGTGTGACCAAGGGCGTATCACAGACGGTTCTAGGCTAGAACAGTCTGTGATGATCAGACGGTTCTAAACTAGAACCGTATGCGATTAGCCCTCATCGCAGACGGTTCTAGGATAGAACCATCTGTGATAACCTATTGTCATCACTGACACTTCGGTACAGACGGTTCACAAAATCGTCTGTGATGTAGTTTGTGAACCGTCTGTGATGGTATTTTGTGTAGTAGTGTACGCTATGCATGTTAGAGATGTGTTTTCATGCTTTTCTTTTTTTTATAGTTGTATAAATATTAAAGCATGAATGAAGGATAAATGATGATTACTTATGCTTTCGTCTGCTTCAATATTTGTGTAACTTATATTAAAAGAAAAAATATTGAAACACTGCTCTGTGTGTTAATTTGCAATCGGTGAGTTTGTGAATACCAAAAAATTACGCCTAGGTATATGCATACAAATCTACCATTTTTAAGTAAACATCCAGGTTTGAGCTAGTGCCATCCTCCATCGGCCTTCAAATCACGCATGGATGACATCAACATATGTAGGAGCTCCTTCCTTTCGGTTGCAACAAACACCGTACCATTACCAAAAGGAAATCTAGATGCATGCATGACATTAGCAACATTGTGCACGCATCGTGAAGTACATGTACATTAAATCAGCGTGTTGCCTCCCTGTACTGAATTTTGTCTGGATCGAAACTCTACAACGCTGTAAGTACCAGTTTGCACAGACTGCCGAATCTGCACGAGTGCACGTACATGATACGAGTCCGGTAGCCATATGCACCAAGGAACACACGTACACGTATCAGGTCGATCAATTAATCCAAACCGTCCTAAGGCTACACTGCACACCTACGCACTGTGCATCTGATCACCTACGCGGCTAGCTACATCCAAAACATGCAAACATGACAGAACAGAGAGTACGTACAGATGGCGAGTCTGATGGCTGCACGTTTGGAAGCATGGCCATTACTTATTTGGGCTCCCGTGCAAGGTAGCTATCGCGTACCACGCCATGCATAGGTAGCGTAAGACCGGGCACACTGTGCAGCGAGATAGCGGTGATACTTGCAGCATTGGGATTGGACGCGCGACAACCGAGGTTGGAGAGCTGCAGCCGGAAACCGGCCGGCCGGTCAGGCAGCTGCTAGCTAGCCAGGCCCGTCCAACTGCCTGTGTCAGCTAGCCTCTCGCGCATGCACGCACCCTGGCCGGCCGACCCGGCCTCCTCCACACAAAGTTTGAAATCTCATCGAAATTTCGCGAGATCTCGATTTTCGAACCTGAACGAATTTTGAAATATTGGTTAGAGTAAAAAAATTTAATTGCTACAGTAATATCAGAAATCTCGGTGATATTTGTTATCTTTAAGAAATCATGAACATAATTGGGACACTAACCTTGTCAAAAATTTATAAAATTTCTCAAGTGTGATAATGATCCAAATTTTTTATAAGAGCTTAAGAAATGCCTCAGTACCATTCTTTAAAATTTTCAAAAACTTTCAACTTTTTTTGTTTGCTCAACCAAATCTACGTATGCATTGAACTTCATTTGTTATATTTCAAAAATCAAAAACAGAAAGAATATAAAATGGTACAGTGCACTTGTAAGAATTTTATAAATTCATTAGAGTGTGATCATAATTCAAAATTTTTATGAGATCTTAAGAATTTCCTTAGAACCCTTCTGCAAAAATTTTAAACCTTTTTTGATTGCTAAAGCAAATTTATGTATTGATCATTAGGCTTTTATCAAGACGTAGCACTATTAGAATTTTTAAAACTTTTTGAACCTTTATAATTATATGAAAATTTTATAGAAATATTAATGATACATCAAAACCATCCACAAAAAATTTCAAAATTTTCTAACATGGTTTGTACTTTTTTTTCATTTGGTTGAAGTTTGCTAGTATGGCTTTTATCAGGGTAGTAGCACTGTTCGAATTTTTGAAAATTCATGAAACTTGATCATCATCTAAAAATTTTATGAGAGCATTAGTGATGCATCATAACCATGCGCACAAAATTTAAAAATTTTCTAAAGTAGTTTGTTTCATTTCTCATTTGATTCAAACTTGTCGATCAGCGTTTTATTAAGATAGTAGCAATGTTTGAATTTTTAAAAATTCCTCAAATGTTATAATCATTTGAAATTTTTATGCAAACATAATTGATGTGTCAGGAACCTCCACAAAAAATTTCAAATTTTTTTGACATCGTTTCATCCAGATTTCAGGCTGTCCAATTTTGCCAAAATCTCAGCCCTACTGATCGAAAAAATATCAGATTTAAAAATTCGTTTTTACGATTCGTCCAAAATTTATTTAAAATTTCTAAATCTCACCGATCACATCCAAGATTCCGAGGGAAAACAAGATTTATACTAACCTCCAAGCAACCGAGAGTGAGAGATCGGGCATGCATGCACGCACGTACATGCAACAATTAAGATTTCAATGCACGCGGTACGTCTCGTCGTCGGGTCACGTCCACCTCCCTCAGAGTTGACGCGAAATGACGCGCGTACGCTACACGCATGCACGTACATGCAACAATTAAGACTGCCAAAAACAAAAATGTGCAGGCTAGCATCAGGCGACGACGACGGCCGCGCCCGGTACATGTAGCCATACCGAGTAAATTAAGAAACATGCATATATATGGAGCAAACGGCGTCATCGGCGACCCGGCCCCGGCCGGGCTAGTGGTGACTGGCGAGAAGCATGGAAAGATGCGCGGCTGACTCGGAGCCACACGGGTGTGGGCGGCCGGGGGATACCCCACGTCGAGGAGGAGCCGAGACGCAGACCTGATAGCAGTCGTGTGGTGTGGTATTGCGACTACGTGAGAGCGATATGCGGTTCGAATGGCATGCATGTACTGTTCAGTTCCCTCGCACTCTAACAGGAATTAAGCTTTATTTGTCAGTCCTATGTCATATACAATGTTATAGACAATGGTTGTTCATAATATACCTATATATCATCTATAAATATGACAAAAAATAATTTATATAATAAATTATCTATATAGCTATCTACAGTAGCCTCATACAATTAATGCGTTGTTTTTATAATTGTATACACAGTATAATAGAGTACAAAGACGTCTACAAGACTGTTTGTTAAATACTAAATGATATATTTCTCTCTACGCTACAGACATCTGGTATGTACTGTATTGTACATGCATTTACCACGCGACTTGGCCCTTGTGTTGTGCCCGGTCATGTTCGAATAGGGACAGCGACCGTCCGCGCTGTTTGTCGTTTTCCCCACAGTTTGGTACATGTCGAATAGTGCGTTTGGTACAATGAAAAAAGAAAAAGTTTATAGAAATTATCGTATTAATCCGTGAATCTTAATTATATCTACGTAGAGTAATCAAATATCTACTAGAGTTGTTACGCAGTTTAAGCTGTATAGCAAATTCAAACTTATAGATGCTACACTTTGTTCAACGAATTGAATACCACACTGCTTTATATATAGTATAAAATATGGTGAACTGTAGCACCTAGTTGCGAATTAATTGCGCGTTACGTAAGCTAGTCGTCACAATATCGGAATTACCATATACTAATGTATATCTACTACATTTAAAATAGATTGGTATTTGTTATGCGATTCTAACACATAACTGAATATATAGTTGCATTCATCATTTAGCATGCATTTGTTTCATTATATAGTAACACATAAGTGGCAATTAATTGTTTTGTTTTACATAAACTACAAAACAAAAGAGATGTCTTAAAATACACCACAGCATTTGGAGATAGCTACTGTAAAATCAACATCAGAAAATTAAATTCATGCTTCCATAATTACACAGACTACAAATGTCGATCTGTTCCACGTCATGTGGCTAGAGGCCACAGTTCAAACTCACACTAATTACGTCAAGTGAGTTGAATGGTGTGTTTTTTTAGCAGGACTTCTATGCATGCATCATCTTTAATACAACTTACATAAATCTTAAAGCAAATAAAATGGTAAGTAATCATCATCTATCCTTCATTCATATTTTAATATTTATACAACGGTAAAAAAGCTAGCGATGCATAGCGCAACCTTTCGGTCGCGGAGACAAAAGGGCAATTATGTTAACCAAACTAAGTACACCTCCATGACTGCATCGCCAGAAAAAAGAAAGGAAACAAAAGAGGAAACTTCATGCATCTACGAGGGCAACTCGGTACTGGCTACAGCTTGCGCTAGCTACTGCCTCCTACACAGTTGGGTCATGGTCTCTTGGCGACGAAGGCAGGGCGCAGTACAGCCGAACAGGAAGCAGCAGGTGGAGCCAGGGACGCGAAATCCGTACACAGCAGCAAACACTCGCAGGAGAGGAAGGAAACAAAACACGGAAGTGGACAAACAAGCCTGCCGGGAGAGGAGAGGGAATGCTGTACATGTCGATGGATGTGCACAGTCATGACGCGGATCCATGTGCATGCATGCATGCAGGAGATCGAAGGCGATTAATTAACGCTCATGGCATGCTTGCTTGGTAATGGGAGTTACTCACGAATTAAGCCGTGGCGACCTAGTAAGGGGAGCCCTTTTCTCTCCTCTGTGGACGGTCCTCGCGTGGAGGCTGGAGACTATCCTCGATGTCGTCCAATTGTACACTGCAATACGAGGGACGGCACGGCATGTCCCCTTAAAAAGTTCTATATATATATCCTCGTAAGTCGTAAGGAAGGTGCGCACCTGCCATGTGTGTTTAGCTATAGCTAGCTCCTATAGTGCCTCGACACCATGACATCGGATAAAAGGCATAGGGCTCTATACTGTTTATGGAAGCAGGTCGATACAGAACTCTGCGCGCGCGTATATATATATATAGCTTCCTTGCTTGCCCCTGGATAGCTCACCTTCTCTAATGGACGGATCAATCAATGGGTGTGGCAAGCTAGGTCAGCATCTCCCTTGGATTTACAAATTATGCAAAACAAAAGAAAAAGAACAACTATGCCAGCACACTATCGAGAACCAGTACTTGCCCATGCAGCAGCGCCGAATTAATTGGGTGATATCATCCGGCTAGCGCGCGAATAGCCAATCGAAGCCTTCGCAGCACCTTGTTGGTACAAGGGCAGCGCCCCAAGCTACATGCAGCGCAAATTGCATGCACTAACTAGTACTTGATCAATCGATCGATCCACGCAGCAGATTCGGCTCGCGACTCGCAATCGCGCGCTCCCGGCCGGATATATATTGCTCATGCATGTCTGCCCCTAGAAGATTAATTGCTCAAATTGTCATGTACAACTACTTCCTAGTGATAAGTTACCTGTACACTGTGCATGCAGCCCAATTAAACTAGCTGCACGCAATGCACGCACGCACGCAGTACTAAGTTGATCGATCCAAGCTGATTCGGCTCGGCGAGCAGCCGGGTAGACACGCGACCAATTCCAGCCTATCCAGGTCTGTCTCTTCTTGTTTAAACTGTACTAATGTTTTTAATCTGCAATTCAATTAAGATAATCACATGTTAATTTGTGCCTTAAACTCCGAACATTTGACGAATCTATATATATCTTAAAACAGTCGGTGATATTAGGTACCTTCTTCGACTTGGAGGTCTAAAAAAATTCTACAGTAATCCTTAAAAAGGAGAAAAGAAAAATTCATAAAAATTCTCTCATTAGTCGAGAGAAAGAGAAAAATCAATGCCACTTATTTCGATGGGGATAGATTATAGCGGTGCAAATTAATCATACGTAGATAAGAAATTATATCATTAATCAATAGAAAAAAAGAATATCTACACCAGTTATTTTGTTGGTGCTATATTATAATGGTGTAGATTAAAAATGCATGTTTAGATATTACAACCGATACAATTCACAACAGATACAACTATACTTTTGAAAGACAATACAATTATATAACAAATACAGTATGTTACAATGTCTAGCCGTGCAATTGTGTGCAAATTCCTCTAGTTAATTAGCATGACAAAATTGAAAAGTTAATAAGGGTAACCAATTAAGTGATAAAACGAACCAAGAGATGCAGTAGTTTCATTACAACATAAATAGGTTGACCGTGTAATTAATGGAAAAAATATTCAACCCCTGTAATTGTATGGCGAGATTTGAAAATACAATCTGTATTTGTGATACAACTCTAACTATATATGATTGAAACTAACCATTGTAATACCTGCAACTGGTGTAGATCCTTTTATGTTTCTCTCCATCAATGAGCGAATTTATAGGACTTATCTTCTTTTTTATAGATTATTGTGTGGATTTCTAGCTCTCAAAGCAAAACTGATGCATGTCTTTGTTCTGACTTGTTTGGCGACATATCAAGTGAAAACCATACTTATTGTGTAGATTTTGTGAAAACTATATGTACAAGTTTTTAAAAATTCTCAAAAACGTACCATACGTAGGGGAGGTGAGCTTTTACAACTCTGTAAAATTTGAAAACCAAACTCAATCGCACTTGATAGATATGCAAAAAACAAATTCGACCATAATTGAGATTTTCACTGTTCATCACTATTTATCTCGCTGCTTATCAATTTCATACCTTTCATATGCTATTGAGTTTGGCCTTCAAATTTTACAGAGTTGTACAAGTTAACCTCTCCTATGTATGATATTTTTTTGAGAAGTTTTGAAAACGTTTACATGTGACTTTTATGGAGTTTACACAATAACGGTGGTTTGCACCTCATATATCCCTGACTTGTTTATATTTATATAAATTTTCTCCTCTCATAATATTGTGGTTGCAGATAAATAATCAGCATGTAGTCTGCGTTTGTAATATACCCTGAACTAATCAAGTCCAATTTGCTAGTAATTAAGATACCCAACTAAGATCTGAAACACTATGCATTGTCATGGCTCTTTAAGGAAAGGGAGAAAATTGGAGTTGATTTTGTGAAAAAGCACTTTTTTTGAAAAAAAGAAAAGAAAGGAAAAGGCAAAAGGAGGAGGAGAAAGAAAACGATGCAGACTTAGGTGGGACGCGGAAAGCTGTTTCGATCTTTTTTATACGACATGTTTTGCCATCTTAACCTTTTCTTTCTTCTCATTTTGAGCGCACTAACAAGCAATGACCCAGAAAATCTTAGCTTTCAGTGCCAAGTGCGCGCGCAGATAAATCTTCTTTCCATCTCAAATACGCATGGCATGCAATGCAACCTCCGAACAAGTGATCAATTAATGATATCTCTAACCATTTTTGGGCAAACTTGACCTACCTATCCTCGTCTTTCCGACCCATTAACACAATAATCAAATCACACTATGCTGTGTTGTTTGCAAGTACGCACGCAGACACAGAAAAGAAAGGGAGATATATTACTATAGGAGCAGTATGTTGTTGGTTTATCGTTCCTGACTGTTGTCACCACTAAGACCGTTGGTGGGTTTTTTTTTATGAAGCTAGCGTACCAGACAAATTATTTACAGCGTAAAAGATAGATCAGATATGTCCAATGAAAAGCTGGTAAGTGCCCAACTTGGGTTTTAGAGAATTGTTTCAGTTGACTATACGTTTACTTTCCATGCTGGAACACTTACAAGAGTACGAAGAGAGGTGTTTCTATGCTTTTCTTTTTAAAAGTTGTAACATCCCATAAAAATTCAAAAAAATAAAAAATGAAAAGTTTGAAATTAAAAATGGAATTGAATAGAATTTCAATTGGAATCAAGATTTTGATTTTTAAACAATATCTTTTCCTCTTTCCTTGTATTCCAATCTTAAAGAAAAGAAAGATTTTCCTTATTAAAACTATTTCTTCCAAAACAAATAAAATATAAAAATAAGTTTGAGATGTAACCTTTAATTTGAATTTTAATTTCTGAGTTTTCTGAATGATTGATTTTCTTGAGTTCTTGTTTAAAAAGAAAAGTCTCATAAATTGAAATGGTAAAAGTAAAAAGATAAAAATACAAAATCAATAAAATTTGTAAAAATATCAGATAAATCTCAGATCTATCTAGAATCATTATTATACAACTTGCACTGATCTGGAATAATTAAATAAAGTGAAAAGACAAAAATGACCCTATCTAGATACTCTGAACCGACCTTGCAAGATTTATCCAGAATTCTGTAGACCTTAAACAGAGTTAAAATTTTAACCATGCCGACATGTTTGTCTTATCTATGACTGGTAAAAATATCAAGAATTTATCCCATCGTTTAATAATTTTAGAAATTCATAAACAGACAATGAGGAAAGCTGAAAAGTTCAATGTCAGAATTATTAAAATTAAAATATCAAACATAAAAATATTAAAATTTATATAATGTCAATAATCCCATTTCAGATCTTCATAAAAAGTTTAATAAAATAATAAACTGGTTTTTATCTTAAATTAAATAAAAATCAGAATCCGCCAAAATCTACAACAGTGCATTGTCAGATTTATATAAATAGTTTTACTAATAATTTTTATCTAAAATTTTTACTGGAATCTTATCTACTTCTTTCCGACCTCTACAAAAATCCGTATAAAATAATGAGTCAGATTCATCATTGTAACGACCCAAAATTCAATAAAATCAAAAATATAATATTAAAAATACCCATATGATTTGTTGTCATGTTTTATGATTTTTCTTGAATTAAAGAAATTCTTTTGGTTTTTTTTTAAAAAGAAACCCAAAAATGCTATGTAGTAAAATGGTAAAAAGTAAAAAGGTAAAAAGACCTAAAGACAGTAAAATTCTTAAAGACCTCAGAAACATGATTATGTCTCCTGACCTATTCAGAAATTATTAAAATAAAACAAAATTCAAAGATAATCATGAAAAGTCAAAGAGGAAATCTGAATCAAAAGATTTGTTCAGAATATTTCTTACCTTAACCCTAGTTGAAAATTTAACCATGCCGACATATTAACTTAACCCAACCCTGGTAAAAATATCATGAATTTATCTCTTCATTTATTAATTTTAGAAATTCAAAAACAGTCAATCTTAAAAGCTGGAAAATGCAGTGTCAGAATTATTAAAAATAAAATATAAAATATAAAATTATGAACATTTTTCAAGAGGTATAAAATATTAATTCCAATCCTGTCAAAAAGTTTCATAAAATAATAAATTGATTTTATCCCTCGATTAAATGGAAAACAGAATCAAATAAAATCATCAACAGTGCATTGTCAGATTTTTAATAATATTTATATTCGTCAAAATTATTTGAAAATTTTACTAGACCTTTATATTTACCTTGCCAACCTCTGTAAAAAGTTTGGTAAAATTCTGACTTTATCTTTTAACCTAACCTTTCGATTTTATCCTGAGTTCTCTAGAATTGTCCTGAGTATTAAAATCTGGTCTCGCTGACATGTGGGCCCGCCTGGACAGCTGTCCCCAGCAGCCGACTTTGCTTTCTCTCTGACCGCTGGCCCCATCTGTCAGCCCTTCTTCTCCGTTTCTCTCCCGTTCTTTCCCGTTCTCTCTCGCCTGAGATCGCCGCCTCTTCCGTTTGTCGCCACCTGCGCCGCAACTCGACGCCCAATGCGCCTGCACGTCGCCTCTGCCACGCCGCGTCTGCCTCGGCCTCCGTGTCTCTCTCCCACGCTGAACGGCCGAGAAATCGCCGCGCAAGCCGCCGCTTTCCTCTCTCGTCTTCACCAAAGTGCAAACCGCCTCATCCTTCTATTTAAACCCCGCCAAAGCGCCGCACGCGTGTGCTCTTCCTCGAAACCTCAACGCCGAGCCGAAACCGCCTCATCGCCGCTAACCACCGCCTTCTTCCCCAACTCCGCCAAAAACCCAAAAGAGGAGAAAGCTCGAACTCACTCTCCATCGCACCATCCTCGAACCACCTCGTCCAAAGCAACCTAGACACCCCAGAACCTTCTCCGGCCTCAATTTCACCTCCTCTTCCCGCGAGCTTCCTCCGAGCTCCTCCTTCCGCCGCCGCAACAAGACGGTGAGAACACCCTCCGTTACTCATTTTCTTGCCCGAACCCAAAATGAGATCACCGTGGTGCTCGATGCTCGTGGTGGTGTCCATTTGTCTCGGATGCCGCTGTTTCACGAACACCGGTGAGCCGTGTGCTCGCCGCCTCTCTCGGTGCAGGTGTCGCCTCCCGCCATCTCCTACCAAGCGCCACCACCCATAGATGCGCACGGACTCACCGAGCAAGAATCGAATCCATTCCGTGATTCCGGCCAGTGCCGCCGCCGGCGAGCCGCGCAAACCATGTCTCAGACGGTCAGCGACACCGGGTCCACCCGTCACCACTCGCGTGTGTTGCGTCTCGCTCGCGGCCCGAGAGTCGACCTCGCGCTGCTCGACAACGTGGTCCCCCGACGTCACCGCACCGCAGCGCCGGCGTCTCGCTGCCGATTGGGCCCGCATGTCGATTGCCTCGGTCCGACGCAGCGCAAAAAACGAAAGCGCGTTTGCTGCAGTGAAGGCGTACTTTCCCTTTTGGTATAAATTCGATTTTCAGTATTTTCAAAACCGAATGCATTCAAACTTGAATATCTTTTGAACTATCCAACCAAATGAAGTGAAATAAATTTCTAAATTCATATAAAATCAAGTAGATTCAGAATATGCAAAAATATTTCAAAATGAACTCTGTTTGAATTCCAGATTTAAATTTAAAGAAAGAATTTGAAATATGTTGTTAATAGAATTTCTGCAATTCAACTTCAAATTGAATGAAACAAATTTTATTAGAATCCATGCTCTGTTAGGAACCTGAATATGCAAAAATACTTAGGTGTACCATGGAAAATCATTAGAGCATAAAATAGGGTAAGAAAGTAGTTCCATAATAGTGATTTAAATAATTTCAAGGTTTAGAAATTAGAGGTTCTGAATGGTAAAACCTGGAAAAATGGTCTCTGGAAATGATAAATAAAATGAATAATTCAAGATAATAAGATTGGTTAATATTAGAACCTAATCAGAAAATAAACATGGAACTAGTAAAATCGATAAACAACAAATGTGTTAATTCAAACAGTTAATTTTATTTGGTTCTTATGTCCGATCCTTTCGCTTTGTTGGAATTGCCATGTTATTATTATTCGACGTGTAGCACCCGATTTAAACTCGTGAGTTCGACGATCGAGTTTGACGTCGAAAACCATCAACAAGGCAAGCACCCCTTTGATCATATTGATCCCGCTTTATAAATGTTTTCATTAAATGTTTTATTGCATACTTTACTTTTATTAAAGTCTGCTATATTTTGGGTATTGGTAGTCGTACCTATTGTCACATAGAACTTCCTTGATAAGTATGGATTTGTGAACCTTGATAACCCTAGAATAGCATAGACGAAGACTTGATGTCACTTTGGGTTATTCACATTTAGAGACATGCTTAGCCGTGCTTAAAGAAACATAAAATGTTGGATATGATTAAAAATATTGGATATGACATTCAATGGGTATGACCTTTCTTGGTTGGTATTTTGATCAAAAATGAAAATAAAACTATGATTTTGATGCGGGCAATTATTGGCAATAGCCAAGTGTACAAGGGACTTGTACGTAGTGTAGGTGGAGATTATTGCCCGTGTCGATTAAGGACCGAACTACGTGTTCGTTAAACCCAAGAATTTACCGCACAACCACAAGTGCTGGTATGGGACAGTCTTAACCTATTAAGTTGCTTAAAACTAGCTTTGCACATTGGTAGGTCGGAGTAGTACGAGCTTCTTCAAGGATGGTTGCTCGAGGGCGCCACACCGAGGTGTTGGGAGTCACGTTTGCTAATATAACGGTGAATGCCATACTATGGACATACTTAATCATTATTGTGCAAGTGATGTGCAAACATAAATACCATAGTACGGGTTTGACGCCACCGGCTGGTGCAAAGTTAGGGTTAAACAATGTAACGGTTTTGTTATGATCTCCTTGCCGACACACCAAAGGAAGTGTGTTCTTGGCCCGCAAAAGAGGTTGATCATTACTTGTGGGTAAAGCCGCACAACTCGCAGAGTGTAAAACTTTTCAAAAGCCGTTCCGCGGTTATGGGAAAATCTTGGTGCGCCAAAGACTAGTTAGCTGTTTTATTTTTCATAAAATTCAATTTCTACCGGACTGGTAGGAATGGTTACTCAAAAATTTCACTGCGACAGAGAAATGATTCTTGAAATGGGCATGATACGTGTACATGAGACTTATTTGTGCTTACATTCATTACTTTTTAAATTAAGTCGCCTTTACTTAAAGTTCACTTTTCAATCTATTAATCAAGATTTACATTCAATTTTAGCTTTATGCGAAACCACCATGAGCCTTTCCTTGAAATGGCCTGCATTTATAATAGGTTTTGCAAAGTCTTATGAGTACAAAAGTACTCAACTTGCCATGTTGATAATTTTTAGGTGAAGAACTGATTTCCGACGATACCTTTTACGATGCAGATTCGGGATGTGAACGATGAGTTTTATTAGGGTTCTCCTTGTCGCTTACTGTGGGGATTTTGGGATAAATGGCATACTACAAGATGAATGTCTCCTTTGTTATGCTTTTACTTTTGGTATTGTAAGAATGTTATGTATTTGCTTCACTGTAATAATAAAGTTGTGTATGACTGTGATATCAATTTGTATTTGTGCGCATTTAGCCACCGATCATGGGACTAGTATCAGATGCACATGGTATCCATTTTCGATATTCATTTATCGAAAATGGGGCCTTAAGTTGGTATCGAGCCATGTCGGTCAGAGGAAACCTTAAATAGTTTGGGCGTAAATGAACTTAAAATTGAAATTAGGATTCTAAAACTAAAATGATAAATTAGGTCATCTTTTCATTTATTCTTTAAGTATGTTCTTTTGGTTGTGCTAAATAAATATTTGTTATTAACTCTTTTCTATTTTAAAAATTTCTACTAGAATCTTTTCCTCCAATAATTTATTATCTTACATTTAATCAGGAATATTAATTCCTTGTTAAATGTGCAGATGGGAGGCTATGCGCCATGCTATATGTCTACTCAGAGGGAAAGTTCCGGCATGATGGGATACCTTACTCGTCACTGAATTCGCCCATTTTTCCGAGAATCCTAGATATATAGTATTCCATGCCTCTGTTAGTTCAGTTTCGGTGGAGTATATAGCAAGGGTAGATATCCCTGCCAGAGTCGAGTATGGTGAAGGGGATAGATCTTTTGAAGGCTCAGGATCTTCCATCACGATGGCCATGAACGAAGCGGCCTATAATGCAATTGTCAGGCTGCGTCATGCATTACCTGAATTGGCAGTTGCATATAGGAGAATTCCTTCTCGGCCACCTGGTGGGGAAAATTGTTATATGAATTCCACTGGGTTATCAAATACCACCTTAAGAAACTTAGTGGAATTCATTAACGCCTCAGATCAGTATTGTCGGCAAGTAGTTTCAGAGTATCGGGAAGCTAGGCGTAGGATAGCGTACTTGGAAGAAGCTATTGCTCCTTGTCTAGCTAGAGGTTTGGTACCGCGGTCAGTGTTGAGGCAAGCACCTCGAGTGCCCGTGGATGAAACCCGAGCACCGCCAAGGTATGGCGAGCACGGATGTCGCTTGTAGGTAGTCGACCTCGCTTGCCTAGAATCCATGTAGATCCGAGCGGTGTTGTTTTATGTCGTTCTCAGAGACCACGTGTATACCGTCGTCGAGGACTTTTCCTTCCTGACACGGAGAGTTCTACCCGTAGGTCTTGATGAGGTAGTGTGGATATGGAGTCGATGAGTGAGTCTAGTTAGAAAATAAGAAGTAACTTTTGGTTACTTTCCTTTTAGCTACGTAAGTTAGATGTCGATAGTAAATGTTAGTAGTAATGCCTTTTGCTTGTACATATTAAAAGTGGGAATAAAAAGTTTTGGTTGTGAATTTTATTGTGTGCTTATGGTTCCTACTGTAAATATTTAACATTCTTGTTAATATTTTTACGATGTTGTGATCCTTGATAATAATAACTTATGAATGATAATAATGAAATAACTATCGAAATTAAATGAATTAAAATCTTACCCATCACTCCCTCTTTATGCCCTTCCGGATGCCACCACGTGTCTCTAAGTGAGATATTGGAGACGGAGGCAACTCTGAAAATCAGCCTCAAGGGTGGCTTTAGCCACTCGGCTTTGCCAAACCAGTTCATCCTTCGTCAGAGCTTCTCGTCGCGTCAACCCGCTCACAAAGATCTCCGCCGCGAGCATCGGTTCAAGCCAAGGGTCGGTCCTCAAGAGCAATTGCGGGACCGCCACGATGGCTCAAGTCTTGGCGATGATTGAGCAGGACGGCAGACGAATACCCTTCTTCTTCAAAGAACTGTGCGTAATACGGCTAATATCGGTGCCGTGGATGCGGGAGCGGGAATGTCGAAGCCTATCGTCAATCTAAGTTGGGCGAGTTCTTAAAAACCCGACCCCCGACTTTCTCTTCTGCTGTTGACCCTTTAGAGGCAGATGACTGGCTAAGATCAGTTGAAAGCAAGTTGGCCATTGCTCAATGCAGTGACCATGAGAAAGTGCTTTATGCTTCGTATCAGTTGCAAGGCGCAGCAGCTTCTTGGTGGGAAAATTTCGGTCTATTCACTGAAGGCCAGCAAATTTCTTGGACATCCTTCAAGGAAGCTTTTAGAAGGACTCATATTCCTTCTAGTCTGGTAAATCTCAAGAAGCGGGAATTCTTGGATCTTCGTCAAGGGAATATGTCTGTAATGGAATATCTCCACCGCTTCAATTATCTTGCTCGGTATGCAACCTCGGAAGTGACGCCTGAAGCGAGAAGAATTGAACGCTTCGGAGATAATCTAAATGATGAAGTGAAGCATATCCTAGCTATTCATGATTTCCATGATTTTCAAGTCCTTGGTGGATAAAGCTATTATAGCCGAACACAGTACCAAGAATATTATGGAAAATCGAAGAGGAAATGGATGGCTCGCAAGTCTGTAAGTGCTAGCCCTGCAAGGCCGCGCATTGGTCAACCCACCAATGTACGACCTTCTGCTCCTTATCGCAGACAAAGCGCGCAAGGACAACCTTCTCGACCTCGGCAGCCTCTGTTAGGCAGATTGGCACATCTGAAAAGAAGCCTACTGGGAATCAAAATCAAGCAGCGGATGTCACATGCTATCGGTGTAATGAGCGTGGTCATTACGCTAATGCATGTCCAAAGAAGACTCAAGCTCCGAATCATCAGTCGGCTCAAGGTGTTCAGCGTCCCCCTGGACGACCGCAAGGTGCTGGAGTAACTCAAGCGATTAAACGAAGATCTGCGCAAATCGAATTCAAGTAGCGGTCGCTTGCATCATGTGACCGCCGAGGAAGCCAGCGACGCCACTGATGTCGTATTGGGTATGTTTCCTGTTCATTCAGTATCTACCTTGGTATTGTTCGATTCCGGAGCATCGCATTCATTTATTTCAAAGAAGTTTGTCGATCAAAATGAAATCAAATCCGACCTTCTCTCTACCAAAATGTTAATCTTTTCCCTGGATCAACCATGAAGTCATCAAAATTTGTCCCGTATCGATTGAAATAAATGGAATATTATTTCACGCGATCTCATCCTCATAGAAACACCGGTTTAGATGTGATCCTTGGCATGGATGGTTATCTAAATATAAAGGATGCATAGATCGTGCTAATCGATCAATCTCTCTTGTTAACTCAAGGTGTTCGAGAATTTTTCCTCCATCCAAAGTTCGAAAAATCCCAATCCTTCTTCTACATTCGCCATAATCAAAGAACTCGGTCAAATTCCTATAGTTTCGAATATCCCGATGTATTTCGGATGAGTTGCCGGACTTCCTCCGCATGAGATATGGAATTTGTTATCAATCTTGTTCCGGAACCGCTCCTATTTCTAAGCGTCCCTATCGTATGCCCCCTCATGACTTAGTCGAATTAAAGAAGCAAATTAATGAGCAATTAAAGAAAGGGTTTATTCGACCTAGTTCTTCTCCGTGGGGTAGTCCAGTTCTTTTTGTCCCCAAAAAGGACGGTGGTACACGCATGTGTGTGGACTATCGAGCCTTAAATGATGTGACAATCAAAAATAAATATCCTCTTCCTCGATCGACGATCTATTTGATCGCTTGATGGTGCTCAAGTCTTTTCAAAAATTGATTTAAGACATGGGTACTATCAATTGAAAATTAGATCCAAGATATTCCAAAACTGCTTTTACCACGCTTACGGATTGTATGAGTACACCGTGATGTCCTTCGGACTTACTAATGCTCTGCGCGACTTCATGACCCTCATGAATAAAGTATTCATGGAGTATTTAGACAAGTTCGTCGTGGTTTTCATCGACGATATCCTTATCTATTCCAAATCTAAAAAAGATCATGCGCAACATTTGCGTATGGTGCTCGAGAAACTTCGCGAGCATAAGCTTTATGCCAAATTCGAGAAATGCGAATTCTGGCTAAAAGAAGTTGCTTTTCTCGGGCATATTCTATCCAATGGAGGCATATCCGTCGATCCCAGTAAAATCAAAGCAATCATGGATTGGGAATCCCCTCAATCTGTACCCAAAATTCGAAGCTTTCTCGGTTTAGCGGGATATTATCGTCGTTTCATCGAGAACTTTTCCAAAATAGCCCGACCTTTGACTCAGTTGTTAAAGAAAGAAAAGAAGTTTGAATGGACCCCAGAATGTGAAGAAAGCTTTCAAGAGCTCAAGAACCGGTTAACATCAGCCCCAGTGCTAGTGTTACCCGATGTCCATAAGAGTTTCGATGTTTATTGTGATGCATCTCGAAGTGGATTAGGGTGTGTTCTGATGCAAGAAGGCAAGGTTGTTGCTTATGCCTCTCGTCAGTTACGACCCCATGAGCTTAATTATCCAACTCATGATCTGGAGTTAGCTGCCGTGGTGCATGCTCTTAAAATTTGGCGTCATTACCTCATTGGTAATCGATGCAATATTTTTACAGATCACAAGAGTTTGAAATATTTCTTCACCCAGCCTGATTTAAATTTAAGGCAGCGAAGATGGTTGGAGTTGATAAAAGACTACGACCTTAATATTCAATACCATCCCGGTAAAGCAAATGTCGTAGCTGATGCTCTTAGCAGAAAACTTCATTGTCTTTCTGTCTCCTATCATACCAACCAATCAGATCTCATCAATGAATTTCAAAAGCTTAATTTGGGAATTGTTGAAAAAGGATTTCTGGCTACACTTGAAGTGCAACCAACCTTAAAGTCCCAAATTAAAGTCGCTCAACTCAAAGATGAATCTATCATCAAAATTCGGAAGAATTGAAGAATGGAGCGAATCAATTCCATGAAGATTCAGATGAAGTGCTCATGTTCAAGAATCGAATCTATGTTCCCAATGACCCTGAACTTAAGGACTTAATTCTTAAAGAAGCTCATGAGTCCCCTCTTTCGATCCATCCTGGAAGTACGAAAATGTACCAAGATCTCCGACGGGAATATTGGTGGCGGTATGAAGAAAGATATTGTCTGCATACGTTGCTATCTGCGATGTGTGTCGGCGTGTCAAAGCCGAGCATCAACGTCCATTGGACTTTTGCAACCTTTGAAGATTCCGAATGGAAATGGGATGATATCAGTATGGATTTCATAACTGGTCTGCCAAAGACTCGAAAAGGTCATGATTCAATTTGGGTTATCGTTGATCGGTTAACCAAGGTGGCGCATTTCATTCCAGTGAAAGTCACCAATCGAGGAGATGAGCTTGCGAACTCTATCGAATAACATTGTGCGCTTGCATGGTGTTCAAGACCATTGTTTGGATCGAGGATCTCAATTTACTTCTCGATTCGGGAAAGTTTGCACAAACTTCTAGGGACTAAGCTAAATTTCAAGATGACTTATCACCCTCGGACGGATGGGCAAACGGAAAGGATAAATCAAATTACGGAAGACTTGTTGAGAGCCCATGTGCTATCATATGGCTCTAATTGGGAGAAAAGTTTGGCATTTCTTTGAATTTTCTTACAACAACGATTTTCAATCCAGTCTTCAAATGTCTCCTTTTGAAGCCTTGTATGGAAGAAAATGCGAACTCCCTCTTTTGGTCCGAAGTTGGTGAAAGAAAATTCTTTGGTCCAGATCTTATTCAAGAAGCGCAAGAGCAAGTAGACGTGATCAGAAGCCGTCTCAAAGAAGCGCAATCTCGTCAAAAGAGTTACGCCGACAACCGTCGACGAGAACTTAGCTTCGAGATTGGCGACCATGTCTATTTGAAGGTTTCTCCTCTTCGTGGAGTTCGTCGTTTCCAAATTCGTGGCAAGTTAGCTCCGCGATATATTGGACCTTTCCGAATCCTCGAGAAGATGGGCGAGATGGCATATAAGTTGGAACTGCCACCTCAACTGTCAGAGGTTCATAATGTCTTTCATGTGTCGCAACTCAAGAAATGTCTTCGTGTTCCCTCCGAATTGACCGACCTGGAGAATATCGATCTTCAACCAGATCTTTCATATCGAGAACACCCAATTCGTGTTCTGGAAGAAGCAGAACGTCAGACCAGGAACAAGACAATCAAGATGTTGAAGGTTCAATGGAGTCATCATACAGAAGATGAAGCAACTTGGGAACGTGAAGATCATCTCCGAAAAGAATTTCCTGATTTCTTCTAATCCTCTTCAAATCTCGAGGACGAGATTTTTGTAAGGGGGGTGGATTTGTAACGACCCAAAATTCAATAAAATCAAAAATATAATATTAAAAATACCCATATGATTTGTTGTCATGTTTTATGATTTTTCTTGAATTAAAGAAATTCTTTTGGTTTTTTTTTAAAAAGAAACCCAAAAATGCTATGTAGTAAAATGGTAAAAAGTAAAAAGGTAAAAAGACCTAAAGACAGTAAAATTCTTAAAGACCTCAGAAACATGATTATGTCTCCTGACCTATTCAGAAATTATTAAAATAAAACAAAATTCAAAGATAATCATGAAAAGTCAAAGAGGAAATCTGAATCAAAAGATTTGTTCAGAATATTTCTTACCTTAACCCTAGTTGAAAATTTAACCATGCCGACATATTAACTTAACCCAACCCTGGTAAAAATATCATGAATTTATCTCTTCATTTATTAATTTTAGAAATTCAAAAACAGTCAATCTTAAAAGCTGGAAAATGCAGTGTCAGAATTATTAAAAATAAAATATAAAATATAAAATTATGAAAATTTTTCAAGAGGTATAAAATATTAATTCCAATCCTTTCAAAAAGTTTCATAAAATAATAAATTGATTTTATCCCTCGATTAAATGGAAAACAGAATCAAATAAAATCATCAACAGTGCATTGTCTGATTTTTGATAATATTTATATTCGTCAAAATTATTTGAAAATTTTACTAGACCTTTATCTTTACCTTGCCAACCTCTGTAAAAAGTTTGGTAAAATCATGACTTTATCTTTTAACCTAACCTTTCGATTTTATCCTGAGTTCTCTAGAATTGTCCTGAGTATTAAAATCTGGTCTCGCTGACATGTGGGCCCGCCTGGACAGCTGTCCCCAGCAGCCGACTTTGCTTTCTCTCTCTGACCGCCTGGCCCCATCTGTCAGCCCTTCTTCTCCGTTTCTCTCCCGTTCTTTCCCGTTCTCTCTCGCCTGAGATCGCCGCCTCTTCCGTTTGTCGCCACCTGCGCCGCAACTCGACGCCTAATGCGCTGCAGACGTCGCCTCGCCACGCCCGCGTCTGCCTCGGCCTCCGTGCTCTCTCTCACGCTGAACGGCCGAGAAATCGTCGCGCAAGCCGCCGCCTTCCCTCTCTGTCTTCACCAAAGTGCAAACCGCCTCATCCTTCTATTTAAACCCGCCAAAGCGTCGCTTGCACGTGTGCTCTTCCTCGAAACCTCAACGCCGAGCCGAAACCGCCTCATCGCCGCTAACCACCGCCTTCTTCCCCAACTCCGGCCAAAACCCAAAAGAGGAGAAAGCTCGAACTCACTCTCCATCGCACCATCCTCGAACCACCTCGTCCAAAGCAACCTAGACACCCCAGAACCTTCTCCGGCCTCAATTTCACCTCCTCTTCCCCGTGAGCTTCCTCCGAGCTCCTCCTTCCGCCTTGCGCCAGCCAAGACGGTGAGAACACCCTCCGTTACTCATTTTCTTGCCCGAACCCAAAAATGAGATCACCGTGGTGCTCGATGCTCGTGGTGGTGTCCATTTGTCTCGGGATGCCGCCGTTTCGCGGAACACCGGTGGCCGTGTGCTCGCCGCCCCTCTCCGGTGGCGGTCGCCCCGCCATCTCGCCAAGCGCCACCACCCATAGATGCGCACGGACTAAGCGAGCAAGAATCGGAATCCATTCCGTGATTCCGGCCGTGCTCGCCGCCGCGAGCCGCGCAAACCATGTCTCAGTCGGTCGCGGCGACACGGGTCCACCGTCTACCACTCGCGTGTGTTGCGTCTACTCGCTCGCGGGCCCCATGAGTCGACCTCACGCTGCTCGACAACGTGGTCCCGCGACGCCACCGCAGATCTTGCGCTCGGCGTCTCTCGCTGCGATTGGGCCGGCATGTCGATTGCCTCGGTCCGACGCAGCGCAAAAAACGAAAGCGTTTGCGCGTTGAAGGCGTACTTTCCTTTTGGTATAAATTCGATTTTCTGTATTTTCAAAACCGAATGCATTCAAACTTGAATATCTTTTGAACTATCCAACCAAATGAAGTGAAATAAATTTCTAAATTCATATAAAATCAAGTAGATTCAGAATATGCAAAAATATTTCAAAATGAACTCTGTTTGAATTCCAGATTTAAATTTAAAGAAAGAATTTGAAATATGTTGTTAATAGAATTTCGCAATTCAACTTCAAATTGAATGAAACAAATTTTATTAGAATCCATGCTCTGTTAGGAACCTGAATATGCAAAAATACTTAGGGTGTACCATGGAAAATCATTAGAGCATAAAATAGGGTAAGAAAGTAGTTCCATAATAGTGATTTAAATAATTTCAAGGTTTAGAAATTAGAGGTTCAGAATGGTAAAACCTGGAAAAATGGTCTCTGGAAATGATAAATAAAAATAAATAATTCAAGATAATAAGATTGGTTAATATTAGAACCTAATCAGAAAATAAACATGGAACTAGTAAAATCGATAAACAACAAATGTGTTAATTCAAACAGTTAATTTTATTTGGTTCTTATGTCTGATCCTTTTGTTTTGTTGGAATTGCCATGTTATTATTATTCGACGTGTAGCACCCGACGAAACCTGTGAGTTCGACGATCAGGAGTTTGACGTCGAAAACCATCAACAAGGCAAGCACCCCCTTTGATCATATTGATCCCAGTTTTATAAATGTTTTCATTAAATGTTTTTACTGCATACTTTACTTTTATTAAAGTCTGCTATATTTTGGGTATTGGTAGTCGTACCTATTGTCACATAGAACTTCCTTGATAAGTATGGATTTGTGAACCTTGATAACCCTAGAATAGCATAGACAGTACTTGATGTCACTTTGGGTTATTCACATTTAGAGACATGCTTAGCCGTGCTTAAAGAAACATAAAAATGTTGGATATGATTAAAAATATTGGATATGACATTCAATGGGTATGACCTTTCTTGGTTGGTATTTTGATCAAAAATGAAAATAAAACTATGATTTTGATGCGGGCAATTATTGGCAATAGCCGGGTGTACAAGGGACTTGTACGTAGTGTAGGGTGGAGATTATTGCCCGTGTCAGATTAAGGACCGAACTACGTGTTCGTTAAACCCAAGAATTTACCGTACAACCACAAGTCTTTGGTATGGGACAGTCTTAACCTATTAAGTTGCTTAAAACTAGCTTTGCACATTGGTAATTTGGAGTAGTACGAGCTTCTTGATGATTGGTTGCTCGTAGGGCGCCTACACCGAGGTGTTGGGAGTCACGTTTGCTAATATAACGGTGAATGCCATACTATGGACATACTTAATCATTATTGTGCGATGATGTGCAAACATAAATACCATAGTACGGGTTTGACGTCACCGGTGGTGCAAAGTTAGGGTTAAACAATGTAACGGTTTTGTTATGATCTCCTTGCCGACACACCAAAGGAAGTGTGTTCTTGGCACGGCAAAAAGGTTGATCATTACTTGTGGGTAAAGCCGTACAACTCTGCAGTGTAAAACTTTTCAAAAGCCGTTCCATGGTTATGGGAAAATCTTGGTGCGCCAAAGACTAGTTAGCTGTTTTATTTTTCATAAAATTCGAATTTCTACAGGGTGGTAGGAATGGTTACTCAAAAATTTCTCTGCGACAAGAGAAATGATTCTTGAAATGGGCATGATACGGTACATGAGACTTATTTGTGCTTACATTCATTACTTTTTAAATTAAGTCGCCTTTACTTAAAGTTCACTTTTCAATCTATTAATCAAGATTTACATTCAATTTTAGCTTTATGCGAAACCACCATGAGCCTTTCCTTGAAATGGCCTGCATTTATAATAGGTTTTGCAAAAGTCTTGCAGTACAAAAGTACTCAACTTGCCATGTTGATAATTTTAGGTGAAGAACAGATTTCCCACGATACCTTTTACGATGCGAGATTCGGGATGTGAGCGATGAGTTTTATTAGGGTTCTCCTTGTCGCTTGTTACTGTGGGGATTTTGGGATAAATGGCATACTACAAGATGAATGTCTCCTTTGTTATGCTTTTACTTTTGGTATTGTAAGAATGTTATGTATTTGCTTCATTGTAATAATAAAGTTGTGTATGATTGTGATATCAATTTGTATTTGTGCGTACTAGCCACTGATCATGGGACTAGTACTGTATGCACATGGTATCCATTTTCGATATTCATTTATCGAAAATGGGGGCCTTACAATCATCTAATCTAGCGAAAGATTGTGGGCTGTCCAGAATCTTCATGAGTTTTGTCAATTCATTTCTCTGTCGTGTGGGCCCGTTCCTTAACCCGGCCCCACAGATCAGACCGAACCGACTTTGCCCTCGGTCACTGCCAACAGGGACCCACTCGTCAGCCTTCTTCCTCTTTCTTTTTCTCCTCCTCCTTCTGCTTCTCTCGCGCAAGCCAGCCGAGCCAGCTTCGCCGCCTCCAACCTTTGTCTTGTCCGCGCCGCAACTCGCCATCCAAGACGCCAACCTGCTGCTCCTATGTCACCTCACCACTGCCAGCCTGCCATATCTTGCACCGATGAAACCCAAGCCGCAACTCCGTCCCTTGCCGCCTCTGCTGTCTTCGCCCAAATTCCGTCGCGGCAAGGATTTGCTGGCAATTCCCTTGCCACGGCATGATTCGGGCAGCGAGTTACATCGCAGCCAAACCATCGACCGCTCCTAGCTGCCACGGCAACCTTTTCGCCAGAAAATCGCCGCCACGGCAACAACCCGCTCTTGCTCCCGGCGTTCAAATCCTGCTTCAACCGACCTTCATCGCTTATTTAAAGCATTGCAAAACCTCTGCTAGCATTCGTGCTCTTCTCTGGAACCCTCAAAACCGAGCCAAGCCGCCTCATCACCACCAGCTCCCGTCTTCTTCCCCGAGTCCGGCGAAATCAGTGAAAAGAAGGGAAAACCCAATTCAAGCTTTTCGACAAATCATTCCTCGAACCATCACTCTTGAAGCAACCTCTTGGCACGCCGAAGCCTTCCCTAACCTCAATTGAGGGTCTTCTTCTCCGGGCAGCTGGCGCACCAAGCTCTTCCCGCCGTCGCCTCCCTCGCATGGTGAGACTCATACTCCGATGCCTATTTCTTTGAATAAAAGCTAAAAACCGAACCCTTGAACCTCACTGGTACTCACCTCGGTGATCTTTACACTCGGGAAACCGTAATTTCACAGTTGCGCCGCCGACCATGTCCTCCGCCGACCCTCTCTGGTGACAGACCAATCTCGGCCATCTCCGGCCGAACCTCCACCACCCAGGTGTGCGCACCACCCTCCTGATGCTCTCCATGCTATCGATTCAACCTCTCCGACGAAGCCCTGTCGCCGGCGAGCCTCGAAAGTGCCCTCCTCTGCCTCGGGTCGCCGACAAAGTGAAGCCACCTAGTCGCCCCTTAGCTCAGCCCGAGTCCAAAAAGGGAAGGCGTATTCACAGTTGGAAGGCGTACTTTCCTATTTTGGTAAATTTCCAGTTTTGAGTATTTTCCTAAACCTAGCACATTCATTTGATTATATCTTTTGCATTTTAGATCCAAATGAGATGAAATAAATTTATAAATTCATGATAAATTCAGTACCTTCAGAATATGCAATAATATTTTGAAAATAATCTCTGGGTAAATTTGAAATTCAAATTTGAATAGAAGGCCTAGAGATGTGCTAGATATGAAAATGTTGTAAAAGAACTTAGAATTGAATGAAACCAATTTTAATGGATTCCTTATGTTACCAGCAACTCAAATGTATAAAAATATTTAGATTCTAACTTTGTTTGAATCATTTTACATTAAAGATTGATTTCAATACTATAAATATTCAAAAACGCATATTTGGTGCAAAAGAAATCTAAATTAAGTCAAATTGATTTCCAAATAAATGAAGACTACCTTATCATGCTGAAACCAGTAAAGTATGAACTTGATTTAGATTTGTTTTATGAATAGTAAATGATCCAAATGGAAAAGGGTATATATGTGTATAATTGCATATAATAATCCGTAGCAATAAATATATGCGTATAAAAAGTATCTAATAGCTGTGCAAAAGATATGAGTAGGTATCAGAAGAAATAATGTGACACTATTGTAATGTTTGTAATGAAATATCATATATGCACGAGTTTAAATCACATTAAAATCATAAACCCTGCATGTGTAGAAAATGTATATATGTATGTTTAATGAAGAGCAAGAATCATTGCAATAAAATCATAATTAACACTTAACCAAATAATTCTAATTTCAATACTTGTATAACCCAAATAGTGTACCTTTCACAAGCTAACTTCAAATTTGATAAAACCAAGTCCTGGTAACCTAAACTGTATGAAATTAACTTAGAAATGTTCTTCAAAGTATAGACTATCCTATTTTGAAGAAATGATCTTATTTCATCATGCTTTGCAAATAAATCCTAATAGCCAAATAACCCTAAGTATTATGTTTTGTGAACTCAATTATATAAGCAAACTTTGAAATAATAAACAAATATGTAATTTGTATCACCAGAACTTTCTTAAAAACCAAGAATAAATCCAATAACTTATGCAAAATCAATTAAAAAGGATTAAGTGCTATTCATTTATGGCTTTTAGCTCAATTGTCTAATATATTAATTCCATTAATCCAGATAATTTTAGCATCTATAATTCAAAATTATAAATGCAAGAATTCATAATTTTAGCCTCTTGAATTCGTAAATTCAAGAATAGATAATCTATAAAAGAAACCATGTTTATTCGTCACAAAAGTCATTAACCATATGAATGTATATTTAACTAAACCACGAGATCTTGGGATCATAATTCTAAACCTAAAGTATTCCTGTTTTCTTTAATGAATCTTTATTTGGCTTTCTGTCTGTTTTCTTTTCGCCCTTATTAAAGTTGAATATTTGCTATATTTCCGATTGAACGACGTGTAGAATCCGACGTCGCTACTTCCGTCGTTGCCTCCGTCAGCCGTGGCTTCTTCTTCGTCGTAAGCAATAAATAAGCAAGGCAAGCACCCCCTTTGATCATATTGATCCCAGTTTTATAAATGTTTTTATTAAATGTTTTACTGCATACTTTATTTTTATTAAAATCTGCTATATTACGGGTAATGGTAGTTGCACCTGTTGTTATATAGAACTTCCTTGATAAGTATGGATTTGTGAACCTTGATAACCCTAGAATAGTATAGACAATAATTGATGTCAATTTGGGTTACTCACACCTAGTGTCATATTTAGCCATGCTCAAATGAACATAAAACTTGGATATGATTAAAAATGTTGGATATGACATTCAAAGGGTATGACCTTTCTTTATTGTTGGTATTTTGGTCGGAAAATGAAAACAAAACTATGGTTTAGATGCGGGCAATTATTGGCAATAGCCGGTGTGCATGTCTTTGCACGTAGTGTAGGGTGGAGATTATTGCCCGTGTCGAGTTAAGGACTGAACTATGGGTTGTTTTCAGGCCAAGAATTACCGTACAACCACAAGTGCTGGTATGGGACAGCCTTAAACCGATTAAGTTATCTAGTTTAACTCTGCACTTTAGAAGGCTGGAGCAGTACGAGCTGTTTCTTAATGAATTGCTCGAAGGGACGTCCACACCGAGGTGATCATGGATTAAACGTTTACCGATACACCGGTGTACGCCGTACTCTGGGGAAGTTCCATCATTTCTATGCTCTAAGTTCTTCTGCCATAGTATGGGTTTTATGTCCCGGAGCTGGTGCATAGTTAACCTAGGTAATGTAAAGGTTTCCGTCATGAACATTCTGGCCACTACGCCAAAGGTGCGTGAACTTTGCGGCAAAAGGAAAAGGTCATGACTTGTGGGTAAATATGTACACCTCTGCAGAGTGTAAAACTAATCGATTAGCCGTACCCGCGGTTATGGGAACTTGGTAAAGTCATCACATAGTTAGATGATTTTATTTTCATAAAATCTGGTTTCTACCGTGTGTCGGTAATTCCTACTGTGTGTCAGTGGGAATGGTTTGTGGATATGGTCAGGATACCCAGGTTCGTGATTTCACTTACTCGTACTTTACATACTGTTATTTATATATTACATTGCTTTTATTTAAATCCCATTTTGCAATATACTATTATGTATTTACATTTCAAATTGGCTTTATGCAAACTAACCATACTAGCCTTTCCTTTGAAGTGGCTTGCATATATCATAGGTTTCGCAAAGTCTTGCAGAGTACGAAAGTACTCACCCTTGCTTAATTGTTGTTTTTAGGTGAAGAATCAGATTAGTCCGATGCAACATATTTATCGCAGGATTCGGGATATCGACGATGAGGTTTTTCTAGGGATTATGCCTTGTCAGTTGCCTGAGGGTTGGATGGGCACACTACAAGACTTAAATCTTTCCGTTGCATTTCACTCTGTATTGTAAGATCTTATTATGTAAATTACCGTTATAATTTGCAATAAAGTGTATGGTTGCGATTCCAATTGTTGTAAATGTGCGTACTAGCTACTGATCATGGGACTAGTACTGTATGCACATGAGATTTCCATTTTTGCATTTATGTGAAAATGGGGGTCATTACAAAAGTTTCGCTAATATTAAAATATGAATGAAGAGTATATGATGATTATTTACCCTTTCGTTTGTTTCAAAACTTATGTAACTTGTATTAGGATGAAAAGCATAGAAACACCACTCGAAAAAGAATCACAATCGACTGTTCCTAACATGAGAAATAGCCAGTAGAGTGGCACGTAATTTCACGGTAACCCTATGTAAGGCCCCTATTTTCGATAAATTAATATCAAAAATGGATACCATGTGCATACAGTACTAGTCCCATGATCAGTGGCTAGTACGCACAAATACAAATTGATATCACAGTCATACACAACTTTATTATTACAGCGAAAGCAAATACATAACTTTCTTACAATACCAAAAGTAAAAGCATAACAGTGGAGACATTCATCTTGTAGTATGCCCTTGTAAGGCCCCCATTTTTGATAAATAAATACCAAAAATGGATACCATGTGCATACAGTACTAGTCCCATGATCAGTAGCTAGTACGCACAAATACAAATTGATATCACAGTCATACACAAACTTTATTACACAATGAAGTAAGATTACATATTATTTTTACAATACCAAAAGTAAAAGCTGCAGTGGAGACAAATTCTTGTAGTATGCCTTTTTAACCCATTGTTCCACAGGCAACTGACAAGGGAAAATCCTTAGATAAATTCATCGATAAATTCCCCGTATCCTGCATCAACGTAAGAATCGTCGGGGAAATCTGTTTCTTCACCTAAAAACATCAACATTGGCAAGTTGAGTACTTACGTACTCGCAAGACTTATGCAAATCCTAAGATACATGCAGGCCATTCCAATGAAAGGCTATTAAGGTTAATTTGCATAAAGCTGGTTTGAAATGTAAATACAGAATAATAGATTGCAAAATGGAATTTAAATAAAAGCAATTTAACATTGAAAGTGATAGAATGTAAGCATCAATAAATCACGAATGTTTGGGTAAACTGATCATACTTAAAACCATTTCCTTCCGCACGCAGCGGAAATGACCAACACGTGGTAGAAACCACTTTTTATGAAAATAAGCAAAGCGCTAACTATGTGATGACTTTACCAAGTGTCCATGATCATGACGCGCTAATCGATTAGTTTTACACTCTGCAGAGGTATACAGCTTTCTCCACAAGACATGACCGACTCTTTGAGCAATCGATATTTGCACACTGCCTTTGGTGTGCCGCAGAGAGTCATGTTATAACTGTTACATTATTTAAACCTAACTTTGCACCAGCACGGTGACGATAACCCATTCTGTGGTGTAAGAACTCAGAGCGTAGAAATGATGGAACTACCCACAGTATGGCATACACCGTTATATTGGTAGACGTTTAATCCATGATCACCTCGGTGTGGACTCCCGTCGAGCAATTCATTAAGAAACAGCTCGTACTACTCCGGCCTTCCAAGTGCAAAGCTAGTTTTAAACAACTTAATAAGTTAGAGCTGTCCCATACCAGCACTTGTGGTTGTATGAATATTCTTGGCACGAAAACAACTCATAGTTCGGTCCTTAATCCGACACGGGCAATAATCTCCACCCTACACTACGTGCAAAGACATGCACAACCGGCTATTGCCAATAATTGCCCGCATCTAAACCATAGTTTTGTTTTCATTTTCCAACCAAATACCAACCACAAAAATGGTCATACCCATTTAAATGTCATATCCAAAGTCTTTAATCATTTCACGTTTTATCTTCATTTAGCTTTGGCTAAGCATTTCACTAAATGTGAGTAACCCAGATTGCCATTAAATATTGTCTAAGCTATTCTAGGGTTTTCAAGGTTCACAATTTTCTACTTATCAAGGAAGTTCTATAAGTCTACCGGTACAATTATCATTACCCGAAATATAGCAGACTTTAACAAAATAAAGTATGCAGTAAAACATTTAATGAAAACATTTATAAAACTGGGATCAATATGATCAATGGGGTTTGCTTGCCTTGTTGATTATCCTCGACTTCAAACTCCTGGTCGTCGAATGTACCGGATTTGTCGGGTTCTACACGTCGTACGGCAACATATAACAAATACCAAATTTCAATAGAGCCAAAAAGAAATCAGATGGAAATATTCAAATAAAATGATTTCACAAATTCAGGAATGATTACATGAGTTATTTGTTCCCATTTACAATTTTAAAGATTTAGTTTAATTAAACCATTATGGTATTATCTACTACCCATTTTATAACTTAAATTTTTCTTACAACACACCCTAAGTATTTTTACATATTCTGGTTTCTGAGATTTTATGGATTCTAATAAAATTTATTTTACTAAATTTGGAGGTTATTTGCAAAATTTTCATGAATGACATATTTCTAACCTTTCTTTTGAATTTGACTTCGAATTTCAAATAAAATTCAATTTTGAAATATTTTTGCATATTATGAATCTACTGAATTTTATATGAATTTAGAAATTTATTTCATCGAATTTGGTTAAATGATTCAAAAGTTATAGCTAAATGAATATCTAGGTTTTGAATAAATACTAAAAATCGAAAATCGCGAAAATGGAAAGTGCGCTTTCACAGGAAAACGCGCTTTCCTTTTCGGCGGAACTGCTATGAGGCGCCGACAGCCGGGCCCATCGGTCGATCGACCGATCTGTGCTATGCTGGCCGACGCTGTGGCCCTTGCATGCATGTCATGGCCGACTAGCTGGGCTCGCTTGGCGGTGTCCTGAGCAGGGGCATGGCGAAGTTTGAGCTTCGCCGTGGCGATCCGGTCGTCGGAGCGGCGGAATGGATTCCGCTCCGAGCATCAACGCATCCGCGCGAACCCAGGGACGGTCGCTGGGCGATCCGAGGCGGCCGGAAGGCGGATTCCACCGGCGAGGCGGCGGCTCTGGCGGAGTTCGCCGACGGCGGAAGCGAGCCCTCCGGGTGGAATGGGTTCCACCGAGGTTCAGTCATCCCGCGCACACTTTGGTGGCGGCGCGGTGGCCTGAGGGGCTCTGCAGCGGCACGCCACCGCGGCGAGGGCGGCAATGGCAATGGCCGAGCGGCGGCGATGCAAAACTAGAGCTAACCAAGCTTCATTTTCACTCGGATGAGCACCTGCGCGACTCAAGGAACCAATTCCATCAATCGCTTTGAAGAATGAATGAAGGAGGAAGGCTCTCACCGTGTGCGGTGGCGGCGGAAGAAAAACACGGCGGAGAAGCTCGCCGGGGAAGAAAGGGTTTCGGCCGAGGCTTGGGACGAGCTCCTGGAGGTGCTAGGGTGCTTCGGGTTGAAGGAATTGGAGTGGAATGGGTTGAGGCGGTGGGTTGCGAGTTTTTCCCCGTTTCGGGTTTTTGCCGTCGCCGGAGAAGAAGACCAAAGTAGCGGCGGAATGGCTTCGCAGGGACACGGCTAGCTCGGCTGCGACGAGATGAGAGGGGTTTATATAGGGAAACGAAGTCGGTTTGGGCGCGGGTACGACAAAATCCGAGGCGGTCGTCGCCGCGCGAGAGAGAGAGCAGGGAGAGGGGAGAAGAACGCCGCCGGGAGGCTGACACGCGGGGGCCAGATGGCAGCGGCTGTCGGCTGAGCTGTCTCACTGACAAACCGGACCCACACGTCAGCGAGAGCGAAAAAGAAGCCTGGAGAAGATTCACGACCGAACGGGATAAGAACGGGGTTTTTGACGGTCAAAACAAAGCAAAATTTTATGAAATTTTTACTATAGGTCGGCAAGGACATTACCAGACTCCTGAAAAATTTTCAATATTTTATGATGCATGCAGATTTTTATAAAATTCTGACATTGCAACAGTTGCTGCATTGCCCATTCGGTTTTTCTTTTAATTTGCGATTTAAATGAAATGATTATTTTACAAAACTTTTTATTACGGTTTTAAATGATATTATACACCTTCTGTAAAAATTACAGACTTTAATTATTAATATTTAAATTTTAAAAATTCTGACATTACTGTTTTCCAGATTATTTATTCACTGTTTTTGAATTTTTAAAATTACAAAATAAATTAATAAATTCTTGATATTTTTACTGAAGGTTGATACTGTTTTTATGTCGGCAAGATAAAAATTTTGGGTCAGGATGACTTACAGATATTTTTACCAAATTGTTTTACCATTTTACCCTGAGATATTTACTCATGATTATCTTTGATTAATTGTTATTTTTATTAATCCAGCTTATCCACCGACTTAAGCAAGCTGAGGATAGCCCTTAGATATTTTTGGAGGCTTTGGTAAATTTTTGTTGAATTAACATTCTTACTTTTTACCATTTTCTATTTACCATATTTTTTGTTCCACTTTCTTGCATTAAAGAAAAGCCAAAAGAATACACAGAAAATCCAGGAAATTCAGAAATTTCGAAAATAACACACAAAAGATTTTTATTTCATTTTTCTTTATTTTATGATTTTTTTGAGGCTGTTACAGATCTACCCCCCTTACAAAAATCTCGTCCCCGAGATTTGGAGATGACTAGAAGAAATCGGGGAACTCTTGTCGAAGATGATCTTCTCTTTCCCATGTTGCTTCGTCTTCAGTATGATTGCTCCATTGCACTTTCAACATCTTGATGGTCTTGTTTCTTGTTTGGCGTTCGGCTTCTTCCAAGATACGAACTGGATGCTCCCGATAAGATAAATCGGGCTGAAGATCTATCCTTTCAAATCGGCCGAGGTCGAGGAACACGAAGGCATTTCTTAAGCTGAGATACATGGAAGACGTTATGAACGTCAGATAGTTGAGGTGGCAATTCTAACTGATATGCCATCTCACCCATCTTTCCAATGATCTGAAATGGTCCAATGAATCGAGGAGCCAACTTCCCACGGATTTGAAATCGACGAACTCCACGGAGGCGAGACTTTGAGATAGACATGGTCACCAACTTCAAATCCGAGTTCACGACGGCGATTGTCGGCGTAACTCTTCCGACGAGGCCGAGCCTCTTTTAGTCACTTCGATCATGTCCACTTGCTCTTGAGCTTCTTGAATAAGATCTGGGCGAAGAATTTTCTTTCTCCAACTTCGCACTAAAAGAGGGTTCGACATTTCCTTCCATACAGCGCTTCAAAAGGCGACACTTGCAGACTAGATTGGAAACTGTTATTATAAGAGAATTCGGCGAAGGCCAAACTTTTCTCCCAATTAGAGCCGTATGACAGCACACAGGCTCTTAACATATCTTCCAAAATTTGATTGGTCCTTTCCGCTTGTCCATCACCGAGGATGATAAGTCAGATCAAATTCAACTTAGTACCCAGAAGACGGTGCAAACTTTCCCAGAAACGAGAAGTAAACTGGGATCAACGGAAATACCACCTTTCGAAAGAATATGACCAAGGAAAGCAACTTCTTTTAGCCAAAATTCGCACTTCTCGAATTTGGCATAAAGCTTATGCTCTCGAAGCTTTTCAAGAACCATGTGCAAATGCTGCGCATGATCTTCTTCGGATTCGGAATAGACGAGAATATCATCAATGAATACCACTACGAACTTATCCAAATACTCCATGAAAACTTTATTCATGAGGCACATAAAATTAGCAGGAGCATTTGTAAGTCCGAAAGACATCACGGTATATTCATATAGACCGTAACGAGTGGTAAAAGCGGTTTTAGGAATATCTTCTGGTCTGATCTTCAATTGATAGTACCCATGTCTTATATCAATTTTTGAAAAGATTTGAGCACCGGTCAATTGGTCGAACAGATCATCGATACGAGGCAAAGGATATTTGTTCTTAATTGTGACATCATTCAATGCACGATAGTCCACGCACATGCGTATTCCACCGCCCTTTTAGGCACAAAAGAACTGGACTACCCCAAGGAGAAGAGCTAGGTCGAATAAAGCCTTTTCTTAACTGCTCTTGAATTTGATTCTTTAGTTCGACTAACTCATCTGGGGGCATTCGATAAGGGCGCTTGGATATAGGCGCTGTTCCAGGAACAAGGTTTATAACAAACTCTATATCCCTATTTGGAGGCAGGCCTGGCAACTCATCTGGAAAAACATCAGAGAACTCGGAGACAATTGGAATCTGGCTAAGATCTTTTACTATGGCTGAACAAAGGAAAGCTTGAGAATTTGAAGAACTTTGAATGGAAGAGAAATGAACTGGAATTCCTTCAGGGCTAACCAAAGAAATGGATCGATTGGCACAGTCTATGCATCCTTTAAACTTAGACAACCAATCCATACCAAGGATTACTTCTAACCCTGAGGTTTCTATAAGGATAAGATCAGCATGAAACATGACTCCATCAATTTCAATGCTAACCTTAGGACAAAACTTAATTGAATTCATGACTGAACCAGGGGAATAGATTATCATTTTGGCAGAGAGGAGATCAATTTCTAAGTTATTCTGATCAGCAAATTTCTTAGAAATAAACGAGTGCAATGCTCCAGAATCAAACAATACCAAAGTAGATACCGAGTGCATGTGAAACATACCCAGTACCACATCTGGCGCTTCGTTTGCTTCTTCAGCGGTCACATGATGAAGGCGACCGCTACTCGCACTGCGATTAAGAGCTGCAGCAGGCTTGACAACCTGAGAATTCCCAGCTCTCAAGGTCGACTGGGGTCTCTCGAACTCCCCGCGACGCATCGCGCCCGACGCTTGACCTCTTTTAGGGCCGGCATTTGCATAATGCCCGCGCTCTTTGCAATGATAGCAGGTCACACCAGCTGCTTGATTCTGAACTCCAGAAGTCCTTCCTTCATTCTTTGCCGAGGGACGAGTAAGACCGCTTTGGGCCGGGTGCTCGACCTTGACGCCTCTGCTGCTGCTGCTGACGAGGCAGGGGAGGTCGAACATTGGTCGGCTGACCAACGCGCGGCCTTGGCAAATTCGGGCTGGCAGCTTTCCGCGCCATCCACTTCCTCTTTCGACTTTCCATAACATCACGCGAACTATGCTCGGCGATTGTAGCCTTGTCCACGAGGGTTTGGAAGTCGTGGAAGTCATGAATGGCGAGAAGATGCTTAACTTCATTATTCAGATTGTCCCGGAAGTGCTCGATTCTTCGGGCTTCTGAACTGACTTCTGATGACGCATAACGAGCAAGGTAATTGAAACGGCGAAGATACTCCATTACGGACATATTTCCTTGACGCAGGTCAAGAAACCGTCTTTTTAAATTCACCAAGCTCGAAGGAATATGCGTCTTCCTGAAAGCTTCTCGGAAAACATCCCAAGTAACTTCTTGATCTTGGGGCCTTGCCGCTTGAAAATTTTCCCACCAGACTGCAGCGGCTCCCTGAAGTTGGTACGACGCATATAGGACCTTCTCATGATCATTGCATTGGGCAATGGTCAACTTGCTTCCAATAGCTCGTAGCCAATCATCAGCGTCCAGGGGATCTGATGAAGAAGAAAAGGTTGGAGGCCGGGTCTTCAAAAATTCTCCCAATTTGGACTGATGGGAGGCTTCACCAACACCGGGCCTAGAACTTGCAGCACCAAGGTTAGTCGTATTTTGGACCAACTGTTGGAGCAACAGGGTATTCGTCTGGCGACCCTGTTCTATCATCGCAAGCACTTGGGCCATGGTTGGCGGCCCTGGCAACTGCCCCTCCGGAACTTCTTCTTCTTGGACTTGAGGAGGCGGCGAATCTCGACGGCTTGGACGACGCGACGAAGATCCTCGGACTGCCGACGGATGGACTGGATTAGGCTGGGCTGGAGTGGCCGAAGTCACTCGCCGAGGGTGAGTTTCCGGGGTTTCCTCACTCCCCAGAATCTCATCCAAGGACCGGGTTGCAGGCATCTGGAACAGGATTATTAATGAATTAAGATCTACTTTAATTTTAATCTCAGTTGTTACCAAATGTTTTAAAAGCACAACTTGATTACTATTATTACGGATCACAACGTCGTAAAAATATTAACTGAAAGTTAAATATTTACGAGTAGGAACCAAAAGCACACAAAACAATATCAAGCAAAAACTTTATTTCAACTTTATAATATTCACAACAAAACATAACATTTATTTTTGACGTTACTACATAGAAGGGCAACACCAAAAACCTCTTCTAACACTACTCATCATCCGACAAACTCACGATCGTTACTATCTCTACGACTAGAACTCTCGGCATCAGGAGGATAAGGGGTCTCCTGACAGCGATGCTCCTGCGGTATCCGAGGACTCCGCGGAGGAAAACTATGGGGATCTACCTGGATGCTCGGTAACCTAGGGCGACTCCCTATCATCGACATCCTTGCTGGCGACACGGGTGGTACTGGGGTGTCGTCGGCACACAGTACTGAGGAATTGCCCAGGCGAGCGAGGAACAATACCTCTGGCAACGCAGGGAGCGATGGCATTCTCTAGGAATGCTACACGGCGACGCGCCCTCAGATTCGATTATTGCCGACGGCACATCGATCGAGGCATTTATGAATTCCACTAGGTTACGTAAAGTGGGATTTTGTAACCCAGTGGCATCCATATAGCTATTCTCCCCACCTGGTGGCCGGGATGGAATCCTCCTATATACTACTGCCAGTTCAGGTAAGGCGTGGCGCAAACTGACAATAGCCATATAGGAGGCTTCATTCATGGCCATCATGAGGGAAGATCCAGGGCCCTCAAAAGATAAAAATTCTTCACTATCTTCATCTCGGGTAGGGATATCCACCCTAGCTATGTATTCCATGAGATGTAACTAATCGCGCGTGGAATACTATATATCTTGGATTTTCGGAAAATGGGCGAATTCTAGCAAACGAGTAAGAATTCCGCCATGCCGTAATTCTCCTATTAGTGGAAGTATAACATGGGGTGTATCAGCCATCATCGCACATTTAACAAGGAATTAGCATTCTGATTAAATGTAAGACAAGAAAGTAATTTTTGGAAGAAAAGATTCTAGCAGAAATTAAAAATAGGAAAGAGTTATTAACAAGTATACGCATAACCAAAAGAGGAGTTTCATGCATATAAAGAATAGGCAGGTAAGATGTCCTAATTCAAAATTTTAGTTCACTTGGATCCTAATATCAAGTTTTAAGTTTTATTACTCCCATACTACCTAAGGTTTCTACTGATCAAGATGGCTCGATACCAACTTTAAGGCCCCATTTTTGATAAATAAATACCAAAATGGATACCATGTGCATCTGAAGATTAGTCCCATGATCAAGTAGCTAGTACGCACAAATACAAATTGATATCACATCATACACAAACTTTATTACACAATGAAGTAAGATTACATATTATTTTTACAATACCAAAAGTAAACCATAGGGAGACAAATTCTTGTAGTATGCCTTTTAACCCATTGTTCCACAGGCAACTGACAAGGGAAAATTCTTAGATAAATTCATCGATAAATTCCCCGTATCCTGCATCAACGTAAGAATCGTCGGGGAAATCTGTTTCTTCACCTAAAAACATCAACATTGGCAAGTTGAGTACTTACGTACTCGCAAGACTTATGCAAATCCTAAGATACATGCAGGCCATTCCAATGAAAGGCTATTAAGGTTAATTTGCATAAAGCTGGTTTGAAATGTAAATACAGAATAATAGATTGCAAAATGGAATTTAAATAAAAGCAATTTAACATTGAAAGTGATAGAATGTAAGCATCAATAAATCACGAATGTTTGGGTAAATCGATCATACTTAAAACCATTTCTTCCGCACGCAATGAAATGACCAACACGTGGTAGAAACCACTTTTTATGAAAATAAGCAAAGCGCTAACTATGTGATGACTTTACCAAGTGTCCATGATCATGACGCGCTAATCGATTAGTTTTACACTCTGCAGAGGTATACAGCTTTCTCCACAAGACATGACCGACTCTTTGAGCAATCGATATTTGCACACTGCCTTTGGTGTGCCGCAGAGAGTCATGTTATAACTGTTACATTATTTAAACCTAACTTTGCACCAAAGACGGTGGCGATAACCCATTCGTGGTGTAAGAACTCGAGCGTAGAAATGATGGAACTACCCACGGTATGGCATACACCGTTATATTGGTAGACGTTTAATCCATGATCACCTCGGTGTGGACTCCCGTCGAGCAATTCATTAAGAAACAGCTCGTACTACTCCGGCCTTCCAAGTGCAAAGCTAGTTTTAAACAACTTAATAAGTTAGAGCTGTCCCATACCAAAGACTTGTGGTTGTATGAATATTCTTGGCCTGAAAACAACTCATAGTTCGGTCCTTAATCCGACACGGGCAATAATCTCCACCCTACACTACGTGCAAAGACATGCACAACCGGCTATTGCCAATAATTGCCCGCATCTAAACCATAGTTTTGTTTTCATTTTCCAACCAAATACCAACCACAAAAAATGGTCATACCCATTTAAATGTCATATCCAAAGTCTTTAATCATTTCACAGTTTTATCTTCATTTAGCTTTGGCTAAGCATTTCACTAAATGTGAGTAACCCAGATTGCCATTAAATATTGTCTAAGCTATTCTAGGGTTTTCAAGGTTCACAATTTTCTACTTATCAAGGAAGTTCTATAAGTCTACCGGTACAATTATCATTACCCGAAATATAGCAGACTTTAACAAAATAAAGTATGCAGTAAAACATTTAATGAAAACATTTATAAAACTGGGATCAATATGATCAATGGGGTTTGCTTGCCTTGTTGATTATCCTCGACTTCAAACTCCTGGTCGTCGAATGTACCGGATTTGTCGGGTTCTACACGTCGTACGGCAACATATAACAAATACCAAATTTCAATAGAGCCAAAAAGAAATCAGATGGAAATATTCAAATAAAATGATTTCACAAATTCAGGAATGATTACATGAGTTATTTGTTCCCATTTACAATTTTAAAGATTTAGTTTAATTAAACCATTATGGTATTATCTACTACCCATTTTATAACTTAAATTTTTCTTACAACACACCCTAAGTATTTTTACATATTCTGGTTTCTGAGATTTTATGGATTCTAATAAAATTTATTTTACTAAATTTGGAGGTTATTTGCAAAATTTTCATGAATGACATATTTCTAACCTTTCTTTTGAATTTGACTTCGAATTTCAAATAAAATTCAATTTTGAAATATTTTTGCATATTATGAATCTACTGAATTTTATATGAATTTAGAAATTTATTTCATCGAATTTGGTTAAATGATTCAAAAGTTATAGCTAAATGAATATCTAGGTTTTGAATAAATACTAAAAATCGGAAAACTGCCGAAAATGGAAAGTACGCTTTCACGTGGAAAACGCGCTTTCCTTTTCGGCGGAATGCATGAGGCGCCGACAAAGTCGGGCCCATCGGTCAGCGACCGATGACGCTGTCTTCTGTGGCCGACGCTGGCCGACGCTGCGGGGCGGCCGACTAATTGGGCTCGCTTGGCGGTGTCCTAGAGCGGGGCGGCGAAGTTTGAGTCACGGCGGCGATCCGGCGTCGGAGCGGCGGAATGGATTCCGCCCGAGCATCAACGCATCCGTCGCGAACCAGGGACGGTCGCGGTGGCCCGAGGCGGCCGGAAGGCGATTCCACCGGCGGCGGCGGCGGCGGCTGGCGGAGTTCGCCGACGGCGAGCGAGCCCTCCGGTGGAATGGGTTCCACCGAGGTTCAGTCATCCGTCGCGCGACACTTTGGTGGCGCGCGGTGGCTCGAGGGGCTCAGCAGCGCACGCCACCGCGGCGAGGGCGGCGGCGGCAATGGCCGAGCGGCGGCGATGCAAAACTAGAGCTAACCAAGCTTCATTTTCACTCGGATGAGCACCTGCGCGACTCAAGGAACCAATTCCATCAATCGCTTTGAAGAATGAATGAAGGAGGAAGGCTTTCACCGTGCTGTGTGGCGACGGAAGAAAACACGCGAGAAGCTCGCCGGGGAAGAAAGGGTTTCGGACGAGGCTTGGGACGAGCTCCTGGAGGTGCTAGGGTGCTTCGTGTTGAAGGAATTGGAGTGGAATGGGTTGAGGCGGTGGGTTGCGAGTTTTTCCCGTTTCGGGTTTTTGCCGTCGCCGGAGAAGAAGACCAAAGTAGCGGCGGAATGGCTTCGCAGGACACGGCTAGCTCATTTGCGACGAGATGAGAGGGTTTATATAGGGAAACGAAGTCGGTTTGGGCGCGGTACGACAAAATCCGAGGCGCGTCGCCGCGAGAGAGAGAGCGAGGAGAGGGGAGAAGAACGCCGCCGGAGGCTGACACGCTGGGCCAGATGGCAGCGGCTGTCGGCTGAGCTGTCTCACTGACAAACCGGACCCACACGTCAGCGAGAGCGAAAAAGAAGCCTGGAGAAGATTCACGACCGAACGGGATAAGAACGGGGTTTTTGACGGTCAAAACAAAGCAAAATTTTATGAAATTTTTACCATAGGTCGGCAAGGACATTACCAGACTCCTGAAAAATTTTAAATATTTTATGATGCATGCAGATTTTTATAAAATTCTGACATTGCAACAGTTGCTGCATTGCCCATTCGGTTTTTCTTTTAATTTGCGATTTAAATGAAATGATTATTTTACAAAACTTTTTATTACGGTTTTAAATGATATTATACACCTTCTGTATAAATTACAGACTTTAATTATTAATATTTAAATTTTAAAAATTCTGACATTACTGTTTTCCAGATTATTTATTCACTGTTTTTGAATTTTTAAAATTACAAAATAAATTAATAAATTCTTGATATTTTTACTGAAGGTTTATACTGTTTTTATGTCGGCAAGATAAAAATTTTGGGTCAGGATGACTTACAGATATTTTTACCAAATTGTTTTACCATTTTACCCTGAGATATTTACTCATGATTATCTTTGATTAATTGTTATTTTTATTAATCCAGCTTATCCACCGACTTAAGCAAGCTGAGGATAGCCCTTAGATATTTTTGGAGGCTTTGGTAAATTTTTGTTGAATTAACATTCTTACTTTTTACCATTTTCTATTTACCATATTTTTTGTTCCACTTTCTTGCATTAAAGAAAAGCCAAAAGAATACACAGAAAATCCAGGAAATTCAGAAATTTCGAAAATAACACACAAAAGATTTTTATTTCATTTTTCTTTATTTTATAATTTTATGAAACTTTTTGACAAGATTCGTATTAATATTATATACCTTTAATAAAATTTTAAAAATTTTATATTTGATATTTTATTTTTAGTAATTCTGACACTGCATTTTCTAGCTTTTAAGATTGACTGTTCTTGAATTTCAAAAATTACTAAATGTAGAGATAAATTCTTGATATTTTTACCAGGGTTGGGTTAAGTTAATATGTCAGCATCGTTAAAATTTCAACTCTGGTTAAGGTAATAAAAATCCTGAACAAATCTTTTGGTTCAGATTTCCACTTGTCTCCTCATGATTATCTTTGTATTTTATTTTATTTTATTAATGCCAGGACAGAGCAAGTGGCACAAATATGATTCTTAGATTTTTAAGGATTTTACTAACTTTATGTTTTTACCTTTTGTCTTTTACCATTTTTCTATATTGAGAATTTGGATTTCTTTTAATAAGAAAAGGCCAAAAGAATTTTCTTTATTTCAAGAAAAATCAGAAAACATGACAATAAATCATATGGATATTTTTAATATTGTATTTCTGATTTTATTGAATTTTGGGTTGTTACACCCTATGTGCATTCCATTTACATCATCTGTTGTTCAGCTACAGCAAGTCTAGAAGATTAGGAGACGAAGCTGCAAGTCTAACTGAAATTAACAGCCACTACAACAGGACCGAGATCAGCGAAACTCCACTAAATGTAGCACGTAGGAAGGAAACACTACTACAGAAAGATTTATATTAGACTCCTCTTCACATACGGTTTCAAAAAATTGTCTATTATGACAAACATTACAGACGGTTCTCTAGTGCAACCGTCAGTGATTTAATCACAGACGGTTCTCTTTATGAACCGTCAGTCATATCACAAAAGGTTTTAGTTAAAACTTGTCTGTGATCATATCACGGACGATTTTAACTAGAACCGTCTGTGACATGACCTGAGACCCCTATATAACCATACTGATAGAGGTTTGTAGTGCTAGATCCATGCGTTTCGTCTCCTACAAACCCTAGCCCCCCGGCAATCCTCCTTCTCGGCGACCTCCTCCCCGGCGACTTTCGCGAGCACCTGCTTGTCCTCGTCGGCTACCTCCTCCTCCTCCTCCTCCCCGGTCATCGGCTACCCTCATCCGCGAGCACCTCCTCCTCATCTCCGTCGGTGAGTTGTGTATGAAACCGATATACTTGACTAGGTTATTGTGTTTGTCAATGATATTTGTGAATGATGTTTAGAAAGAATGAGGCTATAACTAAAGAATTGTAGCTCAAATGCTTGACTAGGGAAACCGATATACTTGACTAGGGAAACCATTTTGAGTTTGTGTATTAATGATGTTTGTGAATGATGTTTAGAATGAATGAGGCTGGTATATAGGATTCATGAGAGGTCAAACATAAAATTCTTAGCAAGCTGCATATATATAGCTTAGCAAGCTCTAATGCCTCGTTAGGTCACCGCAACGCAATTTCATTTTTCTATGTCAATATGTTGGGATCTTTATTTCTTTGAATGGATTAGTTTGCTAGCTAGGCCTGAGGTATATATATAGCAGAACATAAAATTCGTATAATCTAGAATTCAACATTAAACTTGTTATATCACACAAGGATTGATGTCTTGGAGCTACTATGTGTTGAATATTCAATGCTTCTTTTGTGCCTATACTAGGTGATAATGTTTGAAATTTATGTATGTGTCATCCTATCTCTATCTTGCATCCTCGTATTGAAGTGAACACCTAATTCATTATAATATATTTATGATAATGTAACGACCCTATTTTTACATACATGCAAAAATGGAAATCTAATGTGCATCCCGTACTAGTCCCATGATCAGTAGCTAGTACACACATACACACCAATTGGAATCACAACCATACAACGAATATTATTAAGCGGAAGCTCTTATACAAAGAAAACTTTACAACTCAGAGATATAGCAACAAAAGAAGCAAAGTCTTGTAGTGTGCCCATCCAAACCCGCAGACAACTGACAAGGCATAATCCCTAGAAAGATCGATGAAGAAAATCCCGCGACCTGCGATGTGAGACCCGCTCGATGAACAGAACCGCATGTGATTCTCGTGCCATTCCTCGGATCAAGAGCTACCACTCACATGTTTACAACAATTGGAATCACAACCATACAACATAATATTAAGCGGAAGCTATTATTTAAAGAAAATCTTACAACTCGAGATATAGCGAGAAAAGAAGCAAGGTCTTGTAGTGTGCCCATCCAAAACCCGCAGGCAACTGACAAGGCATAATCCCTAGAAAGATTCGATGAAGAAAATCCCGCAACTGCGATGAAAAGGAATCCTCGAAGCTTCGCTAAATTATCCACCTAAAAACAACATATAAGCAAGGGTGAGTACTTTGCATACTCGCAAGACTTAGCAAAACCTATATAATATGCGAGGCCATTTCAAAGGAGGCTACTACGGTTAATTTGCATAAAGCGAATTGACATTGTAAAACAAGTTATTTGCAAACGGAATTTGTAAAAGCATAATTGGTGATATGAAATAAGTAAAGCATAAGTAATACTCACAACCCATCGTGAATATCGAATAATCCGAAATGGAATCCAATAATGTCGATCCTTTGACATGAAACAAAAGTCGATAAAACAGTTCCAAACCAAAACCCAATTTTGGAAAATACCAAAGCATTCTAACATTGGAATGACTTCACCAAGTGTCCATAACCGTGGACACGGCTAATCGATTAGATTTACACTCTGCAGAGGTGTACGACTTTACCCACAAGGAATGATCAACCTCTTTTGCGGATCGTTAACACACTTCCTTTGGTGTGTCGGCAAGGAGATCATCTGAGCCGTTACATTATCTAGATGTGGCTTTGAACCAGCCCGGACGTTTGACCTCGCCATAGAAAGCGTAAACACTCACCCAAGACGTGGCTCCTTTCACATCACACCCAACACCACGTTTCGCCCACGGCAAGGCGTACACCGTTGCATTGGTAAGTAAACCCCTACAGACAGACCAAACCGGAATGCTCGTGCATAACTCCCGCCTTCCTTATATGCAAAGCCACACCTAAACAACTTAATAGGCTAAGACCCGCCCATACAAGCCCTCGTGGTTGTACGAAAATCTTGGATCTATAGCGTCCCATTGCTCGGTCCTTAATCCGACACGGCGATACTCCACCCTAACTACGTGCAAATCCTCTCGCACCTCCGGCTATTGCCAATAATCGCCGCATCAAAACCATAGTTTTATTTTGGGTTTTAATCAAAATACCCATAACCAACACTTTATTTCCAACATTTTCCATTTCTCAAGAAACAAATTTTGATCGATCCTCATTCTCATTTGTTCTAAAAGCATGGCTAAGCATGGATAAAAGTAATCGCATATACCCACAATGACATTAAGTAATTGTCTAAGCTCAATCTATGGGTATCAAGGTACACATGTTCATACTTATCAAGGAAGTTTCATGAGACAACAGTATAACTACCAAGACCACAAAATAGCGAATTTACGTAAAGTAAACGCGTGCATGAAACATTTTAATAAACACAATGCAAATTAAATACTGGGATCAAGATGGTCAAAGGGGTGCTTGCCTTGCTCATATATCGCTTACGACGAAGACGCGATCGCGAGCATTTTTGAGGCAACGGCGGAGGAAGGGCGTCGAATTCTACACGTCGATTGATCGGAAAATAGCAAATAATAAACTTCAATAAAGGCGAAAAGAAGACATGATGAAAATCAAATAAAGATTCATTGCGAAAACAGAACACTTAGGGTTGAATTATTTACGACCTCATGATTTAGATACTTACAAATTCATATTCTTAATGGTTTTGAGATAACGAAACAGGTTTCTTTTATAGATTATCTTCTCTTGATTTACTTAATTCAAGAGGCTAAAATTATGAATTCTAATATTTATTACTTGAATTATAGATGCTAAAATTATTTGGATTAAAAGAGTTGAAACACTAGTTAAGGTTACGCTAATAGCACTTGGCCTTAAGATTTTGCATATGAAGGGTTTTAAATAAGTTATGATTGACAAGCTAGCTAATTAGATTTATTTATAGATTTAAGAAGGTTCGTGATACAAATTTATTGACTACAAATTTCTTATTACAAGGTTCACTAATTCTTATTGCGACAAGGTTCATTTAAACATAAAACGAAGGGTTATTTGACTACTAAAGTTTATATGCCAAACATAACGAATTAAGATTATTTCTTCGGAATTAGATAGCATATACTTTGAATAACATATCTAGACTGATTTCATATATTTTTGAGTTTAGACGAGACATTATTTTCATAGATGAAAATGCTTATATGATATTAAAGACTATAACAATTATAACCTTCAAGAGTATTTGACTAGCAAGATTTAATTGAAACAAAAGTTGTAAATGAAATATTTTTCTAGAATATGGTAGACCATATCCTAAATATCATTTCTAAACTGATTTCTATTACATTTGCGTTTAGACGAGAGGTTCTGCGGATTGATGAAAAAGCTTGATAGTTCAATTTATTACTCGATAAGAGTTCAGCTTTTGATATTAGATTGCGACTACACCGCCTAGGATAATCTACTCATTTTTCAGGCATTAATAGGGCATGATATTAGAAGTAATTTAAGGTTGGTTTCGCGACAATTGGCTTTTATCCGCGATACTTTTCCTATAAACGATCATTAGGGTCTAACATTATTTTATTTCAACCTAACACTAACATAAGATATTTTTGCCTAAATAGCAAGGGTACTACTTTTCAAAGCTATAGGATTTGATTTCATCAAATTCAGAGTTTATTTGTTAAAGTTATGACTATTCCAATTACGCAATTATCAATACTTTATCTATTGATCATTTACTGTTTTATGTAGTAAAATTTAAATATTATTTTATACCCGGAATCTTTGCACTGCTGGGAACATAGCAAAACTGTTTTGGTGTTCATTTGAATTCATTTGACCCATATTCTAATTACTCTACTTTCTATACATATACATATACACATTTTATGTTTAAGCTATTTCATTCTTTTCAAGTTAATTCAAATTAAGTTCATTTATTAAATATTTTGGCAAACCAAGGTATTATACTGCCATGTTAATATTTAGAAGTCAATTTTTTATTTATTCTGTATCCCTTTTATTCAAATAATGTATATTGAATTTCTATTGCATTGATTATAATCTTTAATAGAAAGCAGTTTAAACAATAATGAAATTTAAATATTTTTATATATTTGAACTCCTGGAAGTATGAGTATTTCACTAAAATTAGTTCCATTCATTTTTAAGTTTGTTTACCGAAATTTTATATGAAGCACGTCTTTAGCCTTTTCTTTTGGATTTGAATTTCAAATTTAACCAGCGATCATTTTCAAAATATTATTTTATATTCTGAAATAACTAGATTTTATATGAATTTAGAATTTGATTTCACTCAATTCGGAGTTACAAAGCAAAAGTTATAAGTGTTTGAATTAAATCGGGTATTGAAAATAACTGAAACAAATGAAAATACGCTTCCGGAACTGGAAGGCGCCTTTTACCGAATGAACTGAGGATGTTTTGTCCGGCTGACAGAAGGGGCCCGCGGGTCAGCGATAGGAAGCAGAGGCGCAGTTAGGGCACAACGCTCTCGACGCCCGCGAGATTCCGCGAGTGCGAGGGCCATAGATAGCACCAGCGGAACGTTGCGCACGCAGGGGTGAGGTCGCCCACCGGCGGGGATGGCCGGAGAGGCTTGCCACCGGCGACCGGCGGTGGGAGAAGGTGAAGCTCGTCGGCGAAGAAATAGAAACGGAATCCGGCGGAATCGGTGGCGTTCTAAGCATCCACGTGACGCCAGGGTTCCATTTTGGCGGTTTCCCGGGCCGGAGAAACAACGGACCGAGCTGTCACCGGCGGTCGGCCGTGAGGAAGAAAGGCAAAAGGGTGCGGCGGAGCTGCGACCAAGAAAGCCGAAATTGGCGAGTGGAAAATGATCAGTGATGATCAGAGATGCTCTAGATGAAAGTAATTGGGATGGATTACACTGAATCAACTCAATTTAGAGTTCTCCCTCACTCGGGTTTGTCCGCGAAAATGGTGAAGACACGAGTTTGGCTTGGCCATTCGGCATTGGGGTGAATGAGGAGATGCAGAGATGGGGAAGGCCTCAAAGGCGACGGCAAGGCTGTATTTATAGCCGAGGAATGAGGTTCACGAGGTTTGAACGCGAAGGAAGAAGCGCGGTTGCTTTTGGCGCTTATGCGGTGAATTGGGCGCAGATGTCTCGCCGCAAGAAGTGACGCAAGGACGACAGGGCATGGCGCGGAAATTCGAGCGAACGTGGCTTTGATCGCAGAGGTGGCGCGCGATGAACCGGCGAGGCAAGCGCGAGAACGATCGGGAGAAACGATCGGGGCTTGTCTCGGGCGAGAGGGGAAAAGGAGGAGGGCAGGGGATTCAGGGGCTGACAAGGGGGTCCCGGGGCCACAGGGCAGAGAGGGTGGGATTTTTCCGTTGCTGCCAGCAACTGCTACGGAAAAGGAACGGGGCCCACATGGCAGTGAAAAGGGGCGAGTCAGGGAGATAAGCATGGCGAGACAACTCCATGTGAACATTAAATTCGATATCAAATCACCACGTAATTTTGTGAAACTTTTTTACCTGCACCTAATGGTAGTTTTTAACCTTCAGTAAAAATTTGAGACTCAAATACCGCATTGTTAAATTATAAAAATTCTGACACTGTAGGTTTGTACAGGATTTGAATTTCGGTTTTATATTTATTTAAAGGTTCAAACATTATTATTTATTTTTGAAACTTTTATGAGGGGTTATATATAGGTCAAGGATGACGCTGTAAAAGTTTCAAGTCAAAATATTTGGTATTTATTTTATAGAAATTCTGACATGATAATTTCTAGTTTTTGATGGTCTCTGTTTTTGAATTATTAGAGTGCTCTGCCGACATGATCAATTCCTAAGATTTTTACCAGGTGTAAACACTGCACTGAGGGTACTTTGGTAATTTTTCCAGATCCAGATAATCTTCGAATATTTTTCATTAATTCTGACTAGCACTGTTTCTAGTCAAAAAGAGGTGACATTAATGTTATTTACCCATTTTTCTGTGCATAAAATTTTACTTCTTGATTTTACTGACTTACCAGGGTGGTTAGGGTTCTATGGTAATTTCTCCAAAATTTATCTTTTACCATTTTATCTTTTCATCATTATCCATTCTTTAATTCTAGTTGTTTGATTTTGCATTCAATACAAAAATCCAGGGAAAATCCAAATAAATTTCAATCATGTCAAGAAAAATCATAAATAAATGTATTCAAATTCAAAATATTAATTTTCATATTATTCTATTTTTCGGGATGTTACAAATCTACCCCCCTTACAGAAATCTCGTCCCCGAGATTTGCAAGGACTAAATGGGTTAGAAAATTCTTTCTCGGATGTGGTTTTGTTGTTTCCTCGTCTTCTTGTTTCCAATATAGTCGCTTTGCAAAACATCGTTCTTGCGATTCCAAAGTGATGTATCTAGAATGGAGAAGATTTCTATTTGGGTTTCGGCGTAGCAGATGAGGAATATTACTAAATATCTCTTTTGATTGTATAACTAGGATTGTTAATAATGATAATCTAATTTAGAGGGTGACATGCGATATGTTTAGAATATTTGAGGGGAATGAATTAACGTTTGTTATTCGATTCATTTAGGCAGAATTAAATGTTATCATCAAGAAATGATATTTGAATATAATGGTTGATCTGAATAGTCAACACTAGTTGACGAGATTAGTTTAGAATGAATGTCATTCGAAGTGGTCTTTAGATTGAAAACAGGGTGAAGATAGTTCAAGGTTTAGGTTGAGGTAGGAGAATAAAATGATCCCGATGATTTAATTCGCTCGATCATCTTGGTAGACAGAGGGTTTCAGTTTTATTTGCATTTAGCAATTATGAAAGAATATAATGTACAGAGCGAAAAGGGTTGATTGCAGGAATTGAATATATATATAAGGGACATACTTAACATTGCATTAAGTGTCGGGTATAATTACATAAGGAAGATCTTTACATAAACCTGACATCGAGGCAGGGGTTGTTCTAGGTACTTGACGCTTCCTAGGTCTTTGATATAACTTTGGAAATCACTGATTTCACCCTTGATGAGATGATGAACTCTTCTTGGTCAGGTGTTGGCGAAGTGATGAGGTTCTTCTAGATTGACACAGGCGACGTTGTCCATCTTATTCGAAACAATAGAAAGATTATTCACTGATGTTATAAAATAGATGGAGGATTGATCGGACAATGGTTAAAAATGAAAACTGAAAGTTTGACACTTAACATCCTACCGGCTATTTGGAAGGATTAAGATAAGATATATTTTGATGAGAGTTCAGTTAAATTCATAAGGCAATATTCCGCTTATCGAAATATTACTTTAAGATTAGACACAATGATTTCAAATTAATCTAAGTTCTGACAGAAACTATATTTATATGAGATGTACCTGGCATTGTGTCAGGTATGCCATGATTGATGTCTTGAGTTGGAGTGAATGCGAGATAGGGTCTTCTTGGCCTTGATGTCGACTTTGCATCTTTGTTGTTTGGCTTCATGGGGTTGAGGTGGATTTTGCTTCTTCTTTGGGTACTTGTTGGCATAATGCCCACGTTCACGATAGCAAAAGCAAGTAACAGTGATTGCCTGGTCTTGAGCACCGGACGGCTGTTCACTGATGTTGTTGGAGGAATGAACAAATGATGGTTGAAATTGAGGGTGGAATTGAGCAGGATGCTTTTTGGGGCAAGCGTCTTCGTTCAATCGCCTCTTCTTTAACTGATTCTTCGAGCAAACTGATTCAGATTTTGTTCCTCCTATTCTTGGAGTTATAATCTTAACTGATGTGACTTCTGGTATGACCATGGTTGTAGGAAATATTTGTTCTTCTTGCGGGCATCGCTTAGCAAGATGACCCTTCTGGTGACAGTTGAAGCACTCACGCTTCTCTTGTGGCGTCTTGATGGGTATGATTGGATTCTCAATACCACCTTCCTTTTTAATCTCAACTTGCGGACATTTCCTTGCTCAATGACCTTCTTCACCACACAAGAAACATGCTGATGGCGATGACCACTTATTACTTCCTGGATGAAGGCGGTCAAAGTCGTGTGTTGTTTCTTTAACTCCTTAGGCAATATTTTACTGTAGCTAGTTTTTCTCTTCGATTGCCAAATCTTGAGCAACTAAGGCTCAAATTTCTCTCACGATCTTTGAATTGTATTGGCAACTATCGGATCTAGGGACATTGAGTGGGCAATGGTCATGACCTTCACAAAGGTAATAAGTGATATTGCTCATAGGATATTTTCCAGAGAATGATTTCCTTCACAGTGGAGCAATTTATTGCATGCTCATCGTGATGTGTCCTATTTCTCCACAATGAATGCAAGCACGATCTTGAATTGGTGGGTTGGCAACACTTCAAAGAGCATCGCTTAGGTATTGAGTAAGATGTAGGAGTAGGTTGTTGCTCTAAACCATTTCCTTTTTGGCAAGGATTGATCCAAGGTTGGAATTGTTCTGCGCTAGATATTGGGAATTTGGTTGGACTAAGGTAGGATTATCCGTTGATGGTGAAAGCTTAACATGGCTTCACTTTCCAAGATTTTATTGAGGAATCTTGTCACGGTATCCTGCAACAATGATTGTTAGGAAAAGTTATTTCGATGGAATCTGTTGGTTTTCACAAAGTGAATGAGAAGTGCTAACAATTTATACCAAGATTCTTTAGCAATAATGAGCTAACTTAAGGAGAGGTACATGGTATACTAAAGTGTTTGAAATGATTGAAAGGATATATCTCAACTAGAGTTATTTGGAAAGAGCCGAATATCGGTTATAATGGTTGAAAAACTTATTACTCATTACTTGTGGTGGATGCATTAATGGATTGTGTCGGAGGTGTCTTCAAGATGTTGAACTTGGGAGGATATGGTTAGATGAAAGTTATCCATTTTACAAAGTATCATTCATTTATTAAAATATTATTTTGAGAATAACCTATATATGGATTTGGTAATTCTTTGGTTAATTTATAAGGCAGTGTCTCATTCCTTAAAACATTGTTTCAAGGTTGGTTATTTGTTAGTTATTAGTTCATAAGGCAACTTTTCGTTCCTTAAAATTTTCTTAATTAGATTTTCTTATTAAATAAGGGTTGGCACATCGTAAATTTCCACCTAATGGTTTAACATTTACGAGAGTAACCCAAAGCAATCTGAAGTTTCAAAACTTAAAATTGCAACAACACAAAATATATATATATATGCTCAACTTAGTATGCGGGAGGGTATCTAAGTTTTTTTATCCTAACCATATGTATCTCTGCACAAGAGGTTTACTATGCGATTAGAATAATGTGTCATTTGAATAGTACTATTTTTAAAATAAGCCATTCGACGACGACTTTCTTTTAATCTTTATACTACTTGCAACATGTTAGTACTCCAAAACTTCCATGAAGTCAATGGTTGCGACACTTTGTTACTTCCCTATTCTCAGAGTTGTTGATGTAGACGTCACTCGTTTATTGATTTATTACGAATTGTTTTCAAAAGATTTGTCGGTAGTTTTATTAAGCATAAGGAGAGAGTTTCTTCTAGATAGGATAACTAGAAGTGAAGAGAGAAAATTCTACAAGGAAGAAATGGGTATATGAATTATCCATTAAAAGGGAAGGTTGTACAGATAAAGAAACTAAATCTCACAAATGGAAAAAAAGTACATCTACAATTAATGCTGCTCTTTTTATATTCCTATTAGAAAATAGGATTTTCAATTTATTTATTTATTTATTTATTTTATTATTTTTTTTTACAACCATCTCAAGGTTTCTATTTAGAAGTATAGAACTTCTCGGGTTATAGTTCATTTTCATGGTATATAATCTAGACAATGTAATGAGGTAAATGGTTAAGAATTATTATTGGAAAAATTAAACTTTAACTAGCCAAAACAGCTTATGTAAATTGGTGTGGTCTCAAGTAAAGCTAGAAATGATAATGGTAACTATATTACTAATCCAAATAATTGCTTGATTTTGAGAAAAGCTAATGGTTATAATGGTTTACACAGATAAAAAGTTCTACCAAGAAAGGGTAAGTTTGGAAGAAATTTTTATAGAAAGAAGAGATGAGCTATCTTATGATTTCCAATTTATCCAATGGGTTAAGTTTCCTATATTTATACATACGGACAACTTATTGTGAAACTTCAACCTAGAGGTTAAGTTCACATATAAATCAGTCCTAACCAACCAAATAAAACCAATCTTCAAGTAGCGAGTTATAAACACCACATAAAAAAAATGCTTTATCTAACTAGAGCGGAATAACATGCTATGTATAAGGGTTCCTATTTTAAGGCAAGTCATAATATATTCTATCCTTCTGCACTTTACTGCTAGGTGAAGTCGTCTCTTCATGCGAGAGGTTCTTGAGCTTTGCTTCGCATTGTCGAGATTAGTGAAGCGTTATCGGCTCCAATAAGATTGTTGGCGTAAACCATGTAGCCTTCATTTGCAAGCAAGATAGTGACATACCTCGGACATCTTCAGAAACAATAGCGAGGATAAACTATCTTTAAGGAATGAGAAGAATTTGTTTACAAATCAAAATGAAAGTAGTGGTAAGAATAAGATCTTAAGAATGAGGAGAGAATAGCAAAATCTACATTTTGCAAATATGATAACTTTGAAACATAAGATTTTGAATTTGCTTATCCCAATGCTAACGACCATTCTATCTAGGGTTTATCCTACGATCAAGATAGCTCGATACCAATCTTTGTGACACCCGTTCTGATGAACAGGAACCTCCATGTGATTACTGTGCTATTCCCTGGATCAGTAGCTAACACTCACATGTTTACAACAATTGGAATCACAACCATACAACATAATATTAAGCGGAAGCTATTATTTAAAGAAAATCTTACAACTCGGAGATATAGCAGCAAAAGAAGCAAGGTCTTGTAGTGTGCCCATCCAAAACCCGCAGGCAACTGACAAGGCATAATCCCTAGAAAGATTCGATGAAGAAAATCCCGCAACCTGCGATGAAAAGGAATCCTCGAAGCTTCGCTAAATTATCCACCTAAAAACAACATATAAGCAAGGGTGAGTACTTTCGTACTCCACAAGACTTAGCAAAACCTATATAATATGCAGGCCATTTCAAAGGAGGCTACTACAGTTAATTTGCATAAAGCAGAATTGACATTGTAAAACAAGTTATTTGCAAACGGAATTTGTAAAAGCATAATTGGTGATATGAAATAAGTAAAGCATAAGTAATACTCACAACCCATCGTGAATATCGAATAATCCAGAAATGGAATCCAATAATGTCGATCCTTTGACATGAAACAAAAGCTGATAAAACAGGTTCCAAACCAAAACCCAATTTTGGAAAATACCAAAGCATTCTAACATTGGAATGACTTCACCAAGTGTCCATAACCGTGGACACGGCTAATCGATTAGATTTACACTCTGCAGAGGTGTACAACTTTACCCACAAGGAATGATCAACCTCTTTTGCCAGATCAGTTAACACACTTCCTTTGGTGTGTCGGCAAGGAGATCATCTGAGCCGTTACATTATCTAGATGTGGCTTTGAACCAGCCGGGACGTTTGACCTCGCCATGGAAAGCGAAACACTCACCCAAGACGTGGCTCCTTTCACATCACACCCAACACCACGTTTCATCCATGGCAAGGCGTACACCGTTGCATTGGTAAGTAAACCCCTACAGACAGACCAAACCGGAATGCCTGTGCATAACTCCCGCCTTCCTTATATGCAAAGCCACACCTAAACAACTTAATAGGCTAAGACCCGCCCATACAAGCCCTCGTGGTTGTACGAAAATCTTGGATCTATAGCGTCCCATTGCTCGGTCCTTAATCCGACACGGGCGATACTCCACCCTAACTACGTGCAAATCCTCTGCACCTCCGGCTATTGCCAATAATCGCCGCATCAAAACCATAGTTTTATTTTGGGTTTTAATCAAAATACCCATAACCAACACTTTATTTCCAACATTTTCCATTTCTCAAGAAACAAATTTTGATCTGATCCTCATTCTCATTTGTTCTAAAAGCATGGCTAAGCATGGATAAAAGTAATCGCATATACCCACAATGACATTAAGTAATTGTCTAAGCTCAATCTATGGGTATCAAGGTACACATGTTCATACTTATCAAGGAAGTTTCATGAGACAACAGTATAACTACGGCACCACAAAATAGCGAATTTACAGAAAGTAAACGCGTGCATGAAACATTTTAATAAACACAATGCAAATTAAATACTGGGATCAAGATGGTCAAAGGGGGTGCTTGCCTTGCTCATATATCGTTTACGACGAAGACGCGATCGCAGACGACGGAGGCAACGACGGAGGAAGGGACGTCGAATTCTACACGTCGATTGATCGGAAAATAGCAAATAATAAACTTCAATAAAGGCGAAAAGAAGACAGACAGAAAATCAAATAAAGATTCATTGCAGAAAACAGGAACACTTAGGGTTGAATTATTTACGACCTCATGATTTAGATACTTACAAATTCATATTCTTAATGGTTTTGAGATAACGAAACAGGGTTTCTTTTATAGATTATCTTCTCTTGATTTACGAATTCAAGAGGCTAAAATTATGAATTCTAATATTTATTACTTCGAATTATAGATGCTAAAATTATTTGGATTAAAAGAGTTGAAACACTAGTTAAGGTTACGCTAATAGCACTTGGCCTTAAGATTTTGCATATGAAGGGTTTTAAATAAGTTATGATTGACAAGCTAGCTAATTAGATTTATTTATAGATTTAAGAAGGTTCTGGTGATACAAATTTATTGACTACAAATTTCTTATTACAAGGTTCACTAATTCTTATTGCGACAAGGTTCATTTAAACATAAAACGAAGGGTTATTTGACTACTAAAGTTTATATGCCAAACATAACGAATTAAGATTATTTCTTCGGAATTAGATAGCATATACTTTGAATAACATATCTAGACTGATTTCATATATTTTTGAGTTTAGACGAGACATTATTTTCATAGATGAAAATGCTTATATGATATTAAAGACTATAACAATTATAACCTTCAAGAGTATTTGACTAGCAAGATTTAATTGAAACAAAAGTTGTAAATGAAATATTTTTCTAGAATATGGTAGACCATATCCTAAATATCATTTCTAAACTGATTTCTATTACATTTGCGTTTAGACGAGAGGTTCTCGGATTGATGAAAAAGCTTGATAGTTCAATTTATTACTCGATAAGAGTTCACTTTTGATATTAGATTGCGACTACACCGCCTAGGATAATCTACTCATTTTTCAGGCATTAATAGGGCATGATATTAGAAGTAATTTAAGGTTGGTTTCGCGACAATTGGCTTTTATCCGCGATACTTTTCCTATAAACGATCATTAGGGTCTAACATTATTTTATTTCAACCTAACACTAACATAAGATATTTTTGCCTAAATAGCAAGGGTACTACTTTTCAAAGCTATAGGATTTGATTTCATCAAATTCAGAGTTTATTTGTTAAAGTTATGACTATTCCAATTACGCAATTATCAATACTTTATCTATTGATCATTTACTGTTTTATGTAGTAAAATTTAAATATTATTTTATACCGGAATCTTTGCACTGCTGGGAACATAGCAAAACTGTTTTGGTGTTCATTTGAATTCATTTGACCCATATTCTAATTACTCTACTTTCTATACATATACATATACACATTTTATGTTTAAGCTATTTCATTCTTTTCAAGTTAATTCAAATTAAGTTCATTTATTAAATATTTTGGCAAACCAAGGTATTATACTTCCATGTTAATATTTAGAAGTCAATTTTTTATTTATTCTGTATCCCTTTTATTCAAATAATGTATATTGAATTTCTATTGCATTGATTATAATCTTTAATAGAAAGCAGTTTAAACAATAATGAAATTTAAATATTTTTATATATTTGAACTCCTGGAAGTATGAGTATTTCACTAAAATTAGTTCCATTCATTTTTAAGTTTGTTTACCGAAATTTTATATGAAGCACGTCTTTAGCCTTTTCTTTTGGATTTGAATTTCAAATTTAACCAGCGATCATTTTCAAAATATTATTTTATATTATGAAAGAACTAGATTTTATATGAATTTATAATTTGATTTCACTCAATTCGGAGTTACAAAGCAAAAGTTATAAGTGTTTGAATTAAATCGGGTATTGAAAATAACTGAAACAAATGAAAATACGCTTCCGGAACTGGAAGGCGCCTTTTACCGAATGAACTGAGGATGTTTTGTCCGGCTGACAGAAGGGGCCCGTGGGTCAGCGATAGGAAGCGAGGCGATTAGGCACGACGGCTCGACGCCCGCGAGATTCCGGCGAGTGAGGGCCATAGATAGCACCAGTGAACGCGTTGACGCAGGGTGAGGTCGCCACCGTGGGATGGCGGAGAGGCTTGCCACCGGCGACCGGCGGTGGGAGAAGGTGAAGCTCGTCGGCGAAGAAATAGAAACGGAATCCGGCGGAATCGGTGGCGTTCTAAGCATCCACGTGACGCCAGGGTTCCATTTTGGCGGTTTCCCGGGCCGGAGAAACAACGGACCGAGCTGTCACCGGCGGTCGGCCGTGAGGAAGAAAGGCAAAAGGGTGCGGCGGAGCTGCGACCAAGAAAGCCGAAATTGGCGAGTGGAAAATGATCAGTGATGATCAGAGATGCTCTAGATGAAAGTAATTGGGATGGATTACACTGAATCAACTCAATTTAGAGTTCTCCCTCACTCGGGTTTGTCTGGCGAAAATGGTGAAGACACGAGTTTCGGCTTGGCCATTCGGCATTGGGGGTGAATGAGGGAGATGCAGAGATGGGGGAAGGCCTCAGTGCGACGGCAAGGCTGTATTTATAGCCGAGGAATGAGGTTCACCAGGGTTTGAACGCGAAGGAAGAAGTGCGGCTGTTTTTGGCGCTTATGCGGTGAATTGGGCGCAGTGTCTCGCCGGCAAGAAGTGACGCAAGGACGACAGGGCATGGCGCGGGAAATTCGAGAGCGAACGTGGCTTTGATCAGCAGAGGTGGCGCGCGATGAACCGGCGAGGCAAGCGCGAGAACGATCGGGAGAAACGATCGGGGCTTGTCTCGGGCGAGAGGGGAAAAGGAGGAGGGCAGGGGATTCAGGGGCTGACAAGGGGGTCCCGGGGCCACAGGGCAGAGAGGGTGGGATTTTTCCGTTGCTGCCAGCAACTGCTACGGAAAAGGAACGGGGCCCACATGGCAGTGAAAAGGGGCGAGTCAGGGAGATAAGCATGGCGAGACAACTCCATGTGAACATTAAATTCGATATCAAATCACCACGTAATTTTGTGAAACTTTTTGACCTGTACCTAATGGTAGTTTTTAACCTTCAGTAAAAATTTGAGACTCAAATACCGCTTGGTTAAATTATAAAAATTCTGACACTGTAGGTTTGTACAGGATTTGAATTTCGGTTTTGTATTTATTTAAAGGTACAAACTTTATTATTTATTTTTGAAACTTTTATGAGGGGTTATATATAGGTCAAGGATGTCTCTGTAAAAGTTTCAAGGCAAAATATTTGGTATTTATTTTATATAAATTCTGACATGAGAATTTCTAGTTTTTGATGGTCTCTGTTTTTGAATTATTATAGGGCTCTGCCGACATGATCAATTCCTAAGATTTTTACCAGGTGTAAACACTGCACTGAGGGTACTTTAGTAATTTTTCCAGATCCAGATAATCTTCTAATATTTTTCATTAATTCTGACTAGCACTGTTTCTAGTCAAAAAGAGGTGACATTAATGTTATTTACCCATTTTTCTGTGCATAAAATTTTACTTCTTGATTTTACTGACTTACCAGGGTGGTTAGGGTTCTATGGTAATTTTTCCAAAATTTATATTTTACCATTTTATCTTTTCATCATTATCCATTCTTTAATTCTAGTTGTTTGATTTTGCATTCAATACAAAAATCCAGGGAAAATCCAAATAAATTTCAATCATGTCAAGAAAAATCATAAATAAATGTATTCAAATTCAAAATATTAATTTTCATATTATTCTATTTTTCGGGATGTTACATGCGACGAAAGAAACCTCAAAGCTTCGCTAACTTATCCACCTAAAAACAACATATAGGCAAGGGTGAGTACTTTCGTACTCCACAAGACTTTAGCAAAACCTATAATATATGCAGGTCATTTCAAAGAAGGCTACTACAGTTAATTTGCATAAAGCAGAATTGATAGTGTAAAATCAAGTTATTTGTAAATGGAATTTGTAAGAGCAAGTTGACTGATATGAAATAAGTAAAGCATAAGTAATACTCACAACCCTTCGTGAATATCGAATAATCCAGAAATGGAATCCAACAATGTCGGTCCCTTGACAAGAAAAACAACAGCTGCTAAACAGGTTCCAAACCAAAACCCATTTTAGAAAATACAAAACATTTAACTAGTGCAAGTTCACCAAGTTCCCCATGACCTAGGGGACGGCTAATCTATTAGATTTACACTCTGCAGAGGTGTACAACTTTACCCACAAGTCATGACCTTTTCTTTTTGCCGCATGTTTCACGCACCTTTGGCGTGTGGTCAGAATGTTCATGACGAAAACCTTTACATTATCTAAGTTAACTTTGCACCAGCCCGGGACGTTGAGCCCTCGCCATAGAAACAGAAACACACACCCAAGACGTGGTTCCTTTCACACAACACCCCACACCACGTTTCTGTTCATGGCAAGGCGTACACCGTTGCATTGATATGTAAAAACACCTACAAGCAGACCTGGAAAGGAATGCCTGTGCAATCTCCCGCCTTCCATAAATACAAAGTTAAACTAGATAACTTAATTGGTTTAAGGATGTCCCATACCAACACTTGTGGTTGTACGGATTATCTTGGATCATACAACACAAAGTTCGGTCCTTAACCCGACACGGGCGATACTCCACCCTACACTATGTGCAAATCCCTCTGCACCTCCGGCTATTGCCAATAATCGCCCGTATCAAAATCATAGTTTTATTTTGGGTTTTTAATCAAAATACCCATAACCAACAGCTTCATTTCCAACATTTTCCATTTCTCAAGAAATAAGTTTTGATCTGATCATCATTCTCATTAGTTCTAAAAGCATGGCTAAGCATGGATAAAAGTAATCGCATATACCCATGATAACATTAAATAATGTCTGTGCTTAATCTATGGTTATCAAGGTTCACATATTCATACTTATCAATGAAGTTTCATGAGACAACAGGTATAACTGCCAGCACCACAAAATAGCGAATTTACAAAAAAAAAACGCATGCATGAAACATTTTAATAAACACAATGCAAATTAAATACTAGGATCAATATGGTCAAAGGGGGGTGCTTGCCTTGCTTATTTATTGCTTACGATGAAGGCGCGGTTGCAGATGACGGAGGCGACGACGGAGAAAGGAACGTCAGATTCTACACGTCGATCAATCAGAAAATATAGCAAATAATAAACTTCAATAAGGGCAAAAAGAAAACAGACAGAAAATCAAATAAAGATTCACTGCAGAAAACAGGAATGCTTTAGGGTTTGAATTATTTAGGTAATTACATTATTCTTAAACTTAATGTCTTTATGACAAACAAAACATGGTTTCTTAGATAGACTATCTATTCTTGAATTACGAATTCAAGAGGCTAAAATTATGAATCCTTATATTTATAATTTCGAATTATAGATGCTAAAATTATTTGGATTAAAAGAATTAAAACACTAGTTAAAGTGGTTATGCGAAAAGCACTTAATCTTAAGCGATTTTGCATAAGAAGTGATTTTGAATATCTTAGATCTATTAAGCTAGGATACAAGATTTATTTATGGTTTTTAAGAAGGTTCTGGTGATACAAATATATTAACTACAAACTTCTTTGTTATTAAAAGGTTCACTTATTCATATTATGAAGCTCATTAATCATAATATTTAGGGTTATTTAACTAATATGATTTTTGTGGAAAGCATGATGAAATAAGGTTATTTCTTCGGAAAAGGATAGTATATACTTTTAAGAACATTCCTAAGCTGATTTCATACATTTTAGTGTTTAGACGAGACATCATATTCATTGTTGAAAAAGCTTATATGATATTAAAGGTTACGACGACCATAATACTTAAGGGTATTCAACTAGCAGGATTTAGTTGAAAAGCAAGTTGTAAATAAAATATTTTTCCAGAATACGATAGTACATATCCTAAATATCCTTTCTAAACTGATCTTCATAATATTTGCATTTAGACGAGGTATTCTACGGGTTTGTTGAAAATGCTTAAGTGTTTCTATATCTACTCGACAAGGATTCAGCTTTTGATATAAGTTTGCGATTACGCTTTATAAGATAATTTACCCATTTTTCAGGCATAACTAGGGGACATTTCTAAGAACACTTTAAAGTTGATTTCACGATGATTGGCTTTTATCGAGATGTTTTCCATATAAGCGATCATTAGGGTCTAACAAGGACTTAGTTCAAATTTACCTAAACATAAGATATTTTTGCATAGACAGCAAGAGCATTATTTTTCAAGGTTATAGGATTTGGCTTTGACAAATTTGGTGTTCATTTGTGAAAGTTATAGCTGTTCACATTATACAAGTATTAACACTTCGACTATTAACCATTTACTGTTTTCTATGGGAAATCTTAAATATTATTATACATCTGGAATCCTTGTGATACTAGGAGTATAAAAAAATTGGTTTGGTGATTATTCGAATTTATTTGATCTATAATATAACTATTTGACTTTCTATGCATATATATACATTTTACATTTAGGATGTTTCATATTTTTCAAAATAGTTCAAATCAAGTTCACTTCTTAATGATTTTGGAAAAAAATCAGGTATTATACTGCCATACTAATATTTAGAAATCAAATTTTACTTATTTCATATTTCTTTTATTCAAGTTGTGCTTATTTGAATTTCCAATGCATTGAATGAAATCTTTACTAGAAAGTAATTCAAACATAAATGAAATTTAAATATTTTTATATATTTGAACTTCTGGAAGCATAAGGATCCCATTAAAATTTGTTTCATCAAATTCTCATTTCATTTGCAGAATTTTTGTGTAGAGCATATCTTTAGCCATTTTATTCAAATTTGAATTTCAAATACACCCAGTGAACATTTTCAAAATATTATTGCATAATATGAAATTAATTGATTTTACATGAATATATAAATTTGTTTCATTTCATTTGGATTGAAAATGTGCAAGTTATAGCTGTTTGAATATTTAACCGGTTAGAAAATGTATCCAGAAAAATGAAATACGTTTCTCCTATTGCGAAAGCGCCTTTACCCTTTTGAACTGAGGATGCTCACGCGGCTGACAGGACGGCCCCACCGCACAGTGAGACAAAACAGAGGAGACGCTAGGCAACTCGTCGGCGACGAAGGCACGGCGGAGGGGCTCGGCCGAGAGCTCGAGGAGCACCAGGGTGGCGGTGCGCACACGACGGTGGGGTCAGATGGTGGCGGTGATGGCCGGAGTGAGCTGCCACCGAGAAGGGGCGACGGCAACGGTGGTAGCTCGCCGGAGAAGGAGAAGAGGTGTAACATCCCGAAAAGAAAAACAATATATAATAAAATGGAAATGGATATTTTGGATTTGAATATAATTATTTCTGGGTTTTCTTGGTGTTATTGGTTTTTATTTGATTTTTCTTGGATTTATGCTTTGTATGAAAAGTCCAATAAATAGAATTATCAAATGAAAAATGGTAACAAGGTAAAGAGGTAAAAGTAAAAATGAGAAAAATTACCATTTGACCATATTCATGCTGGTAATCCAGTAAAAATATCTAGCAAAAATCCTTGGTGCTGAAATGGAGTAAATAAAATATCTTAGTCATCTCTTTTTGACTAAAAACAGTGAAGTCAGAACTGATTAAAAATAATAGAAATTTCTCAGGAGGCACAAATATTAACATAGCACCCTCAGAGAAGTGTATACATCTGGTAAAAATCTCAGGAATTGATAATGTCGGAAAAGCCTTCTAAAAATTCAAAAACAGAAACAATTAAAAACTAGAAATCCTCATGTCAGAATTTTTATAAAATATTCACTTGATATTTTGACTTTAAATTTTTATGGAGATAACCATACGCCAAAATTAAACCTTATAAAAAGTTTTGAAAATAATTAATATGATTTACAGCCTTTAATAAATAAAGTATCAAAATACAAATCCTGTGCAATGCACAGTGTCAGAATTTTAATTAATTCATTATAGGATATTTTATCCCGAAAATTTTACTGGGGGATAAAATCTTCGAGAGGATATCGGTCAAAAAGTTTCAGAAAAATTTATCACAATTTGATAGCAGTTTAATGCCCATCGTGAGCTGTCTGGCAACGAGTCTATCTCGGAGGATTTGAGTCACTCGCTGACAGATGGGCCCCATGGCGTACGGGCCCATTTCCGGGTGCAAGGCGGTGCCGAGGCTATCTCGCTGACCGGTGGACCCCGGGCCCAGCCGTCAGCCACTCATTTCCTTTTTCCCTCTCTTCTTCTCCCCTCCGCCGTGCGAGGCTCGCTAGACTTCGCCGTCCTCGGCGTCTCAGCGCCAATTCATTGAGCTCGCAATTCTTATTTGCCACGGCCGTCATGATACCTCCACGCCATGCCTTGACCATACCGTGCTGTCCTGAGCCCTCAAAACCCGTGTGCCACCTCGTCGCTTCTGTGCCGAGTTGAGCCGAGCCTTGCGCGTGCGATCAAACCCTGGAGAGACCGCCTCAACCCGGCTATAAGTGCACTCCTGTGTCACCACTGAGACCCCATCTTCTTCTTTTCTGAGAGTCATCAAGCCTTGAGCCAATTGAAGCGTTCTTCTCCTTGTACCGCCGTGAAGAACCAAAAGGGGGAAAACGGTGAAGTGAGCCAAATCGGCTACAATCCTTGGATTTCGGTTCTTAAGCCGCGCACCTCATAGATCACTGATCAATCCTTACTTTCACTTCTTCTCGCCTGCAGTTCACCTCCTCCGCCGTTCTTCTTCCTTCCGGCCGGCGCACGTGGAGAGCTACCTTCGGCCCTTCTCCTCCTCCACTCTCAGGTGAAATGTGTCGCCGTTAGCCCACTGGTGCTCATGCCTCTCTTCCCCAGCGGAATAGTGGCCGGCGGCGAGCTTTTGCTCGTGCAGCCATGGTGGCCGCCGCATCCTTGCGGTGGCAACCCCTTTTTCGGCCACCTCCCGGCTAATGGGTAACGCCCCTAGATGCGCCTCGGCTCACTGATGCTCGAGGTGCTACCCATCCCGCCGCGGCGGAGCTAGTTCGCCAGCGGTGGGCCGGAGACTGAATCACCCTGTTTCGGGTCACTGACCAGAGGGCCCCAATTGTCAGTCTCCGTGCGCAAGGATGTCACTGACCTGTAGGCCCCACTTGGCAGTCTCTCTGAGTTGTTGGCCCACGCGCCAGTCGTATCCTTCGCGCGCTCGCTGGCAGGCGTGCCACGACTGTCAGTCGCGGATCGCGCCGTGCGATCGCTGACGGGAGGGGCCGGTTTGTCAGTGGCTGCGGGCCAATTCAAACACATCTAGCGCGCACTCGGCGAAAAGACGTTTTCGAGATTCGAAAACGTATTTCTGAATTTCTGTGATTTCAGAAACCGAACTAATTCAAATGTCCATAAGTTTTGAATTATAGCTCCAAAATTGGTTAAATAAAATTCTATATTCTTGTAAAATCAAGCTCTTTCGGAATATGTAAAAACATTTTAAAAACCATCTCTGGGTAATTTTTAAATTCAAATTAGAATAAAGAGGTAAAAGACATGCTTTGTACAAAATTTCTACAAATAGCTTAGAAGTTAATGAAACTAATTTTTCTGGGATCTTTACAACTCCAGGAACCTAAATGTATAAAAATATTTAATTTTCATGCATGTTTGAATTACTTTCCATTTATGTCTTGTTTTTAATACACTAAGAATTCAAATATGTATAATAGTATTAAGGGAATATAAAAGAAACAAAAAAAATTATTCATGAATAATAGGATGTCAGTAGCATGGTTAAATTTGATTAAGTAGTAATTTTGGTTTGAGTTAGCTTTAAGATATGCAGTAACCCTTGTGCCAAATACACTCACACATATATATATATATATATGTGCATTGGAAGTTAAATAACTCGGATGTAATTTATATGGGTTCAAGCCATGAGCAAACCTAGTTTTATAGCTGGATAGATTTAGTGCAATCGACCCCTTTATCTTATGTTTTAGGTCCTGTTAGTTTAGATAATTTTAGCATCTATAATCCGAAGTTATAAATATAAGAATTCACAATTTTAGCCTCTTGAATTCGTAATTTAAGAATAAGTGATCTATAAGAAAAACCCATGTTGTTCATCATAGAAAGTATTAACGCTTTGAATGCATAATTATTTACTTTGTGAAATCTTAAAAGTTTATAATCAAACCCTCAAAAGATACCCCTGTTTTCTGCAGTTATTCTTTATTTGACTTACTGTCTGTCTTCTTTTCGCCCTTTCAGAATTTGGATTTTTACTATATTCCGCTTGATTGACGTGTAGAACCCGACGTCCTCGAAGAGGAAGACGACGCCGTCGCTGATCCAGATCCGGAGCTAGACAGCGAGTTGCAAGGCAAGCAACCCCTTGATCATGTCGAGCCTGATAATTTACCTACATTATGTTGTTTCTGTCTATGTACTATGCATCCGGATAATTCTCCCTAGAAATGCTAATTTGGGTTGGAGCTGTAGTTAATCCTGTAAATTATGGTTTACCTCAATCTGTATGAATATGTGAACCTTGCAAACCTTAGTTTGAACAAGACATGCTAAATGTCATTTTGGGTATAACCGCTAGCATAATATATCTGCTTAAGCTGTTGGTCGTGTTTTCAGTCTTTTCAACGAATGTATGATCCTCATTTGGGAATGTTGCTGGTACTTTGGTTAAAAACCAAAAATAAAACTATGGTTTTGATGCGGGCGATTATTGGCAATAGCCGGTGGTGCAAAGGGAGTTGCACGTAGTTAGGGTGGAGTATCGCCCGTGTCGAATTAAGGACCGAGCAATGGGACGCTATAGATCCAAAAAAATTTGTACAACCACGAGGGCTTGTATGGGCGGGTCTTACCCTATTAAGTTGTTTAGATGTGGCTTTGCATCTAAGGAAGGCGGGAGATTTGCATAGGCATTCCGGTTTGGTTTGCTTGTAGGGGTTTCTACATACCAATGCAACGGTGTACGCCTTGCCATGAACAGAAATGTGGTGTTGGGTGGGATGAAAAAGGATCCACGGCTTGGGTGAGTGTTTCTGTTTTCATGGCGAGGGTCAAACGTCCCGGGCTGGTTCAAAGCCACGTCTAGATAATGTAACGGCTCTGTATGATCTCCTTGCCGACACACCAAAGGAAGTGTGTAAACTGGCCTGGCAAAAGAGGTTGATCATTCCTTGTGAGTAAAGTTGTACACCTCTGCAGAGTGTAAATCTAATCGATTAGCCGTGTCCGCCGTTATGGACACTTGGTGAAGTCATTTCAATGCTAGAATGTTTTGGTATTTTCTGGAAAAAAATGGGTTTGAAAAAGGAACCGTTTTGCAACTAGTTTTCGTGTCAAAGGACAGACACCGAGGATCTTTGCAGTCGGGTAGACTGGACTGTTTACTTATCAAATGATGTTTCATTTTGCCTATTTAAAGATGCGACATTTCAATCTACTATATTGGTATTTTAAATGTTTATGCAACTGCAAAATAACTTGTAACCTGCCTTTGCTTAGCCTGCATGATTAATTATTTGCATTTGTTAAACACTATAAGTCCTGCTGAGTACCAATGTACTCAATCTTGCATATGCTGTCTCAGAGGACGAAGCCTGTGAAGTGCCAGGCGATTCATGCTTTAACGCAGGGCACGGGGTGTTTGACGATGATTTCCCCTAGGTTTGCCAAGTCAGTTGCCTGAGGGTTAGCGGGCAAACCATGAGGCTTTTGGAGTTCTTTAAACTCTCTATTTTCCGATGTTTGATCTTTGTAAATTTTAAACTCTGTATAATTATTTCAGCTTGTAATATATGCTTATCAGTTTAATATCTTGTGGTTATGATATGAATGTTGTAAACATGTGAGTGCTAGCCACTGATCATGGGACTAGTACAGTAACCACATGGAGGTTCCTGTTTGCAAGAACGGGGTCTCACATAAATGTTGTAAACATGTGAGTGCTAGCTACTGATCCAGGGATAGCATAGTAATCACATGGAGGTTCCTGTTCATCAGAACGGGGTCTCACAACTTTACCAAGTGCCCATACCGCGGGCGCGGCTAATCGATTAGTTTATTTCTCTGCAGAGATGTACAGCTTTACCCACAAGAAATGATCAACCCCTTTTGCCATGCCAGTAACACACTTCCTTTGGTGTGTTGGCAAGGAGATCATAGCATAACCATTACATTACTTAAGCCCAACTTTGCACCAGCCCGGTGATGGACCCATATTATGGCAGTAGAAGATGTGTGACTAGTTCGACAAGTGATGACACACATCAAATTGTCCCACTTCTCCCTACGGCGGCAGAAGATAGGCAACTAGTATGACAAATGATGACACACATCAAATTGTCCCACTTCTCCCCATAGCATGGCGTACACACCGCTACAGCCTACAAATGTGTAAAGCTAGTTTTAAGTAACTTAATATGTTAGGACTGTCCCATACCAGTACTTGTGGTTGTACGAGTTTCTTGGCCTGAAAACAACCTATAGTTCGGTCCTTAATCTGACACGGGCAATAGTCTCCCCCTACACTACGTACAAATCCCTTGTACTCCTGGCTATTGCCAATAATTGCCCGCATCAAAATCATAATTTTATTTTTATTTTTGATCAAAATACCAACCATAAAGAAGGTCATACCCCATAAATGTCATATCCAACATTTTTAATAATGTCAAAGTTTTATGTTGCTTTAAGCATGGCTAAGCATAACACTAATTGTGAGTAACCCAAATTGACATCAATTACTGTCTAAGTTATTCTAGGGTTATCAAGGTTCACAAATCCATACTTATCAAGGAAGTTCTATGTAGCTACAGGTACAACTACCAATTTCCATAATAAAGCAGACTTTAATAAAAGTAACGTATGCAGTAAAACATTTAATGAACATTTATAAAACTAGGATCAATATGATCAAAGGGGGTGCTTGCCTTGTTGATTATCTGTGTACTCGAATTCTTGATCGTCGTCGACTACTCCGGGTTTGTCGGGTTCTACACGTTGTATAATAATTGCATAACAAATAATAAATTTCAATAAGGCCAAAAAGAAACCAGATGGAAAAATTCAAATAAATTTTTTTCATAAATCAGGGATTGTTGCATGGATCATTTATTCTTATTTTAAAATTTTAAAGGATTAAATTTATTTTGACTAATATTGAATTGCTTTATTAATGATTTATTAACTCAAAATTTTCTTATAGCAAATCCTAAGTATTTTATTTATTAACTCAAAAATTTCTTATAGCAAACCCTAAGTATTTTACTAATGAATAATATTGAATTGCTTTACTAATGATTTATTTACTCAATTTGGAGGTTATTTGCAAAAATTCTATGAATAGCATATTTTATACTCTTTCTTTAAATTTAAATTTAAAATTCAAACACAGATCATTTTCAAAAATATTTTTGCATATTCTGAATCTAAATGATTTTATATGAATTTATAAATTTATTTCATTAAATTTGGACAGATAGTTCAAAAGATATTCAAGTTTGAATGTGCTCGGTTTTGAAAATACTGAAAATTTGGAAAACTGCCAAAAAGGGAAAGTGCGCTTTTGAAACCAGAAGGCGCTTTCTATTTTTGGCCATCGCCGGACCGAGGCACTGATGGGGCGGGCCCAGTTGGTAGCGGGACGCACTCGCGCGAGCGGTTGACGCGCGGGACCACAGGCGTGTGCGTTTGACTGGCGGGGTCCACACGGCAGAGAGGGTGTGCGCGCGTGTGATTGACGCGTGGGCCTGCGTGGCTAAGCGGCGCTAGCGGCTGACCAGTGGAGCCCGCTCGGCAGTGAGATGTGCATGTGCGTGCTGACAAGTGGGACCCAGCGGTCGGTGACCCGAGGCAGAGAAGGAGTTTGCGAAGCTCTCCGCCGGCGAACTAGTACCGAGGAGGTGGAATGAGTTCCACCATAGGCATCGGCACGCTCGCACGCTCACGGGGGTGGTCGCGCGGTGGCCGGAGGTGGCCAGGATTGGTTTGCCACCGTGAGGGGGGCAGCGGCAGCCATGGCCGGCGGTGAAGTAGCTAAAATAGAGCTTCCCGAGCTTGAAGATCACCATGGTGAGCATTAGTGAGTCTCAATGATTCGGTTTTTGACTTTTATTCAACGAAATTGGTACCGGAGAGGGGTTCTCACTGAGCGGGTGCGGCGGAAGGACCTCGACGCGACGGCTCACCGGAGAAGAAGATCACTGATTGGGTTCTGGGACGACTACTAGGGGCTATGAGGAAGCTTCATGCCAAGCGATTTGGACTGGGGTTCACTGGAACAGCTAAATGGAGTTTTCTCCCCCTTTACTGATTTCGCCGGAGATGGAGAAGAAGATGGAGGTCGGGTGGTATTGCGGGTTCTTGAAGAGTATGAAGTGCTAGCGGTGGCTTCGCGACGCTTAAATAAGCGATGAAGTCGACTAGAACAGGGTTTGAATGGAGAGTTAAGAACGTCGGCTTGGTTCTGAGTTGTTCGGCTGAAGCGAGAAGCGGCGCGAAGGAGTTGCGCGGTGTTGTTGGCCGTGGCAACAAGCTGTCAGAGGAATGGCTGGTGATGTGGCGGCCTCGGACTGCGAGTTGCGGCGCTGGTTTGGCTGGCTAAGGCGAGAAACCGAGAGGAGAGGGGGAAGAAACGAGAAAACGGGCTGAAGTTTTGTGGGGGCAAGTCGGCAGCGAGAGATGTCGGCTGGGAACAGCTATGCCATCCGGGCCCACAAGTCAGTGAGAGGTAAGAGTAAAGTGCAAGAAAGTCCAGGGCAAGTTGAGGTTAATCCGACGAATTGGGATAGCAGACAGGCTCAAAATTTTATGAGAATTTTTACATTGTTCGGCTAGGTATAGATAAGTGTTTGATTAAATTTTGAGATAAAAATGATGAGTAAAAATATTTCTAAAAATCTGACAATTCAAAGTTATCAATTTTGGCTCATTCTCATGTTTATTTAATTGAGTGTCAACATCAGTTTATTATTTTATGATACTTTTTGATACGGTTTTGAATAGTATTATTTGCCTTTAGTAATATTTTCAGTTTTTTATATTTGATATTTTATTTTTAATAATTCTGACATCGAAATTTTTAGGTTTTCTGATTGTCTGTTTTTGAATTTCCAAAATTAACAAATTTAGGGATAAATTCTTGATATTTTTACCAGAGATGGGTAAGGTTAAGATGTAGGCATGGTAAAATTCTTAACTCATGTTTAGCTCAGATGGCTTCTGAAGAAATCTAACTTAGCTTGTTCAGAATATCTGAACAAGATTATTTTGGTCTTTTCTATTTCTTTTATGGGTCCAGATCATGACAAGTGGCACAATCAGGATCCTAGATATGTCTGGGATTTATTTATGATTTTGACAGATTTTTCTTGATTTTGGGTTTTTACCTCTTTGCTTTTACCATTTACTTTGTCCTTTAATCCAATTTATTTTATTAAAGAAAAGCCAAAAGAATTTCTTTAACTCAGATAAACCAAAAAATATAATAATAAATCACATGAATATTTTTGATACTACATTTCCTATTTTATTAAATTTTGGGCTGTTACATGCCTACAACCAAGAAGACCTCCCCAAGGTGCGGGTGAACCCGATGAAGCTCACCCTGCTCTCGCCTGAGCTCGCCGCACTCTTCTGCCACAGCGCGGCCCCTCGGCCATGGCCTCCGCCGCACCTCCGTGGGGCGACCACCTCCCGGCGAATGGGTACCACCCCTGGGTGCGCACTGTCGTGCTGTTGCTCGAGGTGCTGACCATTCCGTCGCTTCAGTGCTAGTTCGCCGGCGGCGAGCCCCGGTCAGACCTTCCCTATTTCGGTTCGCCGACAGGTGGAGCCCGCTTTGCAGTCGCACATCGTGTGAGTTTCACTGCCATGCGGGACCGCTTGTTAGCCCTAGTGGCTTGCACTATCGCTGACCGCTCGGGCCCAGCCGTCAGCCGGTGCGCGCGGCGCAATTCTCGCGGGCCCGCTCGTCAGTCGGCAGCCAGCGGCACTACTCTCTATCAGATGGGCCCGGCCCGTCAGCACCTCAGCCTGGCGCAACCCAAAAACCGAAAGCACAATTTCATCGCGAAATCGCACTTTCCCGTTTTGACAATTTTCTGAATTTTTGGTATTTTTCAAACCCTAGTATATTCAATGGTTCATATCTTGCGCATTTCAAATCAAAATTTGATGAAATAAATTTCTAAATTCATTATAAATCATGTAGATTCAGAATATGCAAAAATATTTTAAAAATGAGCTGTGGTTAAATTTTAAATTCAAACTCAAACTCAAAGAGAAAGACTAAAATATGCCATTCATAGAATTTTTGCCAATAAACTCCAATTTGATGGAAACAAATTTTTTTAGACTCCTTGTATCCTTAGGAACCTGAATATGTAAAAATACTTAGGGTTCACTGTAAGAAATATTCAAGTTATTAAATGTGTAGTAAGTGTAACAGCCCAAAAATTCAATAAAATAAGAAATTCAATATAAAAAATATTCATATGATTTATTGTTATGTTTTTTGATCTTTCTGAATTAAAGAAATTCTTTTTGGCTTTTTCCTATTAAAAGAAATTCAAAAGATACATATAGTAAAATGGTAAAAGGGTAAAAAGGTAAAATAAAATTCAGACAAATCCTAGATACACCCAGGATCCTGTTTGTTCCACTTGCACTGAACTGAACCAATAAAATAAATTAAAAGATAAAAGTAATCACAAGGAGATAAGTAAAGATCTGAAATCTTAAGATTTCTTTAGAATCTATCTTACCTTAACTAGGGTTAAAATTTTAACCATGCGGACATATTAACCTAACCCATCCCTGGTAAAAATATCAAGAATTTTTCTCTGCATTTGGTAATTTTGGAAATTCAAAAATAGTCAATCAGAAAAGCTGGAAAATGCAATGTCAGAATTTTCATAAATAAAATAGCAAATATAAAATCATTAAATTTTACAAAAGGTATAAAATATTAATATAAACCCTGTAAAAAAGTTTCATAAAATAATAAACTGATTTTAAACCTCAATTAAATAAAAATCGGGATCAGTCAAAATCTGTAACAGTGCATTCTCAGATTTTTAATAATATTTTTACTCATCATATTTATCTAAAAAGTTTACCAAACCCTTTTGTTTTCCTTGCCGACCTCTGTAAAAAATTTCATAAAATTTTGAGTCGATCTTTTACCCTAAACGCCGATTTTACCTCAGCTTGTGCATAGTTTTCCCGTGACTTACCCGAGTGACTCGCTGACGTGTGGGCCCACGAGGACAGCTGTCTCCTCTGCCGACTTCACTCTCTCTCGCTGACAACCATGGCCCACCTGTCAGTTTCATCTTTTCCGTTCTCTTCTGTTTTCTCTCGCGTCTCTCTCCGTTCTCTCACCGAGCCAGCGTCGCCACCCCGTTTTGTCGCCTTCCCGCCGCAACTCGTCGCCTGAGGCCGCCAACACGTCGCCCCTGCCACATCGCAGCCACCTCATACTGTGCCCTCTCTCTCCCGTGCCAAGGAACGACCGAGAACACCCGCGCAAGCCGCCGCCTCTCTTTCCCCGTTCAAACCCTGCTTCAACTGCCTTTGCCATCTATTTAAGTGCTGCAAAGCCATCGCAGGCACTTGCGTGCTTCCCTGGAACCCGCAAAGCCAAGCCAAACAGACTCAACGCCGCTAGAACCCATCTTATTCTCCAACTCCGGCCAAACATCCGAAAAGGGGGAAATCTCTCAAACGCCCTCTCTTTCGCACCATTCTTCGAACCACTTCGGCCGAAGCATCCTCTTAGCCTCCACATTCTTCCCGCAACCTCAATTCTTGAGCTTCATCCCTGACGAGCTCTCGCGATGACCTCCTTCCGCCGTCGCCGCAGTCGCACGGTGAGAACACCTCTTTGAAGCCCATTTCTTTGAATGGAAAATAAAAATCGAATCTTCGTGACTCACTCATGCTCTCTGCAGTGATATTTCACCTCGAGGAGCTTTGATTTCTCCGTTTCACCGCCGGCCATGTCTGCCGCCGCCCCCTCACGGTGGCAGGCCAACTCAGGCCACCTCTGACCGAAGTGACACCTTCCCTAGATGCGCGCAAGCACGCTGAGTGCGAAAGCGGAACCCATGCCACTTTTTCGGCAGTGCTTCGCCGCCGGCGAACCTCGCAACCGTGTTCTCTGTCTCTGGTCGCTGACAAACGGGACCAGCATGTCAGTTGCACGCGACATGCAGCTCACTGCCATGTGGGCCTTGGTCGTCAGTCTCTTGCGTCGCTCGGTCAGCGTGGTCCCGCTGTCCACCGATCCGCGCAGACGCGCCGTCATTGCCGGTGGGCCCGACCCGTCGAGCCTCGATCCGGTAGCGAGGCGAAAAAGGAAGGCGACTTGATTCTAAGGCGTACTTCCGTTTTAGTAAATTTTCTAATTTTCAGAATTTTCAAAACCGAACACATTCAAACTTGAATATCTTTTGAACTATCCAACCAAATGAAGTGAAATAAATTTTTAAATTCATCTAAAATCATGCAAATTCAGAATATGCAGAAATATTAGGAAATAGACTCTGTTTAAATTTCAGATTTAAATTTAAAGTAAGAATTCAAATTATGTCATGTATAGAATTTTCACAAACTAGTTCCAAATTAAATGAAACAAATTTTGTTAGACTCCATGCTCTGTTAGGAACCTCATTATGCAAAAATACTTAGGGTGTACCATGGAAAATGTTTAAAGTATTGCATAGGATGAGAAAGTGAACCAACAATAGTAATCCACGTAATTTCAGAATTTGAAATCTGAAAATGCAAAATAATAAAACATATAGAGTAGTCTCTGGAAATGGTAAATAAAGGTAAAATAATCCAAGAAAAATATGATTCATTATTACAGGAATCTAATCAGAAAATAATCGTGTAACTTATACATAAATAATCAACAATCAAGTTTGATTTATTCAGTTGCTTTTATTTGACTCTTACATCTGATTCTTTCGTTTTATTGGAATTGCCATGTTAATATTATACGACGTATAGAACTCGACGAGTCCGGAGTAGTCGACGACGAACAAGAACTCGACTACGCAGATAATCAACAAGGCAAGCACCCCTTTGATCATATTGATCCCAGTTTTATAAATGTTTTCATTAAATGTTTTATTGCATACTTTATTTCTATTAAAGTTTGCTATTTTATGGGTATTGGTAGTTGTACCTGTAGTATTATAGAACTTCCTTGATAAGTATGGATTTGTGAACTTTGATAACCCTAGAATAACATAGACAATATTTGATATCAATTTGGGTTAATCACACTTAGTGTTATGCTTAGCCATGCTTAAAGCCACATAAAACTTTGACATTATTAAAAATGTTGGATATGACATTTAATAGGTATGACCTTTCTTTATGGCTGGTATTTTGATCAAAAATAAAAATAAAACTATGATTTTGATGCGGGCAATTATTGGCAATAGCCGGGTATACAAGGGATTTGTACGTAGTGTAGGGGGAGACTATTGCCCGTAACAGATTAAGGACCGAACTATGAGTTGTTTTCAGGCCAAGAATTACCGTACAACCACAAATACTGGTATGGGACAGTCTTAACTCATTAAGTTACTTAAAACTAGATTTACACATTGGTAGGCCGAAGCGGTGTGTACGCCATGCTATGGGTAGAAGTGGGACAACTTGATGTGTGTCATCATTTGTCATACTAGTCGCCTATTTTCTGCCGCCGTAGGTAGAAGTGCGACCATCTGATGTGTGTCATCACTTGTCGAACTAGTCATACATCTTCTACTGCCATAATATGGGTCCGTCACCGGGCTGGTGCAAAGTTGGGCTTAAGAAATGTAATGGTTATGCTATGATCTCCTTGCCGGCACACCAAAGGAAGTGTTACTGGCCAGGCAAAAGGGGTTGATAATTTCTTGTGGGTAAAGCTGTACATCTCTGCAGAGAAGAAAACTAATCGATTAGCCGTACCCGCGGTTATGGGAACTTGGTAAAGTCATCACATAGTTAGCTATTTTTATTTTCATAAAACTGATTTCTACCGTGTGTCGGTAATTCCTAATGTGTGTCAGTGGAAATGGTTCGTGGATGTGGTCGTGATACCCAGGTACCTGAAATTTATTTATGCTTATGTTTTGGTTACTTTCGGTATTAAATTGCTTTTACTTAAATTTCGATTTGCAAACTATTATTCCGTATTTACATTTCAAATTAGCTTTATGCAAAGCAACCATGAGCCTTTCCTTTGAATTGGCCTGCATTTATGTTAGGTTTCGCAAAAGTCTTGCGAGTACGTAAGTACTCAACTTGCCTATGTTAATGTTTTTAGGTGAAGAAACAGATTTCCCCGATGATACATTTTACGACACAGGAATCGGGGATATGAACGATGAATTTTACTAGGGTCTTCCTTGTCAGTTGCCTGTGGGGATGTTGGGTTAAAGACATACTACAAGAAATATGTCTCCACTGATATGTTTTTACTTTTGGTATTGTAGGAATATTATGTACTTGCTTCCGCTGTTATAATGAAGTTGTGTATGACTGTGATATCAATTTGTATTTGTGCGTACTAGCCACTGATCATGGGACTAGTACTGTATGCACATGGTATCCATTTTTTATATTCATTTATCAAAAATGGGGGCTTTACAAGTTGGTATCAGAGCCATGCTGGCTGTAGGAAACCCTAGGTAGCTTGGGCGTAAATGAACTTAAAATTTAAAATTAGGATTCCAAAACTAAAACGATGAATTAGGACATTTTGATCATATTGATCCCAATTTTATAAATAGTCGACGAATCTGAAATAGTCGACGACCAGGAGTTCGACGTCGAGTATAATCAACAAGGCAAGCACCCCCTTTTGATCAAATTGATCCCAATTTTATAAATGTTTTCATTAAATATTTTATTGCATACGTTACTTTTATTAAAGTCTGCTATATTATAGGTATCGATAGTTGTACCTGTAGTTTCATAGAACTTCCTTGATAAATATGGATTTGTGAACCTTGCTAACCCTAGAATAACATAGACAGTACATGATTTCAATTTGGGTTACTCACACCTAGTGTCATGCTTAGCCATACTTAAAGAAACACAAAACCTTGACATGATTAAAAATGTTGGATATGACATTTAATGGGTATGACCTTTCTTTATGATTGGTATTTTGGATGAAAATGAAAATAAAACTATGGTTTAGATGCGGGAAATTATTGGGCCAAAAAGAAATCAGATGGAAGAATATTCAAATAAAATACTTTCACAATTCAGAAGTGGCTGCAAGCATCATTTGTTCTTATTTGCAATTTAAAAGATTTGATCTTCTTGAATCATTATTGCACTATTTAATTACATATTTAACAGCTCAAATTTTTGTTATAATAAACCCTAAGTATTTTTACATATTCAGGTTCCTAAGGTTACAAGGAACCTAACAAAATTTATTTTACTAAATTTGATGGTCATTTGCAACAATTTCATGTATGCCATATTTTAAACTCTTTCTTTAAATTTGAATATAAAATTTAAATAAAATTCAATTTTGAAATATTTTTGCACATTATGAATCTACATGATTTTAGATGAATTTAGAAATTTATTTTATATAATTTGGACAGTTAGTTCAAAAGATATTCAAGTTTAAATATAATAGGTTGTGCAAAATACAGAAAATTGGAAAATTGCCGACACGGGCCCGCGCGGGCTGTGCAGCGTGTGCGATCGACAAGCGGGACCCGCTTGGCAGCGACACCTCTGTGCAAGCGACTGACCGACCGGGACCGCAAGTCAGCGACGCGAAGACGGTAAGCGCGTCGCGGTGGACGACAAGAGCCCGCAGCGGCTCGAGCGGCGGCAAGCCCAAGCTCGCCGGCGGCGAACTAGCACCGCGGCGGCGGAATCGTCTCCACCACGAGCATCAGTGGACCCGTGCGCACACGTGGGCGGTGGCGCGGTGGCCGGTGATGGCCGGGAAGGGGGTCGGCACCAACGAGGGGCGGCGATGGCTACGGCCAACCGGCGATTCCACAAAACTAGGCTTTCCCGAGCTTGAAGATCACCACCAAAAGCATGAGTGAGTCTCCAGGAAGCTGTTTTTGGGTTTGGTTTGGAGGATGAGCAAGTGGAGAAGCTTCTCACCGTGCGAAGGTGACGGCGGGGGAAGGAGCTCGACGCGGGGGTTGAACGGAGAAGAAGAGCTTGAACCGGCAGCGGGGAATGACTTCTAGCAATGCAAGGAAGCTTCGGTGCAACTGGATTGGGTTGGGATTGATCACGGCGGCGAATTGCTAGATTTTCCCTTTTTCAGATTTCGTCGGAGCTGGGGACGATGCACGGGCGAGGCGGCGAAATGGGGTGCACAGGGGGTCGACTGGGTCGGCTGCGACGAGGGCAACACCTTTTATATGGGGACTCGGAGTAGGTTTGGCGTGAGAAGACTCGGGCGAAGCGGCGTCGGCGCGAGAGAATAGAGAGAGGGGGAGAAGAAGGCATGGGCGAGTCGCTGACACGTGGGGGCGAGGTGGCAGCGAGAGTCGGCGGCTTGACTGGCTGACATGCCGGGCCGACAAGTCGGCGAGAGAAGAAAAGAACTCAGGCGAAGGCTCGGGACAGAACGAGATGGTTACGGCGATTTCGATGGACAAACCGACTCAAAATTTTATAAAAATTTTACCATGAGTCGGAAAGGAAACTAAAATATTCCATTAAAATTTTCACCTTTTTATTCTTTGTGTAGAATTTTAAATAATTCTGACAACGCAGCTTTTACATTTTTGCCCATTCGATTTTTCATTTAATTGATGACCAAAATGAAGTTAATATTTTATATAACTTTTTATGAGAGTCTAAAATGGTATTTTACACCTTTTGAAAATTTTTAAGATTTTATTTATTAATATTTTATTTTTAATTATTCTGACATTACTATTTTCTAATTTATTTCTTCACCGTTTTCTAATATTTAAAATTATAAAATGAATCAGTAAATTTTTGATATTTTTACAGGAGGTTTTCACTGTGCTGGTGTCAGCAGGGTAAAAATATTGACTCAGGATAGCTTACTGAGAATTCTTCAAAATTCTTTGACCCTTTTGCCCTGATTTTCTTTTCACATGATTTGCTTTGATTAAATTATATTTTAATTGATCCAGGTCTTCCACCGACTTAATCTGGCTGTGGAGAGCCCTAAGATTTTTGTTATGACTTTTGTAGATTTTTTTGACTTGGCATTTTTACTTTTTACTTTTACCATTCTGCTATATCCTTTAATTCACTTTCTTTTATTAAATAAAAGCCAAAAGAATGTCCAATAATTCCAGAAAATTCAGAAATATTACACAAAAGACTTTTAATTCCCTTTTCTTTATTTTATTGATTTTGAGACTGTTACATGCATTGAGGCAACAGCTTGTCTGATGAGAGGGTCATAAAAATCTCTGTGTTACTCTAGGTTCAATTGCTTATGGGCACAAGCAATTGCATCTAGAGTACCACAGAGATTTTTATGACCCTCTCATCAGACAAGCTATTGCCTCAATGCATCTAGGGTGTTTTGATATTGAATTGCAAAATCTATAATTGGTTGTGTCTTGTAAAAGTCATTACATAAATATCTAAGGAGAATAAAATTTCGAACATCAGATACTAATCATGGAAGTTCTGCCAAGAGAGTTAGAAGGAAAAAACTATAACACAGACGGTTCTATTTAAAAGTCGTCTATGATAATCATATCACAAACGGTTCTAATTAAAAACCGTCTGTGATTACTCATCATTAGAAACGGTTTTATCTTAGAACCGTCTAAGACAAAAAAATCATCACAGACGGTTTATAGATAGAACCGTCTCTGATATTAGTTTTACTGACGGTTTGGAAACTATTTGTGATGTGCCTTCTCATCACTAACATATTTTTGTAGACGGTTCATAAAACCATCAGTGATGAGGTTTCTGAACCGTCTTTGATGAGTTTTTCAGTGAAATAAAATGAACTACGGCATTTTACTCTGGTGAACTCGGCATCAAGTTCTCTTGTAGCCCGAAAGGGCTCTGTTTTGTCCTATAGGTAGAAGTAGAACAGCAAAGCGAAGTTCTGTTAACTCATTGCCTTTATTTATCGGTGAACACAGTTAACTATTGGTTCACACGTATTGTAGAAGTGTACATGACACATTCACAAGCCTCTTGCATTCTTTCCGGACAAATGTGTCTAGGTTCGATGAACTTAGTTGTCTTGGGTTACCACGCAAAAGCACGGTTCACCCTTCCTTGTTCTGTGTTATCAGAAGCGTGCAAGATGGCACCCACAAAATCCACCCACGATTTTGGACAGGAACCAAGTGAACCAAATGGTAGGGGTATTAGGGCATCTCTAATAATACCACTTCAGCTGTCTCTTAGTTATACTATATCAATAAAATATTATGTAGAGGAGAGAGGATGTAAGGAAAGAGAACACGCTATCTCTATATTATGTCAACACAATCCTACATGGAGGAGAGATGATATGAGTAAAGAGAACATATGCAAGAGACAACCAGATCACGCAAATCAACACAAATAGTGATAGAGTGTGAGAGTAAAATATGATAAAAATAATATAAAATAGTTAGAGGAATGATTTTAGAGACGAACTACTGGAGATGTTGTATCTAGTGCTGTCTCTACATGAGTTGAAATCCTTAGAGAGATAAACTATTATACATACCTTTATTGTTGTCCAAATTTCTCGTTTCAGTAAGCCATTGCTTTTTACCGTTTTGGGGATATCTTAGTGGTGTTGTCCTTAGGACAGGGGCAGCACCAATATACCCTCTGCCTCAACTCTGAAGTGATCTGAACCTACCATGCATTATGCACTTCCAAAAGACAACGGTGGAGCTTAAAGCGAAGGAGGAGGAGGCTGATATAACATAAATGCTGAGTAGTCTTTACAAGTATAGGGTAACATAGAATTCGATTAGTGTCTAAGTGGTTACAAACAATATTTTGTAAAGAGCTTAGCCGAATTCCCCACACAATTGCGCAACTAGAATACTACAGTACATATATTTATTAAATATAGTGTTGTACTTATTATACAACACTTATATGATTATAATAGAAATATAGTTATATTTTCTATACAACTGTAGCAAATATCGTATTAATGTCTAATTAATCTGTACTATTATAATCTAGACTCACTATGATCTATAATTAATTTTTTTCTCATCGATTAATGGGTCCCAAACTCCCGCGAAAACACCAAAGAAGACGGGAGAGGGGTCGGCAGCGGACTGACGGAGTTATGGCCGGTGGCTCCCTCCGTTTTTCCTAAGGAACCGAAATTTAAAACCTAAGATTTTTAGAAGGTAGGAACAGTTGGCTAGCGTGGACATGTCACGAGTTCAAAGCCGGAAAATCAGAGTGGAAAACCTACATGAAAAACCCACCTCATCCGCGGTCGATGGGAATCAAACTCTAATAAGAAAACATAAGATGTGTCACACTGGTAAGCTATACTACTTTTAAACTTCCAATTTTCGGGCTCCTTTTGCAACTTCAAACCAACCCCCTCCTCTCTCGATCGCTTCATCTTTCATGCCTGCATGCTTTTTAGAAAGCGGACTACAGTTCGTGCCAATGATATAGCACGGACTAAGATCTTTAGTCGGCGTACATGTACCCTTCACGAACTTGGAACCCAAAACGTACCCCGTTGCCGCTTTTGGGCCAACGACAAGGCCACCAGCTTCGACATTGGCTGCCGATGGAGAAAAGGCAGAAAACCACCGTGGACTCATGGGCGCGGCGGCCTACCTTACCCGCGCTAGAAAACAAACGGTACGGCAGGGGATGGATGCACCAATGCCGCTGCGACCTACCAGCTAGCAGGCAAGGCGACCACCGCGCCCCCACACGTAGGCAGTAGGCTCCACATGGATCCCACGTGCCCCCACTGGGCCCACTCCTCGGGCTATAAGTTAACCCGCACTTCTCCCACTTCCTCCACCCACCTCAGAACTCTGAGAAGCTACTACGCACCCCCCTAAGGCTAGCTGTTCGTCTCGTCCAAGTGCTTGGCGTTGGAACGAGACGAGGAGGCTGCGAGCTTCGCGTTGCACGAGCTAGCTAGTTGTCTGGTTGGTTGTGTGCCATGACTAGCCAGGACGTGGTTGTGTCGGAGATGAGCATTGCGGCCGGCGCGGCGCTGCCGGGCTCCGGCCCGGCCCTATTCGCGTGCCGCATGTCGATGCGGAACACGTACCTAGACCTCGCCGCCGCTGCGGCTCGCTCAGCAAACTGCACCTGGGTCGAGGCCATGCGCGCCTCCTCGCCCACCCGCTCCCGCGCCGGCGCCGACGTTGACGAGTTCACGGCCTGGATGGTGAGTTCTTGTCATCCCGTTCCTGTTCTTCCCACGGCGGCCTCGTTTTCACGGTGAATGGTTGTTGCCTCCAGGCCGGTGTTTTAACCTTTCTTTGGCTTCTTGGTTTGAGCAGAGGAACCACCCGTCGGCGCTGGGCAAGTTCGAGCAGATCGCCGCCGCGTCCAATGGCAAGAAGATCGTCATGTTCTTGGATTACGACGGCACGCTCTCGCCCATCGTCGCCAACCCCGACGCGGCCTACATGAGCGAAGCGGTTAGTCGTCGTACTGTACTAAGGCTCAACTCTTTCAAGGCAGGCCGGGCGTCGGCCGGAAGTTGAAGACTAGTATTTGCTGATGTTGTCTTGCCTTGTGGTGTACGCACGCAGATGAGGGCGGCGGTGCGCGACGTCGCGAAGCACTTCCCGACGGCGATCGTGAGCGGGCGGTGCCGCGACAAGGTACATTGCCGGTGCCAGTTCTCTTGCCGTCTCAAATGCTTGACAACCTCGTGCCATCATGCGTTGCGTGTGCTGATTAATTTGGCTTCGTTCTTGCGGTGAAGGTGCACAACTTCGTCGGCCTCTCCGAGCTCTACTACGCCGGCAGCCACGGCATGGACATCAAAGGACCAAGCTCCAATGTACGCTCTCTATCTCTCCCCTTAATTAAGTTTACCGACCATTCATCATCATCCTTAATCCTTTCCGTTACTCTCTCTCATTAATCTCCTCCTCCCATGCCAATTAATCTGCAGCCCGAAACGGTCCTTTGCCAACCGGCAAGCGAGTTCCTCCCCATGATCGACGAGGTATCCTACTTCAATCTGCCTTGTTAATGATGATTAATTAGGAAAAGATCGCTTGTCGATTTGTGTTTAACCCGTGGTGTTCAGTTGAGGCACGAGGATATTAATGGTGATGAATCACATTTTTGTCAGGTGTACAAGGTGCTGGTGGAAAAGACGAAATCTACACCTGGAGCCAAGGTGGAGAACAATAAGTTCTGCCTATCCGTCCACTTCAGATGTGTAGATGAAAAGGTAGGCAAAGCCTTACTCTATCTTGGGATACCAACCGCTTCACTTAATTACACGGCTTATAATAACGAGCGGCTGCATCATGTGCGGTTAATTTCGTCATCATCTGAACCACTCCCTTCCCCTGCATGCAGATATGGAATGCTTTGGCTGAGCAAGTCAAGGCCGTGATCAAGGACTACCCCAAGTTGAAGCTTACTCAAGGGAGGAAGGTATTTTGTTGATCCGATTAACTCAACAGTTAACCAGAACATTAGTTGATCTTGCCTTGTGAAGATCCTGATCAATGTTGGAACTTGATTTTTATTTATTTATTTAGGTTTTGGAGCTCCGGCCAAGCATCATGTGGGACAAGGGCAAGGCTTTGGAGTTCTTGCTTGAATCGCTAGGTTCGTGCATTTTGGCAATATCTTTTGTTCATGTCGGTGTCGTCACAGTCGTTTTCGTTTCAGTTTTTATTCACTTGCGTTTCACACCACTGTTAAAAAAAAATCGGATGATGACACCTTGCCTATTCGCTGTTCCTCTCCAGGATTCGCCAACTGCAGCGACGTCCTGCCGGTGTACATCGGTGACGACCGCACCGACGAGGATGCTTTCAAGGTACAACACGCATAAACAAGAAACAAACCTTTCTTCCAATTCTGTCCCGGTGATTTCAACTGTTCTATTTGTTTTAGACATGTTGTGATAGTTGACGATAATCTTCTTGTATCGAAACTGTACAGGTGTTGAGAAAGAGAGGTGATCAAGGCCTGGGAATCTTGGTTTCCAGGTGCCCCAAGGAGACCAACGCCTCCTATTCACTCCAGGACCCAACTGAGGTATAGTACTTCATACCAAGAGATAAATTTCGGCTCTTCTGTCTCTGTGAATATCAATATCGATCTGATCAGTAAAAACAACTTACGTTTGTCGCATTTGCAGGTCATGGACTTCTTGCTTCGGCTCGTTGAATGGAAGCGCAAATCGTCGATGATTCGCCCAAGAGTGTAACAATCCGGTAGAGGAAGAATTAAGAGGAGACATCGGTCGACCGGTCAATCGTTCGAACGGTGTCCAATCATTCGGACATACCCCCACCACCAATTTTTCCGATGATTTTTGTGGCCGCCACTGAAATGAACTCGTGGTGGTTGCATGTTCTTTGATTCCCCTCTCCTGTGCCACCGAGAAAAAAGAGGCCACAGAACTTGCTCCCTCTCCCAAAATGTTTGAGCTGCAGCAAACACGCATGTCGTTGGTACTGCAGTCTAATACAGTAACCGTGTCTACTCCTCGGCAATGTACTACCACCCTTGTTATTTTTGTCCCATGGGCTTGGAAGGCATATTGCAAAGCTACCTGCCATCCTAGACCCTTGACAAAAAAGAAGGTTCGCTTATTCAACCCATGTAACTAGCTAGCTAGGCTTCGTCCTCTCCCTCCCTTTACCGGCCCCTATAAAATGCAGTAAAGGAAGTAACGGAATTAATAGTGATTATTTCGTACCTCCTAGATGCTAACTTCTTTGTTCTTTTGATGATCTCCTGACGATAAAGATATATATATATACTGATGTGAGCACGAACCGTACAACACCTCGCAGGAAGCATGTGAACGGGTTGTTGCACGATCTCCCCGCAAGATCACCTGCCAGTTCTTACCATGACAAACTCCGAATTCGCAGAATATTTTTGCGAACAGGTCTCTGGTTCGTGTCAAGCAGCCGCGATTAATGGTACATTATATTGCGTGTACGAACGGGTGATATTATACGGCAGGGAGCTTCTGAATTGTTTTCAGCTTGTACTGTAGTCTGGGAACAGCTTGTTAAGATGGAGATATGTGTATCAGATCTAGATGCACACATTTATACGAACTCATGTTGTGGATTCCATGATTCCTTATTCAGACATACAATAGGCCATCTCCTCCAACCATGCCGTGGTCCTGACTAGTACTCAGTGTGCACGCAAGTATGTATCCTATATAAGTATATAGTGCATCTTTGAATATTGGGGTAAGTTCTTGATATGATCAGATTTGCTGGCAAAAGGTAGCACGGAATTAAGCGCATCCCAATTAACAATCTATGCAGCTCGTGGCCTTAATTAGGCCGCAACTACTCTTAAGATGACTCATTATGTAGCCTAATTATTAATAAGCGGTAGATGTAGTACATTGAGTGAGTGATGAAGCCTCTCCCGCTGTCCAGACGATTCCTCATAAAGATTCGATGCATATTCTCATGTGATTGCATGTCCGTGATACATTTCTAGAGCACTAGCTCATGTTCTGTTGCTGAAAAAGCCAGTACTACTTAAAATGCTCATCTTTATCAGAAAATCATATGGATGCATTCCGATTCAGAGTTGACTGTTTGGGACCACACCAATTATCACTGGTGTGTTACTGCCAGTCATCGATCATACTGCTACTTTTTCTCTGTCCCAAAGAAGGTTTCATATGATATGAAAGGAGTAACTGCTACAGCAAATGGAAGCATTGCTAATCACACACACAATAATGTACCTTATATGGACTGATATCAGTAGGTTCTTGGCCTGCTTTGTCCTTCATGCATAGCATAGCATATATGAGTGCGCACTATGCATACAACCCTGGAGCCAGGCCATTAGTAGTTACATATTCTGATGCAATTTATGATTGGGCTTCAGGGGTACATCTGATACTAGAAAACATCCACCAACCTCAACACTTTGAATTGAATACTAACCTTATCATATCAAGCCTGCATTCACTCCAACCAACCAGAAGCACACATCCTCCATCCCCAGCTGCTGCAGCAGCAATCCATCATCCTCGATCTGCAGTCTCTGATGGTCACAGCTGAAGGTAGGTTATGGACCCCTTGATCCTAAGGCTCGGGTCAACTCGATTAAGCTAGTGTGTTATTTGCTGCAATCAGGAGCGGATAAAATGCTTATCCTACAGCAGCACGATAATTAGGTGAGCTGTTACATTGCAATGGCGATGGGAATGCTTATGGCGTTTCTGATGTCATATCATATGACCGCATCATTGTTGCTGCACTACTGTCACGATCTTATCTCTCCCGTCTAGCTGCAATCTACGTATCTTCAGTTCCTTGCTGTAGACGCAAAGTGTTTGCAAGTTCAAATAGCTACCAAGTAGTGAAAACTAGTACTATTAGTAGTAGTAACAGAATATGTACTGATCTGATCTTCTTGCAATCCATCTACTAGAGCAGCAGCTCTGTCCGCTCGCGTTGTTTCCTATGTTCCTACACAATAACCCAAGCCAACATGGCATTATTGAAGCCGGCGCGCCTTGAGCGCGTGCGCTCGCGCACACACGCACAGTCACTACTACTGATCATACTTCCTCCGGCAAAAGATAGTTATCGTTTTGCACATATATGCACTCAACTATTGAAAGTTTGACGGTCAATATCTTTTTAAATATTTAAATTAGATATATGAAAATCATATGTGTAGATTTGTTTCGAAAAGCACTTTCATGATATTATAATTGTTTGGTGTTTTATAAATATATGATAATAAAAATTAGTGGTCAAAATTGTGTTTTTGATACCGTATCGATGTCTAAAACGACAACTATTTGTGACTGGAGCGAGTATAATATTGCCCCCTAATCTGGCATTGAGATCCGCCAGTTAACTTAACCCCACGATTAAACAAGAGGTTAAAAAGGATCAATGCAATAGAATACTCGATGCAACCATTATAGGGTGCAGGGAAATAATGCTAGTTTATACAGATCCAAGCTGCTTTGCATGTATATTTTACAACAAAAGCCTTGGAGAAAGCTGCCTGCCCTTGAATCAAGGGACATTGGCGAGCCAGACGGCCACAAGACCCACATGGCTCCCAGGTGGAGAGATCTATCCGGTATCCATTATTCACCTAAACAATCTAGAACTCTTCACAGGCATATATAATTGTACACGCCTCGATGTGGTACGCCTATAGCATGCAGTACTAGTGCTACTTGAGTTTGTTAAGTTGGTGTACTTCACATTTCACATTTCTAGAGGTTAGTTTATATATGTCGTAGTATGTTGGTAGTAACATTTTGTTGGCAAGAAAAGGGTCAATAAAAGACCAGACAACAATAGAGGGTCAAGAAAGGAGCATTTTTGTTTGGGAGATATTACTACTAATGTGCTTTTTTAGGTAGATCAAAAGGAACGTGGTGACTGGTGATCGAGGCACAAATTATGTGTAAAGGAATCTGATGGTTGAGTAGGGAGTTGGAATCCACTAAAGCCACGGTGCTTTTTCTCTGCAGCACCACCGCCTGACTAGAGGTATTGGTCAAGTGTCCAGAAAAGGCTTTGACATTTGACAAGTGTCCCCCAGCACACACTAAATTTGCCTCCTTTCCTATGTGGAAAGGTAGTGAGTCCACTGTGTTTTAGCTCATGATTGGTGCCTAAGCCCCGTATAAAATATAACTAACCCTAGCTAGATGGGCCTCATAATTGGTGCCTGGTGGTTGGGTCTGAGTCCCTGAATCTGAGAGCTCCCTTGAGTTCAATCAAGGCTTCAACACGATGCATGCAAGTGTGCAGCCAACACGCAGACGCACCACAACTCCCGAGAATCTAATGCCGCCCAATCATGGACCTAATCTAGCTAGCCAGGTGTTAGGAGAAGAACAGCTGGTCATGCCTGCCATTGCCTGCAGATCTTTATTAGTCCAATCCCATGCGTGCTGCCTTCTCTGTTACTACCACTAGTGCTACTGAAACTTGCCCCAAAAGCATTGCCCAAGACCTAGAGACTCCGTCATAGCCTCTCACAAGCTCATCTCTACTGTATCTTATTCCTTCCTACCTGAGACCCGTAGGCACAATGTAGGAGTGTAGCATAGATCAAATCTTCCATAAGCGAGTAGAAAATTGAACCAAGATACGTACACTAGGAGTAAAAAAATAATCCTCATGTCCAAGTTTATAGGACATATTTTCTCTTCGTATATTAAAAATAAGTAAACTATCTCTAATTATTATCTATAAGCACGTACTGCATTCAATACCGTATGGAAAGAATATCATGTAGGTCTAGATATTTATTAGTGTTACAAAAAAGAGAATCATAATAATTTTTACATTGAAATATGAAATATGACATATATTTATAAAAAAAAATTAAATACACCTTATAAATTTAGACGGAAGAAGTACCCGCTGGGTCTCTTTTGTAGCTTGCAAGCATCCAACTGTTCGGCTTTGGCGTGCCGGCCCGGACGGACGTACGCACGCAGCTTTAGCGGCTAGCAGGGGGGCCGTGCAGCGTCAGATGTGTCGCGCGCAGGCTCGTATGGCTGCAGCGCGCTAGCGGCAACGCTGCATGCTAGCTAGGACTTAGGAGGGGCTTTTCCACGGCCGCGCGCGAAAAGAGACGGGCAGATCCGTCCATCACTTAGGTCAGGCTAGGCCCGCGCTCGTCCTGCATGCCCCGCCCCGGCGCGCGGTTGGGGTCCAAAAGCGGCCGCGCGGCATGGGGCAGACTCGCGTACCGTGTCGTGCCGGCGGGGCGCCTCGACGTGTCGTCTCGGCCGTGGCGGCTGCGGGCGGACACGTGAGGGGATGGCCCGGGCGCCGCCTGAACGATGCGCGCTTGCGGCGGCTGCAAGTTAGTTAATCTGGCGAGCCGAGAGTGACCGATCGGGTCGGGCACCGGCCGCACGCGGTTTTGTCGATCGTGTGGTTGATCGAGGCGCACGGTCGTTTTCCTTGAGACGAGATCACGAGAGGCGGCGATTGTTAATGTCTTGCTGATCAGTGCGCCGCGTAAGGTAGTATGAAAGTTGTTGGCTGGTACGAGCAGCTCGGAGTCGGTAGAGGCTGGCTGCGCATGATCGGCTTGCCTGTCTTGTCTCCAGTGTGATCGCGCGCCCGTACGTGCGTACAGATTTGGCGGGTTTGTTTATGCGCGCGCGCGGATAAGTGCAGCGTGGTTGCACAGATCAACGTGCGTACGTGTTGGTTCTCAATTGGGGCTGTAGCATGTGCTTCCATAGGTTTGTCCATCTAATCTAACTGATATAGTACGTACTTGATTCTAACAATTAACCACTTTGATCTTCTACCTGAGTTCATGTGGTGGTATGTAAAAACCATTATTTTCTCTCGATCACAAATTTGCAATAAATTGTTCTATAGTGTGTGGCGTGGACATGTCACATGAAAATTGGTGTATTCTAACATTTTCCATTGCATTAATGTGATGACCCGGCCCAGGATGAATTGAATCGAACCCCATATGGTGTGGCCCATAAGTTTGTATGCATGAGTCTGGTGTTTACTTCTATCTTACTAGTCTAACTTGAGAATCGTCAACATATAAACCCAAGGGTTCCAAATGGTAGCAATTATGGGTTAACCATCATTTTGTACTAGTTGACTTAGAAAAATGCAAATTGGTTGTTTTTTTTAAGACAGCTAAAGTTGTGATTAAATTAAGAGGATAGGAAACAAAGTTTACAGTTACAAGGTGTAGGAAACTGCACCCGAGACGAAAGGGGAGGAGAAAAAAGAGGAAAAAAAGACCAGATTCTTTGAAGTTGCTACTGTAGTAGTTTCTTAAGCTGTGTTGCTCCCGCTAAAGTCCAGTTCACGGCCTCATCTTTGATCGACTGAAGAATTTGTTTGTTGGTTGCCCAATTTCTTTGAAAAAATCTGTTGTTGCGATCTTTCCACCATTCCCAGCATGTTACTTGCGTGTGCATGCTAGTGCCACCCTGTGGCGATTCCTTGTATCCTTGAGCAAGTACCAGGCGAACTGTACCCATGCATATATATGACCACCTAGCTTAAATTGATGGATATGATGTTAATCTACTCCGTATTATAGTACTTTAGTCTGATAATTAATCTAACAGTAATCATTAAGCGTACAACTGCAAACCAGTAAAAGGACCGTCATTTATCCACGCACGCCGACATTTCTTTCGATTCTAATTTTCTGGAATCGTGTGTGTATATATATATACACACCAGAAGTGAAAAACAGAGACAAGACAAAAAATGCAGGGATTTGTTGTCAAACTCAATTGCCATATATAAAAGAGCATTTTTACGATACACAATGTTGAATATTAGCCGTCCATTCTATTTGATTTAATGGATCAGATTAGTTAGGATTTAATTATACTTCTGCTGGTAGTATTGGTAGTAGAAATCATATGGTGGTAGTATTGTAATTAGTCATTCTTTTAATTTTGAATGCATGTGTATATTTTTTTTGTGCTTTTGTGTAAAATTCGAAAACTGCTTTGTGGGCCGCATAGGACAGAGCGCTCGATGTGTTAGTGCGAAGCCACGGCGTTATCATGAATCGTAGGAGGCGCCACCATGCAGATGATCGAGTCGGGAGGCACCAGAAGCCGAGGGTGCGGCGTCGACAGGACCAGATTGACAGTGGTGGAGGAAAAAGGAGGGCAGCGATAAAACAGAGGGTAGCGGCGGCAGAAAATGAAGGTCAGCGATAATGATTAACGAGTAATGTAGCAAAAGATCAAAAGTCCATAATACCCCTTGAGAAATGTACGGCTAGATCGAGTAGCAAGCACAATAGAGGCGCGACAAAAATACAGGGATTTGTTGCCAAACTCAATTGTCATATATAATTAAGCCACCAAAAAGTCCAATCGATCGAGCAGCAAGCATGATTGAGCTTAGGAACAACGAATCAACTACACACGACAGCGAAATAACTAGCTAGGTCAATTCTTAGCTTCCTATGATTTGTTTTAAGATGGGCTGGTTAAGGTCTTAATCGTCTGATTGGCACTGGCGAGTGGCGACCAGCTAGCTAAAACTAAATATATATTTTCTTGATTAAACAACGATCAATCGATGTGGAGTCGTCCGGAGTGGTTAAACAGTCGCTGCTTGAGTCGCACTCTTGTCTCAGACTCTCAGAGTGACGGTTGTTGCATCTTCACTACTTCATATTCCAAGTCCTTATAATTTCTGGGCCTCCTCTCCTGCATCAACGGCGAAAGGGACAGCACATAAGAAAATATAGCATGAGATACCGCACTTATATATATACACACACGCGAAAGTTAAGAATTGAATTTTTGCAGTGTGAAGCTAAAGACAGGTGCGCCGTGCGCGGGCCTATGATATATGATAATGACGCCGATAAGGAATAAGATCGCGGCGACCAAATGAAATCGCAATAACATCACCGTGCTGACTGTACTTGATATCAACTCTTGTCTTTCACGGCGCCAAGAACTCGTGGGTCAACTGTCCGACCTGGCACGGCAAGCCTGTGAAGTATCTCCTACTACCACCACCCAATCATCGGTGATCAGTTGCGGGAGTTATATGACTCTCTGCTCTACCAGTTCCCAACCGAATCACTAAGGAAAAAGTGTGTAATTAGTTAACGATTTTTAGTACTAATAATAACTACTCGTGAAGACCGAAGAGTGTCAGGTTGGCAAGGAAGATGGCAGCCGCGCGCACGTATAAAAAGAAGCACGTGTGATTTACAAAGTAAGCAGTAAGCTGAAGAACACGGTTGGAAATTTGGAATGCATTTTCCTTTTCTTTAGTTGGTGCATCCTTTTCCTTTTACAAAATAGTTGGAGTATTGTGACGATCTTTCATTGTTTTTTTTAGAGTAACCTTTCTTTTAGGTGATAGCTAAAGCCTGAAGCTGTTGGATAATAAGGCCTTTATCATGTTTGATAGGCCGAGGGTGCGCTAGGCCTTTTTACTTCATTGTGGATTGGCCCAAACCAGCAGAAGGCTTAGACTTTTTACGTTATCGGCCTTTCATGGTAAAATATTTTAGGCCCGAACATAAGCCCGTGTATTGCCTTTCAGAACAGAGCTGCTGCCTTCACAAGGAAAGACTACTAGTAAGTTGTTATGTTTGAGCACATAGTGAAAAAAACGGCATTAGCAGCTGCAATCCTGCCATTTTTTTATTATCAGGGCGTAGTGAAATAGACATGGGTAAGATCCAGCAGCAGATCCAAATGTTCGATAATTGTAGGAATCTATTTCCCCGTGTTTTGGCGGTGGTATTTAGCCTTTTGCTGTCATATGACTCATATGTGATTTTTTTCTGGTTTAATGGTGGAAGCACCAGGGATTGTAAATCACTAACGATTATATTTTTTTGGTCATCTTCAGTACATTCGAATGGTATTGGTATATAACATATATTAGTTCCAAATTTCTCTGAGTTAAATTGTATTTGCTTCCCGCTCAAAGTGATTGAGATAAAAATTAAAGTAGTGTTATTCTGTTACTGGAAACCCTCCAAAGTGCTTGTCAGTTTGGAATGATCAAATTGAAATGCGTATATGCAAAACAAACCTGAATATTTCCTACGAACCTCACAGTTAGTCCTAATTACAGAAATGCATGATGTATCTATTATTTTTCACACATAGAATGGAGCTATGCATGAGCGCCTCATTACCAGATGACCACAAAATAGGCCATTATTTTGAATTTGAAATTCTAGCTGCAAGGGAGAAACTTTTTGGTCAGGCATAGAGGGAGCCGTTGGTCGTCATCTCCTCTCACAAGGATGTCAGTACTACCTGTTTTGTTGCTTCCTCCACCTAGCTCTTGATTGCTTCCAAGGGTGTCTTTTCCAAATTGCTTCAGACTTTTTGATAGTACAGAAGAAAAATGGTGAAGCAGTTCAGGCCATGGCGATGGCAGGGTCACTACCAATCTACTATGCCTTAAATGCGAACAAGGTTAGTCATTATGATATTTTTTTGTAATCTGATTATAGCATACAAGATATCAGTTACGCATATCGTTCTATGAATTAATATGTTTCAACTGCTAATGCAGGTTTTAAAAGAATGAACTGAAACGTAGCATCATTTTTTCTTGGAACATATGACTGTTCATGACTCAGATTGTGCTGTTTGTTGGCTGCCGTCGGTTACAGATACAGGGACATGGAAGTACTAGGTATGTTTTCTAACATTTCCTCCTAATGGGTTTATACTGTAAGGAGTTGGAGCCTAGCTTCAGGTGGCATTTGCTTGGATTTTATGCATGATATCGAATCTATCTAGATTAATCTCAGGTGTTGCTTACGCAGGCTGTACTTTTACTGCTTTATGATCCAAACCAGAAATTAGACCAGAATGGATGCCGGGCTTGCATTCAATAGGCGAGTTTTCCTTGGTTTTAATTTGATGTGGCCGTTGGCATTCCGGAGACTATTCTAATTAGAAATAAATCCATTTTGCACCCCTCGACTTTCCAAAAGATCCATTTAATACCCTCAACTATAAAATCGGGTATTTAGCAATCCAAACTTACAAAAGCGAATTAATTTACACCTTAAAAAACGGTTTTGAAGAGCGATTTTACTGACGAGGATCTAACTTAGGGTGATTTTTATGCGGGTGGACCACCGCTCTATTCGTAGGAGATATTTATAAACCCCACTTGCATATATTATGACTTAATAATAATATCAAATGTCATATATTCCATTAGATAAAACAAAATTCTGCTTATGTTTTGGGAAAAAAATATTTTGAATTGGATAGGAGGAATGGATCGAGTGGGTGTCAAATGTTCTAGTAGGTGAAATGAAAATTTTCAATGGTTCGTCTTCGATGTTTCATGCATTAAGATTTAAGGAAGAATAGGCCAATGTTACGCACTTTTGGTTTCAATGTTTCAACGGTTCGTCGTCAATGTTCCAGCGGTAGGTAAATGTGAACACATTCAAACATATTAGTATAACAAATCAAAATTATTAAATTAGTGGAATAAGTCAACGCAATTATTTCTCAAAAATTAATAAAACTATGGAAGAAAAATAACACGTGGAGAACAAAATACCTACTTAAAAAATCAGTAATAAATACGAATTAAATGAAAATAAGAATAAGAAAGAAAAAAACTAAAAAAGAAAAAAAGAGGAAGAAGGGAAAAAAACACCAGGGATCCAGCCCTTTTGCCATGGGATGGGCAGTGGGTCGAGGCCGACGAGGGTGTGCGGCGATGGGCAATGTGCGGATGTGCGTGTGCTTCTGGGCTCGGCCATTTCTAAGGAAGAAACAGGGCGGCGACGATAATTTCGGTGTATATAGGGTAAAGAAGAAGCAGCAAGTTGCGAGACTCAAAATGGCAATGCGGTCTACTCCCCGCAAGGTTGATTTGCTATCCCTACTCCCAAAGGTTGATCTCCACAGATTTAATTAGTGGGAAATGGGGCCCAAACATAAATTCAGATGAAATGAGATAATTTTATAAATTTATCGTATGGTTATGTAATATTTAAATTTATTAATACATCTCGTGGTTCAATAAGCAGACTCACAGGATTTAAAGTTTAAAAGCTTAAGTGATTTAATCTCCCGAAAGAGAACTACTGCCGGAGCAAAATCAAACGACGTACCCAAGCATCTAAACAATCCCTGTAAGAAGGGATGGAAGGTTCATCTGGAAAGTTGCCAATTAAAAAAAGGTGTTGCTCCCTCGTCTCCTGCGTAATTCAGTACCCAAAATCCTCCACTACTCGCACAATAACATGAAACATCAACAAGGGTAACAATGTGAGCTTGAATACTCCATAACATGAAACATCAACAGGGGTAAAAACGTAAGTATGTTCGAATAGATAACACAGGAATTTTTTTTAAATAATATATTTTTTATTTCTAATTGCAAAAGTGTACCACGAAGGAAAAAATTTCAAAAATATACCCTTGTCGCCCTATGGTAGGGCGACTTCTTGATGCAGAAAAAATGTCGCCCAATCGTAGGGCGACACGTCACTACTCGCCAAATAGAAGGGCGACACAACAGTAGTCGCCCAATGGGAGGGCGACACAACTGTAGTCTCTCAATGGAAGGGCGATTTTGCCAGAAAATTTACAAATTCTGGGAAAAAAAATCTGAGAGACTTAAAAAAAGATTAAAATATTTGGATAAACAGATTTAGGATTGAAGTAAAATATTTTTAGCCTCTAGAGAAATTTGAAATAATTTTGAAAATTCCCTTGAACCAGTAGAGTGCATGGTTTTTAGCCTTTTTAGCGCCCGCACAATGTCATGTCTAAACGGTATTTTTATGAACAGTAGACCACATTTGATCTTTGATACATGCACTTCCATATTATGGAGAAATATGTAATTTACACCTTGCTTTGCATATAATTTCCACTAGTGCAACAACCCTAAGTAATATAGTCAGTAATGTTTTTTAGCCTTTTCGGCGGCCCGTAAAATGTCATGTCTAAACGATATTTTTATGAACAGTGGACCACATTTGATCTTTGATACATGCACTTCCATATTATGGAGAAATATGTAATTTACACCTTGCTTTGCATCTAATTTCCACTAGTGCAACAACCCTAAGTAATATAGTAGTCGGCAACAACTCATGTCATGTTTTTCAGCCTTTTCGGCGGCCCGTAAAATGTCATGTCTAAACGGTATTTTTATGAACAGTGGACCACATTTGATCTTTGTATGCCCGCTGTGGTCGTTGAATAACACCGTAGGCGTACTCGGGGTCTGGCTTTTCTGGGCGGTAGTAGCACCACGGGGAGGCTTTTCTGATGCATGTGACCTATCCCATCGGCCGACAAGGCTGCCAAAGCTGATGCATGTGACCTGTCCCATCGGCCCGACAAGGCTGCCAAATCTGATGCATGTGACCTGTCTAATCGGCCTGACAAGGATGCACGCCCGTGAGTATGCTATTCATACAAAAGGCAGACGACAAGATTTCGCCATGCTTGAAAGCAGGGCTACTTTAACAAACAATAACAATAGTTCATAACCAAAAGTACGGGGTTACTAACATAAGGAAAATATATCGTATACAAATAAATACATAAGATGCAAAGTACGTCACAACGTAATACCAAATACATAAGCCAAAATACATAAGCGGATACAAACCATCGGCGCCTGTTTCAGGCACCGCGGCTGGCGAGCCTCTGCGAACACGCCGAGTACGCCAACCGCACGGTGGGTGGTGGTGCTTCTGCAATCGCGATGATCCAGCACATCCGGACCAACGAAGTATCTCGACACGCCACCATCGCCGAGGTCAAAATCCGCATGGGTCAGATCATCAAACCGCCTCGTAGTCGTCGGCGGTGAAGCCGCAGAGGAGAACCATCGTGCTGTGAGCTCGTAAGAAGTGAAGAATTGTTGGTAACATTCAAGAAATAATTAGACAACATACGAAGTGTGGCGAAGGGCTTACCTCCGACGTGAGGGCTAGACCGCGTGTCAGCAGCTCGCCTCGTCGCGTAAGTCGTCGTGGACGGTGGGACGGAGGACATGGGGTGTGAAGAAGTACCTGGAGCACTCCTCCCTGCAGTAAGCGGCACGCTGCGAGGGCCGTCAGCCACATACACCGTACAGATTAGAGAACATCAATGTAGGGAACTTACGTGTGAACGCCGTGTGGGACCCGCCGCCGACCGACCGGGAACTCCTGTCGAGACCGAATTGCCTCATCACTCGATGGACAGCGTAGCCCTCGACCGGGACGCCGAACACGAGGAACCGACGTATGCGCAAGACGCTGCGCGTCCGTGTGCATAGGTGGACAATCCACCCGGCACACGAGCTCGACGCCTCCCGTGTACGGCGCCCAAGATATACGGTCCTCGGTGAGGTGGTCAAGGCGCGATTTAATCTGCGGGTAGCTAAGCCGCCGCGCGCGTGTGCCCACCTAGGCCGCAGCGATTTACGGAAAAATCAACATTACAATTAGTACCGAGAAATGTTAAAGCGTAGGTTTCACAACCGTGGTTTGCAATATCTTACCCGTCGGTAGAACGGATGGTGCCCATAGTCGGTAGCGTCGACATCGCCGCCACCATCGCGTAGAAGAGGACTCGTGTCGATCCCGGGCGCCTGATCCGAACTTCGATGCCCAAAGTCGCGAAGCGGTGGACACCGGTGAGGATCGACCGTCGGTGATCCGCCCACGCCGCCGCAGAGCCCACAGACGTCGCGCAGAGGACCGCCGACCCCGTGAGTACTGCGCGCGGCGTCAAGGGTGCGCCCGCGATCGCCTCGCGACCGGACGAGGTGCCTGCCCACGCTATCCCGTGGGAGCTCGTGAACATGCACCACCAAACAGCCGTAATGTAGCCTCAAGGTGGCGGCTCACCCTCTGCTCGTCATGCAGCTCAACGATGTGCTCACCAGAATTTAAGTTTTATTATAAGTCTAGCCAATATATATATGTGAAGTTAAACTTGAATGGTTAGTTGCTTACCACGAACTGTCGAAGCCACCTGTGTGTGGGACCATGGGTGCTGGTGAAGACTCGGTACGCGGGAGGCGGTAGCACACCATGGAACCGCGCAAGTACCTCATCCCGCCACAGCGGGTCGACGTCCTGCGGCACCACAGGGTCACCAGCGATCGGGAGACCGAGGAGGTAGGAGACGTCCTCCAAAGTGATCGCTATCTCCCCGACAGGTAAGTGGAAGGTGTGCCTGCTCCTGTGTTGCCAGAGGGAATAAAGGCTCTGCCTGCTCCTATGTTGCACTGCTAGTAGTCTCTTTGTGTTTTTTTTGTTAGCTCATCAAGATTCTTCCAAAGAGTACGGAACTTGCTATCTTGGTTCTGCTTACATAGCCTCTTGAACATGTTCATCAGTTCCTTGTTCTTGAACTGCTTATAGAAGTTCGCGCCCAAATGCCTCATGCACCATCGGCTCTGCAAGTCAGTCCAGGGAAATGGCTCATCTTCCCCTGTTTGCAACTGTCTGATGGCACTAAGCGCACAAAGATGCCTGCTCATGCAAGATGCACACATGTTGGCGAGTCTTCACCACCCCGATCTTCAAGTTCTGTAGGAACCACAGCCAACTCTCATAGTTCTCGCTTTCCACAAAGGCAAAGGCAACAGGCAGAATCTGGTTGTTCGCGTCAACGCCCACAGCTATCATTATTTGTCCTTTGTATTTCCCGGTCAGGAATGTGCCGTCCACACACAACAATGGACGGCAGTGATAGAACGCCCTAATGCATGCTCCGAATGTGAAGAAAACTCTCTTCAGATGCCTCTTGTTCGGCCACTTCCTTGACGGACAGTCCTGATAATCATAAAAAGTACCAGGATTTCTTCCCTGAATGCAACTGAGCAGTGCGGACAGATTATGGTACGAGTCTTCAAATTTCCCAAATCTCATTTCCAAAGCCTTCTGCTTCGCCCGCCATGC